>CM028133.1:1103142500-1104342500 GCA_016271365.2 Neoceratodus forsteri | reverse complement strand
GCTCAGTTACCTATGGTTAAGAGATTTCATAAGGGTATTCTGCATACCAGACCTCCTACAAGACGTCCAGTTGCAGCCTGGGACATTAATCTTTAGCTAGATATGCTCACTCGGAAACCTTTCGAGCCTCTAGCTACCAGTGAACTAAAGTTCCTCACCTGGAAGACTGCCTTCCTAGTGGCCATTACCTCACCCCGCAGGGTCTCTTGAGATACATGCCCTGGTCACGGATCCGCCGTACACTGTGTTTCATAAAGACATCCTAAATTTCTTCCTAAGGTTGTGTCAGAATTTCATCTTAACCAACCTTTGGTCCTTCCCTCTTATTTTGCGGACTTCTAAAATGGAGAACGCTCTCTTCATTCCCTGGATGTTAGGAGGGCCTTGCGTTTCTATTTAGATAGAACCATGGATTTTCGTAAAGCCCAGCAACTGTTCGTTTCCTTCTGTGACACCCGGCTGGGTCAACCTGTCGCTATCAGATGCATCTCAGCATGGCTAGTGGCATGCCTTCGCCACTGCTATTCCATGGCGCAGGTTAAGTTGGAGGGTAGATTTTACGCTCTCTACTAGAGCGGTCACAGCATCCCTAGCGGTAATCCGCAACGTGCCCATTGCAGACATCTGCAGTGCAGCCACCTGGAGCTCAGTGCATTCTTTCGTTAAGCATTATGCACTAGATGTCCATGCCAGATGACATTCTTCTTTTGGCAGTGCCATCCTTAATGGACTTCTGTTTTAAGAAATGTGAGCTTTTGGTCTCTCCTGCCGCCCTCTCGGGGGATTAGCAGCTCGGTACTCTCCCAATAGTGTGAATGAGTGGTGGAGACTTATGTCCAGGACGATATGAAAATTACGTACCCACCGTAATTCTTGATCTTCTTGGACGAGTCTCCACCACTCATTCACACGCCCACCCTCCATCCCCCGAGCTGACCTATCTTGTTGTTCTTCACTCCCTCAAATCTTTAGGCTGTGAAGACTTCTTTGTTGACCCTTCTTACACGGGTCGTCCGGACTATCTTATGTCCGGTTTTAGGATTAGGCTACCCTTCTAGGTTAGTTACACTGCACCTCCTTGGTAAAAGAGTATGGGCGGTTGGGAGTCGGCCTTGAGATGGTCATTTCATGAGCTAGGCTCGTGGCGCCTTTCCTCACTGCGCCAACTCTCCAGCAAAAAAGTTTGCTCCCCATGGGTCCTAGTGCCTCCGGCGCAGATCCTAATAGTGTGAATGAGTGGTGGGGACTCGTCCAAGAAGATCAAGAATTACGGTAGGTATGTAATTTTCATTTTTTGTAGCTAGTTGCCGGTCTCTTCCTTCGGAGTTGCCTGCTTATATTTCTGGTAGCCGGCGCCTTCGACATCGGAGCCCTACCCCGCCCTCTGGTAGGTCTTCGGATGAGCAATTTCATCAATGGGCTGCTCTGATGGTGCAATGGGCTCGTAGGTTGGTCCAGCTGCCTGGCCTGGTCACTCAGGGGTCTTCGGGCTTCTTGGAGACCAGGTAGGGCAGTTGAGCCTCCCTGGTCGCAGGGAACAGTCTTCAGTGCTGTTGACTCCACGCTTAGGTGTCCCCCTACCCCACCCCATATGGCTGTGGCACAGGGGGCCACACCGATGCCCCTATCTCCTGCTCTTCTTCCTCCTTTCTCCTAAACCCTGTTTTTCGGAGTCTTGGGGTGTTTTTGACGCCCTCAGCGTCGATGCTTGCGCTCTCGGCTGTCTTCGCCCCGCTGATCGTCTGTCTGCCCGTTGAGTTGCCAGCACCATGCAATTCGTATGCGCTGTCCTCGGCGCCGTGCGCATTGTCTACGCCGCGTGGCATCGCAGCGCCATCCAGCCCCTCAGTGCCGTGCGCTTCATTGGCGCCGTGCGTTTCTGCGGCACCGGGGGTTCTTAGGGCGTCATCCATCTTTCAGGACTCCTCCTTTAACTCTTTTCCTTCCTCACTTCCCTCTGATTTTCACTCCTTTCCTGTCCATGCAGTCCCTCCTGGACTGTCAGGAGATGACATTGAGCCTGACCCACACCTTCGGCTGGGTGATGAAGTGGAAGGAACAGGATCTGTTCCTGCTGCAGAGCCTGTGGTCAATGACCTGTCTTAAGTCTCTGCTGAGAAACTTGATTTCCACTCTTTCTCTCCAAACTACAGACTTCAATCCTGGGAAATTGCTAAGACTCCATTACCTCCATGTTCCGGAAATCCCTACAGATTTGACTCCTCCGGTTTAGCCCTCCTTTGAGATGCTGTCTCAAATGGTATGGAATAACCCTGCTCTCATGCCTTCGGTGGCTAAATCCATAGATAGGAAATACTCGACCCCCAAGGATCGACCCATTTTTGGTGTCCCAAACCTTTGCGGATCCTATTGTAGTTTTGGCAGAGAATAAGGTTGTCCTCCCCCAGACTACTACAACTCGACCTATTAACAAAGAATCTCATAAGATAGACACTTGAGGTAAGAGAGTCTTTGCTGCTTTCACCCTAGGTATGTGTATTGCCAGCTACCAAGGCTATTTCTCTCAGTATGAGTATATCCTTTGGCACTCACTCAAACAGATGGTTGAAGGTCTACCGGAATGGGACACAAAGTCAGAGATACTTCAAACCATTACCAGGGGTATCAAATTCAACAACCAGCAGGTTAAAGGGCTATGGATGCTTTCAATACTGCTTCCCGATCGGCGGCAACTAGCATTGTACCGCGCTGCATTCCTAACTGCGCACTTCAAGTTTCACGAATGATGCACAGCAGCAGGTAATGGCCTTGCCTTTTGATGGTGTGTATCTCTTCGGCCCTCAAGTAGAACAGGCTCTAGAAGCTACACAAAAGACTTGGTTAGCCGTTAAGTTGGCTCGACCTCCGCCTGTCCCCTCTCAAGGGGGTGTTAATAAACGCCAGTTCCATAACCATCAGTCCGTTCGAGGCAAAGGCAGAGGAAGTTTTTATAAAAACCAAGCCCCCCAGCCTCAAAAGAAAATGCAACAGAAGGCACAAGGACCCAAAGTGCCCAGCGCCGCCTTCTGAGGTGTTGGCCCAAGTCGCACCTCAGCTGCCCGAGGTGGACTCTTCCTCAGCGGTGGGAGGTCATCTGACGCAATTCTACAATCAGTGGAAGTCCGTAACCTCAGACAAATGGGTCCTCCAGATAATCCGCGAGGGGTATTTACTCAATCTTGTGGAGACCCCTCCGGATCGTCCCCCCAAACGACAGCCCAAGCTGTCAACCCTTCAGTCTGACCTTCTTGCCGCCGAGATACAGTGCCTTCTGAACAGCAGGGCAGTAGAAGTAGTTCCGCTGCATCAACGGAACACAGGGTTCTCTCGTTACTTTCTGAGTTCAAAGAAAACCGGGGCATCTCCTTTTGGACCTCAGAAAACCGAAACATATTTCTGCCCAGAGAAATTCAGAGTGATTTCACTAGGAATCTTGTTACCTTTGCTTCATCAACACGACTGGCTAGCCTTCCTTGACATGCAGGATGCTTACCAGCACATTTCTATTCACCCAAAGCATCACAAATTCCTAAGGTTTGTGGCTCTGGGACAGCATTATCAGTTCAGAGTCCTGCCCTTTGGGCTATCCTCGGCGCCACGAGTTTTTACAAAGTGTTGTGCAGTTCTCGCAGCGCATCTCAAAAATATTGGAATACAGGTGTTCCCTTATCTGGACGATTGGCTTCTGGCAAGTCCTTCCAGGCAGGGAACTCTGGACACCATAGCCACGGCCTCAGACTTCCTCACGTCCATGGGAGTCCTGCTAAACCTCAAAAATCACAGTTGCAGCCCTCCCACAGTCTCCTTTTTATAGGAACTCTTCTGGACACCTCCTGTGCGAAGGCTTTTCTTCCAGGGCACAGGAGGAGAGATATCCTTTAGATGGTCCGTCACATCGGGGAGAGCAACTCGGTTCCAGCTCTCTCAATGCAAAGGATGCCAGGTCTCATGGCATCCTCTGTGTTCACTGAACCCCTATCACGCCTTCACATGAGAACTTCAGTGGATGTTCAGTACTCAGTGGTCCCCAACCACTCACCCGCAGTCGTTTCTCATCAAGGTGACAGAACCTCTTAAGAGGTCGCTCACCTGGTGCTCGCAAGAGAACAATCTCCTAGAAGGGTATCCCTTTGCTCTTCTGGATCATCAGATTTCCATTACCACAGACGCGTCCCTGATTGGGTGGGAAGCTCACTGTCAGGTTCTCCACACTCAAGGTGCGTGGACTCTGGTCGAGTCCCAGCTTCGCATAAATGTCTTAGAAATGAGAGCCGTTCTTTATGCGGTCCGGGCATTCTCTGTCACAAGAACATTCTTCTTCAGACGGACAACAAAGCAGTGATGTATTACATCAACAAACAGGGCAGTGCTCACTCTTACCCCTTATGCAGAGAAGCGATGAGAGTGTGGGAATCTCTAATTCAAGCGGTCTGCCTGCCAGGAATGCAAAACAAACTGTCAGATCGCCTCAGCAGAACAGACAGATCCTCAGGAATGGTCTCTCGACTCAGCCGTACTTCAGTCAATATACGCAGAGTGGGGAACTACAGACCTGGACCTTTTTGCATCCCCACTCAACACAAAACTGCCTCTATTCTACTCCAGAAATCCAGGGCCTGGCAATTTCTGTCAGGATGCGTTCAGGCTGCGGTGGACAAACGCTTACACGCTCTTTCTGCCTCTTCCTCTAATTGAGGGTACTTCTCGTCTGGAATCCCAGGGACAAAATGATCCTCATTGCTCCCTTCTGGCCTCCACAGATGTGGTTTCCACTACTCAACAGTATGTCGGTAGCTCCGCCGAAACCACTTCCCCTTCAGATGAACCTCTTTACTCAGGGGCCTGTTGTTCATCCCAACCTGAGGTCGCTTCACCTTCACACTTGGCTCCTGAAGAGACAGAAGTGAACAGGTTCAATATCTCTCGCAGGGTTTCAGATATTCTTCTGGCTGCGCGGAAGCCAGCCACTAGGAAATGTACACAGCCAAATGGGCGTTTTCGCTCTGGTGTGCAAAAATCCCTCTTTAAATCCTTTCCTGCCCACCACATAAGAATTTGGAGTGCCTCTATAGACCCTTTAAGTCAGGTCTACAATACGCCTACAGTCAAAGTTCACCTTTGTGCCATTTCACTTATCATGAGCCAGTACTTTCCTTGTCACTGGCTCAGTTACCTGTGGTTAAGAAGGTTTCTTAAGGGAATTCTGCATACCAGACCTCCTATAAGACGTCCAGTCGCAGCCTGGGACATTAATCTTGTGCTAGACATGCTCACTCGGAAATCTTTCGAACCTCTGGCTACCTGTCAGCTAAAATTTCTCACCTGCAAAACGGCCTTCCTGATGGCCATTACCTCAGCCCACAGGGTCTCTGAGATTCATGCCCTGGTCACAGACTCTCTGTATACTGTGTTCCATAAGGACAAAGTAGATCTTACTTCGAGACACAGCTCTTGCAGCAGGTTACACCATTAGGACTGAAGCCGGCAGGCATCAGGACCCCACGGAAAAATTCTAGCTAGCTATCTTCAAGCGAGACTGCCCGACATCAAGGCGAGTACATAAGGGGGCAGTCCCACCAGATGCTCCAGTTCTTTCCGCCGTGTTTTGCAAGTCTCCTTCGTGCCAGTTCTAGCGACGCTGCGGTTGATTTTATTCATCCCGAGGAAAAAATGTGTTTTCTCCAGTTTCTTATCTGATGTCCTCTCCAACCTCCGGTCATTGGTCCAGTGGCCTGTGGGAAGCAGATCCCGCTGGGATCCGCACTGGGCTTGAGCCCGGTGCCTAGGCCCAGACCACGATACCAGTGCTGTTCCTCATCCAAGGCCTGCAACAGCAGAACCCGATCCGTCGCCAGAAGGCCCATAGGCGCTCCTGTTTGAGAACAACTCAAGACCATGGCCTTCAAGGAGATTCTTGGAAAGGCCTGAGCATTCGAGAGAAGCATAGGTAGAAAGGCCCCTTACAGGTCCCACATCTAGGGCCTCAGACACTCATAGCTCGGCTCCAGGTCCAACACTGCCTTTCGAGCCAGTTCTCAGCCTCCCCGGCTGCAATGAGAAAATCCTCGGGGCTCCTCTTCTCAGGCTGTGTCTTCCAGGCCTCCTTAAGTCTTCCAAGGCCTTGGTCAGAGTCGGGGTGACCGCCATCATCATCACAAATCGGGTTCGCCATTCTGAACCCGCGTCAGGTCCTACCTCCCTTCTCCTCTCCCAGCGGAAGACCAAGGAGCTCACCTCCCTATAGAGGCCTTCGGATCCGAGCGTCGGCCTCTCGTCCACTGGTCCCGGGCGTCGTAAGCCCTACACACCCCCGGGCCATGGTGAGGACCGACGTCTGTGCCCATCCAGATTGAGAGAGGACCCGGCGCCTCCGACCGGCGTCCCGGTCAGGAGATCATTACAGAGGGAGTGACACAGCCCGAGGACCAGGCAGGCCCGCGGTCCTATCGAGCCTCCCAGGAACCCTCCCGCAACCCAAGGCCCATGTGGAGCCCGATGCGGAACCTGACGGCCGATCACGGCGCCCGGCCAGCTAACATCGGTCTTTCTGTCTCCAGAGGTGAAGAGAGTTTTTCACCCACTGGTGAGGACACCATCAAAAGGGCGTGAGTTCCCACTCCACCTCCTCCTCTTAGACCGGTTTCTCCTCCGGTTCCTGCGCCCCCTTCTCCATCCGGGTCTGCTGGCTGGTTACCCCTTCCCCGTGATCCCAGAGTCCCTCCAAGGGGGAGACCACACACAAGGAGACCTCCGTCCAGATCCTCTTCTAGGTCACCCAGCCCTAAGAGACCCAGAAGACGATGTAGTTTGCCTTCGCAGGACACGGGATCAGAGTTTTCAACAGAATCTAGATCCCCATCTCCTCCACATCCCTTCTCCGGACTCCACGTGAACTTCCAAGGTCTCCTCCGGATGACCCTTCGTTCTCGGACATCATGAGACACATCCAAGAGAACATGGGATGGGATGTGGAAGAGTTAGAACCGAAATAGCACAGCGTAAATGTCTTGACAGAAGGACCCCAAACCTGTGGTGGTGCCACCCTTGGTAGACACTTTTGTGGAGCGCCACCAAGACAGGCGGGGAAGCATCCACATTAAGCTCCCGGCGATGCTGAAGAAAGCTGACCGCCTGTACAGGCTCCAAGGGAAGACCAGTGCACTGCTCCAGCATCCTCAGAACCTACTGTCTGGTCATAACAGCCTCTCATGACCGGTCCCAGACACCGCAACATTTGAGCACTCTGCCACCGGACCCGGAGTCCAAACAGCTGGACGCCATGGGTAGGTGCACGTAAGCTTCCGCTACTTGCGCCATCAGATCCCTGAATTACTTGACCCACATGGTGCAGTTCCAAAATGCCCTGTGGGAACAGGGTCTGTATCTGGCTGACAAATTGCCTGAAGGTGAGCAGAAGGAGGAAATGTTACAGCTCCTCCGGACAGGTTCGGACGTGGGAACCTAAGTGCTACGAGCCGCGTACGATTCCGCGGACACTCTTGGCTCCGTGTCTCCGGCTTTACCCCGGATGTCCACAAAAACATCATGGATGCCCCATTTGAGGGAGAAGTTCTCTTTGGTGAGCCCTCTGGGAGGATCATCACCCAAGCTTCAAGAGGCCGGGGAATACGGTGAGGGTGAGGATCCACCGCAATGTACCGAACGAGGCTTAGTTCAGCCTGTTGCCAGTGCCAGTACAGTGTCCCACCTGGACTTTCGGTACCTGGCTGTATGCATATAATTCCTGTCTGAGTCCCAAAGAAGATGCCATGTACAACTTTTTTGCCATGGCATGAAGCTTTCCAGAGTCTTTGTCTGGGGGGTGTGAAGCCAAGGGAATGCTTGCCTTACCACAGGCAGCAGCCTACACAACCCCTACATGGCTGCATTGCTGATATTAAAACTCTGTATCTGCGCCTGAGAGCGTATACCTCTTGTCCATTCTTCTGTCTACAGGAGATATAGAATTAGAAGACTTCAGAATTTTTTGTGTCTGTTACCCAAAATAATTTTTTAGGGGAATAGACAGTCTCCTGGACTCTGGAATGTCCATTTCTACAAAATCAGGCTCCTTCTGATCCTCCATTGCCTCTTCCATAGGAAGCTGGAGGGTCTCAGCCACATTTCTGTAGAACAAAATGGGATGGGGACTCAAAGCCTAGGAGGGGATACACCTGAAGGTCTGTCTGGGGAGATGTCCAGTTCCATGGGCACATCCAGACTTTCACCATCTCCATCATCATCTTCAAACTCCCCTTCCTCCACAAACTCCGGTTCATAAAATTCTTCAGGGGCATAGTCGGGAACCGATCGAACCGAGCCCCTGCCAAAAGGTGCCAGATCGGTCGGAACCGGGTGAAGCGATTCCACAATCCGAATTGCTCGGCTATTTCTTCGGTGGTCGGAACATGAACTTCAGGATCCGAAAAGGATGATTTTTTCTTTGCGCTTTATTTTAGCCAGAACCGACCCCTCGGGATCGGCTCTCCTATTGCCCGAAGAAGTATCGCCCTGGTCAGAAGACACTCCTCCTGGTTCGGTCAGAACAGAACCGGGCTGGCCATCTGGGATCAGCAGACTTCTTGGCCTCCTTTTCCCTCAGTCTACCTAATCTGTTTTCAAGGGTAGATTTGGGAAAATTTTTGCAAATTTGGCAGTCTGAATCGAGGTGTTCAAACCCCAGACAATAAAAACAGGCGATGTGAGGATCGGCCTTGGCAAAGACCTCCCCACACTCACTGCAGTGTTGAAACCCAGTGGGCCAGTTTTTTTTTTTTGGGGGGTTCTCGACATGGCCAACCTAACCAAACTACTGCTTTTGGCAACGCTTAGTAGAGATTTCTTATCGGTTCCCAACCATGTCACGGTCTTGGAAAAACGGATAAAAATACTTTTTTTTTTTAAAGAACCGAGAAGGACCGGTAACCACACACTAAAGTTAAAACAAGAATTTAAATAAATGATCGGTTCAACCAAACCAATCCACACGTTTTACAGGTTCCACACAGAAATACAGTACAAAACCTATTTAGTACTCACAGTACCACAAACAGAGACTGAATAGACTATGTGGAATAATTTTTCTGTTAGAAACTGATGAAAAACCGACACTTCAACCGACCTTCAAACCGAGCTGCAGGAGAAATCTACAGAGCAACTGTTCAGTGAGGCAGAGTAAAGAATCTGACGGTTAGATTTCAAAGGGAAACAGACAGACATCAACCGAGCTCAGCATTCTATGCTCTGCATAGAAAGTTTAACCCTTTGTTCTCCATGACAGTTTATAGGCTGGGGCTAACTGTATTTGTCAGAATACAGCAAGACTTCAGTTGTTTGAAGATATGGCTGTTGCCAAGCTGCCATAACAGCATCTTCAAATGCATCCATTAAAGGAGGAATGGTCAGGGACGGAGAGTCCGGCAGACCTAAATAGTTGGCTAATTTCCTGCAGGAGGTATTTTGCTCTGCTTCTTGCCAAAAGTTTCCTGAAGATGAATCATCATGTTAGAAAAACGGGTCATCTGGAGGGGAACAAGGCAAGTCGGGAGTTGGGCCCTGTTGTACCAAGGA
Organism: Neoceratodus forsteri; assembly: GCA_016271365.2. Lineage (NCBI taxonomy): Eukaryota > Metazoa > Chordata > Ceratodontiformes > Ceratodontidae > Neoceratodus > Neoceratodus forsteri. The sequence continues at coordinate 1,104,332,930 of CM028133.1, read as the reverse complement.
GGCAGAACAGACACAAGGGATTCAGGATTTTGATCCATGTTGTCACGATCAGCCAGGTCCCACTCCTGATGAAAAGGGTCCTCCATTTTAATGTACCTCTGCAGGGGAACCCAGGGAGCAACTGGCCATCCTGGAGACAGAGGACATGTCTCGAGGGGCAGAAACAGGGACCACAGTCTCTCCACCATGGGAGTGAGGAGTAGACTTGGCCAGGTCCAGTAAAGTGTGCACCAAAGCCTGGACGTCCACCATAGCAAGGTGTGAAGAAGACATTGTCATCTGGACAGAATGGACCAACTGAATTTGTACCACTGACTAAATGAAAAGGTGAAGGCAGAACTTTTCTAGCCATCAACGAGGGGTGAACAAAAGCCCCCAAAATCGTCAATGGGAGAGCAGCAGCAGGGCTCATGATATTAGGGCCATGTGTCGAAGAGACCGTCATTGACAGGCCCGAAGCCATCGTTGATGGATGATGAGCAGAAACTTGGGGCACGGTGGCAGTGGTGAAAGCTTTAATTTGAGCACACCCGTGAAGGTCACTGACAGAGGAGCCGTCAATGGGCAGGAAGCAGCAGAAGTGCCAAAGGTTGTCGATGGAACAGAAGATGACTTGGCCATAGCTTCTGAAAGGGCCTCAAGAACCACCTTGGTCTTAAGGAGCCCCTGCTCCCGTGAATGGGAGGAGGAAGGAAAGCCCTTCGTCGATGAAGAGGAGTTAGGAGAAACATGCTTGGTTTTACTGGCATGTTTCTGAGAAGATTCCTGCTTTGCTGACTACAAGGGGGGCCAACAGTGAGACCCTGAGGAAGATGTCCAAGATTCGTTGGACTTAGTTGCTCCTGCTCCAGGAGGGCAACGTTTTGCTCCATTAGGAATTCACAAAGTTGTTGCAGCCTTTGACGCTTTGTTGCCTTGTTAAACAGCTTACACAGGACACAAAACAGGTATTGTGTTTAGGGTATAGGCACCGAACACAAACATCATGGAGGTCCTCAGTTGCGATTAGCTGACCACAAGAAATGAAAATTACGTACCTACCGTAATTGTTGATCTTTCTGTGTATTTTCACCATTCATCACTACTTGGGTATAGCTCACCGAGCTAGAACTCGCTGAGACCCTCCATGGTGGAGTTGACGGCTGGCGCCACCCATGAGGCAGGCGCTTCTACGGCGCCGAGGGGTTGGCAGTTATTGTCAACGCCCAGCACTGACACGCCAGAGAGGTACTGGAAGGGAGGGTGGGATGAGGCAAGAGAGCTTAAGGATAGATAAAAGGAAAGGAAGAATAAAACAAAAGGAGAAATAAATGACTAAAGTGATAGAGGGAGGAGACTTAGAAAAGGAAATTTGGGGGGGCCCAATCTCTGGAAGGAGAAGGATGAGGAAGGAAAAATAAGAAGAGAGAGCGGGGGAGGAAGAATAGCACACCCTTAGAAGCGGAGATGCACAATGTGATTTCAGGGAACAAGGTCCAGACCTGCACTATAGAGGATGGCTGCAGGATGAAAGTCGCAGTGTGGGTATGAAGACCATCACAAGGAGTGCGGGTTGAGGGAGCGCCTCAATCTCCTCCCCAAGCAAAATAAAGAAGGGGAAGCATTTTTAACAGCCAGAGGCTTCAAAGAAACAATGTGACCTAAATCTGAGGTCACCGATCAAAATATAAAAGAGGGAGAAGAAAGAGGTATGCCCCTTCCCCCACTCAGAGACCCTTCTGGAAAGGGGGAAGAGGTGGGGGAGGCCCTTTCCAAACTCAGTAAAGCTAAAGGAATTAACCCTGTGTGTCTCCACAGTACCCCCCGCCTACAAACAAGGGAGAGGAGAGTGAGGAAAAGAAAGACACATAGGGGAGGGGAGGAGTCCAGAGACTGAGACCTAGGGGGAAGGAGGGTGGGATTTAGTGATGAATGGTGAAGATACACAGAAAGATCAACAATTACGGTAAGTACGCAATTTTCATATCTTATCTGTGTCAATCTTCTCCATTCATCACAACTTGGGTGAGTACTGAGCAGGGGTTGGGGGGTACCCAGAACACCCTAAGGGATCAAGTCCCTTAGCCTCCAGTGGGTGAAACACTGAAGGAGAGAACCCTTACAGGCTTGGGGAGGCCTGAGACTGGTCTGGGTGAGATGGGGATCCCCCAATAGGGGAAGGAAGGTGCCCCGGAAGTCACCGTCTCACCTGTTCGGAGAAGAGATGGGTTCTCCGGTAGGTGGAGTAAATCACACTACACCGGGCCAGGGGTGACAACCGGGATAGGCAAAGCCATGCCATCCGCTGAAGGCAGACCACTGACCCTACCACTCTGGAAGCTACCTCACTGGCATCATAAGATGCCCTTGCTTGGTGCCCTGCTAGCTCCTGGCCCTGCGCAGAGAGGGCGATGGCTTGCCTGGTTTCCTGTGAATCAGGCATCGAAGCTAGGAGTCGTCCTAGCCTGGACCACAAGAACCTGTCATAGGCTGCAAAGTGGGCCTGATGTGCTGCAACTGATATGGAGATCCGTGTAGAGTAGAATACTCATCTCCCTCAGAAGTCGAAGTCCGCAGAGTCAGAATCTGGAGGGCGGTCACGGTAGGGGGTGCGAGGCACTGAGGGAGTGTCCAGGGAGGTCAAACCCGAAGAGGGACGAGGCACAGAACCTGGAGACCACGGGGTAGCACAATACCGCAGGCAGGAGCCACCAAGTGGGCTGCACTGAATTCACCCAAGAAGGCGCACGTCACATGCTCGGGATTGCTGATAGGTACAGGGGTCAGGTGGAGCTAGTCCAACATCCTCACAAGGAAGCGCTGATAGGACAACAGAGCAGAAGTTGGGGATATGTGGACTGAGGGTTCCTCTCCCTCAGAAGAGGAGGAAGACGAGCTCCCCAGTTCAGGAGCCGGCTACACGGGGGCATGGTGAAACACTTGCTGGTCCAGGGTATGGAGGTAGTTGGGAAAAAATACAGACGATCCTCTGAATTGTTCCCAAGTAAGAGGCCCGTGAGGACCCGGAATACCTGGGACTACCGGGGATTGAGACAGAAGCTCGGAGGGCAGGCTCCAGGCAACAGAACGGTTTGTCGGGGCAGGTAGGCCAACAGGAAACCCTTAGCAAAGAGGGGGTACCCAAAGCCACTACAGCTAACAGCCGTTCAACTGGGTTGGAACGGTCAGAGCTGTGCCTCAAAGAAGAAATCCCCCCCATGAGGTGACTGGGACTGTGCGAGTCCAGAAGGACAGCCCCTGACCTCAGAAGCAGAAGTCCCACTCACAGACTCCATAAGGTAAAGGCGAGGGCCTGCGCTACAGCTCCTATCAGGACCTAGTTGGGACCTAGGAAGGGCTAGCTGCGCCACACCTCTCCCTTTCGACTCTTCAGAGTCAGAGAGGGACTTCGTCCTCTTAGACACTAACCTAGGCAGCTGGCATCCCCAAGCAGACTCCGAGGAGTCCACCCAGGGAACCGTACCCTCCCCCTCCTGATGTGCCCCAGGCTGCCCCAAACTTTAACTGCCCAAACACATCAAGCGGGGTACCTCAACTGAAGAAACAGCCTCACTAGTGACCTCAGGCTGCTCAGCAGTAGCCACAGAGGCCACCGCTGGCTGGTCAGACCCCCTGACTCTGAGGTCTACCAGTGAGCTGAATTTCAGAAGGGGGGAGGAGTGGGGGCCGAGGTGCTGGAGACAGAAGGATCCAAAGATCCAGAGAAATCCAGAAGCCAGTCCGGATCAGATCCAAAATCTGCCTCCGAAGAGGTAGACTCAGAGGTCCGATGCCAGACCACCCCATGGTCTCCTCTAGTTCCCAGGCTCCAAGGTCGGGCACCCTGAGATTCAAAGACCCCAGGAGCAGCACAGGACAGCACAGCTCCATGCCCGGCGCCAACACCCTCCCCGATGCCGCTGAGTGCCAAATCCAAAGCGGCACCGCACTCGGCGTTGACATCCACCATGGCGCCGCAAGCGACACTGAAAGTAGACCTGGCACCGAGCCTGACGCTGGAGACAGACGGCACCTGCTCCCGCCCGCCGCCAACAGCACCCAGGACCAGAAAGCCCAAACCACAACCCGACGCCACAAGCAGAATCATCAGGGGCAACGCCGTGCTAAGGACAGGCCTGATGCCGGGCCATGGCGCCTCCAAAACGACACTGGGGATGGTGCCGGCCGGTCCCGAGGGACCCGAACACTACACAGAGGAGCCTCTGCCAGGACGGGTGCCTCCCGACTGACCCCCACCAAGAGGGGCCAGCCTGGCCTCCCACTGTGGAAGGAAACCCCGCCATGGCAGAGCTAGAACAGATGGAGGTTCCTTCCTCCGCTGGCTGTTTTAGGACCGAGGGACCTGAAGGAAGGGCAGAGAGTCCTGACCTTGGCTTGATGACTGCGAATCCATCCTCCCAAAGTTGGGAGGCGACGTCCGACTTTCCACCACGCAAATTCCTCCCAACGACACAGCGTCCATGAAGAAGCAGTTATCCATACCGCGTCTGGGGCTGGGGCAACGGTCATGCGGTCTGTTATGGATAGCAGCCACAGGGGCACCGACGCATGGGGTCACTACACCTTCATGCCCCTGACGCAGACATGACCGACGAAAAATTAAATAAAATACAGTACCGACGTAAGCATAAACCCCCACCTTGCCATGGTGGGGGTTTCCCCTCTTACCGGAGTCGTAGAAGCGATGTCCAGCAGACAGTCAGAACAGAGGCAACACTAACAATGACTGACTAGGCTGCAGAAATTTCTTCAGTCTCGCATGCAGGATCCTCACTCGATGGCGGGAGAGAAAGAACTGGGGCTGGGGCAGAGTCGACAACGGCTAACTGCCAACCCTCGAGCGTCAAGCAGAATGGCAGCCTTGAGGATGGTGCCAGTCCGACATTTGACTCCACCACTGGGAGTTCTGAGGTCATAGCTCCAGTGAGCTATACCCAAGAAGTGAAGAATGGTGAAGATTGACAAAGATCAGATCACCAAGGAATAAAGGATCCTAAGATATCAGTGAATAAACGTGACAAACTGGGTGATGCCGCTAAGGAACGTTTGGTAGAACTCTTTACAGTTGACTGTAAGCTACACTCTGGTAAGAGAACGTGTAGCATGCAGATTGCGATTGGTAAAGAACTGAGCAGTCTCTTGGGACCTCCACTTTTTATACGTGCTAGGTTACAAAACGTAATGCCGTCGGAGGTCGTCTATGGTCAACTGCTGCGAAATCATCCGAAGGAAAGGATGCCTGCGGCTGGACATTCCAATGTTATGACCTGCTGCAAGAGATTTCCTCCTCGAAGATCAGTTTTACCAGTTCCAAAGACTCTACAGTGTTGAGCAGTACCGGCGGTGGCAGAACTTTGGTAGATATTCGCTTTCTGATGGTGTAGACGAAAAGGCAGCTCAGCTTCCACAGCGTGATGCACCTCGACGGCTGGGGGGAGAACAGAGGTGGTGGAGGGGCTGGTGTCGGTTACTTGCCAACCTGCAAGCACCATGCAATATGTTGGCCTCAAGGGTGGCACTGTTCCTGTCGGCCCCTCCTCTTTGGGAAGCTTAAAAAGCTTAAAGTCATAAGCTTCCCGCAGGGTCCTAGCACCTCCAGCTAGAACCCACCAATGATCAATGGTGAAGATTGAAACAGGGAAGACTGCTATTCTCCCAGAGCCAAGTACAGTCTCATATGACTGTACTCAGCCCTGGAAGGACGGCGGGACAAGCAAACAAAAAATGAGAGCTTATAAAATCTCTAACATGCACTGCAAGCTATTCAACCTCCCGCTGCTGCAGCCCTGGTCTGATGTTCGCTACAGAGGAATCTGGGATGTCAGGTTACAGCAAGTGTCAGCTTAATCAACAGAATCAGTCCGATACAATCTACTACATTGAAGTAAACGAAAAAATAAAAATAAAATTGTTTTTCCACACCAAGTGCAAAATGGGACCAGCCCAACATTTGGGTGGGGGGGGGCTGTTAGTGCTGAATGCTTCCCTTTGAAGTACCCAGATTGATCCATCAGTGCCATACATTTTATACAGGAAATGGATTCCTGGAGGATGTAGCTCAAAGCACTCACCTCAGGATGTTGGTCTGGTCTGATCTCTCCAGCACCTTGACTACCAGGAGGTTGACTGAGCGAACAACTTGCTGCCCCTCCTCCAGTTTCTCCACCCGAGAGTCCAGCATCAGGGTTATCAAACCATGCATCAAGTCCTTCAGCACTCCCATTGACGCCTCCCGTGCCAAGCTTTCCATCTGGAACAACTAAGCCATGAAAGAGGGCAAAAATTAACACCAGGAAGGTATGTAGAACGATATGAGGAACTCTGTTAATAGTATTTCAGACAGCTTTACAACATAGTACCTTGGGACTGAAAACACGGTTACTCACCTGTAACAGTAGTTCTAGGAGTGGTATATGGTGTACACATCCACACTTCTGGCACTATCCTTTCCCTTTAAGACTCTGGCCCAAAGGTCTTCAAGCTGGCTCCTTCCACCCACCTGGGTGGTAACTCCATCGGCATTGCCCCGTAACATCAGATCTTACCCACTGGAAGCAGAATACAGTGTGCCACTTGCCAGGGGAGGTCGGGTGGGTTGTGTGGATGTATACCATATAGCCCTCCTAAAAATGAAAATTACATGCCTACCATAATTTTTTTTTCTAACTTTATTTAAAAAATAATGTTTCAGTAACAATTAACAGACAAACAGTACCTACAAATAGCCACCTGTTCGGTTTGATTTTACCATCTGATATACAGGTTAAAAAAAAGAAAACTATATACATTAGTCAAGACAATCCATACCTTTACTGCAATGGTAATAAGAACGGAGAATGGGAAACTGCTTCCATAGTCTAAAAATTAATCCATTAGAGCTTGTCAGGAGACATGAATTGATAACTTCTGCTTTAAATCTTAGTCATGTAAATGTATAAAGCTTGGTAAACGAATTAATAACCATATTAATCAAGAGAAAAGGCTTTTGTGATATAATCACTGTCATCACCCTTAGTTCAGAAGGGGTGCAGACAAATGCTCCACTCCTGCTATCCAACAATCCAACTCTCTGAGCGTGCTTCTACTTCGAATTTTATGGGACAAAATCTGTCTTTTGTGTACCAATGTACAAGGCCAATCTCCGCCACTGCAGCTCGAATGGAGATGGCCTCTTATTCAGAACTGTTGCTAAGGCTTCCATTCTGTACACTGCAATCATTACATCATGCCAATGCTTTATCAAAATGTTATGCCTGGACAACCGTTTTTTGGTGATAGCTTTCTGAGCAGTGAAAAAGGTAATTTTAATCGATTTGCTTCTAAGGGGATCCCTATAACCCTTCGGTAATTCCAGAAAAAATTAAAGCTTAGGGGTCAGGAGGGGATCAGGTTCAAATATGGTGCAGAGGGCTCCCTGGAGGTCCTGAAGAAAGGAGGACAGGACTGGGCAGCCCCACAATATATGTATTAAGGCTGCAGGGGAGGCCCCGCAACCTCTCAAGCAAGTCGGAGGTCTATGTCTTTGGTATTTTGCTTGTATTGCAGGAATTCTAAAAAATCTTATAAACACCTTCCAAGAAAATTATTTTCGACTCACTGCAGACAGCCCCCACTGGGTCCTCCCCAGTGCCCTATTCCAGGTAACATCTGGAACGTGTATTCCTAGGTCCCTTGCCCATGCCTGCCTAACAGACTGCAGGGTATCCCTCTGCCAGAAGAGGAGAGCCCTGTATAAACAAGAAACGATGTGGGCAGATACTGCTCTAACCTCCACTGCAGTCCTACGAGCATACGAACAAACAAATGTGCCAGCAGAAACAGACCACCCAGTCTATCTAAGTCTGCTCGAGTGTGCAACCACCACCACTAGTTTGCAGCAGCCCCTTCCCTTTGTCATCCCCACTGCCACCACCCACCTCCCCCACCCTCACTCTCTCCTGTCCCATGCCCTTTTGAAGTTGTTCACAGATTTACATGATACCACCCATTCTGGTAGGGCGCCCATTTTGCTACCACCTCTCTGTGAAATAGTGTCTCCTCATTTCCTTCCTAAATCTTCCCGCCTCTATCTTAGCCCGTAGGGCCTCTGGTGACCTTGCAATTCTTCTTAACTCAATAACTTCAGTGATCTGCGGTGGAGGGGGTCCTCCACCTCTCTTTCAGAGACGAGGGACTTGATATAGTCTCTGATTTGAAAATATCTGAACCTGTCCTGCCATGGAATTGCATATTTTTCCACTAAGTTCTGAAATGCAGTGACTTCTTTGCCATCTAGAAAGTGCAATATCAAATGTAGGCCTCTCCTCTCCCACTGCCAGAAGCCCACATCCAAACTGGCTGGTATGGAATCGAAGACAGATATACTCATCTTCCAAACTTCTTGCTATCTGATACCTCATACCAGGCCCGGAGGGAGGCCATTGTATATGGGTTCCCCTCCCAACTGGGAGAACAAGTTTCCTGCTTGGTTAGGAGGACTTATTTAAACTGGCCAGGCTCTCCTCTCTTCTTTCTAGGGATTTCCATTTTGCCATACAAGCTGGGCTGAACCAGCAGAACTGTTCTCATTTGTGCTGCCTGATGGTATAGTTTCAGATTTGGTAAAGGTAAACCTCCTTCCTGTTTGGGAACCTGGAGAAATAGAAATTAAGTTCTTACCGTAATTATGATCTTTTTGTGTATCTTCACCATTCATCACAGATGGGTACTGGCCGGAGATCAGGACCCCACGGGAGCCTTTTTTTTTTTTTTTTTTTTAAAAAGGATAGGCGGAGTTGACGAGCATCGCGCCACCCCGAGGCCGACGTGATCGCTGCGGCGCCCAGGATTAGCCGTTAAGCTGTGTCGACTCCGCCTGCCTACCAGTTCTGAGTCGCCGGAGAGGTAAGAGGAAGGGATGGAGGGTGGGACAAGAGAGTCCAAGGGACAGAAAAAGGAAGAGAAAACTGAACTAAAAGGAGAAATAACGACTTGAGAGGACAGCAAAGAAGAAGTAAAACTAAGGGGATTGGGTAGGGGCCCCAATATCTGGAAAAGAAAGAAGGGGGCAGGGGGAGAGAGAGAGGTAACAAGGATCCAGGACCCTTGTCCGTCACCAGACTGTATACGAACTGCAAGGAGTGGCAAAGCTCATCTGCCAGAATTCAAGGCACAGAATAACTGGCAATACTCCAAAAGCAGAGTCGGCTATTCTGGAGAAAGACAGGATACAGGGACCCGGTACTCTCTCTGTAAAGATATTTGGTGAAAAAAAGGGTTGTCTTTTTTTTTTTTTTTTTAAATAGAAGGATAACAGAAGGAGGGCAACCACCAGTAAAAATAGTAGAAAGAAGTGCTACTCGAACTTGAACCCCTTGGGGAAGAAACTTACCCCCCTGTGTGTCCCAATTTTACCCCGCTTAAAAGAGGGGGAGGCACAGAGGGAGGAGGATCCAGAGACTGGAGCCCCAGGGGGATGGCGGGCGGGACTGTGATGAATGGTGAAGATACACACAGAAAGATCATAATTATGGTAAGAACGTAATTTCTATCTCTTACCTGTGTCAATCTTCACCATTCATCACAGATGGGTGAGTACCAAGCTCCCCCGAAGGGGGTTGATTAATTGCACCCTAAGGGACAGTGTCCCTTAGCCCTCAGTGGGTGACACACTAAGGGGGGGAACCTTCTGGGCCTGAGGAGGCCCGAGAGTGGGGAGAGCGAGATGGGTCCCCTGAGGGGAAGGAAATTGCCCTGACAACGCTGCCTCCGTCTCTACGGAAAAGAGATAGGTCCCTGGTGAGCCGGAGCAGATCACCCTTCGCCGGGCCAAGGGTGACAACCAGGAAAGGCGAAGCCACACCGATCTCCTGGTGCAGATCGCTGTCCCTACGACCCTGGTAGCTACCTCATTGGTGTCGTAAGATGCCCTTGCTTGGTGCCTTGCTAGCTCCAGGCCACGTGCAGAGAGTGCGATGGCTTGCCTGGTTTGCTCCGAGACGGGCAAAGCAGCTAGGATCTGACCCAGCGCTGACCACAAGAACCTGTTGTAGGCTGCATAGTGGGCCTGATGAGCGGAGATGGAAAGAAGCAACCGCGGCGAGTAGAAAGTCCTCCTCCCAGAAATCAAAAACCAAGAGTCCTGATCTGGGGCCGGTCACAGTGGAGGGCGGAAGCCCATCAGGAGTGTCCAGCGTGTAACTCAGGGCTGTGGATGAGGCATAGAACCTGGAGACTTGGGGAGCACAATACCTCTGGCTGAGGTCCCTAGGGGCAGGAACTCCGGAGAAGGGCCTCTGCCAGAAACACATGGACGCCTCCTGAAAGGGAGCAGGCCAGGGGCACTACAAGGTGTCACCAAATCGCTTGAAAGGCGTGGCACGTATGCCTAGATTGCTCACGGAAGGGGGGAAAGGGGTCCTCCAACATCCTCTGAGGAAACGCTGATACTCGGCGAGATCAGCGGCAGGAGAGATGTGGACAGATGGTTCTTCTCCCCAAGAAGAAGGGGATGAGGAGCTGGAGGTCACCATATGCTCAGAGGGTGGCTGCTCGGGGGGAGGTTGAAAAACCTGACTGTCCAAGGCCCTAACGTAGGCAGGGAACCGAGAAGCCACTGCTCTGAACTGCTCCCAGGTAAGAGGACCGGAAGGAACAAGAATGCCCGGGAGTGCTGGAGAATGCAGCAGAGGAGTAGGGGCAGAGCAGAGGGAAGGAATCGGCTGGCCTCTGCCAGGGCTAGGGAGCGGACCATGGACACCCGGGGAAGGTGTCCCGGAAGACTCCACAGCTGACAGCTGTACACCACCTTGGTACTGCCTAAGCTGCGCCCAGAAGAATCCCCCCAGTGAGGCGACCGGGGCCGTATGGGTCCAGAAGGACGGTCCCCTGCCTCCAAAGAATGGTATCCCCTCAAGGACTTGGAAGGGGAAGGATGGAAGTCTGCACTCCGGCTTCGTCCAGGACCCAGGTGGACCCCTGAGAAAGGCCTACGTGCAGACCCCACACCCCTCAGAGTCCGAGAGAGTCCTGGCCCTCGGAAGGGTCAGCCTAGGTAGCTGGCAGCCCTGGGATGCCCCCGAGGGGGAAATCTGGGGCGCAGCACCCTCCTCAACCGTAGGCTTCTCGACAGGCCCCAATGTTGGGCGATCAAGACACATCACGGGAGAAGGTACACCTGCTGAAGGGTCCAGGAACCCCCCCCCCAGGCCAGGTTGCATGGCTATAGTGGCACGCACCATAGCCTGCTGGTCAGTGCCACTGACCCCGACCTGGGGGGAACCTCGACCCTCCTCAAGAGGGGGCCGATCCGACTGCTGAAGAGATCACTGGTTCACCCTCCTGTGCAGGCAACCCACGGCGGTGTGACTGCTTGTCTGACTCGGAGACCGACCCGACGAGGTGGAGTCCAAGGCCCTAAGCCAGACGGGGTAGGAGGGCGAGGAAAGCGACTTCGCCAGGGCCCAAAGTCGGGCAGTGGTCGAGGCAGCACCAAGGCCTCCACGGCCCCGCGGATGGGCCGCAGAAGGCGGCAGGAAAGCTGACCAGAGGTCCGGAGTTGGGCAGCCGCGGCGCTGTCAAGTCCACCGCACCAGAAGCGCACCGACAGCGAATAGCCCGCGGCAGCACCGAGGGTTGAAGCAGCGCCCACCGCCAGAGCAGGCTCGGCGCCGACTACATCGCCAGGCTCCCAGCCGAACCAGAGCGGGCCGACAGCTCCCGAACGACCCGGCGCCGAAAACGGCATCGCCAGGTCCCGTGGCGCCAACCTCGGCGCCGAGGCGAGACAATGCAAGGCGCGCTTACAGAGCCCACCGGCGTGAGAGACGAGGGCGCCCGGACGAGGTTCCCCTCGGCACCGCGATGGCACTGGAGGCCTCGACAGCACCGACCGCACGCACGAGGACGCGCCGACCTGGGCCTTCCGAACCGCGGGAGCGAATGGGGGCCACCCGGCGGGTGATTGCTAGAAGGCACCTCCGCCCGCCTCCTGGGAGGAAGCAGGATGGGCCTCCTCGCCATGGGAGGAGCCTCAACCAAGGCTAGGCTATGGGGGTTGAGACTCCTCCTCCACGGTCCATATAGAACCGGAGGAGACCCGGAGGAAAGGCCGAGAGAACGCGGCTTGACCGACGAAAAGCGGATCCTACTCCAAAGTCGGCGGAGCTCGTCTAACTTTCTCACGCGCTGTTCAAGAACACGCGGTCCATAGAGAAGCAGGCGCCACAGACGAATCCATGTCGTGAAGTGGGCCAACACACGAGACACCAGTCATGCTGGTCGTGTCACGGAGAAATTCAGGCTGCACGGCACCGACGCGATAGGGGCCGCCACTTTAGAAGACTTCTTGACCCGACCCATGATGACTCATGTAAAAAACACTAAAACAGACTCGACATCGCCAAAACTATAAATAATGGAAAGATCTTACCAGCGATGTCGAATAGAGGCAAACCCAGAACTAGTAAGACAGATGGACTTACACTTCGCAATAAAGGCTGACAGGCCGAGCTTTCTTCTTCTAACAGCTTCCCACGAGGCGACCTCGACGGGGAGACGAAGAACTGGTAGGCAGGCTGAGTCGACAGCTAACGTAATCTCGAGTGCCACGTGAGTACGTCGGCTTATGAGGCGGGCGGCGCCGATGCTGCGCCGGCCCACCTATCTTTAAAAAAAAAAAAAAAAAGGTTCTGCTGGGTCCTGATCTCTGGCCACTACCCATCTGTGATGAATGGTATATTGACAGATAAGATCTGTTAGTCTAACTCTTGGTCTGGAGGACCCAATATAAAACAAGTGCTCTTCCTACGGAGGCCAATGAAAAAATTCTCAGGTATACGAATGGGGATAGTCTGAGGTAAGTATAAGAGTTAGGGAAGAAGTACCATTTTGACAGCCTCCATTCGTTGCCACTAGGGGAGCAGAGTTAATGCTCATCTCTCGAGGTCCGTCTGTAATTTCTCTAGGATGGGTACAAAGTTAAGGGCGAACAGCTGAGAGCTGTCAGGGCTCAGATGAACTCCAAGATAATATAGACTTTAAGTTGCATTTGAAGAGGAATCTTTCCTTTATTGTCTCAGAGGAGTCATAATGGAGTTGTAAGACTTCTGTTTTGGCTAAATTCTGTAGCCAGCTACGGTACTAAATTCCACTAAGCAGGCCCACAAGGGTTCCAGGGACTGTTCCGGTTCTCAGATATATTGGGAGATCCCTGCCTCCACGCCCGCCCTCTGTCACAGGGCCCTGCGCCAGGGGTTCCAGGTATAAGGCGAAAGGCGGGGCTGACAGGGAGCAGCCTTGTCTTGTGCCCTGGAATAAGGAGATTGGTGCCGAGACACCGCAGTTCACCTTGATTTAGGCCCTGGGCCTGGTGTAGACAGTTTATAAGTTTGCAGAAAGCATCTGAAAATCCAAAGCTCCTGAGTATCACCCCCAGGAAGCCCCGTGTCATCCTGTTGAAGGCTTTCTCCGCATCTAAACTTAAAAGTAGGAACGGGTACCCCAACCAGGTGGCATGATGCAGAAGGTGTAATGTTCTCTTAATACTGTCCTGGGATTCCCTTCCCGGGAAAAAAACTGTCTGGTCATAGTCAATCAGCCCAGGAAAAATCCCCTCGAAGCGTTGAGCCATTATTGTAGCATACAGCTTGTAGTCTGCATTTAAATCGAGATGGGGCGATATGCTGCATAGTGGGTAGTGTCCCTCCGCGGCTTTGGAATGCTGGAAATAACTACATAGTTCCATGACTCTGGGATCCGTTTCCCCTCTTGTGTCACTCAGCAGGTCTCCAGTAGGGGTTGTTCGATAGTCTCCCTAAAGAATTTAAAAAACTCTGCTGTGCACCCATCACGGTCAGGGGATTTGCTAGTCTTCAAATTTCGGATTGCATTCTCAATTTTTGACTGTGTCACAGGGCAGTCCCAGTGACTGACAGAGATCTTACATAAGCCTTGGGAGACGTAGTTTGCTCAGAAAAGCCTCCAACCGAGTGTCCCCCTGTCACTGCTCAGAACTGTATAATTTTTGGCAGAACTCCCTGAAGGTGTCTAAAATCTGTCCAGGAATTTCCACCACTCTCCCACTCATTGGTTCTCTAACCTGAGTGACAAATCTGCGCTGCCTGCTGCCTCAGCCTGTGGGCCAATAGGCGAGTCGCCCGTGGTCCACTTTCGTAGTATTTGTCTGAGGCGTTGGAGGGCCTGCTCTGTCTTGATGTCTAACAGGTTCTGTAGTTGTTGCTTCGTGACCTTTAAATACAGGTTACTCACCTGTAACAGGAGTTCTAGGAATGGTATATGTTGTTCATTCACACCGTCTGGCAGGTTCCTTGCCGCTTTAAATCTTGCCGGAAGGTCTTCAAGCTGGCTCCTCCCACCCACCCGGGTGGTAAAACTCTCGGCTCCGCCCCATGACGCCAGATCTGGCCCACTGGAAGCTCAGGTTGTGCGTCAATGCCGAGGGAGGTGGGTTAGAGCAGATGAACACATATACCATTCCTAGAACTCCTGTTACAGGTGAGTAACTACTCTTCTAGGGACATGGATATGTTGTTCATCCACACTTACTGGCAGACTCCTAGCAGTTCTCCGGGAGGAGGGAGGCAAGGCGAACACCCCCTACTTAGGGAATAAAGACTGGAGAACCGAGGCCCCAAAACCAGCATCCCGGCGTGACTCAAGGTCGATGTGGTAATGGGTAATAAAGGTGTGTGCTGACTTCCAGGTAGCAGCCCTGCAGATTTCCTGGATAGGGACGTCCCTGGAAGCAGCCACCGATGCAGCAGTATGACGGGTAGAATGAGCTCTTATCCCTCTGGGAGGCTCCATGCCTGCCAACTTATAGCAGAGATCTATGCAGGAGGTGACCCACCTGCCTATCGGTCCGCGCTGCAGGTCTGCCAGGTGCGGCTTCAGCGTGAGGTGACAAACAGCTGGCAACCTCTCCCCTTCCAGCCGTGCGCCTCTTATAATAAGCGAGCTTCTAGGGTCCAGTGTATGGAGCCTGTGCATTCGGCCTTCAAGGTGTGATTGGAGTAGAACACCGGCAGAGTCAGCACCTGGTTAAGGGTGAAACTGGCCACCACCTTCGGAAGGAATTGGTGGGGAAGAGGACAACCTTGTCCCTGTGGAAGACCAGGTAAGGAGACTCGATGCAGAGTGCCTGAGCTCTCCCATCCTTCTGGCTGACGGATAGCCACCAAGAAGGCGGTCTTCCACGACAGGTGAGAGATCACACTGTGCATTGGTTCGAATGACTTGCCCATGAGCTTTGCCAGTACCAGCAGTAAATCCGACGGAGGTGGAGGTTCTCGCACGGAGGGGAAATGTGATCAAGGCTTTGAAAAGCACCACCACCTTCTCCTGCGCCACCGACTTGCCTCGCCCGCGCCTGTAAGCAGAGATGGCTCCAGGTGCACCTTTAGGGTCGCCGATTTCACTCTTGACTAGAAAGGGACCATAAATAGTCCAAAATGCTTGCTACAGAACAGGAGGAAGGGTCCAAGCTCTTGCCCTGACACCAGATGGAGAATCTCTTCCATTTGAAGGCGAGTATTTTCTGGTCGACTTCACGGACGCCTCAACAACATTGAGGACCTCGCCGAAAGACCCAAGGCCTGGAACTCTAGCCGCTTGGAAGCAGGCCGCCAGGGTGCAGGGATTGAAGGTCGGATGGAACACCTTCCCTGATTGACTGAGAGCAGGTCCGGGCAGCTGGAAGCTGCCTCGGGAGCCTGGAGCTGAGGTTGAGGAGATCTGGGTACCAGAACTGGCGGGCCAGTCTGGGGCTATCAGAATCACCTGGCCTGTCCCTCCTTGTCTTGGAGAAGCACCTTGTGAATCAAGGAAATGGGGGAAAGGCGTAAAAGAGGCCCGGGGTCCACAGCCTTGAGAAGGCATCCCCCTGCAGCGAGCCCTGCTGAGGGGGGCAGGCATGAAACAGCCTCAGCTTCGTATTCTCCCTCGAGGCTAACAGGTCCACCTGAGGTGTGCCCCAGTGGGAGAACAAATCTTGTACTACCTCCGGCAGGAGAGACCACTCGTGAGATGCAGCCCCTATCCGGCCCAGGGCATCGGCCAGGGTGTTGGAGGCTCCTGCCACATGAATGGCTAGGAGATCCGCCTCCATGCTGCGCACGAGTGACCAAATGCGGAGAGCTTCCTTGCATAGAAGCGTGGAGCGCCCCGCCCTGGCGGTTCAGGTAGTACATGGTCGCGGATTGTCCGGCCTGGACCTCGGACCACTTGACCCCGAGAAACGGAGCAAAGGCGGGGAGAGCTTGTATGGACCGCCTCGGAGCTCCAGCAGGTTGATGTGGCATCGGACTCCCGCTGGGACCAGAGGCCCTGCACTCGGTGTTCTCCCCAGATGGGCACCCCAACCCATCAGAGAGAGGCATCGGTCGATAGGGAGAGACCGCCGCTCGGGCGGACAAACGGGATGCCCTCCTGCAGATGGAATGGAACGGTCCACCACTGGAGAGCGTTCCTCATCTCCTGGGTCACTATCACTAGCTGGTCCAAAGGATCGCAGCACTGTGACCACTGGCTGGCCAGTCCCCACTGAAGGGGGCATGTGTGCCAGCGCGCCCAACGGACCACGCTGGTACAGGCCGCCATGAGACCCAGGAGGTGCAGAAAGTCCCGGGCTAGGAGCGATTGCCCAACCAGAAATGATTGGGCAAAGGAGGTAAGAACTCGGCCCTGTCCGCCGGAGCCGTGTCTGGCTCGAAGACAGTCGAGCTCTGCCCGATGAACAGGATCACCTGCTCGCCCGAGTCCGACTTGGCCTTGTTGATGAGAAGGCCGACTTGAGAGCAAAACCTGGAGGGCCAGATCTCTGGACCGCCTCCACCTCTCGCCTGAGGGGCTGCTATCAGCCAGTCGTCCAGGTAAGGGTACACCCGGAACCCTCGGCGCCGCAGGAATGCTGTCACCACTGCCATGCATTTGGTGAAGACCCTGGGAGCTGGAGATAAGCCGAATGGCATTGCTCGGAACTCGAAAAGGGATCCCTCCGCTCGAAAGCAGAGGAACCTCCGATGTGACGGACGGATAGGGACGTGAAAGAACGTGTCCCGTAGGTCCAGAGAGCAGAACCACACGCCGTGTTCCAGAGATGGAATTATCTGCACCAGAGTGACCATTCTGAAGGTCCGAGAACTTAGGAACTTGTTCAGGTCGTGTAGGTTGAGAATGGGGCGCCAACCCCCCGTCCGTTTCGGAACCAGGAAATACCTGGACACGAACCCCGGGTCTAAAGGGGGGTCCCCTACCTGTAGATCACCTCCTTTGAGGAGGAGGAGCGATGGTCGGCCCGAAGAGCCGCCAGTGAGGCTGTGGACCCCGAGGCCCCCGCGAGGTGCCACGGCTCTGAAGGGCGGCCTGCTCAATTCTAGAGGTAGGCTTTTCCCACCACCTCCAGTACCCACCTGTCCGTGGTAACAGGACCAGGCAGAAAGGAAGTGTCTGAGCCGTCCTTCACGGGGAACCAGGGTGAGGTGACAGGGATGGGGGCGACACCCCTCAGCCCGTCACTGGGCAGGCTTGGAGGAGAGACTGGCCGAGGGACCTCCTGGGCCTTTACCTCCCTGCTTCCTGTTGGAGGAAGCCGACGGCTTGGGTCTGGGATGCCAAGCTCGAGCCTGCTGGCCCTGACGCTTAGGGCCGGGCAAGGCCAAGGGCACAGAAGGACGAAAGGCTTAGGCTGTGGCTTGCGGCCTTTGTCCTTCTGAGCGGAAGAGACAGAGTCCAAGGTAGCATGGACTTCTCGATCCTCTGCAGGTGACCTTCCACCCCAGGGCCGAAGAGGTCAGTCCCCAAAAAGGGAACATCCGCTAACTTGTGCTAGGTATCCGAGGTAAAGGTGGATATCCTCAGCCAAGCCCGACGACGCATGGCTACTGTGGCCGCCACAGACCTGGCACATGAGTCCCCGATGTCTAACGCAGTCTGGAGCTGCTGTTTGGCCACTGCCCTGCCCTGGTCCCGCACCTGCCTGACCGTAGTCTGCAGATCTGCGGGAAGATGAGGGACAACCTCATCCAGGGAGCCCAACAGGGCGTGAGAAAAATGTGCCATGAGGACAGCCGAACTGGCCTGACGAAGGGCGAGAGAGGACACCGCTGATAGACTTTTCGCCCGCATAATCCAATTTCTTGATTCCTTGTCGGGAGGTTTGTCCACATCCCTGGCGTTCCCGGCACTCCGGAAAACGCTGTCGGTAACCAACCCCTCGGCCGAGGGGTGTTCCGTAAAACCGGACAGGGAACCGGTAGGGACCGCATACTTCCTGGCCATCCTGGCCGAAGGCGCAGGGCAGGAAGCAGGACGCTGCCAAAGTTCCAAGGCCGGACCCACTATGGCTTCGGCCACCGGAAAGGCCTCCGTAGGAGAATCCCCTCGGTCCAGAATCTCCGTGAGGGGATACCTGGCCCATTTAGAAACGGGTTCGAGCTTCATCCCGGTGGACTCCGAGATGAGTCGAAGCAACCCTAAGAAGGACGAAGGGCTATCGTCCACTGACTGCCCACCCGAGGACTCCAAGTCCATGAGCTTGGAGAAGAGGGAGGAACCATCATCGGACTCAGAAGAGTCCGCAAAGAGCTGCCTCGGGCCGGAGCCACCCTCCACCTGCCGAGGTTTATTGGGAGTGAGGGTGACAGACAGCCTATGGGGCAAACCCACG
Organism: Neoceratodus forsteri; assembly: GCA_016271365.2. Lineage (NCBI taxonomy): Eukaryota > Metazoa > Chordata > Ceratodontiformes > Ceratodontidae > Neoceratodus > Neoceratodus forsteri. The sequence goes on along the minus strand of CM028133.1, from coordinate 1,104,314,266 downwards.
GCCGACCGAGAATTTTTGGTTGGAGCCCCAACTAATGGCTGTGGAGGCGGAGGTTCCACCAGAATCGGTGGGGCAGCTGAAATTGGCCGAACAACTGGCCTGGGAACAGGCTCCTCAGCTACAACGAGGGGTTGTTTCGGCCGCTCCGGTGACAGCCACTTAATGGCCGGGGAAGACGACTGGGTCGGCCTATTCCTGGTCAAAGGAGCGTTGCCACACGCGTTTCTCGTACTTCCGACGCACTTGCGCCTGCTTCCTCGTCTGGGAAGAGCGCGCGCCATTGCCGCTGTGCCGAGACCGCCTATGGCGGCGGGATCGGTTGGACCGCGAGGATGTCCGAGACCGAGAGTCTCGACTAGGCCGAGGAAGGTGAGGAGAAGTGTCGAAACGGCACTCCCCTCGGCTCGGACAATCCCACCGAAGGCTCCAGAACCGGAGGCACAGACTAGCCGACGGGAACCTCAACTCCCACCGGGGAACCGGAGAGAAGGGGATTCTCAGCTTCTCCAGCAGACACGTCCTATAACGGTCGAGAAAAATCTCGACCGCTTTGTCGAACGTCTCGGTCAACTGGCCTGATGGGGACACCGTGAAGCCAGTGGTCGAGCTGAGGGGTCGCATCAAGTCGACTGTCGACAAGAAGGGGAAGGGGATCTTTCCCGCTCCCAAGGGCGTCGACGGAGAGACTTACTTTTGCTCTTTTTGGACCTGGAAAAAGGTCCCGAACAAGTTGGACCCTCACCTTTCGTCGAGAGGGTCAGACAAAGCCGAGCACGAGGCACCGAGAGAGAGCGGGACAAATGCCGCGAGCCGAGGTAGAAGCGCCCGCCTGCCTTCAAGGGCGATCATCTGCTCAAGCTGATCCGCCGAGCCTCCGCCAACTGGGCCTCTTTAGATTTCACCGGTGGAATTCTTTTCTCGGGCGCCCAGTTGTAATCGGGCAGCACGGTCTTCAAGGACGTGAGGTCGAAAAGAAGAGCACAAGTCGCAGGCCTGCGGGTCGTGCCTGAAAGCCCAGGCAGTAGAGCGCACGTGAAAGTGATCCGCCCCAGACATCTTTCTGTTCAAGAAGGGCACCTCCGAAACCGAGTCGATGGTCCATCGCAGTCATGTAGGAGAAGAAGACCGAAGTCTTTAGCAAAACTTTTGATTTCGAATCAAGAATTAGGAACCAGTCTTAATCGCAGAGGGTTAAGGAGGGAACCTGAGCTTCCAAGCGGTAAGGAAGATCTGGTGTCATGGGGCGGAGCAGAGAGTTTTACCACCCGGGTGGGTGGGAGGAGCCAGCTTGAAGACCTTCCGGCAAGATTTAAAGCGGCAAGGAACCTGCCAATAAGTGTGGATGAACAACATATCCATGTCCCTAGAACAAGGGATATACTGTTCCATTCCCATTTGCATGTTGCTTCTGAAGTTCCTGCAGTTGCAGCTGCAGTTTCTCCAACTGCAGGTTTTGTCGTCTTTTAAACTGAGCTGCATACTTAATGATGGCCCCTTGCAACACTGTTTTCACGGTAACCCACAAAGTAGCCTTAGAGATTTCTGGGGATTCATTTTCTTGTAAAATTTGGAGAATTCTATACTTAATCATTTCTGTGAAATTCTTAAGATTCAACAGATAATTGTTACATTTCCAGAAGGTTTGGTTCTTTTCTGATCTCTGTTCCAATGTCATTGATAGCTGGGAGTCGTCAGAGAGAAATGATGGGATGTGGCAGCAGTCCCTAACCCCGTAATGATGTTCCTTGGACACCAGGAAGTAGTCAATTCGGGCATATGAGCCATGTGGCAGAAAAATGCGTAAACTTCCTCCTCCCAGGATGCATGATATGAAAATTACGTAACTACCGTAATTCTTGATCTTCTTGGACGAGTCTCCACCACTCATTCACACTATTGGGATCTGCGCCGGAGGCACTAGGACCCATCGGGAGCAAACGCTTTGGTTGAGGGTCGGCGCCCAGAGATGCTATAGCGAGCTTGACTATCACGGCAACAATTCTCCAACCGCCCAGTACCTTTTACCAAGGAAGTGCAGCGCAACTAACCTAAAGGGTAACCTAACCTTAGGACCGGACATAAGATAGTCCGGCGACCCATGTAAGAAGGGTCAACAAAGAAGTCTTCACTGGCCTAAAGATTTGAGGGAGTGAAGACCAACACAGCGTGAGCTGGGGGAGATGGAGTGGGCGTAGGAATCAGTGGTGGAGACACGCCCAAGAAGACAAGAATTACGGTAGTACTGTAATTTTCATATCTTCCTGGACACATAAGTCTCCACCACTCATTCACACTATTGGGAGAGTACCGAGCTAATAATCCCCAGAGAGAGCGGCAGGATAGACCAAGAGCTCACGTTTCTAGGACAGAAGTCCATTAAGGATAGTTCTGCCGAAGGTGGAATGTCGCCTGGCATGAACATCCAGTGCATAATGCTTAACGAAAGTATACACCGAGCTCCACGTGGCAGCATTGCAAATGTCTGCAATATGCACGTTACGAATTTCCGCTAGGGATGCCGCGACCGCTCTGGTAGAGTGAGCGTAAACCCTACCTTCCAATTTAACCTGTGCCATGGAATAGTAGTGTCGAAGACATGCCACTAGCCATGATGAGATACATCTGATAGCGACAGGTTGACCCAGCCGGGTCTCACTGAAGGAAACGAGAAGTTGTTGGGCCTTGTGAAGATTCTTGGTTCTACCTAGATAGAAACGCAAGGCCCTCTTAACATCCAAAGAATGAAGAGAACGTTCTCCTTCATTTGGGAAGTCTGCAAAGTAAGAGGGAAGGACCAAAGGTTGGTTTAGATGGAATTCTGACACAACCTTAGAAGAAATTTAGGATGAGTACGAAGAACTACTTTGTCCTTATGGAACACAGTATACGGAGGGTCTGTGACCAGGGCATGTATCTCAGAGACCCTACGGGCTGAGGTAATGGCCACTAGGAAGGCAGTCTTCCAGGTGAGAAATTTTAGCTCACTGGTAGCCAGAGGTTCGAAAGATTTCCGAGTGAGAATGTCTAGCACAAGGTTAATGTCCCAGGCTGCAACTGGACATCTTATAGGAGGTCTGGTATGCAGAATTCCTTTAAGAAATCTCTTAACCATAGATAACTGAGCAAGAGACAAGGAAAAAAACGACTCATGATACGCTGAAATGGCACTAAGGTGAACTTCGACTGTAGAGTACTGTAGACCTGAATTTGAGAGGTCCAAAAGGTACTCCAAAACCTTGTCCGGTGGACAGGAAAAGAGATTCAAAGAGGACTGTGCACACCAGAGCTAAAAACGCTTCCACTTAGACGTGTAAGTTTTCAGAGTGGCTGGCTTCCGAGCAGCCAGAAGAATGTCTGAAACTCAGAGACGTTGAACCGGTTCACTTCTACCTCTTCAAGAGCCAAGCGTGAAGGTGAAGCAATCTCAGGCTGGGATGGACCACCGGACCCTGAGTCAACAGGTTCATCTGCAGGGGGAGTGGTCTCGGAGGAAAGTAGAGTTACGTAAGAACTTACCATAACAGTAGATCTTCGAGAACAGCTCTTGCAGCAGGTTACACCATTTGGACCGAAGCCAGCAAGCGGCAGGACCCCATGGAAAAATTCTAGCTAGCTATCTTCAGCGGGGACCGCCCCCGGCGTCGGTCCACGCCTCCGGCGTCAGGCGTGGTGCCAAGAGGCCCGGTCCATGGATTCCCAGTTCTCCTACGGAGACTCCGGCACGAGAATGACATCAGAGTGGAGACCGAGGATCCACCCGTCAGAAGATAATAAAGGAGGGAAATCCCAACATGAAAGGCAAAGCCATGCCTCCAAGGGGAAGGTGGATGGAGATACCGCTGCAAGAGCTGTTCTCAAGATCTACTGTTACGTAAGTACTTACGAACTGTACTCATCTTTACTTGAGACACGGCTCTTGCAGCAGGTTACACCATTAGGACTGATTCCCAAGCAGTAACGCTGTCAGAAATTCCGGGAGGAGGAAAGTAGAAAGTACATTCCAGGTCCTGAATCTAGGACAGGAGACCCTGTAGCACTGCAAGGCCGAAACCAGCCCTTCGCTGAGAGTCGATGTCCAGGCTATGCCTGATAAAGGTATGCACAGAGCTCCAAGTGGCTGCAGCACAAATAGCAGAGGTGGAGACATTTCTGAGTGCTGCGAAGGATGTGGCCACACCCCTAGTAGAATGACACCGGACAGAGCCCGGGAGGGGCTTTTGTTTTATATCATAACAGTAGGAAATACACTGGACAAGCCAGCGAGACAGAGACTGTTTGGCCCATCATTCTCTCATAGAGAAGGAAACAAAAGCTGTTCAGAACTTCCCAGAGGGCTTAGTTCTGTTGAGGTAATACCTCAGACTGCAGTGAACATCCAGGGTGTGGAGCAAAGCCTCCCTCTATTTGAATAACTGGGAAGTAGACCGAAGGTCAATATCCTGGTTTAGAGGAGAGTGAAGAGACCACCTTAGGTAAAAACTTAGGATTCGGCCCCTCAGGGATACTCTGTCCCGTGGAAAACTAAATAAGGCTCTTTGCACATAAGAGCGTGAAGCTCAGAAATTCTTCTCGCTGAAGTAACAGCAACTAAAATCAGGTTACTCACCTGTAACAGGAGTTCTAGGAATGGTATATGTTGTTCATCCACACTCATTGGCAGGTATCCTTGCCGCTTAAATCTTGGCTTATGGTCCTGTTGTTCCTCCCACCCACCCGGTGGTAACCTCCTGGCTCATGACTGCGTAGATCTGGCTCGCTGAAGCTCAGGTTTGCGTTGAAGCTGGGGAGGTCGGGACAGATCACGTGTGGATGGAGCAACATACCATTCCTAGAACTCCCATAGCAGGTGAGTAACCTGTATTTCTAGATGGATATGTTGTTCATCCACACTCATTGGCAGACTCCCAGCAGTTCTCCGGAGGAGGAGGCAAGACGCACACCCCTACATACTTACTTGGGAAAGAGAGACTGAGGAACTGAGGCCCAAAACCAGCATCCCGGCGTGACTCAAGGCCTATGGTAGTGGTAATGAAGGTGTTGCTGACTTCCAGGTAGCAGCCCTGCAGATTTCCTGGATAGGGACGTCCCTGAAGCAGCCACCGTTGCAGCAGTATGAAGTGGTAGAATGAGCTCTTATCCTCTGGGAGGCTCCATGCCCCGCCAACTTAGCAGAGATCTATGCAGGAGGTTACCCACCTGCTTATCGTCCGGCTTGGCTGCAGGTCTGCAGATGCGGCTTCACGTAGGTGACAAACAGCTGGCTTAACTCTCTCCCGATTTCTGTCAGGCGCTTCCTTATAATAAGCGAGCGCCTTCTAGGGTCCAGAGTATGGAGCCCATGTCCTCGGCCTCCGAGGTGTGATTGGGGTAGAACACCGCAGAGTCAAGACCTGGTTAAGGTGAAACTCCGGCACCACCTTCGAAGGAATTTCGGTGGGGGCGCAGAGACAACCTTTGTCCCTGTGGAAGACCAGGTAAGGAGACCCGATGGAAAGCCCTGGAGCTCTCCATCCTCTGGCTGACGGATAGCCACCAAGAAGGCGGTCTTCCGACAGGTGAGAGAGCACACCTGTGCATAGGTTGAATGGCTTGCCCATGAGCTTTGCCAGTACCAGCAGTAGATCCCACGGAGGTGGGGGGTTCCCTAGACTGAGGGGAAATGTGATCAAGGCCTTTGAAAAGCGTCAGACCACCTTCCTCCTAGCGCTAATCGACTGCTTCCCCGGCCCGCGCCTGGTAAGCAGAGATGGCTGCCAGGTGCACCCCTTTAGGGTCGTCGACCTAAGCCCTTGACTAGAAAGGGACCATAAATAGTCCAAGGTGCTTGCCAAGGAACAGGAGGAAGGGTCCAATCCCTTGTTCTGACACCAAATGGAAAACCTTTTTCCATTTGAAGGCATAGCATTTTCTGGTCGACTCCTTGCGGGGACGCTCAACTACATTGAGGACCTCTTGCGGAAAGACCCAAGGCCTGGAACTCTAGCCACTCAGGAACCAGGGTCGCTAGGTGCAGGGATTGAAGGTCCGGGATGGAACACCTTCCCTGATTGACTGGAGAGCAGGTCCGGGCGAGCTGGAAGCTGCCGCGGAGTCCTGGAGCTGAGACTGAGGAGATCTGGGTACCAGAACTGGCGAGGCCAGTCTGGGGCTATCAGAATCACCTGCGCCTTGTCCCTCCTCGCCTTGAGAAGCACCTTGTGGATCAAGGGAATGGGGGAAAGGCGTAAAAGAGGCCTGGGGTCCATTGCCTCGAGAAGGCATCCCCCAGCAGCGAGCCCTGCTGAGGGGGGCGGGCATGGAACAGACTCAGCTTCGCGTTCTCCATGGAGGCAAACAGGTCCACCTGAGGTGTGCCCCAAAGGGAGAACAGATGCTGTACTACCTCCGGCAGGAGAGACCACTCGTGGGATGCAGCCCCCATCCGGCTCAGGGCATGCCAGGGTGTTGGAGGCCTGCCACGTGAATGGCTCAGGAGATCCGCCTCCAGGCTGCGCACGAGTGACCAAATGCGGGAGAGCTTCCTTGCATAGAAGCATGGCTGAGCGCTGGCCCCCTTCTGGCGGTTTAGATAGTCACATGGTGGTGGTATTGTCCGTCTGCCGACTCGGACCACTTGACCCCGGAGGAACGGAGCAAAGGCGGTGAGAGCTAGGGCGACCGCTGGAGCTCCAGCAGGTTGATGTGGCATCGACTTCATGGGACCAGAGGCCATGAGCCTGTGTTCCCCTAGATGGGCACCCCAACCCATCAGAGAGGCATCGGTCGATAGAGAGACCGCTTCTCGGGCGGACGAACGGGATGCCTCCTGCAAATGATCTGGAACGGTCCACCACTGGAGAGCTCCACATCCCTGTGTCACCGACACAAGCTGGTCCAAGGGATCGCAGTTGCTGTGACCACTGGCTGGCCAGTCCCCACTGAAGGGACGTGTTCCAGCGGGCCCAACGGACCACGCTGGCAGGCCGCCATGAGACCCAGGAGGCGAGGGAAGTCCCGGGAGGGCGAATTGCCCAACCAGAAATGATCGGCAAAGGAGGAAAGAACCTCTGCCCTGTCCGGGCTTGGAGCTCTTGGCTCCGGAGAGTCGGCTGTGCTGATGAATAGAATCACCTGCCTGGCTCGAGTTCGACTTGGCCTCGCTTGATAAGGAGGCCCAGTTGAGAGCAGACCTGAGGGCCAGATCTCTGGACCACCCGCCTCCCCTTCCTGGAGGGAGCTGCTTCTTCAGTCGTCCAGGTAAGGGTACACCCGACCCTCGGCGTCAAGAGAATGCTGTCACCACTGCCATGCATTTGGTGAAGACCCTTGGAGCTGGAGACAAGCCAAGGGCATGGCTTGGAACTCGAAGAGGGATCCTTCCTCTCGGAAGCGAAGGAATCTCTGGTGAGATTTGACGGATAGGGACGTGGAAAACGCGTCCCTGCAAGTCCAGAGAGCAGAACCACACTGTCTGCTCCAAGGATGGTATTATCTGAGCTAGAGGACCATCCTGAAGGTTCGAGACCTTAGGAACTTGTTTAGGTCTGTGGTAGGTCGAGAATGGGGCGCTCAGCCCTCTGGTTCTGCTTCGAACCAGGATGTACCTGGACACAAACCCTGGGTCTGAAGGAGGGTCCACCTTCTCTTACCACCTCCTTCTGGAGGAGGAGGGGCGTCGGCTCGATGAGCCAGTGAGGCTGGGATTCTGGCTTCGAGGCCACGGCTCTGAAGGGTGGTGTCGCCGACCCAGAGGCAGCCTCTTCCCACCACCTCCAAGACCCACCTGTCCGTGGTAAGAGCGGACCAGGCGGAACGGAAGTGCCGGAGCCGGTCCCTTCTAATGGGGACTAGGTAAGGTGACGGGATGGGGGCACCCCTCAGCCCGCTACTGGGCAGGCTTGAGGAGGACCGCTTAGGACCTCCTGGGCCCTTCCTCCCTGCCTCCTGTTAGAGGAAGCCGCGGTTGGTTTGGGATGCTAAGGCTGTTTCTGGCCCTGACGCTGGTCGGGCCGGGGGGCAGAAGGACGAAGGGTTTAGGCTGTGGTTTGCGGCCTTGTCCTTCTGAGCGGAAGAGACCGAGTCCAAGGTGGCATTGGCTTTCGATCCTCTGCAGGTGACCTTCACTTTAGGGGTTGGAGGTCAGTCCCAAAAGGAATATCCGCCAACTTGTGCTGTATCCGAAGTAGCGTGGATATCTCAGCTAAGTTCGCCGACGATAGCCACCGCGGCCGCCACCGATCTACATGAGTCCCCTATATCCAGCGGTCTGAGCTGTTGTTTCACTGCCCTGCCCTGTCCTGCACCTGCTTAACTTAGTCTGCAGATCGGGCGGAAGATGAGGGATGATCTCATCCAGAGCCAACAGGCATGAAAATGTCGTGCGGGATGGGGAACTCGGCCTGACGAAGGGCCGAGAGGATGATGTATACTTTTCTCCCGTTATAGTCCACTTCTTGACTCCTGTCAGGAGGTTTGTCCATATCCGCTAGCCGGGCTACTGAAAACGCTGTCGGTAACCAACCCTCAGCAGAGGGTGTTCCAAAAACCGACAAGGAACCGGTAGGGACCGTGTTATTTCTGGCCATCCTGGCCGGCGCAGGGCAGGAAGCAGGCTGCTGAAGCCCAGTGCCGACCCACTATGGCCTCGCCATTGGAAAGCCTCTGTCGGAGAATCCCTCGGTCCAGAATCTCCGTGAGGGGATACCTGGCCCTGCTTGAACGGGTTCGAGCCCATCCCCGTAGACCCGAGATGAGCCAAGCAGTCCTAGGAAGGACGACGGCTATCGTCCATTGACTGACTTGAAGACCCAAGTCCAGTCGCTTGAGAAAGGGGAGGATCATTTGGGACTCGAAGAGTCTCAAGAGCTGCTTTGGCCTGAGCCACCCTTCACCTGCCGAGGTCGGTCGAGTGAGGGTAATTGACAGCCGGTGGGGTAGACTCTTACCGACTGAGATTCTTGGTCGGAGCCCCAATTGTGGCTGTGGGGCGGAGGTTCCACCGAATCGTGGAGTAGCTGGTTTTGGTCAACAACTGGCCTGGATAGGCCCTGATAAGTCTTAGGGCGTCGTTGCCCGTGACAGCATGGCCGGAAAGGCGACGGGTCGCTTATTCCCGCCAGGAGGAGCTGTTGTAACATAAGGTCCTCGATCGCCGACGAATTTATGCCAAGCCTCCTCATCCGAGGAGGAGGACGAGGGCGACGCCCTTATCGGGTGCCGACCGACCGCTATGACGGGGATCGGGTGGATTTCTTCTCAAACTGCTCAGGAGCATGCAGCAATGATCCTGGTGGCCCCCTTTTGGCCCAGATAGATCTGGTTCCCTTTGCTAATGCCGCTATCCCGGGAACCTCCGCTCCCGTTGCCGTTCAGCTCCCATCTCTTGTCTCAGGAGGAAGGTTCACTGGTCCACCCGGACTTACAGAAAGCCGGCAACATATGCCATGAAATGGCGCCGTTTTTGTTTATGGTCGTAAGCACGCGGCCTTTCCCCTTTAGGTTGTCCGGTGAAGGCGGTACTAGAGTACCTGCTCTCCCTCTTCCGTTTGGGTCTCGCCCACTCCTCTATTAAGGTGCACCTCTGTGCTATTTCCGCTCATCACCTTCCGGTGGGACAGCGCACGGTGGCGCAATTAGATGCCTGTCGGGAATTCCTGAGAGGGTGTTGCATCTTAGGCCTCCCATTAAGGACCCTGTGCCTCCATGGGATTACTCTTCATCCTGGAACAGCTCCGCCCCAGACCTGCCGTGGATTGTGAGCTGCGTTTTCTGTCATGGAAAACGTTATTTTTAGTTGCCATTACGTCAGCAAGAAGAGTTTCCGAGCTTCAGGCTCTCATGTGTAAGGAACCTTATTTGGTTTTTCACCAGGACAGAGTTTCCCTGAGGACGAACCCTAAGTTTCTGCCTAAGGTGGTCTCCACACTCGCTCTCAATCAGGACATTGACCTGCCGGTCTACTTCCCTAATTATTCTAATAGAGAGGCGCTGCTCCACACCCTGGATGTTCACCGCAGCTTAAGGTACTACCTAAACAGGACTAAGCAGCTTCGTAAGTCAGAGCAGCTTTTTGTTTCCTTTACCGAAAGGATGATGGGCCAGCCAGTATCGAAGCAGTCCCTTTCTCGCTGGCTTGTCCAGTGTATATCACACTGCTATGATATCAAAAAGAAGCTCCTCCCAGGATCAGTCCGGGGCCATTCCACTAGAGGAGTGGCCACCTCTTTTGCAGCACTTCGCAACGTCTCCATCTCAGCCATTTGTGCTGCAGCCACTTGGAGCTCTGTCCATACCTTTATCAGGCATTATAGCCTAGATATTGCTTCACGGCGAAGAGCTGGCTTCAGCCTGGCCGTGCTACAGGGTCTCCTGTCCTAGAATCAGGACTTGGAATGAGCCTTCTAGTTTCCTCCTCCCAGAGTGTTTGCAAGCGCTACTGCTTGGAATCAGTCCTAATGGTGTTGCCTGCTGCAAGAGCTGTATCTCGAAGTAAGATAGACAGTTACGTAAGAACTTACCGTAAGAGTAGATCTTCGAGAACACCTCTTGCAACAGGTGCCTTCCCGCCCACCTTCCCCCTTGGAGGAGGCATGGCTTCTCGAGCCTTTAATGGGACTTATACCTCTTTGTCTTGTGACGGTGGATCCTCGGTCTCCCATTCTGATGTCATCCTGCGGCCGGAAGCCTCCGGCGGGAGAACTGGGGAATCTGGCGGGACTGACGTCGGGGGCGGTCCCCGCTGAAGATAGCTAGCTAGAAGAATTCCGTGGGGTCCTGACGCCTGCCGGCTTCAGTCCTAATGGTGTTACCTGCTGCAAGAGCTGTTCTTGAAGATCTACTGTTATGGTAAGTTCTTACGTAACTGTACTTTCCACTGGATCAATGAAACACAGATTTCTACTCCCATTACTTCCTAGTTCCAAGGAAGACTGGTGGCATGCGCCCTATTTGCGGCCTAAGGAAGTTAAACAAAATTCCTTTACAAGGAAAATTTCAAGATGATATCGTTCGGTACACTTTTACCTTCGATTCATCACAACAATTAGCTAGCCTCCCTGGATATGCAGGACGCCTACTAACATGTTCCCATACACCCAAACCACCACAAGTATCTACGACTTGTGGCGTTTGGTCAGCACTACCAATTCAGAGTCCTGCCCTTTGGCCTATCCTCCGTGCCTCAAGTCTTTACGAAGTGCTATGCCATTCTCGCAGCACACCTCGGGGGAGACTCTGAATTCAAGTGTTCCCATGTCTGGATTACTGGCTACTAGCAAGCCCCTCCAGACAAGAGACACAGGAAGCTGTGGCTACGACTTCTAAGTTCTTCATGTCCATCGGAGTTCTGTTGAATCTAGGAAAATCGCAACTACAACCCTCCCAACAGCTCCTCTTCATAGGAGCCCTTCTGGATGCCTCCAACGCAAACCATTTCTTCCAGAGGACAGGAGCAACAATATGCTTCAGATGGTCCACTTCATCAGAGAGAATGACTCGGTACGAGCCCTCTCGATGCAGCAGATGCTGGGTCTCATGGCATCTTCAATGTTCATGGTGCCCTTGGCTCGTCTTCACATGAGGACTACTCAGCGGATGCTCAGTACTCTGTGGTTCCTGACCACCACCCCCCCCCAGTCCTTTCACATCAGGGTAACGGAAGCTCTCAAGCGGTCATTCACCTGGTGGACACAAGAGGACAACCTTCTAAAAGGTTTCCCCTTTGCTCCACTGGAGTCCCAGATCACCGTCACCACAGATGCTTCCTTACTTGGATGGGGAACTCACTGTCAGGATCTCCACACCCAAGGTCTGTGGAGTTGGGACGAATGTCCACTCCACATAAATGTCCTGGAAATGAGAGCGATCTTACTTCGAGACACAGCTCTTGCAGCAGGTTACACCATTAGAACTGAAGCCGGCAGGCGTCAGGACTCCACGGAAAAATTCTAGCTAGCTATCTTCAGCGGGGACCGCCCCCAACGTCGGTCCCACCTCCGTCAGGCGTGGTACATAAGGGGGCGGTCCCGCCAGATTCTTTAGTTCTTTCCTGCCGTCGACTTGCATGTCTCGACCCTTCGGTTTCAGTCTAGCGCGCGACGCGTGGTTCGGAGCTTTCCTCCGGGAAATTCATCTTTCTTCAAACAAGATTGTTGCTGATGTCCTCTCCGACCTCCGGTCATCCCTCCAGGTGTGCTTGCGGGAAACAGATCCCCTTCAAGGACCCCCACACGGCCTGCGTTAGGTGCCTGGGCCCAGACCACGATACCCGGGCCAGTTCGTTTTGCCAGGGGTTCAACAGCCGAACTAGGATCCGACGTCAGAAGGCCCTCCAGGCTTTTTTGTTGGAGGAAAAATTGAAGACCATGTCCTCCAAGGGGGAATCTTCGTCCAAATCCCATAAGCATGCGGAGAAAAGAAGGGAGAAGGCCCCTTTCAGGTCCCTGTCCAGGGCTTCGGAGTCCCGCAGCTCCGGTTCTCAGTCCGACCTCTCTCCTTCTAGGGCCAGCTCTCAGCCTCCCCCGGCTGCGGTAAGAAAGCCTCCTTCTTCTCAGGCCAAGTCCGCTAGGCCGTCGTCATCTTCCTCTTCCAAGGCCTTGGCGAAGTCCGGGGAGCGCCACCACCATCATCCCAAAGTCGGGTTCCGCCCTTCCGGCTCCAGCGTCCGGTCGTCTTCTGTACCTCCTACAAAACTTTGGAGCTCACACCGTTGAAGAGGCTGTGGACCCGACGCCTGCTCGACCGTCGTTGGCCGTACGTCATTCCTCCCTGGAGCCGTCGTCGGCCGTACGGCCATCGTCGGCCAAACCATCCCAGCGGACGCCAGTTGGGGGACCGACGTCCGTTCCTCCTGAGAAGAGGGCTCCCACGCCTCCGACCGACGTTTGTCAGGAGACGTTGACTGAGGAGGACTTAACGCAGCCTGAGGACCAGACGGGCGACCCCGGCCTCGCCGAAACTCCCAGGGCCCCCTCACCTTTACCCGAGGCCCCTGTGGAGCGGCGCCAGGACCCGCGCGACGCCTCCGGCGCCCTGGCCGTCATCGGGACTTCTTTAGCGGAAGTGAAGGATCTCTTCACTTACTGGTGGGACACCATTAAAAGGGACATGGCCCCCACCGCTCCTCCTCCTCCCCCCCTTCCTCCTCCGGTACCGGCCCCCCCTTCACCTTCGGGGTCGGCAGGCCGCTTAACTCTCCCCTGGGAGCCTAGATCCTCTCCCAGGGGAAGATCAGAAAAACAGAGACCTCCGTCGAAATCCTCTTCTGGATCACCCAGCCCCAAGAGATCCAGGAGACACCGACGTTCGCCGTCGACGGAGGACACGGGATCAGTCTACTCTTCCTCTAGATCCCCATCTCCTCTCTCCATCCCTTCTCCGGACCCACATGAGACACCTAGATCTCCTCCGGATGACCCTTCGTTCTTGGATATTATGCGACATATCCAGGAGAATATGGGATGGGATGCAGAAGAACTAGACCCCGAAAGGTTACGCCTTGCCAGATATCTTCGGCAGAAGGACCCCAAGCCTGTGGTGGTACCACCCTTGGTGGACACTTTTGTGGACGTCACCAAGGCAGCGTGGAAGCGTCCACATTTGCTCCCGGCGGTGCTGAAGAAAGCTGATCGTCTGTTCAGGGCTCCTAAGGATGACCCGTACCTGACACAGCAGCCTCAGGCCGACTCTCTGGTCATCACAGCCTCACATGACTGGTCACAGAGGCCGCAACATCTGAGCACCCTGCCACCGGACCCAGAGTCCAAACAGTTGGACGCACTGGGCAGGCGCACGTACGCTTCTGCTTCCTGCGCCATCAGATCCTTGAACTACCTAACCCACATGGTTCAATTCCAGAACGCTTTGTGGGAACAGGGTCTGGAGGCGACTGAAAAGCTGCCCGAAGGTGAGCAGAAGGAGGAGATGCTCCAGCCTCCGTCACGAGGTTCAGGCAATGGGACCTTAGTGCTTCGAGTCAGCGACTCCGCGGACTCATTGCCCGAGCAGCAGCTTCTGGCGTATGCCTCCGGAGACGCTCCTGGTTACGTGTCTCCGGCTTTACCCCGGATGTCCAGAAAAACATTATGGACGCTCCGTTCGAGGGAGAAGTCTTATTTGGTAATCCTTCCGAGAAGATCATTACCAAACTTCAAGAGGCCGGGAAAGTGGTAAGGTCGGTTCAAGCCATGTACCGACCCAAGCAGTTCCTTCGTAGGGAACCAAAGCCGTCTCGTGGGCGGACACAGAGGCAGCGGCCTGCCTGCCACACATCAGAGGGGCTCCGGTTTCCGTAGAACCCATGGAAAACAGCCCGCCAGCCTAGGTCAGCGTTCCCCTAGGCCAACCCAGCCAGCGGGCCCATCTGCTGCCGCAGCCCGACTCCTTTCCGGCCCCCGCCCCTCAGGATCAACGGGAAATCATGGTCGGGGGTCGCATTGCGAACTTCCTGCTGGGATGGCAGGCCATTACCACCGACAGGTGGGTTCTGCAGTTGGTCAGTCTAGGCCACTTTATAGAATTCGCAGAAAAGCCACCCTCGAGGCCTCCTTTGCTCTCCCGGTATCCGGGTCAGCACAAAATTTGATCTGGCAAGAGGTACTCGCGCTCCTAAGAAAAGGGCGATAGAGTATATCGGAGGAGAACCAGAGAGGGCGAGGATATTATTCCCACTTCTTCCTGGTTCCCTAAGAAATCAGGGGACCTCCGTCTCGATTCTGGAATTCAGCGACCTCAATGTGTCGTCATTACCACAAAGATTCTGCATGGTGACTCTTCGGGCCTTATTCCCATGCTGAAACAGGGCGCTTTTAGCGTCTCTGGAGCATACGGGCGCATACCTGCATATTATCTCAGCTCACGCACGACCAGAGGTTCCTGCGCGCCGAGTTTCTCGACCACCACTTTCAGTTCTGAGCTCTTCCGCTCGGACTGTCATCCGCACCAAGGGTCTTTACCAAGTGCATGGCAGTCGTGGCAGCATCTCTGAGGAGACAGGGCCATATGTGTTCCCATACCTCGACGACTGGCTTCTCATGGCCGCCTCAGAGATGCCCTGTTACTCGCGGTCCAGAGCACCCAGGACTTGTTCCGTTCTCTGGGCATTCTCATAAATTACGAGAAGTCTCTCCTGGTACCGTCGCAGAAACTGCAGGTCATAGGCGCAGTACTGGACACTGTTCAGGGAAGAGCTTTTCTTCCGGACGACAGAGCGGCGCGCATCAGATCCCTCATAAGGGATTTGTCATCGAACAAGATCGTACCTTCCAGGTCGGTCCTTCACTTGCTCGGACATATGGCTGCGGCCATTCCTACTGTCCCTTTCGCAAGGCTCCACATGCGGGTAACCCAGTGGATGCTCAAAGTGCAATGGGACCAAAGGCAAGACCACTTGCAGCATCCGGTCAGGATCACGAACTCAATGATCTGAGACTGGCAGTGGTGGCTAGTCCCTGGGTCGCTCTCCAAGGGCGTCCCGTTTGTAGCGCCGTCCCCGGAGGTACCCCTCACCATGGACGCCTCAGGTCTTGGGTGGGGGGCACACCTGGACGGGTAAAGTCCCAGGGTGCGTGGACCCGCTGGAAGCTCATCTCCATATCAATGTCCTAGAGATGTGGGCGGTTCTCTGATGCTCTGCAGGCCTTTCAGTCAGTAATCCCACCGTGTACTCTCCTGCTTCAGACAGACAACATGGTGGTGATGTATTACCTCAACAAACAAGGAGTGTGACATCTTACCTCTTGCAGGAGGCCATGAGGGTGTGGGATGTGTAATTGAACACGGTGCAAATCTGATCACTGTGCATGTTCCCGGAGTGGACAACACGATTGCATACGGCCTGAGTCGTTCCCGGGCCAGAGTCCACGAGTGGGAACTCCTTCAAGAGGTAGCAGAGGACCTGTTTCTTCGTTGGGGAATTCAGAACTAGACTTGTTCGCATCCCCATCCAACGCAGAACTGCCCAATTTTTGCTCGCTAGATCCAGGGCCTGGTGTTTTCTGGCTAGATGCGTTATCCTCCTGGGCTTAACAGATTCTCTACACTTTCCTCCCTTCCCTGATCCAGAGAGTTCTTCTCAAACTGCGCAGGAGCACGCAGATATCATTCTGGTGGCCCCATTCTGGCCCAGACAGATCTGGTTCCTTTGTTGGTTCAACTATCTGAACCCCGCCTCCTGCTAGCCCGGCTCCCACCTACTGTCTCAGGAGAAAGGTTCATTGGTCCATCCGGATCTACGCTCTCTGAACCTGCATGCTTGGCTCTTAGAGACATAGCCATCTTAATACGGGGTCTCGAGAGGTTGCAGAGGTTCTTTCAGCCAGAAAGCCGGCAACACATGCGACGTACGCCATGAAATTGCGCCGTTTTTGTTTATGGTCACGAGCTCGTTATCTTTCCCCTTTAGGTTGTCCTGCGGGAGTGGTGTTGAATTACCTCCTCTCCCTTTTTCATTCAGGCCTAGCCTACTCCTCTATTAAAGTGCACCTCTGTGCCATTTCTGCCTATCACCTCCCGGTGGGACATCACAGCAGCTCAATTGACGCCCCGGAATTTCTTTAGGGGAGGTTACACCTTAGGCTCCCATTAGGACCCTGTGCTCCATGGGATCTGCTCTTGTCAAGGAACAGCTCACGCCCTCCTTTTGAACCTCTGCATGATTGCGAGCCACGATCTTCCTTGTCAATCTTCACCATTCATTACTTCCTGGTGTAAGCTGAGGCGCGCACGTCCACGGGAGTTTTTTAAAAGTTAGCCTAACGGCCCCGTCGTGAGGCTTACGCCATGCGCGAGGGCGGCCGTTAGTAGCGCACCTCACCTCCCAACTCAGTTCTGTTTCTCCCGCTGTCGAGGCAGCACCTGTTTCGAGCCGTCCATATTTTGACTGCATCAGTGACTCCTCTTCCGCTACACTGACGCCAATCGGTAAGACCGTTTTTTTCTTTCTAAAGGCGCCCGGGTGCTTTCCTACCGTTTTTTCTTGTTGATTTGCTCATGTCCGGGTCCGAGCTAAACGAGCCAAGACGGCCGCGCCCGCGTGCCGCCGGTGTTACTGTGGCCGGCATTTCTCCGCCTCGGACCGGCATGACGCTTGTCTTCGTTGCCTGGGACCCAACCATGACATGGATTGGCATGGATGCCTGTTTCTCCATGGACCCCTGTGTCCTCGAAGTCCACTGCTCAAGCTCGGCAAGCCCCGCCGACCTTCGGGGGCGGACGTCTGTCAAAGGGATCTCAGGTAAGGTCTCAGGCCTCCGGGTCCCTCCCGGCCTGCTCTGGTCTGAGGAGGAGGGTCTCTGTCTTTTCTGCTGAGGAGGCCCTTCGGTGTGTCGGGGAGTCGTAGTCCCTTCCGGGCCACGCGCCGACACTCGCCGGCAGTCACCTCTTCGGAGGTGCAGGCTCTGCATGCAGGCCCTCGACTTTGGGCCTGGCTCGGTGGACCCGATGCTCGGCGCTGTTTCGGATCCTGGCGCCTGCTCATGTGCCAGTGATCATGCGTGCCGCTTGAGTCCCGCGCCCGGTGATCAGAGCTGCCGCTTGGGATCCGGTGATCGGGCGGCGCTGGCGTGTGCTGCTTGGGGCCTCGGCGCTGATGGACAGCAGGCGGCGCCACCGGCGGTGCCGCCTTCCGACGCGCCCGCGCAGTGGGCCTTGTCCTTCCTCCAGGCGGTGCCTGCCTTGGCTGGGCGCCGCTGGGTGTGTGAGCTAGGCCTGGCTGCTATCACGTGAGGGAGGCGAGCGGGCGCCCTTGGTACCGGGCTGCTCGCGGCCCCGTGAGCCTGGGACCCCTGGGGTGGCCAGCATTGAGGTCCTGGTTGGGTCTCGCCCCTCCTCGGAGGGCGATGATTCAGACGTGGACCCATCCTGGCACCCCCACTCTTCGGAGTCTGGGTCCTCGGTGGCTAGAGGTGCCAGGCGGGCAGCAGGCCCTCCTCTGTCCCCCTTCCGTCAGTCTCCTGAGGGTTCCCGCTGCGGGTGGCCGGAAGCCCTGGGGCAGGCGTTAGTGAGGATGGGAGGCTCCCTCTCTGAGGCCCGGGTGACAGCTACCTTACGGGGTGCTGTTGCCTCTCTAGGGACAGGGGCCGCTGTGGTGGAGGAGGGCCCTCTCGGAGTCCGAGGGGTTGAGGGCAGGGTCTGCTGCTCGTCTTCTTTGGCCACCCTGGTGGCCAGGAGCCAAGTGCAGAGCCCTCGCCTCCTCCAGGGTTCTAGGTGTCCTCCGGCGGTGTTTGTGCGACTGCCCTTCTGGATCCATGCAGTCCCGGCGTCACAGGGAGGTTCTCCCCAGGGCTCTTCCAGGCTCCGCTTCCCAGAGTTCCGTTCTCGGCCTGGTCTGATATCCGGGATCCTCTTTCCAGGGCTCCTTTCCCCGGATTCAGAGCCTACGGAAGAGCAGTTGCCTCCAGGAGGTGCCCCTCTCCCATCTCTCTGCCTTCACCACCCCCGCTCCCAGGCCATGTCGGTCCTACGGGTCCGTTATCCTGGGGGCAGTTCAGGGGTTCTGCGGCGGCCTTCCCCTCATATGTTAGATACATGCATGAGCGGGTCTTTCGACTCTCCCCATCGCCGCAGGAATCCTCTGGGCATTCCAGTTCCCCATCATCATCCTGTCTCCCTCCTCCGAGGGAGAGGAACCCCCTGCTCATCTGTCCTCCGATGCTGATTTCACAGAATATCAGCGTTTCCTCTTGAGGATGGTGAGGGATCTCCGGATTTCCTACGTTCGAAGAGACAATACCGAACGGGAGACGCGTGAATTCCTTGGTGAATTCAGTGCCCAGCATCTGGTGGTACCTTCCTGGCCTATCCCCTTCCAGGAGGCGTCTATCCGGTCATGGCAGTCCCCTGCCGCTTCTTCCCCAGCCTCGGCGGACTGCCAGCGTAGGTATTGTGCCCCCTCTGAGTCTCTAGGTTCCCTTCCCAACCCGTCCTCAGGTTTGGTATACCTGGATACTCCTTCTGGGCGCCGTTGCCTGGCATAGCACGCACCTGATCTGACTCTCTCGTTCGACCGTTGAAGGCGAAAGAGTGTCCTCTTCTCGCGCGAAGTGCATGTGTTGCATCATCAGGCTCACCAGCTGCCTACAACCGGCATCTGTGGTCGATGATGTCCCAGCTGCTGGCATCTATGCCTGATATGGAGCAAACCAGACAAGCGTTGCTGCCTCTCCGCGGTAGGCCTGGAGCTGGCAAGACACCAAGCAAGGGCATCTTATGGCGTCAATGAGGTGGCTTCCAGGCTTGCGGGACAGCGATCTGCATCAGGGCGGACGGCATGGCTTCGTCTTTCCAGGTTAGTCGCCCCTGGCCCGGCGTGAGGGTGATTCGGCTCCGCCTTCCGGGGGACCGTCTTTTCTCTTCCAGAGCTAGGAGACTTTTCAGGGGCTCCTCCGTCTCCTCGTCCTCGGGAGGCACCTCCTAGCTCTTCTCTCCTCTTGGGCTTTCTGAATAAGCCAGGGTCTTCTCCTTCTGTTTCTCACCAGCAGAGGCTGGGGGTCTTGTTCCCTCAGGGTATGGCCTCTTCCCCTCAGGGGAAGAGGAGCTTAATACTCACCCAGGAAGTAATGAATGGTGAAGATTGACAAGGAAGATAGGAAAATTGCGTACCTACCGTAATTTTGATCTTCTCTTGTATCTTCACCATTCATTACCACACCTCCCACCATCCCTCAGTGGCCTCTTCCTGTGGCTTCTCCACCTCCCGTCTCCTTCCTCTCTCTGCATTTATATAAAATATAGGAAAAATTGCCTAATTTTTCAAAAAAAAAAAATCTTTCTTTGAGGGGGTTCTAAATTTCAGAGAAATTACTTACTCTAAGATTCATGGGCCATCTGTGGATTGCATTGGCGATCAGACTGCACAACTATCTCTTGCTATTCTTCTGGCAAGATATCTCTGGGTTTTTGGCCTGGCTCAGGCTATTCAGTTTTGATCCTGCAATCCCGATCAGATAGTTGCCCTGGAATCTAATCCCCCCCCTCTATTCTTGCCTTACAGAGCAGAGGAACGAGTACGTCTATTCCTTTCTTCTTTTTGCAAAAAAAAAAAAATGCTGAGGGAACACTCTTCAACTGCTATAGGCATCTTGGTATCTGGGTCATGCATCTAGTTAAAAAAAAAAGGGGGGGGAAACAAACAAGAAGGCAAATGAGAAGGTAGGCTATCCTTCTCGCTGTTTTGCTATTGGTTTCTCCCTTTAAGTGTCCTCTTGGACAATTTTTACAGTAGAACATTGCTGACCATTTCCAATCCTAGCCAGCCTAAGCCTTGACCTGCCTTAGCCAGTCAGTCTGAGTCCCATTTCTATCTTGAAGCCTGAAAGGCTTACATTTCCATTTCTAAACCCCTGAGCACGCTCTCATGCTGCCTGGGTTTTATTCTTCCCTCCTCGGCTGTCCTCCAGTTAAAGGCCTTCTGGCCAGGAGCCCGAGGTGGGTATCAAGAACAGTGGCATGTTGAAGATGAGGACTATGCCCTCCTGAGTCTGTCTAGCGGGTTCGGTGAACCTTCTCTTCAGCTCCATCTCCGGGGATTCTTGCTTCCCCTTTAGTCGAGCCTTCAGCTACAAGCTAACTATGCTCGTTGGGCATTCTGGTCCCTTCAACATCCCATCTCTGTCTTCTCTTTCTCCTTCTTCTTCTATTTTCTCATTTCCTTACTCATCTCTCCTCCTAGAGTCGCCCAGGTAAGGAGGCCCTGCAGTCCCTAGGCTAGGGATGTTCTTATCTCCTCTGTCCTTCCTCCATCGGCTTATTCCTTTTTCAGTTCATTCTTCCTTGCTTTGCTATCCCTCGGCTATCTTGCCTCGCTATCTATATTTTCTGCTTTCACTTTTGCCTCTCCGACTCACAGAACTGAGTTGGAGGAGGTGATCGCTACTAACGGCGCCCTCGCGCATGGCCTTGGCGTCAGCTCTCGAGGCAGGGCAGATTAGGCTAACTAAAAAAAAAAAAAAAGCTCCCGTGGTCGGTGCGCCTCAGCTTACACCCAGTAAGTAATGAATGGTGAAGATACAAGAGAAGATCAAGAATTACGGTAGGTACGTAATTTTCCTTTTTCTGTCGTGGAAAACATTATTTTTAGTTGCTGTTACTTCAGCGAGAAGAATTTCTGAGTTTCACGCTCTTATGTGCAAAGAGCCTTATTTAGTTTTCCACGGGACAGAGTATCCCTGAGGGACCGAATCCTAAGTTTTACCTAAGGTGGTCTCTTCACTCTCTCTAAACCAGGATATTGACCTTCGGTCTACTTCCGAGTTATTCAAATAGAGGAGGCTTTGCTCCATACCCTGGATGTTCACCGCAGCCTGAGGTATTACTCAACAGAACTAAACCTTCTCGTAGTTCTGAACAGCTTTTTGTTCTTCTCTGAGAGAATGATGGGCCAATCAGTATCCAAACAGTCTCTGTCTCGCTGGCTTGTCCAGTGTATTTCCTCCTGTTATGATATAAAACAAAAGCCCTCCGGGCTCTGTCGGTGTCATTCTACTAGGGGTGTGGCCACATCCTTTGCAGCACTCAAAGCGTCTCCACCTTTGCTATTTGTGCTGCAGCTACTTGGAGCTCTGTGCATACCTTTATCAGGCATTATAGCCTGGACATCGCCTCTCGTCGAAGGGCTGGTTTCGGCCTTGCGGTGCCACAGGGTCTCCTGTCCTAGGTTCAGGACCTGGAATGTACTTTCTATTTTCCTCCTCCCGGAATTTCTGGCAGCGTCACTGCTTGGGAATCAGTCCTAATGGTGTAACCTGCTGCAAGAGCTGTGTCTCTCAGTAAGATAGTACAGTTACGTAAGAACTTACCGTAACAGTAGATCTTCGAGAACAGCTCTTGCAGCAGATACCTTCCCGCCCACCTTCCCCCTTGGAGGAGGCATGGCTTTGCCTTTTCTTGTTGGGATTTCCTCCTATATTATCTTCTGACGGTGGAGTCTCCGGCGGGAGAACTGGGGAATCTGGCGGGACCGCCCCTTAAGTACCACACCTGACGTCGGAGGCGGGACCGACGTCGGGGGCGGTCCCCGCTGAAGATATCTAGCTAGAATTTTTCCGTGGGGTCCCGACGCCTGCCGGCTTCGGTCCTAATGGTGTAACCTGCTGCAAGAGCTGTTCTCGAAGATCTACTGTTACGGTAAGTTCTTACGTAACTGTACTTTCCTTCAGCTCCTGGGCCACATGGCAGCTTCCACGGCAGTGGTGCAGGGAGCAAGGTTCCAGATGAGGGACATTCAGTTTCATCTGAGGTCTTTTTGGTCTCAAAAGAAGGATTCACTTACCAAACTGATTCCAGTGACTCATACTCTGGTCCAAGCTCTCCAGTGGTGGCTGGACCAGGACAACCTCAGACAAGGGGTTCCATTTCTCCCTCAAGTCCCATCAGTAGTTTTAACTACGGATGCTTCTCTCCTAGGGTGGGGAGCCCACCTGGGAGCCCTGACAGCTCAAGGGCTCTAGTCTCCACAGGAGTCTCCTTCATATCAATCTCCTGGAACTTGGGGCAGTTTTCTTAGCCCTGCAGAGCTTCTCGGATTCAGTCAAGGGCAAGGTGGTCCAAGTCAGAACGGTCACCACCATAAATTAACAAGCAGGGAGGCACTCCGTCCTCGGCTTTGTGCACAGAAGCCATGAAGCTGTGGTCTCTGGCCTATTCTCTTCAGACTTCTCTGGTAGCAGTTCACCTTCCAGGGAAGGACAACATACTAGCAGATGCTCTGAGCAGAATTTCACAGGGACACCACAAATAGTCCCTGGATCCTCACATACTGAAGGTCATATTCTCCAGGTGGGGCACTCCAGAGATAGATCTCTTTGCAGCACTGGACAATCAGCTTCCTCTGTTTTGTTGCAGACCTCCAGTCCTGGGGACGGTTCCCCAGGATGCTGTCTTTTTGGACTGGAAGGGCAGGTTTCTCATGCCTTCCCTCCCTTCCCTCTGCTGTTCAGAGTTCTGATCAAGATCAGTACTCAACCCTGCACAGTGATACTGGTTGCTCCAGATTGGGCCAGACAGCCTTGGTATCCTCTACTGCTGTCCTTGTCAGTGTCACGTCCCCTGTCTCTGCCCAGGACATTCAATCTCCTGTCCTCCTCCCGGGGTGGATCTGGTACCCCAGTCTCCAGTCTCTCCATCTCACGGCCTGGCTCTTGGAGAGTTAGAATATGCAGCTCTACATCTTTCTCAGGGAGTTCTGGCTATTCTGAAGGTCTCTAGGAAACCTTCCACTAGAAAAACTTACATCTCCAAATGGAAAAGGTTCAGTATTTGGTGCTCTCAGAATGGCATCCTGCCTGATTCTGCAGGTATTTCCACAACCTTATACTATCTAGTTCATCTCGGTGGTTTAGGCCTTAGGCCTGCCACTCTGAAGGTTCATCTAGCAGCTGTCTCTGCATTCCTCTCGGCAGGGAAGGGCTCTTCCCTGGCATCTCATCCTGTTTTCAGACAGTTTTTCATAAGGTCTGGTTCACATTAACCCTCCCTTTAGGGAGCCCACTCCACCTTGGGATCTTAATGTCTGCATAGCTCAGCTTATGCAGCCACCCATTGAACCTCTGGCTTTGGCCGAATTGAAGTACTTGACCTGGAAAACTGTTCCTGGTAGCTATTACTTCTGCCAGGCGGATTAGTGAGCTACAGGCTCTGTCAGTGGAATCTGACTTCATCTCCTTCCATAGGGTCAAAGTAGTCCTCAGAACCAATAGAAGGTTCTTGCCCAAAGTGGTTTCAGATTTTCATCTGAACCAGTCTATATCTCTCCCTGTGTTTTTTCACTGACCATTCTTCTTCAGGTGAAAGGTTACACAGTCTGGACATTAAGAGGGCCCTTAGCTACTACATTGAGCATACTAAGGTGCATAGAAATGACTGTCTTCAATTGTTTCTCACTTATGGTGAAGTGGGAAAGGGTAAGCCTGCCACTAAGAGAACTATTGCCAGGTGGATTGTTTGTTGTATTCAGTTTTGTTATGACAGGTTTGGTAGGACGCCCCTTCAGGCCTGAGGGCTCACTCTACCAGGGGTACAGGTGCTTCTCTAGCTGCAGCCAGAGGTATACCTTTGTTAGAGATCTGTAAAGCAGCCACCTGGAAAACAGTACATACTTTCACCAAGCATTACTCCCTGGACATCCAGGCTAGAAGTGATGCTAGGTTTGGTACAGCAGTACTGCAAACCCTCTTCCCAAAGTAGGTTCCGCATTCCCTCCTCCATAGGGAACTGCTTGGTAGTTTGCATTATGTCTGAATACAGCAAGACTTCATGTTTGAAGAAAAAATTGCCATAGTAATGTTGTTTATTCTAATGGAGTCTTGCTGTATTCAGACCTCACTCCCTGCCTCCCCTCTCAGAACCTAGTTTTAGGAAGTGGGCTGGCAAGTACAGTGTTGCACCTCAGGTGTATACCTTGTACCCTCCCTCTTGGGTGGGGTAGATGATGTTATTTTTGTGGTGTTTCATACTTAAATATTGTCACTACCTTTCTTTCTTGGGTTCTCGACTTGAGTCTTTTGGGTCCAAAGGGAATCTTTTGCCCTTTGGCTATATTTTGAACAATTTCCATACTATAGTATGTTAGTTAGTTTGCTCGTAAGAATCTGACGGTTACACTGGGAAGTACCACAGTCAGAGGTTTGAAAACCAAGCTCAAGCTCAGCGTTCCATGCTTCTGCATGGAGTTGACTCTTTCCTCTCCGGGGCAGTTCAAGTGCTGGGGCTAACTGCATTATGTCTGAATACAGCAAGACTCCATTAGAAGAAACAACATTACTATGGTGAGTAATTTTTTCTTCTCTCTCGTCTTGCCTCTTTTGGCCCTTGGCATGAAAGAACTGGAAGGTGGGCGTGGGGGACCTCCCGTTTATACTGACGTCGTATGACGCTGGTCATCTGACGTGAGGGCAGTCCCCTGCCAGAGACTGCTAGCTAGAAATTTTTCCATGGGGTCCTGATGCCTGGCGAGTCAGTCCTGTATGTGAATACCTACTGCAAGAGCGCCTCTCGAAGATCTACTGTTACGGTAAGATCTTATTTGTGTCAGTCTTCACCATTCATCACAGATGGGTACTGGCCGGAGATCAGGACCCCGGGGAGCCCTTTTTTTTTTTTAAGGATAGGTGAACCCGACCTTGGCATCGCGCGCCCTCGGGGCCGACGTACTACATGGCGCTCAAGGATTAGCCGTTAAGCTGTGTCGACTCCGCCTGCCTACCAGTTCTTAATCTCCCGCCGTCGAGCTCACCTCGTGGGAAGCCACTGGAGAGGTTTTTTGACAGTTGTTAGGCCTTAGCCTTCGAATTTGTGCGTTTGTCAGTCCGTCGGTCTGCTAGTTCTGATTCTGCCTCCACTGAACGTCGCCGGTAAGATCTTTCCTTTTAAAGTATAGCGACGTCGAGTCTATTTTTGGTGGTTTTTTTCTGCAGGTCTTGTCGCGGTCGGAGGGCAAGAAACTTTCTAAGTCGGGGCGGCCCCCTATGCGTCGGTGCCCGTGCGGCCGCAAGTACTCCGTTACCGACCAGCATGACCGGTGTTTCGCGTGTCTTGGCCCGCTTCACGACATGGATTCGTGCGACGCCTGCTTCTCCATGGACCGCCACGTCCTAGAACAGCACGCGTTCAAAGTAGGGCGAGCTCCGCCGACTTCCAGAGGTAGGGTTCGCACTCGTCGGGCCAAGCCATGCTCTCTCGGCCTTTCCTCCGGGTCCCCTCCCGGTTCTATACGGACAGAGGAGGGAGCCTTGGCCTCTCGTAGCCTAGCCTTGGCCGAGGCTCCTTCCGCGGCGCAGGTGGCCCGTCCCGCTTCCTCCCAGGAGCGGGCGGGAGGCGCCGCCATGGTAATCACCCCTTCGGGGGTGAAGGTTCCCCCGATGTCGCTCCCGTGGTCTGGAAGGCCCGGCTCAGGGCCGTCGGCGCCGTGGGCCTTGTTGGCGCCGACCTCGGCGTCTAGGTAGAGCACGGCGCCGTGGGGCCTTCAGAGTCGTCCGTCAGTGCCACCGTTGGTGCTCTCTGTGCCGCTTGTGGTGCCGAGGGGTCTGGCGGTGCCATGTTTGGCACCAAGTCTGCCCTCGGGGTCGTCGGCGCCGCTTTGGTCCTCAGTGCCGGTCGCGGCGCAGAAGGGCCTGGCGGCGCTGTTACTCTGGTTTCTGTCGACGCCATTTCTGTTACTGGTACCGCCCGTGGTGCCGATGGACTTGACGGTGCCGCAGCTGGCCCTAGTTCGGGACCTTTGGCCCGTGCTGCCCTGCCGCCTTCTGCCAGCGCCGCTTGTGGGGCTGTGGAGGGTGCAGGTGCTGCCTTGGCCACTGCTTGGACTTCTGGGCCCTTTGGTAAGGTCGCCCTCCTTCCATCTGGCTTAAGGCCTCAGACTCTACCTCGTCTGAGTCGGGCTCGGAGTCGAGCGGGCAGTCGCACCCTTCGGGGTTGTCTGCAGAGGAGGACGAGCCGGTGGTCTCCACGACGGGTCTCAGTCAGCCCCCCTCTGAGGTGCGTCTGGTTTCCCCCGAGGTTAGGGTCAGTGGTACTGACCAGGCTGTGGTGCGTGCCACCATTGCCATGCAACCTGGCCTTGGGGTGGTTCCTTGACCCCTCGGCGGTGGTACCCCCTCCAGTGGTGTGTCTCGATCGCCCAACTTTGGGGCCTATCGGGAAGACCACAGGAGGGGAGGGTGCTGCTCCCTGAGTCTCCCCTTCGGGGGCAGCCCAGAGCTGCCAGCTTCCTAGGCTGGCCCTTTCGAGGACTAGGACTCCGAGGGGTCGAGGGGTGTGGAGTCGGCGCGTCGACCTTTCTCTGGGACCCGCCCGGGCCCTGTACGAAGCTGAAGCGCGGACTTCCGCCCTTCCCCCTCTGGTTCCTTGAGGGGGTCCCATTCTTTGGAGGCGGGGACCGTCCTTCTGGACCTATACGGCCCCGGTCGCCTCACTTTAGGGGATTCTTCTGGGCGCAGCTAGGCAATACTAGGCGTGGTTGTACAGCTGTCGGCTGCGGAGTCTTCCAGGGCACCCTCCGCGGGGATCCTTGGTCCGCTCCCTAGCCCTGGTAGAGGTCAGCCGACTTCCTCTCACGGCTCTGCCCCCTCCCCTCTGCCGCCTTCTCCAGCGTTCCCAGGTATTCTTGGCCCTAGTGGTCCTCTCACCTGGGAATAGTTCAGAGCAGTGGCTGCTCAGTTCCCTGCCGTTAGGGCTATGGACAGCCAGGTTTTTCAACCTCCCCCCGAGCAGCCACTCTGAGCGCATGGTGACCTCCAGCTCCTCATCCCCCTCTTCACGGGGAGAGGAACAGTCTGTCCATATCTCTCCTGCCGCTGATCTCTCCGAGTATCACAGTTTCCTCATGAGGATGCTGGAGGACCTTCACCTTTCTCCACTCTCCATGAGGAATCCTGAGCATGCGGCGCACGCCTTTCTAGGCAATTTCAGTGCGGCCACCCTTGTGGTGCCGCCCTGACCCGCTTCCTTTCGGGAGGCGTCCCTGCGTTTCTGGCAGAGGCCCTTCTCTGGAGTTCCTGCCCCTAGGGACCTCAGCCAGAGGTATTGCGCTCCCCCAGAGTCTTCAGGTTCTATGCCTCATCCACAGTTCGGATTGATGCATCTAGACACTCCAGAAGGGCTTCGCGCCCTCCACCGTGACAGGCCCCCAGATCAGGACTCTTCAGATTTTGATTTCTGGGGGAGGAGGACTTTCTACTGGGCACGGTTGCTTCTCTCAATCTCCGCTCATCAGGCCCACTATGCAGCCTACAACAGGTTCTTGTGGTCAGCACTGGGTTCGATCCTAGCTGCTTTGCCTGACTCGGAGCAAACCAGGCAAGCCTTCGCACTCTGCACGTGGCCTGGAGCTAGCAAGGCACCAAGCAAGGGCATCTTACGACGCCAGTGAGGTAGCTACCAGGGTAGTAGGGACAGCGATCTGCACCAGGAGATCGGCGTGGCTTCGCCTTTCCCGGTTGTCACCCTTGGCCCGGCGTAGGGTGATTTGCTCCGCTCACCAGGGAACCTATCTCTTTTCCCGTAGGGCGAGACGACGTTTGTCGGGGCTAATTCCTTCCCCCTCCGGGGGGACCCGTCTCGCTCTCCCCACTCTCGGGCCTCCTCAGGCCCAGAAGGTTCCCCCCTTAGTGTGTCACCCACTGAGGGCTAAGGGACACTGTCCCTTAGGGTGCAATTAATCAACCCCCTTCTGGGGGCTTGGTACCAACCCATCTGTGATGAATGGTGAAAACTGACACAGATAAGATATAGAAATTACGTACCTACCGTAATTACGATCTTTCTGTGTATATTCACCATTCATCACAATCCTGCCCGCCATCCCACTGGTGCTCCAGTCTCTGGATCCTCCTCCCTCTGTGCCTACCCCTCTTTTTTAGCGGGGTAAAGTTGGGACACACGGGGGTAATTTTCTTCCCCAAGGGGTACAGTTCGAGTGGCACTTCCTCTCTACTACTTATCCTCACCCCTACTGGGTGAGAACTGGTGGTTGCCCTCCTTCTGTTATCCATCTATTTAAAAAAAAAAGAGAGAGAGAGAGAACCCTTTTTTTTTTTTCACCAAATATCTTTACAGAGAGAGAGTACTGAGTCCCTGTACCCTGTCCTTCTCCAGAATAGCCGACTCTGCTTTTGGGGTATTGCCAGTTATTCTGTGCCTTGAATTCTGGGAAGTGAGCTTTGCCACTCCTTGCAGTTCCTATACAGTCTGGTGACGGACAAGGGTCCTGGATCCATGTTACCTCTCTCCCCAATTCTCTCTCTCTCCCCCTTTTCCAGAGATTGGGGCCCCTACCCAATCCCCTTAGGTTTTACTTCCTCTGTGCTGTCCTCTCAGTCGTTATTTCTCCTTTTAGTTCAGTTTCTCTTCCTTTTCTGTCCCTTGGACTCTCTTGTCCCACCCTCCATTCCTTCCTCTTACCTCTCCGGCGACTCAGAACTGGTAGGCAGGCGGTCGACACAACTTAACAGCTAATCCTCGAGCGCCACGTAGTATCGCCGGGCTCCTCGAGGCGGGCGCCTCGATGCTGCATCGGTTCGCCCCTATCCTTTTTTTAACAAAAAAAAAGGCTCCCGCGGGGTCCTGATCTCTGGCCAGTACCCATCTGTGATGAATGGTGAAGATACACAGAAAGATCATAATTACGGTAAGAACGTAATTTCTATTTCTTACATATCTGTACTTTACACACCTGTAACAGTAGTTTTAGGTGTGGTATAAGTTCATCCACAGTGACCCACCTGGCTTTGACGCACAACCTCTGCTTCCAGCGGGCAAGATCTGGCATCAAGGGGCGGAGGGGAGGGTTATACCACTCGGGTGGGTAGGAGGAGCCAGCTTTCAGATCTTCTGTCAAGATTCTTTAAGGTAAAGGACATGCCAATAAGTGTGAATGAACAATGTATAGCACTCCTAGAACTACTGTTATAGGTGAGTAACCTGTGATCTTACTTTGAGAGGGTTTCTGCAGTAGATATTCACATATAGGACTGCTCTCCCTGGCGTCTGGTCCGAACAGCAAACTTGTAGATAGCAATCAGCGGGGACTGCCCCAGACATCAGGTGACGTGACGTCAGCCCAACTGTAAAAGGGGTGGTCCCGCGCCCGCTCACCAGTTCTTTCCCGTCTCCTCAGTACATTCGGCACGTGATAGAACAGCAATCAAATGTCCACCTTCTTGTTGAAGTTGTCTTTGCCTCGTAGTAAAATTTTCTCTTCGCGTTATCTACCATTTGATTTTTCTAGACAGAAGTGCTCAAAGTGCAGCGCCCAAATCCCGCATGGGGACAACCATTCCCCCTGTCTCCTCTACCTTGGTTCCAAGTACAACACCGGGGAGTGTTCTATGTGCCAGGCCTTCAACCAGGCAACCCGAACCAGGCGCAAACGGACCCTCGAGGCCCACCTCCTGACCCGACTGGCGTCAATGGAAAAGTACCTCCAGGAACTGAGAGGTCGTCGCCGGCCCCGAAAAAGAAGAAAGGCAAGGGGAAGCGCCTGGCTCGGAAGTCCGTCACCACGCAGGAGGCCTTCCACGACCATGGGTACTTCAGCTAGTGCCCCGTCTGCTTCTTTGGGCCGAGTACCTTCTCCCCCTCCTTCCGAGGTGAACAGGCAGCCGGGGGTAGCCTCTCTTGAGGTATCCGTTAAGTCGCCTTGCCTAGCCAATGACACCCCTCCACCCCGTCGAAGGTTGCATTGCTCCTGCCGATCAGACTAGCGGCGGTCTCCTGGCCACCAGTGGCCCAGCACAGTCCGTTCAGTCGGACAACGGCTCCTCTGTCACTCGCCCGGATCTCTCCACTCTCCCGTCAGGCTCCAGTTTGGCCCCTGACGTTGGACAGAGTGAGTGGCAGAGTGACCCGTCATCCCACCAGGTTATTCATCCCAGGGACTTGCCACCCGATCCTCTGATTTTTCTCCCATCAGGATCGCCCTCGGACCTGCCATCTGGGCTGTTCCCAGACCAGCTCCCCTTGCCAGGCCTACCGCCGTCCCTGGATATAAGTCCATCGCTGGCTGGGGATCCTTCTATCGAGCCTCCTCCTTCAGGGGCTCTCCCAGATCCCACGCCCCTATGGGCACCATGGCACTTCCCCCGACAGGACCAGATCCTCCTGGCGGGTCTCCAGGTTCAGAATCCATTGTCCTGCTTCCAGGCAGCCCTCCGTCTGCTCCACAGTATCAGACGCCAGGCCATGTGCCCCCGGCACCGGGATACCCATCACTGGGGTTCCCTGGGTACTCTTTCTGCCCTTCTACTTTGCCAAGTTACCACTACCCATCCTGGCAGTACCCTGGCTACCCAAACTTCCAGACTCCTCCTCTGCCACCCCCCAGCGCCAGACCGTGAGTCAGCCCCCTAGTGGTGGCAGGAGGGCAGAACTCAGCTACTGTCGACGCTCAGGCAGTCTGTGGGGGATATTCCCCTAACCAGGGCCCCCCTCCACCGCCTCCTTCCAGCAGAGCTTCGGGTTCTTTAGCTCTGGGATCTGCTGGGGTGGATCCTCCCATCCCCAGCGGCTCCGAGCCCTCTGACACGGAGTCTGATTCCGAACCTTCAGACCCCAGATCTCCTGTTGAGGTCCCTCCTAAGAAGTCCCC
The DNA here is from genome assembly GCA_016271365.2 of Neoceratodus forsteri. Taxonomy (NCBI): domain Eukaryota; kingdom Metazoa; phylum Chordata; order Ceratodontiformes; family Ceratodontidae; genus Neoceratodus; species Neoceratodus forsteri. Next base: position 1,104,283,212 of record CM028133.1, on the reverse strand, counting down.
CAAGTCTCCTCCAGAGGACCCTTTCTTCGGAGACCTCTTGCGCTCTATACAGTCAGCGGGAGGCTGGCCTTCAAAAGAGGTGGATCCGCAACGAAAAAGACTGGCGGAACACCTGGATCTTGCTACATCTGATCCTATCCCCATCCCCCCATGTATGGGACCCCATGAGGATTTGGTGACCACGATATGGCAACAGCCGTCCTCTGTGCCAGCTGTCTCCAGAAAGGCAAACCAGACTTATTATCCCCCGGAAGGGATTCGGCATCTCACCACCCATCCAAAGGCTGACTCCATGGTAATCACTGCCACTCACGACCAGTCAGCCCAACCGAAACACCTGAGCTCCTCTCCTCCCGACAAGGACTCTCATCAGTTAGACCAGTTAGGACGAAGGATCTACTCTTCTTCCTCTTGTGTTATTCGATCCCTCAACTGTGTCTCGCACATGGTTGCTTTCCATAAAGCTTCACTTTCAGAGCTGGAAAGGGACCTCCTTGAGGTTCAGGATGAAAACCTTAGGAAGAAGCTCCTGGAGTGGGAGGTTCCTTTACACCTTCCCTCTGCTTCCTCTGGTTCACAGGATGCTAATCAAGCTCAGATGGAGCGGTCCATCATAATGCTGATCACACCCTTCTGGTCACGACAGATTTGGTTTCCATTACTGCAACAGTTAGCGGAGGAACCTCCGGTACATCTGCCCCTCTGCAGGGATCTGCTGACGCAGGCTCAGGGGACCCTGGTCCATCCCAATCTCAAGTCCCTTCATCTGCCTGCCTGGCTCCTGAGGACATAACCATTGCCCGGTTTGGGATGTTCCAGAGAGTGACAGGTGTCCTTATGGCAGCTTGGAAGCCCTCCACTAGGGCCACATATGCCATGAAGTGGAAGAGGTTTGCCATCTGGGCTGCCAGACATCATCTGGACCCTTTCACATGTCTGTTGAGCCAGATTCAGGACTATTTGATATCTGTCAGACTCATGCCTCTAGTACTCTTCCATCAGGGTTTGGCTATTTCTGCCTCTCACGAGCCCGTGGCCGGTCATACTGGGTTCAGTTATGTGTGTCCCGTTCCATTCTCAGAGGTGTCCTGGATCTGAAATCTCCAATCCGCTCCCCTGACTCAGCTTGGGATTTAAATTTTGTTTTGGAGAAGTTGACCCCGTCTCCATTTGAGCCAGCTAGGACTCGCAAGCTACACTTTCTCTCTTGGAAAGCGTTATTTTTGGTTGCTGTTACTTCTGCTCGAAGGATTCTCAAGCTTCAGGCTCTCTGGCATATGGAGCCCTATTTGATTATTCACAAAGACGGTGTCTTTACGTACGAATCCTAAGTTTCTCCCTAAGGTGGTGTCTGAGTTTACCCTAAATCAGTCTATCCACCTACCAGTTTATTTTCTTGAGCTTGCCAATCCAGGGGAAGCTGCTCCACACATTAGACATGTGCAGCATTTTGAACGGTTACTGCTCGGAACTAAAGAATGCAGAAAGTCGAAGCAGCTTTTTGTTGCTTTCGTCCTAGGTAGAGAGAGCATTCAGGTTCCTAAACAATCCTTTGTCCAAATGGTTGGTACATTGTATTGTGTTCTACAACAAGAATGGCAGAGAGTTGCCAGGGTTGGTGAAAGGCCATTCGACAAGGGGCATGGCTGTCTCTGTGGCCTGTTTCAAAGGGGTCTCGGCCACTGGCATTTGCACTTCTGCCACCTGGAGTACCGTCCATACTGTCACCAAACGCTACAGCCTGGACACTGCTTCTAGAGACCGTCCAGGTTTTGGCAGAGCTTTCCTGCAGGGCTTCTTTTCCTAAGCTTTGGCTGGCCTTCCTCCAGACTTTTCCGTTGCATCTGTAACTGCTTGGGACTCATTCCATATGTGTGACCTGATGACTGAGATACCCCAAAAAAGATAGAACAGTTAAGTAAGAACTTACCATAACAGTAGATCTTCGAGGGGATCTCAGTCATCGGGTATACTTTCCTTCCCGCCATCCCCCTCTTATGGGGCTCTCGTCTCAGAACTGGTGTATCCAGCCTTTTATTTTGGCCTGGTCACCTCTCTCCTCAGTCCCCCATGGCACAGGTGTGCTTCTTTAGTCTCCAGGGGAAAGAACTGAGGAGGGAGCGGGGCCACTCGACCTTTGTAGGGGTGGTGACATTGACGCGGCCCAGGTGGTACTGCTGAAAAGCTTCCATGTGGATCCTGCTTCACCTATGGTGAAGTGCCGTACGCGTGACCTGATGACTGAGCTCCCCTCGAAGATTTACTGTTATAAGTTGTTACATAACTGTTCTTTAACAACAAGGAAGCTGCTCTTCCTCAGTTTGTCAGCTTTAGCTTTGTTTTTGTACTTTGAAATAATAAAAAGGAGCATGCCCTGTTATGGCTTTCCCAAGGTTTTCATCAGTGTTGGCTGTTTCTGAACACCTTAACATCACTCGTCTTGTGGCTTAAATGAGCTAGCATACAACAGACGCAGCTTCCTGAATTAATTTGTAATAGAGTTTTCAAAAATAGCTGAGGATGAAACCGGAAATTGCCCTATTCTGAAGTATTCCTTTTATAATTTTAGAGATCCAGAAACAAATGATTTGATACCTTTTATTGGACCAACATGGATGTTACAGAAAAGAACAAAGTGCTTTAGCTTTCGAACCAACCAGGTCCTTCTTCAGAAGCTTTGTGGCAGTTTTTTCAAATATCCCATATTATTAACACCAGATTATATAGAAAAAGCAGAAATAATTCTCATTGGTTTAACATATACATTTAAAACATAATAGAAGATTACGTCAGAGAAGCTAATTAACACCAGTATGCCTTTAACTGAGGAGCCTCAGAAGGGCAAAGGTTATCAAGAATTCTCTACAGCCAGAGAGTTCTTGTCACATAAATTTTAAAATGTCTCAGTATGCCAAGAAAGCATTCTAGTGATTAAAAAAAAAAAAAAAAACCTAGGAGTGGCATTCTCTCTAATACATGTAAGATGAGCTTACAACTTACATTCCAATTGTCCTGGTATATTAAAGGACAGATAATGAGAGACAAAATCCTGAAATTAGGTATAACTGCAAGTTGAAAGCAAGCCTCAAATTAACCTACACATATAAACATGATGCATGAAAGTATCACTTGTAAGTGTAAGTGCAAAAAAAAAAAAATACTTGTCAAGGACCCCCAAGAAAACGAGACCATGAGCCTGATAAATGCAGATTTCAACACAGAGTCTGTGTATAACAAACATGCACAGAATCAGTCTAGCAATCTAAATGAAACCCAAAGGAATTACACCTTTAATGAACCCCCAAGTAAATGAGATAGTCGTCTTAATATGAGCAGTTAAAAATGTGACAGTGTGAAATCCATCACTGACAACTAATAGAAGGAAATAAATGCACACTATATGTGAAAACTAAGTGTTCTAGCCACATAACAACTGCCCCATGCCACGCTTCACCCACACATATGTGTGTACATACACCACACCACAACCCCCCACACACACACACCTGCACACCCCACACAACCACAACACACAACAAATATAGCAAACACATTCCACACACACCACGCACAACAAACAAAACACACATACACACGATACCCACAACACACAAAAACACCACACACAAAACACACACATACATACATACAAACATACATCAGTATACACACACACACTTAAACGCACTCACCACAGTGTTAAGGTGAAAAGTCAACAATGTAGATAACCATAAACTTACAAAATCAAAGGCCCGCTGAAGAACTAAACTGTTTATGTCCATCTTTTAAAGTAAAGGTCTGTGTAAGTTTAAGTAGAATAATGTGTCATGTACCCAACATCAATGTTCAATCCATCCGCCACCATATTGAGAAGTAAAATAAGTCTAATTTCAAGCCGTCTCTGTTGTGTACTGTTGAAATGTCCTTTTAAGACCATCACAGACATATCTGAGATTGAGTGGTCATCCTGGGAGAAGTGCCGGCTACTGGTTTCTCAATCATCTTGTGATTAATAGAATGTCTGTGTGAATTCATTCTAGTGTGGAGTTGTTGGCTTGTCTCCCACATAACCTGTGCGAGGACATTTCTTGCATTGGATAAAATAGACCACATTACTTGATGTACAGGTATAATTCCCCTGTATCCTGAATAGTCTGTTTTGTGATGTAACCACACAGTCTGAAGTGGAAATGAGGTTACATGTCTTACATGTGCGTTGATGACAGGGTCGTGTACCATATGATGTCATGGTATTCTGTTCTGGTTCAAGTTGACTCCTAATAATCAGGTTGGCTAAATTAGGTGGTTGTTTAAAAGATAGTAGTGGTAGTTCTTGAAAAATACAGTTAAGGGTTTCATCCTCACTAATTAACGTAACGGAACGGAGACTCCATTGGAACGGAGGGCTATACAAACACTAAAATCAAACCATAACATTGTCATAAAAAAAGCTGATAAAGGCTCGGCAGTGGTGATATTGAATCGGGAAGATTACATTACAGAAGCCAACCGGCAGCTAAGTGACCTTACCTACTACAAAGTACTGGGAAGTGACCCAACTACAGAATATAAAAGAGAACTACAGAAGTTAATTAAAACATTTCCAGAGCATGTCCAAGACAAACTAAAGGACCTTGTCCACAGTGAACCTAAGCCAGGGACATTCTACATGCTTCCTAAAATACATAAGCCTGGTAATCCTGGTAGACCCATAGTCTCTGGTAATGGCACCCTGACAGAGGGGATATCAGGGTTTGTAGAAGCTATTTTCAAACCGCTGGTTATACAAAGGGATAGTTACATCAAGGACACTACTCACTTCCTACATAAACTTTCTGGTTTTAAGGACTTACCACCTGATACCCTTTTAGCCACGATGGATGTAACCTCCCTCTACACTAATATTCCACACACAGATGGCATTTCAGCCTGCCTCAAATACCTGCATGACAAGACTTGGACCCCAACATTGACCCTGGAGTTGTGGGTAAACTCACTGAATTCATTCTGACACATAACAACTTCAGCTTTAATGGTAAACATTATGTTCAAACTATGGGAACTGCAATGGGAACCAGGATGGCTCCTCAGTATGCTAATCTTTTTATGGCGAATTTGGAGGAGGATTTTCTAAGGCACTGTACACATAAACCACTCGCTTATTTCCGTTACATTGATGATTTGTTTATAATTTGGACACAGGGCACTGACACACTTAAAGATTTTCACCAAGAACTTAACCTCCACCCAACTATAAAGCTTTCCCTAGAATATTCTGCCACAAGTGTACATTTTCTGGATACCACTGTCACTATTAAGGATGGTACCCTACATACCTGTCTCTTTACAGGAAACCAACAGACAGACAGAGATACTTGCACAAGAAAAGTAATCACCGAGCCACACAAAGAAATCTGTTATATATAGTCAAGCACTTCGGTATCACCGCCTCTGTTCAAATGAGGAAGACAGAGACACACATCTGGCGATGTTGAAAACACCTTTATTGAGCAGGGACACTCATCCAGGGAAATTGACAGAGCAGTGTACTGCAACACAGGTCCCAAGAGAACAGCTGCTGCAATATAAGGAATGGATGACTACCAACAATACCATTAGTAGTCACATACCATCCTGACCTTGAACTCCTACGTAAGATTACTAAGGATCTCCATCCAATAATTAGTGAGGATGAAACCCTTAACTGTATTTTTCAAGAACTACCACTACTATCTTTTAAACAACCACCTAATTTAGCCAACCTGATTATTAGGAGTCAACTTGAACCAGAACAGAATACCATGACATCATATGGTACACGACCCTGTCATCAACGCACATGTAAGACATGTAACCTCATTTCCACTTCAGACTGTGTGGTTACATCACAAAACAGACTATTCAGGATACAGGGGAATTATACCTGTACATCAAGTAATGTGGTCTATTTTATCCAATGCAAGAAATGTCCTCGCACAGGTTATGTGGGGAGACAAGCCAACAACTCACACTAGAATGAATTCACACAGACATTCTATTAATCACAAGATGATTGAGAAACCAGTAGCCCGCACTTCTCCCAGGCTGACCACTCAATCTCAGATATGTCTGTGATGGTCTTAAAAGGACATTTCAACAGTACACAACAGAGACGGCTTCTGAAATTAGACTTATTTACTTTCAATATGGTGGCGGATGGATTGAACATTGATGTTGGGTACATGACACATTATTCTACTTAAACTTACACAGACCTTTACTTTAAAAGATGGACATAAACAGTTTAGTTCTTCAGCGGGCCTTTGATTTTGTAAGTTTATGGTTATCTACATTGTTGACTTTTCACCTTAACACTGTGGTGAGTGCGTTTAAGAGTGTGTGTGTGTATACTGATGTATGTTTGTATGTATGTATGTATGTGTGTGTTTTGTGTGTGGTGTTTTTGTGTGTTGTGGGTATCGTGTGTATGTGTGTTTTGTTTGTTGTGCGTGGTGTGTGTGGAATGTGTTTGCTATATTTGTTGTGTGTTGTGGTTGTGTGCAGGTGTGTGTGTGTGTGTGTGTGTGTGTGGTTGTGGTGTATGTACACACATATGTGTGGGTGAAGCGTGGCATGGGGCAGTTGTTATGTGGCTAGAACACTTAGTTTTCACATATAGTGTGCATTTATTTCCTTCTATTAGTTGTCAGTGGATGGATTTCACACTGTCACATTTTTAACTGCTCATATTAAGACGCATATCTCTATTTACTTGGGGTTCATTAAAGGTGTAATTCCTTTGGGTTTTCATTTAGATTGCTTAGACTGATTCTGTGCATGTTTGTTATACACAGACTCTGTGTTGAAATCTGCATTTATCAGGCTCATGGTCTCATTTTCTTGGGGGTCCTTGACAAGTATTTTTTTTTTTTTTTGCACTTACAAGTGATACTTTCATGCATCATGTTTATATGTGTAGGTTAATTTGAGGCTTGCTTTCAACTTGCAGTTATACCTAATTTCAGGATTTTGTCTCTCATTATCTGTCCTTTAATATACCAGGACAATTGGAATGTAAGTTGTAAGCTCATCTTACATGTATTAGAGAGAATGCCACGCCTAGGTTTTTTTTGTTTTTTTTTATCACTAGAATGCTTTCTTGGCATACTGAGACATTTTAAAATTTATGTGACAAGAACTCTCTGGCTGTAGAGAATTCTTGATAACCTTTGCCCTTCTGAGGCTCCTCAGTTAAAGGCATACTGGTGTTAATTAGCTTCTCTGACGTAATCTTCTATTATGTTTTAAATGTATATGTTAAACCAATGAGAATTATTTCAGCTTTTCTATATAATCTGGTGTTAATAATATGGGATATTTGAAAAAACTGCCACAAAGCTTCTGAAGAAGGACCTGGTTGGTTCGAAAGCTAAAGCACTTTGTTCTTTTCTGTAACATCCATGTTGGTCCAATAAAAGGTATCAAATCATTTGTTTCTGGATCTGTTTTTAAAGGACCAATACGGCACCTACAACATTTTTTTATAATTTTAGATATTTAAAAAAAAAAAAAAAGTGCTTGGGCAGAATCAAATTGGGGGAAGGTGTCTGACAAGACAGGAGATAAAATGCCATCTGTAATTAAAATTTTTAAAGTATAGGTCAAATATTTGTACAGTAATATGCACTGCTGCCTTACCCTTCGATACTCACAGGTTGTGGTCTTGATTACAGTACCTTCACGCTGTCATTATTATCCATTAATGTAACCTTGTGTGACCGGAGTTTGACCTGCGAGGGGCCAGATTTCCCCATACCTAATTTTATAAAAGTAACCTCTTCAGCCTTCTACTCATGGAGTTAGCTGGGTTCCGTATTGGGACCAGGCGAGGTTCAGGTTCTGATTGTTGTGCTTCTCGCCCTGTATAATGTGACTGGGACGGGTTCTGATTGTCATATGTCTCGCACTGTATGTTTGGAGCAGGCTGAGGTCTGGTTAATGCTGTTGTTTATCTCACACTCGAATTCTTCTCTGCAGTGCTCTCCTCGTGCTGCTTCAGGACAGCCTTCTTGCTACAGCCAGCTCCCCCAAGTTCTCGGAACTTGTAATGAAGGTATGTAAGGCAGAGGAACTTTGAAGCTCAGGGTTTTAATACAGTTAATAATAACAATATCCTTTGAACAGGTTGCCGCCATTCTTGAGTACACACTTACTGAATGCTATAGTGCAACGTGCTTTCACTGGGGTCCATGTTTAAAGAAGGATAATATGGATAAAGTAGAAAACAAGAACTGTCCCTGGAGCCTGAGATTATGTGGATGTGAAATACACAAGGGTGGAGTCTGTCCTTTAAACTGGAATGTAGCCATACCAGCAAAAAAAATGTCCTGAAAATGCTGTAAAGTTTGCCAATTACCCGTTAATTTTGACTGAATTGCTGTAACTGATGACTGATCTTTTTGCCCCAAAGACTTGAAATGTTTTGTCAAGCTCTGCTGTATGCTGATTTCTGGTTGTATTTATCGCCTGTAACTAAAGTCTTTTCTATTGATCTTCCCCTTGTCAATCTTCACCATTCATTACTGTTGGGTGTAAGCCAGAGGCACGCACCCACTGCGGGAGCTTTTTGGGGGTGCCGTCCATGTGGCTGACGCACCAGGGCAGAGCATGCGGGTTGGCCATTGGGCACTGCTGACTCTTCCATCCCAGTTCTGTTTCTCCCGCCATCGAGGTCACACCTGCTGTGCGAGTCAGAGCTCTGCAAACTACGCCATTAGGCCTTCGTCTTCAGTTGACACCTGCTGTAAACTTTCCTTCATCCTGGTTCTCATCCTGACACCATTGAATCCAGTAAGACCGTTCTTCTTTTTTGTCAGCGGTACCGGGATCTTTGCTTAAGTTGTGTTTTAGTTCGCACCATGTCAGGTTCTGGGGCAAAACGTAAATCCAAAGTGGACCGTGCGTCAGTGCCCCTGTGGCCGGCACTTTTCTGTTTTGGACCAGCACAATGTTTGTCTGCAGGGCCTGGGACCTAACCACGATATGGACCACTGCGACGCCTGCTTCTCCATGGACCACCTTGTTCTGGAAATCCACGTGTTCAAGGTCGGCAGGGCCCCGCCGACTTTCGGAGGGCAACGTCGCTTGCAGGTCGCCAAGGCAAGGACTCTTGACACTTCCTCCGGGTCCCCTCCCAGGTCTGTATGGCTCGGCGAGGAGGCGACCTCTTTTGCGTCCCTAGAGGAGCGGCACAGTTCCCTGCAGAGCCGCGTTGCTGGCACCACCTCAGCAGTCACATCCACAGAGGTGCAGGCTCCCCCAGTGTCTCCATCCACGGCTGCTGGGCCTGACACTGGCGGACCCTCTTCGCCGTTTATGGCGCCAGGGGCTCCGTAGAGGTCCAGCCTGGAGGTCTGCCTCATCGCCTCCTCTCTGGAGGGGATGAGGCAGGTCTGTTCTAGCAACCGGACTCTTCAGAGTCGGGGAGCCCTTTGGGACGCAGTCCAGCGGCCCTATCCCAGAGTCCCCGGAGCCTGCTGCCCTCGAGGATCCTACGGCTGGGGGAGGCCGTGAATCTCTTAGGGATGATGGCTCGAGGTGGGGTGTCCTCCACTAGGGAGGCTCAGGTAGCTGCCATTCCTGGTGCTGCCATGGCCCTTCGGGGTGGGATAGGGAACCCCTTTTCTGCCGCCTCCTGCGGGGGCCTGTGGGATTGGGGGACCCCACTGCGCTGGGGTCGAGGAAGAGGGCTGCCTCCGTCCGAGGCGTTGAGGGGCTGGGGTGAGGTGCCTCTGTCCCCTTCCACTACCCTGCGGAGGGGTGGGAAGGAGTCGGAGCGCTGAACCCCGCCTTTCCCTCAAGTTCTTGAAGGCATCCTTGATTGGCAGTGCAGAGGGTTGCCCTTCTGGACACAAGCAACCCCAGGCTCATCACAGAGGGGACTTCCCCTCCGGGCTGTTCCGGAGTTTGCCACTGCATGTTCAGCCTTCGCAACCCGGTGTGGCCTCAGGACCCCCTGTTCAGCGGGACCAGTCCCTAGGTATCAGAACCCTGGCAGAGGTCAGCATTCTCAGTTTGGTGCCCATCTCCCATCCCTCAGCAGACACCTCCTCTTCTCCTGGACCATGTGGGTCCCACGGGTCCCTTATCCTGGGAGACATTCAGAGCTATTGCGTCGGCCTTTCCCACTTACGTTAGGGCCATGGACAAACGGATGTTTTGCCTGTCTCCACCGCCGCAGGAGTCCTCTGGACACTCGAGCTCCTCTTCCTCTTCCTCCTCCTCTCCCTCTTCTGAGGGAGAGGAACACTCTGTCCACCTGTCCTCCAATGCTGATTTCACTGAATATCAGCGGTTCCTTTCGAGACTGGTACAGGAGCTTCATATCTCCCATGTTTTGAGGAGCAATACTGAGCGGGAGATGCGCTCATTTCTCAGTGAGTTCAGTGCTCACCATCTGGTGGTGCCTTCAGGCCTGACATTCCTAGATACTCCCTCCGGCCTCTGCGCCTGGCACACGACCGACCCCCGGATCCGGATTTCGTAGAGTTCAGCCAGTGAGGATGAAAAGTTTACTTTTCAGCCCGTGTGTTGATGTGCATAGGTTCTCATCAGGCACACCATGCTGCCTATCACAGGCACCTGTGGTCGATTTTAGCTCGGGTACTAGCATCCTTGCCTGATACGGAGCAATCTAGACAGGCCATTGCCCTCTTTGTTCAAGGTCTGGAGCTTGCAAGGCACCAGGCAAGGGCATCTTACGATGCCAAGGAGGTGGTGTCCAGACTAGCAGGGACAGCGATCTGCATTAGGTGGACGGCATGGCTTCATTTCTCCAGGGTGTCGCCCATTGCCCAGCATATGGTGATTTCCTCCACCTTCCGGGGGACCTGGCTTTTCTCCCACAGGGCGAGGAGGGTTCTTCAGGGGCGCCTTCCGGCCACGGGACACCTCCTCATCCTGAGCAGCCTTAGACCTTTTTCGGTCTAGTATGGTTAGGGTCTTCCCCTTCTTGTGTCTCCTCCAAGGAGGCTGAGGGATTTGTTCCCTCAGGGCTGTGCCAGGTCCCCTTCGGGAGGCTTAGTACTCAGCCAACTGTAATGAATGGTGAAGTTTAACAAGGGGAAGATATGAAAATTACGTACCTACCATAATTCTTGATCTTCTCTTGTATCTTCGCCATTCATTACTGGCTTCCACCCTCCATCCCCCTCATAGGCCTCAATTCTTGGGTGTCACCTCCACCCTGCTCGCCCACCCCCAAGGCCAATTGGGGGCTGAGTCCCCCTGGTACCTCGGAGCACTCTGTTCCTTCTCCAGAAGTCACAGAGCGTTCACCGTGGAGGAGGGTAAGAGAAGTCTGCCTTCACCAAGCCTCTAAAGACCTTTCCCTTTCAGACCTTGGGTCAGTTGCCCTTAACTGGTGCGATCCTTGCTCCGTTGTCTTCAAGGCCCATTGGGACTTTGAAACTGTCAAGCCAGTGGTCTTCCAGTTTGTGGTGGCAGTTAACCTTCTCCTTCCCCCCTCCCTACCTGTTTTCTGTCTTTCCCTTCTGTCCTTGTCTTCTCCTCTCCCTGAGACCGCCCAAGGATTGGGGCCCTGTGGCCACTTAGGGTAGGGTTATATCTCCTGTCATCTATCCAGCATATAACTTTTTCAGTTTATATCCTTTCCTTTACCTGTCTCTCAGCTCTGTTGCCTCACTTCTCTACACAACTGGGATGGTGGAGGAGTCAGCTGTGCCTAACGGACAACCCGTATGCTCTGAGCTGGTGCGTCAGCGGCGCCAACTCCTCTGTCTCCCCCCCCCCAAAAAAAAACAAACAATGCTCCCACGGCGGATGCATGCCTCTGGCTTACACCTAACAGTAATGAATGGTGAAGATACAAAAGAAGATCAAGAATTACAGTAGGTACGTAAGTTTCATTTTTTTTGCGTGTTCTCCTACACACGCACACCCACCCCCCGGGGTCGCACCTGGAAACTAGCCTTGGCTAAGTGTGCTTATCCCGATCACGAGCAGCGGCTCAGTGTGCTCATCCCAGTCAACAAATGTTTAAATAAAAATTAAATTAAAAGAGAAAAACAAAAGGCTGTCTCCATAAAATAAATCAGTTATTTTTTCTTACACACTTTAGAGCCACTTTTTATGAACCGTTTTGTGATGAAATTAGTTCCTCTCGGGGTGTCGTTCTGGGTTAACACCATACAAAAATGAAAGGAAGTTTCTTGAAGGGTTTAGTGGAGTCCTGCAATGAATTTCTCTGGAAACTTGAGCAGAAACTAAGACCCGAGGCAGTAAAATGATTAAGCAGAAATAAAGCATCAGAACGGAGTTTGGTGAACTGCACCTGTCACAGAAATGCTGAACGTGTTGAAATGAAATCAGTATTAGTTTTTTAACGTGGGGTTTAAGCAACTGACCATTCTGTTAATTCAGAGCAATAGTTGCATTGTACTGATTTATTTTTCTTTGCACATTTTTACCAAGAAAGCACACTGTGGTGATTACTCAAGGCTACACAAATTAAGAGTTAGTATACTGCCTAAAATTAAATATTAGTTTTTAAAAGCAATCAGTACCTTTAATATCTGAGGTACTTCTTCTGTTCACTTTGGTTAATTAGAAGATTATTTACCTGATGTTTGTAGATGTAACGTATGGAACAGTACTCCGCCTGGCAGCTGACGGTCTAGCTCTGTTCCTGCATTAAATAATCAGCATTGTGACGTCACTGACTGACCGCTTAGGAATAGCCACTCAGTAGCTGCCAGGTCGGTCACCTGTGATGTCGCTGTTAGTGAGATCACAATGCTGGTGATGTAGTGGTGGGGACAGAGATAGATACATCAGCTGCTAGGCTGTATTCTATACATTTAGCACAGTATTATCACATAGAAAACGTTCTAATGAGCAAAAGGAAAAAGAAAAATATTTCAGAAATAAAGGTTTGCAACTGGCTACGTCTCAAAATTTGTATAATTTCCCTGTTTTCCTGATCTTCCTGGATATAGTCTCCACCACTCATTCACACTGATGGGATCTTCACTGTAGGCGCTAGGGCCCAGGGAGCAAACTTTTGCAGAGGCGGGCAGAATGGAGCTGCGAGGGAGGCGGCGCGCGGGCCTCGGCTCGTGTGTGGCAATGACTGTCTCTGCGTCGACCTTCCAACCGCCTCAGTTTCTTTTTCCCCGCTTGTCAGTGCACTTCAGTGGCGACGCGCTCGCCCGCCGGGAGTCAAACTTCAAACTAGCAGCATAGTTCTCAGTTTTTGTAATTTATCTCCAAATAAGTACTGCTTACTTTTAAACTTCACTTATTAAGAAAAAGTCTTCAGCCCTTCGTTGACGGAGTCGACCATGAGCGGGTCAGGTGACGGTAGGGAGACTTCGTATGAAATCGGTTCAGTCAGCCAGATTGGGTCTGGTCCGCTGCCCTCTCCGGAGGGAGGGTCTGACAACGGACAGTCCAATGCCCAGGAGGATGGGCAACCCCCACACACACACACACACACCAGAAGCATAAAAGAAAACAGTCGCGCTCTCAACACCGTTTGGCCTCGAGCTCTTCTTCGGCCCACAGGTTAAAAAAGAAGCATCACTCGAGGTCGCCTGCTGGTATGTCTGTGCGTTGACGGTCGATCGTTGGGGTCAGATGCCGGTCTCCTTCTCGGGAGTCGCCGGTTTCTGTCTCCGGTGACAGACCTCTTCGACATCGAAGCCCTTCTCCACCTATTGAAAGGGCATCCGATGAGCAGTTTTATCAGTGGGCCACTCTTATGGAGCAGTGGGCTCAGAGGTTGGTCCAGCTGCCTTGCCCGGTCACTCCAAGGCCTTCGAGGGAGCAGGTAGGACAGTTGGACCTTCCTAGTCATGCTGCGCCATCTTCAGTGTCGTCGACTCCGCTCTCGGGTGTTTTCCCCCCTCACCTGGCTGCGGTGCAGGGGTTCACACCGATGCCTTTATCTCCTTGTATTCTTCCTACTTTTTCTTCAAATCGAAGTCTTCAGGGCCCTGGATTGCATTCGGCGCCGTCCTTGGCGCCGCTGGAGTTGTTGGTGCCGTAGTCTCTGTAAGCCTGTGTGATGGGTTGTTCCAACGGTGCCATCTCCTTGCCATGGTGCCCATGTTCTTGGCGCGAGGGTTGTGTCAGTGCTGTCCAGCCTGACTCCACATCTTTTCTCTTCTTCATTTCCTATTGATTTTCACTCCTTTCCTGTCCATACAGTCCCTCCGGGGCTGTCAGGAGATGATATTGAGCCTGACCCAGATCTTAGACTGGGTGATGATGTTGAAGGAGCAGGGATCGATCCTGCCTCGGTACCTGTGGTTGAAGACCTGTCATTTAAGTCTCTGCTGAAAAATTTTAATTCTACTCTTTTTCTCCAGGCAACAGATATCGATCCTGGGAAGCTCTTAAGACTCCAGTACCTTCATTTCCCGGAGATCCCTATGGATTTAACTCCCCCCGGTACAACCATCCTTTGAGACGCGCTCTCAGATGGTATGGAATAATCCCGCTCTCATTCCTTCTGTGGCTAAGTCCATAGACAGGAAGTATGCTGCTTCCAAGGATCGACCTATTTTGGCCTCCCAGACCTTCGAGGACCCTATTATAGTCCTGGCAGAGAATAAGGCCTTTCTTCCTCAGGCATCTACAGTCTGGCCTGTAAACAAATAATCTCTTAAATAGACACCTTAGGTAAGAGTCTTTGCTGCCTCCACCCTGGGTATGCGTATTGCCAGCTACCAGAGCTATTTCTCTCAGTATGAGTATGTACTTTGGCATTAGCTCAAACAGAGGTTGGAAGCTCTGCCCGAGTCCGTCACTAGTTCAGAGCTACTTCAGACCATAACCAGGGGTATCGAATCCAACACCAGCAGGTTAAAGCAGCTATGGATGCTTTCGATACTGCTTCCCGAGCGGCAGCGGTGGGCATTTGTGTCCGTCGTCACTCCTGGCTATGCATTTCAGTTTTCACGAATGATGCCCAACAGCAGGTCATGGCCTAACCCTTTGACAGTATGTGTCTGTTCGGACCTCAAGTAGAGCAAGCTCTGGAGGCCACACAGAAGACTAGGTCGGCCATTGAAACTGCTCGACCCACCCCTTCTCGGGGGGGTGTTGACAGCGTCAATTTCACAACAGTCAGTCCTTTCAGGGCAGGGAGGTAACAAAAATCGAGCTCCCCCAGCCTCAAAAGAAAACGCAACAGAAGGCACAAGGGCCCAAAGCGCCCAGTACCACCTTTGAGTTTCTGGCCCAAGTCCCACCTCAGCTGCCCAAGGGGGACTCTTCCTCAGCGGTGGGAGGATGTCTGACTCAGTTCTACAACCAGTTGAAGTCCTTAACATCAGACAAATGGGTCCTCCGGATAATCTGCAAGGGGTACTCCCTCAACCTTTCAGAAAACCCTCCTTCAAACAACATGAAGTCTTGCTATATTATAGACATTAGCAGTTTGTTCCAGCTCTAGAACTGCCCCGGAGTGAAATGGTTAAAACCATTCCAAAATAGAATTTTGGCACGAGAGCAGCTCTATCGGTGTCATTTCAAACTTGAACTGTCAGATTCTTTACTCTGCCTCAGTGAACAGTCGCTCCGGAGATTTCTCCTTCTGCTCGGTTCATTTTCGGTTTAAAAGTGTTTTCTCGGTTGGATTTAACCGAGAATAGTTTTATTTTAACCGCAAAACCGTTCGGTTCAAGCTCTATCTGTGGTAACCGTAAGTAAATGAAGGTTTTGTCTGTGTAGAACTTGTAAGTTATCGTTCGTTTTTGAACCGATCAGTGGGTTTAAAACTCATTTAAAACTAAAAGTTACTATTTTAGAGTGCGGTTCCCGGTTCTTATCGGTTCTAAAAAAAACGGATTTATTACGTTTTTTTCCAATACCCGTGACACAGTTAGGAACCGATAAGGGTGTCTTACCTGGCACTGCCGTTAAAAGGGCAAAGTTTTTTGGTTGAGCTGGCATTATGTCTGAGAAACCCAAAAGAAAAACTGGGCCCACTGGGTTTCAACATTGTGATGTTTGTGGGAAGTCTTTGCCAAGGCTGACCCACACACCACATGTGTTTATTGTCTGGGGTTTGACCACCTCCAGTCAGACTGCCAGGTATGTCACGAATTTCCTGCAGCCACCCTGGAAAAAGATTGGGCAGGCTCAGGGGCGAGAGGCCAAAAAGTCCGCTGACCGGATGGCCAGCCGGTTCGGTGCAACAGCGAGACCAGAGAATGTACCCTCTGACCAGGGCGGACTTCCTCGGAACAAAAGCTGGTTCTGAGGAACCAATTCCAGTAAAGAAAACAAGAAAATCAGCAGGTCTGGAGTCCAAAATTCCTTCTCCAACTGCTGCAGAGATGGCAAAGCCATACAAATTGTCCAGTCACTGTCTCAGGGTCCGTCCGAACCACCACTATCTGGTAAAAGGTTGGTTCGTCCGGTCCCAGTGGTTCAGGATTATGATATTGAGGAATTTTATGAACCAGAGGAGGGGGAGGAGGATTATGAACAGTATGAATGTGGCTGGGAAGGTCTGGGTGTGCCCATTGAACCGGACATCTCCCCAGACAGACCTTTAGAATCACCCCCTATGCTGTCTGAGTCCCCATCTCATTTTATGTTTTATAAAAAGTTGCTGAAACCCTCCAGCTTCCTTTAGAAGAGGCTGTGGATGAGCAAGAGGAGCCTGATTTTGTAGAAATGATGGATATTCCAGAGTCTAGAGATTGTCTATTCTTACATAAGTCTTTTAGGAAACAAACAATTAAAATTTTAAAAGCTCTAATTCTGTGCCTCCTGTAGATAAAAGATGGACAGAAGGTATACATTGTCAGGCCCTGATACAGAATTCCTTTCTCAGCAATGCAGTCATGTTAGTAGTTCAGGCTGCTGCCCGTGATAAAGCTAATATTCCCTTGGCTGCATCATCCTCTGACAAGGATTCCAGGAAGATTGATGCCATGGCAAAAAAAAAAAACAGTATATGGCAGCCTCTCTGGGACTCAGGCAAGCAAATTATATTGCTTATGTAGCTAGGTATCAGAAATATTGATGGGATACTGTTATGCAATTGGCCAAGCAGGCCTATGGCCAGCTGGCTAGTGAACTAGAACAGGTGGCTGCTGATGGCATTGAAGCCTCTAAGGTTCAGTTTCATGCTGCTGTGGATGTTAATGATGTTTCCTCTAGGGTCATGGCCACATCTGTAGCTTTTAGTAGGTTGGCCTGGCTCAGGTGTACTAGTTTGTCACAGGATACCCAGACTAAGGCTATGGATTTTCCTGTGGTGGGAAATTCTCTGTTTGGAGGCAGACAGAGAATTACATGAAGAAGATGGATGAATATAGGACTACTCTACAAGAGTGCCCAGGCTAAGGAGTGGCAAGCCACTCCTCTAAAGGCATGCCCCAGGGTAGGGGTAGAGCCTTTTCACAGGCCTTCTACCAGACTCAGGCCTTCCTGCCTTTGCTCAGAGGGGTTCTTCAGAGGCAGGGGCAGGCGAGGGTGGGCAGACCTGCTCCCACCCCCAGCCTAAAGCTCCTGTGAAACAGGCACCCTGATGGGGTGTCCAGGGCCGATTCTCCTGTACCAGTGGGGGGAGGCTGGCTTACTTCAGTCAGGAATTGGTCTTTAACCTCAGACAAGTGGGTTCTGGAAGTAGTAAGCCAGGGTCTGGTTCTCAGCTTCAAAAAGTTTCCCAAGTTGAGAAGCAGACTTTTCTACCCAAGTGCTTCAGAGACCTCGCTCTGGAAACAGAGGTCTCATCCCTGTTAGCTCTCAGAGCAGTAGAAAGGTTCCTCCCTGCATCAGGGCAGGGGTCTGTATTCAGATACTTCATTACCCCAAAAAGACAGGAGAATGGCCCATTTTAGATCTCAGATATCTGAACAAGCATCTTTTGAAACCAAAGTTCAAAATGGTAACTCTGGCAATGATTTTACCTTCCCAAGGCCATTGGACTGGCTAGCCTCCCTGGACCTCAAGGATGCCTATTTCCATGTCCTAATCAGAATATCCCCATCGAAAGTACCTCAGATTCGAACTGCCCTCAGGTCATTACCAGTTCAAAGGTATGCCCTTGGCCTCACCTCTGCTCAAGGGTATTCACAAAGTGTCTAGCAGTGGCAGTGGCTCACTTAAGGAGGCAGAGGATTGCTGTTTTTCCTATCTAGGCGACTGGCTCATTCTAGGCCAGTCCTCAGAACAGGTAAAATCTCACCTGCAGGTCACCCAGCAGCTTCTCACCTCCCTGGGTTTTCTGCTAAACCTACTAAAGTGGTTCTGGAACCAGTCCAGGTACTCACCTTTATAGGGGCAGAATTGGACACAAAGTTAGCCAGAGCCTTTCTTCCCCAGAAAGGGTAAGGAATTTAGTGGCTCTGGCCTCTTCCTTCACTCTGCAGGTCTCGACCAGCAAGACACTTTCTGCAGCTCCTGGGGCACATGGCTGCATCCACAGCTGTTGTGCAGGGAGCCAGATTTCAGATGAGAGACATTCAGTTTCACTTGAGAACCTTTTGGTCTCAGAGAAGAGACCCCCTTCCAAGTTGGTCCCAGTGACTCCGAACCTTGATCCTAGCTCTCCAGTGGTGGCAGGATCAGAGAACTTAAGAGCGGGGGTCCCTTCACTTCTCTCACGACTTGACTCTCACTACAGATGCTTCCCTTCTGGGTTGGGAGCCCACATGGGTGACCTTTCCACTCAGGGAGTTTGGTCCCCAGGAATCTCTGCTCACATCAATTTGCTGGAACTCAGAGCTGTCTTTTTAGCTCTTCAAGCTTTTCTGCATCTGTCCACGACAAGGTGATACAAGTCAGAACAGACAACACCACAACAATGTGGTACACATCAACAAGCAGGGGCACTCGGTCTTGGCCCTTGTGCACGAGGCAATGAAGTTGTGGTCTCTGGCCTATTCCCTGAACACTTCCCTCATAGCAGTTCATCTTCCAGGGAAGGACAATGTCCCAGCGGATGCCCTCAGCAGGATTTCCCAGGGCCATACGAATGGTCCCTGGATCCTCAAGTGCTGAGGATAGTTTTTGCCAGGTGGGCATCCCTCAGATAGATCTTTTGCAGCCCCAGACAATCACAAACTTCTCTGTTCTGTTGCAGGCCTCCAGTGCTGGGCTCAGTTCCCTGGATGCCCTTCTTCTGGATTGGGAGGGAAGTTCCTCTATGCCCCCATTCAAAGTACTAGTCAAGATCAGATCTCAGCCTTGCAGGGTGATTCTGATTGCCCCGATTGGGCCAGGCAGCCCTGGTACCCACTCCTTCTGTCTCTGACAGTCCATCTTCCCACAATCTGTTGACTTGTGCCCAGGGAAGGGTTTGGTATCCGGACCTCAAATCCCTCAACCTCAAGGCCTGGCTCTTGAGGAGTTAGAGTTTGCTGATTTACACCTCTCTCAGGGTGTTCTTGAGATCCTAAAGGCTTCCAGAAAGCCTTCCACTAGGGCTGCTTATAGTTCTAAATGGAAAAGGTTTTCCATTTGGTGTGCTGGGAAAAATATTTCCCCAGAATCTGCTGAATTGCCCATTTTGTTAGATTACATGGTACATCTTAATTCCTTGGGTCTCAGACCAGCTACCCTGAGAGTTCATTTGGCAGCTGTGTCTGCTTTTGTGTCAGCAGGAAAGTCATCTCCTCTTTCCTCTCATCCTGTGTTTTCCAAGTTTTTTAAGGGATTACTCCATACTAATCCTCCCTTCGGGAACCGGCCCCTGCTTGGGACCTTAATGTTTGCATTGCCCAGTTAATGCAACCCCCTTTTGAACCTCTGTTTTCTGCAGAGCTTAAGTACCTAACTTGGAAAACTGTTTTTCTAGTGGGTATCACTTCTGCCAGACGCATAAGTGAATTGCAAGCCTTGTCAGTGGAGACTGACTTTATTTCTTTCCACAGGGATAAGGTAGTCCTTAGGACTAATAGGAAGTTTTTGCCTAAGGTGGTTTCAGATTTCCATCTTAATCAATCTATCTCCCTTCCAGTATTTTCACTGATCACTCCTTCGGGTGAGAGAAGGTTGCACAGCCTGGATGTTAAGAGAGCGTCTTAGTTATTATATAGAGCGCACAAAGGTCACAGGTTCGATCCCTCCAACTTTTCCTTACCTATGGTGAAGTTGGGAAAGGCAAACCTGTCACTAAGAGATCAATAGCCAGGTGGATTGTCTCTTGTATCCAATTTTTGTTATCAGAAAGTGGCAGAGCCCCGGTTTGAGGGCTCATTCTAGCAGGGTACAGCTGCGCCTCTAGCTGCTGCCAGAGATATCCCTTTATTAGAGATTTGCCAGGCTGCTACTTGGAAAACGGTACACACTTTTACCAAGGATTACTCCCTGGATGTCCAGGCCAGGAGAGATGCTGCGTTTGGCACAGCTGTTCTTCAGAGCCTATTCCCAAGTAGGTTCTGCCCTCCTCCATGGAGGTACTGCTGTGTATTCTGCTAATGTCTATAATATAGCAAGACTTCATGTTTGAAGAAAAATTACTCATCTTAGTAATGTTGTTTCTTCTAATGGAGTCTTGCTATTATACCTCCCAACCTGCCCTCTCAGAACCTCTACTTGGTGGGGTGCGGGCAACTTAGTGTGGCACTACTTATGTCCTGTTAGCATTTTGTCCCTTTGGGACTTTGGGGAGTGTGTGTGCAGCGTGTGTGTGTTTTATTATACTTATGTTCCATTTTCATATTATTAGAATGGTGTTAGTATTCTGGTCCCTGACTTGAGTCTTGGGTGTTGGGACCATCAATGGTTGTTATTATTTAGGTAGCCATTTGGCTAGTGTAGGTTACAGCTTCCACACAGTCCTTAGTGAGTTTGGCTCGTAAAGATCTGACAGTTCAAGTTTGAAATGACACAGATAGAGCTGCTGTCGTGCCAAAATTCTATTTTGGATTGGTTTTAACCATTTCACTCCGGGGCAGTTCTAGAGCTGGAACAAACTGCTAATGTCTATAATATAGCAAGACTCCATTAGAAGAAACAACATTACTAAGGTGAGTAATTTTTTCATATCGTTCCCCTCCCCCCAAGTGACAGCCCAGGCTGTCTACAATACAATCAGACCTTCTTTCCTCCGAGATACAAGGCCCTCTGAGCAACAGGGCAGTAGAAATAGTTCTGCTGGGTTAACGAAACACAGGTTTCTACTCCCATTTCTTCCTCGTCTCGAAAAAGACCGGTGGCATGCGCCCCATTCTGGACCTCAGAAAGTTAAACAAGTTTCTTCTCAGGGAAAACTTCAAGATATCGTTAGGGACCCTGTTACCCTTGCTTCAACAGGATTGGCTAGCTTCCCTGGACATGCAGGATGCTTACCAACATATTCCTATACACCCAAAGCACCACAAATACCCAAGGTTTGTGGCACTGGGCCAACATTATCAGTTCAGCTTCCTACCCTTTGGGCTATCCTCAGCGCCAAGAGTTTTTACAATGTGTTGTGCAGTTCTGGCAGTGCATCTCAGAAAAATCGGAATACATGTGTTCCCTTATCTGGACGACTGACTTCTAGCAAGTCCTTCCAGGCAAGGAACGCTCGACGCCGTAGCCACAGCCTCAGACTTTCTCACGTCCATGGGAATGCTGCTAAATCTCAAGAAATCGCAGTTGCAGCCCTCCCAGATGCACCTTTTTATAGGAACTCTTCTGGACACCTCCTGTGCGAAAGCTTTCCTTCCAGAGGACAGAAGGAGCAATAACCTACAGATGGACCGATACATCAGAGAGAACAGCTCAGTTTGAGCTATCTTGATGCATCGAATGCTGGGTCTCATGGCATCCTCGGTGTTCACTGCACCTCTAGCACGTCTCCACATGAGAACCTCTCAATGGATGCTCAGTACTCAGTGGTCCCCAACCACTCACCCTCAGTCCTTTCTCATCAAGGTGACAGAACCTCTGAATAGG
Source organism: Neoceratodus forsteri (assembly GCA_016271365.2). Lineage (NCBI taxonomy): Eukaryota > Metazoa > Chordata > Ceratodontiformes > Ceratodontidae > Neoceratodus > Neoceratodus forsteri. Next base: position 1,104,261,309 of record CM028133.1, on the reverse strand, counting down.
TCACTCACCTGGTGGTCGCAAGAGGACAACCTTCTGGAAAGGTATTCCTTTGCTCCTCTGGATCATCAAATTTCCATTACCATGGATGCATCCCTGACTGGGTGGGGAGCTCACTGTCAATCTCCACACCCAAGGTACGTGGACTCAGGACGAGTCCCAGCTTCACATAAACGTCCTAGAAATGAGAGCCATCCTTTATGCACTCCGGGCTTTGAAGGACATTCTCTGTCACAAGAACATTCTCTTTCAAACGGACAACAAAGCAGTGATGTATTACATCAACAAGCAGGGCGGTGTACACTCTTACCCTTTATGCAGGGAAGCGGTGAGAGTGTGGGGAATGGTGCCTAGAGTACAAGGCTCTAATTCAGGTGGTCTACCTGCCGGGAGTGCAGAACGAACTGGCAGACCGTCTCAGCAGAACGGAGATGGATCCTCATGAGTGGACTCTCAACTCAACTGTAGTTCAGTCACTATTCAAAGAGTGGGGAACTCCAGACCTGGACCTTTTTGCCTCCCCACTCAACACAAAACTGCCTCTCTTCTGCTCCAGAAATCCAGGGCCTGGCATTTTCTGTCAGGATGCGTTCAGGCTGCAGTGGACAAAACGCTGTCTATACACCTTTCCTCCTCTTCCACTAATTCAAAGATTACGTCTCAAATTCGAGTCCCAGGGAGACAAAATGATCCTCATTGCTCCCTTCTGGCCTCAACAGATATGGTTTCTGTTACTCAACATTATGTCGGCAACTCCTCCAAAGGCGCTTCCCCTTCAGACGAACCTTCTGTCCCAGGGTCCTGTGGTCCATCCCAGTCTGAGGTTGCTTCACCTTCGGCTCCTGAAGAGAGAGAGGTGAACAGGTTCAGCATGTCTTGGACAGTTTCAGATATTCTTTTGGCTGCGCGCAAGCCAGCCACCCGAAAAACTTACACAGCCAAATGGAAGCGTTTTTCTCTCTGGTGTGTAAATTCCTCTTTGAATCATTTTCCTGCCCACCAAATAATGTTCTAGAGTACCTCTTGGACCTCTCAAATTCAGGTCTACAATACTCTATAGTCAAAGTTCACCTTTGTGCCATTTCAGCTTATCATGAGCCAGTACTTTCCTTGTCACTGGCGGCTCAGTTACCTGTAATTAAGAGGTTTCTTAAGGGTATTCTGCATACCAGACCTCCTATCAGATGTTCAGTCATAGCCTGGGTCATTAATCTTGTGCTAGACATGCTTACTCGAAAGCCTTTCGTGCCTCTAGCTACCTGTGAGCTGAAATTTCTCACTTGGAAAACGGCCTTCCTGGTGCCCATTACCTCGGCCCGCAGGGTTTCTGAAATACATGCTTTGGTCACAGACCCTCCGTATACTGTATTTCATAAGGACAAAGTAGTTCTTAGGACCCATCCGAAGTTTCTCCCTAAGGTTGTTTCGGAATTCCATCTAAACCAACCTTTGGTCCTACCTACTTACTCTGCGAACTTCCAAAATGGAGAGCGTTCCCTTCATTCTTTAGATGTCAAAAGAGCTCTGTGTTTCTATTTGGAGAGAAAAACAGAAATTTGCAAAGCTCAACAACTCCTTGTTTCCTTCAGTGAGACCCGCTGCGTCAGCCTGTCGCTATCGGATGTATTTCGGCATTGCTGGTGGCATGCGTTAGACACTGTTATTCTATGGCGCAAATTGAGCTGGAGAGTAGAGTGCACGCTCACTCTACTAGAGCAGTCGCGACATCTCTGGCGGAAATCCGCAATGTACCCACTGCAGACATTTGCAATGTGGCTACCTAGAGCTCAGTGCATACTTTCGTCAAACACTCTGCCCTGGATGTCCATGCCAGGCAGGACTATCCTTAATGGACTTTTGTCCTAAATTTGTGAGCTCTTGGTTTCTCCTGCTGCCCTCTCAGGGGATTATTAGCTTGGTACTTTCCCATCAGTGTGAATGAGTGGTGGAGACATTATGTTCAGGAAGATATGGAAATTACGTACCTACCGTAATTCTTGATCTTTTTGGACGAAGTCTCCACTCATTCACACACCTACCCACCATCACCCGAGCTCACCTCTGTTATTGCTCTTCACTCCTTCAATGTTTAGGCTGTAAAGACTTCTTTGTTGGCCCTTCTTATATGGGTTGTTAGGACTATCTTATGTTCGTTTTTTGTTAGGCTATCCTAGGTTAGTTGCGCTGCACCTCCTCGGGGACTGAGGCGGTTTACTGGTGATATTGGTGAAGTTCATGGGCAAGCCGTTCGAACTAGTGCACAAGTGTGAACTGTCACACTTGTCGAAGTTGGCCTTCCTGGTGGCTATCGCGTCTGCCAGAAGGACAGGGGAGCTCCAGACGCTCTCGTTGGACTCCCCTTATCTGGTCTTCCACAGGGACAGTTATCCTGTGCCCCCACCCGAAATTCCTTCCAAAGGTGGTGTCAGAGATTCACCTTAACCAGGTATTGACTCTGCCAGTGTACTACCCTAATTACACCACGGAGGCAGAGTACAAGCTCCATACCTTGGACCCGAGACGTGCTCTCTCCTATTATAAGGAGGGGACAGCGGAAGTTCATGGAGAGGTTCGCCAGCTACTTGTCACCTACACTGAAGCCACTTCTGGAAGACCTGCAGCCAAATGGACCATTGCAAGATGGATCACATCATGCATAGGTCTGTGCTATGAGTTGGCTGGCAAGGAGCCTCCCAGAGGGATAAGAGCTCATTCTACCCACCATACTGCTGCATCGGTGGCTGTTTCCAGGGACATCCCTATCCAAGAAATCTGTCAGGCTGCTACCTGGAAGTCAGCAAACACCTTCATCACCCACTACCACATCGACCTTGAGTCACTCCAGGATGCTAGTTTTGGGACCTCAGGTCTCCAATCTCTGTTCCCTAAGTAGGGGGTGTGCACCTTGCCTCCCTCCTCCCAGAGAACTGCTAGGAGTCTGCCAGTGAGTGTGAATGAACAACATATCCATGGTCCTGGAAGAACAGATTACTCACCTGTAACAGTAGTTCTAGGAGTGGTATATGATGTTCATCCACACGGACCCACCCGACCTCCCCGGCTGCAGACGCAAACAACCTGGCTTCCAGCAGGCTAAGATTTGGCGTCACGGGGCGGAGCCGAGGTATATACCACCCGGGTGGGTGGGAGGAGCCAGCTTGAAGACTTCCGGCAAGATTTAAAGGGGAAAGGGACATGCCAATAAGTGTGGATGAACAACATATACCCCTCATAGAACTACTGTTACAGGTGAGTAACCTGTTCTTCTGGATGCTCTTACCGGCTCTACTCGGGGTGGGTTGGTTTTAGCTTGGTACTCTCCCATTAGTGTGAATGAGTGGTGGAGACTCGAGTCCAGGAAGATATGGAAATTATGTACTTACTGTAATTCTTGATCTTCTTGGACATAATCTCTACCACTCATTCACATGTCCACCCACCATCCCCTGGGCTCACTCTTTCAAACATGAAGTCTTGCTATATTATGACATATGCAGTGAGTCCCAACCTTCGAACTGCTCCGGAGGTGAAAGAGTGAACAGTCCACGCCAGGCATGGAACTTAGAGCTCGATCTTGGTTGAAAACTCTATCTGTTGTTCTTCAAACTCACTGTCAGATTCTTTACTCCGCCTCACTGAACAGTTGCTCCGGAGATTTCTCCTCCTGCTCGGTTCATTTTGTCGGTTAAAGTATAAAGTTTTTCGGTTTTTTAACCGAAATTAAACCACAGCCGGTCGGTTCAAGCTCTAACTGTGGTATTTGTAAGTACTAGATAGGTTTTACATTTACTTTCTGTGTGGAACTTGTAACCGGTTTCATCGGTTCGGTTTGAACCGATCAAGTTATTTCTATTACATTACTGTCTTTTAGAAGTGCGGTTCCCAGTTCTTATCGGTTCTAAAAAAAAAAAAAAAACAGATTTCATTACGTTTTTTTCCATGACCCGTGACACGGTTGGGAACCGATAAGGGAGTCTTGCTTGGCGGATTGCCATAAACGGGCAAGTTTTTGGTTAGGCTGGCACTATGTCTGAGAAACCCAAAAGAAAAACCGGGCCCACTGGGTTTCAACACTGTGTTGTCTGTGGGGAAGCCTTTGCCAAGGCTGACCCCCACACCAAATGTGTTTGTCTGGGGTTTGACCACCTCAATTCAGACTGCCAGATTTGTAAGAGTTTTCCTGCAGCTACCCTGGATAAGAGAGTTGGTAGACTCAGGGAACGGGAGGCCAAAAAGTCCACTGAACCGGATGGCCAGCCCGGTTCGGTTGGAACCGGAGGGAGTGCCCTCTGACCAGGGCGATACTTCCTCAGGCAAGAGGAGAGCCGACTCTGAGGAGTCGGTTCCAACAAAGAGAACTAGAAAATCAGCTGGTGTGGAGCCAAAACTTCCCTCTCCAACCGCTGAAGAAATAGCTAAAGCAATAAGAATTGTTCAGTCACTCTCCCCGGTTCCGACCGAACTGGCACCATCGGGTAAGTGTTCGGTTCATTCGGTTCCACCGGTTCAAGATTATGATTTAGAGGAATTTTATGAACCAGAGGAGGGGGAAGAGGAGTATGAGGAGAGTGAATGTGGTTTTGAAAGTCTGGAAGTGCCCATTGAACCAGACATCTCTCCAGACAGACCTTCAGGAGTGTCTCCCCCTAGGCTTTCTGAGTCCCCTTCTCATTTCATGTTTTATTAAAAAAAAAAAAGGCTGAAACCCTCCAGCTCCCTATGGACGAAGCTGTGGATGATCAAGAAGAGCCTGATTTTGTAGAAATGATGGATATCCCAGAGTCTAGGACACTGTCTATTCCTCTGCATAAATATTTTAGGAAATAGACAGTAAAGATTTTAAAAGCTCCTCACACCATACCTCCTGTTGATAAAAGAATGGACAAAAGGTATGCATTTTCAGTCTCTGATACGGAGTTCCTTACACAACAGTGCAGCCACGTGGGGGTGGTGCAGGCTGCAGCCTGTGACGAGGCAAATATTTCCTTAGCCTCTCACCCCCCTGACAAGGACTCCAGAAAGATAGATGCCATGGCAAAGAAACAGTACATGGCAGCATCCTTGGGACTCAGACAGGCAAATTATGTGGGTTATGTTGCTAGATATCAAAAATCCAGATGGGATACTGTTTTGGCTCTAGCAAAGCAGGTCCCTGGCCAGCTGGCAAAGGAGCTGGAGCAGGTGGCCGCTGATGGTATTGAGGCATCTAAAGTGCAATTCCATGCTGCAGTGGACTCTAATGATGTATCATCTAGAGTCATGGCTACATCTGTGGCTCTCCGTAAAATGGCTTGGCTCAGATGTACTAGCCTGTCACAGGATACCCGGACTAAGGCCATGGATTTCCCTGTTGTGGGCAACGCTCTGTTTGGGGAGCAAACAGAGAATTACATGAAGAAAATGGATGAATATAGGACCCACCTATAGGAGTGCACAGGCCAAGGAAAGGCAAGTCACTCCCCAAAGGCAGCCTCCCAGGTGCAAGAGCAGGCCTTTTCACCAAGCCCAGGCCTCCTCCTCGGCTTATGCACAGAGGGGGTTCTTTAGAGGGAGAGGCAGACGGGGTGCAAGCAGATCTGCTTCCACCCCTCAGCCTAAAGCCCCTGCCAAGCAGGCACCCTGATGGAGTGCCCAGGGCCAATTCTCAACTACCTGTAGGGGGCAGGCTGGCTTACTTTGTCCAGGACTGGGAGTCTCTAACATCAGACAAGTGGATCCTGGAAGTAGTAAGCCAGGGACTGGTTCTCAGCTTCAAAAAAATTTCCAAAGATGAGAACCAGATCCTTTCCACCTGCAAATCCTTCAGAGCCTCTTGCCTGGAAGCAGAAGTCTCTACCCTCCTGGCTCTCCGAGCTATGGAAAGGGTTCCACCCCTACACCAAGGCAAAGGATTGTACTCCAGGTACTGCCTTACCCCAAAAAAGACAGGAGAATGGTGGCCCATCCTGGATCTCAAGTATCTAAACAAGCACCTTTTAAAACCAAAATTCAAAATGGTGACTCTGGGAATTATTTTACCCTCTTTAAGGCCAGGGGACTGGCTAGTGTCCCTGGACCGAGGATGCCTATTTTCATGTTCTCATCAGAAGCTCCCATCGAAAATACCTCAGATTCGAACTGCCCTCAGGCCATTACCAATTCAGAGCAATGCCCTTCGGCCTCACATCTGGCCCAAGGGTATTCACAAAATGCCTGGCAGTAGCAGTTGCCCATTTAAGAAGGCAGAAAATTGCCATCTTTCCTTACCTGGACGACTGGCTCATAGTAGGCCAGTCCCCAGACCAAGTCAGGTTACATCTTCAAGTAACTCAGCAACTGCTATCTTCTCTAGGTTTCCTTCTCAATCTTCCAAAGGCAGTCCTAGAACCTGTCCAGCTTCTCACCTTCATAGGTGCAGAACTGAACACAAAAGAAGCCAGAGCCTTCCTTCCTCTGGAAAGAGCAAGGACCCTTATTTCTCTGGCTTCCTCCTTCACCCTGCAGGTCTCTCGATCAGCAAGGCACTTTCTACAGCTCCTGGGACACATGGCTGCTTCGACAGCAGTAGTGCCGGGAGCCAGATTTCAGATGAGGGACATCCAGTTCCATTTGAGAGCCTTTTGGTCTCAAAGAAGGGACCCTCTAACCAAATTAATTCCAGTGACTCGAACCCTGATCCGGGCCCTTCATTGGTGGCAGGACCAGGGCAATTTGAGATAGGGGGTCCCCTTCACCCCTCAGTCTCACTCCTTAATCCTTACTACAGATGCATCCCTATTGGGGTGGGGAGCTCACATGGGCGACCTCACTACCCAGGCATTGTGGTCCCCTCAGGAATCTCTGCTCCTCATCAGTCTGTTGGAGCTCAGAGCAGTTTTTCTCTCACATTTAAAGCTTTTTCCAAATCTGTTAAGAACAAGGTTATCCAGGTCAGAACAGACAATACCACCACAATGTGGTACATCAACAAGCAAGGGGGCACTCGGTCTACGGCCTTGTGCACCGAAGCAATGAAATTGTGGTCTCTGGCTTACTCCCTGAACACCTCCCTTGTAGCAGTTCACCTCCCAGGCAAGGACAATGTCCTGGCAGATGCTCTCAGCAGGATTTCCCAGGGCCATCACGAATGGGCTCTGGATCCCCTAGTTTAGAAGGTGGTATTTGCCAAATTGGGCACACCCCAGATAGATCTTTTTTGCAGCCCCAGACAATCACCAACCTCCCCTTTTTTGTTACAGGCCCCCAGTGTTGGGTTTAGTCCCCCTGGATGCCTTCCTCCTCAGTTGGGAAGGGAAGTTTCTCTATGCTTTCCCCCCTTCCCCCTCCTGTTCAAAGTGCTAGTCAAAATCGGATCTGAACCCTGCAAGATGATCCTGATTGCTCCAGACTGAGCCAGACAGCCCTGATACCCACTCCTTATGTCCTTAGCAGCCCACCTTCCCCTGTGTCTTCTCAGGAATCGCAATCTGTTATCCTGTGCTCAGGGGAGAGTTTGATACCCGAACCTCAAATCTCTCAATCTCAAGGCCTGGCTCTTGAAGAGTTAGAGTTTGCTTACCTACACCTCTCCCAAGGTGTATTGAACATCCTGAAGGCTTCTAGGAAGCCTTCCACCAGGGCTACTTATAATTCCAAATGGAAGAGATTTTCCATATGGTGCTCTGGAAAGCATATTTCCCCCAGAATCTGCTGACTTACCCACAGTCCTGGAGTATATGGTGCATTTAAATACTTTGAGGCTGAGACCAGCTACCCTAAAAGTGCACCTGGCAGCCATGTCTGCTTTCTTATCAGCAGGTAAACCCTCTTCTTTCGGCTCATCCTGTATTCTCCAAGTTTTTAAAAGGGTTGCTTCACACCAACACCGGTTCAGGGATCCAGCCCCTGCCTGGGTTCTTATATTATGCTACCCAGCTTATGCAACCCCCTTTTGAGCCCTTGTCTTCAGCAGAGCTTAAGTACTTGACTTGGAAAACTGTTTTTGGTAGCCATCACTTGTGCCAGGCACATAAGTGAGTTACAAGCATTGTCAGTGGAGCCTGATTTTATCTCTCTTCACAGAGATAAGGTAGTCCTCAGGACTAACAGAAAGATCTTACTTCGAGAGACAGCTCTTGCAACAGGTTACACCATTAGGACTGAAGCCGGCAGGCGTCAGGACCCCACGGAAAACTCTAGCTAGCTATCTTCAGCGGGACCGCTCGACGCCGGGTCCCGCCTCTGACGAGGTTACAAGGGGCAGTACCACAGATTCTCAGTTCTTCCTCGGCCGACTTGCATGTCTCGCCTTTGTTCAGCTTCCAGCGCTGACGCGTGGATAAGTTCTTTCCTACGGAAATTTGGATTTCTACAAGCAAGTTTTTCGCTGATGTCCTCTCTGACCTCCGTCGCCTTCCAAGTGTGTTTGCGGAAACGGATCCCTCTGGGCACCCCACACCCACTCAAGTGCCCGGGTGCCCAGGCCCAGACCACAATACCCGGCCTGCCCTTCTGCCAGGGTTTAACAGTAGAACACGGATCCAATGTCAGAAGGCCCTTCAGGCTTTCTTACTGGAAGAAAAGCTAAAAACTATGTCTTCCAAGGGGGAATCCTCTAAAAAGACCCACAAGCATGCTGAGAAACGAAGGGAGAAGGCCCCTTCCAGGTTCCCCTCCAGGGCTTCGGACTCTCGCTGCTCCGGTTCCAGGTCCAACTGCTCCCCCTCCAGGGCCAGCTCTCAACCTCCCCCGGCTGCGGTCAGGAAGTCCTCTTCTCAGGCCAAGTCCACCAGGCCGTCCTCGTCTTCGTCCTCCAGGGCCTTGGTGAAGTCTGGGGATCGCCATCACCATCATCATAAGTCGGGTTCCTGCCCTTCGGAACCAGTCAGGTCAGCTTCCTTGCCTCCCCGCAAGATGTTGGAGCTTGCTTCATTGAAGAGACCTCAGGATCCGACGCCAGTGCGTCCGTCGTCCTCTCGCCCTACATCCCTGGAGCCGCCGTCGGCCAGACGACCGCCGGCCAAGCCAACACCTCAGCGGACGCCGGTAGGGGGGCCAGCGCCTGCTCCTCCTGAGAAGAGCCCTGTCTCCTCCGACCGACGTCGGTCAGGAGACCTTAACAGAGGAAGAATTGACGCAGCCCGAGGACCAGACAGGTGACCCTGGTCTTGTCGAGACGCCCAGGGAACCCTCGCCGTTACCCGAGCCCCCTGTGGTGCCGACGCCGGGACCCGACGACCGTCCACCGGCGCCCGGACCGTCGTCGGGCCTTTCCTTAGCGGATGTGAAGGACCTCTTCACTTACTGGTGGGACACCATAAAGAAGGACATGGTTCCCACTCCTCTTCCTCCGGTTCCTGCACCCCCCCTCGCCATCGGGGTCGGCAGGCCATTTACCTCCTCCCCAGGAGTACGGAACCTCTCCTAGGGGGAGACCAGACAAACGGAGACCTCCGTCTAAATCTTCTAGGTCACCCAGCCCCAAGAGACACAGATGATCGCCTTCGACGGAGGCTACGGGATCAGAGTTCTCAACATCCAGATCCCCATCTCCCCTCTCCATCCCTTCTCCGGACCCACGTGAGATGCCGAAGTCTCCTTCGATGACCCTTCGCTCTGGATATTATGAGACACATCCAAGAGAACATGGATGGGATGCGAAGAGCTTAGAACCCGAAAGGATATGCTTTCCACAATATCTTCGGCAGATGGACCCCAAGCCTGTGGTGGAAACACCCTTGGTTGACACTTTCGTGGACGCCACCAGGGCAGCGTGGAAGCATCCACATTCGCCTTCCGTGCCGAAGAAAGCTGATCGCTTGTACAAGGCTCCTAGAGAAGACCAGTACTTGACTCAGCAGCCTCAGGCCGACTCTCTGGTCATCACAGCTCACATGACCGTCCCAGAGACCGCAACTATCTGAGCACCCTGCCACCAGACCCAGAGTCCAAGCAGTTGGACGCTATGGTAGGCTTACATATGCTTCCGCTACTCCGCGCCCATCAGATCCTTGAATTATTTGACCCACATGGTTCAGTTCCAAAATGCCTTGTGGGAACAGGGTCTGGAAGCGGCTGAAAACTGCCGGAAGGTGGGCAGAAGGAGGAGATGCTTCGCTCCCTCCGCACGGGTTCGGACATGGGAACCTTAGTGCTACGAGCCAGCAGACACTCCATGGGACTCTTCGCCCGAGCAGCAGCTTTCTGGCATATGCCTCGAGGCATTCTTGGTTACGCCACTGCTTTACCCGGACGCCCAGAAGAATATCATGGACGCCCATTCGAGGGAGAAGTCTTGTTTGGTAAACCTTCAGAGAAGATTATTACCAGACTTCAAGAGGCCGGGAATGCGTGAGGTCGGTCCAGGCCATGTACCGATCCAGGCTTAGTTCCTTTCGAAGGAACCAAAGCCGAATTCATGGACAGATGCAGAGGCAGCAGTCCCGCTCCGCTCCACAACAGAGGGGCTCCGGTTTTCATAGAGCCCAGGGGAAACAGCCCGCTGGCCGAAGCCAGCGTACTCCTAAGCCGGCCCAGCCAGCGGGACCCTCAGCCGCCACAGCCTGACTCCTTTCCGGCCCCAGCCCCTCAGGATCAACGGGAAATCATGGTCGGGGGTCGCATTGTGAACTTCCTGCTGGGATGGCAGGCTATAACCACCGACAGGTGGGTTCTTCAGTTGGTCGGAAGAGGCCATTATATAGAATTCGCAGAAAAGCCACCCCGAGGCCTCCTTTGCTCTCCCGGTATACGGGTCAGCACAAATCTCTGATCTGGCAAGAAGTACTCGCGCTCTTACAAAAGGGAGCGATAGAGTACGCCCCGGAGAACCAGAGAGGACAAGGATATTATTCCTACTTCTTCCTGGTTCCAAAGAAAATAGGGACCTCCGTCCCAATTTTGACATTCAGCGACCTCAACATGTCGGTCGCTTCAATAGATTCCGTGATGGTGACTCTTCCGGTCTTATTCCTATGCTGAAACAAGACACCTTCTTAGTGTCTCTAGACATGCAGGACGATACCTGCATATCTCATAGCTCAGGGCGACAAGAGGTTCCTAGCTCGATTCCTCGACCACCACCTTCAATTCCGAGCTCTTCCATTCGGACTGTCATCCGCACCCAGGGTCTTTACCAAGTGCATGGCAGTCGTGGCAGCGTCTCTAAGGAGACAGGGCCATTATGTGTTGCCGTACCTGGACGATTGGCTTCTCATGGCCACCTCCAGAGAGGTGTTGTTACATGCGGTCCAGAGCACCCAGGACCTGTTCCGATCTCTGAGCATCCTAATCAACCACGAGAAGTCTCTCCTGGTACCGTCGCAGAAACTGCAATTTATAGGTGCAGTACTGGACACCGTTCAGGGAAGAGGCTTTCTTCCAGACGACAGAGCAGAGCGCATCAGATCCCTCATCAGGGAGTTGTCGTCGAACAAGACCGTCCCTGCCAGGTCGGTCCTTCGCTTGCTCGGACACATGGCTGCGGCCATTCCTACCATTCCTTTTGCAAGGCTCCACATGTGGGTAACTCAGTGGATGCTCAAGGTGCAATGGGACCAAAGGCAAGACCACTTGCAGCATCCGGTCAGGATCACTAACACCGTGATTCGAGACTGGCAGTGGTGGCAAGACCCAGGGTCGCTCTCCATGGGCGTCCCGTTTGTAGCGCCGTCCCCTAAGGTAATCCTCCCCAAAGATGCCTCAGGTCTAGGGTGGGGGGCACACCTGTACGGGGTGAAGTCCCAGGGTATGTGGACCCCGCTGGAAGCTCATCTCCATATCAGTGTTTTAGAGATGAGGGCGGTTCTCTATGCCCTGCAGGCCTTTCAGTCAGAAATCCTGTCGAGTACTCTTCTGCTTCAGACAGACAACACGGCGGTGATGTATTACATCAACAAACAAGGAGGCGCACACTCTTACCCCTTTGCAGGGAGGCTATGAGGGTGTGGGATTGGGTAATCCGACACGGCACGAATTTGATCACTGTACATGTTCCCGGGGTGGACAACACGATTGCAGATGGCCTGAGTTGCTCCCAGGCCAGAGTCCACGAGTGAGAACTTCTTCAAGAGGTATCGGAGGATCTGTTTCTTCGATGGGGAACTCCAGAGTTAAAATTGTTCGCATCCCCATCCAACGCAAAACTGCCCAATTTTTGCTCGCTAGATCCAGGGTCTGGTGTTTTCTGGCGAGACGCGTTGTCCCTCTCCTGGGCGGACAGATTCCTCTACGCTTTCCCGTTGATCCAGAGAGTTCTTCTCAAACTGCGCAGGAAGCACGCACTAATGATCCTGGTGGCCCCCTTTTGGCCCAGACAGATCTGGTTCCCATTGCTAATTCAGCTATCCCGGGAACCTCCGCTCCCGTTGCCGATCAGCTCCCATCTTCTGTCTCAGGAGGAAGGTTCACTAGTCCACCCGGACTTACGCTCACTGAACCTGCATGCATGGCTCCTAGAGACATAGCCATCTTGCGTCATGGGGTCTCGCAAGAGGTTGCGGAAGTTCTTTCTGCAGCCAGAAAGCCGGCAACGCATGCGATGTACGCCATGAAATGGCGCCGTTTTTGTTTATGGTCGCGAGCACGCAGTATTCCCCTTTAGGTTGCCCGTGGAGTGGTGTTGGACTACCTGCTCTCCTTCTGCTCGGGTCTAGCCTACTCCTCTATTAAGGTGCACCTTTGTGCCGTCTCTACCTACCACCTTCCGGTGGGACATCGTACAGTGCCACAATTGGACGCCTCTCGGGAATTTTTGAGAGGGGTGTTACACCTTAGGCCACCCATTAAGGACCCAGTGCCTCCATGGGATTTGCTCTTTGTCCTGGAGCAACTCACCCTTCCCCCCCTTTGAACCTGCCGCGGATTGCGAGCTACGTTTTCTGTCGTGGAAAACGATATTTTTGGTTGCTGTTACTTCAGCGAGAAGGATTTCTGAGCTTCACGCTCTCGTGTGCAAAGAGCCTTATTTAGTTTTCCACCGGTACAGATTATCCCTGAGGACGAATCCTAAATTTTTGCCTAAGGTGGTTTCTTCACTCACTCTAAATCAGGACATTGACCTGCCTGTCTACTTCCCGAACTACTCGAATAGAGGAGAGGCTCTGCTTCACACCCTGGATGTTCACCGCAGCCTGAGGTATTACGTCAACAGAACTAAGCCTTTTCGTAGTTCTGAGCAACTTTTTGTTTCCTTTTCTGAGAGGATGATGGGCCAACCTGTATCCAAACAGTCCCTGTCTCGCTGGCTTGTCCAGTGTATTTCATTCTGTTATGAGCTCAAACAGAAGCCCTTCCGGGTTCAGTCCGGGTCATTCCACTAGGGGCGCACACCTCTGCAGCACTCAGAAACGTCTCCACTTCTGCCATATGTGCTGCAGCCACTTGGAGCTCTGTGCATACATTTATCAGGCATTATAGCCTGGACATCGCCTCTCGGCGAAGAGCCGGTTTCAGCCTGCCTGGCGGTGCTACAGGGTCTCCTGTCCTAGATTCAGGACCTGGAATGTATTTCCTATTTTCCTCCTCCTGGAATTTTTGGCAGTGTTACTGCTTGGGAATCAGTCCTAATGGTGTAACCTGCTGCAAGAGCTGTGTCTCGAAAAGTAAGATAGTACAGTTACGTAAGAACTTACCGTAACAGTAGATCTTCGAGAACAGCTCTTGCAGCAGGTACCTTCCCACCCACTTTCCCCCTTGGAAGAAGCATGGCTTTAGCCTTTATCAACAGGGAATTTTTCCCATTTTTCTTCTGACGGTGGATCCTCTGTCTCCCATTCTGATGTCAGCCTGCGGCCGGAAGTCTCCGGCGGGAGAACTGGGGAATCTGGCGGGACCGCCCCCTTATGTACTACGTCTGACGTTGGAGGCGGGACCGACGTCGGAGGCGGTCCCTGCTGAAGATAGCTAGCTAGAGTTTTCCGTGGGGTCCTGACGTCTGCCGGCTTCAGTCCTAATGGTATAACCTGCTGCAAGAGCTGTTCTCGAAGATCTACTGTTACGGGTGAGTTCTTACATAACTGTACTTTCTTGCCTAAGGTGGTCTCAGATTTCCACCTTAATCTATGTCTCTCTCTGTGTACTTCACTGACCATTCCTCCTCTGGTGAGAGGAGGTTGCACAGTTTAGATGTCAAAAGATCCCTTAGCTACTACATAGATCGTACCAAGCGTCACTGGTTTGACTCCCTCCAGCTGTTCCTCACTTATGGTAAGGTCAGCAAAGGGAAACCTGCTACTAAAAGATCCATTGCCAGGTGGATTGTCTCTTGTATCCAATTCTGCTATGAAAAACTGGGTAAAGTTCCTCCCTCAGGCCTGAGGGCTCACTCTACCAGAGGTACAGCTGCGTCTCTGGCTGCTGCCAGGGACATCCCTATCCTAGAGGTATGTCAAGCAGCTACCTGGAAAACAATTCACACTTTTACCAAGCATTACTCCCTGGATATCCAAGCTAGGGGTGATGTTCGATTTGGAACAGCTGTGCTTCAGAGCCTATTTCCTAAGTAGGTTCTGTCCCTCCTCCATGGAGGTACTGCTGTGTAGTCTGCATATGTCATAATATATCAAGACTTCATGTTGTTTGAAGAAAAAAATACTGACCTTAGTAATGTTGTTTCTTCTAATGGAGTCTTGCTATATTATGACCTCCTCCTGCCTGCCCCTCTCAGAACCTTACTTTGGTATGTGGATGGGCAGGGCAGTGTTGGCACTTTTTAGATGCCCGCCTTGTTTTCACCCCTCCTTTTCGGGGTGATCTGTGTTATGTTTGTCATTTTTTGGGTCTCCTGACTTGAGTCTTCGTTGTGGAACCAAAAAATGTGTTTATTTAATTAGTAGCCAGTTGGCTAGTGTAGGTTTACAGCTTCCACACAGAGTCTTAGTGAGTTTTGCTCGTAAATATCTGACAGTTTGAGTTTGAAGAACAGATAGTTTTCAACCGAGTTCGAGCTCCAAGTTCCATGCCTGGCATGGACTGTTAACTCTTTCACCTCCGGAGCAGTTCGAAGGTTGGGACTCACTGCATATGTCATAATATAGCAAGACTCCATTAGAAGAAACAACATTAGAAAGGTGAGTAGTTTTTTCTTTTCTTTCTTTGGTCATCATGGCCTTGTGGTTCCGGCTATGAAGACATTGTTCATTGACTCTTCTTGAAAGGGTCATCGAGGCCTTCACAGGCCCGGAAGGTTAGGAGAAGTTATTTTTATTAGTTGCACTGCAGCTCCTCTGTCGAAAAGGTACTGAGGCAGTTGGTTGGAGAGTCAACGTCGAGATAGCCTACACAAGCGCAAGCTAGTCTCGCAGGGCTGCACATGTGTGATCCTAGCGCCTCCGGCGCAATCCAGTTAGTGTGAATGAGTGGTGGAGACTGCGTCCAAGAAGATGAAGAATTACAGTAAGTACGTGATTTCCATTTCCTGCCAGCACCTGCTTGAAACATGCAAGAACACTTTTGAAGATGCTTGTTAAGAATGAGGGGTTGGAAGGACTTACAAGACAGAGCTGCAGTTGCCTGCAAGTTGGACACAGAGACTGAAGGAAAACTCTAATGGATCTCCTCTTTTATTTTGCCTTTGTAAATAGTTATTCTGAGCAATTTTATTTTTAATGTTACTGCTAGTACAAATATTTTTGGTGAATTCTACAACTGGCCCTGGTTTTTTTATGCTTCCTGACCTGTGCCTCGATGACAGAGGAGAAGGGTGGGAGGAGGAGAATAGGGACAAAGCGTAATTAATGAACAAATACTTCTGCTCTTTTCTCACAATGGAGAAAGATGGACCGGTGCTGAAAGGGGGGAAAAGGGGACCAGATGGGGGAATAGGAAAGAGTGGAAAAAAAGAACTTATCTTTGAGGACATACAGATCACTGGACCCGGATGGAGTACACACCAAGGTGCTAGAGAAACTGGCAGAGCCACTGACAGACCTGTTCAGATGTTCGTTGGAGTCAGGTATAGTGCCACAGGACTGGAGAGCGGCACATGTGGTGCCCCTCCACAAGAACTGGTCCCAGGGACGACCTGGGGAAGTACAGACCGATCAGTCTAGCTTTGATAGTGTGCAAGTTTTTGGAAACCATACTAAAAGAAAGATGGACAGCATCTAGAGGTAAATGGCCACCAGGATGCAAGGCAGCATGGTTTTATGGGAGGGAGGTCGTGTCAAACGAATCTGATAGACTTCTTTGACTGGGTAACCAAAACTGTGGACAGAGGCCAAGCAGTGGACATTGTATGTCTGGATTTCAGTAAGGCCTTTGACTCTGTACCACACAAGAGGCTGATCAGGACATTAGTTGACTTCAGAGTGGGGAGAGAAGTTGATTAGATGGATGAAAAGTTGGCTGGGGAACAGGTCCCAGAAGGTGATCATTGGAAGAGAGTTGTCTAGTATCAGAGAGGTCACGAGTGGCATCCCACCAGGCTTTGTGCTAGGGCTAGTGTTAAACGTTTTCATCAGCGATTTTGGGGACGGTATCATGGGCAAAATTAGTCTGTTCGCAGATGACACCAAGCTCTGTGGAAGGGTGGACTCTACAGAGGGGATAAGGGCCTTAAAGAGGACTTAAGAAAACTTGAACGGTATTAAGGGATCTGGCAACTAGGCTTCAGTGCCAAGAAGTATAAGGTCATACACATTGGAGCCAAAAAACCCAGGACAGAGTACTGCCTGGGAGGGGTCCAGGTAACTCCCTCAGTGGGAGAGAAAGATCTGGGAATGATATCATCTAGCAACTTAAGCACACTGTGCAGTGCAAAAAGGCAGTGGCACAAGCAAACAGGACGTTGGGCTACTTAGCCTGGGAGATCAGCAGCGGGTGACCGGAGGTAGTTCTGCCCTTGCACAGGTCACTGGTAAGGCCACATTTGGAGTATGCGGTGCTGTCCTGTAGCTCTCACCTAGAAAAAGATATCAACCTAATGGAGAGCGTTCAGAGGAGGGCTGCAGAGTGAATTGCAGGGCAGCAGGCTAGATCATACAAGGAGAGACTGGGAGCCCTGAACATGTACTCCCTGGAGGACAGAAGTTAGAGAGGAGACATGATTGAGACCTTCAGGTACATGAAAGGATTTAGTAGGGTAAACAAGGAAGGTCTATTCAGGGAAAGCTACTTCAAAACTATGAGGGGCACAGCCTTAAGCTGGAGGGGGAGGGGTTGTTTAGGAGAGAGGTTAGGAGAGACTTCTTCGCAGAAAGTGTGGTGACCAAGTGGAACATACTGCCAGAAGAGGTGATCTCAGCAAGGACGATGGGTGGCTTCAGGAGGGGCTGGGATAGATGTGGGGGGGGGGATTGGGATGGAAGAGGCGGAGGGAGCCGCGGGGACATCAGCCTGAGCAAAGCTGAAATCCCTGCACAGTGAACAGACTTGATAAAGCAGAAGGCCTAATTCCGCTGGCTACTTTGTATGTTCGTATGTAACTGACTGACAGTGTGACCATGTGGCTAAAATAGTGATCTTCCTGTACATAGGTCTCCACCACTCATTCACACTATTGGGATCTGGGCCGGAGGCACTAAGACCCATCGGGAGCAAACTTTTCTGGCGCCGCGAGCCCTAGCTCACGCGGCAATGACTATCTCGGCATCGACCCTCCAACCGCCTCAGTTCCTATTTTCCCGCCATCGAGTGCGCTTCAGTAACGACGTCACTCGCCTGTCGGGAGTCGAACTTCAAACTAGCAGCCTAGTTTTTAAGTTTATTCATTTATTTTTGTAGCATTCTTTCGATACCAGTATCGCTTAAGTTTATTCTAATTTTAATTTAAATACAATAAAGAAGTCTCAGCCTACTTTGACAAGAGTCGACCATGAGCAGGTCAGGTGACGGTAGGGAGACTTCGTATGAAAGCTGTTAAGTCAGTTGGGCTGGGTCTGGTCCGCCACCTTCTCCGGAAGGGGGTCTGACAACAGTCAGTTCAGTGTCTGGGAGATGGGTCCCTCAAGGAAGCATAAAAACAAACGGTCGTGATTCTCTGCACCATCTGCCTCGAGCCTTCTTCAGCCCACAGGTCTAAAAGAGAAGGCATCACTCGAGGTTGCCTTCGATATGCTCCGCGCCAGACTATCGGTTATCGGGCTAGTTGCCGTAGCCGACGAAGCTGACATCGGAGCCCTCACCTCGCCTGCAGGTAGGTCTTCAGATGAGCAGTTTCATCACTGGGCCACTCTTGTGGAGCAATGGGCTCGGAGGTTGGTCTGGCTACCTGGCTCGGTCGTGGGCCTCCGGGCTCTTGGGCGAACGGGTAGGGCGATTGATTTTCCTAGTTGCGCGCATCTTTCTTCGGTGCCGTCGACCCCGTGCTTAGGTGTTCTCCCCACACACACACAGCTGCGGCGCAGGGGGCCACACCGATGCCTTTATCTCCTGCTCTTTTTCCTTCATACCCTGTTTTTCAGAGTCCTGGGATGTTATCGGCGCCTTCCACGGTGCCGTTTTCGTTTCCGTGCGCCTCTCGGCGCCGGGAGCTCTCGGAGACTCCTCCTTTCACTCGATTCTTTCTTCCTCTTCTATTTTTCACCCTTCTCCTGTCCAAACAGTCCCTCCTGGACTGTCAGGAGATGACGTTGAGCCTGACCCAGACCTTCGGCTGGGTGATGAAGTAGACAAATCAGGATCTTTTATTGCTACAGAGCCTGTGGTCGAGGACCTGTCCTTGAAGTCTCTGAAGAATCTGAGCTCCACACTTTCTCTCCAGACTACAGACATCGATCCTGGGAAGCTGTTAAGACTCCAATATCTTCATGCTTCGGAGATCCCTACGGATTTGACTCCTCCGATTCAACCTTCCTTCGAGACGCTGTCTCAAATGGTATGGAATAATCCTGCTTTTATCCCTTCGGTGGCTAAATCCATTGATAGGAAATACTCGGTTCCCAAGGATCGTCCCATCTTGGCATCCCAGGCCTTTGCGGATCCTATTGTAGTCCTGGCAGAGAATGACAAGGTCGTTCTTCCTCAAACTACTACAGCTCGACCTATCAACAAAGAGTCTCATAAGATAGACACGTTAGGTAAGAGAGTCTTTGCTGTGTCCACTCTAAGTATGCGTATTGCCAGTTACTAGGGCTATTTTTCCCAGTATGAGTATATCCTGTGGCATTCTATCAAGCAAATGGTTGAAGCTCTACCAGACTCTGACTCAAAGCCAGAGCTTCTTCTGACCATTACCAGAGGTATTGAATCTAATAACCAGCAGGTCAGAGCAGCCATGGATGCTTTCGACACTGCTTCTCGTTCAGCAGCTGCTGGTATTTGTACTCGCCGTCACTCCTGGCTGCGTGCTTCGGGCTTCACGAATGATGCGCAACAGCAGGTGATGGCGTTGCCCTTTGATGGCTCATATCTTTTCAGTTCTCGGGTAGAGCAAGCTCTAGAAGCTACACAGAAGACTAGGTCGGCAATTAAGCTGGTTCGACCCCCTCCTGCCCCTTCTTGAGGGCATGTCGGTAAACGGCAGTTTCATAATAGTCGGTCCTTTCGGGGCAGAGGAAGTTTCCATAAGAACCAACCTGCCCAGCCTCAAAAGAAGGCGCAACAGAAAGCGCAAGGGCCCAAAGCGCCCAGCGCTACCTTATGAGTTGCCGGCCCAAGTCCCATCTCAACTTCCCGAGGTGGACTTTTGCTGTCCGGTGGGTGGTCGTCTGATGCACTTCTACAGCCAGTGGAAGTCCATAACCTCAGACAAATGGGTCCTTCGGATAATTTGCGAGGGGTGTTCTCTCAATTTTCTGGAAACCCCTCCGGATCGTCCTCCTAACGACAGCCCAGACTGTCAACCCTTCAGTCGGACCTTCTCGCCGCCGAGATTCAGGGCCTTCTGAACAACAGGGCAGTAGAAGTGGTGCCTCTGCATCAGCGAAACATGGGGTTCTACTCCCACTACTTTCTGGTTCCAAAGAAGTCCGGGGGAATGCGCCCCATTCTAGACCTCAGAAAGCTAAACAAATTTCTCCCCAGGGAGAAATTCAAAATGATTTCTCTGGGAACCCTGTTACCCTTGCTTCATCAACACGCCTGGCTAGCCTCCCTGGACATGCAGGATGCTTACAAGCACATTCCTATTCACCTGAGGCATCACAAATTCCTGAGATTTGTGGCTCTAGGTCAACACTATCAGTTCAGAGTCCTGCCCTTTGGGCTGTTCCCGGCACCGCGAGTCTTTACAAAGTGTTGTGCAGTTCTCTCAGCGCTTGTCAGAAAACTCGGTATCCAGGTGTTTCCTGCCTGGACGACTGGCTCCTAGCAAGCCCTTCCAGACAAGGGACTCTGGAAGCCGTGCAGACGGCCTCTCACCTTCTTACGTCCATGGGAGTTCTGCTGAACCTCAAGAAGTCACAGTTGCAGCCCTCCTAGAGACTCCTTTTCATAGGGACTCTTCTGGACACCTCTTGCGTGAAGGCTTTCCTTCCAGAAGACAGAAGGAATGATATCCTTCAGATGGCTCGTTACATTGGAGAGAACAAATCAGTTACAGCTCTCTCGATGCAACGTATGTTAGGCCTCATGGCATCCTCAGTGTTCACTGTACCCCTAGCACGGCTGCACATGAGAACCACTCAATGGATGCTCAGTGGTCTCCAACCACTCACCAGCAGTCTTATCCCATCAAGGTGACAGAACCCTTACAGAGGTCCCTCACCTGGTGGTCTCAAGAGAGCAATCTCCTGCAAGGATTTCCCTTTGTTCATCTGGATCATCAGATCTCCATTACCACGAACGCATCGCTAATGGGGTGGGGAGCTCACTGTTGCACACTCCACACTCAAGGTGTGTGGACTCAACTCGAGTCCCAACTTCACATAAACGTCCTAGAGATGAGAGCCGTTCTTTATGCGGTCCGAGCGTTGAAGGACATTGTCACAAGACCATTCTCCTTCAAACGGACAACAAAGCAGTGATGTACTACATCAACAAGCAGGGCGGTGCTCACTCTTACCCCTCATGCAGGGAAGCAGTGTGGGTGTGGGAATGATGCTTGGAACACAAAGCTCTAATTCAAGTGGTTTACCTGCCAGGTGTACAAAACGACTTGGCAGATCGTCTCAGCAGAACAGAGGCAGATCCTCACTAGTGGTCTCTCGACTCAGTCATAGTTCAGTCACTATTCGAAGAGTGGGGAACCCCAGATCTGGACCTTTTTGCATCCCCACTCAATGCAAAACTGCCTCTCTTCTGCTCCAGAAATCCAGGGCCTGGCATTTTCTGTCAGGATGCGTTCAGGCTGCAGTGGACAAAATGCTTTCTTTATGCCTTTACGCCTCTTCCTCTAATTCAAGAGTACTCCTCAAGTTCGAGTCCCAGGGGACCAAGATGATTCTCATTGCTTCCTTTGGCCTCGATAACTATGGATTCTTCCTTGTCAACCTTCACCATTCATTACTGCTTGGAGTTAGGCGGACGCGCACCCTTCTGGGACGTTTTTGTTGTTGTTGTTTTTTGTTTGTTTTTGTCGGTTCAACGGCGCCGCTCCTCGAGGACGTACGCATCGCCATGCACGAGGGGCGCCGCTAGGTGCTGCAGACTTCTTCTCCATCTCAGTTCTGTTTCTCCGGCCGTCGAGGCTGCACCTGCTGCGCAGTAGCATATAGTTTCTCGGGTTTTTCCACAGCTGAAGACTCCTCGTTTTTTCTCAGACATCCACTCGACGCCATGTACCGGTTACCAGTAAGACCGTTCCTTTTTATTTCTTTACTACGGCGCCAAGTGCTTTATTACTTTTTTCCCTTGTTTAGTTCACCTCGTGTCCGGTTCGGGAGCAAGGCATAAGTAAAAGGCGGGCCGCGCCCCTATGCATCAGTGCTCCTGTGGCCGGCATTTCTCCGCCTCGGACCGGCATGATGTCTGTCTCCGTTGCCTGGGACCCAACCACGACATGGGCGTGCGACACTTGTTTCTCCATGGACGTCGTGTCCTCAAAGTCCCTGTTCAGGCTCTGCAAGGCCCTCACACTGGGACGGTAAGGCCGCCCAGGGATTCCCAAGTAAGGTCTGTAGGTCCTTCCCTGGGAGGAGAAAGCTCCTCCTCCTCTTGCCGAAGAGGAAGCTTCTCTCGGCGGTGTCGGGGGAGCGTCGTGGTCCCTCCCGGGCCGCGACGGGACACCGCCTCAGCAGTCACCTCCTCGGAGGTGCAGGCTCCCCAGTGTCGAGGCCCACGCTTTCTGGGCCTGGCACCGTGTGACCGGACGCCACCCTCCGCGCCGCTTATGCACAGGTGATCGAGGACGCGCAGTTCGGCGGCGCCATGGCCCTGGTCTGTGTCCCCGGCGGCACCAGGTTGGGTTCCGACACCGGGAGCGGCATCGTGGGCCTAACTGGTGCGGCAGGGGAGCCAGGACCTGGCCTGGCTATCGCGAGTGGGCGGGGGTCATCCAGCGCCGTTGCTCCGGGGGATCCCTGGGGTTGCCAGCATTGAGGTTCTGCTGGTCTCGTCCTCTTCGGAGGCCGATGACACAGATGTGGACCCATCCTGGCACCCTGACTCTTCGGGGTCAGGGTCCCCGGTGGCACCGGGTGCTAGGCGGCGCAGCGGGCCCCTTCCACTGTCCCACTCCGTCCTCCCTGAGGGCCCTCGGGCTAGGGGTGGCCCTGGGTCCCAGGGGGTGATGTGGTGGAGACTGAGGAGGAGGCCTCGCGAGTCCGAAGCAGGGACGGGTGCCTGAGTCTCCCCGCCACCCCTCATGGGTGGCTAGGAGCCGAGTGCCGATCCCCGTCCTTCCCTCTTGGGCCCCGGGGTTTCCTCCGGTGGCGTTGCTGTGGACTGCCCTTCTGGACCCATGCAGTCCCAGGTTCGTCACTGGGGAGGTCCCCACCCCGGGCTCTTCCAGGCATTGCATCCTCAGGGTCTCGTCTTGCGGCCTGGTTTGTTGTCCGGGATCCCGCCAGCTTGGGCTCCATTCCCGGATTTCAGAGCCCTGGCAGAGGTCAGTTGCCTCTTCGTAGGTGCCCTTCTCCAGTACCTCTGCATCCACCCCCCGCTCTTCCAGGCCATGTCGGTCCTACGGGTCCGTTATCCTGTGAGCAGTTCAGAGGTTCTGCGGCAGCCTTCCCCTCATACGTTAGATACATGCATGAGCGGGTCTTTCACTCTCCCCACCGCCGCAGGAATCTTCTGGACATTCGAGCTCTCCATCATCCTCTTCTTCCTCCTCTGAGGGAGAGGAACCCCTTGCTCATCTTTCTTCCGACGCTGATTTCACTGAATATCAGCGATTCTTCTCGAGGATGGTGAGGGATCTTCGAATCTCTTACGTTAGCCGAGACAATACCAAACGGGAGACGCATGAATTCCTTGGAGAATTCAGTGCCCAGCACTTGGTGGTACCTTCCTGGCCTATCCCCTTCCAGGAGGCGTCTATCCATTCCTGGCAGTTGCCAGCCGCCCTTTCTCCAGCCCCGGCAGACTGTCGTCGAAGGTATTGTGCCGCTCGGAATCCCTGGGTACCCTTCACAACCCGTCCTCTGGTTTGGTGTACCTAGAGACTCCTTCCAGGCGCCGCCGCCTGGCGCACGACCGCCCACCAGATTCGGATTCACTACAGTTCGACCGGTGGGGGCGAAGAGTGTTCTCTTCTTCTCGTGCAGTGGCTTGCATTGCATCACATCAGGCTCACCACGCTACCTACAATCGGCATCTGTGGTCGATGCTCTCCCAGCTCCTAGCATCAATGCCTGATACGGAGCAAACCAGACAGGCTATTGCCTTCTCCGCTATAGGCCTGGAGCTGGCAAGACACCAAGCAAGGGCATCTTATGACGCCAGTGAGGTGGCTTCCAGGCTTTGGGGACAGCGATCTGCATTAGGCGGATGGCATGGCTCCGTCTATCAAGGTTGTCACCCCTGGCCCGGCATAGGGTGATGCGCTCTGCTTTCTGAGGGACCCGTCTTTTTTCCTCCAGAGCTAGGAGACTTTTGCAGGGGCTTTCTCCGTCTCCCCGTCCTCGGGGGCACCTCCTAGCTCTTCTCCCACTTAGGCTTCCCTTGTGTTTGCCAGGGTCTTCCCTTCTATTCCTCACCAACAGGAGGCTGGGGTCTTGTTCCTCAGGTTCTACCCCCCCTCTTTTCAAGGGGAGGGGCAGTACTCACCAGCAGTAATGAATGGTGAAGATTGACAAGGAAGATATGAAAATTACGTACTACCGTAATTCTTGATCTTCTCTTGTATCTTCACCATTCATTACTGATACCCACCCACCTTCCCTCAGTGGCCTCCTTCTGTGGCGTCTCCCCTTCCGTCTCGTCTCCTCTCCTTGGCCTTTATGCCCAAAAAAAAAATCTTTTTTCTCTCCCATTCTTGTGAATGGATTCTCTTTTCCTCAAGGTAGAGAGGAACGAGTACGGTTGCAAATTTCTTCAGTTCTGAGGGAACTCTTTCTGACTGCCCTATGGTGCGATTCCTTACCGTCTTCAGGTCATGTAGTTTCATAGCCAGGTGGCCATGCCCTGTCTTGGCCTCCTCAAAGTTTGGAATCCCCCTGGCAGGCATTATTTTTCAAAGCTTTTCCAGCTGCTGTCTGAACTTGTCAGCTTCAAGCCTCTGTCTGCCTTGTCTTAGCAAGTTGGATTGAGTTCCTCTCTATTTTTCTTACTAACTGCCTCCGAGAAGGCATGTTTTTTTCCATACTCTTCTGTGGTAGCACTTAACAAGGTGCTAAGGAACTTAGTCCTCTTCCTGAATGAGCGCTCTTCCAGAACAGGTTCTGCTTGGACAGTCTAGGAGCCCTCAACTAGGATGAAGGGACTTGGCATGTTGAGAGTTCAGAGAGTCTGCCCTCTCTTGGGTCTGTTCAGGAGGTTCGGTGGAACCTCTCCTCAGTCCTAACAACTGGGATTCTTGCTCCCTTATTAGTTTTGAGCGTATAAGCCTCTCAACCAACAATGCTCGATGGGCACTGTTCTCCTTCTCAACATGCCTCTTTCTTTCTTTCTTTCCTCCTCCTTCTCCCTCTCCCTCTCTCTGTGCCGCCCCTAGAGCCGCCCCGGAACGGAGGCCCTGCGGTTCCTTAGGGTAGGAATTCTCTCTCCTCTGTCTATTCTCCATCTGCTTATTCCTTTTTCAGTTTATTTCCTTTCCTTTTTTCTATCCCTCGGCTCTCTTGCCTCACTTTCTTTTTCCTTACACTTTATTTTCGCCTCTCTGGCTAACAGAACTGAGATGGAGGAGGAGTCTGCGGCACCTAACGGCCGCCCCTCGCGCATGACGCGGTACGTCTTCGAGGGCGGCGCCGTTGAAGCCGACTCTTAAAAAAAGTCCCGTAGCGGGTGCGCGCCTCCAGCTTAACCCAAGCAGTAATGAATGGTGAAGATACAAGAGAAGATCAAGAATTACGGTAGGTATGTAATTTTCATTTTCCGCTACTCGGCAATATGTTGGCAGTTCCACTGAGACCACTTCCCCTGCAGATGAACCTGTTGACTCAGGGTCCGGTGGTCCATCCCAACCTGAGATCGCTTCACCTTCACGCTTGGCTCCTGAAGAGGTAGAAGTGAACCGGTTCAACGTCTCTCGAAGAGTTTCAGACATTCTTCTGGCTGCTCGGAAACCAGCCACTCTGAAAACTTGCACATCTAAGTGGAAGCGTTTTTAGCTCTGGTGTGCAAAGTCCTCTTTGAATCCCTTTTCCTGTCCACCAGACAAGGTTTTGGAGTACCTTTTGGACCTCTCAAATTCAGGTCTACAGTACTCTACAGTCAAAGTTCACCGTAGTGCCATTTCAGCATATCATGAGCCGGTTTTTTCTTCGTCTCTGGCTCAGATACCTGTGGTTAAAAGAGATTTCTTAAAGGAATTCTGCATACCAGACCTCCTATAAGACGTCCAGTTGCAGCCTGGCACATTAACCTTGTGCTAGACATGCTCACTCAGAAACCTTTCGAACCTCTGGCTACCTGTGAGCTAAAATTTCTCACCTGGAAGACTGCCTTCCTGGTGGCCATTACCTCAGCCTGTAGGGTCTCTGAGATACATGCCCTGGTCACAGACCCTCCGTATACTGTGTTCCATAAGGACAAAGTAGTTCTTCGTACTCATCCTAAATTTCTTCCCAAGGTTGTGTCAAAATTCCATCTAAACCAACCTTTGGTCCTTCCCTCTTACTTTGCGGATTTCCAAAATGAAGGAGAACGTTCCCTTCATTCTTTGGATGTTAAGAGGGCCTTGCGTTTCTATCTAGATAGAACCAAAAATTTTCATGAGGCCCAACAACTTTTCGTTTCCTTCAGTGAGACCGGCTGGGTCAACCTGTCTCTATCAGATGTATCTCATCATGGCTAGTGGCATGTCTTGACACTGCTATTCCATGGCACAGGTTAAATTGGAAGGTAGGGTTTACGCTCACTCTACCCGGCGATCGCGGCATCTAAGCGGAGTGTGCATAGCGTGCCTATTGCAGACATCTGCAATGCCGCCACCTGGAGCTCAGTGCATACTTTCGTTAAGCATTATGCACTGGATGTTCACGTCAGGCGACATTCCACCTTTGGCAGAACTATCCTTAATGGACTTCTGTCATAGAAACGTGAGCTCTTGGTTTATCCTGCCGCCCTCTCGGGGGATTATTAGCTCGATACTCTCCCACTAGTGTGAATGAGTGGTGGAGACTTATGTCCAGGAAGATATGAAAATTACGTACCTACCGTAATTCTTGATCTTCTTGGACGAGTCTCCACCACTCATTCACACGCCCACCCTCCATCCCCCGAGCTCACCGTTGTATTGGTCTTCACTCCCTCAAATCTTTAGGCCGTGAAGACTACTTTGTTGACCCTTCTTACACGGGTCGCCCGGACTATCTTATGTCCGGTCCTAAGGTTAGGTTACCCTTTAGGTCAGTTGCGCTGCACCTCCTTGGTAAAAAAGGTACTGAGGCGGTTGGAGGGTCGACGCCGAGATAGTCATTGCCGTACGAGCCAGGGCTCACGGCGCCATCTCTGGCGCCGACCCTCCAGCAAAATGTTTGCTCCCGATGGGTCTTAGTGCCTCCGGCGCAGATCCCAATAGTGTGAATGAGTGGTGGAGACCCGTCCAAGAAGATCAAGAATTACGGTAGGTACGTCATTTTCATTTTTGAAGCATGCGCGATATCACTGCTGTCCACTAGGTTGCACTCATTTGAGATTGTGCTGTTCATTGAGAAAACCAAAAATGACTTGTTCAGTGCCCGGCTCACTTTGAACATGCTAGGTCGAAACTGGTAGGACTTGAATATACACTACTGTCTTGGTGAAACTAGATAAATTAAAAAAAAAAAAATGCTGTATTTATACAGATACCATAAATTAAGACATGGCAATAGTGTTATCTGACAATGAATTTTTGTTAGACATTTGCCTATGATCTTTAAAACAGACCAGCAGGGGACGTGGAAGAGGGCTCAAGTCAGCCCAGGGGGACTTTGTGTCAACAGTGTAGCTCCTTATCACATAGTCAAAACACTGGGTAAGACCCTTTTGAGAATGGTTTTGGTTGACGGGGTAGGGAAGGCAGTGTGCCAATCTTTCTGAGGAGTTTCTTGTGGAATAACAGCTGTTGCTAGCTTCCTTTTTTTTATAACCTCTTCTCAGAAGTGTTTTTTTGTGCTCTGCAGTGTCTGTGGCGAATGGTGCGGGTTCTACCGGAGACCATCAACACAATCAACCTGGACCGCATCCTGCTAGACATTCACAACTTCATGAAGGTTTTCCCCCGGGAGAAGTTAAAGCAGTGCAAGAGCGAGTTACCCATGCGCACCCTCAAAACGCTGCTGCACACACTCTGCAAGCTCAAGGGACCCAAGGTACGGCCACACATGTCCTCCTCACATTACACCAAGTAGGAAGGGTTTCACGTGGGGTAAATTCTTTTTGGGGGGGGGTCTAAATCTTCAGACATTCTCCGATTTTGTGAGGTTGATTCACGGTTAACCAGCTAAACTCTATAGTCACTGCTGCATAGGTGGAAGAGTTCTTGAGAGTTTAGCTGTCAATAGAAATGGAGTGGTAGGTGCCCTGCTGGCCCAGTAATGTACATTCAGAAATGAACCCAGATCCCTGCTTTTCAGGGCAGCTCAGTATTCTCCACATTAGTACTGCACAGTATGAGTATTTGGGAGGGGTGGGTCCATCAACAGCTGGTAAGAACCTGCTTCCCTCGGTACTCCTGGTACCACTCAACTGGTGTCTGGGTTGGGAGGTTGCCGGAGGGTGGGGGTTTAGTAGGTGTCTGGCACTTGACAGCAGTGGGAAGATTATATTTACATAAAAAAAAAAAAAGTTTGTGAAAGCTACTGTCCCTCTCCCCCATCCTTTTCTTTTGTTGAAGGTCGCTTTATATAGTGTCTGTTGCAGTGGTTCTCAAGCCTGGAACCCTGATGGCTTCAGGTACCCCCTTCCTTCCTCCCTCGGCACACCTAGTCTGCCCATTTTTTTCTACCTACATTTCCGCAGACTGTACTTGATCTACAGATCTTGCTTCAAGAGGGGGTTCCTTCAGTAGGTCATAACACGTAGAACTAGCGCCATCTGGCATCCAGATCCAACAGTTGACTTTTCCAGCAATACCCGACGGGGGACTGCCCACCTGATGTCGGCGTGAGCCTATATAATGGGCGGTCCCCAAGACCACCCACCAGTTCTTTCCCCGCCGCCGCTTTGCGAGCCCTCTGTAGACTCACTTCAGCGATCGCTGGTAGTTTCACTAGTTTTGTGAAAAACATTTGTTTTTCTTTATTGGCACACCTCTGTCGTCTTCACCAAAGTGCGAATCCTGTGGCAGTCAGATCCCGCACAAAGACTGCCATGGATGGTGTGTAATCTATCTAGGCCCAGACCATCCGGGCGCCACCTGCTCGTTTTGCCTTGTGTTTAATCAGGCCTCCCGTAAACGGAGGCAGAAGGCTCTGGAGGACCATCTGTTAAAGACCCGCTTAGCTTCACTTAAAAAAACAGATGGAGAAGATTCGGAATTCGGCTTCTACTACTTCTCCGTCCAAACACAAGATGAAAGAGAAACATAGTGAGAAGGAACACTCATCAGAAAGTAGGCCCGAGGCCGCATCTAGCAAGGCCGCTCCCCGCCGTCTGCAGTTAAGGTGCAGGAGCGTGTCCGGGAATCGCTAAAGGCTCGAACACTTCTCCGGTTTCCGTTTTCAGGTAAGTCGGGTCCCCGGCTCCTCCACGTACCACGCTGCAACTGCCCCCCAAGTCGCTCCTCTGGGGCCACGCGATGGCCGATGAAGTCAGTTCCCTGTTCTTGCGGGGTCCTCTTGTGACCAAAGTTGCCGGAGCGCTCCTCGTTCAAGCGCTATCATCCGGTCCAGTCGATTTGCGGTGGGGAATGCACTTTTGCAGCTCTCCCACCGGGAAATCACATTGGCCAGCCCAACGTCCGGCAGAGCCCGGGGAAGACGGCGCCTCTTCTCCTCCGCTGGTAGCGGTTACCCCAGATCCCGCTTCCTCGGTCGGAGATGGCGCTGGTCCCCTGGATGTCGTCCTTACTCCAGGGTCGCACCCGCCTTCCCCCTCAGGGGTCTCTGACCGGGAAGCCCCTCCTCCTCCTCCACTGGAGTTTCCCATGCAGGTACCTCCCATTCCGATCCAAAGAGTCCTTCCCGGCCGGTTGGTCAACAGACGCCGGACCCTACTCCCTTGTCAGACCCGGTTTTTCCACCTCCTACGCAGGCTCCTCCAACAGTCTCCCGGATGGAATCTGTTCACCTGCCTCCACCGCCGACCTTTCAGCAGGAGCGGATCCATCGTCGGACACCACACGACAGGCCCAGACGTTGTTCCTTCCGATGCCAGATCCCGTTCTGACGTCTGTTCCGCCTGCCCCGTCGACGGTGGTTCCGACACCGGACTCTACGCATATTTATACTGTGCCAGGCCCGATGTGGATGCCCCCGTCGGCTCCTCCGTCGGGGACTTTTGCAAGACCCCACTATGTCCCTCACTACCCTTCGGGGTTCTCTATGGACCATTCCTCGGCTGGTCCTTTGCCAGACTGGCACAGTTTGGGGCATTATTACCTGGGTTGCAACCCTTTCCCGGGCTGTCCTTCACAGGGATATCATGGGTATTCTTACCTTCCTCCCCGTGCTTACCCTCATCCTCCTGTCCCACTTCTGCCCCCTCCATCTCCACCGGCCCCACAGCCAGACGTTGGAGAGATCATCCAGTCCTGGTGGAAAGAGGCGAGAGCTGAGCTGGTAACGAACCTGGGGAGCATGCTTCCCCACCCTTCTCCTTCTCTCAGGTCCGAGTCCCCTGTGGACTACGAATCCGACATGTCCGCACCCCAGACGTGGACCATCACTCTTCCGGATATTCATACTGGAGATGATCCATACTCGGGGGCAGACTCATAGGGGGAATATTCGTGCCCTGAATCGCCGGTCACGGGGAAGGTCTCCCTCAAATCTCCTCCAGAGGACCCTTCTTTTGCTGACGACCTGAGGTCAGTCCAAACTTTTTATGAGTGGGAGACTGAGGAACAGGATCCGATGTGGCAGAGGCTTGCTGAGCATCTGATCTGGAGGCTCTATCGTCTATTCCAGTTACTCCGTGGATTGGTCCTCATCTTGACCTCACCTCAACTACCTGTCAACTGCCTAAGTCCATCCCGGCTGTCCCTAAGAGAGCAGACAATACTTACCGGGCGCCTAAGGATGCCCCCTTTCTCTTGGCACATCCTAAGGCAGACTCTGTTGTCATTTCTGCTGCTCAGGATCATTCTTCTGCTCCTAAGCACATGAATACCATTGTTCCTGACAGAGTATAAGCAGTTTGACCAGTTTGGGGGAAAGTGTACTCCTCGGCTACGTGTGCATTGAGGTCCCTGAATTATATAGCCCACATGGTGTCCCACCAAAAGGCCACCCTAGCCAGGCTGGAGGACCGGATTCAATCTGTGCCGAATTAAGACCTTAAGGAGGAGCTCACCCAGGACATCAGAGTTTATAAAATCTCTTGTCTGCATGCTCTTCCGAGCCACCTACGACTCAGTCGATTTGGTGGACCGAACCTCGCCGACCGCCGTCTCCCTTCAGCGGCATGCCTGGCTCCGCATTTTGGGCCTTGCTAATGAGGTCCAGTCAGCCATTCAGGACGCCTCCTTCAGGGTCTCAGTGCTCTTTGGGGACACCAAGGACATCATCACAGACCTACAAGAACGAGGCCAAACTCTTAGGTCTGTGAGGTCTGCGTACCATCAGGGCAACCAACCGGGTCAGTCCCAGCAGTCCTTTCAGAAATGGACCTTGAGGCAGCTACGAAGACGCACCCAGTTCGGACAGGGTAAGCATAAGGCCACGGGGACAGTGTCGACCCTCCCCCCCCGCCTCCAAAACCCAGTATCGCTCTGGAGGACCTCCTCCAGCCCGACCCACCACCTCCTGACTTCTTGGCCCCACCCCCTCCTCCAACTCTGGAAGAGGAACTGATGGAGAGGTTTGCCCGCCACCTGCAGGAGTGGCAGGGCATTTCCTCAGACAAATAGATCCTGCAGTTAGTGTCCTTAGGTCATAGTCTTGAATTCCTAGAAGTTCCTCCAGAATCCTCTCCTCGAAGGTCCGCCTACTCTTGGGACCAGGTACTCCTAGTAAGAGAGGAAGTGCATACTCTCTTTCAAAATCAAGCAATAGAGCCAGTCTGTCTTCGGCAAAGGAGATGGGGTTTTACTCCCATTTCTTCCTGGTTCCAAAAAGGATAGGCGACCTGAGACCCATCCTCAACCTCAGTAGGTTAAACCTGTTCATTAAGTACAAAAAATTCAGGATGTTAACGCTCCAGGGCCTGCTGTAGGAAAATCGCTGGTTATGTGCTCTGGACATGCAGGATGCCTACTTGCAGATTCCGATATTGCAGTGTCACTGCCGTTTCCTGCGGTTTGTTTTTCAGGGGAAACACTTCCAATTCAAAGCGCTCCCCTTTGGCCTTTCCTCGGCACCCAGGGTTTTTGCCAAGTACCTAGCAGTGGTGGCTGCGCCAGAGTATTAAGGTTTTCTAACTCCAATAATGCTCAGTATATTCTTCACTTTATGCAGTAAGGCTGAAGGGTTGGACTGCCTGGAGAGCTGGAACACATGCAAATGAATAGAATTCTGTGCACGTGAGAATCTTTCAAATACTACCTCTGCCAACTGTAGTGTTCTAACCTCTTCAGATTTGTGAGAAACCTGGAAATCAGGCATTAGGAGACTAATGTAACTTTAACATTTTATAAACAAAAGGAGGAGTTACCCCTAATTAAAGTATGGAATTTAACAGAAAAAAAACTCCAACGGGAGGAGAATAATAACATTTGACCTAACCACATCAAAAAAAAAGCTCCAAAAGGAGAACACATTTGAAAACAATCCAGTTTTAAAATGATTAAAACCAGATAATGTACAACAAAACAACTAGGCTTGGTGGCACCAGCATGCAGAGTGCAGAGGCTGAAGCTCTGGAAGGGAGGGAAGTAATGAATATCTGAGCATCACTGGGAAGAAAGATTACTATGGTAAGTATTTTTTTCTTCTAACCCCAGTAATGCTCAGAATATTCATAACATCTTACTTCAAGACTCTGCTCTTGCAGTAAGTTACACCATTAGGACCGAAGCCGGCAGGCGTCAGGACCCGCGGAAAAAATTCTAGCTAGCTATCTTCGCGAGGACCGCTTGACGTCGGTCCCGCCAGATTCTCCAGTTCTTTCCGCCATCGACTTGCATGTCTCGACCCTTGATTTACAGTCTAGCGCGCGACGCGTGGTTCAGAGCTTTCCTTCGGGAAATTCATTTTTCTTCAAGCAAGATTGTTGCCGATGTCCTCTCCGACCTCCGGTCACTCCTCCAAGTGTGCTTGCGGGAAACAGATCCCCTTCAAGGACCCCCACACGGCCTGTGTTCGGTGCCTGGGCCCAGACCACGATACCCAGGCCTGTTCGTTCTGCCAAAGGTTCAACAGTCGAACTAGGATCCGACGTCAGAAGGCCCTTCAGGCTTTTTTGTTGGAGGAAAAGCTGAAGACCATGTCCTCCAAGGGGGAATCATCTTCTAAATCCCACAAGCATGCGGAGAAAAGAAGGGAGAAGGCCCCTTCCAGGGCTTCGGAGCCCCGCAGCTCCGGTTCTCGGTCCGACCGCTCTCCTTCCAGGGCCAGTTCTCAGCCTCCCCCGGCTGCGGTAAGGAAACCTTCTTCTCAGGCCGAGTCCGCCAGGCCGTCGTCTTCTTCATCCAAGGCCTTGGCGAAGTCCGGGGAGCGCCACCACCATCATCACAAGTCGGGTTCCGCCCTTTGGTTCCCGACGTCCGGTCTTCGTCTGTGCCTCCTCGGAAAACCTTGGAGCTCACACCCTTGAAGAGACCTGTAGACCAGGCAGCGGACGACCGTCATCGGCCGTCGTCATTCCTCCTAGAGCCGCGATGGCCGGTTGACGTCGCCGGCCAAACCATCCCAGCAGACGCCGGTAGGGGGACCAAGGTCTGCTCCTCCTGAGAAGAGGGCCCTGACGCCTCCGACCGACGTCGGTCAGGAGTCTTTAACTAAGGAGGACTTAACGCAGCCCGAGGACCAGATGGGTGACCCCGGCTTCGTCGAAACTCCCAGGGCACCCTCGCCGGGACCAGACGACCACCCACCGGCGCCCGGACCGTCGTCGGGCCTTTCTTTAGCGGAAGTGAAGGATCTCTTCACTTACTGGTGGGACACCATTAAGAGGGACATGGTCCCCACCTCTCCTCCTCCTCTCCCTCCTCCTCCTCCAGTTCCTGCACCCCCTTCACCATCGGGGTCGGCAGGCCGTTTACCTCCCCCACCGGGAGCCTAGATCCTCTCCAAGGGGAAGATCAGAAAAACGAAGACCTCCATCGAAATCCTCTTCTGGGTCACCCAGCCCCTAGAGATCCAGGAGACACTGACGTTTGCCGTCGACGGAGGACACGGGATCAGTCTGCTCTTCCTCTAGATCCCCATCTCCTCTCTCCATCCCTTCTCCGGACCTACGTGAGACACAGAGATCTCCTCCGGATGACCCTTCGTTCATGGATATATGAGACGTATCCAAGAGAACTTGGGATGGGATGCAGAAGAGCTAGACCCCGAAAGGTTACGCCTCGCCAGATATCTTCGGCAGAAGGACCCCAAGCCTGTGGTGGTACCACCCTTGGTGGACACTTTCGTGGACGTCACCAAGGCAGCGTGGAAGCGTCCACATTCGCTCCTGGCGATGCCGAAAAAAGCTGATCGCTTGTACAAGGCTCCTAAGGATGACCAGTACTTGACGCAGCAGCCTCAGGCCGATTCTCTGGTCATCACAGCCTCACATGACCGGTCACAGAGGCCGCAACATTTGAGCACCCTGCCACCGGACCCAGAGTCCAAGCAGCTGGGCAGGTGCACGTATGCTTCCGCTACATGCGCCATCAGATCCTTGAATTATCTGACCCACATGGTTCAATTCCAGAACGCTTTTTGGGAACAGGGTCTGGAGGCAGCTGAAAAGCTGCCGGAAGGTGAGCAGGAGGAGGAGATGCTTCAGCTCCTCCGTACGGGTTCAGACGTGGGGACCCAAGTGCTTCGAGCCACGTACGACTCCGCGGACTCATCGGCCTGAGCAGCAGCTTCTGGCGTATGCCTCCGGAGACGCTCCTGGTTACGCGTCTCTGGTTTTACCCCGGACGTCCAGAAGAACATTATGGATGCTCTGTTCGAGGGAGAAGTCTTGTTTGGTAATCCTTCCGAGAAGATCATTACCAAACTTCAAGAGGCCGGGAAGGCGGTAAGGTCAGTTCAGGCCATGTACCGAACCAAGCTGGGTTCCTTTCGTAGGAACCAAAGCCGTTTTCGTGGGCGGATACAGAGGCAGCAGCCCCGCTCCGCTACACATCAGAGGGGCTCCGGTTTCCGTAGAACCCAGGGAAAACAGCCCGCCAGCCGAGGTCCGCATTCTCCTAGGCCGGCCCAGCCAGCGGGCCCATCTGCTGCCACAGCCTGACTCCTTTCCGGACCCCGCCCCTCAGGATCAACGGGAAATCATGGTCGGGGGTCGCATTGCGAACTTCCTGCCGGGATGGCAGGCTATAACCACCGACAGGTGGGTTCTTCAGTTGGTCAGTCTAGGCCACTTTATAGAATTATCAGAAAAGCCACTCTGGAGGCCTCCTTTGCTCTCCCGGTATCCGGGTCAGCACAAAAATTTGATCTGGCAAGAGGTACTCGCGCTCCTGCTAAAGGGAGCGATAGAGTACGTCCCGGAGAACCAGAGAGGACAAGGATATTATTCTCACTTCTTCCTGGTTCCCAAGAAAACAAGAGACCTCCGTCCGATTCTGGACCTCAGCGACCTCAACGTGTCGGTCGCCTACAAGAGATTCCGCATGGTGACTCTTCCGGGTCTTATTCCCATGCTGAAACAGGACGCCTTTTTAGCGTCTCTAGACATGCAGGACGCATACCTGCATATCCCTATAGCTCAGGCGCACCAGAGGTTCCTGCGCTTCAAGTTTCTCGACCACCACTTTCAGTTCCGTGCTCTTCCGTTCGGACTGTCATCCGCACCAAGGGTCTTTACCAAGTGCATGGCAGTTGTGGCAGCATCTCTGAGGAGACAGGGCCACTATGTGTTCCCGTACCTGGACGACTGGCTTCTCATGGCCGCCTCCAGAGAGGCGTTGTCACTCGTCGGTCCAGAGCACCCAGGACCTGTTCCAATCTCTGGCATTCTCATAAATTACGAAGTCTCTCCTGGTACCATCATGAAACTGCAGTTTATAGGCGCAGTACTGGACACTGTTCGGGAAGAGCTTTTCTTCCTGACAACAGAGGCGGGCGCATCAGATCCCTCATAAAGGGTTTGTCGTCTAACAAGATCGTACCTGCCAGGTCGGTCCATGCTTGCTTCGGACACATGGCTGCGGCCATTCCTACTGTCCCTTCGCAAAGGCTCCACAGCGGGTAACCCAGTGGATGCTCAAAGTGCAATGGGACCAAAGGCAAAACCACTTGCAGCATCCGGTCAGGATCACGAACTCAGTGATCCGAGACTGGCAGTGGTGGCTAGTCCAGAATTAGCTCTCCACGGGCGTCCGTTTGTAGTGCCGTCCCCTGGAGGTAACCACTCACCACGGACGCCTCGGGTCTTGGGTGGGGCGCACCTGGGCCGGGGTAAAGTCCCAGATGTACGTGGACCCTGTTGGAAGCTCATCTCCATATCAATGTCCTAGAGATGAGGCGGTTCTCTATGCCCTGCAGGCCTTTCAGTCAGTAATCCCACTGTGTACTCTCCTGCTTCAGACAACACGGCGGTGATGTATTACCTCAACAAACAAGGGCGCACACTCTTACCCCCTTGCAGGAGGCCATGAGGGTGTGGGATTGGGTGTCGGACAGCGCCATCTGATCACTGTGCATGTTCCGGGGTGAACAACACACTGCAGATGGCCTGAGTCGATCCCAGGCCAGAGTCCACGAGTGGGAACTTCAAGAGGTAGCAGAGGATCTGTTTCTTCGTTGGGGAATTCCAGAACTAGACTTGTTCGCATCCCCATACAACGCAAAACTGCCCAATTTTTGCTCGCTAGATCCAGGGCCTGGTGTTTTCTGTCGAGACGCGTTATCCCTCTCCTGGGCGAACAGATTCCTCTACGCTTTCCCTCCCTTCCCGTTGATCCAGAGTGTTCTTCTCAAACTGCGCAGGGAGCACACACACTCAGGATCCTGGTGGCCTCGTTCTGGCCCAGACAGATCTGGTTCCCTTTATTGGTGCAACTATCTCAGGAACCCCTGCTCCCGTTGCCGCTCAGCTCCCACCTCCTGTCTCAGGAGAAAGGTTAATTAGTCCATCCGGACCTACGCTCTCTGAACCTGCATGCTTGGCTCCTAGAGACATAGCCATCTTGTGTCACGGGGTCTCGCAAGAGGTTGCAGAGGTTCTTTCTGCAGCCAGAAAGCCGGCAACGCATGCGACGTACGCCATGAAATGGCGCCGATCTTCCTGGACATAAGTCTCCACCACTCATTCACACTAGTGGGATTAGCGCCGGAGGCACTAAGACCCATCGGGAGCAAACTTTTTGCTGGAGGGTCGGCGTGAGAGGCGGCGCCGCGGACATGGCTCGGCGGTAATGACCATCTCAGCGGCGACCCTCCAACCGCCTCAGTTCCTTTTTTCCGCCCGTCGAGTGCGCTTCAGTGGCGTCGCTCAGCCTGTCGAGTCAAACTTCAAACTAGCGCATAGTTTTCAGTTTGTTTTTGTAACTTTATCACGATAAGTAGTATCAGCTTAATTTTATTCTATTTTAGTTAAATTTTCTAATATTAAATTTTACTTGAAGAAGTCTCGGCCTACTGGCGAGTCGACCATGAGCAGGTCAGGTGAGCGGTAGGAGACTTCGTATGAAAGCTGTTCAGTCAGCCGGGCTGGGTCGGTCAGCCTCCTTCTCCTCAGCGGGGTTCCGACAGCGGTCAGTCCGATGCCGGGGATGGGCGGTCACCCGCCGGCATAAAATAAGCAGTCGCATTCTCGGCACCGTTAGGCCTCGAGCTCTTCTTCGTCCCTGGGTCAAAAGAAGGCATCACTCGGGTCACCCTCCAACAGGCTATGTGCGCGTCGGCCTTCGGTCATCGTTGCTAGTTGCCGGTCTCCTCCTTGAGATCGCCAACTTCGTAATCGTCGTCCTCGACGCCGGAGTCCCTCCCGCCTATGGTAGGACTCCAGATGAGCAGTTTCATCAGTGGGCGCTCTTGTGGAGCAATGGGCTCGGAGGTTGGTTCTTCTGCCTGGCTCGGTTGCCTCGGAGCCCTCGGGCCCCTCCGGCGATCAGGTAGGGCGGTTGCACCTTCCTAGTCACGTGGCGCCTTCTTCGGTGCCAGCGACTCCGTGCTTAGGTGTTTCCCCCCCTCACATGGCTGCGGTGCAGGGGGCCTCACCGATGCCCTTATCTCCTGGTTTTTTTCCTTCTCTAGCTTTCCAGGTTCCTGGGGCTTTTCCGGCGCCTTCAGCAGGGTCTGTTGGCTTGTCGGCGCCGTTTTCGGTGCCGCTGGGTCTTGCGGCGCCGCCGGTGGTGCCGTTGGATAGGGCGGCGCCGTTCGCGGCGTCGTCTCCGGCGCCCGATCGTGGCGCCGTCCGTGGCGCCGTTTGCGGTGTCGTCCCCGGCGCCGCGCGCTGCGTAATCTTCTTGCCCGTGCGGCGTTAGCAAATCCAGCAGCGCCGCCCGGCGCTGCGAAGGCGATGCCTCTCTTGGCGCCGTCGCCCCTCCCCTCGATGCACGTCTTCAGCCCGTTTTGCTGTCTGGCGCCGACAGCCATGGGGACTCTCCTTGTTTTTCTGCTATTTCCTCCTCTCCTAATTTTCACTCCTTTCCTGTCCAAACAGTCCTTTCTGGACCATCAGGAGATGATCTTGAGCCTGACCCAGACCTTGATTTGGGTGATGAAGTGGAGAAACAGGATCTTTCTTTCCACAGAGCCTGTGGTAGAGACCTGTCCTTTAAGTCTCTGTTGAAGACCTGGGATCCACTCTTTCTCCAGACTACAGACATCGATCCTGGGAAGATATTAAGACTCCAGTATCTTCATGCTAGGAGATCCCTACGGTTTGACTCCTCCGATTCAGCCTTCCTTCGAGGCGCTGTCTCAAATGGTATGGAATAATCCTGCTCTTATTCCCTCAGTGGCTAAATCCATTGATAAAGTATTCAGCTCCCAAGGATCGTCCCATTTGGCATCCCAAGCCTTTCTGGATCTATTGTAGTCCTGGTAGAGAATGACAAGTCGTTCTTCCTCAAACTACTACAGCTCGACCTATTAACAAAGAGCCTCGTAAGATTGATACATTAGGTAAGAGAGTCTCTGCCTCCACTCTAAGTATGCGTATTGCCAGTTATCAAGGCTATTTTTCTCAGTATGAGTATATCCTGTGGCACTAATG
This sequence comes from Neoceratodus forsteri, assembly GCA_016271365.2. NCBI lineage: Eukaryota > Metazoa > Chordata > Ceratodontiformes > Ceratodontidae > Neoceratodus > Neoceratodus forsteri. Next base: position 1,104,222,468 of record CM028133.1, on the reverse strand, counting down.
AAAAGAATGGTTGAAGCTCTTCCAGATTGATTCCAAGTCAGAGCTGCTTCTGGCCGTTATTAGAGGTATTGAGTCAATAACCAACAGGTCAAAGCCGCCATGGACGCTTCGACACGCTTCTCGCTCAGCAGCACGCGGATTTGTACTGGCGCCATTCCTGGCTGCATACTTCTGGCTTCACGAATGATGCTCAGCGGCAGGTGATGGCGCTGCCTTTGATGGCTCCTTTCTTTTTGGCCCTCAGGTGGAGCAAGCCTTAGAGGCCACTCAGAAGACTAGATCGGCCATTAAGTTGGCCAGACCTCCGCCTGCCCCTCTCGAGGCATGTGAGACAGACGTCAGTTTCATAGTCGTCAGTCCTTTCGAGGGCAGAGGCAGGAAGCTTCCAAAAGCCAACCTGCCCAACCTCAAAGAAGGCGGCAGAAAGCGCAGGGGCCTAAAGCTCCCAGCGTTACCTTATAGTCGTTGGCCCAAGTTCCATCCACTCTGCCCGAGGTGGAACTTTCTCCTCCGGTGGGAGGTCGTCTGATGTACTTCTACAACCAGTGGAAGTCCATAACTTCGGACAAATGGGTCCTTCGGATAATTCGCGAGGGTTATTCTCTCAATTTCTTGGAACCCCCGAATTGTCCTCCCAGACGACAACCCAGGTTGTCGGCCTCTCAGTCAGACCTCCTCACCGCCGAGATCCAGGGCCTTCTGAACAACAGGGCAATAGAACTGGTGCCCCGCAGTCTCGAAACACAGGGTTCTACTCCCATTACTTTCTGGTTCCAAAGAAATCTGGGGGATGCCCCATTCTAGACCTCAGAAAGTTAAACAATTTCCTCCCAAGGAGAAATTCAAGATGATTTCCCTAGGTACCCTGTTACCCTTGCTGCATCAGCACGACTGGCTGGCCTCTCTGGATATGCAGGATGCTTACCAGCATATCCCCGTCCACCCGACCCACTGCAAGTTCCTCAGGTTTGTAGCTTTGGGTCAGCATTATCAGTTCAGAGTCCTGCCCTTTGGGCTATCCTCGGCGCCGCAAGTTTTTACAAAGTGTTGTGCAGTTCTCGCGGCGCATCTCAGGAAAGTCGGACTCCGAGTGTTTCCCTACCTGGACGATTGGCTTCACTAAAGCCCTTCCGTCCAAGGGACTTTGGAAGCCGTGCAAAGCGACTTCTCGTCTTCTCACGTCCATGGGAGTTCTGCTGAATTTGAAAAAATCTCAACTGCAACCCTCCCAGAGGCTCCTTTTCATAGGGACGGCTTCTAGACACCTCTTCAGCGAGGCTTTCCTTCCAGAGGACAGAAGACTCGACATCCTCGAATGGCCCGTTACATCAGGAGAACCAATCGGTTACAGCTCTTTCGATGCAACGCATGTTGGGTCTCATGGCGTCCTCAGTCTTCACTGTCCCTCTGGCCCGACTGCACATGAGAACCACCCAATGGATGCTCTCCACTCAGTGGTCCCCGACCTCTCACCCCAGTCTTATCCCATCAAGGTGACGAGCCCCTGAAGGTCTCTCACCTGGTGGTCTCAAGAGAGCAATCTCCTGGAAGGATTCCCTTTGCTCCCCAGATCATCAGATCTCCATCACCCAGACGATCGCTAATGGGATGGGAGCTCACTGTCTCTCCCTCCACACTCAAGGTGTATGGACTCAGTTCAAACTCATCTCCACATAAATGTCTTGGAGATGAGAGCAGTCCTCTATGCAATCCGAGCTCTGAAGGATGTCCTTTGTCACAGAACATTTCTCCTTCAAGCGGACAACAAAGCAGTGATGTATTACATCAACAAGCAAGGCGGTGCTCATTCTTATCCCCTTTGCAGGGAAGCAATGAGGGTGTGGGAGTGGTGCTTGGGCACAAGTCTCTGATTCAGCGATTTATCTGCCAGGTATACAAAGCGACCTAGCAGATCACCTCAGCAGAACAGGAGGCAGACCCTCACAGTGGTCTCGATCCAGCCGTAGCTCGGTCCCTGTTCAAAGAGTGGGGACTCCAGACCTGGACCTTTTGCATCCCCACTCAGCATAAAACTGCCTCTCTTTGCTCCAGAAATCCAGGGCCTGGCATTTTCTGTCAGGATGCGTTCAGGCTGCGGTGGACAAAAGCGCTTTCTTACGCCTTTCCACCGCCTTCCTCTAATCCAGAGAGTACTCCTCAGTTCAGAGTCTCAGGGGACCAAGATGATTCTCATTGCTCCTTCCTGGCCTCGGCAACTATGGTTTCCTCTACTCAACAGTATGTTGGCAGCCTCTCGAGACCACTTCCTTTGCAAATCAGTCTTTTGACTCAGGGTTGGTTGGTCCATCCCAACCTGAAATCACTTCACCTTCATGCTTGGCTCCTGAAGAGATAGAAGTGAATCGGGTTCAACGTCCTCGTAGAGTCTCAGACATCCTTCTGGCTGCTCGGAAGCCAGCCACAAAACGCACGCTCCAAATGAAACGTTTTTCTCTCTGGTGTGCAAAATCCTCTTGGAATCCTTTTCCTGTCCTCCTGGCAAGGTTCTGGAGTATCTTTGGACCTGTCAAACTTAGGTCTTCAGTACTCCACAGTTAAAGTTCACCTTAGTTGCCATCTCAGCGTTCCATGAGCGGTTTCTTCCTTAACTCTGGCTCAGTTGCCTATAGTGAAGAGATTTCTTAAGGGATTCTCCATACAGACCCCTGTTAAGCGTCCAGTTGCAGCCTGGGACATTAACCTGGTGCTGGACATGCTCACTCGGAAGCCTTTCGAACCCTTAGCTACCTGTGAGCTAAAATTCTTACCTGGAAGACTGCCTTCCTGGTGGCCATTACCTCAGCCGCAGGGGTCTCTGAGATACATGCCCTGATTACGGACCCTCCGTATACTGTATTCCATAAAGACAAGGTAGTTCTCCGTACTCATCCTAAATTTCTTCCCAAGGTTGTGTCAGAATTCCATCTAAACCAACCTCTGGTACTTCCGCCTTCTTGCTAATTTCCAAAATGAAGGAATGAGCTCTTCATTCCTTGGATGTTAAGAAGCCTTGCGGTTCTATTTAGATAGAACCAAGGATGTTCATAAGACTCAGCAACTGTTTGTTTCTTTCAGCGACACCTGGCTGGGTCAACCTGTCGCTATTAGATGCATCTCTTCATGGTTAGTGGCATGCCTTCGTCATTGCTATTCCATGGCTCAAGTTAAATTAGAAGGTAGAGTGTCGCTCACTCTACTAGAGTGATCCTTGGCATCCCTAGCGGAAATCGCAATGTTCCAATTGCAGATATATGCAACGCCGCCTCACCTCGAGCTCAGTGCATACCTCTGTAAAGCACTATGCACTGGATGTTCATGCTAGGCGACATTCCGCATTCGGCAGAACTGTCCTTAATGGGCTTCTATCTTAGATGCGTGAGCTCTGGCTCTCCTGCCGCCCTTTTGGGGGATTATCAGCTTGGTACTCTCCCACTAGTGTGAATGAGTGGTGGAGACTTATGTCCAGGAAGATAGGAAAATTACGTACCTACCGTAATTCTTGATCTTCTTGGACCAGTCTCCACCACTCATTCACACGCCCACCCTCCATCCCCCGAGCTCACCGCTGTATTGGTCTTCACTCCCTCAAATCTTTAGGCCGTGAGGACTTCTTTGCTGACCCTTCTTACACGGGTCATACGGACTATCTTATGTCCGTTTTTTAATGTTGGGTTTACTCTTTACGTTAGTTGCGCTGCACCTCCTTGGTAAAAAAGGTACTGAGGCGGTTGGAGGGTCGTCGCTGAGATGGTCATTACCGCTCGAGCCGCTGCTCGCGGCGCCGTGTCTCGCGGCGCCGTCTCTCGCGCCGACCCTCCAGCAAAAAGTTTGCTCCCGATGGGTCTTAGTGCCTCCGGTGCTAATCCCACTAGTGTGAATGAGTGGTGGAGACTCGTCCAAGAAGATCAAGAATTACGGTAGGTACGTAATTTTCCTTTTTTGTTTATGGTCACGAGCTCGTGATCTTTCCCCTTTAGGTTGTCCTGTGGGAGTTGTGTTGGATTACCTCGTCTCCGTTTTTCATTCAGGCCTAGCCTACTCCTCTATTAAGGTGCACCTCTGTGCCATTTCTGCCTATCACCTCCCGGTGGGACATCGTACAGTAGCTCAATTGGGCGCCTCTCGGGAATTTCTTAGGGGAGTGTTACACCTTAGGCCTCCCATTAGGGACCCTGTGCCTCCATGGGATCTGCTGTTTGTCCTGGAACAGCTCACGCTCCCTCCTTTTGAACCTGCCGAGGATTGCGAGCTACGTTTTCTGTCGTGGAAAACGTTATTTTTAGTTGCTGTTACTTCAGCGAGAAGAATTTCTGAGTTTCACGCTCTTATGTGCAAAGAGCCTTATTTAGTTTTCCACCGGGACAGAGTATCCCTGAGGGCGAATCCTAAGTTTTTACCTAAGGTGGTCTCTTCACTCTCTCTAAACCAGGATATTGACCTTCCAGTCTACTTCCCGAGTTATTCAAATAGAGGAGAGGCTTTGCTCCACACCCTGGATGTTCACCGCAGCCTGAGGTATTACCTCAACAGAACTAAACCCTCTCGTAGTTCTGAACAGCTTTTTGTTTCCTTCTCTGAGAGAATGATGGGCCAATCAGTATCCAAACAGTCTCTGTCTCGCTGGCTTGTCCAGTGTATTTCCTGCTGTTATGATATAAAACAAAAGCCCCTCCCGGGCTCTGTCCGGGGTCATTCTACTAGGGGTGTGGCCACATCCTTTGCAGCCACTTGGAGCTCTGTGCATACCTTTATCAGGCATTATAGCCTGGACATCGCCTCTCGGCGAAGGGCTGGTTTCGGCCTTGTGGTGCTACAGGGTCTCCTGTCCTAGGTTCAGGACCTGGAATGTACTTTCTATTTTTCCTCCTCCCGGAATTTCTGGCAGTGTTACTGCTTGGGAATCAGTCCTAATGGTGTTACCTGCTGCAAGAGCTGTGTCTCGAAGTAAGATAGTACAGTTACGTAAGAACTTACCGTAACAGTAGATCTTCGAGAACAGCTCTTGCAGCAGGTACCTTCCCGCCCACCTTCCCCCTTGGAGGAGGCATGGCTTTGCCTTTTCATGTTGGGATTTTCCTCCTTTATTTTCTTCTGACGGTGGATCCTCGGTCTCCCACTCTGATGTCATCCTGCGGCTGGGAGTCTCCGGCGGGAGAACTGGGGAATCTGGCGGGGCCGCCCCTCAAGTACCATGCCTGATGTCGGAGGCGGACTGACGTCGGGGGCGGTCCCCGCTGAAGATAGCTAGCTAGAATTTTTCCATGGGGTCCTGAAGCCTACCGGCTTCGGTCCTAATGGTGTAACCTGCTGCAAGAGCTGTTCTCGAAGATCTACTGTTACGGTAAGTTCTTACGTAACTGTACTTTTTTGCAGACTACCAAGCAGTACCGCTGGAGGTAGGCACAGAACTTATTTTGGAAACAGACTATGCAGGACTGCTGTGCCAAACCTAGCATCACTTCTGGACAGAATGTCTAAGTTGTAATGCTTTGTAAAGGTGTGTACTATTTTCCAGGTAGCTGCTTTGCAAATGTCCACCAGGGGAACCTCCCTGGCAGCTGCGAGAGTGGCAGTGCAGTCTCTCTTGTAGAATGCACCCTCAACCCGGTTCGGGTCTGTTTACCTGCTTTAGTGTGGCAGAATTGGATACACTGGACTATCCATCTAGAAATGGATCTTTTCAAGGCTGGTTTACCCTTTCCTACATCCCCATATGTAAGGAATAGTTGTTTTCTGTCCTTTCTATGGTCTTTAGTGGCTATCATGTAATAGCTGATGGCCCTTTTCACATCCAGACTATGGAGCCTTCTTTCACTAGAACTGGTATGGTCTGTGAAAAAAACGGGTAGAATGATTGATTGGTTCAGATGAAAGTCTGAAACCACTTTAGGAAGAAACTGTCTGTTCTGAGGACTACTTTATCTCTGTGAAATGAGATATAGTCTTGATCAATACAGAGAGCCTGGAGCTCACTAATTCTTCTTGCAGAAGTAATAGCTACAAAAAAAACTGTTTTCCAAGTAACATATTTCAGATGGGCAGTAGCCATGGGCTCAAAAGGAGGGCCCATGAGCTTGGCTATACACACGTTCAGATCCCAAGCAGGCACTGGTGCTCTGTGAGGTGGGTGCAAATGCATCAACCCCTTAAAAAATCTTGTCTGATGCCACTGACACCTTTGTCCATGCAGAAAGGTAGGCAGATATTGCTGCTAGATGAACCTTTAGGGAACTGAGTTGCAAACTCTGTGAATGCAAATGAGTGAGATAGGGTAAGACAACTAAAACGCCAGCCTTATTTGGTGCAAGGTCCATACTTGAACACCAGAGAGAAAATCTTTTCCATTTGGAAGAATAAGTTTTCTTTGTAGAAGGTTTTCTATTATCTTTTACAATATTTAAGACTGCTTCTGAAAGATTTAAATCTGCATACTCTAACTCCTCAAGAGCCATGCTTTGAGATGTAGGGACTTGAGGTTCGGGTACAGCAGTGTTCCTTGATTGGAGGTCAGGAGATTGTGCCTGAGAGGCAATTGTGTTGGTTTGCTGACAGATATGGAGAGCAGAAGAGAGTAGCATGGCTGCCTGGGCCAGTCTGGAGCTATGAAGATCAGAGATGCTGAGAGGGATCTTAACTTCATGGGGGAAAGGCATACAGGTGCCTGCCTGACTAGTCCAGAGCCAGGGCATCCAGAGGGACTGTGCCCTGTGCTGGAGGTATGCAGCAATACTGAGGTAGCTGGTGGTTCTGGTGGGATGTGAACAAGTCTCTCTGGAGTGCCCCACCTCCTGAAAATAACTTGTACCACCTGCTTGTTTAGAGTCCACTTGTGATGGGCCTGGTTGATGCGACTTAGTGCATCTGCCAAGGTATTGTCCTTTCCTGGCAAATGGATTGCCTGTGAGGATACCTTCGAAGAGTACACCAGAGTCCAAATTTTCATGGCTTCTGTGCAAAGGAGGCCTGATCTGGTGCCTCCCTGCTTGTTTATGTAGTACATTGTGGTGGTATTGTCTGTTCTGATCTGTACCACCCTTCCCAATACCAGTGAAGAAGAAAGCCTTTAAGGCTAGGAGCACTGCTCCGAGCTCCAGTAAATTTGTGTGCTGAAGGGACTCTGCTGCTGACACAAGTACCCTGAGTTGTGTGCTTCCCTAAGTGGGTGCCCCAGCCCAAAAGGGATTAATCTGTTGTGAGGACCAGAGAGGGATTCTGTCTCTGAAAAGGAACTCCTTGCCTTAGATTAGATTCCTCCTTCCACCACAAGAGGGCCCTTAATAGTGCCCTTGTCACAGGAATAAGCTTTGAAAAAGGGTCTCTTTTGACTCCAGTGAGTCCTGAGGTGAAACTGGATGTCCCGCATGTGAAACCTGGATCCCTGCACTGTGCCTGTGGATGCAGCCATATGACCTAGTAGCTGCAGAAACTACCTTGCAGTTTTTGGCTCCTTCAGACTGAAGGAATTTGCTATTGACCGAAGACTTTGCACCCTGTTCAAGGGTAAAAAGGCTCTGCACTGAAGTGTGTTGATTTCTGCCCCTACGAACTGCAAACTTTGAGCAGGAGTTAGAACAGATTTCTTTTCGTTTATTATGATCCCAGGGACTCCAAGAGGTGCTTGGTGATTCTTGGGGAATTCCTTATTTGGTCTGGTGACTTGCCCACCACCAACCAGTCGTCCAGATATGGGAAGACGATCACTTCTTGTCTTTGAAGATATGCCACCACAGCTACTAGGCATCTTGTAAATACCCTTGGTGCTGAGGAGAGACCAAAGAGAAACGTTGAAAACTGGTAATGACCCGAAGGGAGCCTGAATCTGAGGTACTTTCTGTATGATTCATTTATGGGGATGTGGAAATGGGCATATTTCAAATCCAGTGATGCCAGCCAGGGGATCTGGTCATAATAGTGCGGACGAAATGGCGTGAGAAATAACTGCGTATACATAATAGCGCTACTACATTATAACGCGTGCACAATATGGCGCTTGAAATGGCGTTAAATCATTATTCAAATGTTTTACTCACGGATGCTATTTAATGGGTGACAAGTGATGGCATACTCAGATTTTTGCATCATATCTCAGCAAGTGAGATTTATCCGCAGCCAAAAGGGCAGTGAGCTTGCAGTCCTACATGGATTCCTATTTCGCAGAGAGCACGTAACTGCAGATAAAGCTTACTACAGATGTTTGCAATATGATAAAGGGCACTGCTGCGCTCGTTTGCATTTGAAATGAGATACAGTGCTAAAGGAACTGGGAGAGCATAACCATGTACCTGACCCAGCTGAGCTTGCTGTGAAGGAGGCAGTAGCCACAATGAAAGAACGAGCCAAAACTACCTGTGAGTCCACTCATCAAATCGTGGCATCTGACGTGTCTGAATTGTGTCCTTCAATATCATCTCAACTTGCCTTAATGTCGCTATTAAAGCATACGGTCTGAAGAAAACGAATGGCCACTGCCCGCCCTCTTCCAGAACCAGAGAATGCTGCAACTCTTATTATTACCAGAGGAGTTCACTGTTACATCTAAGAACGAGAAATTCTTACTATTTGACTCTGGTCCCAGCAGTGATCGAATTCTTATATTCACAACTTACCAGAACCTCGATATTTTGAAGGCAAGTGCCCATTGGTTCGCAGACGGAACTTTTTAAATGCTGCATAACCATTTTTAATCAGCTGTACACTATACATGTTGTGAAGTACAAAACAGTGGTCCCTCTGGTATATATCTTGATGGGAAATCGCACAGCTGCTACATACTCAAAAGTGTTTGTTGCCTTGTAAACTTTGTGGTGACCTTCAACCAGAATCTATTCTAATTGATTTTGAATCTGCATCACTTTAAGCATTCAAGCAAGCATACCCCACTGCTACACTAAGAGGCTGTTTTTTCCATCTATGTCAAGCAATTTGGCGCAAGGTACAAGAAATTCAAGAGCTGTGTGCTTAATATACCTCAGACCCCAACTATGCCATGCATATTCATTTATTGCCTTCACTCGCCTGTGTTCCAGTGCCAGATGTTCTTACCGCTTTTGAAGAGTTAATGCAGACAGAGTTTTATCAAAGCAATGCTGAGTCCTTAACCTGTCTTATTGACTGTTTCGAGGATACATGGTTGGGCAGGCCTCTTGCCAGAGGAGGTAGAAGATGGCCAATGTTCAAAATAGCTTTGTGGAACTGCTACGATGCAGTGCAATATGACCTGTCTTGCACCATTAACTCAGTGGAAGCCTGGCATCGTAAATTTAATCATTTTATCGGTACTCACCACCCATCCATCTGGCGTTTCATAGAGTTCTTGAAAACAGAGCAACATTACAACAGAATTGTAATATAACAGCTTATTGCAGAAAGTACAATGCCGTTTTTAAAAAAAAAAAAATACAGAGACTCTGCAAAACGCATAACAAGCATCGTATCTCAGTATGCTCAACGCACCCAAAACCAATACCTTAGAGGGATAGCCTAAAACTTTCAGCTACAGGCATAAATGGACACGTATACATAAGCACTCTGTAAAGCATCAGTCGCACTGGAATTGTGACAGCTGTCCAGTTTTAAATAATGTTTCCTTTACTTTTGTTTTTGATGCATCAATAAAGATGAATTATATGGCTGTACCTTGAAAGACTTGCAGTGTTACCGTGTTTGAGGATTATCCAGATAGGAACAGGAAGTTCAGAAAGGGAAAGGGAGTGACACATTGTGGTACACGGCCAACCAGGGTCCGAGCAAACATTACAGAAGCAAACAGGAACCACTAGCAGGAGCATAGATCGGTAAGCTGACATAGCACTATGGCATACTATCTATTTCCATTAATGCGCTTATAAATACAAGCCTGTTATGGCACTACGCTAATATGAAGGGCTTGAAATGTACGCCGCTGTAATTACATGCGCGATATTGCATGTGCGATTTTGACTAAACTGCCAGCCAGTCCCCTTTTTGGATTGTTGGCAATATCCGAGCCACTTACCATTTTGAACTGTTTTTTCAGATGCTTATTTAAAGCTCTGAGATCCAGTATTGGCCGCCACTCCCTAATTTTCTTTAGTGTTAGGAAGTATCTGGAGTAAAACCTCTTCCTCTCAGGGTGGTAGGAACCGATTCCACTGCTCTGAGCTGTAACAGTTTCTGAACCTCTGCTTCTAGTAGTGTTCTCTCTGCTAGAGGAGGTGAGCAGTAAACCCTGGTCTTTTGTGGAGGAAAAGATCTGAAATCCAGAGACAGACCCTGACCCACTACTTCCAGAACCCACTTGTCTGTGGTGATGCTTAGCCAAGCCTGGAGGAAGTAGGACAGTCTGCCTCAGACAGGGAGGGAGGAGGCGGCATGAGTCTCGGGGCTTTTGCTTTGATTGGGGTCGAGGTTGGGCCTGAGGGCCCCTTCTACCCCTACCCCTAGAGTAGTATCCCTGCTGTGGGTACTGCTGGTACTGGGGCACAGCTACTGGCTGGAAAAAGGGTCTGGTCATAAAAGACCTTCCTCTGCCCCCCCCTTTTCCGTAGGGCCTAGTGGATAAAGAAGCTCTCTCTGTGTAAAAGTTGCTTCTACAAGTGGCCTTGTATTCATCCACTTTCTTCATGTAGGCAACAGTGGATTCTCCAAAAAGGGAATTTCCCTCGCAAGGAAAGTCCAGGGCCTTGGATTGAGTATCTTGAGTAAGGTACGTGGCCCTAAGCCAAGCAAACCTTCTCTGTGCTACGGTGTTAGCCATCCATCTGGCTGGAGTGTCATTTGAATCAGCAGCCATCTGGCATTGGTACTTGGCCGCTTCCAGCCCAAACCTGGCAGTTTCAGCCAAGTCTTCAGACAGATGTGAAGGGGCTTTCATGGACATGTCCAGTACAGACTGCCACAGGGATTTTTGATACTGGGCAGCATAAACTTGAAAGGTAGCCTGTCTCTTGGCCAAAGAAGCTGACAAATAGCCTTTTTTGGCCATAGTGTCTATTTTTCTGGAGTTCTTGTCCGGAGGGTGGGAGGACAGGGGGACTCTGGCTTTGTTGCAGGCTACCTGCTGTATAACCCCTTGAGGGTCTGGATGGGAGAAAAGGAAATCGGCTCCTGTCCTGTCCAACTGATATTTTTTATCTATTCTCCAATCAATAGGAGGAACAGAATTGGGTATCTGCAGAAGTTTTAGGGTGTTCTTTTGGAAAAATATAGAAACCGGCAGAAGAGCTTTTCTGGGAGTTAAACCCATCATATTCAAGTATTCAGTTTCTTCCTCATCCTCAGTCTGCTCTGCAGTAGCAATGTCCAGAGCATCTGCCATTCTCCTCATAAATGTAAAATGTGAGGAATAATCCTCGGACACCCTGCAGGGAGAACCAAAGTCCTGCTCAGGAGGATACCTCTGGAGGAATGGGTTCATTCTCCTCAAAAGGATCATCCTCCTCTTCAAAAAATTACTCCACTGGCAAGGAGGGCAACACATCACTGCTTTTGGGGGGGGGGGGGGTCAGGCTGCTGAGGGATGATGTTTTGTAGTGCCTGGATAATTTTAAAAGCCTGGGCTATTTCTTGAGCCGAGGGCAAAGCAGGCACTTGTGCAGAAGTTCCTGGTTTAGCAGGAGAGGGTTCTGCATGTTTCACTTTCTTCAGTTTCTTTGAGGGAACCGGGGAGTCAGCCACTTATTTACCTCTTTTTTTCGCCCATGTCAGGGGCAGGAGTAAGCAAACTTGTTGGTTCAGCCGCAGCAGATTGGGGTGTCAGCTGGTCAGAACCTGAGGGACCCCTAGGAAATCTTTTATTGAGTCTTTCAAGGTGTTTTTCCACAGTTTTATCCAGGAAAGTTTTGCATATTTCACAATCCTGGTCCAGATGTTCAAACCCCAGACAAAGCCACACATAAGGTGTGCTTGTCTACCTTAGCAAACACAGCTCCACATTTTAAACAATTCTTAAAACTGGGCTGTCCGGTTTTCTTTTTAAGTTTCTCTGTCATGGTAATGCCTAAAGAGAAAAAATACTAACCGCTAAATAAAAAAGAGCAAATGCGGTAATTTTTTTTTTTTTTTTTTTTGTGGTTGGTTCCCGAACCGAAGAGATGTCAAATGAACTGGCTGAGCAGTTCTGTAACCAATAAAAGCGGTTACAAAAACAGTAAAATATTCACACAAAAAATAAATAGTAAATACACTAAATCAAAGGCTCTTTAATCAGAGAACCCCGATGAAAGTAAATAACTAACCCGGTTCCCTCAAGGTTATACCGAACTGCAAGGAACCGGAATAATAGCTAATTTAAACAGTAAACAAGATTTTTTTACTGACAATTAGTAGAGGCAGTAAAAGAAGTTAAATATACTTAAGTTTTTATGGTTTTTGAATCTTCACGCGAAAGAGGAAGACAACTCTGAGCGACCAGACTGTCAGGCAGAGAGAAAAATCTGAAGAGGTTAGAACACTACAGTTGGTAGAGGCAGTATTTGAAAGATGCTCACGTGCAAAGAATTCTACTCATTTGCATGTGTTCCATCTCTCCGGGCAGTCCAGCCCTCCAGTCTTACCGCATAAAGTTATGAATATCTGAGCATCACTGGGAAGAAAGAAGATTACTATGGTAAGCAATTTTTTCTACCCGTACCTGGACGATTGGCTAATCTCTGCTCCCTCCAGGGAGTTCCTTTCGGAGGCCCTCAAGATTACCCTGGATCTGTTTTCCAGACTGGGGATTACTGTCAGTATCCCCAAATCTTCTCTGACTCCCTCGCAACGACTACAGTTTATAGGAGCTATTCTGGATACAGTTCAGGGCAGAGCCTTCCTCCCTCCGGATTGGAGGGACACTCTGATGGAACAGGCTACCTTGGTGGCCTCTTCCAGGTACCTTCCAGCCAGGGACTTCTTTGTCTTCTCGGCTTGATGGTGGCCTCTATCTCCACAGTTCCCATGGCGAGGCTCCTCATGAGAATTCCTCAGTGGTCCCTCAGGGTTCAGTGGGATAAGCTGCAAGAACAGCTGGATCAGCAGATCCTAATCTCCACATTTCAGAGGGTTCTCTTATGGTGGAGGGACCCCACGAACCTTTCGATAGGCCTCCCGTTTCGCGGCCCGGCTCCTGTGGCAGTCCTTACTACAGACGCCTCCAGTCTGGGATGGGGAGCTCATATAGGGGACCATCAGATGCAGGGACTTTGGTCCCAACAGGAGATGTCCTTACACATCAACATTCTTGAGATGAGAGTGGTGCTGTATGCTCTTCAAGCATTCTAGACCATTCTCCCCAAGGGACTCTTGTTCATTCGGACAGACAACACTTCAGTTGTCTGATATCTCAACGAGCAGGAGGCACTCACTCATATCCCCTCTGCAGGGAAGCAGTGATAGTGTGGAACTGGGCAGTCCTGCACGGTCTGTCTCTCACAGCTGTGTGTGTTGCAGGAGTGGAAGACGTCCTTGCCGGCAGCTTAAGCAGATCATTCACCCTCATTCACGAATGGAAACTAAATCAGGAAGTGGTAGACTCTCTATTCAAGAAATGGGGGCAACCGGAACTCGACCTGTTTGCCTCCCCATTCAATGCAAAGTTTCCCAGCTTTTGCTCGCTCGTTCCAGAGCATGGTGCTTTCTGGCACGACATGTTGACTTTCTTGGACAGGGAGATTCTTGTACGCCTTCTCTCCCCATTCTTCAGAGGGTGCTTCAGACAGAACGAGCATGAATGATCCTAGTTGCTCCTCTGTGGCCCAGACAGATGTGGTTCCCTCTTCTTCAGTTGTCCAGGAAACCCCCAGTTCCACTTCCATTAAAGCACAGCCTGTTAACCCAAGACAAGGGCCGGCTGGTGCACCCGACGCTCAGGACCCTGCATCTCCATGCTTGTCTCCTACAGACATAGCATTCTCTCGCTTTGGGGTCTCATTGAGAGTGGCCCAAGTTATCGTGGAGGCCCGAAAGCCTTCCACGAGATCCAGTTATGCTATGAAGTGGTAACGTTTTTCCATTTGGGTGATCTTCAAGGGTTGGGACCCCTTTTCTTGTTTGACCCCACACTTAATGGAGTACCTGCTTCACCTATCAGATTCTGGGCTTTCCTATTCTTCCTTGAAAGTTCGGCTGTCAGCCATTTTGGGTTACCACATGCTGGTGGATATGCGCTACCTTTCTTGGAAGTGCTCTTTTTAGCTGCCATTACTTTTTCTCGAAGGATTTCCGAGCTTCAGGCTCTTGTTTGTAAAGGGCCATATCTTATTTTTCATTAGGACCAGGCAGTTCTTCGTGCTCATCCTAGGTTTCTTCCTAAGGTGGTATCGCAGCTCACCCTTAATTGGTTGAGTTCCTGGTGTACTATTCGGCCCCAACAAATCGAGGTGAGGCTCTGTTACATACTTTAGATGTACACCAGATTCTCAGGTGTTGCACCTTCCGAACAAAAGAGACATGCAAAACCGATCAGCTCTGTGTCCTTCGCTCCAAGATCTTTGGGTAAGACTGTTTCAAAGCAGTGCTTTTCTAAGTGGCTAGCCAACTGCATTCGCTTCTGTTATCAGAAGTATGAGGTGCCTTTGCCGGGGTCAGTCAAGGCTCATTCTACTAGGGGCATGGCTGCTTCTGCAGCCTTTCTCAAACATTTCTGCAGCGGAGATTTGTACAGCAGCAACCTGGAGTTCTGTCCATACCTTTACCAAGCATTACTGTCTTGACGTGGCTTCTTGGCGAAGGGCCGGTTTTGGCCTAGCTGTCCTGCAGGTCCTTTTGTCTTAGGCATGCTCCTTTCTGATTTTCAGTTGTTCCTCCTCCCATGTTTCTCTCAGTCTCTCATTCAAAAGACTGTTTTGGGAGTCTGTCCTACATGTCCTACTGAAGAAACCCTCTCGAAGTAAGATAGTACAGTTACGCAAGAACTTACCATAACAGATCTTCTAGAGAGGATATTCTCTTGTCAGTCTTCACCATTCATTACTGCTGGGTGTAAGCCAGAAGCGCGCATCTGCTATGGGAGGGTTTTTGTTTTGTTTTGTTTTGAGAGGTCGGGCGCCAACAGCACTGTGAGGTGGCCGCACTGCAAGGCAGCCGTTAGGCGCTGCAGACGACTCCTCCATCCCAGCTCTGTTTCTTCGCTTGCCGAGTCTGCACCTGCTGTCGAGTTCCAGAAGTTTTCTACACCATTAGGCCTTTTTTGACAGAGTTTCTCGATGCCGCTCCTTCATCCTGGTTCTCATCCCAATGCCGTTGACTGGTAAGACCGTTCTTTTTATTTATATTTTCGATGGCGCCGTGATCTTTTGCTGTTTTTGTGAATTTGTTCGCATTATGTCCGGTTTGGGGGACAAAACGTAAATCCAAGGCGGGCTGTGCCCCTATGCATCAGTGCCCTTGTGGCCGGCAATTCTCCGTCACGGATCAACATGTCTGTCTTCAGTGCCTGGGACCCAACCATGATATGAATCACTGTGATGCCTGTTTTTCCATGGACCACCGCGTACTGGGAAAGCTGCGCATTTAAGATCGGCAGTGTTTTGCCGACTTTTGGAGGACATCACCACCTGCGGACCTCCCAGGCTTGATCTCTCAACCCTTCCTCTGGATCCCCTCCCGGATCTATATGGCCCGAGGAGGCGGTTTCTTCTTTGGCGCTGGAGGAGCGGTGCAATACCTCCAGGTGTCGCATCATTGGCGCCGTCCTGGCAGTCACCTCCTTGGAGGTGCTGGCTCCCCCAGTGTCACGGCCTCCGGTTGTGGGGCCCGGTACTGGTGGACCCTCGATGCCACTTTGGGTTCCGGCGCCATCTGCGGTGCCTTTTTGGGTGCCGGGGACTCGGGCGGCGTTGTTAGTGCCGTTGTGGGTTCCGGCACCGTCCGCAGGGCTGAGGACTTGAGCGGCGCCATTGGCAACAGCGCGGCCTACGTCGGTGCTACTCCCAGTGCCGTTGTTGGACGTGTTTCCGGGGTTGCCTCTCTGGAGGTCACTCTGCTAGACTCCTCTTCGGGGGAGGATGACTCCGAGGTGGACCCAGACTGGCAGCCTGAGTCTTCACATTCGGAACTCTCTGTAGGCTGGGGTGTCAGGTCGACCCAGTGTTCCTCTTCCTGAGTCCCCGGAGGAGGTTTGCCATGGGGGTCCCACGGCTACGGGTGACCTGGGATCCCCTAGGGGCGATAGCTGCGGGATTCGGGAGAGGATACCCTCTTCTGAGAGGGGCCCAGGTAGCTGCCATTCCTGGTGGTGCTGGGGCTCCTCGGGAAGGAGTGGAGAGCCCTACTACTGTGACCTCCCTCCAGAGGTCCGCAGAGTGGGGAGCTCCTACGCTGGTGTCGAGGAAGAGGGCTGCTTCGGAGTCGGAGGGGTTGCAAGGTTGGGGTGAGGAGTCGCAGTGCTGAGCCCCGCCTTTCTCTTGGTCTGCAGAGCGCCTTCTAGTGTCGGTACTGAGGGTTGCCCTTCTGGACACATGCAACCTCAGTCGCATCTCAGTGGAGATTCCCCTTCTGGGCTGTTCCGGAGTTTGCCTTCTCAAGTAAAAACCTCCGCGCAATCCGGTATGATCTCAGGGTCCCCAGTCTTGGTGGCATCACTCCCTGGATCTCAGAGGCCGGGCATGTACTGTTAGGTGCCCTTCGCCCATCCCTCTGCAGCCACCCCTCTCTGTCCCAGGCCATGTGGGTCCTATGGGACCCTTAACTTGGGAGACTTTCAGAGCTACTGTAGCGGCCTTCCCTTCATATGTCAGGGCCATGGACGAACAGGTCTTCCGCCTGTCTCTCCCCCAGCCGCAGGAGTCCTCTTGAACATTCAACGTGGTGCCTTCCTGGCCGGTCCCCTTCCAGGAGGCATCTATCTGCACCTGACAGTCTCCAGCCGCCCCTTCTGCAGGAGACGGTATTGTGCCGCCCATGAGTCTCTAGGTTCCGTGCCTCGGCGCCTGGCACATGATAGACCCCCCGGAGCCGGATTCTGCTGAATTTGATCGGTGGGAAAGAAGAGTCTTCTCTTCAGCTCATGTGTTGATGTATATTGGTTCACATCAGGCACACCACGGTGCCTACAACAGGCATCTGTGGTCAATGCTAGTGCAGGTTCTGGCGTTTATGCCTGATATGGAGCAGTCCAGACAAGCCATTGCCCTCTCTGCACAGGGTCTGGAGCTTGCAAGGCACCAAGCAAGGGCATCTTATGACGCCAACGAGGTGGCTTCCAGACTGGCAGGGACAGCGATCTGCATAAGGCGGATGGCGTGGCTTCGTCTGTCCAGACTGTCGCCCACTGCCCAGCATATGGTGACTTCATCCGCTTTCCGGGGACCCACCTGTTTTCCCTCAGGGTGAGGAGTATTCTTCAGGGGCATCCTCCGTCCCATGCGGTCCCTTAGGGTAGGGTTCTTTGCTTTCCTGTCCTTCTTCCGGCTTGTTCTTTTTTCAGTTTGTTTCCTGTCCTTTATCTATCTCTTGGCTCTCTTGCCTCGCTCTTATTCTTCTAATTATTTTTATTTTGCCTCTCCGGCTTACAGAACTGGGATGGAGGTGGAGTCTGCGGCGCCTAACAGCTGCCCTTCGTGCACCGCGCAGTGCGTTACTCTTGTGGGCAGTGCCGTCGGAGCCAGCTCCTCCCTCCAAAGAAAAAAAAAACTCCTGTAGCGGGTGCGCACTTCTGGCTTTCACCCAGCAGTAATGAATGGTGAAGATACAAGAGAAGATCAAGAATTACAGTTGGTGCGTAATTTCCATTTCCTTGAGTAGGTCATGTTTTTCCCACCCTCCTTCCCCCAGATTTTTTCTTTTGGGTCTCCAGACCAGCTTCCTCTCCTTCTGGGCTCTGGCGGGAGAACTGGAGGGTGGGCCTGGGGACCACCCACTATATAGACTCATGCTGACGTCGTCTCATGACGGGTGGGTGGTTCCCCCGTCGGGTATTGCTGGAAAAGTCTGCCGTTGGGTCCTGACGCCATCTGGTGCTAGTCCTACATGTTATAACCTACTGAAGGAACCTCTCTCGAAGATCTACTGTTGCGGTAAGTTCTTACGTAACTGTACTTTCTTTTTTCCATCCCCCTTCCTTTCTACTATGATTCCTTTGTGCCTATCCCGTGCATTCTTCAACCCCACCAGTGTTTTTGCTCCCACCACTTCCACTGCCAGGCTGTTTCAGGAGTCCTTTCTGTGAAGTCCTTACGCGCATCTCTTCTGAATCTACCCCTTCCAGCTTCATAGCATGTCCCCTTCTTCTTTTTTCTGAAAATGCTTTCCTCCTGTGCCCTATTTACCACCATGAGATATTTAAAGGTCTCCATCACCACCACCACCATCCCACCCCCACTTAAATACATATTTAAGTCCTTAAGTCTCTCCTCGTAGGGCTTCTGATGCAACCCCTGCTCCATTTTACTTGCCCTCCTCTAGACTGCCTCCACTCTGTCCTTCCAGAGGTGTGGTCTCTGGAAGTGGACCCAGTACTCGAAGGGGCTGATCTTAACCAGTGATCTATACAGAGGCAGCACCACCTCCCTCTGCTGGTGATGCCCCTTTCTGTGCTCCCCAGCATCCCACTAGACCTCCCAACTGCCTGATAGCACTGCCTTGGCCACCTTTAAGTCATCCAGTATTATCACCGCCAGATCTGTTTCCTGCACTCCTCCCATTTTGTACTCCGCCCTGGGTTCCTGCGCCTTAAGTGAATGATTTTGCACTTTTTCACATTGAGACCCAGTTGCCACACCCTTGACCACTCCTTGAGTTTTCCCAGGTCTCAGCTCATCCCCCCCTTCCCCCAGTGTCCACCCTGTACTAAGAATGGAAGCCAATAAAACAACTGGCAATATCTATGAATGTAAGAGAAGTTAAGCAATCATAAAATATGGGTTTTTAACTAGAAATGTTATGGTGCAGAAGGGGTCGATGGTGTCCCTTTAACCTCTGTAAAGGTCAAAGGTTAACACCGTTCACCAGAGCACTAAGGTGATTCAGGGGCTATATTATTTCACTTTCTGTTTGTACTCCCCTGGCCCCCAGCTGCTCCCATCTGCACATGTTTAGGTCCTTTAATCTCTCATAGAGCTTTTGATGCAGACCCTGCCCCATTTTAGTTGCCCTCCTCTGGACTGCCTCCATTCTGTGTCCTTCTGGAGGTGTGGTCTCCAGAACTGGGCACAGTATTATGTAGTTTGTAATTTACTGGCACAGGAAAGAACTGCGGCCCCTTTAAATAAATTGTGCTATGTGTAGCGTTTGGGATCCCCAAGATCCGTGTGGCACCCAAAAATCAAATTTGGCGAAGGTGTGGACACTAGAAAATAACCCCAATCATTCCTAGTTATTCTCCAGTGTTGTATGTTAATGCAGGGCTTACAAAGTCCCAGGACAGATCCTAGCACAGCTGAGCCAATTAGAAGAGGAACCATTGCCATTTAAAATGAAGCATTGTAGCATCCCAGGATTAGATTTGCTTTGCCCCCCTACCCCATATTGTACTTATTTTTAGCTGTGTGTGCTTCTGTATAGAACTGGCAGGCAGCCTCAATCCTCCCTTGTGAACCGTCTCCGGCTCTCCATTCCCCACCAACTTCCCTGAGCTCCTGGTATGGGCCTCTCCAATGACGGAGCTAAAGCTTATAAGACTGGTCCCGCCTCCCCCGGAGCGAAATCCAGATAGATAGGGAAGCCGGGACAGGCGAAGGAGAGTCATCACTGAGCCTGCCAGCTCCATTTTCCACCAGTTTTTGTCCCTGCCTACAGCGCACATCTGCAACATGCCTCCTGACTCACATCTCCCCTGGCCACCGCCAGAGAGAGATCAATGAGCGGGATGGCAATCCCTCCTTCCCTAGAGAGGAGGGCAGTCCTCTGGACGCTCAGTCCTCTCTTCCCTGCCGACCCAGGCTTATTCCTGAATCCGGGTTGCCGACGTGGCGCAAGGTGTGGCGTCCAGCGCCTCAACCCTCAGTGCCACTAGGCCAGCTCATATTGTACTTTTGTATGTCTTTTTGTTTTCTGACTCCCTGCTCTGCTCCGTATGCAACTTTTCCATTGCCTCAGAATTGGTGCTCTTCCCGGTCATTGGTTGGAGTCTGTCAGTAGCTCCTGCCACTGATGCCACTACTGGCATGGACTTCTACAGTAATGAAAACTAAGCAGCTCCTCTGATTTTTTTGATACTTTCCCATCCCCTTTAGGTGCACACCTGTGTCTCCATGCTCAGGCACCTTCTGGAAAAGTCTGTAATTGTAATCAGTCTCTACTACAGTGGGCATCTACAGGTTGCTTCTAAAAGAGCAGTTTTGAGTAAGATGTTTGTGCACTGCTTATAGCATCCTCTTCATGTCGAGGGCAGGGGCACCACGGTGAGAGGAGCAGATCTTCCTGGACTAAAAGTCTCCACCACTCATTCACACTCATGGGACTACGCCGGAGGCACTAGGACCCAGCAGGAGGCAAAAATCTTAGGGAGGGTTGGCACTGATGTAAGACCACGCGTGCGGCACCACGTGGCTGGCTCGTGCCATATAGGCTATCTGGGCGTCGACCCTCCAGCTGCCTCCGTTCCCTTTTTTCCCCCGCCGTCAAGTGCGCTTCAGTGACTGTCGGGTCAGCACTACCAGTTCAGAGTCCTGCCCTTTGGGTTCTCCTCAGTGCCACGAGTCTTTACGAAGTGCTTCATGGTACTCGCAGCGCATTTTGGAAAATTCAACATTCAAGTGTTCGCGTACCTAGACAATTGGCTGCTAGTGAGCTCATCCAGGCAGGAAACGCAGGAAGCAGTCTTCACAGTTTCCAAGTTCCTTACATCCATGGGGGTGCTACTGAACCTGGAAAAATCACAGCTTCAACCCTCCTAACAATTTTTCTTTATAGAGGCCCTTGTGGTTTCCTCCAGAGCAAGGGCCTTTCTTTCAGAGGACAGGAGGAATGACATTCTCCAGATGGCTCACTTCATCAAGGAGAACAACTTGGTTCGAGTTGTCGATGCAGCGGATGCTAGACCTCATGGCATCATCCGTATTCAGTTATGTGTAGTGCAGTTTTAAGAAATCTACTTCCTGTGAGTCTTCCTGTGTGTGTGTTCAGAACAGTTTTCCCCTTATGTCTGAGCCGAATGGAAGTAAACCGAGAAAGCCTAGATTTCTGGTGCATGTTTCCTTTCTACCAAGACCCTGATGTGTGGAAGGTACTTATTTTCAGCCACCAAATACAACAAACTGGCGACGATGGTGAAAATTTTCATAGCTCCAGCTTACTGAATTGCACCAATCTTATCTGTGTCAGTCTTAACCATTCATCACATATGGGTGCTGGCCGGAGATCAGGACCCTGCGGGAGCTTTTTTTTTTTTTTTTTAAAGGATAGGCGGGGCCGACACAGCATCGGCGCCGTCCTCGAGGCCGATGTACTGCGTGGCGCTCAAGGGTTGGCCGTTAGGTTGTGCCGACTCCGCCTGCCTACCAGTTCTTCGTCTCCCGCCGTCGAGGTCGCCTCGTGGGAAGCTGTCACAGAAGAATTTTAGCCTTTCATCCATTCGTTCGACGTTTCAGTCCATCGGTAACTTACTAGTTCTGGGTTCTGCCTCCACTCAACGTCGTCGGTAAGATCTTTCCTTTTTATTTGAAGTATTGCGACATAGAGTCTGTTTTGATGTTTTTTTCCATAGGTCATGTCTCAGTCGGAGGGCAAGAAGTTTTCTAAGGCGGGTCAGCCCCCTATGCGTCGGTGCCTGTGCAGCCGTAAATATTCCATTACCAACCAGCATGACCGGTGTCTCGCGTGTCTTGGCCAGCTTCGACATGGATGCGATGCGACACCTGCCTCTCCCTTGGACTTCTCGTCTCGAACAGCGCCGCGTTGAAAGTGGGCGTAACTCCGCCGACTTTTTAGGTAGGGTTCGCCTTTCGTCGAACCAAGCCGCGCTCTCTCTACCTTTCCTCGGGTCCTCTTCGGTTCTACTCTGGACCAAGGAGGAGGGCCTCGGCTACTTGTAGCCTGGCCATTGCCGAGAGCCCTCCCAGCGGGCGCTGGAGGCCCATCCCGCTTCCTCAGGGGCGGGAGAGCGCCACCACGGCAGTCTCGCCTGGGGTGAAGGCTCCCCGGTGTTGCTCCGCAGCTTGGAAGGCCGGGTCGGCGCGTCGGCCGAACCTTTCGGCGCCCGTGGGCCCTGTCGGCGCCCGGCGGCTGCCTCAGCGGCGCCCGTGGGCCTGGATCCGGCATCTCCTTGCACCATGTCTGCGCGGTTCAGCGTCGGTGCCTCTCGCAGCGCCGAGGGGCCTGGCGGTGTAGCGTTCGACGCAGAGTCCACCCTCGAGGCCGTCAGCACCACTTTGGTCAGAGGGGCCTGGCGGTGTCATCTGCGCCGAGGTTGTTGCTGGGGCTGCCGTCGGCACTGTCTCTGACCCTGGTACCGCCCCCGGTGCTAGTGGACTTGATGGCACCGCGGCTGCCCTGGCGCCTTCTGTGAGCCCCGCCAACGGGGTTGCGGAGGGCACGGGTGCCGCCTCGGGCACTGCTCTGGCTGCCGGGCCCTCTGGCAGTCATTTTCTCTCGCTCTCCTACTGTTTGGCTCAGAGTCTCAGACTCTACCTCTTCGTAGTCAGGCTCGGAGTCAGACGGGCAATCACACCCTTCAGGGTTGTCTGCAGAAAAGAGCGATCCAGTGGTCTCGTCGATGAGTCGTAGCCAGCCCCCTTCTGTGGAGCATCAGGTAGTCCCAGAGGTTTTGGTCAGTGGTGCTGACCAGCAGGCAGTGGTGCTTGCCACCATTACTCTGCAGCCTGGCCTTGGGGGTTTCTTCGACCCCTCGGTGGTGGTACCCCTTCCAGTAGTGTGTCTTGATCGCCCAACTTTGGGGCCCATCAAGAAGCCTGCAGGAGGGAAGGGTGCTGTTCCTGGGTCTCCCCTTCGGGGGCAGCCCAGAGCTGCCAGCTACCTAGGCTGGCCCTCTCAAGGAGGAGTACCCTCTCGGACTCTGAGGGGTGTGGGGTCGGCGCGTCGGCCTTTATGGGGTACACCCAGGCCCTGGGCGAAGCTGAAGTGTGGATTTCCACCCTTCCCCTTCTGGTTCCTTGAGGGGATCCCATTCTTTTGAGGCAGGGGACCGTCCTTCTGGACTTTTACGGCCCCGTTCGCCTCACTGGGGGGTTTGTTCTGGGCGCAGCCTAGGCAGTACCAACGTGGTTGTACAGCTGTCTGCTGTGGAGTCTTCTGGGGCACCCTCCTCGGGTGCTCATGGTCCACTCCCTAGCCCTGGCGGAGGACATCCGACTTTTTTTCTCGGCTCTGCCCCTATCCCTCTGCCGCATGCTCCAGCGCTCCCGGGTATTCTTGGTCCTATCGGCCCTCTCACCTGGGAGCAGTTCAGAGCGGTGGCTGCTTGGTTCCCTGCCTACGTTAGGGCTATGGACAGCCAGGTTTTTCAACCCCCCCCCGTGCAGCCACCCTCGGAACGTATGGTGACCTTCAGCTTCTCGATCCCCTCTTCTGGAGGAGAGGAACCCTCTGTCCATATCTCTCCAGCCGCTGATCTGAGTACCAGCGCTTCCTCGTGAGGATGATGGAGGACCTTCACCTTTCACCCCTGTCTGTTAGCAATCCTGAGCATGCGGCGCACGCCTTTCTAGGCGATTTTGGCGGGGACACCCTTGTGGTGCCGCCCTGGCCTGCTCCCTTTCGGGAGGCATCCTTGCGTTTCTGGCAGAGGCCCTTTTCCGGAGTTCCTGCCCCTAGGGACTTCAGCCAGAGGTATTGCGCTCCCACGGAGTCTCCAGGTTCTATGCCTCACCCGCAGTCCGGCTTGGCGCACCTGGACACCCCGGATGGGCTTCGTGCCCTCCACCGTGACCGGCCCCCAGATCAAGACTCCTCGGATTTTGATTTCTGGGGAGGAGGACCTTCTACTCGCACGGTTGCTCCTCTCCATTTCTGCTCACCAGGCCCACTATGCAGCCTACAACAGGTTCTTGTGGTCGCGTTAGAGTCAGATCCTAGCTGCTTTGCCTGACTCGGAGCAAACCAGACAAGCCATCGCGCTCTCTGCACGTGGCCTGGAGCTAGCAAGGCACCAAGCGAGGGCATCTTATGACACCAGCGAGGTAGCTACCAGGGTCGTAGGGACAGCGATCTGCACTAGGAGATCGGCGTGGCTTCGTCTTTCCCGGTTGTCACCCTTGGCCCAGCGTAGGGTGATTTACTCCGCCCACCAGGGAACCTACCTCTTCTCCCGTAGGGCGAGACTGCGTTTGTCGGGGCAACTTCCTTCCCCCTCTGGGGGGACCCTGTCTCGCTCTCCTCACTCTCGGGCCTCCTCAGGCCTGGAAGGTTCCCCCTTAGTGTGTCACCCACTGAGGGCTAAGGGACTCTGTCCCTTAGGGTGTAATGAATCAACCAGCCCCCTTCGGGGGCTTGGAACTCACCCATATGTGATGAATGGTGAAGATTGACACAGATAAGATATGAAATTACGTACCTACCGTAATTCTGATCTTTCTGTGTCTTCACCGTTCATCACAACCCGGCCCACCATCCCCCTGGGGCCTCAGTCTCTGGGTCCCCCTCCCTCTGTGGCTCCCCCTCTCTTTTGGGCGGGGTAAAGTAGGGACACACAGAGGGGTATTCTTATTTAAGGAGTACAGCTCTAGCAGCACTCCTTCTCTACTGCATGTCTCCACCCCGATGGGGTGGGAGCTGGTGGTTGCCCTCCTCCTGTTCTCCTTCTGGTTTCCATCCAACTGTTTAAAAAAAAAAAAAAATCTCTTTTTTCACCAAACATCTTTCCTGAGAGAGTATTAAATCCCTGTACCCTGTCCTCCTTCCAGAATAGCCGACTCTGCTTCTGGGGTATTGCCAGTTATTCTGTGCCTTGAATTCTGGCAGAGAGCTTTGCTACTCCTTGCAGTTCCTAAACAATCTGGTGACAGGCAAGGGTCTCTGATCCTTGTTACCTCTTACTCTGTCCTAAATTTTCTCCTCTCCCTTCCCTCCCTTCTTCCGCTTCCAGAGTTTGGGGCCCCTACCCAATCCCCTTAGTCTCATCTGTTCTCTGCTGTCCTCTCAGTCGTTATTTCTCCTTTTAGTTCAGTTTTTCCTTTCCTTTTTCTGTCCCTTGGACTCTCTTGTCCCACCCTCCATCCTTCCTCTTACCTCCAGCGACTCAGAACTGGTAGGCAGGCGGAGTCGGCACAGCCTGACCCAGCGCTGAGGCACCCGCATGATGCATCCACGACCTCTAGGGCGGTGCCGATGCTGTGTCAGCTCAGCTTACCCTTTTTTAAAAAAAAAAAAAAAAAAAAAAAATGCTCCCACGGGGTCCTAATCTCCGGCCAGTACCCATCTGTGATGAATGGTGAAGATACACAGAAAGATCAGAATTACGGTAGGTACGTAATTTTCATTTTCTTCTAATGGAGTCTTGCTATATTATGACCTCCCCCCCCTGCCTGCCCCTCTCAGAACCTCTGTTTTTGGGATGTGGGTGGGCAGTGCAGAGTTGGCACTTAGTAGATGCCCACCCTGTTATTTTCACCCCTCCTTTTTTTGTGGCAACTGGGTGTTGTGTGTTTCATTTTTGGGGGTCTCCTGACTTGAGTCTTTGTTTTGGGACCAAAAAATGTGTTCTTATATCTAGTAACCAGTTGGCTAGTTTAGGTTTACAGCTTCCACACAGGACCTTAGTGAGTTTAGCTTGTAAAGATCTGACAGTTTGAGTTTGAAGAACAGACAGAGTTTTCAACCGAGCTCGAGCTCAGCGTTCCATGCCTGGCATGGAAAGTTAACTCTTTCACCTCCGGAGCAGTTCGAAGGTTGGGACTCACTGCATGTATCACAATATAGCAAGACTCCATTAGAACAACATTACTAAGGTGAGTAATTTTTTTTTTCTTTAAAACGGTGGTTGGGGCAGAATTGGACAGACTGGAAAAAGCAGGTGTGCCGGAAAAGGTTTTAAGTTCAGATTAGGCTACTCCAATTGTGGTATCTAAACCAGGTGGTAAGGTTCAAATATGTGGAGATGTTAAGGTGACAATTAATCCAGTGCATAACACAGATGTTTCCTTTACCCTTACCAGAGGAACTTTTTCAGAGACTGAATGGTGGTGTGGGGTTCTCTAAACTGGACCTCGCTGATGCATATCTTCAGGTGGAGTTGGATACAGACTCTCAGAAACTGGTAGTGATTAATACACACCAAGGACTGTACAAGTGCAAACGGTTATGTTTTGGCCTTAGTTCTGCACCTGCTATTTTTCAAAAAGTGATTGAGCAAACGGTGGGTGATATACCAGGTGTTGTTTGTTATTTGGATGACATCGTCACGGGCAAGACAGAAGAACATTTACTTAACTTACAGAAGACTTTAGAGATTGCAACAGAGTGGATTCAGACTGAAGAGAGAAAAATGCCAGTTTTGTTAACCAAGTGTCATGTACCTAGGTCACACTATTGACAAAGACTTAATTTGTCTGAGTGATGAAAAGGTGGAAGCCATTGTGCACATGCCTGAACCGCAGAATGTTTCAGAGTTGCGCTCATTCTTGGGTATGGTGCGCTACTATAACCGTATCATACCTGGTTTAGCCACTAAATGTGCTATCCTAAATGAATTGTTACATAAGGGTACTCCATGGAAGTGGACCAAGGCTCACAGTAAGGCAGTTCAAGCCATCAAGCTCTCTCTAACCGATTTGAATAATTTAACTCGTTATGACCATAACTTACCTATCACATTGGCATGTGATGCTAGTCCTGTGGGTATAGGAGCTGTCCTTTTCCCTACAGATCCAGGAGGAGTGGAAAAGCTGATAGCCCATGCTTCACGCAAACTCTCACTGCAGCTGAAAGGAATTATGCCCAGATTCAGAGAGAGGCATTAGCAATTGTTTGGAGTCCAGAAATTTCACCAATACTTGCTAGGTCGCAAGTTTCACCTAAAGACGGATCACAGGCCACTAGTGACAATTTTCAGTTCAGAAAAAGGAATTCCAGAAACAGCCGCTAGCCGACTTCGATGGGCTTTAATTTTGTTTGCCTATAATTTCGAGGTTACATACCAACCAATGGATCAGCATGGAAATGCAGATGCCTTGTCAAGGTTACCAATATCCAGAGAAATGGAGTTCGATGTCGGACTTAAAAAGGAGCCATTAGTATGCCAGGTGGGGCCAGATAGTTTTCCAGTGCAAGTCAGAGATATGGAGGACTCTACTGTTGTGTGTGCAGTGGAGCTGCAACAGTTAGATCAGCTTCCAGTACTAGCCAAGGACATTGCAAAAGTGACTAGTCAATGTAATTTTGAAACAAGTGCATCAGTATACTCTTGAGGGTTGACCGCATGGCGCTACTTGTTCGACTGCACTACAACCCTACTATACAAAGAGACAGCAGTTGTCCATTGCTGAGGGGTGTCTTCTCTGGGGATTGCATGTCATAGTACTCCAATGTTATCACTCAGATGTGTTGAGACTTTTGTATGTGGGCCATCCAGGCATTACTAAAATGAAATCCCTAGCCAGACTTCACGTATGGTGGCCTTCCATTGACAGAGACATATACCGGGTTGTGCAAAGATGTGCAGGTTGTGCAGTATCAATGGGAAATCCAACAAGAGCTCCAGTTTACCATTGAGAACAATCTGACAAACCCTGCCAGAGGTTGCATATTGATTTCGCACAGGACCCTGTTTAAATTTCATGTGGTTACTCTTAACTGATGCTTATAGTAAATGACCAGAAATTCATCAGATGTCTTCAACAACTACTGAGCATACCTTCAGAGTGTTGAAATCTGTCTTTGCTACCTATGATTTTCCGCAAGTGATTGTCTCGGATAACGGACCACAGTTCACGTCTGTTGAATTCCAAGCATTTTGCCAGCAACGTGGTATCCACCATATTTTCTCACCTCCCTACCATCCAAGTTCAAAAGGCGAAGTGGAACACCTGGTTCAGACTTTTAAAAAGAGTATGGACAAATCTAAACGTACTACACCACTGGCAATACAGGTAGCCCTTTTGGACTTTCTTGTGATGTATCGAACACCACCACATTGTGTCACAGGAGTATCCCCTGCAGAATTGTTGGGATGTCCAATTTGAACTCAGTTGGACCTTCTTCACCCTCTAGGCTATAAGTCAGTAACTTAAATGCTTATTAAGACCAGATCCTTCATAACAATGATCTTGTGTGGGTGAGGATGTATGCAGGCTGGAAGAGATGCATAGAAGGTGTGGTAGAAAAAAAGTTTGGAAATGTTGTCTAGTGTTCGACTGACTAACCAGAGGAGAGTGAAAAAAACGTGGACCAATTATGTACTAGAATTGAGACAGAACAAAAAAGGGATACCCAGAGTCGAGGTAGTTATCCAGCATTATTTCTTCCAGAACAAGAACAGGAAGAGATAGTGGAACGACAGCATTTGAGACAAGATGTGGCTGATGCTAATCAGATTCCAGAGCAACAGCCTCCAGTCCTACTACGTCAGCCAGAACATACAAGACGTCCACCAAAGAGGATGGACTTGTAGAGGTATTGCCTAATGACATAGACTAACTAAAAGGAACATTGCAGTAATAACTTTAATAGTTTCATGTTACTTCTGAATTATTTACTTGCATACTTTCTAGCTAAGTCAGGAGGGATTGTTACATGTAGTGCAGCTTTAAGAAATCTACTTCCTGTGAGTCTTTCTGTGTGTATGTGTTGAGAACAGTTTTCCCTTTATGCCTGAGCTGAATGGAAGTAAACAGCGAAGGCCTAGATTTCTGTGGTGCATGTTTCCTTTCTACCAAGACCCTGATGTGTTTAAGGTACTTATTTTTGGCCACCAAATACAACTGTGCCCCTAGCCCACACGGTGAATGCTCAGCACTCAGTGGTCTTTAGCCACGCACCCGCAGTCCTTCCACATCAAGGTGACAGAGCTTTTAATGAGATCACTCACTTGGTGGACTCAGGAAGACGAAAAGTTTTCCCTTTGCCCCACTGGAAACGCAGATCACCATCACCACGGATGCATCGCTGACTGGTTGGGGAGTTCACTGTCAGGACTTCCACACCCAGGGTCTGTGGAGTCGGGAGGAGTCCCATCTACACATGAATGTCTTGGAGATGAGAGCTGTCCTGTACGCTGTCCAAGCCCTAAAGGATGTCCTCTGTCACAAAGTAATTCTCCTTCTGACGGACAGCAAGGCTGTGGCGTACTACATCAACAAGCAGGGTAGGGTGCACTCTTACCCTCTGTGCAGAGAAGCCATGAGTGTGGGAGTGGTGTCTCGTGCACAAGGCCCTGATCCAGGCAGTCTGCCTGCCAGGAATCCAGAACGATCTGGCAGGTCAGCTCAGCAAAACTGAGGTGGATCCACATGTATGGCCACTTGACTCGAGCGTCATGCAGTCGCTATTTGAAGAGTGGGGCACTCCGGACCTGTACCTTTTTGCATCCCCTCTCAGCACAAAACTGCCTCTATTCTGCTCCAGAAATCCAAAACCTGGCGCTTTCTGTCAGGATGCATTCAGACTGCAGTGGACAAGACGCTTTCTGTATGCATTTCCTTCTCTTCCATTAATTCAGAGGGTGCTGCTCAAATTGGCGGCGCAGGGGGTGGCAACATAATTCTGATTGCCCCGTGCTTGCCTCGTCAGATTTGGTTTCTGTTAATCAACGGATTGTCGGAGGTCCCTCCTAGGAAACTCCCCTTACAAATGGACCTCCTAACACAGAGACCGGTGATCCATCCCAGCCTGCAATACCTTCATCTCCATGCCTGGCTCCTGAGGAGATAGAAGTGGGTAGGTTTAATGTCTGTCAAACAATCTCAAATTCTCTTAGCTGCACATAAGCCATCCACTAGGAAGACTTAAATGGTGAAGTGGGAAAGATTTTCCATTTGGTGCGCAAAGTCCACCCTGGACCCCTTTGTTTGCCCACCAAGTAAAGTGTTTGGAGTATCCACTAGACTGGTCAAATGCAGGACTGCAGTATTCAACAGTAAAGGTACTTCTAGGGACGTGGATATGTTGTTCAATCCACACTGTCTGGCAGGTTCCTTGCCACTTTAAATCTTGCCGAAATGTCTTCAAGCTGGCTCCTCCCACCCACCCGGGTGGTAAAACTCTCGGCTCCGCCCCATGACGCCAGATCTTCCTTACCGCTTGGAAGCTCAGGTTCCCTCCTTAGCGCTCTGCATTTTAGGCCTGGATCCACACTCTTGGTTAAACCGAAAATAATTCTAATGCTTAAAAGACTGGTCTTCCCTTTTCCCTCGCGGCTGCGATGGACAAATCGACTCCCAGTTTTTGCCGGTGCCCTGAATGAAGATGTCCCGAACGACCTGCACTCCCGCGTGCGTTTATTGACTTGGACACGACCATGACTCACAGGCTTGAGGTTTGAAAATCTTTTTCGGCTTCGGTCTTGGAGGACCGCGCTGCCCGTTTGCAGTTAGGGCGACCGGAAAAACATTATCATCCGGTCAAGTCGAAGGAGACCCGTTGGGTGGCTTCCGCGGCTGCGGGCTCGGCTGAACAGCTAGAGCAGATGATCGCCCTCGAGGAGGAAGCGGCCCTGGCCGCATCGTCATCTTCCTCGGTTGCGGCATTTATCCCGCTCTCCTTGGGCTTCTCCTATACAGCTTCTTTTAAGGAGCTTTGTCAGCCCCTCTCCACCAAGGGAGAGGGACCATCGGGACATTCCTCTCGGTCCAAAAAGAAGGACCACAAAGGTAAGTCCTACTGTCGACGTTCATGGGAACGGGAGAGTTCCCCTTCCCCAGATGGTCGACTGTCTCCTTCGGTCGAGGTTGCGGCTAAGGCCGCTGGCTTCACGGTGTCTCAGTCAGGTCAACCAGCCGAGACACCCGTCGACGCGGTCGAGATTTTTCTCGACCCGTCGGTTTGTCGACTGGAGAAGCCGACAACCCTTCTTCACTGGTTCCCCCGGTGGAAACCGAGGACTTGCCTGTGCCTTCTGTGCTGAAGTCCCTGGTTAAGGTCCCTGAGCTGAGGGAGGAGCGGGTTTCCCCTGCTCCCTCTCTGACCCACCCTCAGAAATACCGAAGGTCTCGGTCTCTGACCTCTTCCAGGTCCAGACGGTTCTGCCGTCGGCGGTCGCGGCACCATGGAAAGCCACGGCGCCGCTCATCCTTGGAGGATAGGCTCTGGCGCAAGTTGCGTCAGCGCTACGAGGATCTGATGTGGCAGCAGCTCCTTTTGTCTGGGAACAAGCAGACTCCGTCGCCTTTCCCCGGCCTTTAAGTGGCTGTCACCAGAGCGGGCGAAACAACCCCTCGTTGTGGTCGAGGAGCCGAAACTGGCTGCACCGCCCATTGTGGTGGAACCTCCGCCTCCACAACCAAAGACTGGGGCCCCAACCAAGGATTCTCGGTCGGGTCAGGGTTTGCCCCACAGGTTGTCGGTCACCCTCACTCCCAATCGACCTCGGCAGGTGGAGGGTGGCTCTGGCGCTCGGCAGCTGTTTGCAGACTCCTCGGTGTCTGACGATGACGACTCCTTGTTCTCCAGGCCACTTGACTTGGAGTCCACTGGGGGTCAGTCGGTGGACGAGAGCCCATCCTCGTTCTGGGTTATGCTTCGACTCGTCTCAGAGCCCACTGAGATGAAGCTCGAACCCATCCCAAAATGGGCCAAGTATCCCCTCACGGAGATACTGGACCGAGGGGATTCTCCCACGGAGGCCTTCCCGGTGGCCGAAGCCATTGTTGGCCCAGCCCTGGAGTTGTGGTAGCAGCCAGCTTCTTGTCCAGCACCTTCGGCCAGGATGGCTCGGAAGTATGCTGTCCCTGCTGGGTCACTCTCCGGTTTCTCAGAGCACCCCTCTGCGGAGGGGTTAGTGACCGACAGCGTTTTCCGGCGTTCCGGGAACGCTCGGGATGTGGACAGGCCACCCGACAAGGAGTCCAGGAAGCTGGACTACTCGGGGCGTAAAGTTTATGCTGCTTCCTCCCTAGGCCTTCGGCAGGCTAGCTCAGCCGTACTGATGGCACACTTTTCACACACCCTTTTGGGCTCCCTGGACGAGGTGATTCCTCATCTCCCGGCTGACCTTCAGACAACAGTCAAGCAGGTGTGGTATCAGGGAAGGGCGGTGGCCAAACAGCAGCTCCAAACTTCCTTGGACATTGCTGACTCGTGTGCCCGGTCAGTAGCAGCCGCAGTGGCCATGTGCCACAGAGCTTGGCTGCGGATCTCCACCTTTACAGCAGATACCCAGCACAAGCTGGCAGACGTTCCCTTCTTGGGTACCGACCTGTTCGGTCCCAGGGTGGAGGGTCATCTACAACGGATCGAGAAGTCCAACGCCACCTTGGACTCGGTCACGTCTTCCCAGAAGGACAAAGGCCGCCGCCAGCAGCAGCGTAAGCCCTTTTGCCCTTCAGCCCCTGCGGCATGTCCGGCCCAGCAACACCAGCATCAGGGCCAGCAGGCTCGCACTTGGCACCCCAAAGCCAAGCCTGCTGCTTCCTCCAGGAGGGAAAGGCCCAGGCGGCTCCTCAGCCAGTCCTTCCTCCAAGCCTGCCCAGTGACGGGTTGAGGGGTGTTGCCCCAAACCTTGTCACTCCTCCCCGGGTTCCCCCCGTGGGGGGACGGCTCCACCACTTCCTTTCCACCTGGTCCGTTATCACCATGGACCGCTGGGTGTTGGAAGTGGTAGGCAGGGGTCTGCCTCTGGAATTCGAGCAGTCCCCACCCTCTCGAGGTTCTGCAGCCTCTGTCGGCTCATCGAGCCGACATTACCCTGCTCCTCCAGAAGGAGGTGATCAGGGAGGTGGCGGACCCACCTCAAGACCCAGGGTTTGTGTCCGGGTACTTCCTTGTCCCAAAACGGACGGGGGCTGGCGCCCCATTCTCGACCCACATGACCTGAACAAGTTCCTAAGGTCTCGCATCTTCAGAATGGTCACTCTGGCTCTGATTATTCCATCCTTGGAACGAGGCGTGTGATTCTGTTCTCTGGACCTTCAGGATGCGTTCTTTCATGTCCTCCAATCCGTCGGTCTCACCAGCGATTCCTTTGCTTCAGGGCAGAGGGATCTCTTTACGAGTTCCGGGCCATGCCCTTCGGGCCTCTCTCTCTCTCCGGCTCCCATGGTCTTCACCAAATGCATGGCAATGGTGACAGCATTTCTGCTGCGCCGAGGGGTCCGGGTTAACCCTTACCTGGACGACTGGCTGATTGCAGGCCCCTCCAGGTTGGAGGTGGAGCGGTCCAGGGATCTGGCCCTCCAGGTCTGCTCTCAGATTGGCCTCCTCATCAACGAGGCCAAGTCGGAACTCATGCCATCGCAGGTGATCCACTTCATCGGGGCAGAGCTCGACTCTCTTGAGCCAGAGCACGGCTCCCGGCGGACAGGGCCAAGGTACTTTCCTCCTTTGCCCAATCATTTCTGTTTGGGCAATTGTGCCCTGCCCGGGACTTCCTGCGCCTCATGGCAGCCTGCACCAGCGTGGTCCGTTGGGCCCGCTGGCACATGCGTCTCCTGCAATGGGGGCTGGCCCGCCAATGGTCACAGTACTCCGGTCCTCTGGACCAGCCAGTGACGGTGACCCAGGAGACGTGGAACTGTCTCCAGTGGTGGCTCGTTCTAGTTCATCTGCAAGAGGGTATCCCGTTTGTCCTCCCCGAGCCGACGGTCACTCTCACGACCAGTGCCTCTCTGGGTTGGGGTGCCCATCTGGGGGAGCACAGAGCCCACGGCCTCTGGTCCCCTCAGGAGTCTCGATGCCACATCAACCTGCTGGAGTTCCGAGTAGTCAGACTAGCCCTCACCGCCTTCGCTCCGTTTGTACGGGGTCAAGTGGTCCAGGTCCAAAAGGACAAGGCCACCACCATGTACTGTCTCAACCGGCAGGACGGCACGCACTCCTTGCCTCTGTGCAAGGAGGCTCTCCGCACTTGGTCTCCCGTAATCAGCCTGGAGGCGGATCTCCTAGCCATCCATGTGGCAGGAGCCTCCAACAGTCTGGCTGATGCTCTAAGCCAGATAGGCGCTGCTTCTCATGAGTGGTCTCTCCTGCTGGAGATAGTACAAGATCTGTTCTCCCACTGGGGCACTCCTCAGGTGGACCTGTTTGCCTCCAGGGAGAATGTGAAGCTGAAGCTGTTTCATGCCCGCCCCCCTCAGCAGGGCTCACTGCAGGGGGATGCCTTCTCGAGGCCATGGACTCCGGGCCTCTTCTTTGCCTTCCCTCCATTTCCCTTGATCCACAAAGTGCTTCCCAAGGCGAAGAGGGACAAGGCGCAGGTGATTCTGGTAGCCCCAGACTGGCCCCACCAGTTCTGGTTCCCAGATGTCCTCAGCGTCAGCT
Organism: Neoceratodus forsteri; assembly: GCA_016271365.2. Lineage (NCBI taxonomy): Eukaryota > Metazoa > Chordata > Ceratodontiformes > Ceratodontidae > Neoceratodus > Neoceratodus forsteri. The sequence continues at coordinate 1,104,188,208 of CM028133.1, read as the reverse complement.
CCAGGCTCCCGAGGTGGCTCCAGCCCACCCGGACCTGATCTCCGTCAGCAAGGGGAAGGTACTCCATCCGGACCTTCAGTCCCTGCACTTGACGGCCTGGTTCCTGAGCGGCTAGAGTTCCAGGCCTTGGGTCTTTCCAACGAGGTCCTGAACGTCATTGAGGCATCCCGTAAGGAGTCGACCAGAAAATGCTATGCCTTTAAATGGAAGAGATTCTCCATTTGGTTTAAGGATAAGGGGTTGGACCCTTCCTCCTGTTGCTTGGCTAGCATTCTGGACTACCTGTGGTCCCTTTCTCAGCTAGGGCATCAGTCGACGACCTTTATAGGTGCACCTGGCAGCCATCTCTGCTTCCTGGGCGCGGGCCGGGAAGCAGTCGGTGGCGCAGGAGAAGATGGTCGGGTGCTTTTTCAAAGGCCTTGATCACATATCCCCTCCGGTGCGAGAACCCCCACCTCCGTGGGATCTACTGCTGGTATTGGCTAAGCTCATGGGCAAGCCATTCGAACCGATGCAGAGGTGTAATCTCTCACCTGTGGTGGAAGACCGCCTTTTTGGTGGCTATCATGTCAGCCAGAAGGATGGGAGAGCTCCAGGCGCTTTCCATCAAGTCTCCTTATCTGGTCTTCCACAGGGACAAGGTTGTCCTGCGCCCCCACCCGAAATTCCTTCCGAAGGTGGTGTCGGAGTTTCACCTTAACCAGGTGTTGACTCTGCCAGTGTTCTACCCCAGTCACACCTCGGAGGCGAATATAGGCTCCATACTCTGGACCCTAGAAGGCGCTCTCTTATTATAAGGCGGACAGCTGAAATCGAGGAGAGGTTAGCCAGCTGTTTGTCACCTACGCTGAAGCCGCACCTGGCAGACCTGCAGCCAAGCGGACAATAGGCAGGTGGGTCACCTTCTGCATAGATGTCTGCTATAGGTTGGCAGGCATGGAGCCTCCCAGAGGGATAAGAGCTCATTCTACCCACCATACCGCTGCTTTGGTAGCTGCTTCCAGGGATGTCCCTATCCAGGAAATCTGCAGGGCTGCTATCTGGAAGTCAGCACACACCTTCATTACCCACTACCAACATCGACCTTGAGTCAGGCCGGGATGCTGGTTTTGGGACCTCGGTTCTCCAGACCTTATTTCCCAAGTAGGGGGCGCGCGCCTTGCCTCCCTCCTCCTGGAGAACTGCTAGGAGTCTGCCAGACAGTGTGGACTGAACAACATATCCACATCCCTAGAAATACAGGTTACTCACCTGTAACAGGAGATCTTCCTTGTCAGTCTTCACCATTCATTACTGTAGGTTAGGTACCGGAGGCATGCACCCTTCTGGGAGTGTTTTTTATCGGCTCAACGGCCGCCCTTGTGTGACATTCGTCATGCCTGTGACGGCCGTTAGGTGCCGCAGACTCCTCCTTTATCTCAGTTCTGTTTCTCCGCCATCGAGGCTGCACCTGCTCGCGGTAGTTGAAGCTTTTCTGTCACAAGACTCCTCTTTTTCTCAGTGATTTTCGCTCGGCGCAGTCTCACAAGTAAGACTGTTCCTTTATTATTTCTGTCGCGCAGTGCTTTGTTGCTGTTTTTGTCTTATTTAGTTCGCATCATGTCAGGTTCGGGGCAAAGCGTAGCATCGAGGAAGGACGTGCCCTATGCATCGGTGCTCCTGTGGTCGGCATTTCTCCGTCACGGATCGGCATGATGTCAGTTTCCGTTGCCTGGGACCCAACCCACGATGGAGCGTGCAGCGCCTGTTTCTCCATGGACCATCGTGTCCTCGAAGCCCGCGCGTTCAAGATCGGCAAGGCCCCGCCGACCTTCGGGGGACGGCGTCGCTCCAGGGATTCCCAGGTAAGGTCTCTAGGCCCTTCCTCCGGGTCCCCTCTCGGGCCTATACGGTCGATGGAGGAGGAGGCTTCCTCCTCTTCTGTTGCCGAAGAGGAAGCTTCTTTTGCGGTGTCGGAGGAACGTCGTGGTCCCTCCCAGAGGTGCAGACTCCCCCAGTGTCGAGGCCCACACCTGCTGGGCGGCACCGTGGACCCTCAGCGCCGCTCTGGCGCGTTTGGGATCCCAAGCGCGCTAGCGGCGTCCGTGATCGAGGCGTCGCGCTCTGGCCTGCCGCCAGGCCCGTTTGCTCTTCTGACGGCGCTGGTCGGGTTCCCGCGCCGTGGGCCTAGCCAGCGCCGATGAGGAGCCGGGATCGGGCCTAATGGGTGCTGGTGGGCCGAGGTCGTCCGGTGCTGCCTCTGGCACCGGCACCGTTCACGGTTCATTTCTCCGGGGACCCCTGGGGTTGCTAGTATTGTGGTCCAGCTGGTCTCTTCCTCTTCGGAGGTCGATGACTCAGACATGGACCCGTCCTGGCAACCTGACTCTTCAGAGTCGGGGTCCCTGGTGGCACGTAGTGCTAGGCGGCCCAGCGGGCCTCTTCCGCTGTCCCCGCTGCTGTCCTGCCCTGAGGGCCCTCGGGCTAGGGGTGGAATTGGGTCCCTGGGGGGGCGATGGAGTGGGGGCGGAGCGAGGGGCTCTCCCTCCTGGGGGGCTCGTGACAGCTACTTTCCCTGGTGCTGTTGTAGCCACTCGGGGTGGGAGAACACTGGGGTCGAGGAGGAGGGCGCTCTCGGAGTCCGAGGGGTCGAGGGGCGGGGTGCAGTCGTCGCTGTCTCTGCCGGCCACCCCTCAGGGGCTGGCTAGGAGCTGTAGCGCTGGGCCCCGCCTTTCCCTCTTGGACCCCGGGGTCCCCTCCGGTGGCGTTGCTGTGGGCTGCCCTTCTGGATCCATGCAGTCCCAGATTCGTCACAGGGGAGGATCCCCTTCTGGGCTCTTCCAGGTTTCGCTTCCCCAGGGTTCCATTTTGCGACCTGGTCTGTTGTCCGGAATCCCGCCAGCCCTGGCTCCGTTCTCCGGATTTCAGAACCCTAGCAGAGGACAGTTGCCTCTTCGTAGGTGCCCATCTCCCGTTCCTCTGCATCCATGCCCCGCTCTTCCAGGCCATGTCGGTCCTACGGGCCCGTTATCCTGGGAGCAGTTCAGAGGTTCTGCGGCGGCCTTCCCCTCATATGTCAGCTGTATGAATGAGCGGGTCTTTCGCCTATCCCCACCGCCGCAAGAATCTTCTGGACACTCGAGCTCTCCATCATCCTCGTCTCCCTCCTCTGAGGGAGAGGAACCCTCTGTTCATATCTCCTCTGATGCTGATTTCACTGAATATCAGCAGTTCCTTTCGAGGATGGTGAGGGATCTTCGAATCTCCTACGTTAGGCGATACAGTACCGAACGGGAGACGCGTGAATTCCTTGGAGAATTCAGTGCCCAGCACCTGGTGGTACCTTCCTAGCCTATCCCCTTCCAGGAGGCGTCTATCCGTTCCTTGCAGTCGCCCCTTCTCCAGCCCCGGCAGACTCTCGACGAAGGTATTGTGCCCTTTCGGAATCCCTGGGTACTCTCCCCAACCCGCCCTCGGTTTTGGTATACCTGGAGACTCCCTCTGGGCGCCGCCGCCTGGCGCACGACCGTCCACCAGATTCGGGTTCTCTACAGTTCGACCGGTGGGGGCGAAGAGTGTTCTCTTCCTCTCATGCGATGGCTTGCATTGCATCTCATCAGGCTCATCACGCTGCCTACAGTAGGCATTTGTGGTCAATGCTGTCTCAGATCTTAGCATCAATGCCTGATACGGAGCAAACCAGACAAGCTATTGCCCTCTCTGCTGTGGGCCTGGAGCTGGCAAGACACCAAGCAAGGGCATCTTATGACGCCAATGAGGTGGCTTGCGGGGACAGTGATCTGCATTAGGCGGACGGCATGGCTTCGTCTATCAAGGTTGTCACCCCTGGCCCGGCGTAGGGTGATTCGCTCCGCTTTCCGGGGGACCCGTCTCTTTTCCTCCAGAGCTGGGAGATTACTGCAGGGGCTTCCTCCGTCTTCCCGTCCTCAGGGGACACCTCCTAGCGCTTCTCCCCCATAGGCTTCTATCTCGATTAGCCCAGAGTCTTCCCCTTCTGTTTCTCACCAGCAGGAGGCTGGGGGCTTTGTTCCCTCAGGGTTCTACCCCCACTCTTTTTCTAAAGGGGGGGGCTTGGTACTCACCCAAGCAGTAATGAATGGTGAAGATTGACAAGGGAAGATATGAAAATTACGTACCTACCGTAATTCTTGATCTTCTCTTGTATCTTCACCATTCATTACTGATACCCGCCCACCTTCCCCTCAGTGGCCTCCTTCTGTACGTCTCCCCTCCCATCTCGTTCCTCTTCCTTCCTTTGGCCTTTATGAAAAGGAAAAAAAAAATTTCTGTTCCATTCTTTATGAATGGTTCCTTTTTTCCTCAAGGTAAAGAGGAACGAGCATGGTTGTACTTTTCTCTTATTCTGAGGGAACTCTTTCTGACCGCCCTTAGTGTGCGATTCCTAAATACGTTCTTCAGGTTATGCAGTTTCACAGCTTAAGAGGCCATGCTCTGACTCAGCCTCGGCAAAATTTAGAATCCCCCTGCCAGGTGGTATTTTTGAGCTCTTCTTGGTGCTGATTGAACTTGTCAGCTCTGAGCGTCTGCTTGCCTTGCCTTAGGGAGTCTGATTGAGTTCCACTCTATCTTTCATACAAAGCTGCCTTCGAGAAGGCATAGTCTTTCCCCTACTACTGTGTTAGCACTTAACAAGGTCTTGAAGGGACTTAGTCCCGTCCTGGGTGGCACTCTTCCGGAAACAGGTTCTGCCGGGCAGTCTAGGAGCCCTCAGCTAGGATGTAGGGACTTGGCATGTTGAGAGTTCAGAGATGTTGCCCTCATTCAAATCTGTTCAGGTGGTTCGGTCGAACCTGCCCTCAGTCCTAGCAACTGGAATTCTTGCTCCCTTGTTAGTCTCGAGCCTATAAGCCTCTCAACCAATGCTCGATGGGCACTGTTCTCCCTCTCAACATGCCTCTTCTTCTTTTTCTTTCTCTTTCCCTCTCTCTGTTCCTCCCCTAGAGCCGCCCCGGAAAGGAGGCCCTGTGGTCCCTTAGGGTAGGAATTCTCTCTCCTCTATTTTCTACCGGCTTATACCTTTTTCAGTTTTATCCTTTCCTTTTTCTATCCTTCGGCTCTCTTGCCTCGCTTTCCTTTTTTCTTACCCTTCATTTTCGCCTCTCCGGCTACCAGAACTGAGATAGAGGAGGAGTCTGCGGCACCTAACGCGGCGCCCTTCCGCATATGGCGCCAGTGCGCTGGCGCTCAAAGCGGCGCTGTTGGGCTGACTCAAAAAAAAAACCCTCGGGTAGCGGGTGCGCGCCTCCGGCACTAACCCAAGCAGTAATGAATGGTGAAGATACAAGAGAAGATCAAGAATTACAGTAGGTACGTAATTTTCATTTCTAAGAGTGGTATATGTTGTTCATCCACACGACCCACCCGGCCTCCCCGGCTTGGACGTGCAACCTGGCTTCCAGCAGGCTAGATCAGGCGTCATGGGGCGGAGCCAAGAGTTTTACCACCCGGGTGGGTGGGAGGAGCCAGCTTGAAGACCCTCCGGCAAGATTTATAGCGGCAAGGAACCTGCCAGACAGTGTGGATGAACAACATATACCACTCCTGTTACAGGTGAGTAACCTGTATATCTCTGCGTGATTTCCGCCTACCACGAGCCAGTGCAGAATATGTCACTGGCTCAGTTGCCAGTAGTCAAGAGATTCCTTAAAGGCGTCCTACACACTAGGCCCCCAGTCAGGAGACCGGTGGCCGTGTGGGATATCTGTCTTGTTCTAGATATTCTCACCCGTAAGCCTTTGATCCTCTAGCAACCTGCGACTTGAAGTTTCTTACCTGGAAGGCAACCTTCCTAGTGGCCATTACCTTCACTCGCAGGATCTGTGAAATACATGCCTTGGTCACAGACCCCCACCCCCATACGGTATTCACAAGGAAAAGGACTCGCCCTAAATTCTTGCTTAAGGTGGTCTCGAAATTTCACCTTAACCAGCCCTTGGTCTTTCTGACCTATTTTGCCAACTTCCAAAATGAAGGGGAACGCACCCTTCAATCCCTGAATGTCAAGAGGGTTTTGCTATTCTACATCGGCAGAACAAAAGAGATTCACAAATCCAAACAACTCTTTGTATGGGTCAGCCTGTAGCCATCAGATGCATTTCAGCATGGTTAGTAGCATGCCTTCGCCATTGCTACTCGATGGCACAGGTCAAGCTGGAAGGCCGGGTGTACACCCACTTTACCAGAGCAGTCACAACATCCCTGGCAGAGATTCGGAATGTACTCATCACGGACATTTGCAAAGTGGCCACTTGGAGCTCTGTGCACACTTTTGTGAAACACTATGCTCTGGATGTCCATGCCAGACAGCACCCTTCTTTTGGCAGGACAATCCTTAATGGACTTCTGTCCCAAGTGAGCTTCTTTTTCCTGCTGCCCTGCATGGGGGATTGATTTCAGGTCAGTACTCCCATTAGTGTGAATGAGTGGTGGAGACTTTTAGTCCAGGAAGATATGAAAATGACGTTCCTACCGTAATTCTTGATCATCTTGGACAAAGTCTCCACCACTCATTCACATGCCCACCCACAGTCCCCCGAGCTCACGTGTCCTGTTTCTGGTCTTCACTCCCTCTTTGGCTGGGCTGTGAAGACACTGCTGAGTTGACCATTCTTACACGGGTTATACATACTGTCTTATGTCCGCGTTAGTTTAGTTTCCTAGATTAGTTTACACTGCACCTCCTCTGTAAGAAAGGTGCTGAGGCGGTTGGAAGGTAGACGCTGAGATAGCATATACGGCGTGAGCCAGCCTCGCAGTGCTACGCATGTGTGGTCCTACTCGGCGCCGACCCTCCTAAATATTTTTGACTCTCACTGGGTCCTAGCGCCTGCGGCTTAGTCGCATTAGTGTGAAAGTGGTGGAGATTTCATTCAAGAAGATCAAGAATTACAGTAGGAACGTCATTTTCATTTTCGTATGTTGTGCTTGCTTTGTTGACAGATCATGGATCATCTGACATTGATAGAAGATAAGAATGAATCTGATCTGGAGGCTCACCTCCGCAAGGTGATGAAGCATTCCATTGTTCAGACAGAGGGGAAGGTGGACAAGGACACGGAAAAAGGCGCTTCCATAATGGTTTGTAAATTCCCCTTGCTTCTGTTGAATATTTTAGTTTTTCAAGAAACATTGCAGAGGTTATCAATATAGTATAATATAGTGGAATAACACAATTATATGTAGAGTAAATGGAGAGTAAGGGTGGTATACAAGGATGTATACCCATCGAGGGAGCCAGTTAGGACTATAAGGCCATGAGTCCGAAGGGTGAGTGGCTTTATTGCCCTAATTCTCACCCCAGGGATCCCTCAGTATGCTTGACTAATGCAGTATGCCAGCTGGGTTCAGCTGCTTAGGAGGTGGAGACCATGCTAATGATGCTATGGGAATTAGCCAATGAGATTGAAGTAAGAGTGTTCTAGGGATGTGGATATGGTGTATCCACACATCTTCCCTTGTCAGTCTTCACCATTCATTACTGTTGGGTGTAAGCCAGATGTGTGCACCCACCCGGGAATTTTTTATTTTATTTTTTTGGGAGGGAGGAGTCGGTGCTGGTGGCACCGCCCACGTAAGCAACACACTTGAGTGGTATGTCGGACGGCCGTTAGGCGACGTTGACTCCTCCATCCCAGATCTCATCTGTGTCCATCTTCACCATTCATCACCTTTGGGTACTTGACTGGGGGTCATGACCCCGCGGGAGTTGATTGTTTTTGGGGGAGGATGGGCTGGTCGACACACCCTCAGCACCGCCCTCGAGGCCGGTGCACTGCGTGGCGCTCGTGGGTTGGCCGTTGGGCGCTGTCGACGCCACCCTCCCACCAGTTCTTCGTCTCCCGCCATCGAGGTCACCTCGTGGGAAACTCTCAGAAGAATTTTAGAGGCCTACCTCTACCGTTGAAGCCTTCAACTACGCATTTCATCGACCCCATGTCGCTTCGTAGTCCGACTCAGAGTATCCTGCCAGTTCTGTTCGCTCCACTTGATGTTGCCTGGTAAGACTGATCTTACTTCGAGATACAGCTCTTGCAGCAGGTTACACCATTAGGACTGTAGCCGGCAGGCGTCAGGACCCCACGGAAATCTTCTAGCTAGCAGTCTTCAGCAGGGACCGCCTCCGACGTCGGTCCCGCCCCCGACGTCAGATGTAGTACATAAGGAGGCGGTCCCGCCAAATTCCCCAGTTCTTTCCTGCCGTCGACTTGCATGTCTCAACCCTTCGGTTCATTTCTAGCGCGCGACGCCCGGTTAAGTTCTTCCATTAGGAAAAAGTTTGTTTCTTCTGCATAGTTGCTGTCTGATGTCCTCCCCTACCTCCATGGAAGGCCATCCATCCAAGTGCGCCTGCAGGAAGCAAATCCCGTTTAAAGATCCACATTCGGCCTGCGTCCGGTGCCTAGGCCCAGACCATGACACCCAAGCCTGTTCCTTCTGCCAGGGATTCAATAGCAGGACCCGGATCCGTCGCCAGAATGCCCTACAAGCGTTCCTGCTCGAGGAAAAGATTAAAGCCATGGACACAGCCTCCAACGGGGAATCTTCTGACAAGGCCCGGAGACACCTTGAGTAGCATAGGGAGAGGGTGAGATCCAAGTCCCCGTCTAGGGCCTCTGACTCCCGTAGCTCCGGCTCCTGGTCCGACCACTCTCCTTCCCGGGCCCGCTCTCAGCCTCCCCCTGCAGCGGTGAAGACTTCTTCGGGTTCCTCCTGTCTTCCTCAGGCCAAGACCTCCAGGCCCTCTGCTTCTTCGGCTTCCAAGGCCCCGTCGAGGTCGGGGGACCGCCATCACCACCACAAGTCCGGTTCCCGCCATTTGGAACCCGACGCCAAGTCAGCCTCTTTGCCTCCTCCCCCACCCCACCCCCAGCGGAAAACCAAAGGCAGCACTTCAAAGATCATGGGATCCGGCGGGCCACCAGCGTCGGCCAAGCACCACGGTCCGAGGGCAGCGCCCGTGCGCGGTTAGGCCTTCCGCCGGCCGGGGACCGACATCCACACCTACAGAGAGAACCCCTACCCCCGACGCCGGTCAGGAAGCAGTCACGGAGGAGGAGCTGACCCAGCCTGAAGACCAGACGGGTGAACCCGGTCCTGTCGCATGCCCCCAGGGAGCCCTCTCCGGAACCTGAGACCCCTGGGGAGCCGTCGTCAGGCATCAGCATATCCGAGGTCAAGGAGTTGTTCATCTACTGGTGGGATACCATAAAAAGGGATGTTGTTCCCACACCTCCTCCTCCTCTTCCTCCACCTGCGACTCCATCGGCCCCCGACGCCACCCAGGCCTGCAGGCCGAGTACCTTCCCCCCCAGGAACCTACGGATCCTCCTGGGGTAGACTAGAAAAAAGGAGACTTCCGTCCAGATCCTCTTTAGGGTCACCCAGCCCAGAGACCCAGAAGACGCCGTCATTCGCCTTCGACGGAGGACACGGGATCAGACTTTTCGGACGGATCCAGATCCCCCTCTCCGATCAACGTCCCTTCTCCGGACCCACATGAGCTTCCAAGATCTCCTCCAGATGACCCATCATTCTCGGAGATTGAGGCATATCCAGGAGAACATGGGCTGGGACGCAGAGGAACTAGACCCCGAGAGAATACGCCTTGCCAGATATCTTCGGAAAAAAGATCCAAAGCCTATGGTGGTGCCACCCTTGGTGAACACATTCGTGGACGTCATCAAGGCAGCGTGGAAACGTCCACACTCGCTTCCGGCGATGCCGAAGAAAGCTGACCGCCTGTACAAGGCCCCTAGTGAGGACCAGTACTTGGCATCACACCCTCTGGCCGATTCTCTGGTCATTACAGCCTCTCATGACCGGTCCCAGAGGCCGCAACATTTGAGCATCCTGCCACCCGGACCCAGAGTCCAAGCAACTGGACGCTATGGGCAGGCGCACGTATGCATCCGCTACCTGCGCCATCAGATCCCTCAACTACTTAACCCACATGGTACAGTTCCAGAACGCCTTGTGGGAGCAGGGACTGGATCTGGCGGAAAAGATGCCAGAAGGTGAGCAGAAGGAGGAGTTGCTACAACTCCTTCGCACGGGTTTGAACATGGGAACCCAGGTGCTGCAAGCCATGTACGATTCCACGGACTCCTGGGCCAGAGCGGCAGCTTCAGGCATATACCTCCAGAGACACTCATGGCTCCGTGTCTCCGGATTCACCCCAGACGTCCAGAAGAACATCCTGGTCGCCTCGTTTCATGGAGAAGTTCTTTTTGGTGAGTCCTCAGAGAAGGTCTTCACCAAACTTCAAGAGGCCGGGAAGGCAATGCGGTCTGTCCAGGCTATGTACAGACCCAAGCTTAGTTCCTTTCTTAAGAACCAAAGCCGTTTTCGAGGCCGGATGCAGAGACAGCAGTCCCGCACCAGCTCTCAACAGAGGAGCTCCTTCTCCCGCAGAGCCCAGGGGAAGTCGTCCGCGGGCCGAAGCCAACGGCCAGGTAAGCCGGCCCAGCCCGCTGGACCCTCAGCCGCCACAGCATGACTCCTTCCTGGCCCCCGCCCCTGGATCAACGGGACACCAAGGTCGGGGGCCGCATTGTGGACCATCTGCCAGGGTGGCAGTCCATAACCACCGACAGGTGGGTTTTTCAGTTGGTCGAAAGAGGCCACTTGATAGAATTCGTGGACAAGCCACCCACAAGGCCTCCTATGCTCTCCCGTTACTCTGGTCAGCACAGATCACTCATCAGGCAAGAGGTACTTGCGCTCCTGCAAAAGGGAGCAGTGGAGTATGTCCCAGAGAACCAGATAGGATTCGGATACTATTCCCACTTCTTTCTGGTTCCGAAAAAAACAGGGGACCTCCGTCCAATCTTGGACCTCAGCGACCTCAACATGTCGGTCGCCTACAAACGTTTTCACATGGTTACCCTCCAAGGACTCATTTCCATGCTGAAAAAGGACGCCTTCTTAGCGTCCCTGGACGTGCAGGATGCCTACCTGCACATCCCAGTAGCTCAAGCGCACAGGAGGTTCCTGCGCTTCGAGTTTCTCGGCCACCACCTTCAGTTCCAGGCTCTTCCGTTCGGACTGTCTTCGGCCCCAAGGGTCTTTACCAAGTGCATGGCAGTCGTGGCAGCATCTCTAAGGAGACAAGGCCACTACGTGTTCCCGTACCTGAACGACTGGCTTCTCATAGCCGCCTCCAAAGAGACACTGTTGCGGGCTATTCAGAGCACCCAGGATCTGTTCCAGTCTCTGGGCATTCTTATCAACTACGAGAAGTCTCTCCTCGTACTGTCCCAGAAGCTGCAGTTCATATGCGCAGTTCTGGACACTGTCCAAGGGAAGGCCTTTCTTCCCGACGAAAGAGCGGAACACATCAGATCCCTCATCAGGGATCTCTCGGCGAAGAAGACTGTCCCCGCCAGGTTGGTCCTTCACTTGCTCGGACACATGGCTGTGGCCATTCCAACCATCCCTTTGGCAAGGCTCCACATGCGGGTAACTCAGTGGATGCTCAAGGTGCAGTGGGACCAAAGGCAAGACCACATGAAGCATCCGGTCAGGATCACGAACGCCGTGATTCGAGACCGGCAATGGTGGCTAGACCCAGGGACACTTTCTGCGGGTGTCCCGTTTACAGCGCCGTCCTTGGAGGCAATCCTCTCCACAGATGCCTCAGGGCTGGGGTGGGGAGCGTACCTGAACGGGGAGAGGTCCCAGGGAACATGGACCCCTCAGGAAGCCCACCTCCACATCAACGTGCTGGAGATGAGGGCGGTCTTTTACGCCCTGCAGGCCTTTCAGTCAGAAATCCCGTCTAGTACTCTTCTGCTTCAGACAGACAACAAGGCGGTGATGTATTACCTTAACAAACAAGGAGGTGCACACACTTACCTCCTTTGCAGGGAAGCTATGAGAGTGTGGGTTTGGGTAATCCGACACGGCGCAAGCCTGATTGCAGTTCACGTTCTCAGAGTGGACAACACAATCGCAGACAGCCTGAGTCGTTCCCTGGCCAGAGTCCACGAGTGGGAACTTCTTCAGGAGGTAGCAGAGGATCTGTTTCTTCGATGGGGCATTCCAGAGTTAGACTTATTCGCTTCCCTATCCAACGCAAAACTACCCAATTTTTGCTCGCTAGATCCAGGGCCTGGTGTTTTCTGGTGAGGCGCATTGTCCCTCTCCTGGGCGGACAGATTCCTCTACGCTTTCCCTCCCTTCCCATTGATCCAGAGAGTTTTTCTCAAACTGCGAAGGGAGCATGCAACAATGATCCTGGTGGCGCCTTTCTTGCCCAGGCAGATCTGGTTTCCCATGCTGACGCAATTGTCCCGGGAACCTCTAGTTCCGTTGCCTTTCAGCTCCCATCTATTGTCTCAGGAGGAGGGTTCACTAGTCCACCCAGACTTGCGCTCACTGAACCTGCATGCCTGGCTCCTAGAGACATAGCCATTATGCGACATGGGGTCTCGCAAGAGGTTGCGGAAATCCTTTCCGTGGCCAGAAAACCAGCAACGCATGCGACGTACGCCATGAAGTGGCGCCGTTTTTGCTTGTGGTCGCAAGCACGTGGCCTTTCCCCTTTAGAATGCCCAGTGAAAGGGGTGCTGGAATACCTGCTTTCCCTATTCCATTCGGGTCTCGCCTACTCCTTCATTAAAGTACACCTCTGCGCGATCTCTGCCTACCACTTCCCGGTAGGACAGCGTACAGTGGCACAGCTTGATGCCTCTCAAGACTTCCTGAGAGGGGTGTTGCACCTTAGGCCACCCATCAAGGATCCCGTTCCTCCTTGGGACTTACTCTTTGTCCTGGAACAACTCACGCTTTCTCCCTTTGAACCTGCCGCAGATTGCAAGCTGCGTTTTCTGTCGTGGAAAACGTTACTTTTAGTTTCTGTCACGTCAGCAAGGAGAGTTTCTGAGCTATTATGCTCTCATGTGCAAGGAGCCTTATTTAATTTTCCACCAGGACAGAGTGTCTCTGAGGACGAATCCTAAATTCCAGCCTAAGGTGGTCTCTACCCTCACTCTCAACCAGGACATCGATCTGCCCGTGTACTTTCCCAAGTACTCTTAATAGAGGAGAGGCGTTACTTCACACCCTGGATGTTCACCGCTCCTTAAGGTACTACCTGAACAGAACTAAACAGCTTTGTAAGTCGGAGCTACTATTCATTTCCTTCGCTGAGAGGATGCTGGGCCAACCAGTCTCAAAGCAGACCCTTTCTCGCTGGCTTGTCCAGTGTATTTCATTTTGCTACAACAGCAAACAGAAGCCCCTCATGGGTACAGTCCGGGGCCACTCGACAAGGGGGGTGGCTACCTCCTTTGCAGCACTGCGCAATGTCTCCACCTCGGCCATTTGTGCTGCAGCTACTTGGAGTTCTGTGCACACATTTATTAGGCACTATAGCCTGGATATTACATCACGGCGGAGAGCCGGTTTCGGCCTGGCCGTTCTACAGGGTCTCCTGTCCTAGAGTCAGGGCTTGTCTAAGATCTCTCCTATTCTCCTCCTCCCAGAATGCTTACAGGCGCTATTGCTTGGGAATCAGTCCTAATGGTGTAACCTGCTGCAAGAGTTGTATCTCGAAGTAAGATAGTACAGTTACATAAGAACTTACCGTAGCAGTAGATCTTCGAGAACAGTCTTGCAGCAGGTACCTTCCCGCCCACCATTCCCCCTTGGAGGAGGTATGGCCTACCAGGCCTTGGCAGGAGCTTACACTCTTTTCTTCTGATGGCAGATCCTCTGTCTCCCCTTCTGATGTCATCCTGCGGCCGGGAGTCTCCGGCGGGAGAACTGGGGAATCTGGCGGGACCGCCTCCTTATGTACTACATCTGACGTCGGGGGCGGGACTGACGTCGGAGGCGGTCCCTGCTGAAGACTGCTAGCTAGAAGATTTCCGTGGGGTCCTGACGCCTGCCGGCCACAGTCCTAATGGTGTAACCTGCTGCAAGAGCTGTTCTCGAAGATCTACTGTTACGGTAAGTTCTTACGTAACTGTACTTTCCTTATTGTATTTTGCGACATCGGGTCTTGTTTTGGTGGTGTTTTTCTCATAGGTCATGTCTCTGTCAGAGGGCAAGAAAACTTCTAAGACAGGATGGCCCCCCCATGCGACGGTGCCCATGCGGCTGTAAGTACTCAGTCACTGACCAACACGACCGTTGCCTCGCTTGTCTTGGCCCGCTTCACGACATGGATTAGGTACAGCGCCTGCTTCTCCATGGACCGTCGGGTCGCCGAGCAGCAGCGTGTGGAGAAGTTAGCGCCTCAGACTTTCGGGGATGGTGTGTATAAATCCGGGCCAAATCGCGTTCTCTCGGCCTTTCCTCCAGGTCCCCTCCCGGTTCTGTACGGACTGAGGAGGAGGGGGACTCTGCCTCTTGTAGCCTAGCTGTGGCAGAGGCCCCTTCCGTGGTGCAGGAGGCCCAGTCTGTTTCCCCGTCCAGGGGACAGGCGGGAGGCACCGCTTTGGCAATTGCCCCTTAAAGGGTGAAGGGTCCCCCGGTGTCGTACCCACGGCTCGGCAGGCCTGGGTCGGCTCTGTCCTCGACGTCATCGGATGGCACTGTCTTGGGCCTTGGCACCATTCACTGAGCTGTGGGCCCTATTGGCACCGTGGCTCGGTGCCATTGCTGCTGTCTGCGCCGTTAGTGGCACCGTGGGAGGCTCTACGGCGCAGTCCCTGACTGTTTCTCGCCCTGGCACAGTTCGCAATGCCATGGTTGAGTATGGCGCTGTGTCCAGTTCTGGAGCCGTTCACGGCTCCGAGCACGGGCATGGCGCCGTGGGGGTTTTGGATCTCGGCGCCGAGAGCGCTGTCAGGGCAGTCATCGGCGCAGTCTCTGTCCTCGGTGCCGCTCGTGGCACCGTGGGTCTGGTTGGCATCGTGAGGGTTTCTGGCCTCAGCCCCAAGAGCGCAGTCAAAGCCATCGCTGGTGCCATTTCTGGTCTCGGCGCCGTGGATCGAGACGACGCTGTGACTTGCTCCGGCTCTGAGGCTGCTGCCCTTGTTGGAGCCGTGTCCTCTTATGGCACCATTTGCGGTGCGAATGGGGATGTCAGCACCGACTCTGGTGCAATCTCTGGTTGTGGTGCCCTTCTCAGTCGGGATGGCAGCGGGCGTCCAGGCATTGTTTGGCACAGGACTTCGGTCTCCACCTCTTCTGAGGAGTCTGACTGTAGGTCAGACAGGCAGTCTGGCTCTCTGGAGTTGGTCTGCTCACATAGACACCCTGGTAGTGTCCTCGACAGGCTGGAGCCAGCCCCCCTCTGAAGAGCAGACAGTGACTGCCGGGGCCAGGGGTGCTGACCAGCAGGCAGTGGTGTAGGCCACCATTGCTCTGCAGCCTGGCCTCTGAGGGTTCTCTGACCCCTCAGTGGTGGTACCCCCTCAGGTGGTGTGCCTGGATCGCCCAACCAGAGCACCCACAGGAAGGGAGGGTGCTGCTCCCTGGATAACCCCTTCAGGGGCAGACCAGGGCTGCCAGCTGTCTAGGCTGGCTCTCTAGAGTAGGAGGTCACTGTGGGATTCCGAGGGGTCGAGGGGCATGGGATCTGTGCGGCCGCCTTTTTCCAGAACCCACCCGGGCTCTGGGAGAAGCCATAGTGCAGATCTCCGCCCTTCCGTTTCGTTTTCCTTGAGAGGGCCTTGTTCTTTGGAGGTAGGGGACCGTCCTTCTGGACCTACATGGCCCCGGTCACCTCACGGGGGGGTTCTCCAGGGCACAGCCTAGGCAGTTCTAGTTTGGTTGTTCATCTATCGGCTGTGGAGTCTTCCGGAGCGCCTTCTTCTTCCCCTAGGGCTCCTGGTGCTCTTCCTAGCCCAGGGGGAGGTCAGCCGATTCCTGTTGTCAGCTCTGCCCCCAATCCTCTGCCACATTCCCATACTCGCCCAGGCATTTTTGGTCCTAGCGAGCCTCTCTCCTGGGAGCAGTTCAGAGCAGTGGCTGCTCAGTTTCCCTTTTACGTTAGGGCTATGGACAGACAGGTTTTTCAACTTCTCCCTGAGCAGCCAGCTTCTGAACCTTCGAGGTCCTCTGACTCTTCATCCCTCTCTTCTGGGGGAGAGGAGCAGTCTGTCCACATCTCTCCAGCTGCTAATATCTTTCAGTATCAGCAATTCCTCGTGAGGATGTTAGAGGACCTGGACATCACCCCTCCCACTCAACACAATCCAGAGCACTCGGCGCACACCTTTCTAGGCGATTTCACTGAGGACACCCTTGTGGTGCCCCCCGCTCCTTTTCGGGAGGCGTCGTTGCGTTCCTGGCAGAGACCCTTTCTGGAGTTCCTGTCCCTAGGGATCTCTGCCAGCTGTGCCTCTCTCTCTCTCTCCCCGGTCTCCAGGTTCCATACCCCATCCTCAGTCAGGATTGACGCAACTAGACACTCCTGATGGGCTTCGCGCCTCACCGTGACCAGCCCCCAGATCAAGATTCCTCGGATTTTGACTTCTGGTGGAGGAGGACGTTCTACTCGGCACAGTTGCTGCTGTCTATTACAGCACATCAGGCCCACTATGCAACCTATGACAGATTCCTGTGGTCCAGGCTGTGTCAGATTCTAGCCTCCATGCCTGACACGGAGCAAACCAGACAAGCCATTGCACTCTCTGCACATGGCCTGGAGCTAGCAAGGCACCTAGCAAGGGCATCGTATGATGCCAGTGAGGTAGCTACCAGGGTCGTAGGGACAGCGATCTGCACTAGGCATGGCTGAGTCTTTCCCGGTTGTCACCCTTTGCCTGGCGTAGGGTGATTAACTCCGCTCACCAGAGAACCTGTCTCTTCTCCCATAGAGTGAGGCGGCGTCTGTCGGGGCAACTTCCTACCCCATCCGGTGGGTCCCCGTCTCACTTTCCCTACACTCTGGCCTCTCCAGGCCCTGAAGATTCTCCCTCTGTGTGTCACCACTGAGAGCTAAGGGACTCAGTCCCAGAGGTTAACCCCTTCGGGGCTCGGCACTCACCAAGGTGATGAATGGTGAAGACTGACCCAGAAAAGATATGGAAATTACGCATCTATCATAATTCTGATCTTTCTGTTTATCTTCACCATTCATCACAATCCCACCCTCCTTTTCCCTGGGGCCTCAGTCTCTGGGTCCCCCTCCCTCTGTGTGCCCGTCCTCGCCCCCTTCCTTTCTGTTAGTCAGGAGTGGGGTAACCTGGGGCACGTGGGGGGGATAATTTTCTTGAGGGGCAAAATGGTCAGGAGGGAGGGCACTCCTCCAGTGCTTTGGCTCCACCCCTGTGGGGTGGGGGTTGGTAGTTGCCCTCTCTTCTCCTCGTCTTCTTCCTGTTAACCCTTGGTTCCCTTGTCCTTTGGACATATCCTTAATTTAGGAAACTACATTTCTTGCACCAAAAATTTGCTTTGAGAGGGGGAGAATTCCCTGTATTCTGTCTTTCTTCCAAAATAGCTGATTCTGCTTTAATTGAAGTTATTGCCAGTGATTCTGTGCCTTGAATTCTGGCAGTTAGCCTCTTGGCTACTCCTTCGCAGTTCCTATACAATCTGGAGACAGGTCAAGGTTCCAGGGTATTGTTTCTCCCCCACTCTTATCCTTAATTCTAGAATCCCTAATCCACCCTCCCTCCTCCCTTTCTACTTCCAGAGATTGAGGCCCCTACCCAATCCCTTTAGCCTTTAACTTTTTTCCTTCTGTCCTCTCAGTCGTTTATTTCTCCTTTTAGTTTACATATATTTTCCTTTGTCTGTCCCTTGGACTTCCTTGTCCCACCCTCCCAACCCTTTTCTCACCTCTACGGCGACTTAGAACTAGCAGGAGGGTGGAGTCGACAGTGCCTAATGGCCAACCCACGAGCACCACGCAGTGCGTCGGCGCCGAGGGTGCGTTGACTCCACCCATCCAAAAAAAAAAGCCCGCGCGGGGTCATGACCTCTGGCCAAGTACCCAAAGGTGATGAGTGGTGAAGATGCACAGAAAGATCAGAATTACGGTAGGTACGTAATTTCCATTTCTGTTTCTCCCGCCATCGAGGCCGCACCTGCTGCGCGAGTTCAGAAAAAAGTACACCATTAGGCCTTCTCGACGCTGTATTTCGATGACGACTCGTCCCGGTTCTCCATCCCGACGCCGTTGAAGCTGGTAAGACAGTTTCATTTATTAATTCAACAGCGCTGGGATCTGTTCTGTTTATTTAGTTGTTTTCGCATCATGTCCGGTTCGGGGGCAAAACGTAAATCCAAAGCAGGCTGTGCCCCCATGCGTCGGTGCTCCTGTGGCTGGTATTTTTCTGTTTCGGATCGGCATGATGTTTGCCTCCGGTGCCTGGGACCCAACCGTGATATGGATCATTGTGACGCCTGTTTTTCCATGGACCACCGCGTACTGGAAATCCGCGCATTTAAAGTCTGCAGGGCCCCGCTGACTTTCAGAGGATGACATTGCCCGCGGGCTTCCCAGGCCAGGACTTGAGACCCTTTCTCCGGGTCCTCTCCCGGGTCTATATGGCCCGGAGAGGAGGAGGAGGAAGCCTCCTCCACTTCAAGTCGAGCTGAGGAGGAGGCCTCTCTTGCGGCGCTGGAGGAGCAGTGTGATTCCTTCTGGAGTTGTGGCGCTGGCACCGCCCTGCCAGTCACCTCCACGGAGGTGCAGGCTCCCCCAGTGTCGCGGCCCACAGTTGCTGGGCCCGGCTCTGGCGGACCCTCGGTGCCGCTCCGGATCCTGGTGCTATTCGTGGCACCAGTGATCGAGAGTGGCGCCGTGTGTGTTCGCCCGGTGACTCGCGGGCCAGTGCCGCTTTGGTCCCGGGCAATTCACGATGCGGTGACTCGTGTAGTGCTGTTGGCTGTGCGCTCTGGGTTCTGGGGCCGTTCGCAGTGCCATTGACAGCGCCATGACAGTGCCACTACCATGGGCTGTCCTGTGGTTGCTTCTCTGGCGGTCCTTCTGGTCGCCTCCTCTTCGGAGGGGGACGATTCGGAGCTGGACCCAGACTGGCAGCCTGATTCCTAGGAATCAGAAGCCTCAGTTGGAAGCGGTGTCAGGTGGCCCAGCATTCCTATCGCTGAATCCCCAAAGCAAGCTACCAGTGGAGATCCTTCAGCTAGGGGTGGCCTTGGATCCCCGGGGGGTGATGGCTCAGGGATTCGTGTGGGAGTGCTCTTTTCTGCGGAGGCCCAGGCAGCTGCCATCTTTGGTGCTGTTGTGGGCCCCAGTGAGGGGGGCGGGAACCCTTACTTCTGTGGCCTCCCCCGGGGGCGCCTGCAGGACCAGAGACTCCTACGCTGGTCTCGAGGAAAAGGGCTGCCTCAAGAGTCTGATGGATTGAGAGGTCGGGGCAAGGGGCGGCAGCACTCCCCCACCACCTTGCGGGGGGTGCAGAGTCGTCGCAGCACAGAACCCAGTCTTTCCTCGAGCACTCAAGGGCGCCTTTGGGTGGCAGCGCAGTGGGTTGCCCTTCTGGACACTTGCAACCCCAGGTGCATCACAGGGGAGAAGCCCCTTCTGGGCTGTTCAGGAGTTTGCCTTCTCAGACTTCTTCCTTGCAACACGGTATGATCTCAGGGCCCCCAGTCACGGTGGCATTGTCCCCTGGATCTCAGAGCCCGGACACATTTACTTCAGTGCCCATCACCCATCCCTCTGCAGACACCTCCCCCTTTCCCAGGCCATGTAGGTCCTACGGGGCCTTTAACCTGGGAAACGTTCAGAGTTACTGCGGCGGCCTTTCCTTCCCACGTTAGGGCCATGGACGAACAGGTCTTCCGCCTGTCTCTTCTGCCACAGGAGTCCTCTGAATGTTCAAGCTCCACCTCCTCCTCGTCTTCCTCTTCTGAGAAAGAGGAACTTCCTGTCATCAGACGCTGATTTCACTGAATATCAGCGGTTCCTTTCGAGGCTGGTCACAGAGCTCCGTATTTCTTTTGTTTGCAGGGACAATACCGAGCAACAGACGTGCATTCCTTGGTGAATTCAGCACTTGCCACCTCGTGGTGCCTTCTGGGACTATTCCTTTCCCGGAAGCATCTGTTCGCACCTGGCAGTCTCCAGCCACTCCTTCCCCAGCCTCAGCAGACTGCAGGAGATGGTATTGTGCCCCCCACGAGTCTCTAGGTTCTCTACCTCACCCGGCTTCGGGCTTGACGTCCCTAGACACTCCCTTCGGGCCTCGGCGCCTGGCGCATGACTGACCCCCTGATCCAGATTCGCAGACTTCGACCGGTGGGGACGAAGAATGTTCTCTTCGGCTCGTGCGTTGATGTGTATAGGTTTGTATCAGGCACACCGCGCTGCCTACAACAGGCATCTGTGGTCAATGCTGGCTCAGGTTATGGCGTCTATGCCTGATACGGAGCAGTCTAGGCAGGCCATTGCCCTCTCTGCACAGGGTCTGGAGCTTGCAAGGCACCAGGAAAGGGCGTCTTATGACGTCAGTGTGGTGGCTTCCCGACTGACAGGGACAGCAGTCTGCATTAGGCGGATGGCATGGCTTCGTCTGTCCAGACTGTCACCCATTGCCCGTCGTAGGGTGATTTCCCCTGCTTCCCGGGGGACCCGCCTGTTCTTCCGCAGGGCGAGGAGTATTCTTCAGGGGCACCTTCCGTCCCCCCAGCCAAGGGGGACACCATCATCCTCAGCAGCCTTAGACTGCCTCAGTCTACTTGGCTAGGGTCTCCCCCTCCTGCTTTTCACCAGTAGGAAGCTGAGGGATCTGTTCCCTCAGGGCTCAACATCAGGCCCCCTCCGGGGGGATTGGTACTCGCCCAACAGTAAGGAATGGTGAAGATTGACAAGGGAAGATGTGAAAATTACATACCTATTGTAATTCTTGATCTTTTCTTGTATCTTAACCATTCCTTACTGAATCCCTCCCACTTTCCCCTCATGGGCCTCAATTCCTGCGTGTCTCCTCTGCCCTGCTCTCTCTCACACTCCTTGAGGCCATTTGGGGGCGAGTCCCCCAATACCTCAGAGCTGTCTGTTCCTTATCCAAGTCGCAGAGCGTTCACTCTGGTGGATGGCGAGTAGGGTCTTCGCCCCTAACCCTCTGTGGGAACTTCCTCTGATTCTCTTACGCCTACGGTGTCCCCTGGGGGTCCTCATCCTCCGGATTGCCGCCCTATAATTGTCATTTCATCAATGTAGTTCTAAGAGAGTCTGCGGGAGTTCTCCTCACTCTCTTTCCTCTTTGGTTGTCCCCTATTTCTCTTGGAAGTGGGGGCTTCACCAGTACTCCTTTAGGGGACTGTAAGAAATTTAATCTACATCTAAGCCAGGTCTCACTCTTCTGAGCGGAGTTGCTTCCTCTTCAAGGGCACTTTGTGAGTCTAGGTTGGGTTACATAAATCTTGGATAAATGGAGAGGAAGAGAAGTCTTCCCTTCAAAGCAATCAAGACCTGGAGTCCAACCTTGGACTCTTAACCCCTAACTGGCGGGATCCTTGCTGCCTTGTCTTCAGTCCCTGCTGGGAATTTGAAATTTTCAAGCCAGTGGCTTTCCAGTCTACCTTGGTAGATTTCCGTCCTTCCTTCCCATTTATCCCTTTCTTCCTTCTCCCTCTTTTTTTCCCATTCCTTCCCTTCTTCTTCCCTTAGGACCGCCCGAGGATTGAGACCCTGTGGTTACTTAGGGTAGGGTTCTCTCTTTTCTGTCGGCTTGTTCCTTTTTCAGTTTATTTCCTTTCCTTTACCTATCCCTCGGCTCCCTTGCCTCACTCTCTTCCTATAATCTATTTCTGCCTCTCCGGCTGCACAGAACTGGGATGGAGAAGGAGACTCAGGCGCCTACACAGTGCGTCGCATACATGGGCGACACTATCACGGACTCCCCCAAAAAAAAAAACCTCCCGTGGTGGGTGCGCGATCAGGCTTACACCCAACAGTAATGAATGATGAAGATACAAGAGAACAAGAATTACGGTAGGTACATAATTTTAATTTCTTGCAGTGCCTTTTTTCCCTTTAAGGCTTGCCAGAAAGTCTTCACACTGGCTTCTCCCACCCACCCAGGTGGTAACGCCCTCAGTACCGTCCCGTGACATCAGATCTTGCTTTCCGCCGGAAGAAGGTTGCTTCCTTACCACTCTCACACTGAAGTGGCCCTTTGCTTTATTTCTTAGTATTTCAATAAAAAACTTGCCTTCA
Source organism: Neoceratodus forsteri (assembly GCA_016271365.2). Taxonomy (NCBI): domain Eukaryota; kingdom Metazoa; phylum Chordata; order Ceratodontiformes; family Ceratodontidae; genus Neoceratodus; species Neoceratodus forsteri. The sequence goes on along the minus strand of CM028133.1, from coordinate 1,104,166,103 downwards.
GCCTTTCTCTTTTCTCTGTCAACATGGATGACGCAAAGTCTGCACCAGTTTTCTGGAAATGTGCCTGCGGGCAGAAGATGTCCCTGACGGATCCGCACACCATGTGCGTTTATTGCCTGGACCAAGAGCACAATCCCCAGGCCTGCGGTATCTGCTGCACTTTCCACCCATCCACTTTGGAGGATCGCCATGCCTGCCTGCTCATAGGTCATCCGGACTATCAGGACCCGCCAGTCAAATCTGATGACTCCTGTCTGGTGGTCTCCGCCGAGCAACTTGCGGCATTTGAGGAGGCCACGGCTCAGGCTGCAGCTCGTGCCTCCTCAGCTTCGGCCTTTTTGACGCTCTCTTTGGATGCCTCCTTTACTGGGGCATTCAAAGAATTGTGCCAGTCCCTTCCCACTCATAGGTAGGGTCCTGTCATCGAGGCACAGGTCAGGAAGCATAGGAAAACCAGGAGCAGTTGTAGAATTCGCAACAAGTGATTTATTAACCGTTTAATAAAAACAGTTGTTCAGTATAACTATTTACAAAGGCAGTATAAACTGAGAAAGTCCATCTGGGCTTCTTCTGTTTGTATAAGTCTTTGCAACCCCCGCTCATTAAGAAAACAGCATGCCCCTCTCACAATGTTCTTGTAAATTTTAACAAGTGCAGCAAAAAGAACATTGTGACCCAGAACAGACCCCTTTCGTACAGCTTCTCGGAGAGTTTGCAAACAGGTTAACCCCTTGAGTTCCAAACCGCTTTTTGCAATCATTTCAACAGCATAACTATATCTGTCTTCGAGGGTGGAGCTGTTGGAGCAGGTAATACCATTAGGACTGAAGCCACCAGGCGTCAGGACCCCATGGAAAACTTGTAGCTAACAGTCTGAGGAAGAGGACCGCCCCCGATGTCGGCTGGGGGCAGTCCCCTGGCGCCACCCCAGTTCTTTTTCCGCCGTCTACCCTCGTAGTTCGGATCCACAGATGCCTCTCTTAGCAGTCGACAGCCATCGAATGTTATATCAGTCGTTATTCCTTTAAATCCTCTTCAGTCATCACCTTGTTTGTCATCGCTGTCACCACCGCGGCGAAAGTCAGTGTGCCTGCGGGAAGCAGATCCTGGCCAAAGACGGTCACGCGGCCTGCCTCCTCTGCCTAGTCCCGGAACACCAGTCTGACACCTGCACACATTGCCAGAAATTTAATCAGAAGACTCGCACCAGAAGGGCCCACGCTCTCGAGACTTTTCTCCTGGAGAAGAAACCTGCAGCTATGTAGCGAGGATCAGGGGCCAGCTTATCCTCTCCCACCAGGGATTCCCCACCCAAGACCAGGTCTTGAGGGGGGAAACATCATCACAAGGATAAGGATAGGGCCAGGTCTGAATCCCGCCCCAGGTCGCTAGTGAAGCAGGCGCCGTCTTCATCTTCGTCCGGTAAGAGATCCGGTGCAGTTCCGGCCCTGCCGTTCGAACCTTCCCGTACGACTAAGTCCACTCCCGCCTCTTCCCAGGGCAAACACCGGGAGTCTGCCTTGTCGGAATGCCACTCTTTGCTGGCTCATCGACCTCTCTGATCTTCAGGGTCGACCCAGGAAAGCCTGCCTCGGACAGGCCCAGCTCCTCGGAGAAGCGTAAAAGGGCAGAAGAACCCTCCAGTAGGCAGGAGGTCTCCCGGGCTCAGACGCCTCCCCCTCAGGCTATGGTGCGCCCTCCTTCAGACAGGCGCAAGCCTAGCCGGTCGCCTATCCTATCATCATGCTCCCTGATGCCAGACACAGGCGGTCGCCGGACGAGGACCAGCTGTCCACCCCTCCGAGGGATCAGACTCCTGATGAGGCCACACCAGATGCCCCTCCGGACGAGAGCGGGGTCCCAGACCCGACGCCCATCAGGCCAGAACCTCAGACGCCCGGTCCCTCAAACCCGATGCCGGCCTCTGCGGTCGTCCCGGTTGCAGAAATCTGTAATCTGTTCACCACTTGGTGGAATACTGTGAAAGGGGACCTCCTCTAGACACCCTGACACAGTCCCTCCACCTATGGGTCTCTGTCCCCCCCCCCCCCCAAGGAACCTCAGGGTGAGCACCCAAGTCCACATCCCAAGGGGAAGAGAAGGAAATAACCTTCATCTCCATCTCCTTCCTCTCCTCCTGTTACATCCTCCTCGGATGAGGATTCAGATTTTGCAGACGGGGAATTCCTTCCCCCACTCCCTGGGACCTAAAGACTCTCCTGGGTCCCCTCTGGATGATCCCTCCTTCTTGGACATCATGGGGCACATTCAGTCCATATATGACTGGGATGCATAGGAAAAGGCATCACCAGTAGAAAACAGGAAGTTATTATTCCTCTGTACAGACAGCTAGTGAGACCCCATCTGGAGTACTGCGTGCAGTTCTGGAGACCCAATCTCCGCAAAGACATAGACAGGATGGAAGCTGTCCAGAGGAGGGCAACTAAAATGGTGCAGGGTCTGCACCAGAAGACATATGAAGAGAGACTTAAGGAGCTTAATATGTATAGCCTCGAGGAAAGGAGGGAGAGGGGACATGATAGAAACTTTCAAGTACCTCAAGGAATCAACAAAGTCCAAGAGGGTAGCATCTTTCAAAAAAAGGTGTGCAAGAACAAGGGGCACAATTTGAAGATAGAGGCGGCTCAGAGGTAATTTAAGAAAGTATTTTTTCACAGAGAGGGTTGTGGATGTATGGAACGGCCTTCCAGAGGAGGTTGTGGAGTCAAAAACAGTGGTGAAATTCAAGCATGCATGGGATAGTTATAAGGCAATTCTAGGGGTTGGGGGTAGGAAGAAGTAGGCTGCTGGTTAACTAGGACATGCAGCTTATCCATCAGGTAGGGAAATGGGCAGACTGGGTGGACCAAGCGGTCCTTATCTGCCGTCAAATTCTATGTTTCTATGAGTGTAATACAGAGGACCAGGACCCAGAGCATAAATGCCTGGCCAGGTTCCTAGGAGAAAAGGAACCTAAGCCCTTTGTGATCCCACCATTTGTGGAACCATTCCAGCAGTCCCTAGGAAAGCGGACAGACTCTGTAAACCTCCTAAGTCTGATCCTTTCCTGGCAGAGCAGCCCAAGGCCAATTCACTGGTCTTCACAGCTCCACACGGCAGGGGGTCTCAACGCAAACATTTGAGATCTTATCTGTGTCAGTCTTCACCATTCATCACAGATGGGTACTGGCGGAGATCAGGATGCAGCGGGGAGCCTTTTTTTTTTTTTTTTTTTTTTAAAGGATGGGCGGAGCGGCCTTGTTGCGCCACCTTGAGGCCGGCCCGTACTACATGGCGCTCGAGGATTAGCCGTTAAGCAGTGTCGACTCCGCCTGCCTACCAGTTCTTTGCCTCGTGGGAAGCCTGTGAAGAAGATTTTCAAAGTTTTAGGCCTTAGCCTTTTGTCGTTGGCAGTCCATCAGTTCCTGCTAGTTCTAGTCTGCCATACTCGACATCGCTGGTAAGATCTTTCCATTTATTTTACAGTTTAGCGACGTCGAGTCTATTTTTGGTGTTTTTTTCCCCGTTAGGTCATGTCGCGGTCGGAGGGCAAAAAGTCGTCTAAGGCGGCGGCCCCCGTCTCAGTGCCCGTGCGGCTGCCAAGTACTCAGTTACCGACCAGCATGACCGGTGTCTCTCGTGTCTTGGCCGCTTCACGACATGGATTACGTCGCGACGCCTGCTTCTCCATGGACCGCCCGGAGTCCTCCCGAGCAGACGTTTAAAGTAGGTGAGCTCTGCCAACTTTGGGGTAGGTCTTGCACTGTCCAGGCAAGCCGCCTCCTCGCCTTTCCTCCGGGTCCCCTCCTGATTCTATATGGACCGAGGAGGAAGGAGCCTCGCCTCTCGTAGCCTAGCCTTGGCCGAGCCTCCTTCTGCGGCGCGGGCCCGTCCCGCTTCCTCCGGGGAGTGGGCAGGAGGGCGCGCTACGCTGGCAGTCACCCCTTCCCGGGGTGAAGGCTCCCCAGTGTTGCTCAGCAGTCCGGAGCCCGGGTCGGCGCCATTGCTCGGCGCCGAGCTCGTCTCTCGGCGCCGTGTGCCTTGTCGGCGCCGTTCACAGTGCCGATCCTGCTCACGGCGCCATGACCTTGGAATCGGCGTCACCTTTTGCCATGTCTCGCGAGGTTGAACACGGTGCCGTGGGGTCTTCGGAGTCATCTGTCGGCACCGTTGGTGCTCTCTGTGCCGCTCACAGCGCCGGCGGATCCAGCGGTGCGTGTTACGTGATCCCGCCACCAGGTGATGGCCAGCGAACTATTGGTGTGGCGCCAAGGATGGGGTTTCTGTCGGCTCCGTCTCTGTTACTGGTACCGCCCCTGGTGCCGGTGGGCTTGACGGTGTCGCAGCTGGTCCTAGTTCGGGAACTTTGGCCCGTGCTGCCCTGCCGCCTTCTGCCAGCGCCGCTTGCGGGGCTGTGGAGGGTGCAGCTGCTGCCTTGGCCACTGCTTGGACTTCTGGGCCCTTTGGTAAGGTCGCCCTCCTACCGTCTGGCTTAGGGCCTCAGACTCTACCTCTTCGGAGTCAAGCGGACAGTCACACCCTTCGGGGTTGTCTGCAGAGGAGGACGAGCCAGTGGTCTCCACGACGGGTCTGTCAGCCCCTTTCTGAGGTGCATCTGGTCTCCCCCCCCCCGCGAGGTTAGGGTCAGTGGTACTGACCAGCAGGCTGTGGTGCATGCCACCATTGCCATGCAACCTGGCCTTGGGGGGGGGGGGTTCCTTGACCCCTCCGCGGTGGTACCCCTTCCGGTGGTGTGTCTCGATCGCCCAACTTTGGGGCCTATTGGAAGCCCACAGGAGGGAGGGTGCTGCTCCTAGGTCTCCCTTCGGGGCAGACCAGAGCTGCCCGTTCCTAGGCTGGCCCTTTCGAGGACTAGGACTCCGAGGGTGTGGGGTGGTCGTCAACCTTTTCTGGGACCACCGGGCCTGGGCCAAGCCAGCGCGGATTTTTGCCCTTCCCCTTCTGGTTCCTTGAGGGGGTCCCATTCTTTGGAGGCAGGGGACCGTCCTTCTGGATCTATACGGCCCCGGTCGCCTCACTTGGGGGATTCTTCTGGGCGCAGCCTAGGCACTACCAACGTAGTTGTACAGCTGTTGGCTGCGGAGTCTTCAGAACACCCTCTGCAGGGGTCCTTGGTCCGCTCCCTAGCTCTGGCAGAGGTCAGCCGACTTCTTCTCTCGGCTCTGCCCCCTCCCCTCTGCCGCCTTCTCCAGCGTTCCCAGGTATTCTTGGTCCTAGCAGTCCTCTCACCTGGGAATAGTTCAGAGCAGTGGCTGCTCTGTTCCCTGCCTACATTAGGGCCATGGACAGCCAGGTTTTTCAACTTCCCCCCGAGCAGCCACTCTCAGAGCGCATGGTGACCGCCAGCTCCTCATCCCCCTCTTCAAGGGGAGAGGAACAGTCTGTCCATATCTCTCCTGCCGATGACCTCTCCGAGTATCAGCGTTTCCTCATGAGGATGCTGGAGGACCTTCACCTCTCTCCCCTTTCCATGAGCAATCCTGAGCATGCGGCGCACGCCCTTCTGGGCGATTTCGGTGTAGCCACCCTTGTGGTGCCGCCCTGGCCTGCTCCCTTTCGGGAGGCGTCCATGCGTTTCTGGCAGAGGCCCTTCTCCGGAGTTCCTGTCCCTAGGGACCTCAGCCAGAGGCAATGCGCTTCCCAGAAATCTCCTGGTTCTATGCCTCATCCACAGTGCAGTTGGCTGCACCTGGACACTCCTGGCCGACCCGGCGCCTCCACCGTGACCGGCCCCAGATCAGGACTCTTGGATTTTGATTTCTGGGGAGGACTTTCTACTCGGCACGGTTGCTTCTCTCCATCTCCGCTCATCAGGCCCACTATGCAGCCTACAACAGGTTCTTGTGGTCAGCGATGGGTCAGATCCTAGCTGCTTTGCCTGACTCGGAGCAAACCAGGCAAGCCATCGTGCACTCTGCACGTGGCCTGGAGCTAGCAAGGCACCAAGCAAGGGCATCTTACAACACCAATGAAGTAGCTACCAGGGTAGTAGGGACAGCAATCTGCACCAGGAGATCGGCGTGGCTTCGCCTTTCCCGGTTATCACCCTTGGCCCAGCTAGGGTGATTTGCTCCGCTCACCAGGAAACCTATCTCTTTTCCCATAGTGCGAGACGACGTTTGTCGGGAAAAATTCCTTCCCCCTCCGGGGGGGACTCCATCTCGCTCTCCCGACTCTCGGGCCTCCTCAGGCCCAGAAGGTTCCCCCCCTTAGTGTGTCACCCACTGAGGGCTAAAGGACACTGTACCTTAGGGTGTAATTAATCAACCCCCTTCGGGGGGACTTGGTACTCACCCATCTGTGATGAATGGTGAAGATTGACACAGATAAGATATAGAAATTACATACTTACCGTAATTATGATCTTTCTGTGTATCTTCACCATTCATCACAATCCTACCCGCCATCCCCCTGGGGCTCCAGTCTCTGGATCCTCCTCCCTCTGTGCCTACCCCTCTTTTGAGCGGGTAAAGTTGGGACACACAGGGGGGTGATTTTCTTCCCAAAGGGTACAGTTCGAGTGGCACTTCCTCTCTACCATTTATCCTCACCCCTATGGGGTGAGAACTGGTGGTTGCCCTCCTTCTATTTAAAAAAAAAAAAAAGAGAGAGAGAACCCTTTTTTCATCAAATATCTTTACAGAGAGAGTACTGAGTCCCTGTACCCTGTCCTTCTCCAGAATAGCCGAGACTGCTTCTGGGAGTATTGCCAGTTATTCTGTGCCTTGAATTCTGGCAAGTGAGCTTTGCCACTCCTTGCAGTTCCTATACAGTCTGGTGACGGACAAGGGTCTTGGATCCTTGTTACCTCTCACTCTCTCCTAAATTCTCCCCCCCCCCTCCTTTTCCAGAGATTGGGGCCCCTACCCAATCCCCTTAGTTTTACTTCTTCTATGCTGTCCTCTCAGTCGTTATTTCCCCTTTTAGTTCAGTTTTCTCTTCCTTTTTCTGTCCCTTGGACTCTCTTGTCCCACCCTCCATCCCTTCCTCTTACCTGTCCGGCAACTCAGAACTGGTAGGTAGGCGGAGTCTACACAGCTTAACGGCTAATCCTCGAGCGCCACGTAGTACATCGGCCTCGAGGGAGGCGCCGATGCTGCGTCAGCTCCGCCCTTCCTTTTTAAAAAAAAAAATTTAAAAAAAGGCTCCCGCGGGGTCCTGATCTCCGGCCAGTACCCATCTGTGATGAATGGTGAAGATACACAGAAAGATCATAATTACGGTAAGTACGTAATTTCTATTTCCTGACTCCGTCTCTAAGAAGTTTGATTCCTGGGGTCGTAAAGTCTTCTCCTCGGCTACTGGGGCCATCAGGTCATTGAACTTTGTAGCCCATCTGATCACGTTTCAACAGTCTCTGTAGAGTAAGACTATGGACCTCGTGGAAGCTATGCCTGACTCCGATTCCAAGCAAGAGATCGTAGTGTGTACCCACTCTGGTCTGAATGTGGACAAACATGCTCTCCGGTGCTCGTATGATGCCATAGATATGGCCTGCTGGGCAGGTATCTGTATGAGACAGCAGTCTTGGCTCAGGCTCACGGGCTTCCAGCCGGACTTGCAGGAGTCCATCCTGGATTCCCCTTTTCAGGGTCCTGTTTTGTTCGGCCCCGAAGTCAAACAAATGGTAAAACAGCTACAGGAGTTCAGGAGAGGCGGTGGCCTATATACGCATGTACAGAACCCTTGGCGCCCTTTCGTGAAGATCAAAGGCAGACCGGGACAAGCAGTCCCAAGGCAAAGTTCAAGGGTGCAGGCACCCTGCCCCCCCCAAGGTTCTCGGGACCCCAAGCAGCCCAAAACTCCTAGGGCTAAGGCCCCCACTACCCCCTCAGCCTGACTCCCTCTGCCGCCCTCCTCCCTTAGCGGACAGGCAGAGCGAGAAGGTAGGAAGGCGGTCTGCGCTTCACCTGCTCGAATGGTCCCGTATCGCTGCAGACCAATGGGTTCTGGATACCATTCGGAAAGGGTACACGATAGAGTTCACCTGTATCCCACAGGACAACCCACTCCATGTCCCATTGTCCACAGGGTCACAACCTTCTCCTAGAAGCAGAGATCCAACAGTTCCTAGAGAAAAGAGCCATTCAAAGGGTCCCACAGGCCCAGAAGGGCAGAGGTTATTTCTCCCGATTCTTCCTCATCCCGAAGAAAACGGGGGGCCTTCATCCAGTTCTGGATCTGAGCCAGCTCAACCTCTCAGTAAAGTACCAGAGGTTTCAAATGGTCACCTTGGCAAGCCTCTTCCCTCTGCTTCAGCAAGGGGACTGGCTGTGCTCCCTAGATATGCAGGACACCTACATGCATATCAAGGTCCTGAAGTCCCACAGAAAGTTTCTGCAATTCAGCTTCAGAAATAAGCACTGTCAATTCTGGGTTGTACCCTTTGGCCTTTCCTCAGCCCCCAGGGTCTTCACCAAATGCCTAGCGGTGGTAGCAGTGGCTCTCCACAGGAGAGGCCTCTTTGTCTACCTCTGCCTGGACGATTGGCTTCTCTCCGCTCAGTTGGAGGAGCTCCTGATTGCCCTAAGAGAGACGCAGGCTCTGTTTTCCTCCCTGGGCATTACTGTAAATTGGCCAAAGTCGCACCCCTGGCCGACGCAATGGCTGCAATTCATCAGAGCTATCCTGGACAGGGGAGAGCTTTTCTGCCTCCGGACAGGGCAGACCGCCTTTGGGGTTTGGCCAGCGGACTTGTAAGGACCACCTCCTCCCCTGCCCGGGTGGTCCTGTAGCCGCTGGGACACATGGTGGCGGCCATTGCCACAGTACTCTTAGCCAGACTCCATATGAGGACTCTTCAGTGGCACCTCAGGGTTCAGTGGGACCAGTCGGTGGATAATCTGGATCTCTGAATCCGGATCTCTTGGGCTGTTCATGATTCTCTGGAATGGTGGCTCCGCCAGGACAGTCTAGAGGGAGGAGTCCCTTTCCGGAGACCCCGACCTCTTCAGACTTTAACCAGAGATGCTTCTCTGTCAGGTTGGGGGGGCTCATTTAGGGGATCACAGGACCCGGGGGTCTTGGTCTGTCACAGAGCGCTCTCTACATATCAGTGTTCTGGAAATGAGAGCAGTGTTGAATGTGCTAACCGCATTCAGAGACCAGCTCTCACCAGATCCTCTCCTGGTGCAGACAGACAATACACCAGTAGTCTTCTACATCAACAGACAAGGGGGAACTCGCTCGTACCCCCTTTGCAGGGAGGCTATGAGAGTATACAACCGGGCAGTGGAACACCGATTTGGACCTCATCGCAGTTCATCTGCTCGGGTTCCAGAATGTTCTCGACAACCGTCTCTGTTGCTCTGCGTCTCAGAACCATGAGTGGGAACTGCTCCAAGATGTCGCAGATGACCTCTTCGATTGTTGGGCCCATCCAGAGTTGGACCTCTTTGTATCCCCATGCAACGCCAAACTGCACAGATCTTCCTGGACATAAGTCTCCACCACTCATTCACACTAATGGGATCTATGCTGGAGGCGCTAGGAGCCAGTGGGAGCAAACTTTTCAAGAGTGCCGGCGCCAGAGATGGAACCGTGAGGAAGCGGCATCGTGAGCCCCGGCTTGTGCGGTAAAGACAATCCTGGCGTCGACCCTCCAGCTGCCTCAGTTCCTTTTTTCCTGCCATCGAGTGCGCTTCAGTGACGACATCACTCGCCCGCCCGCTGGGAGTCAAACTTCAAGCTAGCAGCTTAGTTTTCAGTTTTGTTTTGTAATTTAGCTTCAAAATAAGTACCGATTCCAATTAATTTACTTATTAAAGGAAGTCTTCAGCCGTCCATTGACTGAGTCGACCTTGAGCGGGTCAGGTGACGGTAGGGAGACTTCAAATGAAAGCTCTTCAGTCAGCCGGACGGGGTCCGGTCCGCCAATGGGCGGTCCTCCCGAAAGCATAAAAGGAAACAGTCCCATTCTCAGCACCAGTCTGCCTCGAGTTCTTCTTTGGCACTTAAACCGAAAATGAAAAGGCATCACTCGAGGTCGCCTTCTGGTATGTCTGTGTGTAGATGGTCAGTTATTGGGGCCATGCACCGGTCTTCACCTCTGTCAGAGTCACCAGTTTCTGCCTCTGGTGGCCAACCTCCTCGACACTGGAGCCTTTCCTCGCCTATTGGGAAGGCTTCCGATGAGCAGTTTCACTAGTGGACTGCTCTTATGGAGCAATGGGCTCGGAGGTTGGTCCAGCTGCCTGATCCAGTCACCCTGAGGCCTCCAGGCCATTCAGCTTCGAAAGGACAGGTTGGGCAGTTGGGTCTTCCTAGTCGCGCGGTGCCTTCCTCGGTGCCATCTGTCACAACCCCACTCTGCAGGGCAGGCCCTCTGCTCCCACAGTGCCAATCTCCGAGCACAGTATTGTTAACAGAACAGGGTAACCCTCCTGTCTGTTTCATAGGTTCGAATCAAACTTTGGTCTCAAGTTCTGGAGGGATTCAAACTGTGAACCCCACTTGCTAGCATACCCAATGTACAGGCTCGGATAATTCTGCTCTTCGGGGTGGGGCCAGATATCTTTGCCTGTGGGCACCTAACTAGGTGTACAAAATGAACCCTTAAACCTCTATGAAAAACCTCAGAATAAATTCTTACTTTTTTCAGTTTGGTAAACCAGTAAGCTATGCCCAGTGTCAGTTTTAACCATATATGCTTCACTTGTCAAAGAAAGAATTTCAAAGGCACACCAAGTAGTCTCTAAAATAAAATGTTTACTTAAAAATTGATAAATATGTAAGTACAGAACCATATATCACAAAACATACAAATCACTTAAAAGAATAAGGTTTTAAAACGTGCAAATTCCTACCAATAATACACTTCAACCTGTCTATCTAATGTATTCTTATCTTCTTATAGTGCTGTAGATGTTGTAGTTTTCAGAGTCCAAACGTGTGTTTCTAAATGAAATAGACTAGTTTAAAAATACGAACATACGAAATTTGCCAGCAGATGAAGGCCTAGAGGTCTATCAAGTCTGCTTGAATGTGCAGCTAGCACCCCTTATTCTGCAGCTGCCCCTCCCTTACACCCTTCCCCTTCATTAACCCTCCCCCTTGTCCTGTCCCATCCTCGTTTGAAGCAATCCACTGTTCTACTGCATACCACTTCAGGAGGTAACGCATTCCACCCAGCCACCACCCTCTCTGTAAAAAAGTGTCTCCTCATCTCCCTCCTGAACCTTCCTCGCTCCAGTCTCATATCACTGGCCCCTGGTGGCCCTCCCTCCTGACTTTGAACAGCCCTCTGTACCCGTCTTGTTTATTCCTTTCATGTATTTAAGGTTTCAATCATGTCACCGTCTCTCCTCTCCTCCAGTGAGTACATGTTCAACTCCTTCAACCTCCTCTCGTGTGATAAGTCCCCAGACCCTTGATCATCTTTGTCGCCCTCGCTGCACCCCTCCAGTAACCAATGTCCCTCTTCGAATCGGACGCCAGTACTGCACGCAGTACCCAGGTGTGGTCTAACTAATGACCTATACAGTGGCAGAATCACCTCCCTCCCTCCTCGAGGATATACCCTTGCAATACAACCCAGCATTTTGTTGGCCTTTGCAGCTGCCTTCCTACACTGTGCCGAGTTGTTCATTGACCCAGTAATGAGCACACCCAGATCCTTCTCCTCCTCGTCTGTCTGGGCTAGCTGCACTCCCCCTAGCTGGTAAGTCCTTCTTGGGTTCTTCATCCCAAAATGCAGTACCTTGCACTTTTTGACATTCAAGCCCAGTTGCCAGGTGTCTGACCAGGTTTCAAGCTTTGCCAGATCATCCTGCAACCCCTGCCATCCCCCTAGGTCATCCACCACCGTGCCAACCTTGGTATCATCAGCAAACAGACTGATCTTGCTCTTGATGTCCCATAATATGTCTGCAATGAATATCCCAAACAACACTGGTCCCACATCGAGACTCCTGTGGGACACCGGCTGTCACTGCCCTTGGGTGTGAGAGTCCCCACCCACCACCACCCTCTGTTGCCTTCCCTGCAGCCAGTTTCCTACCCATCTCACCAGCTTTGCACCGCCCGTGCCTAATAACTTCCTTCCCAGCCTTCCATGTGGCACAGTGAATGCCTTACTGGAGTCCAGATACAAGACATCCACTGCATGGCCCTGTCCAGTTGCCTAGTTACCCAGTCATAGGACTCAACCAGGTTGGTTTGGCAGGATCTGCCCGTATAAAGCCATGCTGTCTGCTGTCCTGTAGTCCTTTGGCCTCTAGGAGGGCCACCAGCCTCTCCTTCAGGATAGTCTCCATTAGCTTACCCACAATGGATGTGAGGCTCACTGGTCTGTAGTTTCCGGTTCATCCTTGGGGCCACTCTTGTGGAGGGGCACCATAGAGCCATCCTCCAGTCCGGAGGTACACACCGAATGTAGTGAGGCATTAAATAGGTCTGCAAAGGTCCTGCAAGGACCTCTGCCAGCTCCTTCAGTACCCTAGGGTGGATGCCATCTGGGCCTGGTGCCTTGTCCACCCTCAGTGCCTTCAAACCCTCTCGAACTCTGCCCTCCATGATTTCCCCATCTGTCACCCCCCCCGCATCTGCCATTTCTCCCACCTTGGGTGTCACCCCTCTTCTCTTTAGTAAATACTGAGCAGAGTACTCATTTAGTGCTTCCGCCTTATCGTACCTGCTTCACCCAACCTCCCTCCTTCCTAATCCTTACTATGCGGTCCTTACAGCTCCTTTTCTCCCTGATGTACTTAAAGAAGTCCTTCTCCCCCTTCTTAATGCCTTGTGCCAGCCTGAGTTCCGTAGATGCTTTGGCTCCCCTTACTGCCTTTGTCACCTCCTTCGATTCTGTCAAGTTCTCCTCTCTGTCCTACCCCCTTCCTGTTTTCTTGTACTTCCTAAAGGCAGCTCTTTTCCTCCTTACCTTTTCCATGACCTCCTTGCTCAACCAACTCGGTTTCTTAGCCCTAGCTTTCTTGCTCTGGGCTTTGCAGCAGGTTTTGGTTGCCTCCACTATCCCCAGCTTGATGAGCTCCCATCTCTGGTTAGTATCCATACTTGATTGAATTCTGGCCAGGTACCCCTTTTACCACTTCCCCCATCTTCCCAAAGTCGACCCTCCTGAAGTCCAGCACTCTTGTGCCAGATTCCACTCCTTCCTTGCCCATATCTAAAGTGAGCCATACTGAGTGGTGGTCACTCCCTGACAGCGGTTCCTCCACTGTAAAATGCTGTGTTTCAACCTTCTTCATGATGTCATCATCTAGTTTCTCCCTTTCAGGATACATAAAAAAAAAAATATATACACAAAACAGGAAGTCCCATCAAGGTATTGAATTTTGTGCCTCCAACAAGACTCATTTTCCAAAGGATGACACTCCTTTCTCAAACACATCAAAGGACTTTTTATGACACCAGCTGCAATTAACTGACCTTCCTGAGGATGTCATAAAATGGATATTTCAGGTCTTAGCATCAGACTACCCAGATCCTAAATAAGGCTATAAAACGCGAGTTTTCTCAAGTTAATCTCATCACAGAAATCTGCTGTTTAACATATATCCTGTCTTTTGAACTGATACGGAGGATATCCAGGCACAGCATTTTTCATTGACAGACAATCACATTTTTTTTTTTTTATATTACAAAGCATAGATTAATCCGAACCAGCTGTCCAAGTGTCACCGTCGACTCCACGCTGGTGTTCTTCTCTCCCCACAACATGGAGTGCGGCGCGAGGTCCCACACCGATGCCTCTATCTCCTGCCAGTTTTCCTTCTTGTCGCAATTTTCAGGCCTGGGACTGCAGCGGCGAACTCTGTTGGCGCCGTCCCGCAGTGCCGAGGGTTCTGTCCACGGCATCGTGGATTCTGTTGGCGCCACCTGTGGCACCGTGGGCTCTGTGTGCTGGGCCGTTTCTGATGGCGCCGACTTCCTTGCATTCGGCGCCGAGGCTTGGTGTGGCGCCATACAGCCTACAGGGGTTCTCGACTCCGATTCTTTTCTCTTCTTCTTTTTCTGCTGATTTTCACTCCTTTCCTGTCCATACAGTCCCTCCTGGACTGTTAGGAGATGATTTTGAGCCTGACCCAGATCTTCGACTGGGTGGTGATGTGGAAGGAGAAGGGATCAATTCTGCTGCAGAACCTGTTGTCAAAGACCTTTCCTTGAAGTCTCTGCTTAAAAATTTTAATTCTACTCTTTCTCTCCAGACTACAGAAATCAATCATGGGAAGCTTTTAAGACTCCAGTACCTACATGTCCCAGAGATCCCTATGGATATAACTCCTCCAGTACAACCCTCTTTCAGGAGCTTCTCTCAGATGGTATGGAACAATCCTGCTCTTTCCTTCCATGGCCAAGTCCATTGTTAGGAAGTATGCCCTTCCCAAGGATCACCCCACATTGGCCTCACAAGCCTTTGCTGATCCCATTGTAGTCTTGGCATAGAATGATAAGGCCGTCCTTCCTCGGGCATCTACAGCCCGGCCTATAAATAATCTCATATGATAAATACCTTAGGTAAGAGTCTTTGCTGCCTCCACCCTGGGTATGCAAATTGCCAGCTACCAAGGCTATTTTTCTCAATATGAGTATGTTCTTTGACATTCGCTCAAACAAATGGTAGAAACTGCCTGAATTGGAAACTAATTCAGAGCTACTTCAGACCATAACCAGAGGTATCGAGTCCAACAACCAACAGGTTAAAGCTGCAGTGGACGCTTTCGATACTGCTTCCCGAGCGGCGATTGGCATGCCGTTGCCACTCTTGGCTTTCGTGTTTCGGGCTTCACGAATGATGCCCAGTAGCAGGTCATGGCTTTACCCTTCGGTATTTATCTGTTCAGGCCCCAGGTGGAGCAAGCTCTGGAGGCCACGCAGAAGACTAGGTCTGCCATTAAGATGGCTAGACCAGCACCAGTCTCCTCCCGCGGGGGTGCCAACAAGAATCAGTTTCAGAAGTCAGTCCATTTGGGGTAGAGGAGGTTTTAACAAAATCCTCATCCCTCAGTCGCAAAAGAAAGTGCAGCAGAAGGCACAAGGCCCCAAAACACCTAGTGCCACCTGAGTTTCTGGCCCAGGTCTCACCTCAACTATCCGAGGGGGACTCCTCCTCAGCGGTGGGAGGATGTCTGACTTGGTTATACAACCAGTGGAAATCCATAACATCAGACAAATGGGTCCTCTAGATAATCAGCGAGGGGTACTCGCTCAGTCTTTCGGAAGCCCCTCCAGATCATCCCCCCAAACGACAGCCCAGGCTGTCAGCAGTACAGTCAGACCTTCTTGCTTCCGAGGCACAAGGCCTTCTCAGCAACAGGGCAGTAGAAGTAGTTCTGCTGGATCAATGAAACACAGGTTTCTACTACCATTACTTCCTGGTCCCGAAGAAAACTGGTGGTTTGTGCCCAATTCTGGATCTCAGAAATTTAAATAAGTTCCTTCTCAAGGAAAAGTTCAAAATTATATTGCTAGGTACCCTTCTACCTTTGCTTCAACACAATTGGCTAGCCTCCCTAGGCATGCAGGATGCCTACCAACACATTCCTATGCACCCAAAGTACCACAAATACCTAAGGTTTGTGGCATTGGGTCAACATTATCAGTTCAGAGTCCTGCCCTTTGGGCTATCCTCGGCGCCTCAAGTTTTTACAAAGTGTTGTGCAAATCTTCCTGGACATAAGTCTCCACCACTCATTCACACTATTGGGTATAGCGCCGGAGGCACCAGGACCCATCGGGAGCAAACTTTTTGCTGGAGGGTCGGCGCCAGAGATGGCGCCGTGCCCTAGCTCGCGTGGCAATGACTGTCTCGGCATCGACCCTCCAACCGCCTCAGTTCCTTTTTTCCCGCCGTCGAGTGCGCTTCAGTGACGACATCGCTCGCCTGTCGGGAGTCAAACTTCAAACTGCAGCATAGTTTTCAGTTTTTATTATTTTTATAATATCACGATACAGTATCGCTTAAGTTATTCTTATTTTTAAATTAAAACAAAGAAGTCTCTGCCTACTTTGACGGGAGTCACCCATGAACAGGTCAGGTGACGGTAGGGAGACTTCGTATGAAAGCTGGTCAGTCAGTCGGGCTGGGTCTGGTCCGCCACCTTCTCCGGAAGGGGGGTCTGACAACGGGCAGTCCAATGCCCGGGGGGATGGGCGGTCCCCGTGGAAGAATAAAGCCAAACGGTCGCATTCTCTGCACCGTTCGGCCTCGAACTTTTCTTCTACCTGCAGGTCTAAAAGAAGGCATCACTCGATTAGCCCTCTGATCGTCTGCTGGCGTGGCGTTGGTTATAAAGGGCTGGTGCGGTCTCGCCGGAGTCATGACAGCGACTTCTGATGGCCGGCGCCTTGACATCAAGTCCCACCCCGCCCAGGTAGGTCTTCAGATGAGCAGTTTCATCAGTGGGCGCTCTTTTGGAGCAATGGGCTCGGAGGTTGGTTGACTACCTGGCCGTGGGCTCTCTGGGCGGCCGGGGTGGGGTGGTTGGACTTTCCTGGTCACCCGGCACCTTCTTGAGTGCCCGTCAAATCGTACTTGAGTGTCCCCACATGGCTGCGGCGCGGGGCCACACCGATGCCCTTATCTCCTGTTTCCTTTCCTTCAAAGCCTGTTTTTCGATCTCTGGGAGTTCCTTCGGCGCCGTCCTCGGCAGCGCGCGTCTTCGTGCGGTTCCTCGGCGTCATTCTCGGCGACGGGGGCTCTCTGGGACTTCCCTTTTGTCTCTTTTCCTCCTTCCTCTTCTAGCTTTCATCCCTTTCCTGTCCATACAGTCCCTCCTGGACTGTCAGGAGATGAAGTTGAGCCTGACCCAGACCTTCGGCTGGGTGAAGAAGTGGACGAAACAGGATCTTTTATTGCTACAGAGCCTGTGGTCGAGGACCTGTCCTTTAAGTCTCTGTTGAAGAATCTGAGCTCCACTCTTTCTTTCCAGACTACAGACATCGATCCTGGGAAGCTGTTAAGACTCCAGTATCTTCATGCTTAGGAGATCCCTACGGATTTGACTCCTCCGATTCAACCTTCCTTCGAGACGCTGTCTCAAATGGTATGGAATAATCCTGCTCTTACCCCTTCGGTGGTTAAATCCATTGATAGGAAATACTCAGCTCCCAAGGATCATCCTATCTTGGCATCCCAAGCTTTTGCGGATCCTATTGTAGTCCTGGCAGAAAATGACAAGGTAGTTCTTCCTCAAAGTCCTACAGCTCGACCTATCAACAAAGAGTCTCGTAAGATAGATACATTAGGTAAGAGTGTCTTTGCTGCGTCCACTCTAAGTATGAGTATTGCCAGTTACCAGGGTTATTTTTCCCAGTATGAGTATATCCTGTGGCATTCTATCAAGCAAATGGTTGAAGCTCTTCCGGACTCGGACTCAAAGCCAGAGCTGCTTAAACCATTACAGAAGGTATTGAATCTAATAACCAGCAGGTCAAAGCAGCCATGGATGCTTTGACACTGCTTCCGTTCAGCAGCTGTTGGTATTTGTACTACTTCGTCACTCCTGGCTGCATGCCGGGCTTCACGAATGATGCGCAACAGCAGGTGATGGCGTTGCCACCAATGACTCTTATCTTCGGTCCTCAGGTAGAGCAAAGCTCCTAAAGCTACACAAAAAGACTAGGTCGGCCATTAAGCTGGCTCATCCCCTCCCTGCCCCTTCTCAAGGGCATGTCGGTAAACAACAATTTCACAATCGTCAGTCCTTTCGGGGCAGAGGCAGAGGAAGTTTCCATAAATCAACCTGCCCAACCTCAAAGAGGCGCAACAGAAAGGCGCAAGGGCCCAAGCGCTAGCGCTACTTATGAGTTGCGGCCCAAGTCCCATCTCAACTGCCGAGGTGGACTTTTCTCCTCTCGGTGGGAGGTGCGTCTGATGCACTTCTACAGCCAGTGGAAGTCGCAACCTCAGACAAATGGGTCCTTCGGATAATTGCGAGGGGTATTCTCTCAGTTTTCTGGGCAGCCTCCGGATTGTCCTCTAGCGACAGCCCAGGCTGTCAACCTTCAGTCAGACCTTCTCGTCGCGAGATTCAGGGCCTTCTGAACAACAGGGCAGTAAAGTGGTGCCTCTGCATCCAGCGAAACATGGGTTCTACTCCACTACTTTCTGGTTCCAAAGAAGTCCGAGAATGCGCCCCATCTAGAACCTCAAGCTAAACAAATTTCTCCCCAGGGAGAAATTCAAAATGATTTCTCTGGGAACCCTGTTACCCTTGCTTCATCAACACGACTGGCTAGCCTCCCTGGACATGCGGGATGCTTACCAGCACATTCCTATTCACCCGAGGCATCACAAATTCCTGAGGTTTGTGGCTCTTGGGCAACACTTTCAGTTCAGAGTCCTGCCGTTTGGACTATCCTCGGTGCAGCGAGTCTTTACAAAGTGTTGTGCAGTTGTCGCAGCGCATCTCAGGAAACTCGGTATCCAGGTGTTTCCCTACCTGGACGACTGGCTCCTAGCAAGCCCTTCCAGACAAGGGACTCTGGACGCTGTACAGACGGCCTCTCGCCTTCTTTCGTCCATGGGAGTTCTGCTGAACCTCAAAAAGTCTCAGGTGCAGCCCTCCCAGACACTCCTTTCACTAGGGACTCTTCTGGACACCTCTTGTCTGAAAGGCTTTCCTTCCAGAGGACAGAAGGAACGATATCCTTCAGATGGCTCGTTACATTGGAGAGAACAGATCAGTTACAGCTCTCTCGATGCAACGTTTGTTAGGCCTCATGGCATCCTCAGTGTTCACTGTACCCCTAGCATGGCTGCACATGAGAACCACTCACTGGATGCTCAGTGGTTTCCAGCCACTTACCCGCAGTCTTATCCCATCAAGGTGACAGAACCCTTACAGTGGTCCCTCACCTGATGGTCTCAGGAGAGCAATCTCCTGGAGGGATTTCCCTTTGCTCCTCTGGATCATCAGATCTCCATTACCACGGACGCATCGCCAATGGGGTGGGGAGCTCACTGTTGCGCTCTCCACACTCAAGGGTTGTGGACTCGACTCGAGTCCCAGCTTCATAAGCGTCCTAGAGATGAGAGCCATCCTTTGATCGCGGTCCGAGCGTTGAAGGACATTCTCTGTCCTAAGACCATTCTCCTTCAAGCGGACAACAAAGCAGTGATGTGCTACATCAACAAGCGAGGCGGTGCTCACTCTTACCCCTTATGCAGGAAGCGATGAGGTGTGGGAATGGTGCTTGGAACACAAAGCTCTAATTCAGCGGTTTACCTGCCAGGTGTACAAAGCGACTTGGCAGACCGTCTCCAGCAGAACAGAAGCAGATCCTCACGGTGGTCTCTAGACTCAGTCATAGTTCAGTCACTATTAGAAGTGGGGAACTCCAGACCTGGACCTTTTGCATCCCCACTCAGCATAAAACTGCCTCTTCTGCTCCAGAATTCCAGGGCCTGGCATTTTTGTCAGGATCGTTCAGGCTGCAGTGGACAAAGCAGCTTTCTGTCGCCTTTCTCGCCTTCCTCTAATTCAGAGAGTACTCCTCAGATTCGAGTCTCAGGGGACCAAGATGATTCTCATTGCTCCCTTTTGGCCTCGACAACTCTGGTTTCCACTACCCAACAATATGTTGGCAGTTCCTCAGACCACTCCCTTGCAGGTGAACCTGTTGACTCAGGGTCGGTGGTGCATCAACCTGAGATCACTTCACCTTCACGCTTGGCTCCTGAAGAGGTAGAAGTGAACTGGTTCAACGTCTCTCGAAGAGTTTCAGACATTCTTCTGGCTGCTCGGAAGCCAGCCACTCGAAAGACTTACCGTCTAAGTGGGCGTTTTGACTCTGGTGTACAAAGTCCTCTTTGAATCCCTTTTCCTGTCCACCAGACAAGGTTTTTAGAGTACCTTTTGGACCTCTCAAATTCAGGTCTTCAGTACTCTACAGTCAAAGTTCACCTTAGTGCCATTTCAGCGTATCATGAGCCAGTCTCTTCTTTGTCTCTGGCTCAGTTACCTATGGTTAAGAGATTTCTTAAAGGAATTCTGCATACCAGACCTCCTATAAGATGTCCAGTTGCAGTCTGGGACATTAACCTTGTGCTAGACATGCTCACTCGGAAACCTTTCGAACCTCTGGCTACCTGTGAGCTAAAATTTCTCACCTGGAAGACTGCCTTCCTAGTGGCCATTACCTCAGCCCGTGAGGGTCTCCGAGATGCATGCCCTGGTCACAGACCCTCCAGTATACTGTGTTCCATAAGGACAAAGTAGTTCTTCGTACTCATCTAAATTTCTTCCCAAGGTTGTGTCAGAATTCCATCTAAACCAACCTTTGGTCCTTCCCTCTTACTGCGGACTTCCAAAATGAAGGAAACGTTCTCTTCATTCTTTGGATGTTAAGAAGGCTTTAGCGTTTCTATCTAGATAGAACCAAGAATTTCCATGAGCCCAACAACTTTTCGTTTCCTTCAGTGAGACCTGGCTGGGTCAACCTGTCGCTATCAGATGTATCTCATCATGGCTAGTGGCATGTCTTCGACATTGCTATTCCATGGCACAGGTTAAATTGGAAGGTAGGGTTCACGCTCACTCTACCAGAGCGGTCGCGGCATCCCTAAGCGGAAGTGCATAGCGTGCCTATTACAGACATCTGCGTGCCCCCAGCTGGAGCTCAGTGCATACTTTCGTTAAGCATTATGCCCTGGATGTTCACGCCAGGCGACATTCCACCTTTGGCAGAACTATTCTTAATGGACTCCTGTCCTGGAAACATGAGCTCTTGATCTATCCTGCCGCCCTCTCGGGGGATTATTAGCTCGGTACTCTCCCAATAGTGTGAATGAGTGGTGGAGACTTATGTCCAGGAAGATATGACAATTACGTACCTACCGTAATTCTTGATCTTCTTGGACGGTCTCACCACTCATTCTACCGCCTCCTCCATCCCCGAGCTCAGCACTGTGTTGGTCTTCACTCCCTCAGATCTTTAGGCCGTGAAGACTTCTTTCTTGACCCTTCTTACAGTGCATCCCGGACTATCTTATGTCCGGGCCTAAGGATAGAGTTATCTTTAGTTTAGTTGCATACCTCCTTGGTAAAAAGTACTGGCGGTTGGAGGGTCGGCCTTGAGGAGTAGTCATTGCCATGCAGCTGAGGCTCGCATCGCCATCTCTGGCGCAGACCCTCCAGCAAGAAGTTTGCTCCCGATGGGTCCTAGTGCCTCCGGCGCTATACCCAATAGTGTGAATGAGTGGTGGAGACCCGTCCAAGAAGATCAAGAATTACGGTAGGTACGTAATTTTCATTTCTCGCGGCGCATCTCAGGAAAATAGGAATCCTAGTGTTCCCATATCTGGACGACTGGCTCCTAGCAAGTCCCTCCAGACAAGGAACTCTGAACACCATAGCCACAGCCTCAGACTTCCTCACGTCCATGGGAGTCCTGCTAAATCTCAACAAATCGCAGTTGCAGCCCTCCCAGAAGCTCCTCTTTATAGGAACTCTTCTGGACACCTCCTGTGCGAAGGCTTTTCTCCCAGAGGACAGAAGGAGCGATATCTTTCCGGTGGCCCGATACATCAGAGAAAACTGCTCAGTTCATGCTATCTCGATGCAACGGATGTTGGGTCTCATGGCATCCTCTGTGTTCACTGTACCCTTAGCACATCTCCACATGAGAACCTCTCACTGGATGCTCTGTACTCAGTGGTTCCCAACCACTCACTCTCAGTCCTTTCCCATCAAGGTGACAGAACCTCTGAAGAGGTCACTCACCTGGTGGTCGCAGGAGGACAGCCTTCTGGAAGGATATCCTTTTGCTCCTCCGGATCATCAGATCTCCAGTACCATGATGCGTCCCTGATTGGGGTGGGGAGCTCATTGCCAGAATCTCCACACCCAAGGTACGTGGACTCGGGATGAGTCCCAGCTTCACATAAACGTCTTGGAAATGAGAGCCGTCCTCTATACAGTCCGAGCCTTGAAGGACATACTCTGTCACAAGAACATTCTCCTTCAAACGAACAAAGCAGTGATGTATTACATCAACAAGCAGGGTGGTGCACACTCTTACCCATTATGCAGGGAAGTTATGAGAATGTGGGAATGGTTCCTGGAGCACAAGGCTCTAATCCACACGGTTTATCTGCCAGGAGTACAAAACGAACTGGCAGACCGTCTCAGCAGAACGGACACAGATCCTCATGAGTGGTCTCTCGACTTAAGTCATTCAGTCACTCTTCAAAGAATGGGGAACTCCAGACCTGGACCTTTTTGTGTCTCTGCTCAACACAGAACTGCCTCTCTCCTGCTGCAGAAATCCAGGACCTGGCATTTTCTGTCAGGATGCGTTCAGGCTGCAGTAGACAAGATGCTTTCTGTACGCCTTTCCTCCTCTTCCCCTAATTCAGAGGGTACTTCCCAAATTCAAATCTCTGGGACAAAATGATCCTCATTGCTCCTTTCTGACCCCTGCAGATATGGTTCACACTGTTCAACAGTCTATCGACCCCGAAGGTGCTTCCTTCAGGTGACCTTTTGACCTATGGTCCCATTGTCCATCCCAATCTGAGGTCGCGTCACCTTCACGCTTGGCTCCTGAAGAGATAAAGGTGAATAGGTTCAGTGTTTCTTGTAGGGTTTCAGATATTCTTTTGGCTGCACGTAAGCCAGCCATTAAAAAAAACCTACACAGCCAAATGGAAGCATTTCTCTAGCTGGTGTGCAAAATCCTCTTCGAATCCTTTTTCCTGCCCACCAAATAAAGTCTTGGAGTACCTTTTAGACCTTTCAAATTCAGGTCTGCAGTACTCTACAGTCAAAGTTCATCTTTGTGCCATTTCAGCTTATCATGAGCCAGTACCTTCCATGTCACTGGCTCAGTTACCTGTAGTTAAGAGGTTTCTTAGGGGTATTCTGCATACTAGACCACCTATCAGATGTCCCGTCACAGCCTGGGACATTAACCTAGTGCTAGACCTGCTAACTCGAAAACCTTTCGAGCCTCTAGCTACTTGCGAGTTGAAATTCCTCACTTGGAAGACGGCCTTCCTGGTGGCCATCACTTAGGCACGTAGAGTTTCTGAAATACATGCACTAGTCACAGACCCCCGTACACTGTATTTCACAAAGACAAAGTAGTTCTTAGGACTCATCCTAAGTTTCTCCCCAAGGTTGTCTTAGAATTCCATCTAAACCAACCTTTAGTCCTACCTACCTAGCGAACTTCCAGAATGAAGGGGAGCGTACCCTTCATTCTCTGGATGTTAAGAGAGCGCTGCAATTCTATCTAGATAGAACAAAAGAAATTCGCAAGGCTCAACAACCGTTTCCTTCAGCGAGACCCAGCTGGGTCAACCTGTCGCTATTAGATGCATTTAAGCGTGGCTGGGTGGCATGCCTTTGCCACTGCTATTCTATGGCACAGGTTAAGCTGTAAGGAGAGTGTACGCTCACTCGAACTAGAGCAGCCGCGGCATCTCTGGTGGAGATCCGCAACGTGCCCATTGCAGATATTTGCAGTGCGGCTACCTGGAGCTCAGTGCATACTTTCGTTATGCACTGCGCCATTGATGTCCATGCCAGATGACATCTGTCATTTTAGCGGGACTATTCTTATCGGACTTCTGTCCTAAGTATGCGAGCTCTTATTTCCTGCCGCCTATCTCGGGGATTATTAGCTCGATACTGTCCCATTAGTGTGAATAGTGGTGGACTTTATGTCCAGGAAGATATGGAAGTACATACCTACGTAATTCTTGATCTTCTTGGTCGAAGCTCCATCACTCATCTACCATCCCCCAAGCTCACTTCTTTGTTTTTGGTCTTCACTCCCTCAATGGCTGGGCTGTGAAGATTTCATTGTTGACCCTTCTTACACGGGTCAGTCGGGCTATCTTATGTCTGATTTTGTTAGGTTAGTCGTCCTAGGTTAGTTACACTGCACCTCCTCGGAAAAAGGGTAATGAGGTGGTTGGAGGGTCGACGTCAGGATGGTCTTTACCCGAGGCAGGGGCTCACGATGCAGCTTCTAGCAGCTCCATCTCTGGCGCTGGCCCTCTTGAAAAGTTGCTCCGCTGGGTCCTAGATGCCTCAAGCGTGCAGATCAATTAGTGTGAATGAGTGGTGGAGACTTTGTCCAATAAGATCAAGAATTACGGTAGGTACATAATTTCCATTTCTAGGGACATGGATATGTTGTTCATCCACACTCATTGGCAGTATCCTTGCCGCTTTAAATCTTGCCGGAAGGTCTTCAAGCTTGCTCCTCCACCCACCGGGTGGTATAACTCAGCTCCGCCCCATGACGATCTTCCTTACGCTTGGAGCTCAGGTTCCTCCTTAACACTCTCGTTTGTGACTAGTTCCTATTTCTCCGTTTGCGGATTTAAAAATATTTTGCAAAAGACTTTGAGTCTTGATCCCGTCAGCTCGCGATGGATAATCGACTCCAGTTTGGAGATGCCCATGCGGAACAGAAGATGTCTAGACGGATCCACACTCCACGTGTCTCTTACTGCCTAGGCCAGCGCGACCCGCGAGCTTGCGAACTGTGCTCATCTTTCTCGGCCTCGTCCTCGAAGACACGTGCTGCCCGATTGCAACTGGGCCGTCCGAGCGTTCCCTCGAGTGAAGTCAAGGAGGCCCGGTTGGCGGTGTCGGCGGACATTCGGGGATCAGCTCGGCGGATAGTCGCCCTCGAGAAGGCTGCCGCGGGCGTGTCTTCCTCGGCGCGGCATTTATCCTGCTCTCCTGGGTTCTTCCTACACGGCTTCCTTTAGGAGCTTTGTCTGTCCCTCTCCACTAAGGAGAAGGGCCTCGTCTGCTGGACCTTTTCTCGGATCCAAAAGAAGGACAGGGTAGAGTCCCTCCGTCGGCGGCTCTTGGGAGGCGGGAAGGTCCCTACTCCCGAGCCGTCGGCAGTCGGCTTCAGTTGACCGCTAGAAGCTTGACCAATGGCCTCACAGTGTCCCCGTCAGGTCAGTTGACGAGACTCCCACTGATGATCGAGTTTTCTCTGCAACCCATTGGACGAACTGTGCTCCTTTAACGGCCAATTCCCCAGTTCCCGGAGGAGTTGAGGATCCGTGGGCGCCTGTGCCTCGGTTCGGAGCCCTCGGATGGACCTTCCGAGCGAAAGAGTGTCGGTTTGGCCGACACCTCCTGCCACCGACCAGGCCCGGGACTCTGGTCTCGGTCTCGGACCTCTTAGCGGTCCAGCCCGTTCCCACCGTCATAAGCGGTCGGTCTCGGCACATGATGGCGGCGTCGCCCGCTCGTCTCGTCCTCCTCCTCGGATGAGGGAGGCATCGGCATCAAGTCGGCCAGTGCGAGCCTTATGTTGCAACAGCTCTCCTGGCCGGGGAATAAGCCGACTCCGGCGCCTTCCAGCCATTAAGTAACTGTCTACCGGGCAGCCCGACACAACCCCTCGACTTGCCGAGGCCTATACCCAGGCGGTTGTTGGCCAAAACCAGCTGCTCCACGATTGCGGTGGAACCTCCGCCTCCACAGCCACTGGTGGGGGCTCCGACCAAGGATTCGATTGACTAGGGTTTCCTATCGGTGTCAGTTACCCTCACTCCCGACCGACCTCGGCTGGTGAAGGGTGGTTCAGGCCAGAGGCAGCTCTTCGAGGACTCTTCCGGTCAGAAGATGATTCCCTCCTTCTTCTCCAAGCGACTGGACTTGGAGTCTTCGGAGGTCAGCCAATGACGATAGCCCGTCGTCCTTCCTAGGACTGCCGGCTCATCTCCGAGTCTACGGGATGGAGCTCGAACCCGTTCAAGCGGGCCAGGTATCCCTCACGGAGATTCTGGACGAGGGGATTCTCCGGCGGAGGCCTTTCCGGTGGCGAGGCCATAGTGGGTCCAGCACTGGAACTTTGGCAGCGCCTGCTTCCTGCCCGCGCCTTGACCAGGATGGCCAGGAAGTATCCAGTCCTACCGGTTCCTTATCGGTTTTGGAACACCCTCTGCTGAGGGGTTGGTTTCCGACAGCGTTTTCGGCCAGCGCATTAGCGCCAGGATGTGGACAAACCTCCTGACAGAGTCAGAAATTGGACATAATAGGGGCGAAAAGTCACGGCTGCGACCTCTCTCGGCCTTCGTCCAGGCCAGTTCGGCCGTCCTCATGGCACATTTTCTCATGCCCTGTTGGGCTCCCTGGATGAGGTCATCCTCATCTTCCGCCGATCTGCAGACTACGGTTAAGCAGGTGCGGGACCAGGGCAGGGCAGTGGCCAAACAGCAGCTCAGACTGCTTTGGATGTGGGGACTCATGTACCAGATCGGTGGTGCCGCGATGGCTATCGTCGGCGGGCTTAGCTGAGGATATCCACCTTCGCCCGATACCCAGCACAAGTTGGCGGATGTTCCTTTTGGGACTGACCTCTTGACCCTGGGGTGGAAGGTCACCTGCAGAGGATCGAGAAGTCCAATGCCACCTTGGACTCGGTCTCTTCCGCTCAGAAGGACAAAGACACAAACCACAGCTAAGCCCTTTAGTCCTTCTGGCACTTTGGCCTTCCATCCAACTATCAGGGCCAGCAGGCTCGTGTGGCATCCCAAACCCAAACGCCGGCTTCCTCTAACAGGAGGCAGGGAGGAAAGGGCCCAGGAGGTCCCTCGGCGGTCCTCCTCCAAGCCTGCCCAGTGATGGCTGAGGGTGTCGCCCCCATCCCCGTCACCTTACCCCTGGTCCCCGTGGAGACGCTCCAGCACTTCCGTTCCGCCTGGTCCGCTGTTACCACGGACAGGTGGGTCTTGGAGGTGGTGGAAGAGGCCTGCCTCTGGAATTGACAGGCACCACCCTTCAGAGCCGTACGCCTCGGAGCCGGGATCCCCAGCCTCACTGGCGGCTCGTCAGGCCGACGCCGCCTCCTCCTCCAGAAGGAGGTGGTAAGAGGTGGTGGACCCTCTTTCAGACCCAGGGTTTGTGTCCAGGTACTTCCTGGTTCCGAAGCGACGGGGCTGGCCCCATTCTCGACCTACGACCTAAACAAGTTCCTAAGGTCTCGAACCTTCAGGATGGTCACTCTGGCTCAGATAATACCATCCTTGGGCAGCGTGTGGTTCTGCTCTCTGGACTTGCAGGGCCAGCGTTTTTCCGTCCCTATCCGTCCATCTCACCAGAGATTCCTTCCGCTTCCGGCGGAAGGATCTCTCTTGAGTTCAAGCCATGCCCTTGGCTTGTCTCCAGCTCCAGGGTCTTCACCAAATGCATGGCAGTGGTGACAGCATTCCCTGCGGCGCCGAGGGGTCGGGTGTACCCTTACCTGGAGCGACTGGCTGATAGCAGCTCCCTCCAGGAAGGAGGCGGAGTGGTCAGAGATCTGGCCCTCCAGGTCTGCTCTCAACTGGGCCTCCTTATCAACGAGGCCAAGTCGAACTCGAGCTGAAGCAGGTGATTTTATTCATCGGGCGCAGCTCGACTCTCTTGACCAGAGCGCGGCTCCCGGCCGGACAGGGCAGGTTCTTTCCTCCTTTGCCCGATCATTTCTGGTTGGGCAATTGCGCCTGCCGGGACTTCCTCGCCTCCTGGGTCTCATGGCGGCCTGTACCAGCGTGGTCCGTTGGGCCGCTGGAACATCCGATCCCCTTCAGTGGGACTGGCCAGCCAGTGGTCACAACGCTACGATCCCTTGGACCAGCTTGGTATCGGTGACTGAGGGGATGTGGGCAGCTCTCCAGTGGTGGACCGTTCCAGATCATTTGCAGGAGGGCATCCGTTAAGTCCGCCCGGCCGCGGTCTCTCTGTCGACCGATGCCTCTCTGATGGGTTGGGGTGCCCATCTGGGGAACACGGGCTCATGGCCTCTGGTCCCGCGGAGTCCGATGCCACATCAACCTGCTGGAGCTCGGCGGTCCGCCTAGCTCTCACCGCCTTTGCTCCGTTCCTCCGGGGTCAAGTGGTCCGAGTCCAGGCGGACAATACCACGACCATGTACTATCTAAACCGCCCAGGCGGGGGCGCGCTCCATGCTTCTATGCAAGAGCTCTCCGCATTTGGTCACTCGTGCGCAGCCTGGAGGCGGATCTCCCTAGCCATTCACGTGCAGGGAGCCTCCAACACCCTGGCCGATGCCCTGGGCGGATAGGGGCTGCATCCACAGTGGTCTCTCTCCGGAGGTAGTACAGCATCTGTTCTCCCTTTGGGGCACACCTCAGGTGGACCTGTTTGCCTCCATGGAGGCAGCGAAGCTGAGTCTGTTTCATGCCCGCCCCTCAGCAGGGGCTCGCTGCAGGGGATGCCTTCTCGGAGCCAATGGACCCGGGCCTCTTTCGCCTTCCCCATTTCCCTTGATCCACAAGGTGCTTCTCAAGGCGAGGAGGGACAAGGCGCAGGTGATTCTGATAGCCCCAGACTGGCCTCGCCAGTTCTGGTACCCAGATCTCCTCAGTCTCAGCTCAGGACTCAGCGGCAGCTTCCAGCTCGCCGGACCTGCTCTCAGTCAATCAGGGAAGGTGTTCCATCCGGACCTTCAATCCCTGCACCTGACGGCCTGGTTCCTGGCTGCTAGAGTTCCAGGCTTTGGGTCTTTCCGACGAGGTCCTCAATGTAGTTGGGCGTCCGTGAGAGTCGACCAGAAAATGCTATGCCTTCAAATGGAAAAGGTTTTCCATTTGGTGTCAGGAGAGGCTGGACCCTTCCTCCTGTTCCTTGGCAAGCATCTTGGACTATTTATGGTCCTTTCTAGTCAAAGGCTTGGGTCGGCGGCCCTAGAGGGTGCACCTGGCAGCCATCTCTGCTTACAGAGGCGGGCCGGGAAGCAGTCAGTGGCCAGGAGAAGGTGGTCTGGCGCTTTTTCAAGGCCTTGATCACATTTCCTCCAGTGCGGGAACCCCCACCTCCGTGGGATCTACTGCTGGTACTGGCAAAGCTCATGGGCAAGCCATTGAACCTATGCACAGGTGTGCTCTCTCTCACCTGTCGTGGAAGACCGCCTTCTTGGTGGCTATCACGTCAGCCAGAAGGATGGGAGAGCTCCAGGCGCTTTCCGCCAGTCTCCTTACCTGGTCTTCCACAGGGACAAGGTTGTCCCTGCTTGCCCCCACCGAAATTCCTTCCGAAGGTGGTGTCGGAGTTTCACCTTAACCAGTGTTGACTCTGCGGTGTTCTACCCAATCACACCTCGGAGGCCGAATATAGGCTCCATACTCTGGACCCCGAAAAGGCGCTCGCTTATTATAAGGGCGCAGCGGCTGAAGTCGGGGGGAGAGGTTCGTCCAGCTGTTTGTCACCTACGCTGAAGCCGCATCTGGCAGACCTGCAGCCAAGCGGACGATAAGCAGGTGGGTAACCTCCTGCATAGATCTCTGCTATAAGTTGGCGGGCATGGAGCCTCCCAGAGGATAAAGGCCATTCTACCCGCCATACTGCCTGCAACGTGGCTGCTTCCAGGGACGTCCCCTATCCAGAAATCTGCAGGGCTGCTACCTGAAGTCAGCAAACACCTTCATTACCCACTACCACATCGACCTTGAGTCACGCGGGATGCTGTTTGGGCCGGGTTCCTCCAGTCTCTCTTTCCCAAGTAAGTATATGGGGTGTGCGTCTTGCCTCCCTCCTCCCGGAGAACTGCTAGGTCTGCCAATGAGTGTGGATGAACAACATATCCATGTCCCTAGAAATACAGGTTACTCACCTGTAACAGGAGTTCTAGGAATGGTATATGTTCATCCACACTCCCCGACCTCCCGGCCTCGACACTGACAACCTGAGCTTCCAGCGGGCCAGATCTGGCGTCATGGGGCGGAGCCGAGAGTTATACCACCCGGGTGGGTGGGAGGAGCAAGCTTGAAGACCTTCCGGCAAGATTTAAAGCGGCAAGGATACTGCCAATGAGTGTGGATGAACAACATATACCATTCCTAGAACTCCTGTTACAGGTGAGTAACCTGTATTTTTTGCTCAGTTGTCCAGGGCCTGGTGTTTTCTGACGAGACGCACTGTCCCTCTCTTGGACAGGGAAGTTCCT
This sequence comes from Neoceratodus forsteri, assembly GCA_016271365.2. NCBI lineage: Eukaryota > Metazoa > Chordata > Ceratodontiformes > Ceratodontidae > Neoceratodus > Neoceratodus forsteri. The sequence goes on along the minus strand of CM028133.1, from coordinate 1,104,136,196 downwards.
GTACGCCTTTTCTGCTTTTCCCCTCATTCAGAGAGTACTGCTCAAATTGCAGTCAGAGGGAGCCAGAATGATTGATTCTGGTGGCTCCTCTATGGCCTCGTCAGGTCTGGTATCTGTTGCTCCAGCAACTGTCTCTGGAACCTCAAGTTCAGTTGCCACTCTTCATCCACTTACTCTCACAAGAACAGGGGACACTCGTCCATTCTGCTCTTCAGTCTCTTTACCTGCATGCATGGCTCGTGCAGTCCTAGAGGAAGAGAGTCTAGGAGAGTCAAGCAGGGTGGCTGAAATTTTGGTTGCAGCGAGGAAGCTTTCCACCAGGGCCACGTATGCTTTAAAATGGACTTCGGCCCTCGCCCTAAATCCCTTGGGGTGTCTGGCTAGGCACGTGCTAGAGTATATCCGTCACCTTCTGGACTTAGGATTGAGATACTCATCCATCAAGGTGCACATGTGTGCGGTCTTCACATATCGTGACCCAATAGGAGACAAAACTCTGGCACAGCTTAATGCCTGCAAAACCTTCCTTCGAGGGGTCTTACACGTCAGGCCTCCCAAGAGGGACATCGTTCCTCCTTGGGATCTTCTTTTTGTACTGGAGAAACTCACCCTTCCTCCCTTCGAGCTGGCAGCGTCATGTGAGCTGCGCTTCCTCTCATGGAAGACCCTCCTCTTGGTAGCCATTACCTCTGCTCAAAGGGTTTCTGAGCTCCAAGCTCTGATGTGTAAAGAACCTTACATAGCCTTTAACAGGGACAGGGTGAATCTGCGCACAAACTCTAAGTTTATGCCGAAGGTGGTGTCCGTACTGACCCTTAACCAGGACATCAACCTTCTTATTTATTATCCGGAGTTTATAAACCAAGGAGAAGCACTGTTTCACACCTTGGATAGTCACCGTATTTTGAGGTATTACTTCCACAGGACTCGCTTCTCGAGACAGTCAGACCAGTTGTTTGTCTCGTTCGCTAAGCGAATGCTGGGAGCTCCGGTTTCTAAGCAGACAGTAGCCCGTTGGTTGGTACAGTGTGTCTTCTGTTAGGAGAACCATGACAGACCTCCTTCCGGTGCTATTATGGGCCATTCCCCAAGAGCAGTGGCCTATTCCTTTGCAGCCCTCAAGAACATCTCTTCAGCCGGCATTTGTGCTGCTGCAATGTGGACTTCAGTCCACACCTTTACCAGGCACTACAGCCTAGACATTGCATCCAGAAGGAGAGCAGGTTTCAGACTAGCAGTCCTGCAGGGCCTCCTCTTGTAGACATTTATCAGCAGCTGTTTCAGCTTATGTCCCACCACCCTATCAGACCTGGGCCTATCCTTGGGTACTGCTTGGGACTCTGTCCTAATGGTTTTACCTGCTGCAAGAGCTCCAACCTCGAAAACGGATGGTACGGTTACATAAGAACTTACCGTAACAGTAGATCTTCGAGAGGAGCTCTTACAGCAGGTAGCTTTCCCACCCTCCATTCCCCAGGATTGTATTTGTTGGGTATCTTATCACCAGACCATGGTGAGGAATTCCTGCTCGGTTCTCCGTTTGTTTCTAGGCGGTTCTCCGGCAGAGAACTGAGAGGTGGCGTAGAGGACCGCCCCTTTAAACCATGTTGGGCGGAGCTGACATGAGGCGGTCCCCTGCCTCGAACTGCTAACTACAAGTTTTTCCGTGGGGTCCTGGCATCTTCAGTCCTAATGGGTATCACCTGCCGTAAGAGCTCCTCTCGAAGATCTACTGATCTTACTTCGAGAAGAAGCTCTTGCAGCAGGTACCACAGTTAGGACTGACGCCACCTGGCAGGGGTTCCCGGCATTTTTTTCTTCCAGCAGTACCGACGTGGGAACGCCCCTCCCTGCTGATGTCTGCTCCGCCCCCGGCGTCACGCTATATCAGGGAGGAGATCCCCTCGTGCTCCAGTTCTTTCCCACTGCACAGTCAGAGTTAGTTCGCCTCGGTTACTGCTCGCAGTACCGATTGCACTCCTTCCTTCTCCACCGTTCTCGAACTAGTTTTTCCTGCATCTATGTCCTCTTCCTCCAAAGGGCACGTTAACAAGTTCTTCAGTGGGCAACAGATACCCGCCAAGGACGGCCATTCGGCTTGCCTCTTCTGGCTCGGGGCCCGACCATGATGTCGACGCATGCCCCCATTGTCAGGCCTTCAACTCCCGTACACGGATCAGGCATCAGAAGTCCCTTTCCGCCTTTCTAGCGGAAACGAAATTGGCCACAATGGAACGTGCCTCATCCTCAGGGGAATCGGACCACCCTCCTACCCACAAGCACCACAAACACTGGGAGCACAAGGGCAGAGAGAGAGGTCCCACTCCAGGCCCAGGTCCTCGGGCTCAAAGTCCGGGTCATCTGGGCATGATTCCTGCCTCATGACCCTCAAACCATGTGCCAGATCTTCTGCGGCCAAGTCTCCTGGGACCACCCTTCATCCTCTGAAGGTACATCCGCCCGCCAAGAAGGCTTTCTCGCTGGGCGCAGGTAAGACCTCCTCCAGCTCAGCCTGTTCTTCAAAGACCAACTCCCGGGAGTTGGGCTGGGCCTCCGGGTCTTCAGGCAGCAGGGCCTCCTCCTTACTGCCGAAATCCTTGGACTCAGACCGGCGCCCACATTCGGCTGACCGACGCTCTGTCAGAGTCCACCAAGCACAAGGCCAACTGTCCTAAGGCTCAAAGGACAAGTGGACACCGGACCGACATCCGCCAGTGCTCACCCCTTGGCCACCGACCTGGCGAAGGTCTTCCTGCCCACCGGTCACTGTCCTGACGCCGACCACCCTGGAGCCTCCCGACGCCAGTTCTGGGACCTCATCACCTCAGTCGCCAGTCCGTCTGACATCAGAGCCTGACGACGGAGGAGCTGACAACCCTCCGACGCCACCCCTTAGGCATACGCAGACGACAAGGGTTCGGACTTGATACCAGTACCCCCTGACGGCAGGGCAGGCTCGGGTGCTTCTCCACCCCTTGCGTCTGGTTCTCCCAAATTGAGCCTCACGCAGGTCAAGGATCTATTCTCCCACTGGTGGGACACTATGAAGTGCGATCTACCAGCGGGGGCACCTCCTCCGGCCCCCGTTCCGGTGCCTGATGCCCCAGAACCATTGGACCTAGAGGCAGATAAGGAGCCGGCACCCAAAAACCATAAGGAGAAAAGACGCAGAATGACCAGGTCCAGTAGTTCCTCCCGCTCTCCTCTCCAGACGAGAGGCACAAGAGGAAATTACATCGATCCCCTTCCTCTTCAACCTCGGACTCGTACGTGGACTCCGAAATTTCACATGCGGACTCTGACATCGAGCCGGATCTAGGGGACACGGAGGAGCACCCTAAATCCTCTCCAGATGACCCTAGTTTCATGGAGGTGATGAGGCACATCCAGGCCAACATGGGCTGGGACACTGAGGCCCTGGACCCCGTGCGACTGCTGTTGGCTAAATACCTCCCCAAAAAGACCCTAAGCTGGTGGTCATCCCTCCCATGGTCGACACCTTCGAGGATGTCACCTTTGTGACTTGGAAGTGCCCTCACTCCTCCGCCATGCCCAAGGAGGCTCATCGGCTTTACCGGGCCCCTGAGGACCATCCTTTCCTGGGCTAACCACCCGCAGCACACTCGGTAGTGATTTCAACAGCTCATGACCATTCACCGAGGCCAAAACACCTGAGCACCCAGCCGCCTGATAGTCAAAGTAGCTGGATTCTATGGGGCGCAAGGTGTACTCTGCTGCCACTTGCGGTATCAGGAGTCTCAACTTCCTGACTCACACGGTCCAGTTACAGAACGCCCTTTGGGAACAAGGATTGGACATTGTGCAAAGCATGCCCGATTGCCCTCAGCGGGCAGAGCTTGCAAAACTGCTTCAGACCGGCTCAGACGTGGGTACCCACGATCTTACTTCGAGAGGGCTCTTGCAGTAGGTAATTACATATAGGACTGATGCCGTCGGGGTCCGCCCCCAGGTCAGGTGACCGACGTCTTACGATGTCAGTATAAAGGGGCAGTCCCCCACGCCCGCCTTCTAGTTCTTTCTCGCCGTTCGCTTGTGAAAGCGCCTCGCGGTTAAGTTCAACTGCTTCATCAGTCTGTCTGTCTAGTTTTACTGCTGTTTTTTCTTCAATTTCTCTTGAATTTTTGGCAGGTTTTGGTTCTGTCTTCTGCAACAGTTTTCAGAGGAACCTCCACTTCCTCTGCCTCTATCGCAGCTCTTGTTGACCCAGGATCAGGGGAGGCTGGTTCATTCAGGACTCAGATCCCTTCGACTGCATGCGTGTCTCCTGCAGACATGGTTCAAACCCGGTTTGGGGGTTTGCTGCAGGTGGCTGAGATTCTAGTGGAGGCCAGAAAGCCTTCCACTCATTCCACCTACACCATGAAATGGAAAAGGTTCTCTATTTGGGCCTCTTCCAGAGATCTTGAGCCATTCACCTGTCCTGTCGGGAGGCTCCTGGATTACATGCGTCACCTCTTCGAACTGGGTCTCAGTCATTCCTCTTTGAAGGTTCACATGGCAGCTCTTTCCGCTTACCATGTTCCTTTTGGGGACAGATCTTTTGCGCAGCTGGAAGTCTCTAAGACCTGCCCGAGGGGTATTCTTCACTTGAGACCCCCTAGTCGTGCACCTGCCCCTCCTTGGGACTTGAATTTTATTCTCAAGAAACTTACCCTGCCTGCTTTCGAGCCAGCAGCTTCAGCAGACCTAAAGTTCCTTTCCTGGAAGACTCTCTTCCTGGTGGCCATTACTTCAACTCGACGTATTTCCGAGCTTCTGGCCTTAATGTGTAAGATCCCGTACTTGATTTTCCACAGGGAATGGGTGGCTCTGCGCACCAACCCTAAGTTTCTTCCTAAGGTGGTAGCAGAATCTACGCTGAATCAATCCATGGAACTGCCTGTGTTTTTTACGCAACATTCCAATCAAGGGGAGTACCTCTTGCATACTTTGGATGTTCACCGGATTCTAAGATACTACACCAACAGGACAAAGGATCTCAGAAAGACTGATCAACTGTTTGTCTCTTTTGCTCGCAAAAGAGTGGGCAATGCTGTTTCCAAGCAATGCCTTTCGAAATGGTTGGCTCTTGTATCATTTTCTGCTACGACAAGTATCACAAGACCTTGCCAGGTCAAGTCAGAGGTCACTCCACTAGGGGTGTTGCTGCCTCTGCTGCTGGTTTCAAGAATGTGTCGGTGGCTGACATCTGTGCAGCCGCAACTTGGACTTCTATCCATACCTTTACGAAACATTACAGTTTGGACATTGCATCTCGCCGCAGAGCTGGCTTCGGGTTGGCTGTTCTGCAAAGTCTTCTTTCCTAAGACTATAACAGCCAGAGGATCTGTGTATGAGTAGTTGCCTCCTCCGGCGACCACCTCTTTGTTCCAGACTGCTTGGGACTCGGTCCTATATGTAATTACCTACTGCAAGAGCCCTCTCAGAGTAAGATAGTACAGTTATGTAAGAACTGACCGTAACAGTAGATCTTCGAGAGAGGTTCTTGCAGTGGGTAATACCTTCCCGTCCTCCATCCCCCTTAGCTTTTTCAGCTCCTTTTCCAGGATGGGAAATATCTGCTTCTTTTCGCCTTGCCTTTGGCGGGAATGAACTGGAAGGCGGGCGTGGGGGACCGTCCCTTTATACTGACGTCGTAGGACGTCGGTCACCTGACATGGGGGCGGTCCCCTGCCAGAGACTGCTAGCTAGAAATTTTTCCGTGGGGTCCTGACGCCTGCCGGCATCAGTCCTATATGTAATTACCTACTGCAAGAGCCTCTCTCGAAGATCTACTGTTACAATAAGTTGTTACATAACTGTACTTTCTGAGGTCGGCCATGACTCTGCGGACACCTCTTCAAGGGCGGCCGCCACTGGCATTTGCCTCCGACCCCATGCCTGGCTTCGGGTTTCTGGGTTCGATCCAGATGTCCAGACGAACATACTGGATGCTCCCTTCAAGGGCTCTGTACTCTTTGGCGAAGACACGGAGAGGATCATCACCAGGCTGCAGGACTCCGGCAAGGCAATCTGAACCGTGCAGTCCATGTACCGCCTGAAACGGGCTAGCTCATAAGCCTCGTTTTCGTGGCCGTGGGGGACATCAGCCTCAGCAGCCTGGCTTCCAACCACACTCGCAGCGAGGCTTCTTCAGTCGTAGGGGCGGAGCCAGAGGATCTTCTGCCTCCTCCTCTAGACAGGCTAATGCAGCCACTGCCGCCCTCCCTCCCACCGCCTGACTATCCAGGCTACCCTCCTCCCCTAGACACACCGTCGGAGGAGCTGGTTGGAGGCCGCTTTTCCCTCTGCGCAGATGCGTGGAGTCAAGTAACCTCCGACCAGTGGGTCCTCGATCTTGTGGAGTTCGGGCAGTCCATAGAGTTCGACTCTCTTCTGCCGGACAGACCACCACCCCCATCCCGTTATCCAAGGGAACACCGAGCGCTGGTCAGAAGGGAGATATTATCCCTTTTGGACAAGAATGCATCGAGCCGGCTCCTCCGGCCGAGCGCGAGTGACTCTTCTTCTTCCACTTCTTCCTGGTTCCGAAGAAGTCTGGAGACCTCAGGTCAATCCTGGACCTCAGCGATCTGAATCAGTGGGTCTCCTATCGCAGATTCCGGATGGTCTCCCTTCCCACTCTTCTGCCCCTCATTTCGATGGGAGACTGGCTGGCGTCCCTGGACATGCAGGATGCTTACTTGCATATCCCTATCGCCAGGGGTCATCGAAAATTTCTGAGGTTCCGTTTCAAAGACAAGGACTATCAGTTCCGAGTCCTTCGCATCGGTCTCTCTTCAGCCCCCAGGATCTTCACCATGTGCCTGGCAGTGTTCGCCACGGCACTGTGGAAACGGGACCACTTCCTGTTTCCTTATCTAGAAGACTGACTCCTTCCAGGTCCCGCCTGTTGAAAACCATCAGGGACTCCATTTCGCTGTTTCAGCATCTTGGGGATCACTATCAACAGGGACAAGTATCATCTGCTCCCATCTCAGAATCTCCAGTTCATCGGAGCGCTTCTGGATACCACTCTCTGGGAGGTGTTTCTTCCCTCCGACAGAGCAGGTCGCATTCAGGTTTTGGCGTACCATATCTCTTCAGCCTCAAGAGTTACTGGAAGGCTCCTCCTCAGGCTGCTAGGGCATATGGCAGCTGCCATAGTTTCGGTCTGTCTAGCGTGACTACGCATGAGAACCATCCAGTGGTCCTCAAGGGTTCAGTGGAATCAAACACTAGACAACTTGGACACCTCGATCCGGATCTCTGAGCCAGTCCGCCGGGGATTATGCTGGTGGATGTCGTCACAAAATCTCCTGGCAGGCATCCCCCACATGGGGCACCATCCAGATTCTGACCACAGATAGCGTCGTCCACTGGGATAGAAGCTCATAGAGACACATCGACTCCAGGCTCTTGGTCCCCAATAGAGGAAGATCTGCATATCAACTTTCTGCAGCTGAGAGCGGTCCTTTGCTCAGCAGGACAAAATTGCAAGCTCACGAATGGGAGCTGCTTCAAGAAGTCGTAGATCACATCTTCTGTTGGTGGGGTACACCAGTCCTGGATCTTTTCACATCACCGTTCAAAGCAAAACTGCCCAATTTCTGCTCACTAGGTCCAGAGCCTGGAGCTTTTTGGCAAGACGCGTTGTTCCTCTCCTTGAAAGGGAGGTTTCTCTTCGCGTTTCCTCCTTTTTCCGCTGTTGCAGAAGGTTCTCCTCAAAGCGCAGTCAGAACCTTCCACTCTCATTCTGATTGCTCCGCTATGGCCTCATCATATTTATTTTCCCTTGCTTCAGCGCTTGGCGTCAGAGCCTCCACTGCCTCTTCCATTATCCTCTCATCTCCTGTCGCGGGACAGAGGCTCCCTGATCTATCTGAATCTGCGCTCTTTTCACTTGCATGCCTGGCTCCTCGGGACCTAGCTAAAGCCAGATTTGGTTTGTCCGATCAGGTAGCACAAGTTCTAATTGAGGCGTACAAGCCTGACACCAGGGCCATTTACGCTATGAAGTGGAAACGTTTCTGTATATGGGTCACAGCCAAGAGGGTGGACCCGCTGGTCTGTCCAGTTAACTCAGTTTTAGAATACCTGCTTCTAGGAGTGTGGATATGTTGTTCATCCACACACTCTTTGGCATGTCCCTTTCCCCTTTAAGGATCACCAGAAGTCTTAAAGCAGGCTCCTCCCACCCACCCGGGTGGTATATACCTCTGCTCGCCCCAGGACACCAGATCTTCCTTTTCGCTAGAAGATTCTGCTTGCCTCCCCTTTTAGCGCATGCATTTCGTGAACCCTAACAAACCCTCAGTTTTATAATCACCGAATTGTTCTAGTTAAGCGATCGCCAAATTCATCGCTTCCGACTATGGAAGAAAAATCTTCCCCTGGTTTGCAGAGCTCCTGCGCCCAAAAGATGTCTGCGTACCGATCCCCACTCTGTGCGCATCTACTGCCTCGGTGTCGACCATGACACCTCATCCTGCAGTTTCTGCTTGGCCTTCCATCCTAAAGTCCTGGACGACCGTCTTGCACGTTTGCAACTGGGGAGACCGGAGAAGAGGAATCCTCCACTGAAATCTAAAGAGGCTAGGTGGGCGGTTTCCACGACCGCGGGATCCGTCGAACAATTGGAACACATGCAAGCGTTCGAGGAAGAAGCAGCTCATGCTGCGAGCTCTTCCCGGAGCTTCTTCGTTCCACTCAACCTGGGCTCCACCTTCTCTGGTTCCTTTAGGGAGTTGGGCCAGTCTCTCCTTACCAAGGGGGAGGTGTCTGCATGCCCACACTCTTCTCGATCCCATCACCGGGATAAGGACCCGAGCAAGTCTTCGTCCCGGCGAAGGTGCTCTTGGGACCATGAGAGATTTCAGTCCCAGGAGCATGCTCGCTTTTTCAGCCGCTGGCTTCTTGAACCTTCCGTCTGGCCGCCAACCAAGGATGTGGTCCATGAGGTCGAAATAGTCATCGACCCAATTGAACCTCTGTCGCTGACCCTTTAGAAAGGCTCCTGGTCCTTGTCTTCCCCGATGAGGAGACTCAGTCTGCCGGAGTCCCCATTGAAGATCCAGTCCCGGACTCAGGGAAGCCACGGGTCCTGCCGGTGTCTCCCGACCAACCAAGTCGGCCTGCCTGATCTAGGTCGAGGTCTAGGACTCCCTCTTCCAACAGGTCGAGGAAGAGCCACAAGCACTTTAAAAAGAGGCGACGCCATCGGTCGTCCTCATCCTCCTCGGATGAGGAGAGGCTCCAGTGGAAACTCTGGCATTACGAGGACCTCATGTGGCAGCAGCTGATTCTGGCCAGGCATAAGCCTACTTCGGCTTCTTCCCTGGCCATTACTTGGCTTACGCCTCCCAGGCCGAAGCCGGCGAGATCACCTGTTCAGCCTACACCGGTCTCTCCACCCATCGTGATGGAACCACCACCCAAGCATCCTGTGGGAGGGGCTTCTTCCAAGGACAACAGACAGGACACTGGGCTTCCCCGGCGTTTGTCTATCACGGTCACCCCAGTCCGCCTCCGGCAAGTCGAGGGTGACATGGATGGTAAGCCGTTGTATTCGGATTCAGATGTCACCGGTCTTCACTCACATCCATGGGATGATGATTTGACTGCTGACCTAGACAGAGGAAGGTCCCCCGTCCTTTCAAGGGATTCTCCACCTCATCTCCGAGTCTACAGGGATGCCCCTGGAGCCTATTCAGAGAAAGGCGGAGTACCCTCTCACTGACATCCGCAAGAGAGGGGATACTCCGACAGAGGCCTTTCCTGTGGCCAAGGCCATTTGTGGTCCGGCCTTAGAACTTTGGCAGTGTCCTGCCTCTTGTCCAGCTCCGTCTGTCCTCATGGCCCGCAAGTACACGGTGCCCATGGGGTCCTTTGTGGGGTTCACAGAGCAGCCTTCGGTCGAGAGCCTGGTGACCACCTCTGTGTTCAGGCATACTGGCAGTTAAGCCGACACGGACCAACCTCCTGATGGAGTCCAAACTTTTGGACCATTCAGACAGGAAGGTCTGTGCAGCTTCCTCCTTGGGCCTTCGTTAGGCAAGTTCAGCTGTCGTCATGGCACACTTCTCTCACGCCCTTCTGGGGTTGTTGGATGAAGTCCTCCCACATCTCCCTGCGGACTTGCAGGCCACGGTCAAGCAAGTCCTTGACCAGGGGCGCGCTGTTGCCAAACAGCAACTCCAGACGGCCTTGGACCTTGGGGACTCTTGTGCCTGTTCGATGGCTGCCGCAGTTGCCTCTCGTTGCAGGGCTTGGCTGAGGCTCTTCTCCTTCCTTGGGACCGACCTATTCGGCCCGGGAGTGGCCGGTCACCTTCAGTGTATCGAGCAGTCCTTCACCACTTTGGACGCAACCTCTGCCAAGAGTTCTTTGGGCAAGAACCAACAGAGGAAAAAGAAAAAGCCCTTACAGCATTCTGCCCCTGCGGCTCAGCAGTCGTCCTTTCAAGGCGGACAGCAGCACCAGCTGTAGGCTCAAGCTTGGCGCCCTCGGCCCAAGCAGGGTCCCCAACAGGCCGTAAAGGAGGTCGAGGTTCAGGTCATGGATCCTCCTCCTCCAAGCCTTCTCAGTGACTGGACAGGGCTGCCATCCCCGGTCTCCTCACATCAGCTCTGAGTCCTCCCGTGGGGGGCCGGCTCTGCCACTTTCTTTCTGCCTGGTCCGTTATCACCACGGACAGGTGGGTTCTGGAAGTGGTCGGTCAGGGACTGCTTCTGGAATCCAAGCAGTACTCTCCAAGCCGAGCCCACGCCCATCGGGAGGAACGAGTTTCCGCTCAGACCCAGTACATCACTCAGCTTCTCCTCAAGGAGGCAGTAGCTCCAGTGGCGGATCCTCCAGCAGACCCGGGCTTTGTCTCCAGGTAATTTCTGGTGCCCAAGTGGACGGGGGACTGGTGCCCCATTCTATATCTGCACAACCTGAATCAATACCTCAGGTCAGGCATCTTTCGGGTGGTCACTCTGTCCCAGATAATACCATCCTTGGAGTGAAACATGTGGTTCTGTTCTTTGGATCAGCAGGCCACGTTTTTTCACGTCCCAATCTGTCCGTCCCATCAGCAGTTCCTCCACTTCAGGGTCAAAGGGACCCTGTACAAGTTCCGAGCCATGCCATTGGCCTGTCATCATCCCCACAGGTCTTCACCAGATGCATTACAGTGGCGGCAGCCCATCTCTGGGGGGGGGGGGGTCAGAATTTACTCCTACCTCGACGCTTGGCTCCTAGCAGGTTCCACCCTACAGGAGGTGGAGAGGTCCAGGGACCTGGTCCTCCAGACCTGCTCTCAACTGTGCCTCCTGATCACTTGCACCCTGCCCGGGACTTTCTGCGCCTTCTGGGTTACATGGCGGCGTGCACCTCAGTGATCCGTTGGGCCCTGTTGCACATGCACCCCCTTCAATGAGAGCTGGCCACCCAGTGGACTCAGCACCATGGTCATTTCGACCAGCTGGTCACTGTTACCCAGAAGATGTGGGACGCTCTCCAATGGTGGACCGCCCCAGACTGGCTGCAGGAAGGGATCCCGTTTGTCCGCCCCAAGCCGACGGTCGTCCTCACGAGCGGTGTCTCATGGGCTGGGGAGCCCACATGGGGACAAAAGGGCCCACGGTCTCTGGACCCCCGAGGAGTCCCGATGCCACATCAACCTGTTGGAGCTCAGAGCAGTCAGCCTGACACTTTCAGCCTTCGCTCCTCAGCTCCGGGGTCAAGCGGTTCAAGTCCAGACGGACAATACCACAACCATGTACTGCCTCAACAAACAGGGCGGCATGCACTCCCGTCTGCTGTGCAAGGAGGTGCTCCGCATCTAGATCCTCACGAGCTGGTTGGAGGCAGATCTCCTAGCCATCCATGTGGCAGGAGCCTCGAACCAGCTGGCGGATGCTCTCAGCCGCATAGGCCAGACATCCCATGAGTGGTCTCTTGATCCAGAGGTAGCTTACAGTCTGTTCTCCCGTTGGGGCCAACCGATGCTGGACTTGTTTGCCTCAGGGAAAACACCAAGCTGAGGCTGTTTCATGCCTGCCCCCCTCAGCAGGGCTCGCTGCAAGGGGATGCCTTCTCGAGGCCATGGACCCCAGGCCTCCTCTGCGCCTTCCCTCCATTTCCCTTGATCCACAAGGTGTTGTTCAAGGTGTGGAGGGACAAGGCGAAGGTGATCCTGGTAGCCCAGATTGGCCACGCCAGTTCTGGTACCCAGATCTCCTCAGCCTCAGCTGCGGGCCTTCGGAGCAGCTTTGTACACGCCCGGACCTGATATCTCTGAACCAGGGGAAGGTATTCCATCTTGACCTTAAATCCCTGCACCTCACAGCCTAGTACCTGAGCGGCTAGAGTTCCAGGCTCTGGGTCTTTCCAAAGAAGTCTATACTGTGGTGGAGGCATCCAGAAAGGAATCGACCAGGAAATGTTATGCCTTCAAATGGAAACGCTTTTCCATTTGGTGTCAGTGTAAGGGTCTGGACCCCTTATCCTGTTCTGTGGCTAACATTCTCTACTACCTTTGGTCTTTCTCCAAAGGGGGTCTATGGTCATCGACCTTTTGGGTGCACCTGGCAGCCATTTCTGCTTACCGGGCGTGGGCTGGTGAACCGACATTGGTGCACGAGACAGTGGTCGGGTGCTTTTTCAAAGGCCTGGATCACATTTCCCCTCCAGTGCGTGAACCTCCACCTCCGTGGGATCTGTTGCTGATTTTGCCAAAGCTCATGGGCAAGCCATTCGAACCCATGCACAAATGTGAGCTTTCACACTTGTGGAAGACTGCCTTCTTGGTGGCTGTCACGTCTGTCAGAAGGACAGGGGAGCTCCAGGCGCTTTTGGTGGACTCCCCTTATCTGGTCTTGCACAGGGACAAAGTTGTCCTGCGCCCCCACCCGAAATTCCTTTCGACGGTGATATCAGAGTTTCGCCTTAACCAGGTGTTGACTCTGCCGGTTTACTACCCTAATTACACCTCGGATGCAGAGTACAGGCTCCATACCTTGCACCTGGGATGTGCTGTCTCCTGTTATAAGGAGAGGACGGTGGAAATTCGTGGAGAGGTTCGCCAGCTGTTTGTCACCTGTGCTGAAGCCGCTTCTTCCAGACCTGCAGCCAAACAGACCATTGCAAGCTGGACTACATCATGCATAGGTCTGTGCTGTGAGTTTGCGGGCAAGGAGCCTCCCAGAGGGATAAGAGCTCATTCTACCGGCATACTGCTGCATTGGTGGCTGCTTCCAGGGACATCCCTATCCAGGAAATCTGCCGGGCCGCTACCTGAAAGTCAGCTAACACCATCTCCCACTACCACATCGACCTTGAGTCACGCCAGGATGCTGTTTTTGGGGCCTCGGTTCTCCAATCTTTATTTCCTAAGTAGGGGGGTGTGTGCCTTGCCTCCCTCCTCCCGAACTGCTTGGGAGTCTGCCAAGAAGTGTGGATGAATAACATATCCATGTTCCTAGAAGAATAGGTTTCTCACCTGTAACAGTAGTTCTAGGATTGGTATATGTTGTTCATCCACACGCACCCACCCAACCTTTCTGGCTTCAGGCGCACAACCTTTCTTCCAGCAGGCTAAGATCTCGCGTCATGTGGCGGAGCTGAGGTATATACCACCCGGGTGGGTGGGAGGAGCCAGCTTGAAGACTTCCAGCAAGTTTTAAAGTGGGAGGGGACATGCCAAGAAGTGGGGATGAACAACATATACCACTCCTAGAACTACTGTTACAGGTGAGTAACCTGTTCTTCCCAGCCGGCTCCGTCGACTGAGCACCGTGTTCCACTGGGACATCCAGCTGCATTTGCCATGCATACTGCCCCTTCACCCACACAGGTGTATACTCGTAGGGGCTAGGTGGACAGGGTCCAAGACTCTGGACTTTACCACCCAGGGGTAAGACTTGCTCAGGCTACACGTCCAGTCACCTCCAAAAAACAATTCCCCTGGCCCTCCCAAAACAACTGGACGTTACTCCAGTAGTACAGCAGGTCTTGCATGCTCTGCCCTCCAATCCAGGAGTGCCAAGCCACCTCTCCCATTCCCCTGCTTACCTGCCTCCACGCTTCCAGGTTGATGGAAAACCTTCCCACCCTGATCACATCCCTCATACGGCAGTCACTACCACCTATCAGATGAGGCTGAATTGCCAGTAGATTTTACTGGAGATTTGGAGGATGAGGACTTCCAGGAAATGGATTTTCAGCCCCACTCTCCTCCATCAGAGATTTCCTCTGTCATTGAGGATTTATCCAGGCAGGCGACTGCCTCTCCTCTGGATGACCCATCATTCCATGAGAGGATGGTCCAGATTCAAAAAAAATAAAAAAGTGATGAGATTCTTTACCACCGAACATGATGAACAATGTAAGGATATGGCAGGTTATCTAAAGTTACCAGAAGGCCTAGTCTTGGTGGTAACCCCCACTGATCCAAACCTGTCAATATATTATGCTTGCCACCTGGAACCAGCCTTTCAATGTTTCAGCTATCCCCCGCAACACGGATCACCTCTACCAGGCTCCTCTGGATCATCCTTTCCTATCCACCACTCCTGAAATGGATTCATTGGTGCTTACTGTCACTCATGATCGTCTTAACGAAACAAAACACATGATCTCCTTACCTCCAGATAATGGGAGATATGGTCAAATACCAACATACACTGTGGTCCTCAGCCATTGACTCGGTCAATAAACTATTTCCTTTTCAGGAACAGGAAAAGTTATTGGCCACTATAGCTACTGGCAGTTCTATTTTCTAGACACCCACTCTGCTCGACGTATGACGCGGTCGATCCCTTCAGCCCGCATGTCAGCAACTGTCATGACTCTGCATCGCCATACTTGGCTTAGTGTTTCAGATGTCACACCTGATGTACAACATAGAGTGCTCAATGCCCTTTTAATGGGTCTAGACTATTCGGGCCAGGAACCCAAGCTTTGACATGTGATTTCCAAGTTCCAGGGAGAACCTTCAGTATGGTGCATGGCATGTCCCATACTTTCCAGCAATCCTACCATTCTCAGTCCTCCCTTTACACCAAAAGAGGTGGAAAATAAAGAGGCTGTAATAAAAGCAGCTCCGAGGTCATCCTCAGCTCAATAGAACCAACACCTCTGCTGCCTAGGGCTCTCACTCCCACCCACCCAATCGGACTGGTCAGCCCGCCTCCCAGTGGCTTACTGAGGCTATGTCCATGCCTCCTCGACCAGGCCACGGCCACGGAAGCGATGGGCAGTCATTTTGCCCTCCATTTGGAGGCCTGGAACACACCTCCTGCAGCACACACACACACAGGGATTTTACTCCCACTTCTTTCCTGGTTCCCAGGTCAGTACTGGACCTCAGACAATTGAACCTATACATCCAGTACAAAAGGTTCTGCATGATCGCCCTAAACTAAAAACAAGTGGATTGGCTATGTGCCCTATGTATGAAGGATGCCTGCCTACATATTCCTATCCATCCAGCCCATCACAGGTTACTTTGTTTCCACCTGTTGGGTCAACATTACCAATTTTGGGCACTTCCATTCTGCCTCTCATCAGCCCCCAAGAGTGTTCACCAAATGCCTCATGGTAATAACAGCAGCCCTACACTGGAACGGGCACTTTGTCTTTCCATACCTGAATGACTGACTCATCAAAGCAGAATCCAGACCAGCTGTGCTTTCCTCCCTAGAAGCAACCTTAACTCCGTTTCCATGCTCTAGGTGTTACAGTCAATTGGCCACAGTCCAATTTGACCCCTACACCATTCAAATATATAGGAGCAGTCCTAGACACTGTCTCCGCCAAAACCTTCCTTCTGGCAGACTGGCAACACAAGTCTCAATCTCTGACATCACAGAAACAAGCCCAAAAATTTGTCATTGCCTAATGCATGCTATGTCTCCTAGATCATATGGCCACTACCATCTCTACGATAGCTTTTGCCCGTGTTCATATGAAACTAGTCCAGTGGGTTCTCCAGAACCAGTGGTCTCAACATTGCCCTCCGCCGTAGTCTGACATTCCGTGCCAACCTGTGCCAAGGCATGCCCTTCCAATTTCCCCCTCTCACGCAGATGTTGACCACGGATGCATCCCTGGAAGGGTGGGATGCACGCCTGGGTCCTTACAGGACACTTGGCAAGTGGACCACCTCTGTCCCTAATCCCCACATCAGTCTGCTGAAGCTGAGAGCAGTTTGCTTAACCCTTCAGGCTTTTCAGCATCATCTATCTCTGGGACCGTTGCTGATTAAAACAAACAGCACTGCAGTAGTATTCTACCTCATCAAACAAGGAGGTACAAAGTCCGGTTCTCTGTACAAAGAGACCCTTGCAGTCTGGCAGGAAGTCATTTGGCAAACTCTAGTACTGACAGCCGTTCATATAACAGGACGTTACAACCTCCTGGCTGACCGTCTCAGTCGCCAGTCATCAGCACAAGAATGGACACTTCATCACGGAGTACCTGACCAAATCTTCCATCTGTGGGGAACCCCACATCTGGATCCATTTGCTTCACCAGCCAACCATACTCTCCCCAGATACTATTCCATTATCCCGAACCCCTCTGTTGCCTCAGCCGGTGTGGTTCCTTCTACTTCAGTAGTTATCAGTGGAGGAACCTGTTCAGTTGCCAGTCAGACCAGATCTCTTGACTCTGAATCAAGGGACCCTTCTGCACCCCAGCTGGAAGGCCTACACCTTCATGCTTGGCTCCTGAGGACGCTTTCATTGCACATCTAAAAGTGTTCTCTCCTGTTGCTAATTTCTTACTGGCCTCATGTAAACCAGCAACCAGGGAAATGTATTCCAAATGGAAATGCTTTTCCATCTAGGCTGCTTCCCAATCATTGTATTCCTATTCATGTCCACTGATGAAGGTTTTAATTACCTGGCCTTAATTGCCGAGACAGAATTAAGCTGTTCCTCCATCGAAGTCCATTTGACCACTCTTTCGGCCTTCCACGAACCTCTGGATTACTGTACCAACATCACCTAGCCAAACTTTCTGAAAGGAATGCTACATATTAAACCTCCTCCGTGGGATCTGTTTTCTGATAGAGAAATTGACTCGAGCCCTTTGAACCGGCGGCCACCTGTGACCTCAGTTTTCTTTTAGAAAACACATTTCTAGGGATGTGGATATGTTGTTCATCTACACTTCTTGGCATTGTCCTTTTCTTCTTTAAATCTGCCGGAAGGTCTTCAAGCTGGCTCCTCCCACCCACCCAGGTGGTATAACTCTCAGCTCCGCCCCATGACTCCAAATCTTCCTTTCCATCAGAAGATTCAGGTTGCCTCCTTCGTGCTCTCTCATTCTGTAGGCCTTGGCTTCTAAACCTTCAGTTCTTAAAAAAATTCGACTTACTCGCGTTAGCGATTGTGACTGTTGCTCCTCGATTAAGAATATCTAGTCTTCCCCCAGATTTCACCGGTGCCTGTGCGGCCAGAAGATGATGTGTACAGACCCGCATACAACGTGCGTCTACTGGCTTGGTGTCGGCCACGACCTGCGAACCTTGACTTGCTTTTCAGCCCAGCATTCTCAATGATCGTCTCGCATGCCTTAAATTGGGCAGGCCCGAAAAACTGATCCCGACGGTGAAATCCAAGGAGGCCCGGTGGGCGGTTTCTGCAGCCACAAGATTCACCCAGCAGTTGGAGCGCATGCAGGCCTACATGGAGGAAGCGGCTCACTCCACAGAATCTTCCTCTCGGGGCTTCTTCGTTCCACTCAACTTGGGCTCCACTTTCTCGGGTTCCTTCCGAGAGTTGTGCCACTCTCTCCTGACTAAGGGGTGAGGGTCCTGTGGGCATGCACTCTTCTCGTTCCCATAAGCGGGAGATGGACCCGGGACCGTCTTCGTCTCGAGAGAGACGCTCTTGGGAGCAGGAGAGATCTCGGTCCCAGGAGCTGGCCATTTCGACCTCTGTCAAGATTGCCTCTTCGGCTCTGCCGTCGGGCCAGTCGACCGAAGCTGAGATTGTTCTCGACCTGATCCACCCATTTTCGCCGACTCTGGTCAACAACTCCCTCAATCAGACTCTGGTCCTTTACTTCCCCGATGAGGAGACCCAGCATGCTGGGAAACCTGCTGAGTAATTGATCCCTGACCCCCGGAAGTCTCCGGTCCTACCGGCATCTCCCGAGCGACCGAGTTGGCCTGCCCAATCTCGATCGAGGTCTCAGACCTTTTTGACTGACATGCTGGCACAAGCGCGCCAAAAAGAGGCAACGCCACCGGTCGTCCTCGTCTTCCTCAGATGAGGAGAGGCTTCAGCGGAAACTCTGTCGACACTACGAGGACCTCCTGAGGCAGCAGCTGATTTTGTCCGGGCATAAGCCGACCCGGCCATTACTTGGCTTTCACCTCCTAGGCCAAAGCAGACTCCTCAGGAACCGATAAAGTTGGTTCCCCCACCCACGGAGCCAGCTAAACCACTTCCGGTTCGGCCTAACCCAGTCTCTCAACCGATCCTGGTGGAACCGACACCTAAGCAGCCTGTGGGAGGAGCTTCTTCTGATGAAGCTCAGCCGGACACCGGGCTTCCCTGACGTCTTTCGGTCACTGTCACCCCTGACTGCCCTAGGTGGGTCAAGGTGACCTGAGCGGTTGACCACTGTATCCGGACACTTCAGATTCGAATGACACTGGCCTTCATTCTCATCCACGAGATGACGAGTCGGCTGGTGATTTAGCGACGGAGGAAGGCCCTTCCTCCTTTCAGGGCATTCTCCGCCTCATCTCTTGAGTCCACAGGGATGCCCCTGGAACCTATTCAGAAAAAGGCGGAGTACCCTCTCACAGATATCCTCAAGAGAGCGGATACCTTGACGGAAGCCTTTTTCTGTGGCCGAAGCCATTGTTGGCCCGGCTCTCGAACTTTGGCAGCATCCTGCCTCCTGTCCAGCTCCATCTGCCTGAATGGCCCGCAAGTATGAGGTGCCCATGGGGTCCCTCGCGAGGTTCACAGAGCACCCTTCAGCCGAGAGCCTTGTGATCACCTCTGTGTTAAGACATACTGGCAGTTCTGCTGATACAGACAGACTTCCGGAGAAGGAGTCCAAGAAATTGGATCACTCTGCCCGGAAGGTTTGTGCGGCCTCTTCTTTAGGCCTCCGTCAGGCAAGCTCGGCCGTCGTCATGGCACACTTTTCCCATGCCCTTTTGGGGTCCTTGGACGAAGTCCTCCCACACATCCCCGCAGACTTGCAGACCACGGTCAAGCAGGTCTAGGACCAAGGCCATGCTGTTGCTAAGCAGCAGCTCCAGACGGCCCTGGACATGGGGGACTCATGTGCCCGTTCGTTGGCAGCCGCAGTTGCCTCCCGCCATAGGGCTGGGCTGAGGCTCTCCTCCTTTCTGGAGGATACCCAGCACAAACTGGCTGATGTGCCTTTCCTGGACACAGATGTTTTCAGCCCAGGTGTGGCCAGTAATCTTCAGCGCATCGAGCAGTCCAGTGCCACTTTAGACGCCACTTCTGCTCAAAGTTCTTCTGGTCCCAAAAAGCAGCAGAAGAAGCCTTTTCGGCATTCTTCCCCTGCGTCCCAGCAGCAGGCTCGGGCTTCGTGCCCCCGCCCCAAGCCTGGACCTACCCAGGCCCGTAAAGGAAGTCGAGGTTTAGGCCCTGGGCGCTCTTCCTCCAAGCCTTCCTAGTGACGGGATGGGGTTACCACCCCTGTTCCCATCATGCTGGTTCTGGGTCCTCCCGTGGGGGGCCGGCTCCGCCATTTCCTTTCCGCCTGGTCCACTGTTACCATGGACAGGTGGGTCTTAGAAGTGGTCAACCAGGGTCTGTCTGTGGAATTCGAGTAGTACCCTCCAAGCCGAACCCGCGCCCCACAGGAGGAGAGAGTATCTGCCCACACTCAGACGGCTCTCCGAGATGACATTGCTCAGATCCTCCACCAGACTCTGGGTTCGTTTCCAGGTAATTCCTGGTTCCGTAGCAGACGGGGGTCTTGCGCTCATTCTAGATCTCCACGACCCGAATCAGTATCTCAGGTCACGCACCTTCAGGATGGCAACTGTCCCAGATCATACCATCCCTGGAGCAAAACATGTGGTTCTGCTCACTGGATCTCCAGGATGTGTTCTTTCATGTCCCAATCCATCCATCCCACCAGCGGTTCCTCCGCTTCAGAGCAGAGGAAACCCTATACAAGTTCCGAGCCATGCCATTCGGTCTGTCTTCGGTCCCACGGGTCTTCACCAAATGCATTGCAGTGGTGGCAGCCCGCCTCGAGTTGGGGGGGGGGTTCAGAATATACCCCTACCTCAACGATTGGCTCTTAGCAGGTTCCACCCAGCAGGAGGTGGAGAGGTCCATGGACCTGGCCCTCCAGACCTGCTCCCAATTCAGCCTCCTGATCAGTGAGGCTAATCCGGAACTCATGCCTTCTCAGGTGATGTGCTTCATTGGGGCAGATCTCGACTCTCGCCGAGCCAGCTCCCGGCGAACAGGGCGGAGGTTCTCTCCCTCCTTTGCCGGATCATTTCTGGTTGGGCAATTGCACCCTGCCCGGGACTTTCTGTGCCTTCTGGGTTACATGGCAGCCTGCACCTCCGTGGTCCATTGGGCCTGGTGGTGTATGCGCCCCCTTCGATGGGAACTGGCTGTCCAGTGGACTCTGCGCCTAGGTCATTTCGACCAGCTGATCACTGTGACCCAGAAGATGTGGAACGCTGTCCAATGGTGGACCGTCCTAGACCGGTTGCAAGAAGGGATCCCGTTTGTTCGCCCCGAGCGGTGATCCTCGACCAATGCGCCTCTCATGGGCTGGGGAGCCCACATGGGACAACAGGGCCCCACGGGTTGTGGACCCCGAGGAGTCCTGTTACCACATCAACCTGTTGGAGCTCAGAGCAGTCAGACTGGCACTGTCCGTGTTCACTCCTCAGCTTCGGGGTCAAGTGGTTCAAGTCCAGACGGACAACACCACGACCATGCACTACCTCAACAAGCAGGGCGGCACACACTCCCAGCTGCTGTGCAGTGAAGCGCACCGCATCTGGGCACTTGTGAGCCGATTGAAGGCGGATCTCCTAGCCATCCATGTGGCAGGAGCCTCGAATCAACTGGCGGATGCTGTCAGCTGCATGGGCGAGACATCCCACAAGTGGTCTCTATCCAGAGGTAGCTCACAGCCTGTTATCCCACTTGGGCAGACCGATGGTGGACCTGTTTGCCTCCAGGGAAAACACCAAGCTGAGGCTGTTTCAAGCCCGCCCCCCTCAGTAGGGTTCGCTGCAGGGGGATGCCTTCTCGAGGCCGTGGACCCCAGACCTCTTCTACGCCTTCCCTCCATTTCCCTTGATCCACAAGGTGCTCCTCAAGGTGAGGAGGGACAAGGCACAGGTGATCCTGGTAGCCCCAGACTGGCCACACCAGTTCTGGTATCCAGATCTCCTCAGCAACAGGCCCCCGAGGCGTCTTCCAGCATGCCCAGATCTGATCTCAGTCAATCAGGGAAAGGTTCTCCACCCGGACATTCAATCCGCACCTGACAGCCTGATACCTGAGCGGTTAGAGTTCCAGGCTTTGGGTCTCTCAGAGGATGTACTCACGGTAGTGGAAGCATCCAGGAAGGAGTCGACTAGGAAATATTATGCCTTCAAGTGAAAAAGATTTTCCATTTGGTGTCAGGTCAAGGGCCTGGGACCTCTGTCCTGCCCAGTGGCTAACATTCTAGACTGCCTTTGGTCGCTCTCCAAAGGGGGTCTTCAGTCATTGACCCTTAGGGTGCACCTGGCAGCCATCTCTGCTTACCAGGCGCGGGACAGTCAGCAGACGTTGGCACAGGAGACAGTGGTCGGGCGCTTTTTCAAAGGCCTGGATCACACATCCCCTCTGGTGCGTGAACCTCCACCTCCGTGGGATCTACTGCTGGTCTTGGCACAGCTCATGGGCAAGCCATTCGAACCAGTGGCACAAGTGAGTTGTCACACTTGTCGTGGAAGACTGCCTTTCTAGTGGCTATCACATCTGCCAGAAGGACATGGGAGCTCCAAGTGCTCTCGGTGGACTCCCCTTATCTCGTCTTCCACAGGGACAAGGTTGTCCTATGCCCCCACCTGAAATTCCTTCCGAAGGTGGTGTCAGAGTTTCACCTTAACCAGGTGTTGACTCTGTCGGTATACTACCCCAATTACACTTCGGAGGCCAAGTACAGGCTCCATACTTAGGACCTGAGACAAGCTCTCTCCTGTTATAAGAAGAGGACGGCGAAAATTCAGGGAGAGGTTCGCCAGCTATTTGTCACCTATGCTGAAGCCACTTGTGGCAGACCTACAGCAAAGTGGACAGTCGTGAGATGGATTACATCTTGCATAAGTCTATGCTACGAGTTGGCGGGCAAGGATCCTCCCAGAGGGATAAGAGCTCATTCCACCTGCCATACCGATGCATCGGTGGCTGCTTCTAGGGACATCCCCATACAGGAAATCTGTTGGGCTGCTACCTGGAAGTCTGCAAACACCTTCATCTCCCATTACCACATCAACCTTGAGTCACGCGGGGATGCTGGTTTTGGCACCTCAGTTCTCCGATCTCTGTTCCCCAAGTAAGTATTGAGGGGTTGTGCACCTTGCCTCCCTCCTCCCGGAGAACTGCTACGAATCTGCCAAGAAGTGTGGATGAGCAACATATCCACGTCACTAGAAAAACATGTTCTAGGGACATGGATATGTTGTTCATCCACACTTATTGGCAGGTTCCTTGCCGCTTTAAAACTTGCCGAAAGGTCTTCAAGCTGGCTCCTCCCACCCTCCCGGGTGGTAAAACTCTCGGCTCCACCCCATGACGCCAGATCTTCCTTACCGCTTGGAAGCTCAGGATCCTTCCTTAACGCTCTGCGTATAAGACTGATTCCTATTTCTTCGGTTTACCCAAAATTACTTTTAAGGTTTTCAAGACTTCAGTCACTTACCTCCCTCGCGGCTGCGATGGACAAATCGACTCCTGGTTTCCGGAGGTGCCCATGCGGGCAGAAGATGTCTCGAACGGACCCGCACTCCACATGCGTCTACTGCTTGGGCCTTGGGCACAATCCGCAGGCTTGCGACCTGTGCTCTTCTTTTCCGGCCTACGTCCTGGAAGACCGTTCCGCCCGTTTACTACTTGGGCGACCAGAAAAACGTTACCCTCCGGTAAAATCGAAGGAGGCCCGGTTGGCGGTTTCCGGGGAAGTGCGCTCGGCGGATCAGCTTGAGCAGATGATCGCCCTCGAGGAGGAGGCGGCGCAGGCCGCATCTTCATCTCCAAGGCCACTGCATTTATCCCGCTCTCCCTGGGATCCTCCTATTCAGCTTCTTTTAAGGAGCTCCGTCTGTCCCTCTCCACTAAGGGAGAGGGACCATCATTTTAAGGGCCTTCCTCTCTGTCCAAGAAGAAGGACCACAAAGGTAAGTCCTTCCGTCAACGCTCTTGGGAGCGGGAGAGGTCCCCCTCACCAAGTAGTCGACCATCGACTTTGGTCGATCCTTCAGCCACTGGCTTCACGGTGTCCCCATCAGGTCAGTTGACCGAGACTCCCGTCGATGCAGTCAAGATTTTTCTCGACCCGTTGGACGGGCTGTCGACCGGTGAAGCCGAAAACCCTCACTCCCTTGTTCCTCCGGCGGTGGTTGAGGAGTCTGTGGACTTGTCCGTGCCTCCGGTTCCGGAGTCCATGGTTGAGCCCTCCGAGCCGAGGAGAGGGCGGGTTTCCCCTGCACTACCCCTGTACCCTCCTCGGAAAAGCCGAGGTTCGAGGTCTCAGTCTAGAACTTCTTCCGGTCCAGCCGATCCGCCGTCTGGCCGGTCTCGGCACCGTGTCAAGCGACGCCGCCGCTCGTCCTCGGACGAGGGGAGGTTTCGACGCAGGTTGCGTCGATGATACGAGGACATTATGTGGCAACAGCTTCTTTTGTCCGGGAGCAAGCAGACATAGTCGCCTTTCTCGGTCATTAAGTGGCTGTCACCGGAGCGGCCGAAGCAACCCCTCGCCTTAGCCGAGGTGCCTACTTCCAGGCCTGTTGCTCGGCCAAAACTGACTGCCCCACCGATTCCGGTGGAACCTTCACCTCCACAGCCGTTGTTTGGGGCTCCGACCAAAAATTCTCGGTCGGCTCAAGGTCTGCCCCGTAGGCTGTCTGTCACCCTCACTCCCGATCGCCCTCGGCAGGTGGAGGGTGGCTCAGACCCAAGGCAGCTCTTTGCGGACTCCTCAGAGTCCGACGACGATTCCTCCCTGTTCTCCAGGCGGGTCGACTTGGAGTCCTCAGGAGGTCAGTCACTGGACGATAGCCCTTCGTCCTTCATGGATTTGCTCAGGCTCATCTCGGAATCCACCGGGATGCAGCTCGAGCCTGTATCCAAGCAGGCCAAGTATCCCCTCACGGAGATATTGGACCGAGGGGATTCTCCTACGGAGGCCTTTCCGGTGGCCGAGGCCATTGTAGGCCCTGCCTTGGAGCTCTGGCAGCTTCCTGCCCTGCGCCTTCGGCCAGGATGGCAAGGAAATACGCGGTCCCTACCGGTTCCCTGTCCGGTTTCTCTGAACACCCCTCAGCCGAGGGGTTAGTTACCGACTGCGTCTTCCGGCATGCCGGAAACGCCAGGGACGTGGACAAACCTCCCGACAAGGAGTCCAAGAAGTTGGACTACACCGGGCGAAAAGTCTACGCTGCGTCCTCCCTTGGCCTTCGTCAGGCCAGCTCGGCCGTCCTGATGGCACATTTTTCTCACGCCCTGTTGGGCTCCCTGGACGAGGTAGTCCCTCATCTCCCGGCTGACCTGCAGACCACGGTTAAGCAGGTGCGAGACCATGGCAGGGCAGTGGCCAAGCAGCAACTTCAGACTGCTTTGGACATTGGTGACTCATGCGCCAGGTCAGTCGCGGCTGCAGTGGCTATGCGCCATCGAGCATGGCTGAGGATATCCACCTTCACAGCGGATACCCAGCACAAATTGGCGGATGTCCCCTTCCTGGGGACCGATCTCTTCGGCCCTGGAGTGGAAGGCCACCTCCAGAAGATCGAAAAGTCCAATGCCACTTTGGACTCGGTCTCGTCCGCCCAGAGGGACAAGGGCGAGACCGCAACCCCAAGCCCTTTCGGTCCAGCTGCGCCAGCGTCCGAGCCCAGCAGGCTCGTGCTTGGCATCCCAAACCCAAGCCCGAGGCTTCCTCCTCCAGGAAGCAGGGAGGTAAAGGCCCAGGAGGTTCCTCGGCCGGTCCCTCCTCCAAATCTGCACAGTGACGGGTTGAGGGGTGTCTCCCCCAACCTCGTCACCTCACCCCAGGTTCCCCCCGTGGGGGGACAGCTCCGCAACTTCCTTTCCGCCTGGTCTGCTATAACCACAGACCAGTGGGTGTTGGGAGTGGTAGGAAAGGGCCTGTCTCTGGAGTTCGAGCAGGCCCCGCCCTTCCGAGCCATTGCCCCCAGGGGGGCCGCGGGCTCCGCAGCCTCGCTGTCGGCTCACCGAGCCGACATCACTCCGCTCCTCGAGAAAGAGGTGATCAGAGAGGTGGCGGCCCCCCCCTCCAGACCCGGGGTTTGTGTCCAGGTACTTCCTGGTCCCAAAACGGACGGGGGGCTTGCGCCCCATTCTTGACCTGCACGACCTAATCAAGTTCCTAAGGTCTCGGGCCTTCAGGATGGTCACTCTGGCTCAGATAATACCATCCTTGGAACGCGGCGTGTGGTTCTCCTTTCTGGACCTGCAGGACGTGTTTTTTCACGTCCCTATCCGTCCGTCTCATCTAAGATTCCTTCGCTTTCGAGCGGAAGGATCCCTTTTCGAGTTCCGAGCCATGCCCTTCGGCATGTCTCTTGCACCCAGGGTCTTCACCAAATGTATGGCAGTGGTGACAGCATTCCTGCGGCGCCGAGGGATCCGGGTGTACCCGTACCTGGATGATTGGCTGATAGCAGCCCCCTCCAGACAGGAGGTGGAGCGGTCCAGAGATCTGGCCCTCCAGGTTTGCTCTCAGGTCGGCCTCCTCATCAACGAGGCCAAGTCGGAACTCGAACCGAAGCAGGTGATTCTCTTCATCAGGGCAGAGCTCGACTCTCTTCAAGCCAGAGCATGACTCCCGGCGGACAGGGCCGAGGTTCTTTCCTCCTTTGCCCAGTCATTTCTGGTTCGGCAATCGTGCCTTGCCCGGGACTTCCTGCGCCTCCTGGGTCTCATGGCGGCCTGCACCAGCGTGGTCCGTTGGGCCCGCTGGAACATGCGCCCCCTTCAGTGGGAGCTGGCCAGCCAGTGGTCTCAACGCTGCAATCCATTGGACCAGCTAGTGACGGTGACCCATGAGATGTGGAACGCTCTCCAGTGGTGGATCGTTCCAACTCATCTGCAGGAGGGCATCCCGTTTGTCCGCCCGAGCCGACGGTATCTCTATCGACCGATGACTCTCTGGGCTGGGGTGCCCATCCGGGGGAACACAGAGCGCATGGCCTCTGGTCCCCGCGGGAGTCCCGATGCCATATCAACCTGCTGGAGCTCCGAACGGTCCGCCTAGCTCTCACCGCCTTCACTCCGTTTATACGGGGTCAAGTGGTTCGGGTCCAGACAGACAATACCACGACCATGTACTACCTAAACAGCCAGGGCGGGATGCGCTCCATCCCCTTGTGCAAGGAAGCTCTCTGCATTTGGTCACTCGTGCGCAGCCTGAAGGCGGATCTTCTAGCCATTCATGTGGCAGGAGCCTCCAACACCCTGGCCGATGCCCTAAGCCAGATAGGGGCTGTATCCCACGAGTGGTCTCTCCTGCCGGAGGTAGTACAAGATCTGTTCTCCCATTGGGGCACACCGCAGGTGGATCTGTTTGCCTCCAGGGAGAACGCGAAGTTGAGGCTGTTCCATGCCCCCCCAGCAGGGCTCGCTGCAGGAATGCCTTCTCGAGGCCATGGACCCTGGGCCTCTTCTACTCCTTTCCCCCATTTCCCTTGATCCACAGGGTGCTTCTCAAGGCGAGGAGGGACAAGGCGCAGGTGATTCTGGTAGCCCCAGACTGGCCCTGCCAATGCTGGTATCCAGATCTCCTCAGCCTCAGCTCCCGAGGCAGCTTTCAGCTCGCCCGGACCTGCTTTCAGTCAATCAGGGGAAGGTGTTCCATCCGGACCTTCAATCCCTGCACCTGACGGCCTGGTTCCTGAGCGGCTAGAGTTCCAGGCCTTGGGTCTTTCCGACGAGGTCCTCAATGTTGTTGAGGCGTCCCGTATGGAGTCGACAAGGAAATGCTATGCCTTCAAATGGAAAAGGTTTTCCATTTGGTGTCAGGGCAAGGGCCTAGACCCTTCCTCCTGTTCCTTGGCAAGCATTCTGGACTATTTATGGTCTCTTTCTCAGCAAGGGCTCAGGTCGACGACCCTAAGGGTGCACGTGGCAGCCATCTCTGCTTACCGGGCGGGGGCAAGCAGTTGGTAGGCGGGAGAGGAGAGGGCACTTTTCAAAGGCCTTGATCACATTTCCTCCGGGCGAGAACCTCCACCACTGTGATCTACTGATGGTATTGGCAAAGCTCATGGGCGTGCATTCCCAACCAATGCACAGGTGTGATCTCTCATCTGTCGTGGAAGACCGCTTCTCTTGGTGGCTATTACGCCAGCCAGAAGGATGGGAGAGCTCCAGGCGCTCCATTGAGTCTCCTTACCTGGTCTTCCCACAGGGTCAAGGTTGTCCTGCGCCCCACCGGAAATTCCTTCCAGGTGGTGTTGGAGTTTCCACTTTAATCAGGTGTTGACTCTGCCGGTGTTCTACCCCAATCACACCTCGGAGGCCAATATAGGCTCCATACTTTGAACTCAGGTTGCCACATTATAAGGAGCGCACGGCTGGAATTCGGGAGAGGTTTGCCAGCTGTTTGTCACCTATGCTGAAGCCACACCTGGCAGACCTGCAGCCCAAGCGGACGATAAGCAGGTGGTGCCTCCTGCATAGATCTCTGCTATAAGTTGGCGGGTATGGAGCCTCCCAGAGGATAGAGCTCATTCTACCCGCCATACTGCTGCATCGTTGGCTGGCTTCCGGGGCGTCCCTATCCAGGAAATCTGCAGGGCTGCTACCTGGAAGTCGGCACACCTTCATTACCCATTACCACATCAACCTTGAGTCATGCCGGGATGCTGGTTTTGGGGCCTCTGTTCTCCAGTCCTTATTTCCCAAGTAAGTATCGGGGTGTGTGCTTGCCTCCCTCCTCCCGGAGAACTGCTAGGAGTCTGCCACTAGTGTGGATGAAACAACATATCCATGTCCCTAGAAATACAGGTTACTCACCTGTAACAGGAGTTCTAGAATGGTATATGTTGTTCATCCACACGACCCACCCAACCTCCCCGGCTTCGACGCACAACCTGAGCTTCCAGCGGGCCAGATCTGGCGTCATGGGGTGGAGCCGAGAATTTTACCACCCGAGTGGGTGGGAGGAGCCAGCTTGAAGACCTTCCGGCAAGATTTAAAGCGGCAAGGAACCTGCCAATAAGTGTGGATGAACAACATATACCATTCCTAAAACTCCTGTTACAGGTGAGTAACCTGTATTTACTCACCTGTAACAATAGATCTTCCACGGAATGGTCTCTTGCAGTAACTCATTACTTCTGGGAATTTCCCCTAGGTGGCGCTCACACATGGTAGTTTTCTCCAGCAGTCTCTATACCAGGGACCACCCACACGACCTCACTTCCTGGACTGTGCCTATAAAAGTGGGTGGTCCCTGGTAGCCTCCGTTCATTTTCCCGCCGACTTCAGCTCTCACAGCAGCTAGAATACTCTCCTGCTAAGTGATCTGCGACATGGATTGAACCCACACCTTGGGGTGGCTGGGCTTAATACACGGCACCATATTTCTATACTCAAACAAGAGTTTTAAGGATGGATGACTCGAGGAACTCTATTAACAGTCTCCGACAACATTGAGTCCTTTTCAAGAAGCATCGGAGTGGAAGGCATATTTTCACCATAAGTCCTGCCTGTCCGCCTTTCAACGGTCATGTATACTAAACATATATTATCAAGGAGACTTTCTTCGTCGACGGAGGACAAATACCCTGTTGACTGCAGACATTTCTACATCATCTTCATCACAGAACAGACTACAGAGGCTTACACTGTGTTCCCGTTGCTGGATGCTTAATCCCCGTCGACGGAGGCCTCCAACAACACTCTACAGAGGCTCACACTATACTTCTCATCGACTGAAGGTTCATTCCCCATTGTCGGGGGCCTCCTACATATTTCTCGTCGGCGGGACGTTCATTCCCCGTCGACGGAGGCCTCCTGCGTGATTTCTCGACGGAATATTCACCCACCGTTGACTGAGGCCTCCTACATACTTCTTGCCAACAGCTGGTTCATTACCTGTCGACTGAGACCTCCTCCAAGACTATCACCAACGGTGGCTTCATATAAGAACAAACCTCTCATCGACAGGCGTAACAACCCCCGTCAGCAAGTCACATTATCTTCATCTGTTGTCGATGAGACACATTCCGCCGTTGTCAGGGCATGCTCCTCCTCTTCTTTCATCGTCAACGGCAGATGACCTACCGTCGACGGAGCATGATTGTTACTAATCATCGTAGACTGCTTTCATTCCACCGTCTATGGGGCATGGTATTCCTTCTACACCATCGACTGGGGTGATCCCACCATCGGTGGCCAACATTCCATCGTCCACAGACCATGCCTTACAATATATATTATTAATGGGAGACATTTTCTGTCAACAGAACATTAACATGGTTACATATTCTCATCAGTAGGGTGTACCCCTTCAACGGATGTCTCTTGGCTGCCTCCTCTATCAATGAGGGTACAGGGCTTTTTCACACTCATTTATGGAGCAGAAAACCCTCCAGTTGACGACAGTATATACAACTATGAGGCTATTTATCAACAAAATATATGGCATACCCCCTACTATTCAAAGGGGCTTATTTTGTTGACATAAACTTCATATTTTACTACAATCAACATATCAGATTCTTTGGCGTCCGCCACTCGGGACCAAGAACTGTCTAGAATGCATCATACTGTCGCCTATGCCTTGCAGATAACCTTGCCAGTATTATAGAGACACACCTCAGGGCGGAAGGTAACATGTTTATCATGTTCATATATACATATTTAATAGAGGTATCGCTGTTACAGGCCATTATGGTCACTTCGAGATGCCTCTCGGCCTGTTGTGCGTCGGACCCTCGTGTCCCTCCCACGAACAGAGCCTGCTACTACTCACATTTTGAGAAACAATCGATATATCCTGATGATGATATAATATGAATCATAATAGTCTTACCAAACTTCTGCTGATACATGCGGTTTTCACCTGGCCATAAATAAAGGCCACAGAAACAATGGTAAGTACATATATATTATAAACCTTACAATCTCTGCAAGACTTGTCAATTTTCTAATCCACGCTACTTGGACAACAAAATGTGTGCATGTCACAAACCTTATGACTTTTTCTCAGATTAACTTGTTTGGAATCTCACGGATGAGATCTAATGGCTCATAATTTGCACGATGGAACTGACTACATCACTCTGCTGCGTTCCATGTCTTTACCCTAAAACGGGTACAATTTTGACTACAACACTACTGACTCTTTAAGAGCCACTGGATTCCATTATGAAATAGATACATTGTTTCATTTCACAACATCATTGTTTGCTACTTATGTAGCCTATTCCAAAAATGGATATATTTCTCTAATGATTTGACAGACATGGCAAAAAAACTGTACTAACTTGCTACATTGTAGCACTACAAAATAATAACATTGTATTATTTCGGTTACTGTTCAAAACTTATAACCCAGTAGGCTCGGACATGTTCTGTCTTTTCCAGTGCATGCCACTGAGACCTACCAATTACTCCATTTTATGGCTGAATTTCTTCTGATTTACAGTATCTGATATGCCATACCCTGATTGGGTTTACATTTGCTTAACTCATCTGGCGATGCCCAGTAATAGCCAGTCTGGCCTGTTTTTCAACCATGACCCTATAACGAATACTATAATGGAGTACTTACAGATAAAATACAAAATTCTCTTTATATGTTAATGTACTGCTCTCAGCACCTACCGGTCCTAAGGCCACACTATATGTACAGCAGAATGCCATATCTGGCCATCCCACTGCCATATAACTGCTTGGGAGTCTCCCAGAAGTAATGACTTACTGCAAGAGACCATTCCGTGGAAGATGGATCAGTTACGCAAAGACTTTTGCCGTAAGAGTAGATCTTCTAGGAATGTCTCTTGCAGTTAGTAGCTTCCCTCCCTCTGACACCCTGCCATTCTCTAGGGTCGGGAGGCTTTGGTACCTCGGTTCCCCTCGGTCCCTCACCTTCACAAGCTGAAACCGGCAGGGAATGGAGACTAACGGGGACCACCCAGTTTTATAGGCACAGCCCAGGAAGTGGGGTTGTGTGGGTGGTCCCTGGCGTAGAGACTGCTGGAGAAAACTACCGTGTGAGAGCACCACCTAGGGGAAACTTCCAGAAGTAATGACTTATTGCAAGAGACATTCCTAGAAGATCTACTGTTACGGCAAAAGTCTTTTGTGTAACTGATCTTTCTAGGAGTGGTATATGTTCATCCACACGGACCCACCCGACCTTCCCGGCTGTGACGCACAAACCTGGCTTCCAGCGGGCTAAGATCTGGCGTCATGGGGCGGAGCCAAGGGTTATACCACCCGGGTGGGTGGGAGGATCCAGGTTGATGACCTTCCGGCAGATTTAAAGGGGAAAGGGACAATGCCAAGAAGTGTGGATGAACAACATATACCACTCATAGAACTACGGTTACAGGTGAGAAACCTGATCTTCCTGGACATAAGTCTCCACCACTCATTCACACTAGTGGGATTGGCGCCGGAGGCACTAAGACCCATGGGAGCAAACTTTTTGCTGGAGGGTCGGCGCGAGAGACGGCGCGCCTGAGACACGGCGCCGTTAGCAGCGTGCTCGAGCGGCATGACCATCTCGGCATTTACCCTCCAACCGGCCAGTTCCTTTTTTCCTTACCGCCGAGAGTGCGCTTTCAGTGACGACGTCGTTGCTATGGAGTCAAACTTCAAACTAGCGATAGTTTTCAGTTTGTTTTTGTAACATTATCACGATAGTAGTATCGCTAGTTTTATTCTATTTTTCGTAAAATTTTTCTAATATTTAAATTTAACTTACTTGAAGAAGTCTCGCCTACTGGACGGAGTCGACCATGAGCAGGTCAGGTGAGGGGTAGGGGACTTCTATGAAAGCTGTTCAGTCAGCGGGCTGGGTCCGGTCAGCCTCCTTCTCCTCAGCGGGGTTCCGACTACGGTCAGTCCGATGCCGGGGATGGGCGGTCCCCCGGCATAAAATAAACGGTCGCTCGGCGCGTTTGGCCTCGAAAGCTCTTCTTCGCCCACAGGTCAAAAAGAGAAGGCATCACTCGAGGTCGCCTCTGTATGTCTGCGGTCGACGGTGGTTATCTGCTAGTTGCCGGTCTCCTTCTTCGGAGTCGCCAGCTTCCGATAATCGCCGCCCTCGGAGATCTGGAGCCCTCCTCATAGGTAGGGCTCCAGATGAGCAGTTTCATCAGTGGGCCGCTCTTAGGAGCGATGGGCTCGAGGTTGGTTCTTCTGCCTCGCTTCGGTTACTCGGGCCCTCGGGCTCCTCCGGCGATCAGGTAGGGCGGTTGGACCTTCCTAGTCGCGGCGCCCTTCTTGTGCTAGCGACTCGTGCTTAGGTGTTTCCCCTCACATGGCTGCAGGCGGGGCCTCACCGATGCCCTTATCTCCTGGTATTTTCCTTCTCTTGTTTTCCAGGTTCCGGGGCTTTTCGGCGCCTTCTGCAAGGTCTGTGGCCGTGTCGGCGCCTGCTGGGTCGCTGGAGCTGTGGCGCTGCTAAGGCGGCGCCGCAGTTCTTCGGCGCGCTGGTGCAGCGCTGCTTTCTCGCGGCGCGCCGCCGTGGTGCTGCTGATCGGGCGGCGCTGCTTCGCGGGCGCCGCCGTCTGTGGGCGCCAGGCGGCTGCCGCTGTCTGCGCGCCGCTGGGCGCTAGGGGTTACAGGTCTTCGGCGCGCTGTGGCGCCTCGGTGCCGCTTTCAGCTTGCTTTGCTGCCCCTGCCGGGTAGCCCTTGGGGACTTCTCCTTGTTTTCTGCCATTTCCTCCCTCTCCTAATTTTCACTCCTTTCCTGTCCAAACAGTCCTTTCTGGACCATCAGGAGATGATGTTGAGCCTGACCCAGACCTTCGGTTGGGTGATGAAGTGGAGAAACAGGATCTTTCTTTGCTACAGAGCCTGTGGTCGAGGACCTGTCCTTTAAGTCTCTGTTGAAGAACCTGGGATCCACTCTTTCTCCAGACTACAGACATCGATCCTGGAAGATATTAAGACTCCAGTATCTTCATGCTTCGGAGATCCCTACGGATTTGACTCCTCCGATTCAGCCTTCCTTCGAGACGCTGTCTCAAATGGTATGGAATAACCCTGCTCTTATTCCCTCAGTGGCTAAATCCATTGATAAGAAGTATTCAGCTCCCAAGGATCGTCCCATTTTGGCATCCCAAGCCTTTGCGGATCCTATTGTAGTCCTGGCAGAGAATGACAAGGTTGTTCTTCCTCAAACTACTACAGCTCGACCTATTAACAAAGAGTCTCGTAAGATTGATACATTAGGTAAGAGAGTCTTTGCTGCCTCCACTCTAAGTATGCGTATTGCCAGTTATCAAGGCTATTTTTCTCAGTATGAGTATATCCTGTGGCACTCTATGAAAAGAATGGTTGAAGCTCTTCCAGATTCGGATTCCAAGTCAGAGCTTCTTCTGACCGTTATTAGAGGTATTGAGTCCAATAACCAACAGGTCAAAGCCGCCATGGATGCTTTCGACACTGCTTCTCGCTCAGCAGCCGCGGGGATTTGTACTCGGCGCCATTCCTGGCTGCGTACTTCTGGCTTCACGAATGATGCTCAGCAGCAGGTGATGGCGCTGCCTTTTGATGGCTCCTTTCTTTTTGGCCCTCAGGTGGAGCAAGCCTTAGAGGCCACTCAGAAGACTAGATCGGCCATTAAGTTGGCCAGACCTCCGCCTGCCCCCTCTCGGGGGCATGTGAACAGACGTCAGTTTCATAGTCGTCAGTCCTTTCGAGGCAGAGGCAGGGGAAGCTTCCATAAAAGCCAACCTGCCCAACCTCAAAAGAAGATGCAGCATAAAGCGCAGGGACCTAAAGCTCCCAGCGCTACCTTATGAGTCGTTGGCCCAAGTTCCATCCACTCTGCCCGAGGTGGAACTTTCTCCTCCGGTGGGAGGTCGTCTGATGTACTTCTACAACCAGTGGAAGTCCATAACCTCAGACAAATGGGTTCTTCGGATAATTCGCGAGGGTTACTCTCTCAATTTCTTGGAACCCCCCCCGAATTGTCCTCCCATACGACAACCCAGGTTGTCGGCCTCTCAGTCAGATCTCCTCACCCGGAGATCCAGGGCCTTCTGAACAACAGGGCAATAGAACTGGTGCCCCAGCATCTGTGTAACACAGGGTTCTACTCATTACTTTCTGGTTCCAAAGAAATCTGGGGATGCACCCATTCTAGACCTCAGAAAGTTAAACAAATTCCTCCCAGGAGAAATTCAAGATGATTTCCTAGGTACCCTGTTACCCTTGCTACATCAGCACGACTGGCTGGCCTCTCTGGATATGCAGGATGCTTACCAGCATATCCCCGTCCACCCGACCCACCGCAAATTCCTCAGGTTTGTAGCTTTGGGTCAGCATTATCAGTTCAGAGTCCTGCCCTTTGGGCTATCCTCGGCGCCGCGAGTTTTTACAAAGTGTTGTGCAGTTCTCGCGGCGCATCTCAGGAAAGTCGGACTCCGAGTGTTTCCCTACCTGGACGATTGGCTTCTAGCAAGCCCTTCCGGCCAAGGGACTTTAGGCCGTGCAAGCGACTTCTGTCTTCTCACGTCCATGGGAGTTCTGCTGAATTTGAAAAATCTCAACTGCAACCCTCCCAGAGGCTCCTTTTCATAGGGACGCTCTAGACACCTCTTCAGCGAAGGCTTTCCTTCCAGAGGACAGAGACTCGACATCCTTCAGTATGGCCCGTTACATCAGGGAGAACCAATCGGTTACAGCTCTCTCGATGCAACGCATGGGTCTCATGGCGTCCTCGGTCTTCACTGTCCCTCTGGCCCGACTGCACATGAGAACCACCCAGTGGATGCTCTCCACTCAGTGGTCCCCGACCTCTCACCCCCAGTCTTATCCCATCAAGGTGACGGAGCCCCTTCGAAGGTCTCTCACCTGGTGGTCTCAAGAGAGCAATCTCCTGGAAGGATTCCCCTTTGCTCCCCCGGATCATCAGATCTCCATCACCACAGATGCATCGCTAATGGGATGGGGAGCTCACTGTCTCTCCCTCCACACTCAAGGTGTATGGACTCAGTTCGAAACTCATCTCCACATAAATGTCCTGGAGATGAGAGCGGTCCTCTATGCAATCCGAGCTCTGAAGGATGTCCTTTGTCACAAGAACATTCTCCTTCAAACGGACAACAAAGCAGTGATGTATTACATCAACAAGCAAGGCGGTGCTCATTCTTATCCCTTTGCAGGAAGCAATGAGGGTGTGGGAGTGGTGCTTGGAGCACAAGTCTCTGATTCAAGCGGTTTATCTGCCAGGTATACAAAGCGACCTAGCAGATCACCTCAGCAGAGCGGAGGCAGACCCTCACAGTGGTCTCTCGATCCAGCCGTAGCTCGGTCCCTGTTCAAAGAGTGGGGACTCCAGACCTGGACCTTTGCATCCCCACTCAACGCAAAACTGCCTCTCTTCTGCTCCAGAAATCCAGGGCCTGGCATTTTCTGTCAGGATGGTTCAGGCTGCGGTGGACAAAGCGCTTTCTTACGCCTTTCCACCACTTCCTCTAATCCAGAGAGTACTCCTCAAGTTCGAGTCTCAGGGGACCAAGATGATTCTCATTGCTCCTTCCTGGCCTCGCAACTATGGTTTCCTCTACTCAACAGTATGTTGGCAGCCCTCCGAGACCACTTCCTTTGCAAATCAGTCTTCTGACTCAGGGTTCGTTGGTCCATCCCAACCTGAAATCACTTCACCTTCATGCTTGGCTCCTGAAGAGATAGAAGTGAATCGGTTCAACGCCTCGTGAGAGTCTCAGACATCCTTCTGGCTGCTCGGAAGCCAGCCACCCAAAATCGTCACGCTTCCAAATGGAAACGTTTTCTCTGTGTGCAAAATCCTCTTGGAATCCCTTTCCTGTCCTCCTGGCAAGGTTCTGGAGTATCTTTTGACCTATCAAACTTAGGTCTTCAATACTCCACAGTTAAAGTTCACCTTAGTGCCATCTCAGCGTTCCATGAGCGGTTTCTTCCTTAACTCTGGCTCAGTTACCTATAGTGAAGAGATTTCTTAAGGATTCTCCATACCAGACCCCTGTTAAGCGTCCAGTTGCAGCCTGGGACATTAACCTGGTGCTGGACATGCTCACTCGGAAGCCTTTCGAACCCTTAGCTACCTGTGAGCTAAAATTTCTTACCTGGAAGACTGCCTTCCTGG
Organism: Neoceratodus forsteri; assembly: GCA_016271365.2. Lineage (NCBI taxonomy): Eukaryota > Metazoa > Chordata > Ceratodontiformes > Ceratodontidae > Neoceratodus > Neoceratodus forsteri. The sequence goes on along the minus strand of CM028133.1, from coordinate 1,104,099,632 downwards.
TGGCCATTACCTCAGCCCGCAGGGTCTCTGAGATACATGCACTGGTTACGGACCCTCCGTATACTGTATTCCATAAGGACAAGGTAGTTCTCCGTCTCATCCTAAATTTCTTCCAAGGTTGTGTCAGAATTCCATCTGAACCAACCTCTGGTACTTCCGGCTTACGCTAATTTCCAAAATGAAGGGGAACGAGCTCTTCATTCCTTGGATGTTAAGAGCCTGTCAGTTCTATTTAGATAGAACCAAGGATGTTCGCAAGACTCAGCAACTGTTCGTTTCTTTCAGCGACACCCGCTGGGTCAACCTGTCGCTATTAGATGTATCTCTTCATGGTTAGTGGCATGCCTTCGTCATTGCTATTCCATGGCTCAAGTTAAATTAGAAGGTAGAGTGCACACTCTACTAGAGCGGTCATGGCATCCCTAGTGGAAGTCGCAATGTTCCAATTGCAGATATACAAGCACGCCGCTACACCGAACTCAGTGCATACTTTTCGTTAAGCACTATGCACTGGATGTTCACGCCAGGCGACATTCCGCGTCGGCAGAACTATCCTTAATGGGCTTCTATCTTAGGCAGCGTGAGCTCTGGCTTTCCTGCGCCCTTTTGGGGATTATCAGCTTGGTACTCTCCCACTAGTGTGAATGAGTGGTGGAGACTTATGTCCAGGAAGATAGGAAAATTACGTACCTACCGTAATTCTTGATCTTCTTGGGCGAGTCTCCACCACTCATTCCACTCCATCCCCGAGCTCACGCTGTATTGGTCTTCCTCCCTCAAATCTTTAGGCCGTGAGGACTTCTTTGCTGACCCTTCTTACGGGTCATAAGGACTATCTTATGTCCGTTTTTTAATGTTAGTTTACCCTTTTACGTTAGTTGCGCTGCACCTCCTTGGTAAAAAGTACTGAGGCGGTTGGAGGTCGTCGCCGAGATGGTCATTACCGCTCTGAGCAGTGCTCATGGGCGCTTGTCTCCATGGGGCTGCCTCTCGCCTACCACCTCCAGCAAAAAGTTTGCTCCCATGGGTCTTAGTGCCTCCGGCGCCAATCCCACTAGTGTGAATGAGTGGTGGAGACTCGTCCAAGAAGATCAAGAATTACGGTAGGTACGTAATTTTCCTTTTTTTCTAGTGGCCGTCACTTCAGCTCTGCGTATTTCTGAGCTCCATGCCCTCATGTGTAGGCAGCCGTACTTAATTTTTCACAAAGACTGGCTATCACGTCATACCAAGCCTTCCTTCCTACCTAAGGTAGTGTCTGAACACACCTTAAAACCAGTCCCTGGAGTTAATATATTATCCTGAACACTCCAGTGGAGGTGAACATCTCATACATACTGTAGATGTCCATCGTATATTACGATACACTAATCAAACGAAAAAGATTAGAAATACTTTGCAACTCTTTGTCACCTTCACCTCATACAGGGAAGGACTTCCAGTCACTAAAGTGACCCTCTCCAACTAGCTGGCACACTGTAGAACATTTTGTTCAAAATCCAACAAACCATTGCCAGGACCTGTCCAATCCCATTTCTCCAGAGTTATGGTCACTACTGCAGCCTGCTTTAAAGGGGCCTCTATAAGGGGATATCTGCATTGCTGCTACCGAGTCCACAATCCATATTTTCGTGAAGCATTACAACCTAGATACTGCTTCACGCCGTAGGATGGCCTTTGGCCGAGCTATTCTACAAGACCTCCTGTCATAATGACCACCCTTCTTGGATTTACTACTTGGTATTCATCCCAAGTGTATTACCTACTGCAAGAGACCACTACGTGGAAGATAGTACAGTTGCGTAAAATGTTACTGTAACAGTAGATCTTATCTGTGTCGGTCTTTACCATTCATCACCTTTGGGTATATGGCCGGAGGTCATGACCCCGTGGGAGCTATTTTTTTTGTGGGGGATGGGTGGAGTCGTCGCACCATCGGCGCCGCCCTCAAGGCCAGTGCCCTGCGTGGCGCTCACGGGTTGGCCGTTAGGTGCTGTCGACTCCGCCCTCCCACCAATTCTTCGTCTCCCGCTGTCGAGGTCACCTCGTGGGGACGCTGGAAGAAGATTTTGAGGCCTGCTTCGCAGTTTTCTTGACTCTGTCATTTACTTAAATAGGTGCTGAAGTCCGTTGGTTCCTCCTGCCAGTTCTGTTTGGCCATACTCGACGTCGCGCGGTAAGACCTTTCCAATTATTCTATTTTCTGTGAAGTCGAGTCTGTTTTTGGTGGGGTTTTTTTTTTTTTTCTCCGTAGGTCATGTCTCAGTCGGAGGGCAAGAAAACTTCCAGGTCGAGACGGCCCCCCATGCGACAGTGCCCATGTGGCCGAAAATATTCTGTCGCCGACCAGCACAACAGTTGCCTTGCGTGTTTTGGCCCACTTCACGACATGGATTCGTGCGACGCCTGTTTCTCCATGGATCGGAGAATAATCGAACAAAGCGCGTGGAAAGTGGGTCGGGCTCCGCCAACTTTTGGGGGTCGGGTTCGCACTCCTCTGGCCAAGCCACGTTCTCTCAGCCTTTCCTTCGTGTCCCCTCCCGGTTCTGTACGAACCAAGGAGGAGGAGGAAGCCTTGGCTTTTCCCATTCTAGCCGTGGCCGAGGCTCCTCCCACGGTGCAGGAGGCCTAGTCTGTTCCCCTGGGGGACAGACGGGAGGCACCGTTATAGCAATCGCCCCATCGGGGGTGAAGGGTCCCCTGGTGTCAGACCCGCAGCTTGGAAGGCCTGGGTTGGCACTGTCGGTCGGCGCCGTTCGCAGTGCCATGGGCTCTGACAACACAGTCGGCGGCGCCAGCCAGTTGCTCGGCACCATGGCTGCTGGCGACACTGTTCTCAGAGCAGTAGTGCTACGGCGCCCGTAGGAGTTTCTACAGCACCGTCTTCATCTTCCTTCTCCTCGTCACATTCGCGGCGCCGAGTTTGAGCACGGTGCCGTGTCCTCGGGAGTCGTTCGCGGCTCCGAGTGAAACTGCTGTCGGCGCCATCGTCTGAGTGGTATATGATCTACATGGACCGACCCACCTGACCTCCCCTAGCTTTGGCGCACACACCTGCTTCCAGCAGGCAAGATCTGTCATTAGGGGGTGGAGCCGAGGGACTTACCACCCGGGTGGGTGGCAGGACCTAGCTTGAAGACTTTCCGGCAAACTTTTAAAGGGAATGGACACTGCCAGAATTGTGGATGAACATCGTATACCACTCTTACAACTACTGTTACAGGTGAGTAACTTTTTGTTTTGTGTTTTGGGGCGTTCTGTGGAGAAGGTGAGCAGGGATGCTTTCAAACAACATGAAGTCTTGCTGTATTCTGACTATTGCAGTTTGCTCCAGCACTTGAACTGCCCCGGAGAGTAGAGGGTTAAATTTCTATGCAAGGCATAGGACACTGAGCTCGAGCTCGGTTGAAAGACTCTCTGCAGTACTTTGAAACCAAACCATCAGATTCTTTACTCCGCCTCACTGAACAGTCGCTCAGGAGATTTCTCCTCCACTCGGTTCAAAAGTTGGTAAAGTTGCAGTTTTTTTCCGAATTATTTTCCGCATTGTCGGTTTACTCTGTCTGCTGTACTGTAAGTACTTAGGTAGTGTTTCTGTCTCTTGTGGAAATTGTAAACAATTGTATTTCGATCGGTTTGTCTGAACCGATCCTCTACTTTAATTTTGTGTGCTATCTTTTAATGTAGTTTTTGCGTTTTGTTTTCTAATACCCGTAACACGGTTAGAAACCAATAAGGAAGTCTTGCCTGGCGGTTGCCATATAAAGAGTAAGTTTGATAAGGTTGGCCATATCTGAGAAACCCAAGGGGGGAAAAAACGGGCCCACTGGGTTTCAACACTGTAGTGAGTGTGGGGAAGTCTTTGCCAAGGCTGATCCCCACACCACCTGTGTTTACTGTCTGAGGTATGACCACCTCGATTCAGACTGCCAAATTTGCAAAAAATTTCCTTATGTCTACCCTGGAAAAAAGGTTAGGTAGACTTCGGGGTAAGGAGGCAGAGAAAACTGCTAACTTGGAAGGCCAGCCCGGTTCGGTTCCCACCAGGGTGATACTTCTTTGGGCAAGAGGAGAGCCAATCCTGAGGGATCGGTTCTTACAAAAGGAACAAAGAAAAAATCGACTGGTTCAGATCCAGAGGTTCATGTTCCAACCGGCCGAAGAATAGCCAGAGCGTATCTGATTGTTGAATCGCTGAATTGTTCCGACCGATCCAGCTTCTTCTGGAGGGGCTCGTCTGGTCGGTTCCTCCAGTTCAATATTATACCCTGGAAGATTTTTATGAACCGGAATTTGATGAGGAGGGGGAGTTTGAGGATGATGGTGATGAAGAAAGTCTGGATGTGCCTGTGGAACTGGACATCTCCCCAGACAGACCTTCTGGCGTTTCCCCTCCTAGGCGCTCTGACTCCGCTCCCCACTATCTGTTTTACAGAAAGGTGGCTGAAACCCTCCAGCTTCCTGTGGAGGATCAAAAGGAGCCTGACTTTGTCGAAATGATGGACATCCCAGAGTCCAGGAGACTGTCTATTCCCCTTCATAAATCCTGTGGGAAACTGACACAAAAATTTAAGTCTCCTAATTCTGTACCTCCTGTTGACAGGATGGACAAGAGGTATACCTTGTCAGGCTCAAATACGGAGTTTTTATACCAGCAATGCAGCCATGTTGGGGTCGTGCAGGCTGCAGCCTGTGACAAGGCAAACATTCCTTTGGCTTCATACCCCCCAGACAAAGACTCCAGAAAGATGGATGCCATGGCAAAGAAACAGTACATGGCATCTTTTTTTGGGACTCAGGCAGGCTAACTATATGGCCTATGCAGCCAGGTACCAGAAGTCCAGGTGGGACACTGTACTGGCACTGGCTAAGCAGGCCTCCCCCCAGCTGGCCAAGGAGCTGGAGGAGGTGGCTGCAGATGGGATTGAGGCATCAAAGGTACAATTTCAGCTGCTGTGGACTTCAGTGATGTATCATCAAGAGTCATGGCTACATCTGTGGCTCTTCGGAGGCAGGCTTGGCTCAGATGTACTAGCCTCTCACAGGACACCCAGGCTAAGGCCATGGATTTCCCTGTGGAAGGTAATTCTCTGTTTGGGGAGCAGACAGAGAATTACATGAAGAAAATGGATGAGTACAGGACCACTTATAGGAGTGCACAGGCCAAGGAGAGGCAGGCAACTCCTCAAATGCAGCAAGCTAGGGGCAGGGACAGGCCTTTTCACAGGCCTTTCTACCAAGCACAGGCCTCTTCGCCCTTTCCTCAGAGGGGGTTCTTTAGAGGGAGAGGCAGAAGGGGGATGAGCAGGGCTGCATCCACTCCTCAGCCTAAGGCTCCTGCCAAGCAGACTCCCTGATGGGTCAGCCCGGGTCGACTCCCCCATTCCTTTAGGGGGAAGGCTGGCTTACTTTGTCCAGGACTGGATGTCTGTTACCTCAGACAAGTGGGTCTTGGAGGTAGTAAGCCAGAGACTGGTTCTTAGTTTCAAAAAATTTCCGAAAATAAGAGCCAGATCCTTTCCACCTGCAAACACCTCAAAAACCCTTGCCCTAGAGGCAGAGGTTTCATCTCTTCTGGCCTTAAGGACTATAGAGAGAGTTCCTACCCTACACAGGGGCAAAGGCCTGTACTCCAGGTACTTCCTTACCCCAAAAAAGACAGGGGAGTGGTGACCCATCCTAGACTTAAGATACCTGAACAAACATTGTTTAAAACCAAAATTCAGAATGGTGATTTTGGGAACAATTCTTCCCTCTCCAAGGCCAGGGGACTGGCTAACCTCCCTGGACCTCAAAGATGCCTACTTTCACTTTCCCATCAGGTGCTCCCACAGAAAGCATCTCAGGTTTGAATTGCCCTCAGGCCATTATCCGTTCAAAGCAATGCCCTTTGGTCTAACTTCAGCCCCAGGGGTATTCACAAAGTGCCTAGCAGTAGTAGTGGCCTTTCTAAGAAGAAAAAGGATTTCCATCTTTCCATATCTGGACGACTGGCTCATCGTGGGTCAGTCCTTAGACCAAGTCAGGTCAGACCTACAAGTGACCCAGCAAGTGCTCACTTCCCTTGGATTTCTTCTCAGTCTTCCCAAGTCAGTTCTCGAGCCTGTACAGCTTCTCACTTTCATAGGAGCAGATCTGGATATGGTCAAAGCAAGAGCTTTCCTTCCTCTGGAAAGGGCAAAAGCCATTACAAAGCTGGCTTCCTCCTTCCGCCTTCTGGTTTCTCATCCAGTAAGGCACTTCCTTCAGCTTTTGGGCCACATGGCAGCTTCCACAGCTGTGGTCCAAGGGGCCAGGTTTCAGATGAGGGACATTGAGTTCCATCTGAGAGCCTTTTGGTCCCAAAGGAAAGATCCTCTTACCAAACTAGTCCCAGTTACTCAGACTCTGATCCTGGCCCTCCATTGGTGGCAGGACCTGGACAGCTTAAGACAAGGAGTTCCATTTGTCATTCAGTCTCACTCAGTGGTCCTTACCATGGATGCTTCCCTACTGGGGTGGGGAGCCCTTCTGGGGGCTCTCACAGCCCAGGGACTGTGGTCCCGTCAGGAATCCCTCCTTCATATCAATCTCCTGGAGCTCAAGGCAGTCTTTCTGGCCCCACAAGCTTTCTCTCCATCAGTGCAGAACAAGGTGGTTCAGGTCAGGATGGACACCACCACCATGTGGTACATCATCAAGCAGGGAGGCATTCGGTCCACGGCCTTGTGCACGGAAGCCATGAACTTGTGGTCTCTAGCTTATTCCCTGCAGACCACTCTGATGATAGTTCACCTTCCAGGGAAGGACAATGTGCTAGTAGATGCACTGAGCAGGATCTCCCAAGGCCATCATGAATGGTCCCTGGACTCTCTGGTGTTGAAGGTGATTTTTTTCAAGGTGGGGCACTCCAGAGATGGATCTTTTTGCAGCCCCAGACAATCACCAACTTCCTCTTCTTTTGTTGCAGACCTCCAGTCTTGGGCTCAGTCCCTCTAGATGCTCTGATTCTGAACTGGGAAGGGAAATTCCTTTATGCCTTCCCTCCTTTTCCTCTACTCTTCAAAGTTCTGGTCAAGATAAGGTCACAGCCTTGCAGTATGATTCTGATTGCTCCGGACTGGGCCAGGCAGCCTTGGTACCCCCTGCTGCTGTCCCTAGCAGTCCACCTTCCCCTGTCCCTTATCGGGAATTACAACCTGTTAACCACCTCTCAGGGGAGGATTTGGTACCCCAATTTTCGGTCCCTCAATCTCAAGGTGTGGCTCTTGAAGAGTTAGAGTATGCAGATCTGCATCTGTCCCAAGGGGTACTGGATATTCTCAAAGCTTCTCAAAAACCTGCTACCAGGAAAACTTATAACTCCAAATGGAAAAGATTCAGCATTTGGTGTTCCAGGAGAAGCATATCCCCAGACACTGCTGGTTTGTCTACAGTCCTGGATTATATGGTTCATCTTAATGGTCTAGGCCTCAGACCAGCCACTCTGAGTGCATTTGTCTGCTGTTTCTGCTTTTCTGTCCGTGGGAAAGCCTTCTTCACTGTCATCTCACCCTGTGTTGTGTAAATTGTTTAGGGGATTGCTTCATACCAGTCTCCCCTTTAGGGATCCTGCTCCTGCCTGGGATTTGAATGTTTGCATTGTCCAGCTTATGCAACCTCCTTTTGAGCCTATGTTCTCTGCAGAGCTTAAGTACTTGACTTGGAAAACTGTGTTTTTGGTAGCTGTTATCTCTGCCAGACGTATCAGTGGATTGCAAGCTCTGTCAGTAGAGCCTGACTTTATTTCATTCCATAGAGATAAAGTGGTCCTTAGAACTAATAGGAGGTTCTTACCCAAAGTGGTTTCAGATTTCAATCTAAACCAGTCTATGTCTCTTCCTGTGTTTTTTTTTTTTTTTTTTGTTTTTCTGATCATTCTTCCTCAGGAGAGAGGAGGTTACACAGTTTGTATGCTAAAAGAGCCCTTAGTTACTACATAGTGTACAAAGGGTCACAGGTTTGACTCCCTCCAGTTGTGCCTCACTTATAGGGAAGTAGGTAAGGGCAAGCCTACCACCAAGAGAACCATTGCCAGGTGGATTGTATCCTGTATACAATTCTGCTATGAGAAACTAGGAAGAATTCCACCCTCGAGCCTGAGGGCTCATTCCACAAGAGGTACAGCCGCTGCCAGGAATATTACTTTGTTAGAAATCTGTCAAGCAGCCACCTGGAAAACAGTCCATACCTTTACCAAGCATTCCTCTCTGGCTGTCCAGGCTAGGAGTGATGCTCGTTTTGGCACAGCAGTACTTAAGAGCCTATTCCCAAAGTAGGTTCTGTCCCTCCTCCATGGAGGTACTGCTTGGTAGTCTGCAATAGTCAGAATACAGCAAGACTTCATGTTGTTTGAAGAAAAAATTACTCACCTTAGTAATTGTTTATTCTAATGGAGTCTTGCTGTATTCTGACCTCCCTCCCTGCCTCCCCTCTCAGAACCTGGTTTTTGGGAAGTGGGTGGGCAGGTGCAGTGTTGCACCCCAGAGGTGTCTTCAGCGCACTTTCTTTGATTTGGGTGCTTTGTGTTATTAATTAATAATTTTCATTCTTTAATAACTGGTTTTTGGGTTTCCTGACTTGAGTCTTCTTTTGGGAATCTAAAAACTTGGTTGTTGCCTGTTGGCTAGTAGAAACTTTACAATTTCCACATAGGTAGGTCAGTGAGTTATAGCTTGTAAGAATCCGATGGTTTGGTTTCAAAGTACTGCAGACAGTGTCTTTCAACCGAGCTTGAGCTCAATGTTCTATGCCTTGCATAGAAATTTAACCCTCTACTCTCCGGGGCAGTCCATGTGCTGGAGCTAACTGCAATAGTCAGAATACAGCAAGACTCCATTAGAAGAAACATAATTACTAAGGTGAGTAATTTTTTCTTCCCTTCTCTTGTGTGGGCCCTGGGGCTCAAGTTGTCTGTTAAGCAGAGGACTCCTTCCATCTTGACAGAGCAGTATGTGGCTATTTTTTTTTCTCCATCTTTCCAGATGGAGAACCACTCTGCTGGTTCCATCATGCCAGCCTCCCATTGGCACCTTGTTGGGCAGCTGTCAAGGATTGCCTCTCAGCAGACCTTGAGTCCCAATCCTCTGGCTTCTCGAGGCCTGGGGGGCCCCCTCGTGTCTTCTCTACCTCTGGTGGTACCTTTTGGGGCCCTTCCCTACAATTTTACTTCTTTTCGGTATCCCAGGATCTTATCTGTGTCAGTCTTCACCATTCATCACATTTGGGTATATGGCCGGAGTTCATGACCGGGGAGCTTTTTTGGGAGGGGTTGTCAACTAGCCTCGTGGCGCTTGCGGGTTGGCTGTTAGGTGTAGCCGGCTCAGCCTCCACCAGTTCTTCATCTCCATGAGTGAGGTCACCTCGTGGGTGCTGAGAGAAGACGTTGAGGCCTCGTTTTAGTTTCAACTACGTTATTTACCTTTTTTCGGTGTCAAGTCCACGGTTCCTCCTGCTGTTCTGTTTGCTAATCGACGCCGGCCTGTAAGACCTTTCAATTATTCTATTTTCTGCAACGTAGTCTGTTTTGGTGGGTTTTTTTTTTTTTTTTTCTTCTCCATAGGTCATGTCTCGTTTGGAGGGCAGGAAAACTTCCAGGACGGATCGGCCCCATGCGACCGGAAATATTCTGTCACCGACCAGCACGACCATTGCCTTACATGTCTTAGGCCCTTCATTACATGGATTATATGACGCCTGTTTCTCCATGGACTGGAGAGTAATCAACAACGCTGTGAAAGGGGCGGTTCAGCGACTTTTGGGGGTCAGGTTAACACCATCGCGCTCAATGCCTCTGGAGCCTTACCTCCGGGTTCTATACGAACTGATGAGGAGGGAGCCTCGGCTTTTCCCAGCCTAGCCTTGGCCGAGGCTCCTCCCACGCTACGGGAGGCCCAGTCTGTTCCCCCCAAGTGACGTACAGGAGGCACCGTCATGGCAGTTGCTCCTTCGGGGGTGAAGGCTCCCCCAGTGTCGGACCCGCGGCTTCGAAGGCCTGGGTCGGCGCCATCCTCGACGCAGTCGGTCGGTGCCGTTTTGGGCCTCGGCGTCGCTCGGTGCCATGGCTGCTGTCGGTGCAGTTCGCAGCACCGATAGTGCTAACGGCGGCATCGGAGTTTCTGACGGCCCGTCTTCATCTTTCTCGCCTCGGTGCGTCCGGCGGTGCGGTTGGCTCACGGCCGTGTCTTCCTCAGGAGTCGTTTGCGGCGCCGATGGGGCTGTCGGAGCCGGCGTCGCGCCGTGTCAGGTTCTGACACTGGGATTGCTGCCTTTGTTTGAGCCGTGCCTCCTCCTGCCACCGTTCACAGTGCTATGGGGGGCATTGGTACCGTCTCGGGTGCAGTCTCCTTTTCTGGTGCCCTGTTTGGTCGAGGTGGCGCGGAGTGCCCACCCACTGTCTGGCACAGGACTTCAGTTTCCACTTCATCGAAGGAGGAGTCTGATTCTGGGTCGGACAGGCAGTCTGGCTCCTCGGAGCTAGTTGCCCAGGTGGAGACACTAGTAGTATCCTCAACAGGCCGTGACCAGCCCCTCTCTGACGATCGGACAGCAGCTACCGTGGCTAGGGTCAGGGATGCTGACCAGCAGGCAGTGGTGCAGGCCACTGTTGCTCTGCTGCCTGGCCTCGGAGGGTTCGCTAACCCCTCAGTGGTGGTACCCCCTCAAGTGGTGTGCCTAGATCGCCCAAATTTGTGGCAGATCGGAGCACCCACAACAGGGGAGAGCAGTGCTCCTTGGATAGCTCTTTCGGGGGCTGACCAGGTTTGCCAGCTGCCTAGGCTGGCTCTTTCGAGGAGTAGGGCACTCTCGGATTCCGAGGGGTCGAGGGGTGTGAGTTCTGTTAGGCGGCCTTTTTCTGGAACCCACCTGGGCTCTGGGAGGAGCCGTAGTGCGGATCTCCACTCTTCTGCCTCGATTATTTTGAGAGGGCCCCATTCTTTGGAGGTAGGGGACCGTCCTTCTGGATCTACACGGCCCCGGTCACCTCACAGGGGGGGTTCTTCCAGGCGCAGCCAAGGCAGTTCCGAAATGGTTGTTCAGTTGTCGGCTGTGGAATCTTCCGGAGCTCCTCCTTCTTCTGCAGCTCTTGGTCCACTCCCTAGCCCAGGCGGAGGTCAGTCGACTACTCGGCTCTGTCCCCATCCCTCTGCCACATTCTCCTGCGCTCCCTGGTATACTTGGTCCTTCCGGGCCTCTCACCTGGGAGCAGTTCAGAGCCTTGGCTGCTCAGTTCCCTGCTTACGTCAGGGCCATGGACAGACAGGTTTTTCAACCTCCCCGAGCAGCCGCGCTCCGAACAGCCTAGGGCCTCTGACTCCTCATCCCCCTCTTCTGGGGGAGAAGAGCCCTCTGTCCACATTTCTCCAGCTGCTGATCTCACAGAGTATCAGCGATTCCCTGTGAGGATGTTGGAGGACCTATGTCTCACCCCTCCCACTCAATGCAATCCGGAGCACTCAGCGCATGCCTTTTTAGGCGATTTCGGCGAGGGCACCCTTGTGGTGCCTCCCTGGCCTGCTCCCTTTGCGGTAGGCGTCGTTGCGGTCCTGGCAGAGACCTTTTTCCGAGTTTCTGCCCCAGGATCTCACAGGTATTGTGGTGGCCCCCCGAGTCTCCAAGTTCCATGCCTCATCCTCAGTCAGGACTTGACGCACCTGGACACTCCAGTGGGCTTCGCACCTTTCACCGTGACCGGCCCCCAGATAGACTCCTCGGATTTTGACTTCTGGGGTAGGAGGACTTTCTGCTCAGCACAGTTGCTGCTCTCTATTGCAGCACATCAGGCCCACTATGCAACCTATGGCAGGTTCCTGTGGTCCAGGCTCGGTCAACTCCTAGTCTCAATGCCTGACACAGAGCAAACCAGACAAGCCATTACGCGCACTACACATGGCCTGGAGCTAGCAAGGCACCAAGCGAGGGCATAGCACGATGAGCCAACGAGGTAGCTACCAGGGTGTAGGGACAGCGATCTGCACTAGGTGGACAGCATGGCTACCTGTTACCCAGTTGACACCCTTGGCCCAGCGTAGGGTGATTAACTCCGCTCACCAGAGAGCCTATCTCTTCTCCCTTAGAGCGAGATGGCATTTGTCGGGGCAAATTCCTTCCCTCTCCGGGGGGGGGGGTCCACATCTCACTCTCCCGAATCTCAGGCCCTCCAGGCCCCAAGGTTCTCCCTCTTAGTGTGTCACCCACTTAGAGCTAAGGGACCCTTTTCCCTTGGGTTAAAGAAAAGCCCCTTAGGAGACTCGGCACTCACCAGATGTGATGAATGGTGAAAATTGACACAGATAAGATATGTACAATTACGTGCTCTACTGTAATTATGATCTTCTGTGTATCTGCACCATTCATCACAATCCCGCCTCCATCCCCCTGGGCCTTAGTCTCGTGCCCTCCTCTCTGTGCCCAGCCCCTCCTTCTCTGTTAGGAGTGGGGTAAACAAGGGTGCATAGGGGGATGTTGTTTCTAAGGGGAGAGTGGTCAGCATGGGGGGCACTCTTTCTCCAGTGCTCTAGCTCCATCCCTGTGGGGTGGGAGTTGGCAGTTGCCCTCCATTCTCTCCTTCTCCTTGACTCCTGTCCATCTTTAATTTCTTTGTCCTGTGGACATATCGTTTTAAAAAAAAAAAAAAAAAAAAGCTAAATTTTCTTTCACCAAAAACTGTTTTTCCTGAGAGGAGGACAATGTCCTGTGTCCTGTCTTTCTTCCAGAATAGTCGTTTTCTGCTTGTGGAGTTTTTGCCAGTGATTCCGTGCCTTGAATTCTGACAATGAGCCCTTTGGCTACTCCTTGCAGTTCCTGTACAATCTGGAGGTAAGTCAAGGTCCAGGGAATGGTTGTCACCTGTCTCTTCCCCCTCTCACGTTTATCCTAAGTCCTTCCTCTTCCCTTTTCCAGAGATTGGAGCCCCTACCCAATCCCCTTAGACTTTTTTCTTAAATCTGTCCTCTCAGTTGTTATATCTCCTTTATGTTATGTATATTTTCCTTTATCTGGCCCTTAGACTTTCTTGTCCAACCCTCCCACCCCTTTCCTCACCTCTCCGGCGACTCAGAACTGGCGGGGAGGGCGGAGCCGGCAGCACCCAGCAACCAACCCCATGGCGCCACACAGTGTGTCGGCCTCGGGGGCAGCACCCGACAGCAGTGCGTCGGCTCGCCCATCCCAAAAAGTTATCAGAGGGTCATGGCCTCTGGCCATATACCCAAATGTGATGAATGGTGAAGATACAGATAAAGATCATAATTACGGTAGGTACGTAATTTTCATTTCCTGTGTTATCGACAAGGGCAAAGTACCCCCCGGACCTGCCTCATCCAGAGGTTCTCTACTCTCTTTACTTTTTTGAAGAGCTTAGGCTTTCTCTTACCCCCATCACTTTTGCTTAGTGGTGATGAGGCCCGAGGGGTATGCTTGCTGGCTAACTCTAGGCCAGGTGCGCCTTTTTGTCCATGGGGACTTTGCCCCAGGAGTGTTCTCTCACCCCTCCTCAGGAAGGGGGAGAAAGAGGAACTCGGTGGAATCTTTTTCCCTAGTCTTGGGCTGTCTTTCCAAAAAAGCAAATTTTGGAAGGTGAAGGGGGAAGTGGACTTCTGTTCCTCTCTTCCCTGGCAGATGGCCATCTCTTTTCTTAACTCCCAGTTAGCACACTCTCTGTAAGGGGCTCCTGGGACAATTCTTCTGTCATTCCTTGAGGTCCTTCCTCTGTACTGCTGGACCTACATTTGTTTTCAGCATTCTGCAGCAGAATGTGCTATCTTGACTATTGTCTACAGGAAAGCCTCTCTGCTTGCCCTAATAGGGACGCTGCTTATCCTTGTTCAGGGGTCACAAAACTTAGTTCCACTCTCGCTCTCCCTCTCCTTCTCTTTTTCTCTCTTTCCCCCTCTCTCTCTCTCTCTGTTTCTTTTCCCTTCTTTCCTCTCTGCCTCCCTTCTTCTCATTCTCTCTCTGACCTGCCCAGTGATTGTGGTCACCCCTGTCCAGAACCACCATAGAGTCCTTGCGTCCACCTTCTGTTGGGAGCCTTAGATTTTTGGTTTTATGTCCTTTCCTTTTTTCTATCCCTTGGACTCCCTTGCTCCATCCTCCCTTTTCTGTGTTGCTTATTTTCTTCTCCGGCGAGCAGAACTGAAAAAGTTGGGCTGACTTGTGTTACTGGCCAACCCACAAGCGCCACATTGTATGTTGGCCTCGAGAGTGGCCCCCCTCCTAGTAATGCTCAAAGCTATATGCTCCCGCAGGGTCTGGCGCCTCCAGCTTATACCCACCAGTAATGAATGGTGAAGATATCTTGGAAGATCAAGAATTACGGTGAGTGCATAATTTTCTTTTTTTAGTCAGGCCATTGTGTATCCCCCATTTCAAACCCCAGGAGATCTTACCACTTTCTGACATATATGCAGTATGGTCTCACCATAGGACTGCCCCGGAGCCAAAATGGTTAATGGAACCTATGCTAATGGTGGAATGTTAAGCTCGAGCTCTGTTGTCATACCACTGTCCCTGGAATACATTCTGCAGCCATCACATTCTTCACTCCGCTTGCCTAAGTAAGACGCCTCAGAGTACTCTCCTTCATCTTTCTTGAAGATTTTATTTACTCGGTTTTTTAAAGCACCAATTATTTCTTTTCATTTTTAAAGCACTGTCCTTGGTATTACAGGCTGATTAGTCTTGATTTAGTGTTTCGGTAAGTTTTTCGGTTCCTTGCCGGTTCTTCACAACTGGGAAGAAACCAAACTTTTTTTTTATATTTTCTTCGGTAGATATCTTAAAAATCTACTTTTCTGGGCTGGTTTCTTATTTACGTTTAATTTGTGCTGGGAACCGGGGTAACTGTCGGTTCTCGCTTCGGTCGCTGAACCGACCGCAAAAATAAAAGTGAAGTCTTTGTTTACAAGTGTGTGTATTTGACTCGGATAAACCCAGTTCAAGGGCTTTTTTATGCTGTCACAGCCCAAGAAAAGAACCAGCCCTACGGGTTTTCAGCATTGCACAGAATGTGGTGAACCATTTGCTAAAGCTGATCCATACTTAATTTGTGTTTTCTGCCTAGGGTTTGATCACCTGAATGCAGATTGTGAAATTTGTAAAAACCTTTCCCAGTCAACACTTGATAGGTGATTTGAACCGACTGAGGGAAATGATATCCGATAAGGCTGCTGACCCGGCCTCTGATAAACTGACTCCTCCTCACTCTAAAGAAAAACCCAAGGAACCGGACGAACAGCCCTCTGACAAGGGTGAAGGTTCTCTGAGAAGAAAGCCAACCGCAGAAACAGCCACTGAACCTGTGACATCTGCTCAAATGAAGAAAAAGCACTCTGGAAAGAAACCGCAACCGACACATCCGCCGGTTCCTACCGCTGAAGAGATTGCTAATGACATCAGGATAATCCAGTCAGTGCAAACTGGTACCTTGGTTCCGGTTCCGTGACCCGGTTCACATCATCCATCGGTTCAAACTTAAGGTCCCTCCTCGTTCCCTGGTTACGTAGAAACATAGAATTTGATGGCAGATAAGGACCGCTTGGCCCACCCAGTCTGCCCATTTCCCTACCTACTGGATAAGCTGCAGATCCTAGTTAACCAGCAGCCTACTTCTTCCTACCCCCACCCCCCAGAATTGTCTTATGACAATCCCATGCATGCTTGAATTCCACCACTGATTTTGACTCCACAACCTCCTCTGGAAGGCTGTCCATGCATCCACAACCCTCTCTGTGAAAAATACTTTAAATTACCTCTGAGCTGCGCCTTCAAATTGTGCCCTCTTGTTCTTGCACATCTCTTTTTTTGAAAGATGCTACCCTCTTGGACTTTGTTGATTCCCTTGAGGTACTTGAAAGTTTCTATCATGTCCCCCCTCTTCCTCCTTTCCTCGAGGCTATACATATTAAGCTCTATAAGTCTCTCTTCATATGTCTTCCGGTGTAGACCCTGCACCATTTTAGTTGCCCTCCTCTGGACAGCTTCCATCTTGTCTGTCTTTGCGGAGATTGGGTCTCCAGAACTGCACACAGTACTCCAGATGGGGTCTCACCAGCTGTCTGTACAGAGGGATAATAACTTCCTGTTTTCTATTGGTGATGCCTCTCCCTATGCATCCCAGTATCCCCCCAGCCCTCCTTGCTGCACTCTCAATATTACTCTGATATTTATGGCTGAAGAGGAGGGGGAGGAGGATTTTGGGGCACTGCACTACAGCTGTCCTTGCTGTTTCAAACTTGAGTGTTGATTGGGGCATTTGTGACTTGAGTTTTAGTGATGCCCACACTTTTAAATAAAAGGGGATTGTTTGGCTTTGGGGGTGTTATTTATTAGGATAGTTTAGATAGTTTGTTCTTATGCATGCTCCGTAAGAATCTGATGGTTGCAGGATGTATTCCAGGGACAGTGGTTTGAAAACCAAGCTCGAGCCTAGCATTCCATCATTAGCATAGGTTCTATTAACCATTTTGGCTCCGGGGCAGTCCTGTGGTGAGACCATACTGCATATGTCAGAATACAGTAAGATTCCCTTGGAAGAAACAAGATTAGTGTGGTAAGTAATTTTTTCATATGGTGCAAGCATGCTCAATCACCTGTGTCTGTCTTTTTGTTTTAAATATAAGCCTGTCCTTGAGTAAGGGCATATACTGGCTGTTGTACTGTGATCAGATAATGGGGTGGGATAGGTCTTCTCTAAGTACCTGTGGTAGTCCAGTTGTATTAGGTGTTTCTTCTAAGATGTTCACCTGTGAATTAGTTCAACTTCTATGTAACTTATTGCATTATTTTTCCTGTAGGATGAAAAAGCATCCAAAGCAAAAGTGAGTGACATCTTAGCAGAAATCTTTAAGAAGATTGGATCCAAGGAAAACACAAAGGAGGTAAGTGGAGATGGATGGTTGGTGTGTCTCTGGGTTAGTTGTGGCAGAGGGGGTGGGTTGGTTGGCTGGTTGTTGTGCTAGTTGTCTGGTTGGTGTGTTGGTTTATTAATTGATGGGAGGGGAGTGCCCCATCAGTGCTTGGAGCTCCTGTGCAGTATTCTTCAGTGCAATTATAGACACCACAATAAACCAAACATTTTAAAGCTCTCATCTCATTTTAATTTTATTGGGGTTGAACCATTGAGGAAGCTCATTTAAAATGGTGACCCGTGGGGTTGTGTCCAGTTCACTTCCTCTCCTCAGTAAAGCAGCTTGGGTACCAGGGCAGTGTTAACCCAGTGGTCCACTATGTGCTCGAGCGATAGGAGCAGGTGAAGAAATGTAGAGGAGCAGAGGGTGATCACAGCTTGATGATGCCTGTGGCGCATAACCCATACTTCTTACCTGGACTGGAAGATGGAGAGTTTAAGGAATGGGAGGTAAAAGGGGTGAAATGCCTTGGTGACCTGTTCATCAGTGATGGGATGTGTTCATTTGCAGATCTTCAGGGGAAGCTGGGGCTCTAAAGCTCCCATAACTTCAGTATCTACAAATAAGGGCATTTGGCAGAGGGCTGCATAGAAACCTGGTGGAAGCCTCACCGTTGGCATAGGTGGAACAGGTAGTATATGCTACTAGGCCAGATCGCAGGGGGCTGATACAGAAGGTGGCCAGGCAAGATAGACAGTCTTCCAAGAACCAATCTTCACTATTGATACAAACCAATAGGTTCTGTGCCGGAGGCGCTAGGACCCTGCAGGAGCCAGAACTTTTAGGAGGGCTGGTGCGAAGGTAGGCTGCGCCGCGCATACACGGCACCGTGAGACGAGTTTGTGCTGCATGGCTTACCTTAGCACTGGCCCTCAACCGCCTCAGTTCCTTTTTTCCCCACTGAGTGCACTTCAGTGACGACGCTCACCCGCTGGGAGACCAAACTTCACGTCTATATGACAGCAGCGTTCAGTTCTGTCTGTTTTATAGTTTAAAGCTAGTGTTTATTTTTGTGTCAGTTTAGTAGCTTTAAAAACAGATTTCTCTCAGTTTCTCACAGCCCTGGACCTTGGATGCTGACGGTAACTGTAGGGGGCCTCTTCACGCTACTATGGCAGCGGGGCCATGTCCAGTCCACTTTCTCTTCAGGGGAAGGGTTCTGACAACGGGTGGTCCTGTGTTCCGGAGGGAGGACAGCGCTACCGTAAATACAAAAAAGCAGGCCTGTTCTTAATCCCGGTTGGGGACTCGGCGCCGTTTGACTTTTGGATCTTACTTCGAGAGGGGTCTTGCAGTAGGCAACACCACAAGGACTGAGCCACCAGGCACTAGGACCACACGGAAAACTTAGCTAGCAGTGTCTGGTGGGGGACCGCCCACCCAACATCATGTGACCCGGCACAAGCTCATTCGATGCTAGAATGTTAGGCATCATGGCCTCGTCCATTTTCAAGGTACCTCTAGCTCAGCTGCACATGAGAACGACCCAGTGTATGCTCAGCACACAGTGGTCACCATTCGAACATCCACAGTCTTACCCCCTCAAGGGGACAGAGCCTCTGAGGAAGTCACTTGCATGATGGATTCAGGAGTACAACCTTCCTCAAGGTCTTCTCTTTGCCCCACTGGAGTCTCAGATTACCATCACCATGGATGCATCTCTGCTCAGCTGGGGGGCTCACTTTCAAGATTTCTACACTCAAGGAGTGTGGACCCCAGGAGGAGTCTCATCTACACATCAGTGTTCTAGAGATGAGAGCAGTCCGCTACGCTCTGAGCCCTAGAGGAAGTCCTCTATCAGAGTAATTCTTCAGACAGACAACAAGGCTGTGATGTATTATATCAACAAACAGGGTGGGGCGCACTCCTACTCCTTGTGCAGGGAAGCCATGAGGGTGTGGGAATGGTGCCTGGAATACAGTATCCTGATTAAGGCAATCTGTCTGCCGGGAACGCAAAACAATCTGTCGGATCATCTCAGCAGGACAGAGATGGGCCCTCACAAATGGTCACTTGCACCAGACTTTATACAGTCGCTCTTTGACGAGTGGAGCAGTCCGGACGTGGTCCTTTTTGCATCCCCACTCAATGCAGAACTGCCTCTATTCTGCTCCAGAAATCCAGAACCTGGCGTTTTCCATCTGGATGCATTCATACTGCGGTGGACTAGACACTTTCTGTATGCATTTCCTTCTCTGCCTCTAATTCAGAGGGTGCTGCTCAGATTAGAGGCACGGGGGGCAAGATGGTTCTAATTGCACCATACTGGCCTCGACCGATCTGGTTTCCATTATTCAACAAGTTGTCGGTGGGTCCTCAGAGGCAGCTGCGACTGCAAACAGATCTCCTGACACACGGACCCCTGGTCCAACCCAGCCTGCACTCCCTTTATCTCCATGCCTGGCTCCTGAGAAAATAGAAGTGGGCAGGTTCAGAGTTTCTCAGAGAATCTAACAGGTTCTCTTGGTGGCACGTAAGCCCTCCACCGACTTACACCGCTAAATGGAAGCATTTCTCGCTATGGTGTGTTAGATCCATTCCACTGCCCACCAGATATGGTGTTGGTGTACCTGTTAGACCTTTTGGATGCAGGTCTGCAGTATTCAACGGTAAAGGTACACCTCTGTGTACTTTCTGCCTATCATGAGCCTGTCCAGAATGTCTCTGGCTCAGCTGCCTTTGTTCAAGAGACTCCTCAAAGGCATTCTGCACACAAGGCCCTGCGGTTAGGAAGCCAGTTGCCGCCTGGGATATTAATCTCGTGCTGGATATGCTCACCTATAACCCGTTTGTGCCTCTAGCCACATGTGATTTCAAGTTTCTGACCTGGAAGACAGCCTTTCTGGTAGTCATCACATCTGCTCGCGGGGTCTCAGAAATGCATGCCTTGGTCACGGACCCTCCGTATACTGTCTTTCATAAAGACAAGGTGGTTCTCCATACTCACCCTAAATTCCTACCCAAAGTGGTTTCAGAATTCCACTTCAGCCAGCCGTTGGTTCTCCCAACTTATTTCCCTAATTTCCAAAATGTAGGTGAACGCACCCTTCATTCCCTGGATGTTAGAGATCCTTATGATTCTACATCGATAGGACTGGGGACATCTTTCAAGTGAAGCAACTCTTCGTGTCTTTCAATGCGACCCGGCTGGGTCAGCCGATATCCATCAGATCTATACAGTATCTGCTTGGATAGTAACATAAAAACATAGAATTTGATGGCAGATAAGGACCGCTTGGCCCTCCTAGTCTGCCCATTTCCCTACCTGATGGATAAGCTGCAGATTCTAGTTAATCAACAGCTTACTTTCTCCTACCCGTACTAGAATTGCCTTATGCCTGTCCAATGCATTCTTGAATTCTCCCACTGTTCCTGACTCCACAACCTCCTCAGGAAGGCTTTTCCATGCATCCACAACCCTCTCTGTGAAAAAGTATTTTCTAACATTATCTCTGAGCCGTCCCCCCGCTATCTTCAAATTGTGCCCCCTTGATCTTATTTGTGTCAGTCTTCACCATTCATCACTGTTGGGTACTCGGCCGGAAGTCAGGACCCTGCGGGAGACTGTTTTTTTTTTTGTTTTTTTGCAGTGCGTGGCGCTTTGTAGGTTGGTTGCTGGCTGCGTACCCGACCTGCCTGCCAGTTCATCTCCCATCGAGAGGTCGACCTCATGTGGAGCTGCTGATAGAGGCCTAGTCTGACGCTGAAAACCTTCAACGCCTGCCTCTTTATTTACTCGTGTCAAGTCCGTCAGTTCCTGCTGGTTCTGCTGTGCCATACTCGACGTCGCCCGGTAAGATCTTTCCATTTCTTTATATTTCTGCGACGTCAAGTCTGTTTTTGGTGGGGTTTTTCCCCCCATAGGTCATGTCTCGGTCGGAGGGCAAGAAAACTTCTAGGACTGGTCACCGACCAGCACGACCGGTGTCTTTCATGTCTTGGCCCGCTTCACGACATGGATTCGTATGACACCCGTTAATCCATGAACCTCCGGGTCATCTGACAACGCTCGTGGAAAGTGGGGCGAGCTCCACTGACTTTCGGGGGTCGTGCGCACATTTGTCGGGCCAAGCCACGCGCTGTCTGCCTTTCCTTCGGGTCCCTCCTGTTCTACATGGACCGAGGAGGAGGGAGCTCGCTACTAGTAGCCTCAGCTGTTGCCCTGCCCACGGCGGAGGCCCGCCCCGCCCTTTCAGGTAGGCGGGAGGCTGTTGACGGCAGTCGCCTTCAGGGGTGAAGGCTCCCCGGTGTTGGACCCGCAGTTCGCTATAAGCTCGGATCGGCCATTCTCAACACAGTCGGTCGACGCTTATTCGTGGTAACTGCAGTGGCATGACGGAGTTGTTCGTTGGCGCCGACACTGCTAGTGGCGCCGTGGGAGCTGCTATGGCGCTGTTTTTGTCCATGTCTCGCCTCGGCGCCATCCTCAGCGCTGAGGTTGAGCACGGCGCCATGTCCTCAGGGGCTTGGTGCTGTGGGGCCATAGGATTCCACCGTCATCACCGCTGCCTCTGCCCTCGGTGCCGTGGAGCCGGGCAGCGCCGTCCTTGGGGCTGTCGTCAGTGCAGTCTTCGTCCTCGTGGGGCTGGATGGCGCTGTGCCTGGTCCCAACTCTGGAGCTCCTGTTCGGGCTGGAGCCGTGCCCCCTGCGGATTCCACTCGCGGTGCTGTGGGGGGCACTGGTACCGGCTCGGGCACGGCTTTGATGTCTGGTCCCTTTGGCAAAGATGGCAGTGGGCGCCATCCTACAGTTTGGCACAGGGCCTTGGCCTCTACCTCCTCGGAGGCAGAGTCGAGCTGTGAGTCGCAGACAGACAATCTGACCCTTTGGGGTTGGCTATTGAGGTGGGCAGCCCAGTAGTCTCCTCGACAAGCCGGAGTCTGACCCCTTCTGAGGTGGGGTCGGTGGCTACCGAGACTGGGGTCAGGGGTGCTGACCAGCGGGCAGTGGTGCAGGCCACCATTGCTCTGCAGCCTGGTCTTGGTGGATTCACTGATCCCTCAGTAGTGGTACCCCCACCTGTGGTGTGCCTAGATCGCCCAACTTTGGAGCCGATCAGGGCATCTACGGAAGGGGAGGGTGCTGTGCCCTGTATAGTTCCTTTTGGTGCTGCCCAGAGGTGTCAGCTACCTAGGCTGGCCCTGTCAAGGAAGAGGGCTCTTTCGGACTCCGAGGGGTCAAGGGGCGTGGGGTCGGCAAGTCTGCCTTTTTCGGGGGGTCCCCCCGGGCTCTGGGAGAAGCCGTAGTGCAGATCTCCGCTCCTTCTCCTCAGTCTCTTTGAGAGAGCACCATTCTTCTGAGGTAGGGGACCGTCCTTCTGGACCTATACGGCCCCAGTCGCCTCACAGGGGGGATTCTTCAGGGCGCAGCCAAGGCAGTACCAAAATGGTTGTTCAGCTGTCTGCTGTGAGGTCTTCCGGGGCACCTTGTTTCGCGGGTGCTCCCAGTCCGCTCCTTAGCCCAGGCGGAGGTCAGCCGGCATCTCTTCTCGGTTCTGTCCCCATTCCTCTGCCACATTCTCCTGTGCTCCCAGGCATCCTTGGTCCTAGCGGGCCTCTCTCCTGGGAGCAGTTCAGAGCGGTGGCTGCTTGGTTCCCTGCTTAACTTAGGGCAATGGACAGTCAGGTTTTTCAGCCACCCCCTGAATTGCCGGTGCCCTCCAGCTCCTCATCTCCCTCTTCTGGGGGAGAGGAACATTCTGTCCACATTTCTCCAGCTGCTGATCTCGCTGAGTATCAGCGCTTCCTCGTGAGGATGTTGGAGGACTTGCACCTCACACCTGCCACTATTAGCAATCCTGAGCACTCAGCGCATGCCTTCCTAGGCGATTTTTGGCGAGGCCACCCTTGTGGTGCCGCGCTGGGCCTGTTCCCCCTCTCGGAGGCATCACAAGCCTCCCGGCAGAGGCCCTTCTCCGGGTTCCTGTCCCCAAGGATCTCAGCCAGAGGTTGAGTGACCGAGTCTCCAGGTTCCATGACTCATCCGCAGTCCCGGATTGACGCACTGGATACTCCTGATGGGCTTCGCGCCCTTCACCGTGACTGGCCCCTAGATCAAGACTCCTCGGATTTTGACTTCTGGAGTAGGAGGACTTTCTACTCGGCATGGTTATTGCTTTCCATTTCTGCACATCAGGCCCACTATGCAGCCTATGACAGGTTCTTGTGGTCCAGGCTAGGTCAGCTCCTAGCCTCATTGCCTGATAAGGAGCAAACCAGACAAACCATTGCACACTCTGCGCGTTGCCTGGAGCTACCAAGGCACCAAGCGAGGGCATCCTGTGATGCCAACGAGGTAGCTGCCTGGGTCGTAGGGACAGCGATCTGCACTAGGCGGACTAGGCAGCCATGCCGGCTGCGTCTTTCCTGGTTGTCACCCTTGGCCCGGCATAGGGTGATTAACTCCGCTCACCAGAGAACCCATCTCTTCTCCCATCGAGCGAGACGGCGCTTGTCTGGACAACTTTCTTCCCCTTCCGGGGGGACCCCATCTCACTCTCCCCACTCTCTGGCCTCTCCAGGTCCTGAAGGTTCTCCCTCTTAGTGTGTCACCCACTGAGAGCTAAGGGACTTTATCCCTTAGGGTGTAAAAGAAACCCCCTTTGGGGGGGGCTTAGTACTCAACCAACAGTGAAGATTGACACAGATAAGATATGAAAATTACGTACCTACCATAATTATGATCTTTCTGTGTATCTTCACCATTCATCACGATCCCACCCTCCATCCCACTGGGGCCTCAGTCTCTGGGTCCCCCTCCCTCTCTGTGCCCATCCTTCCCCCTCTCCTTTCTTAGGAGTGGGGTAAAGCTGGGGCACACAGGGGGATAATGTTCCAGGGAGAGTGGACAGCGGGGGGGCACTCCTTCTCCAGTGCTTTGTCAACTCCTACCCACAGGGGTGGAGCCAGTTGCCCTCCTTTCTCTCCTCCTCCCTTTTCCCATCCAATCTATTTTCTCCTTGTATATGTGTGTATGTATATATACATATACATATACATATATACATATACATATACATATACATATACATATACATATATATATATATATATATATATATATATATATAGGTTTTTTTTCTTTTTCACCAATAATCTTCCCGTGAGAGGGTGTTAATTCTCTGTGCCCTGTCCTTCTTCCAGAATAGCTGACTCTGCTTATCTGCAGTGTTTGCCAGCCGTTCTGTGCCTTGAATTCTGGCAGAAAGCCTTTGGCTACTCCTTGCAGTTCCTATGTAATCTGGAGACGGACCAGAGTCTGGGATGTTTAACTCCCCCCTCTCCTCCTAAATTCTTTAGCCATCCTACCTCCCCTCTTCCTTTTCCAGAGATTGAGGCCCCTCCCAATCCCTTTAGTTTCCGACTTTTCTCCCTTTCTGTCCTCTGTCGTTATTTCTCCATTTGGTTCATACTTCTTTCCTTTTTCTGTCTCTTGGACTTTCCTTGTCCCACCCTCCACTCCCTTCCTCTTACCTCTCTGGCGACTCAGAACTGGCAGGCAGTCAGAGTCGATGCAGCCTAACGGCCAACCCATGAGCGCCACGCAGTGCGTCTGCCTCGAGGGCAGCTCCGATGGTGCGTTGGCTCCACCTGCCTTAAAAAGCTCCCGCGGGGTCCTGACCTCCGGCCGAGTACCCAACAATGGTGAAGATGCACAGAAAGATCATAATTACAGTAGGTACGCAATTTTCATTTCTTGCACATCACTTCTTCTGAAGGGTACTACCTCTTGTACTTTAATTCCCTTGAGGTACTTGAAAGTTTCTGTCATGTCCCCCCCCTCTCCATCCTTTCCTCAAGAGTATACATATTAAGCTGTTTTAGTCTCTCCTCGTATGTCTTCTGGTGCAGACCCTACACCATTTTGGTTGTCCTCCTCTGAACAGCCTCCACCCTGTCTATGACTTTGCAGAGATGGGGTCTTCAGAGTTGCACGTAGTACTCAGGATGGGGTCTCACTAACTATCTGTACAGAGGGATAACAACTTCCTGTTTTCTACTGTTGATGCCTCTCCCTATGCATCCCAGTATCCCCCCAGCCCTCCTTACTGCCGTCTCACATTGCTTGCCCACCTTTAGATCATCTGATATAATTACTTCTAGGTCTCTTTCGATTTTTGTTGTTATTAATTCACTCCCCATTGTGTACTCTTCCCCTGGGTTTTTGTTTCTCAGATGCATTACCTTGCACTTCTTTGCATTGAATCTGAGCTGCCACATATTTGACCCTCTAACCTTGCCAAGTCCCTTTTCATTCATTCCACCCCACCTTGTGTATCAACCCTATTGCAGATCTTTGTGTCATCTGCAAAGAGACATACCTTTCCTTCCAGGTGTTCTCCAATGTCACTTATAAAGACATTAAAGAGGACTGGTCCTAGTACCGAACCCTGCGGTACCCCGTTAGTTACCCTCCTTTCTTCACTGTGGACTCCGTTTACTATTACCCTTTGCATCTTGTTGTCCAGCTAGTTTTTTATCCAGGCTACCACCTTGGGACCCACTCCAAGGCTGGCTAACTTGTATATTAATCTTTTGTGTGAGACTGTGTCAAATGCCTTGCTAAAATCTAGATAGGCCATATCCATAGCCCCTCCCTGGTCTGCTACTTTGGTCACCCAGTCAAAGAAATCTGTTAGGTTCGTCTGACATGACCTTCCTGCTGTGAAACCATGCTGCCTTGGGTCCTGTGCCCCACTGGCCTCTAGGTACTCAACAGTTCTTTCCTTCAGAAGTGATTCCATCATTTTCCCTACCACTGAAGTCAAACTAACTGGTCTGCGGTTTCCTGCTTCTGCCCTGCTCCCACTTTTGTGAAGTGGAATTACATTTGCCCTCCTCCAGTCCTCAGGTACCATCCCATCCTCCGATGATTTGTTAGAGGGTGGTGGATGCATGGAACAGCCTTCCTGAGGAGGTTGTGGGGTCTAAAACTGGGAGAATTCAAGAATGCATGGGACAGACATAAGGTAATTCTTGTGGGGGTTAGGAAGTAATAGGCTGTTGGTTAACTAGGATCTGCGGCCTATCCTGTAGGTAGGGAAATGGGCAGACTAGATGGGCCTAGCGGTTCTTCTAGGGACATGGATATGTTGTTCATCCACACTTTCTGGCAGGTATCCTTGCCGCTTTGAATCTTGCCAGAAGGTCTTCAAGCTGGCTTCTCCCACCCACACGGGTGGTAAAACTCTCGATTCCGCCCCATGACGCCTGATCTTCCGTACCGCTTAGAAGCTCGGGTTCCGTCCTTAACGCTCTGCGTATAAGACTGGTTCCTATTTCTTCAGTTACCCGAAATTACTTCTAAGGTTTTCAAGACTTCGGTCATTTATTTCCCTCGCGGCTGCGATGGACAAATCGACTCCCGGTT
This sequence comes from Neoceratodus forsteri, assembly GCA_016271365.2. Lineage (NCBI taxonomy): Eukaryota > Metazoa > Chordata > Ceratodontiformes > Ceratodontidae > Neoceratodus > Neoceratodus forsteri. The sequence goes on along the minus strand of CM028133.1, from coordinate 1,104,073,334 downwards.
TTCGGAGGTACCCATGCAGGCAGAAGACGTCTTAGACGGATCCGCACTCCACGTGCATCTACTGTTTGGGCCTTGAGCATGACCCGCAGGCTTGCGGCCTGTGCTTTTCTTTTTCGGCCTACGTCCTGGAAGACCGCGCGCCCGTTTCAACTTGAGCCCAAGACGTTACCCTCGGTGAAGTCGACGGAGGCCCGTTTGGCGGTTTCACCAGGCAGCGGCTCGCGGATCAGCTTGAGCAGATGATCACCCCAGGAGGAGGCGGCGCAGGCCGCGTCTTCGTCTTCCTCGGTCACGCCATTTATCCCGCTCTCCTTTGGATCCTCCTATTCAGCTTCTTTTAAGGAGCTCTGTCTGTCTCTCTCCACTAAGGAAGAGGGACCATCTTCAGGGCCTTCCTTTCGGTCCAAGAAGAAGGACCGCAAAGGTAAGTCCCTCCGACACTCTTGGGAGCGGGAGAGGTCCCTCTCACCGAGTAGTCGACCATCGACTTCAGTCGATCCTTCGGCTTCGGCCACTGGTGTCACGGTGTCCCCGTCAGATCAGTTGACCGAGACTCCCGTCGACGCAGTTGAGATTTTTCTCGACCCGTCGGACGGGCTGTCGACCGGTGAAGCCGAAAACCCTCACTCCCCAGTTCCCCCGGCGGAGATTGAGGTTTCCGTGGACTTGCCCGTTCCTCCAGTTCCGGAGTCCACGGTTGAGCCCTCTGAGCCGAGGGGAGAGCGGGTTTCCCCCGCCCTGCCCCAGAACCCTCCTCGGAAAAGCCGAGGTTTGCGGTCTCTGTCTCGGACTTCTTCTCAGTCCAGCCGATCCCGCCGTCATAGGCGGTCTCAGTACCGTGGCAAGCAGCGTCGCCACTCATCCTCGGATGAGGGCAGGCTTCAACGTAAGTTGCGTCGGCGCTACGAGGACCTCATGTGGCAACAGCTTCTTCTGTCCGGGAGCAAGCCGACGTCGTCGCCTTCCCCGGCTATCGAGTGGCTGTCACCGGAGCGGCCGAAGCAACCCCTCGCTCTTGCCGAGGCGCCTGTTCCCAGGCCTGTTGCTCGCCCAAAACCGGCTGCCACACCGATTCTGGTGGAACCTCCGCCTCCACAGCCGTTTTTTGGGGCCCCGACCAAGAATTCTCTGTCAGGTCAGGGCCTGCCCCATAGGCTGTCTGTTACCCTCATTCCTGATCGCCCTCGGCAGGTGGAGGGTGGCTCAGGCCCAAGGCAGCTCTTTGCGGACTCCTCTAAGTCCGACAGTTCCTCCCTGTTCTCCAGGCGGGTCGACTTGGAGTCCTCAGGAGGTCAGTCGCTGGACGATAGCCCATCGTCCTCCATGGGTTTGCTTAGGCTCATCTCGGAGTCCACCAGGATGCAGCTCGAGCCCATATCCAAATGGGCCAAGTATCCCCTCACGGAGATTTTGGTCCTAGGGGATTCTTCTACGGAGGCCTTTCCGGTGGCCGAGGCCATTGTGGGCCCGGCCTTGGAGCTCTGGAAGCGTCCTGCTTCCTGCCCTGCGCCTCCGGCCAGGATGGCAAGGAAGTATGCGGTCCCCACCGCTCCCTGTCCGTTTCTCGGAACACCCTCTGCCGAGGGGTTGGTTACTCGACAGCCTTCTCGGCATGCCGAAGCACCAGGGACGTGGACAAGCCTCCCGACAAGGAGGTCCAAGAAGTTGGACTATGCCGGGCGCAAAATCTACGCTGCGTCCTCCCTTGGCCTTCGTCAGGCCAGCTTGGCCATGCTGATGGCGCACTTCTCTCATGCCCTGTTGGGCTCCCTGGACGAGGTAGTCCCTCATCTCCCGGCTGACCTGCAGACCACGGTTAAGCAGGTGTGGGACCAGGGCAGGGTGGTGGCCAAGCAGCAACTTCAGTCTGCTTTGGACATCAATGACTCTTACGCCAGGTCAGTCGCGGCCACAGTGGCTATGCGCCATCGGGCATGGCTGAGGATATCCACCTTCACAGTGGATACCCAGCACAAGTTGGCGGATGTCCCCTTCCTGGGGACCGACCTCTTCGACCCTGGAGTGGAAGGTCACCTCCAGAGGATCGAAAAGTCCAATGCCACTCTGGACTCTGTCTCATCCGCCCAGAGGTACAAGGGCCGCAGACCGCAACCTAAGCCCTTGCGTCCGTCTGCTCATGCACGCCGGGCCCAGCAACATCAGGGCCAGCAGGCTCACGCTTGGCATCCCAAACCCAAGCCCGCGGCTTCCTCCTCCAGGAAGCAGGAAGGCTAAGGCCCAGGTGGTCCCTCGGCCGGTCCCTCCTCCAAGCCTGCTCAGTGACGGGTTGAGGGGTGTCTCCTCCAATCTCATCACCCCACCCCAGGTTCCCCTCGTGGGGGGACGGCTTCGCCACTTCCTTTCTGCCTGGTCCACTATCACAGACCGGTGGGTGTTGGAATTGGTGAGCAGGGCCTGCCTCTGAATTCGAGCAGGCCCCACCCTTCCGAGCCATTGCCCTGGGGCCTCGGTCCACAGCCTTGCTATTGGCTCGCCTGTCGACATCGCCTGCTCCTCGAGAAAGAGGTGATCGAGAGGTGGCGGACCCCTCAGACCCGGGTTTGTGTCCAGGTACTTCCTGGTCCCAAAGCGGACGGGGCTGGCGCCACATTCTCGACCTGCACGACCTAAACAAGTTCCTAAGGTCTCGGACCTTCAGGATGGTCACTCTGGCTCAGATAATACCATCCCTGGAACGCGGCATGTGGTTCTGCTCTCTGGACCTGCAGGACATGTTTTTTCACGTCCCTATCCGTCCATCTCACCAGAGGTTCCTTCGCTTGCGAGCGGAAGGATCCCTTTACGAGTTCCGAGCCATGCCCTTCGGCCTTTCTCTTGCTCCCAGGGTCATCACCAAATGCATGGCAGTGGTGACAGCATTCCTGCAGCGCCTAGGGGTCCAGGTGTACCCTTACCTGGACGATTGGCTGATAGCAGCCCCCTCCAGACAGGAGGTGGAGCAGTCCAGAGATCTGGCCCTCCAGCTTTGCTCTCAAATCGGCCTCCTCATCAACGAGGCCAAGTCGGAACTCGGACCGAAGCAGGTGATTCTTTTCATCGGGGCAGAGCTCTACTCTCTTCGAGCCAGAGCACAGCTCCCGGCGGACAGGGCCGAGGTTCTTTCCTCCTTTGCCCAATCATTTCTGGTTGGGCAATCGCGCCCTGCCCGGGACTTCCTGTGCCTCCTGGGTCTCATGGTGGCCTGCACCAGCGTGGTCCATTGGTCCCGCTGGCACATGCGTCCCCTTTAGTGGGGACTGGCGAGCCAGTGGTCACAACGCTGCAATCCATTGGACCAGCTGGTGACGGTGACCCAAGGGATGTGGAACGCTCTCCAGTGTGGACCGTTCCAGCTCATCTGCAGGAGGGCATCCCGTTTGTCCGCCCCAAGCCGACTGTCTATTGACCAATCCCTCTCTGATGGGTTGGGGTGCCCATCTGGGGGAACACCGAGCGCACGGCCTCTGGTCCCCTCGGGAGTCCCGATGCCTGCCATATCAACCTGCTGGAGCTTCGGGCGGTCCGTCTCGCTCTCACCGCCTTCGCTCCATTCCTACGGGGTCAAGTGGTTCAGGTCCAGACGGACAATACCACGACCATGTACTACCTAAACCACCAGGGCGGGACACGCTCTCCATGCCTCTGTGCAAGGAAGCTCTCCTCATTTGGTCACTCGTGCGCAGCCTGGCGGCGGATCTCCAAGCCATTCATGTGGCAGGAGCCTCCAACAACCTGGCCGATGCCCTAAGCTGGATAGGGGCTGTGTCTCACGAGTGGTCTCTCCTGCTGGAGGTAGCACAAGATCTTCCTGGACATAAGTCTCCACCACTCATTCACACTAGTGGGATCTGCGCCGGAGGCACTAGGACCCATCGGGAGCAAACTTTTTGCTGGAAGGTCGGCGCGAGAGATGGCGCCGCGAGGCATGGCGCCGCGAGCAGTGGCTCGCGCGGTAATGACCATCTTGGCGACGACCCTCCAACCGCCTCAGTTCTTTTTTCTCCTCATTGCCGAAAGCGCTTCAGTGACAACGCCGCCGCTTGTCGGGAGTCAAACTTCAAACTAGCGCATAGTTTACAGGTTTATTTTTTGTAATTCTATCTCGATAGTAGTATCGCTAATTTTATTCTATTTCTGTTATATTTTAGAATTTAACTTATAGTAAAGAAGTCTCGCCTACTGACGGAGTTCGACCATGAGCAGGTCAGGTGAGGTAGGGAGACGTCAGATGAAAGCTGTTCAGTCAGTCGGGTTGGTCCGTCAGCCCTTCCTCAGCGGGTTCCGGCTAACGGTCAGTCCGATGCTCTGGAGGATGGGCGGCCCCCGCCGCATAAAATAAACGGTCGCATTCTCGCACCGCTCGCCTCGAGCTCTTCTTCGCCCACAGGTCAAAAGAGAAGGCATCACCGAGGTCGCCTCTGATACGCCTTCCGTGCTGCTGACGGTCGGTTATCGCTCTTAGTTGCCGGTCTCTCCTCGAGTCGCCAACTTCCGTTTCCGCTGCTTCGACATCGGAGCCCCACCGCCATAGGTAGGACTCCAGATGAGCAGCTTCATCAGTGGGCCGCTCTTATGGGAGCCGTGGGCTCGGAGGTTGGTTCTTCTGCCTGGCTCGGCTGCCCCGGAGCCTTCTCGGCTCGCCGGGCGATCAGGCAGGGCGGTTGGACCTTCCTAGTCGCCTGCGCCTCCTTCTGTGCCAGCGACCAGGCTTAGGTGTTTTCCACATGGCTGCGGGCGCAGGGGCCACACCGATGCCCTTATCTCCTGTTTTTCCCTCTCTTCCTTTCCAGGTTCAGAGGTGTCTTAGCGCTCCAGCGGGGGGTCGCTGCGCTTGTCGGCACCTTCTGCGCCTTGGGTCTTGTGGCGCCTGTCTCAGCGGTGCCAGCGGGTTCTGCCATGGGCGCACACGGTGCCGCTTATGGTGCTGGAATGCTTCTTGCGCCATGCGCCTCCGCTGTGCCGCTGACCTTTTTGCGCTGGGGCCCTCGGGACTCTCCTTTCTATCTGCTCTTTCTTCTTCTCCTATCTCTTCACTCCTTTCCTGTCCAAGCAGTCCTTCCTGGACTATCAGGAGATGATGTTGAACCTGACCCAGACCTTCATCGTTGGGTGATGAAGTGAGGAAACAGGATCCTTCACCGCTACAGAGCCTGTGGTCGAGGACCTATCCTTTAAGTCTCTGTTGAGGAACCTGAGATCCACTCTTCTCTCCAGACTACGGACATCGATCCTGGGAAATATTAAGACTCTAGTATCTTCATGCTTCGGAGATCCCTACGGATTTGACTCCTCCATTCAATCCCTCCTTCGAGACGCTGTCTCAAATGGTATGGAATAATCCTGCTCTTATTCCTTCAGTGGCTAAATCCATTGATAAAGAAATATTCAGCTCCCAAGGATCGTCCCATTTTGGCATCCCAAGCCTTTGCGGATCCTATTGTAGTCCTAGCAGAGAATGACAAGGTCGTTCTTCCTCGTTACTGCAGCTCGACTTTATTAACAAAGAGTCTCGTGAAAATTGATACATTAGGTAAGAGAGTCTTGCTGCCTCCACTTTTAAGTATGCGACAAGCCATCTATCAGGCTATTTTTCTCAGTATGAGTATATCCTGTGGCACTCTATGAAACGAATGGTTGAAGCTCTTCCAGATTCCGACTCCAAGTCAGAGCTCCTTCTAACTGCTATCAGAGGTATTGAGTCCAATAACCAACAGGTCAAAGCCGCCATGGGACGCTTTCGACACTGCTTCTCGTTCCAGCAGCCAGAGGTATTTGTACCGACGCCATTCCTGGCTGCGTACTTCTGGCTTTACTTAATGATGCTCAGCAGCAGGTAATGGCGTTGCCCTTTGATGGCTCCTATCTTTTTGGGCCTCAGGTAGAGCAAGCCCTAGAGGCCACTCAGAAGACTAGGTCGGCCATTAAGTTGGCTAGACCCCCGCCTACCCCCTCCTCGGGGGCATGTAGGCAAACGCCAGTTTCATAGTCGCCAGTCATTTCGAGGCAGAGGAAGCTTCCATAAAAGCCAACCTGCCCAACCTCAAAAGAAGGCAGCAGAAAGCGCAGGGACCTAAAGCCCCCAGCGCTACCTTATGAATTGCCGGCCCCAGTTCCATCCACACTGCCCGAGATGGAACTTTCTCCGGTGGAGAGTCGCCTGATGTACTTCACAATCAGTGGAAGTCTATAACCTCGGACAAATGGGTACTTCGGATAATTCGCGAGGGTTATTCTCTCAATCTTTTGAAAAACCCCCCGAATTGCCCTCCCAAACGACAACCCAGGTTGTCGACCTCTCAGTCAGACCTCCTCACCGCCGAGATCCAGGGCCTTCTAAACAACAGGGCAATAGAACTGGTGCCCCCGCATCAGCGAAACACAGGGTTCTACTCCCATTACTTTCTGGTTCCAAAGAAATCTGGGGGGATGCGCCCCATTCTAGACCTCAGAAAGTTGAACAAATTCCTCCCCAGGGAGAAATTCAAAATGATTTCCCTAGGTACCCTGTTACCTTTGCTGCATCAGCACGACTGGCTGGCCTCCCTGGATATGCAGGACGCCTACCAGCATATCCCCATCCACCCGACCCATCGCAAATTCCTGAGGTTTGTAGCTCTGGGTCAGCATTATCAGTTCAGAGTCCTGCCTTTTGGGCTATCCGCGCCCTTGCGAGATTTTACAAAGTGTTGTGCAGTTCTCTAGCGCATCTCAGGCTGGTCGGACCCGGGTGTTTCCTACCTAGACGATTGGTCTTTAGCGAGTCCTTCCAGCCAAGGGACTCTGGAAGTCGTTTCAAACGGCCTCGCCTTACGTCCATGGAGTTCTCTCAATCTGAAGAAGTCACAACTGCAGCCCTCCCAGAGGCTCCTTTTCATAAGGACTCTCGGACACCTCTTCCGAAGGCTTTCCTTCCAGAGGACAGAAGACTCGACATCCTTCAGATGGCCCACATCGGGAGAACCGATCGGTCACAGCTCTCTCGATGCAACGGTGTAGGGTCTCATGGCGTCCCTCAGTGTTCACTGTACCTCAGCTCGGTTACACATGAGGACCACCCAATGGATGCCTCCGGCCTGTGGTCACCGACCCCTCACCCCAGTCTTTTCCCATCAAGGTGACGGAGCCCTACGAAGGTCTCTCACCTGGTGGTCTCAGAGCAATCTCCTGGAAGATTCCCCTTTGCTCCTCTGGATCATCAGATCTCCATCACCACAGACTTATCGCTAATGGGATGGGAGCTCACTGTCTTCTCTCCACACTCCAAGGTGTATGGACTCCGTCGAAACTCAGCTCCACATAAATGTTCTGGAGATGAGAGCGGTCCTCTAGATCCGCGAGTTGAAGGATGTTCTTTGTCACAAGAATATTCTCTTCAAACGGACAACAAGGCTGTGATGTATTACATCAACAAGCAAGGCGGTGCTCATTTTATCTCTTTGCAGGAAGCAATGAGAGGTGGGAGTGGTGCTTTGAGCAGACAAGTCTCTAATTCAAGCGGTATATCTGCTGGGTATACAAACGTACTTTAGCAGATCACCTCAGCAGGACGGAGGCAGACCCTCACAGTGGTCTTCTGACTTCAGCCGTAGCTCGGTCACTGTTCAAGAGTGGGGGACTCCAGACCTGGACCTTTTTGCATCCCCACTCAACGCAAAACTGCCTCTCTTCTGCTCCAGAAATCCAGGGCCTGGCATTTTCTGTCAGGATGCGTTCAGGCTGCGGTGGACAAAACGCTTTCTTTACGCCTTTCCACCGCTTCCTTTAATTCAGAGAGTTCTCCTCAAGTTCGAGTCTCAGGGGACCAAGATGATTCTCATTGCTCCCTCCTGGCCTCGGCAACTATGGTTTCCTCTACTTAACAGTATGTCGCAGTCTCCAGACCACTTCCTTACTAATCAATCTTTTGACTCAGGGTTCGTTTGGTCCATCCCAACCTGAGGTCACTTCACCTTCATGCTTGGCTCCTGAAGAGGTAGAAGTGGAACCGTTCAACGTCCTCGTAGAGTCTCAGGCGTCCTTCTGGCTGTTTCGGAAGCCAGCTTCCCGAAAAACTACGCTTCAAGTGGAAACGCTTTTCTCTCTGGTGTGCAAAGTCCTCTTTGAATCCCTTTTCCTGTCCTCCAGATCAAGCTTCTGGGTACCTTTGGACCCATCAAACTCGGTCTCCAGTACTCCATGGTTAAAGTTCACCTTAGTGCCATTTTGTTCCATGAGCCAGTTTCTCCTTGTCTCTGGCTCAATTACCTATGGTAAAGAGATTTCTTAGGGAATTCTGCATACCAGACCCCCTGTTAGACGTCCGGGCGCAGCCTGGGACATTAACCTTGTGCTAGACATGCTCACATGCAGCCTTTCGAACCCTAGCACCTGTGAGCTGTAAAATTTCTTACCTGGAAGACAGTTTTTCCTAGTGGCCATTACCTCAGCCGCAGGGTCTCTGAGATACATGCCTGGTTACGGACCCTCCAGTATACTGTGTTCCATATGACAAAGTAGTTCTTATCGACTCATCCTAAATTTCTTCCCAAGGTTGTGTTAGAATTCCATCTAAACCAACCTCTGGTGCTTCCCTCTTACTTCGTGAACTTCCAAATGAAGGAGAGCAGGTCTTTTCATTCCTTGGATGTGAGAGCCTTCGTGTTCTACTTAGATAGAACCAAGAATTTTCGCAAGGACTCAGCAATTGTTTGTTTCCTTCAGCGAGACCGGCTGGGTCAGCCTGTCACTATCAGATGCATCTCATCATGGTTAGTGGCATGTCTCTACATTGCTATTCCATGGCACAGGTTAAAATTGGAAGGTAGAGTGCACGCCACCTACTCAGGGCGGTCGCGTATCCCTAGCGGAGATTCTCAATGTTCCAATTCGGATATCTGCAACGCCGCCACCTGGAGCTCAGTGCATACCTTTGTTACATTATGCACTGGATGTTCATGCCAGCGTCATTCCGCCGGCAGAACCATATCCTTAATGGGCTCTGTCCTAGACGTGTGAGCTCTAGCCCCCTGTCGCCTCCTTTGGGGATTATCATGCCTTGGTACCTCCCACTAGTGGAATGAGTGGTGGAGACTTATGTCCAGGAAGATATAAGAAAATGGCTGACCTACCGTAATTCTTGATCTTCTTGGACGAGTCCCCACCACTCATTCACACGCCCACCCTCCATCCCCGAGCTCACTCACTGTTGGTCTTCACTCCCTCAAATCTTTAGTCCGTGAAGATTTCTTTGCTGACCCTTCTTACACGGGTCGTCTGGACTATCTTATGTCCGTTTTGTAAGGTTAGGTTTACTCTTTACGTTAGTTGCGCTGCACCTCCTTGGCAAAAAAGGTACTGAGGCGGTTGGAGGGTCGTCGCCAAGATGGTCATTACCTCGCGAGCCACTGCTCATGGGCGCCATGCTCTCATGGCGCCATCTCTCGCCGACCCTCCAGCAAAAGTTTGCTCCCGATGGGTCCTAGTGCCTCCGCAGATCCCACTAGTGTGAATGAGTGGTGGAGACTCGTCCCTAGAAGATCAAGAATTACGTAGGTGCCTGCATTTCATCTCTTCTCCCATTGGGGCACACCTCAGGTGGACCTGTTTGCCTCAGGAGAATGCGAGCTGAGGCTGTTCCATGCCCACCCCTCAGCAGGGCTCACTGAGGGGATGCCTCTCGAGGCCATGGACCCCAGGCCTCTTCTACACCTTTCCCCTTTCCCTTGATCACAAGCTGCTCCTCAAGAGGGAGGAACAAGGCGCAGGTGATTCTGGTAGCCCCAGACTGGCCCGCCGAGTGCTGGTATCCAGATCTCCTCAGCCTCAGCTCCAAGCTCCCAAGGCAGCTTCCAGCTCGCCCGGACCTACTTTCAGTCAATCAGGGGAAGGTGTTCCTTCCGGACCTTCAATCCCTGCACCTGACGGCCTGGTTCCTGAGCGGCTAGAGTTCCAGGCCTTGGGTCTTTCCGACGAGGTCCTCAATGTAGTTGAGGCGTCCCATAAGGAGTCGACCAGGAAATGCTGTGCCTTCTAATGGAAGAGGTTTTCCATTTGGTGTTCGGGCAAGTGCCCGGACCCTTCCTCCTGTTCCTTGGCAAGCATCTTGGACTATCTATTGTCCCTTTCTCAGCAAGGGCTTAGGTCGGCGACCCTAAAGGTGCACCTGGCTATCATCTCTGCTTGCGGGCGGGCGGGAAAAGCAGTTGATTAGCGCAGGAGAAGAAGCGGTCGGCACTTTTCAAAGGCCTTGATCACATTTCCCTTCCGGTGCGAGAACCTCCACCTCCGTGGGATTTACTGTTGGTACTGGCAAAGCTCATGGGCAAGCCATTTGAACCAATGCACAGGTGTGACCTCTCACCTGTCGTGGAAGACCGCCTTCTTGGTGGCTGTTACGTCAGCCAGAAGGATGGGAGAGCTCTAGGCGCTTTCCATCGAGTCTCCTTACCTGGTCTTCCACAGGGACAAGGTTGTCCTGCGCCACCACCTGAAATTTCTTCCGAAGGTGGTGTTGGAGTTTCACCTTAACCAGGTGCTGACTCTGCCGGTGTTCTACCCCAATCACACCTCGGAGGCCGAATATAGGCTCTGTACTCTGGACCCTGAAGGGCGCTGCTATGCAAGGAGTTCACAGCTGCACTGGGAGAGGTTCAGCCAGCTGTTTGTCACCACGCTGAAGCCGCATCTGGCAGACCTGCAGCCAAGCCGGACGATAAACAGGTGGGTCACCTCCTGCATAGATCTCTATAGGTTGGCAGGCATGGAGCCTCCCAGAGGATAAGAGCTCATTCTACCCGCCATACCGCTGCATCGGTGGCTGCTTCAGGGACATCCCTATCCAGGAAATCTGCAGGGCTGCTACTTGGAAGTCATTTTGCCTCATCACCCACTACCACATCGACTTTGAGCCACGCCTGGATGCTGGTTTTGGGCCTGTTCTCCAGTCTCTATTTCCTAAGTAGGGGTGTGCCTTTGCCTCCTCCTCCCGGAGAGCTGCTAGGAGTCTCTCAGTGGATGAACATTCCATGTCCCTAGAAATACAGGTTCTGGGACATGGATATGTTGTTCATCCACACTTATTGGCAGGTCCCTTGCCACTTTAAATCTTGCCGGAAGGTCTTCAAGCTGGCTCCTCCCACCCACCCGGGTGGTAAAACTCTCGTCTCCGCCCCATGACGCCAGATCTTCCTTACCGCTTGGAAGCTCAGGTTCCCTCCTTAGCACTCAGCGTTTTCGACTGATTCCTGAAAATTTCGGTCTTCGAAATCTTTGGAAGTGTGTTTTCTGAAACTTCGATCTTTTCTTCTTCGCTACGGCGATGGCTCAGTCCTTTTCCGGCCCCGGGTGGCGCACGGTTAGTTCCTCCAGGAGAGACTCGCATTCCACGTGCGTTTATTTCCTGGACTTGGATCACGATCCTCAGGCTTGTGATTTCTGTTCTGCCCGTTCGGGGCTCGGACATCCGATAGTTTTTTCAGCTCCGGAGTTTCCCTCGGACCGGTGGGTGTCCGCTTCGACTGTTTCTCAGCAGTTCGATCCTGTCAGGAAGGGGGCAGCTTCTCCCCTCTCTTCCTCGGTTGCGGCGCTTATCCCGCTCTCCTTGGGCTCTACTCATGCAGCCTGTTCAAGAGCAGTCATTCCCTCTCCTCCAAGAGAGGGCCCTTGAAACCCTGCCTCTCGGCCTAAATCTAGTGACCCATGGCGGGGTCACTCGTCGGCAGGAGCGGGAAGTTTCCCCCTCCCTCTTTGGCTGACGCTCGGCTTCGGTCGAGGATGCGGCTTCGGCCACTGGCCTTACGGTGTCCCCGTCAGGTCAGCCGGCCAGGACCCCCGTCGACGTCGAGTCTCTCGACCTGTCATTTGGACGGTCTTCAGGTGCCGCCATCCCTCCGCCGGTACCCCCCGGCGGAGGCTGAGTTTCTGTCCGTCCCCTCAGGTCTGCAGCCCTCGGGCCTTTCTTCCGAGCCGAGGGAGGAGAGGGCACGTCCCACTCCTTCCCAGGCCCACCCTCGATCCCCCCGAGGATTTGGGTCTTGGTCATCCTCTCGGTCTAGCCGCTCACGCCGATCACGGCGTTCTCAGTCGGGGCACCGAGTCAAGTGGCTTTGCCGTTCTTCCTCGTCCCCCTCATCGGATGAGGAGCGGCTTTGATGCCATTGGCGTCAACGTTACTAGGAACTCAAGTGGCGACAGCAGTTGTCGTCCGGTATCAGTCGACCCCAATTCATTCTCCGGATAGCAAGCAGCCGCCGCTCGGTCGGCAGCCGTTCAAATCAGTTGAGGAGCCCTCTCCAGGGCCGGTTGCTCGTCCGACCCTCGCTGTCCCTCCGCCTTCGGAGCACAGGCCAGGCGATGACCTGTTCCCCAGGTTACGCGGTCCCCTCACACCTGCCCGCCCTCAGCGGACGAAGAGTGCTTTGGGCCTGCGGCAGCTTTTTGCAGACCCTTCGGAGCCTGAAGCCGGCTCTGCTATGTTTCCTAGCAGGGAGGACCCGGGGTCTTCCCAGGAACATTCCGTAGACGACAGCCCATCAGCTCATTTCGGAATTCACTGGGATGCAGCTCGAGCCCGTCTCCAAACGGGCACCTTACCCCCTTACGGAGATTTTGGACCGAGGGGGGTTTCCCTCGGAGGCCTTCCCGGTGGCTGAGGCTATCGTGGGCCTAGCCTTGGATCTATGGCGGCGGCCTACTTCCTGCCCTGCGCCTTCGGCCAGGGTGGCTCGGAGGTACCCTGTCCCTGTCAGTTCTCTGCCCGGTTTCTCGGAGCACCCCTCGGCTGAAGGGGTAGTCACCGACGATGTTTTCCAATGTCTTGGAAACGCTGGGGATGTGGATAGACCCCTGACAGAGAGTCCAAAAGGATGGACTTCCTCGGGCGCAAGGTTTACGCTGCATCCTCCCTAGGCCTCCTTTAGGCCAGCTCGGCGGCTCTTATGGCACACTGTTCCCACGCCCTTCTGGGCACCCTGGACGAGGTTCTACCTCATCTCCCGGCCGACCTGCGGACCACGGTCCGGCGGGTACGGGACCAGGGTAGGGCGGTGGCAAAACAACAGCTCCAGATGGCTCTGGATCTGGGTGACTCCTGTGCCAGATCGGTGGCGGCCGCAGTGGCCATGCGCCACAGGGCGTGGCTGAGGTTATCCTCCTTTTCCTTGGAAACCCAGCACGAGTTGGCGGACATCCCCTTCTTGGTGACTGACCTTTTCGGCCCTGGAGTGGAGGGATATATCCAAGGGCCCGAGAAGTCCGATGCCACTCCGGACTCTGTCACTCCCGCCCGGAGGGTCAAGGGCAGCCGTCAGCTTTTACGTAGGCCCCTTTGCCCCTGGAGCCCTGCGGCTCAACTGGCCCTGCACGAGGGCCAGCAGGCATGCGCTGCGTCGCCTGTTGCCAGTCCAGCGTCTTCCTCCAAAAGGAAGCAGGGAGACAGAAAACCGAGAGCCCCCTAGGCCCCTTCCCCCTCCAAGCCTGCTCAGTGACGTGCCAAGGGGCATTGCCCCCAGCCCTGTCGTCCCAGCCCGGGTTTCCCCATGGGGGGACGGCTCCGTACCTCCTTCTGGAGGTATTTAAGGGTAGATCCTGTCACAGATTGCGAGCGGTTTCACCTTTTGAGCCGTAGCCCCATGGGGATCTTGGGTCCACTACCTCTTGGTCGGTCGTACCGACACGCCTGGCCCCCTAGTTAGAGGTGATCAGGAAGGCTGCGGACCCCCCCCCAAACCCTGGTTTCGGGTCGAGGTATTCCTGGCCTCAAACGGACGGGGGCTTGCGCCCCATTCTCCCGCACGCCTGGATGGTCTCTCTGCTTCAGATATTCCATCCGCAGAACGTGGCGTGTGGCTGTTTCCTGGACATTCCTACTCCTCTTTCCATCCGTTTCTTGGGAGACTCCTCCCCTTCTTAGCGGGGGATCTCCTTACGAGGTAATTATGTCCTGCCAGGACCTCCTGAGCCTCAGGGCAGCCTTCCCCTAGTGGGAGGAGCCAGCCAGAGGTCACAGCGCTGCATCCTTTGGACCAGTTCGTGACTACAGCCCAGGAGTTGAGAACGCTCCCTTCGGACCGTTCCAACTTCTGCAGGAGAACATCCTGTTTGTTCACCCTGAGTCGGTGGTCTTCTCCGACCGATGATTCTCGGATGGTTGGGGTGCCCATCTAGGGGAATACAGAGTGCTTCGCCTCTGGTCCTCTCGCGAGTCCCGATGTCCTTCCTGCTCGCTGGAGCTCCATGCAGTCCGCTTAGCTTGCACCGCTCACTCCGTTTGTACGGGGTCTAGTGGTCTAAGTCCAAGTAGGACAACACCACGACCATGTGCTTCCTATCCCGCCAGGTTCGGTCGAACCCCTTGCCTCGGCACAAGGAGGTTCTCCGCATTGGGTTTTCGCGCAGTCGAGGATTCCCAGCCATTTGATGGCAGGAGCCCCCAATTTCCTGGCTGCTGCCCTAAGCCGGGCATAGGCTGCGCCTCATGAGTAGTTTCCCTTCCGGAGGTAGCACAGGATCTTCTCCCTCCTCCCTCCAGGGAGAATACGAGGCCGAGACTGTTTTATGCCCGCCCCCTCAGCAAGGCCTGCTGTAGGGGATGCCATCGGGGCCATGGACCCTGGGCCCCCTCCATGCCTCTACCCCATTTCCCTTGACCTACGGGCAAGGCGAGGAGGGACTTGGCACAGGTGATGCTGGTAGCCCCAGACTGGATTGCCAGCTCTGGTATCCAGCTCTCCTCAGTCTCAGCCCCAGGCTCCCGAGGCGGCTTCTAGTCCGCCCGGTCCTGTTTTTCCTTTTCAGGGGAAGGTTATCCATCTGGACCTTCAATCCCTACACCTGTAGGCCGGTCCCTGTGCGGCTAGGGGCCAGGCCTAGGGTCCTCGACTTTTCGAGGCGTCCTGCTAAGAAGTCGGCCAAAATGCTCGTCCTCTTGGAGAAGTTCTCCCTTTTGATGATGGGATAGGGCCTTGCCCTCCCCCGTCCCTGAGCGAGCATTCTGGACCATTTTCGGTCCATTCTTAAACCAGGGCTTTGGCCGACGACCCTCTAGGTGCTTCTGCGAGTCACCCGTTTTCCGGGCGCGGGCTGGAAGGCAGCTGGTGGTGTGGAGAAGGTGGTCTGGCACTTCTAGGCCTCGATCACGCCTCCCCTTTGGGGAGAGTATCCCCGTTTCTGTGGGATCCTTGCTGGCATGGGCTTAGCTCATGAGCAAGCCATCCGAACCTTTTGCACAGGTGTGAGTTTCCCCCACCTGTTGTGGAAGAACACCTTCTTGGGGCTACTCTGCCATCCAGAAGGTGGGGAGAGTTCCAGGCACTCCTTTAATCTCCCTGTCCGGTCTTCCACAGGGACTAGGTTGTCCTGCGCCCCACCCGAAGTCCTTCCGAAGGCGGTGGCGGAGTCTTCCCTTCGAGGTATTGCCTCTGCCGGGGTTTATCCACATTCACACCTCGGAGGCCATATATAGGTTCCATAGGAACCTGTTTAACGTTCACCTACCTAGGGAGCGTAAAGCTGAAGTTCGGGAGAGGTTCGCCAGCTGTCTATCATCTTCGCTGAAGCCGCATCTGGCAAATTTGCAGTCAAGTGGACGACGAGCGGGTGGGTCACCCCTGCGTAGGTCTCCACTATAGGCGGGCGGGCATGGAGCCTCCCAGAGGGATAAGTGCTCATTTTTTACCCGTCCTTCCGCTGCATCGGTGGCTGCTTCCGAGAATACTCCGGTCCAGGATATCCGCAGGGCTTCTGCCCGGAAGCAGGCTTTACCGTTCCCCTTCCACATCGACCTTGGGTCGCGCCTGGGTGCTGGTCGGTGCCTCGGTTCTCCAGTCTTTCTACCTAAGTAGGGGGTGCGTCTTGCCTCCCTCTTCCTGGAGAACTGCTAGGAGTCTGCCAATAAGTGTGGATGAACAACATATCCATGTCCCTAGAAATACAGGTTACTCACCTGTAACAGGAGTTCTAGGAATGGTATATGTTGTTCATCCACATGACCCACCTGACCTCCCCGGCTTCGACGCACTACCTGAGCTTTCAGCGGACCAGATCTGGCGTCATAGGGCGGAGCTGAGAGTTTTACCACCCGGGTGGCTGGTAGGAGCCAGCCTGAAGACCTTCCGGCAAGATTTAAAGCGGCAAGGATACCTGCCAGAAAGTGTGGATGAACAACATATATCATTCCTAGAACTCCTGTTACAGGTGAGTAACCTGTATTCATCTGCCATCAAAGTCTATGTTGCTATGTTTCTAGGTAGAAGTAGTCAGTGGTTTTACTAGTTCTACCCTTAGTTATTTTAGAATTCTTGGGTGAATCCCATCAGGCCCCATTGCTTTGTCCACCCTCAGTTTGAAGAGTTCTTTCAAAACCCTTTCTTCTGTGAATGGACTGGTTTCAACCCCTTTATTCAGAGTTTCTCTCTTGTTTGGTTTAGGTACCTCCCCTCCTCTTCCGTTGCGAATACTGAGCAGAAATATTCGATCTTCCTGGACATAAGTCTCCACCACTCATTCACACTAGTGGGATTGGCGCCGGAGGCACTAAGACCCATCGGGAGCAAACTTTTTGCTGGAGGGTCGGCGCGAGAGACAGCGCCGCGAGACACGGTGCTGCGAGCAGCGGCTCGAGCGGTAATGACCATCTCGGCGACGACCCTCCAACCGCCTCAGTTCCTTTTTTCCCGCCGTCGAGTGCGCTTCAGTGACGACGTCGCTCGCCTGTCGGGAGTCAAACTTCAAACTAGCGCATAGTTTTCAGTTTGTTTTTTTGTAACTTTATCTCGATAAGTAGTATCGCTTAATTTTATTCTATTTTCGTTAAATTTTTCTAATATTAAATTTTACTTGAAGAAGTCTCGGCCTACTGGACGGAGTCGACCATGAGCAGGTCAGGTGACGGTAGGGAGACTTCGTATGAAAGCTGTTCAGTCAGCCGGGCTGGATCCGGTCAGCCTCCTTCTCCTCAGCGGGGTTCCGACAACGGTCAGTCCGATGCCCGGGGGGATGGGCGGTCCCCCCGCCGGCATAAAAATAAACGGTCGCATTCTCGCACCGTTCGGCCTCGAGCTCTTCTTCGGCCCACAGGTCAAAAAAGAGAAGGCATCACTCGAGGTCGCCCTCTGGTATGTCTGCGCGTCGACGCTCGGTTATCGTTGCTAGTTGCCGGTCTCCTTCTTCGGAGTCGCCAACTTCCGGTAATCGTCGTCCTCGACATCGGAGTCCCTCCCCGCCTATAGGTAGGACTCCAGATGAGCAGTTTCATCAGTGGGCCGCTCTTATGGAGCAATGGGCTCGGAGGTTGGTTCTTCTGCCTGGCTCGGTTGCCTCGGAGCCCTCGGGCCCTTCCGGCGATCAGGTAGGGCGGTTGGACCTTCCTAGTCGGGTGGCGCCTTCTGGTGCCAGCGACTCATGCTTGGGTGTTTCCCCCTCACATGGCTGCGGCGCAGGGGCCTCACCATGCCCTTATCTCCTGGTTTTTCCTTCTCTAGCTTTCCAGGTTCCTGCTTTTCTAGCGCCTTCGCAGGGTCTGTTGGTGTCATGGTCTTCAGGGTTCATGGGCGCCTGGGGTCTCGCGGGCGCTGGGTGGTGCCGCGGATAGGGCGGCGCTTATCACAAGCCGCCCGAGCGCTGCTTTGCGCGCCAGACGCTGGGCGCGCTGCCGGCTGCGCCGAGCGCCGAGCCGCCCGTGGGCGCCGCTGGGGCTGCCAGGCGTCACAGGTTTCTTTCGGGCGCGCCAGGCGCCTCGGTGCCGCTTTCAGCCTGCTTAAGTTGCCTCGCACTGGCAGCCCTTGGGACTCTCCTTGTTTTTCTGCTATTTCTCCTCTCCTAATTTTCACCTTTCCTGTCCAAACAGTCCTTTCTGGACCATCAGGAGATGATGTTGAGCCTGACCCAGACCTTCGTTGGGTGATGAAGTGGAGGAAACAGGATCTTTCTTTGCTACAGAGCCTGTGGTCGAGGACCTGTCCTTTAAGTCTCTGTTGAAGAACCTGGGATCCACTTTTCTCCAGACTACAGACATCGATCCTGGGAAGATATTAAGACTCCAGTATCTTCATGCTTCGGAGATCCTCACGGATTTGACTCCTCCGATCCAGCTTTCCTTCGAGACGCTGTCTCAAATGGTATGGAATAATCCTGCTCTTATTCCCTCAGTGGCTAAATCCATTGATAAGAAGTATTCAGCTCCCAAGGATCGTCCCATTTTGGCATCCCAAGCCTTTGCGGATCCTATTGTAGTCCTGGCAGAGAATGACAAGGTCATTCTTCCTCAAACTACTACAGCTCGACCTATTAACAAAGAGTCTCGTAAGATTGATACATTAGGTAAGAGAGTCTTTGCTGCCTCCACTCTAAGTATGCGTATTGCCAGTTATCAAGGCTATTTTTCTCAGTATGAGTATATCCTGTGGCACTCTATGAAAAGAATGGTTGAAGCTCTTCCAGATTCGGATTCCAAGTCAGAGCTTCTTCTGACCGTTATTAGAGGTATTGAGTCCAATAACCAACAGGTCAAAGCCGCCATGGACGCTTTCGACACTGCTTCTCGCCTCAGCAGCCGCGATTTGTACCGCGCCATTCCTGGCCGCGCATTTTGGCTTCACGAATGATGCTCAGCAGCAGGTGATGGCGCTGCTTTGATGGCTCCTTTTTTTGGCCCTCAGGTGGAGCAAGCCTTAGAGGCCACTCAGAAGACTAGATCAGCCATTAAGTTGGCCAGACCTCCGCCTGCCCCCTCTCGGGGGCATGTGAACAGACGTCAGTTTCATAGTCGTCAGTCCTTTCGAGGCAGAGGCAGGGGAAGCTTCCATAAAAGCCAACCTGCCCAACCTCAAAAGAAGACGCAGCAGAAAGCGCAGGGGCCTAAAGCTCCCAGCGCTACCTTATGAGTCGTTGGCCCAAGTTCCATCCACTCTGCCCGAGGTGGAACTTTCTCCTCCGTTGGGAGGTCGTCTGATGTACTTCTACAACCAGTGGAAGTCCATAACTTCGGACAATGGGTCTCTTCGGATAATTCAGAGGTTATTCTCTGAATTTCTTGAAACCCCCGATTGTCCTCCCAGACGACAACCCAGGTTGTCGGTCTCTCAGTCAGACCTCCTCACACGGAGATCCAGGGCCTTCTGAACAACAGGGCAATAGAACTGGTGCCCCCAGATTCACGTAACACAGGGTTCTACTTCCATTACTTTCTGGTTCCAATGAAATCTGGGGATGCGCCCATTCTAGACCTCAGAAAGTTAAACAAATTCCTCCCAGGAGAAATTCAAGATGATTTCCTAGGTACCCTGTTACCTTGCTGCATCAGCACGACTGGCTGGCCTCTCTGGATATGCAGGATGCTTACCAGCATATCCTCGTCCACCGACCCACCTAAGTTCCTCAGGTTTGT
Organism: Neoceratodus forsteri; assembly: GCA_016271365.2. NCBI lineage: Eukaryota > Metazoa > Chordata > Ceratodontiformes > Ceratodontidae > Neoceratodus > Neoceratodus forsteri. Next base: position 1,104,053,974 of record CM028133.1, on the reverse strand, counting down.
AGCTTTGGGTCAGCATTATCAGTTCAGAGTCCTGCCCTTTGGGCTACCTCGCGGCATGAGTTTTTACAAAGTGTTGTGCAGTTCTGGTGCATCTCAGGAAAAGTGGGACTCGAGTGTTTCCCTACCTGGGACGATTGGCTTCTAGCAAGCCCTTCCGTCTAAGGGACTTTGGAAGCCGTGCAAACGACTTCTCGCCTTCTCACGCCCATGGGAGTTCTGCTGAATTTGAAAAATCTCAACTGCAACCCTCCCAGAGGCTCCTTTTCATAGGGACGCTTCTAGACACCTCTTCAGCGAAGGCTTTCCTTCCAGAGGACAGAAGACTCGACATCCTTCGAATGGCCCGTTACATCAGGGAGAACCAATCGGTTACAGCTCTCTCGATGCAGCGCATGTTGGGTCTCATGGCGTCCTCGGTCTTCACTGTCCCTCTGGCCCGACTGCACATGAGAACCACCCAATGGATGCTCTCCACTCAGTGGTCCCCGACCTCTCACCCCCAGTCTTATCCCATCAAGGTGACGAGCCCCTTCAAGGTCTCTCACCTGGTGGTCTCAAGAGAGCAATCTCCTGGAAGGATTCCCCTTTGCTCCCCCGGATCATCAGATCTCCATCACCACAGACGCATCGCTAATGGGATGGGGAGCTCACTGTCTCTCCCTCCACACTCAAGGTGTATGGACTCAGTTCGAAACTCATCTCCACATAAATGTCCTGGAGATGAGAGCGGTCCTCTCTGCAATCCGAGCTCTGAAGGATGCAATGAGGGTGTGGGAGTGGTGCTTGGAGCACAAGTCTCTGATTCAAGCGGTTTATCTGCCAGGTATACAAAACGACCTAGCAGATCACCTCAGCAGAACGGAGGCAGACCCTCACGAGTGGTCTCTCGATCCAGCCATAGCTCGGTCCCTGTTCAAAGAGTGGGGGACTCCAGACCTGGACCTTTTTGCATCCCCACTCAACGCAAAACTGCCTCTCTTCTGCTCCAGAAATCCAGGGCCTGGCATTTTCTGTCAGGATGCGTTCAGGCTGCGGTGGACAAAACGCTTTCTTTACGCCTTTCCACCGCTTCCTCTAATCCAGAGAGTACTCCTCAAGTTCGAGTCTCAGGGGACCAAGATGATTCTCATTGCTCCTTCCTGGCCTCGGCAACTATGGTTTCTCTACTCAACAGTATGTTGGCAGCCTCTCAAGACCACTTCCTTTGCAAATCAGTCTTTTGACTCAGGGTTCGTTGGTCCATCCCAACCTGAAATCACTTCACCTTCATGCTTGGCTCCTGAAGAGATAGAAGTGAATCGGTTCAACGTCTCGTAGAGTCTCAGACATCCTTCTGGCTGCTCGGGAAGCCAGCACCCAAAACGTACGCTTCCAAATGGAAACGTTTTTTCTCTGGTGTGCAAAATCTCTTGGAATCCTTTCCTGTCCTCCTGGCAAGGTTCTGGAGTATCTTTGGACCTGTCAAACTTAGGTCTTCAGTACTCCAGTTAAAGTTCACCTTAGTGCCATCTCAGCGTTCCATGAGCCGTTTCTTCCTTAACTCTGGCTCAGTTACCTATGGTGAAGAGATTTCTTAAGGAGTTCTGCATACCAGACCCCTGTTAAGCGTCCAGTTGCAGCCTGGGACATTAACCTGGTGCTGGACATGCTCACTCGGAAGCCTTTCGACCCTTAGCTACCTGTGAGCTAAAATTTCTTACCTGGAAGACTGCCTTCCTGGTGGCCATTACCTCAGCCACGAGGGTCTCTGAGATACATGCCCTGGTTACGGACCCTCCATGATACTGTATTCCATAAAGACAAGGTAGTTCTCCGTACTCATCCTAAATTTCTTCCAAGGTTGTGTCAGAATTCCATCTAAACCAACCTCTGGTACTTCCGCTTACTTCGCTAATTTCCAAAATGAAGGGAACGAGCTCTTCATTCCTTGGATGTTAAGAGAGCCTTGCGGTTCTATTTAGATAGAACCAAGGATACTGCAAGACTCAGCAACTGTTCGTTTCTTTCAGCGACACCCGGCTGGGTCAACCTGTCGCTATTAGATGCATCTCTTCATGGTTAGTGGCATGCCTTCGTCATTGCTATTCCATGGCTCAAGTTAAATTAGAAGGTAGAGTGTACGCTCACTCTACTAGGGCGGTCCTTGGCATCCTAAGCGGAAATTGCAATGTTCAATTGCAAATATATACAACGCCGCCACCTGGAGCTCAGTGCATACCTTCGTAAGCACTATGCACTGGATGTTCATGCTAGGCGACATTCCGCATTCGGCAGAACTATCCTTAATGGGCTTCTATCTTAGACGCGTGAGCTCTGGCTCTCCTGCCGCCCTTTTGGGGGATTATCAGCTTGGTACTCTCCCACTAGTGTGAATGAGTGGTGGAGACTTATGTCCAGGAAGATAGGAAAATTACGTACCTACCGTAATTCTTGATCTTCTTGGACGAGTCTCCACCACTCATTCACACGCCCACCCTCCATCCCCCGAGCTCACGGCTGTATTGGTCTTCACTCCCTCAAATCTTTAGGCCGTGAGGACTTCTTTGCTGACCCTTCTTACACGGGTCATACGGACTATCTTATGTCCGTTTTTTAATGTTGGGTTTACTCTTTACGTTAGTTGCGCTGCACCTCCTTGGTAAAAAAGGTACTGAGGCGGTTGGAGGTGGTCGCCGAGATGGTCATTGCCTCGCGAGCCGCTGCTCGCTGGGCACCGTGTCTCGCGGCGCTGTCTCTCGCCACCCTCCAGCAAAAAGTTTGCTCCCGATGGGTCTTAGTGCCTCCGGCACCAATCCCACTAGTGTGAATGAGTGGTGGAGACTCGTCCAAGAAGATCAAGAATTACGGTAGGTACGTAATTTTCCTTTCAGTATCGCTGCTTTTTCACTGTCACCCTCTGCCCACATTCCCTCCCCTTTATTAAGTCTCTGTATACCTCCCTTGGTCTTTCTTCGCTCCCTAATGTACCTATAAAAGGTTTTATCCTCCTCCTTTACAGAGTTGGCTATCATTTCCTCAGTTTGTGTCTTTGCTATTCTGACGGCCTTCCCTGCCTCCTTGTGCTCTAACTGATAAAGTTCTCTGTCCTGCTCCTTCTGTGTTTCCTTATTTCCTGAATGCTATCCTTTTCTCCTTAACCGTCCCTGCCACCTCTTTTGAGAACCATAGTGTTTTTTTCCCCTTCGTTTTGTTTTGATGATTTGCTTCTCACAAAGGCTTGTTGCCTCTGTGATGGCGGTTTTGATTATTCCCCATTGTTCCTCCACCCTCCTTCTTGCCCATTTGCTAGTGCTTTTCTGAGACACACTCTCATTTTCTCCAAAGTCAGCCTTCCTAAAGTCCAGTACTCTTGTTTTTATATGGCTGGCTTGACTCTATGGCTGTTTGTGAACCACACTGTTTGGTGGTCACTTGTTCCCAGATGGCTACCCGCTTCTAAATCTGAGATCCTTTCTCCTTACCCATTTGAGAGTACCAGATCTAAGATTGCTCCCTCCCGAGTGGGTTCCAACACTAGCTGTCTGAGGCATGCCCCCTGTAGAGCATCAAGAATGACCCTGCTCTTGGATGTGCCTGCAGCAAAGGTACTCCAGTTAACATGCTTTCGCCGTTGCTATTCTGTGGCGCAGGTCAAGTTGGAAGGCCAGGTATGCGCCTAGTTGACTAGAGCGGTTGCTGCATCCCTGGCAGAGATGTGCTCTGTTCCCATTGCTGATATTTGCAAAGCGGCTACTTGAAGCACTATGCTCTAGATGTCCATGCCAGACAGCATGCTTCCTTTGGCAGGACAATCCTTATTGGAATTCTGTCCTGAGTAAGCTCTGTCTCCAGCCGCCCTGCTCATAGGATTGGTTTAGCTTGGTACTCTAACCCAGAAATATGAATAAACGGTGAAGACTTTCAGTCCAGGAAGATATGAAAATTACAAACCTACCATAACTCTTGATTTTGGGCAAGTCTTCACCATTTATTCATACGCCCGCCCACCATCCCCCAGGCTCACTCATTCTGTTCCTGGTCTTCACTCCCTCATTGGTTGGGCTGTGAAAACATCAATCTTCCTGGACATAAAGTCTCCACTACTCATTCACACTAATGGGACTACACTGGAGGCACTAGGAATCGGTGGGAGTCAAAAATCTTCAGGAGGGCCGGCGCCTGCGTAGGGCCATGAGGAAGCGGCACCGTGAGCCCAGCTCGCGCCATGTAAACTACCTCGGCATCAACCCTCCAACCGCCTCAGTTCCTTTTTTCCCCACTGTCTAGTGCGCTTCAGTGACTACGTCGCTCACGTGTCAGGAGACAAGTCTTCAGTCTATACGACAGAAGCTATAATTATTTTTGGTAATGTTACATTTATTTATTTTTTAGTTCTTTAATAAATAAGTAATTTTGAGTAAAGAAAAAGTCTTCAGCCCTGCTTCAGAGTCGACCATGAGTGGGGCAGGTGACGGTAGGGAGACTTCGCATGAAAGCTGTGTTTTCAGCAGGGCTGGGGTCTGGTCCGCCACCCTCTACAGAAGGGGAATCTGACTACGGTCAGTCTGGTGCTCGGGGGATCGGCAGTCCTCCCGAAAGCACAAAAAGAAGTACCATTCTCTATCTTCCTCGAGGACTCTGCACTGCTGAGCCTCGAGTTCTTCTTCAGCCTCCTGATCGAGGAAGAAACTGTACCACTCAAGGTCACCCTCTGGTACGTCTGCGCGTCGATAGTTGGTGGCTGGTGACTGGTTCGACTCCAGAGTCCCTCCCGCCTCCTGGGGGGTCTTCCGGTGAGCAGTTTCATCATTGGGCTGCTCTTATGGAGCAGTGGGTTCGTCGGTTGTCCCGTCTGCCCAAGCTGGCGAGTCCATCTCCAAGGCCTTTGGGCCTTCCAGTTTCAGAGCTGTGGGCAGGGCGGTTTGGGTTTCCTAGTCGCACGGCACCCTCTTTGGTGCTGTCGATGCCACACTCTGGTGCTTTTCCCCCTCATATGGCCGTGGCGCAGGGGCCAGCACAGGTACCACTTTCTCCTGCTGAATTTCTCCGTTCTTCCTCCCCGCGTGGGTTGTTATGGTCTGATGCTGTGTCGCGGCCTCTGCCGGTGCCTCCTGTGTTCTCAGCGCCGCACTTCGTGCTGGCGCCAGGGGCACCTGGGTTCTCTACTCCAATTCACGGAGCTGCTTCTCCTCTCTTTCCTTCCTTTTGTATTTACTCTGTTCCTCCGGGACTAGTTGGAGATGATATTGAGCCTAATCCTGATCTTCGATTAGGGAACGACTTTGATGATGATTCCTCTCTGAGGTCGGCGAACAAGCCTTCTCTTCCAGCAGAGCCTTTGGTCGAAGACCTTTCCTTTAAGTCTCTGTTTAAGAACATGATTATTTCTCTCTCCAGACTTCAGAGATTGATCCTGGGAAGCTACTGCGTCTGCAGTATCTGCATGTTCCGGATATTCCTGTGGAATTGACTCCCCAAATGCAACCCTCCTTTTAGACTCTCTCTTAAATGGTGTGGGATAATCCGGCGCTTATTCCTTCTGTGGCCAAGTCCATAGATGGGACATGCGCCCCTCCCAAGGATTGTCCTGTTCTGGCCTCACAAGCCTTTGCTGATGCCATAGTTGTCCTGGCAGACGATGACAGTCGTTCTTCCTCAAGAATCTACGGCATGCCCAGTAAACAAGGAATCTCACAAAACTGATACTTTAGGGAAGCGAGTCTTCGCTGCCTCCACCCTGGGCATGCACATTGCAAGCTACCAGGGTTATTTCTCTGTGTGAGTATACCCTCCTGCATACGCTCAAGGCCACTGTAGAAGCTCTTCCAGATTCGAACGTTAGCACAGAGCTTCTTCAGATCATTACTAGAGGCATTGAATCCAATAATCAGCAGCTTAAAGCCACTATGGATGCCTTTGACACTGCTTCCAGAGCAGCAGCAGCTGGTATATGCACCTGATGTCACTCTTGGTTACACACGGCAGGATTCACAAATGATGCCCAGCAGAGAGTTATGAGTTTTACCTTTTGATGATGCGTATCTGTTTGGTCCTCAGGTCGAGCAGGCACTAGAGGCCACACAGAAAACTAGAAGTGGTATCAAAATGGCCAGGCCACTATCTGCAGCCCCTCAACGAGGCGGGAACCATCGGCAATTTCATAACAGTCAGTCCTTTCGTGGTAAAGGCAAAGGGGGCTTCAACAGAAATCAAGCCCTCCAACCACAAAAGAAACAGCAGCAGAAGGCACAGGGCCCCAAAGCACCTAGTGCCACCCTCTGAAATTCTGGCACAAGTCCCACCTCAGCTGTCCGAGGGGGACTCTTCCTCGGCAGTGGGAGGGCATCTGACTCAGTTTTACAACCAATGGAAGTCAGTCACATCTGATGAAGGGGTACGCGGGGATAATCCGCGAGGTATACTCTCTAAACCTTTCAGAAACCCCTCCGGATCACCCTCCCAAACGACATCCCAAGTTGTCTCTCTGTCAGACCTTTTTGCTTCCGAGATTCAAGGCCTTCTGAACAACAGGCAGTAGAAGTAGTTCCGCTGGATCAGCGAAATATGAGTTTCTACTCCCATTACTTCCTAGTTCCAAAGAAAACAGGTGGCATGCACCCTGTTCTCGATCTAAGGAAGTTAAAATCCTTTACAAGGAGAAGTTCAAGATGATAACTCGCAGCTCCTTGTTACCTCTGATTCATCGGAATGACTGGCTGGCCTCCCTGTACATGCAGGATGCCTACCAACATATTCTCATACACCCAAACCACCACAAGTACCTCAGATTTGTGGCATTGTATCAACACTACCAATTCAGAGTCCTGCCCTTTGAACTGTCCTTGGCGCCTCGAGTCTTCACAAAGTGCTTTGCAGTTCTCGCAGCACATTTCAGGAAGCAAGGAATTCAAGTGTTCCCATATCTGGACGACTGGCTTCTGGCAAGCCCCTCCAGTCAAGAGACTCGGGAAGCTGTGGCTATGGCTTCCAAATTCCTCACGTCCATTGGAGTGCTGTTAAATCTGGGAAAATCGCAGTTACAGCCCTCTCAGCGGCTCCATCATAGGAGCCCTTCTGGATACCTCCAATGCGAAAGCATTTCTTCCAGAGGACAGAAGGAATGACATCCTTCAGATGGCCCACTTCGTCAGAGAGAACGACTCAGTTCGAGCTCTCTCAATGCAGCGGGTGCTGAGTCTCATGGCATCCTCAGCGTTCACTGTGCCTCTGGCTCGTCTTCACGTGAGGACTAGTGGATGCTCAGCACTCAGTGGTCCCCGACCACACATCCCCAGTCCTTTCACATCAAGGTGACGGACCTTCTAAAACAGTCGCTCACCTGGTGGACTCAAGAGGACAACTTTTTGGAAGGGTTTCCCTTAGCCCCTCTGGAATCTCAGATCTCCATCACCACGGATACATCCCTACTCGTATGGGGAGTGGACTGTCAAGATCTCCACACCGAAAGTCGATGAAATCAGGCCGAGTCTCAACTCCACGTAAATGTTTTAGAAATGAGAACTGTCCTGTATGCAGTCCGACCTCTGAAGGACATTCTGTCTCAAGATCATTCTCCTTCAAACGGACAACAAAGCAGTGATGTACTACATCAACAAACAGGGCGGAGCACATTCTTACCCCTTCCGCAAGGAAGCGGATGGGAGTGGCGCCTAGAGCACAAGGCTCTGATCCAAGCGGTTTACTTGCCTGGAGTGCAGAACGAGCTGGGTGATTGTCTCAGCAGAATGGGAACAGATCCTCACAGGTTGTCTCGACAAACGTCGTGCAGTCGCTCTTCAGAGAGTGAGGAACTCCAGACCTGGACCTTTTTGCGTCCCCACTCAACACAAAACTTCCTGTATTTTCTCCAGAAATCCAGAACCTGGCATTTTCTATCAGGATGCATTCAGACTGCAGTGGACAAGATGCTTTCTGTACTCATTTCCTCCTCTTCCCTTAGTTCAGAGGGTGCTGCTTAAACTGGAGGTGCGGGGGGGGGGGCGCAGAATGATCTGCATCGCCCCATTCTGGCCTAGTCAGATCTGGTTTCCATTAATCAACAGATTATCGGAAACTTCTCCAAGACAGCTTCCACTTCAGTCGAAGCTGCTGACCCAGGGCCCAGTGGTCCATCCCAACCTGAGATTCCTTCACCTCGACACCTGTCTCCTAAGGAGACAGAGGTGAGTAGGTTTTACGATTCACGTAGGTTTCAGATATTCTGTTAGCGGCACACAAGCCAGCTACTAGAAAAACTTACACGGCTTAGTGGAAGCAGTTCTCCATCTGGTGTGCAAAGTCCTCTTGGGACCCTTTTTCCTGCCCACCAAACAAAGTACTGGAGTATCTTCTCGACCTGTGAATTACTTTTGCAATACTCCACCGTAAAGGTTCACCTCTGCGTAATCTCAGCGTACCACAAGCCCGTACACGCCATGTCTCTGGCTCAGTTACCTTTGGTCAAGAGGTTCCTTAAGGGCATACTACACACTAGACCACCGGTCAGACGACCGGTAGCCGCCTGGGACTTTAATCTTGTGCTAGAAAACCAGGACTGCTATTAAGCAGCCAGACCAAACCCTGCTGCCCCTCAGAGGGGCGGAAACCACTGGCAGTTTCATAAGACAGTCCTTTTGTTGTAAAGGCCGAGGTCCCCCACCTCAGACTGCTAGCTACAAGATTTTTCAATGGGGTCCTAATGGTAATATCTGCTGCAAGAGCTCCTCTCGAAGATCTACTGTTACGCTAAGTTCTTACGTAACTGTACTTTCTCGTACTCTAGTAAGGGGTGTATTCCCTGCTATGGGTGCTCAGGCTGGGCCTATTTCTGGGTCGGCTAGGGTGCCTGGAGCAGGAGAGGGTGCTCTCGCGGCAGCCATCTCTCAGGAGTCGGCTGCTGTGATTGAGCTGTCTAGGTTGACTCTGAGGAAGAGGTCCCTCTCTGAGTCTGAGGGGTCGAAGGGACAGAATCGGGGGCAGCATCCCTCCCTTGTAGCCCACCTGTAGATGATATTGAGCCTGACCCAGATCTTAGACTGGGTGATGATGCGGAAGGAGCAGGACCTAATCCTGTTACAGAGCCTGTGGTTGAGGACCTGTCTTTTAAGTCTCTGTTGAGAAATTTGAATTCCACTCTTTCTCTCCAGACTATGGACATCGATCCTGGGAAATTTTTAAGACTCCAGTACCTTCATGTTCCGGACATCCCTATGGATTTAACTCCCCCAGTACAACCCTCCTTTGAGACATTGTCTCAAATGGTATGGAATAATCCTGCTCTCGTTCCTTCTGTGGCTAAGTCCATAGAGAGGAAGTATGCTGCTCCCAAGGATCGACCTATTTTGTCCTCCCAAGCCTTTGCGGATCCTATCGTCGTCTTGGCAGAGAATAAGTTCTTCTTTCCTCAGACTACTACAGTTCGACCTATAAACAGAGAATCTCGTAAGATAGATACTTTAGGTAAGAGAGTCTTTGCTGCATCCACCCTGGATATGCGTATCGCCAGCTACCACGACTGTTTCTCTCAATGTGAGTATATCCTTTGGCATTCGCTCAAGCAAATGGTTGAAGCTCTACCGGACTCGGACGCTAACTCAGAGCTTCTTCAAGCCATAACCAGGGGTATCGAGTCCAACAACCAGCAGGTTAAAACAGCTACGGACGCCTTCGATACTGCCTCTCGAGTGTCGGCGGCGGGTATTTGTATCTGCTGCCATTCCTGGCTGCACACTTCAGGTTTCACGAATGATGCCCAGCAACAGGTCATGGTGTTACCCTTCAGTGTGCATCTCTTCGGCCCTCAAGTGGAACAAGCTGTAGAGGCCACACAAGACTAGGTCAGCCATTAAATTGGCTCAACCTCCTCCTGTCCCCTCTCGAGGGGGAGTTAAGAACGCCAGTTTCACAACCGTCAGTCCTTTCTAGGCAAAGGCAGAGGAGGTTTTCATAAAAACCAAGCCCCCCCAGCCTCAAAAGAAAACGCAACAGAAGGTGCAAGAACCCAAAGCGCCCAGTGCCGCCTTCCGAGTTGTTGGCCCAAGTCCCACCTCAGCTGCCCGAGGGGGGCTCCTCCTTAGCAGTGGGAGGTCATCTGACTCAATTCTACAATCGGTGGAAGTCCATAACATCAGACAAAATGGGTCATCCGGATGATCCGCAAGGGGTATTCCCTCCATCTTTTAGAGACCCCTCCGGATCATTCCCCAAATGACAGCCCAGGCTGTCAGTACTTCAGTCAGAATTTCTCGCCTTCAAGATACAAGGCCTTCTGAACAACAGGGCAGTGGAAGTAGTTCCGCTGGATCAGCGGAACACAGGGTTCTACTCCCATTACTTTCTGGTTCCAAAGAAAACCGGGGACATGCGCCCCATTTTGGACCTCAGAAAATTAAACAAGCTTCTTCCCAAAGAGAAATTCAAAATGTTATCGCTAGGAACCGTGTTACCTTTGCTTCATCTACCCAACTGGTTAGCCTCCCTGGACATGCAGAATGCTTACCAACATATTCCTATTTACCCAAGGCATCACAAATACCTAAGGTTCGTGGCTTTGGGCCAGTATTATCAGTTCAGAGTCCTGCCCTTTGGGCTATCCTTGGCGCCGCAAGTTTTTACAAAGTGTTGTGCAATCCTCGCAGTGCATCTCAGAAAAATCGGGATACAAGTGTTCCCATATCTGGACGACTGGTTTCTATCAAGCCCTTCCAGGCAAGGAACTCTCGACGCCGTTGCCACGGCCTCAGACTTCCTCACGTCCATGGGAGTTCTGCTAAACCTCAAGAAATCGCAGTTGCAGCCCTCCCAGAGGCTCCTTTTCATAGGAACTCTTCTGGACACCTCCTGTGCGAAAGCTTTTCTACCAGAGGACAGAAGGAGCGAAATCCTACAGCTGGCCCGATACATCAGAGAGAACAGCTCGGTCCAAGCTATCTCGATGCAACCGATGCTAGGTCTCATGGCATCCTCGGTGTTCACTTTACCCCTAGCACGCCTTCACATGAGAACCTTTCAATGGATATTCAGTGGTCCCCAACCACTCACCCTCAGTCCTTTCTCATCAAGGTGACAAAACCTCTGAAAAGTCACTCGCCTTGTGGTTGCAAGAGGACAATCTTCTGGAAGGGTATCTCTTTACTCCCCTGCATCATCAGATTTCCATTACCACAGACGCATCCCTGATGGGGTGGGGAGCTCACTGTCAGACTCTCCACACTCAAGGTACGTGGACTCAGGACGAGTCCCAGCTTCACATAAATGTTTCAGAAATGAAAGCCGTCCTTTATGCAGTCCGAGCTTTGAAGGGCAGTCTCTGTCACAAGAACATTCTCCTTCAAACGGACAACAAAGCAGTGATGTATTACATCAACAAACAGGGCAGTGCTCACTCTTACCCCTTATTCAGGGAAGCGATGAGAGTGTGGGAATGGTGCTTGGAGCACAAGGCTCTCATTCAAGTGGTCTACCTGCCGGGAGTGCAGAACGACCTGACGGAGCGTCTCAGCAGAACAGAGACAGATTCTCACGATTGGTCTCTCGACTCAACCGTAGTTCAGTCACTATTCACAGAGTGGGGAACTCCAGACCTGGACCTTTTTGCATCCACACTCAACACAAAACTGCCTCTTTTCTGCTCCAGAAATCCAGAGCCTGGCATTTTCTGTCAGGATGCGTTCAGGCTGCAATGGACAAAAAGCTTTCTATGTGCCTTTCCGCGTCTTCCTTTAATTCAGAGGGTACTTCTCAAGTTCGAGTCCCGGGGGACAAAATGATCCTCATTGGTCCCTTCTGGCCTCGACAGATATGGTTTCCATTACTCAACAGTATGTCGGAATCCCCTCATAAAGCGCTTCCCCTTCAGACGAACCTTCTGACTCGGGGACCTGTGGTCCATCCCAATCTGAGATCGCTGCACCTTCATGCTTGGCTCCTGAAGAGAGAGAAGTGAACAGGTTCAGTGTCTCTCACAGAGTTTCAGATATTCTTCTGGCTGCATGCAAGCCAGCCACTAGGAAAACTTACACAGTCAAATGGAAGCGTTTTTTGCTCTGGTGTGCAAAATCCTCTTTGAATCCCTTTTCCTGTCCACCTAATAAAGTTCTAGAGTACCTTTTAGACCTCTCGAATTCAGGTCTGCAGTACTATACAGTCAAGGTTCACCTTTGTGCCATTTTAGCTCATCATGAGCCAGTATTTTCTTTGTCACTGGCCCAGTTATCTGTGGTTGAGGTTTCTTAAGGGAATTCTGCATACCAGACCTATCAAACGTCCAGTCGCAGCCTGGGATATTAATCTTGTGCAAGACATGCTCACTCGAAAGCCTTTCGAGCCTCTAGCTACCTGTGAGTTGAAATTTCTCACTTGGAAAACTGCCTTCCTGGTGGCCATTACCTTGGCCCGCAGGGTCTCTGAGATGCATGCCTTGGTCACAGACCCCCCGTATACTGCGTTTCATAAAGACAAAGTAGATCTTACTGCGAGTGGGAGCTCTTGCAGCAGGCTACAACAATGAGGACTATGCCGCAGGCACTAGGACCCTCCGGAAACCTTTTCAGCCAGCAGTATACAGCAGGGACCGCCCCCATCGACCCCGCCCTGACGTCAGCGCTGGTACAAAAGGGGGAGGACCCAGTTCTACCGCAGATCTTTTCCCACCGCGTCCCGCACGTGAGGAGGAGGACTTCAGTTCCAGCTTGCCAGGAACAGCAAAATTACTAGTGTTTTCAACTCGTTTTTTTGTACCGTTTTCAACTGTTTCTTTTCCAGTGTCATCAGGCCGTTTTCAACGGTTTTTCAGTTTGGTCGACTGATGTCTTTGCTGTCGTCGGTCTCTCCAGAGCCACACCAAAACATGTGCGACTGTGGGAGGCAGATCCCTGCCAAAGACGGGCACAAGAGCTGTGTCTTTAGCCTCTGGCTGGACCACGATACCGCGACCTGCTCAGCCTCCCAGGCGTTCACCAGCCAGACCCGGATCAGACGTCTTAAGGCCCTGAAGGCATTTCTGCTAGAAAAGAAGATGGATCTGCACTCCGGGGGAAAGCATAAGGAGAAAACCAAGTGCCACGGGAAAGACCGTAGTCAGTCCCAGTCGTGTTCGCGGCCCTCTCCCAAGAAGGCTCTTATTTCCACGGGTTCAGGAGAACCTCCAAAGTCGTCCCAGGCCAAGGCCGGCCCATCGTGGGAGAAGCCGGCCAAGCCAAAGGTAACCCCGCTAAGGATTACCACCAAGCCCTTCGAGGTGAAAGCTGCGGCGCCACCTGCTAAAGACGCGCCTCCAGAGCCAAAGGACTCCCCAGCGGCACCTCGTCGTCAGTCCCACCACCAACGCTGGTTGAAGGGGCGAAGGGTGAGGGAGCGGCCATGGAAGAGCAGACGTCCCCGTCTCCCAAGTCCTCCTCCTCCCGGGGCTCTCAAGGGCTCTCCTTCGTGGGCCGACGTCCCGGATACTCCCTTTCCGGGCCAAGCTGCCGAACTCTTCTCGAAGGACGAGCTGCAGGAGTTGTTCTCGTTTTGGTGGGGACAGGTCCAGAAGCGCCCCCACCGCCCAGACACTGGCACCGGACCCAGTGGGCAAACCACAGCCAGAAGGTGAGCCTTCCCTGAAGAAGTCCCCAGAGCAACCGCCTATACCTCCTTCCAGGGCTTGTTCCAGCACCCGGTCCAAAGACCCCGCTGACGCTCAAGGATTCTGGAGACTGTCGCCTGTCCAGGTTTCATGCACAACCTGCACCGTTCTCTAGGCAGGCGCCCCTCTGTCCTCGCTCAGTCGCCGGTCTCGGGACCGGAGCCGGTCTTCGGACCGACATCGGTCCCCCAGCTACCAATGACAGAGGGAGTCTGGTCATAGGGAGAGATCAGACTATTCCAGATCTTGTAGTCGATCTCCCTCTTCTTCGTCCTCATCTTCTTCTTTTCTCAGCTTAGAGCGGGTCCCCGAGAGAGAAGGACCAGCCTCGCTCGCCTCCCGACAATCCAACTTTCATGGACGTCATGAGGTACATTCAGGCCTCCAATGAGTGGGAAACTGAGGACCTGGATCCGGAGTACCGGAGATTGGCAAAATACCTGAGGCAAAAGGAGCCAAAACCATTGGTGGTCTCTCCTTTAGTGGACACTTTCCAGGACCTGACTCGGACTACCTGGAGGCGTCCGGCTTCCATCCTGGCTGTTCCCAAGAAATTGGATTGGCTGTATAAGGCTCCGAGGGCAGAAGCTTTTCTAGCAGGGAACCCTCAGGCAGACTCTTCGGTCATCACGGCTGCCCATGACAAGTCCAAGCAGCCGAAGCACCTTAGCTCGCAGCCTCCTTATCCGGAGTCTCGATATTTGGACCAGGTGGGCAAGAAAGTCTACTCTGCCTCCACCTGCTCCATCCGGTCCCTTACCTTCATGATGCATATAGTCCAGTACCAGAATGCTCTGTGGGAGAGGGGACAAGAGCTACTGAAAGCCATGCCAGATTCCGATCAGAAGTCTGAACTTCTGGATATTATGAAATCGGGCTCAGACGTAGGTTCCCATGTTCTGAGAGCCTCGTACGATTCTGCAGATGCGGCAGCCAGGGCAGCCGCTTCCAGGGTGTGCTTCCGGCACCACGCCTGTTTGAGAGTTTCAGTTTTCCAACAGGATCTGCAGTCCGGTATCAAGGATTTGCCATTCCAAGGTACCGTGGTGTTTGGGCAGAAGAAGGAAGCTTTGATTTCTCGTCTACAGGAGTCAGGCAAGTCCATCTGGTCAGTCCGCCAAATGTACTGCGGCAACCAGCGTCGGCAGCGGAAACAGCCATTTCGCAAGCCCTTAGGTGGTCAAGGTGGACATGCCTGTGGTAATCAGCAGGGTCAGAGAGGCGGCTTTCGTAGGAGAGCCAATAACCAGCAACCTGGAGGCTCTCCTACCCGTGGGCCCAAGTCCTCCCAGGCCTCTCTGCCTATGCTCGGCTCATCCCAATGACTCCTTCCCCCCCCCCTTCCAGAGGAAGACTCAGGGGAGACAGTTGGGGGGCCGCTTCTCCCTTCATCTCGAAGGGTGGAAGTTGATAACTGCGGACCAATGGGTTCTGGACATCATCAGGAGAGGGGGCACGCTAGAGTTCATGGCGTTTCCCCCAAATACTCCACCAAAGTGCTCCTGATAGCCTCCTTCTCACATCCCACTGATAGAAGGAGAGATTCAGACCCTCTTGCAGAAAAGGGCAATAGAGGTAGTCCCCTTGTGTCAGCGGGGAAAGGGGTTTTAATCCTACTTCTTCCTGGTCCCAAAAAAGACGGAGGATCTTCGACCCATTCTGTGCCTT
Organism: Neoceratodus forsteri; assembly: GCA_016271365.2. Lineage (NCBI taxonomy): Eukaryota > Metazoa > Chordata > Ceratodontiformes > Ceratodontidae > Neoceratodus > Neoceratodus forsteri. Next base: position 1,104,038,703 of record CM028133.1, on the reverse strand, counting down.
AGCTCTTTCAGTTTCTTTATAGAGTACAAAAGGTTCAGGATGGTGACCCTTCCAGGTCTACTTCCCCTGCTGCACCAAGGAGACTGGCTCTGCTCCCTAGACCTGCAAGATGCATATATGCATATTGGGGTCTTCCCTCCCCACAGGAAGTTTCTGAGGTTCCATTTCCAAGGGGAGCACTACCAATTCCGAGTTCTTCCGTTCGGCCTCTCCTCTGCTCCTCGAGTCTTTACAAAATGCTTGGCAGTGGTGGCTGCGGCTCTAAGGCGCATGGAGCACTACGTTTTCCCATACCTCGACGATTGGTTGCTTACAGCCCCGTCAAGGTCATGCCTACTTCACGCCCTCGGAGACACCTGTACTCTGTTCCGAGAGCTGGGGATCACCCTGAACATTCGGAAATCATCCCCCGAGCCCAGTCAAAGACTCGTCTTCATTGGAGCGGTCCTGGATTCTATCCAGGGCATGGCTTTCCTACCCACGAACGATCGCCTGCAAGAGATTGCTGAATGGATCTCAGTAACTCCACAAGTTCCAACACGGGCCTTCCTCAGGCTACGGGGGCACATGGCGGCGGCCATTTCAGTCACTCCTCTGTCCCGCCTCCACATGCGGGTCCCACAGTGGATGCTCAGGGTACAGTGGGACCAGGGCTACGATGATCTAGACTTTCTGGTCAGGATCACCGAACCAGTCAGGAGAACTTTGCTTTGGTGGATGGACCCCCAGAATTTGGAGAAAGGGGTCAAGTTTCATCCGGAGCCACCAGATCAGACTCTTACGACAGATGCATCGGATCTGGGATGGGGAGCGCACCTGGGTGCTTATCAAACGCAAGGAGTTTGGACACCCGAGGAGCGATCTCTCCATATCAACGTTTTGATGATGCGAACGGTTCTCTATGCCTTACAGGCCTTTCAAGAGAACCTGGAGCCGGGCTCTCTTCTAATTCAGACAGACAATATGGCGGTCGTCTTCTGCAAGCAAGAGGGTACTCACTCGTATCCCCTTTGCAGGGAGGCGATGAGAGTCTGGCGCTGGAAAGGCACACCCTGTTGTCCATAGTGCACGTTCCAGGCGTCCTGAACAGTCTGGCCGACAGCCTAAGCAGGTCTTGTTCCAGAGCACATGAGTGGGAGCTGCTACAGTCCGTAGCAGATCAGCTCTTAGACAAGTGGGGTCATCCAGAGCTGGACCTCTTTGCGTCACCACGCAATGCCAAACTGCCAAATTTTTGCTCGCAAGAGCACGCGCCTGGAGTTTTCTGGCCAGACGCGTTATCCCTTTGCTGGGCAGGGAGGTTTCTCCGCCTTCCCGCCCTTCCTTCTCATTCAGTGTCCTGCTGAAGTTACAGGCAGGAGGGGCTCAAATGATTCTAGTAGCCCCCCGATGGGCTCGGCAGATTTGGTTCCCACTCCTGCAGCAGTTATCCACGGAATCTCCAACTCCGCTGCCCATATGCTCGCAGTTGCTATCCCAGGAACAGGGATCACTGGTCCATCCAGATCTTCGTTCCTTACATCTGCATGCTTGGCTCCTTAAGACGCAGCTCAGCAGAGATACGGGGTTTCCCCGGAAGTGGCAGCAGTCCTAGTGTTGGTGAGGAAACCCTCCACCCGCTCCGCCTATGCTATGAAATGGAAGCGGTTTTGTTTGTGGGCCTCGTCACAGCATTTGGACCCCGTCACTTGTCCAGTGAACTCAGCATTACAGTACCTCCTCTCCTTGTACCAACATGGCCTGAGTTACTCCTCTGTTAAGGTGCACATGTGGTCTGTCTCCGCCTGTCATGCTCTGATTGGAGACAAGGCGTTAGCACAGTTGGATGTAGCTCGCACCTTTTTATGTTGCTTGCACGCATGTGCAAGAAACATAGTGCCATCGTCCGAGTTTTCAGAGGTGTGGCACCCCCGTATTCCAATTCAGTCAGTGAGTTTGCAGGCGTGGCCGCAGTTCTCCAATGACTGCTGCAGCTGTCTATTTCAGCAGTCGAAAATGCAGTGGCATACAGTTGAAAGGGAGAGCTCCACTTCAGTGAGCAGAGCTCTCCCCCCAACACACACACGCAAGCACGCATATTGCGTGCTGATGCACTCCCTCCCCCCCACGCACACACCCCCTTCCACCCACGAAAGTTAGACCAGGTGCCACGCTGGGAGCCCACCCCAGCGTGTGGGTCGTTATAGCCAACGGGGTGCCTAATCCCTGCTGGTCTCAATGGCCACGCCTCCCCACCAAAATCCTATTCTGGTGCTACGCTGGGAGCCCATCCCAGCATGGCAAATCTTGTTATAGCCGAAGGGTGCCCAATCCCCGTCAGCTCCAGCCCCCAAACAGCCTTTCCAGCTGCCATGTTGGGAGCCCACCCCAGTGTGGCAAATGTCGCGTCGTCTTAATTTAAAAAACAAAACAAAAAAAAACCTGTAAAAAAAAACAGTCCTCCGTAGTCCCTGCCCTACCCCCCACCCCATGCCTTCCTTCAGGCTCGCGCGATGATCATCGGTGGACCAGGAACACGTCTGCACTCTTCAAGCCGACCGCCGAACTGAGGAAATGCGGTAAGCTGTATAATGGAGTAAATAGGGTTTTTCAACTTTGTTGCATATCTCAGGCATTTTTGGGAGGGCCCAAATTTTCAACATGGGGTTTTGGGACCCCTCCTCATGAATACTTGTACTGTTATGGCGTTAATCGGGCCCGAAGGGTGATTTCGCGGCCACTGCGCGAAATCATCTTTTGGGGCCGATTAACCAAAACGACTCTGCCAGTGTTCATAAGGTGGGCTCTCAAAAGACTACGTTGAAAATTTGGTTAAAATTCCTAAAATGATCATTGTTTTATTGAAGGCTTTGGCGTGAAATTCCTACGCAGATGCTCTTAAGTTCGCAGATTTTCATTATTTTCACCCAAAGTCAACATTGCTATTTTACCACACCTCCTTATGAGCAGTACAGCTGTCATTTTCACATCCCTGCCCAAAACGTGTTTCCCATGTAGCGTACATAAATGGCTAGTCGCTGCTAAATCCATGTATGGGACACATTAAGAAAATCAGAGTGACACTGTTCATGAGCAGAGGTCTTAAAATGGCTATGTTGAAAATTTGGTGAAGAAATTCCTAAAAATGACTGTTTTACGAGCATGCGTTACGCAGTTCCTACGCACGCTCGTAAGTTCGCAAATTTTCAATATTTGCACTCCAATAACTTCCAAATACCTAAAGAGCACATACAAGCAAGCAACATTCGGCATTGACAAATGCTTGTTGAGAGGAATTTTACATATGAGACCTCCCATTTGGGACCCTATCCCACCCTGGGATCTCCTTTTTGTGTTGGAGAAGCTCACCCTCCCTCTGAGCCGGCAGCAGTTTGTGAGCTGCATTGTCTTTCTTGGAAGGTTTGTTTTTTGGTTGCTATTACCTCGGCTCGAAGAGTTTCCGAGCTTCAGGCTCTGATGTGTAAAGAACCGTATTTGGTTTTCCACAGGGAAATTCTAAGTTTCTTCCGAAAGTGGTCTCGGAGTTGACCCTCAACCAGTCGGTTGACCCTCCAGTCTATTTTCCTTCCCCATCTAATAGAGAGGAGGCTCTCCATCACACACTGGATGTCCACAGGACTTTGAGGTGTTACCTTAAACGGACAGCTACGCATCGTCAATCGGAGCAACTCTTCAAACAGCATGAAGTCTTGCTATATTATAGACATTAGCAGTTTGATCCAGCTCTAGAACTGCCCCGGAGTGAAATGGTTAAAACCATTCCAAAATAGAATTTTGGCACGAGAGCAGCTCTATCTGTGTCATTTCAAACTTGAACTGTCAGATTCTTTACTCCGCCTCAGTGAACAGTCGCTCCGGAGATTTCTCCTTCTGCTCGGTTCATTTCTCAGTTTAAAAGTGTTTTCTCGGTTGGATTTAACGAGAATAGTTTATTTAACCATAAAACCGTTGGTTCAAGCTCTATCTGTGGTAACCGTAAGTAAGTGAAGGTTTTGTCTGTGTGGAACTTGTAAGTTATCGGTTCAGTTTTGAACCGATCAGTGAGATTAAAACTCATTTAAAACTAAAAGTTACTATTTTAGAGTGCGGTTCCGGTTCTTATCGGTTCTAAAAAAAGCGTTTATTCGTTTTTTCCAATACCGTGACACAGTTAGGAACCGATAAGGGTGTCTTGCCTGGCACTGCCGCTTAAAGGCAAGTTTTTGGTTAGGGCTGGCATTATGTCTGAGAAACCCAAAAGAAAACCGGGCTCACATTGGTTTCAACACTGTGATGTTTGTGGGAAGTCTTTGCCAAGGCTGACCCACACCCTATGTGTTTATTGTCTGGGTTTGACCACCTCCAGTCAGACTGCCAGGTATGTAGAATTTCCTGCAGCCACCCTGGAAAAAAGATTGGGCAGGCTCAGGGAGCGAGAGATAAAAAGTCCGCTGACCCGGATGGCCAGCCCGGTTGGTGCCAACCGAACCAGAGGAGAAGTGCCCTCTGACCAGGTCCAGACTTCCTCGGGCAAAGAAAAGCTGGTTCTGAGGAACCAATTCCAGTAAAGAAAACAAGAAAATCAGCAGGTCTGGAGTCCAAAATTCCTTCTCCAACTGCTGCAGAGATAACAAAGCCATACAAATTGTCCAGTCACTGTCTCAGGGTCCGTCCGAACCACCACTACCTGGTAAAGGTCGGTTCCGTCCGGTCCCAGTGGTTCAGGATTATGATATTGAGGAATTTTATGAACCAGAGGAGGGGAGGAGATTATGAACAGTATGAATGTGGCTGGGAAGGTCTGGGTGTGCCCATTGAACGGGCATCTCCCAGACAGACCTTTAGAATCTCCCCATGCTGTCTGAGTCCCCATCTCATTTTATGTTTTATAAAAAAGTTGCTGAAACCCTCCAGCTTCCTTTAGAGAGGCTGTGGATGAGCAAGAGGAGCCTGATTTTGTAGAAATGATGGATATTCCAGAGTCTAGGAGATTGTCTATTCCTTTACATAAGTCTTTTAGGAAACAAACAATTAAAATTTTAAAAGCTCCTAATTCTGTGCCTCCTGTAGATAAAAAGATGGACAGAAGGTATACATTGTCAGGCCCTGATACAGAATTCCTTTCTCAGCAATGCAGTCATGTTGGGGTAGTTCAGGCTGCTGCCTGTGATAAAGCTAATATTCCTTGGCTTCTACATCTTCCTGACAAGGATTCCAGGAAGATTGATGCCATGGCAAAACAGTATATGGCAGCCTCTCTGGGACTCAGGCAAGCAAATTATATGGCTTATGTAGCTAGGTATCAGAAATCTAGATGGGATACTGTTATGCAATTGGCCAAGCAGGCCCATGGCCAGCTGGCTAGTGAACTAGAACAGGTGGCTGCTGATGGCATTGAAGCCTCTAAGGTTCAGTTTCATGCTGCTGTGGATGTTAATGATGTTTCCTCTAGGGTCATGGCCACATCTGTAGCTTTGTAGGTTGGCCTGGCTCAGGTGTACTAGTTTGTCACAGGATACCCAGACTAAGGCTATGGATTTTCCTGTGGTGGGAAATTCTCTGTTTGGAGAGCAGACAGAGAATTACATGAAGAAGATGAATGAATATAGGACTACTTACAAGAGGTGCCCAGGCTGAGGCGGCAAGCCACTCCTCAAAGGCATGCCCCCAGGGTAGGCCTTTTCACAGCCTTTCTACCAGACTCAGGCCTCCTCTGCCTATGCTCAGAGGGCTTCTCTTCAGAGGCAGGGCAGACGAGGGGTGGGCAGACCTGCTCCCACCCCAGCCTAAAGCCTCATAAACAGGCATCTGATGGGGTGCCCAGGGCCGATTCTCCTGTACCAGTGGGGGACAGGCTGGCTTACTTCAGTCAGAATTGGGCTTCTTTAACCTCAGACAAGTGGGTTCTGGAAGTAGTAAGCCAGGGTCTGGTTCTGAGCTTCAAAAAGTTTCCCAAGTTGAAGCAGACTTTTCTACCTGCAAGTGCTTGAGACCCTCGCTCTGGAAACAGAGGTCTCATCCCTGTTAGCTCTCAGAGCAGTAGAAAGGGTTCCTCCCTGCATCAGGGCAGGGGTCTGTATTCAGATACTTCCTTACCCCAAAAAGGCAGGAGAATGGCGGCCATTTTAGATCTCAGATATCTGAACAAGCATCTTTTGAAACCAAAGTTCAAAATGGTAACTCTGGCAATGATTTTACCTTCCCTAAGGCCAGGGGACTGGCTAGCCTCCCTGGACCTCAAGGATGCCTATTTCCATGTCCTAATCAGAAGATCCCATCGAAAGTACCTCAGATTCGAACTGCCCTCAGGTCATTACCAGTTCAGAGCAATGCCCTTCGGCCTTACCTCTGCTCCAAGGGTATTCACAAAGTGTCTAGCAGTGGCCCACTTAAGGAGGCAGAGGATTGCTGTTTTTCCCTATCTAGATGACTGGCTCATTGTAGGCCAGTCCCCAGAACAGGTAAAATCTCACCTGCAGGTCACCCAGCAGCTTCTCACCTCCCTGGGTTTTCTGCTAAACCTACCAAAGTCGGTTCTGGAACCAGTCCAGGTACTCACCTTTATAGGGCAGGATGGACACAAAGCTAGCCAGAGCCTTTCTTCCCCAGAAAGGGTAGGAATTTAGTGGCTCTGGCCTCTTCCTTCACTCTGCAGGTCTCTTGACCAGCAAGACACTTTCTGCAGCTCCTGGGGCACATGGCTGCATCCACAGCTGTTGTGCAGGGAGCCAGATTTCAGATGAGAGACATTCAGTTTCACTTGAGAACCTTTTGGTCTCAGAGAAGAGACCCCTTTCCAAGCTGGTCCCAGTGACTCGAACCTTGATCCTAGCTCTCCAGTGGTGGCAGGATCAGAGCAATTAAGGCGGGGTCCCTTCATTTCCCTTCTCACACTTGACTCTCACTACAGATGCTTCCCTTCTGGGTTGGGGAGCCCACATGGGCGACCTTTCCACTCAGGAGTTTGGTCCCCAGGAATCTCTGCTCCACATCAATTTGCTGGAACTCAGAGCTGTCTTTTTAGCTCTTCAAGCTTTTCTGCATCTGTCCACGACAAGGTGATACAAGTCAGAACAGACAACACCACAACAATGTGGTACATCAACAAGCAGGGGCACTCGGTCTTGACCTTGTGCACCAAGGCAATGAAGTTGTGGTCTCTGGCCTATTCCCCTGAACACTTCCCTCATAGCAGTTTGTCTTCCAGGAAGGACAATGTCTAAGCGGATGCCTCAGTAGGATTTCCAGGGCCATCACGAATGGTCCCTGGATCCTCAAGTGCTGGGATAGTTTTTGCCAGGTGGGGCATCCCTCAGATAGATCTTTTTGCAGCCCCAGACAATCACAAACTTCCTCTGTTCTGTTGCAGGCCTCCAGTGCTGGGCTCAGTTCCCCTGGATGCCCTTCTTCTGGATTGGGAGGGGAAGTTCCTCTATGCTTTCCCCCCCTTTCCTCTCCTATTCAAAGTACTAGTCAAAATCAGATATCAGCCTTGCAGGGAGATTCTGATTGCCCCGGATTGGGCCAGGCAGCCCTGGTACCCACTCCTTCTGTCTCTGACAGTCCATCTTCCCCTGTGCCTCCCCAGGAATCACAATCTGTTGACTTGTGCCCAGGGAAGGGTTTGGTATCGGACCTCAAATCCTCAACCTCAGGCCTGGCTCTTGAGGAGTTAGAGTTGCTGATTTACACCTCTCTCCAGGGTGTTCTTGAGATCCTAAAGGCTTCCAGAAAGCCTTCCACTAGGGCTACTTATAGTTCTAAATGGAAAGGTTTTCCATTTGGTGTGCTGGGAAAATATTTCCCCAGAATCTGCTGAATTGCCCATTTGTTAGATTACATGGTACATCTTAATTCCTTGGGTCTCAGACCAGCTACCCTGAGAGTTCATTTGGCAGCTGTCTGCTTTTGTGTCAGCAGGAAAGTCATCCCTCTTTCCTCTCATCCTGTGTTTTCCAAGTTTTTAAGGATTACTCCATACTAATCCTCCCTTTCGGGAACCGGCCCCTGCTTGGGACCTTAATGTTTGCATTGCCCAGTTAATGCAACCCCCTTTTGAACCTCTGTCTTCTGCAGAGCTTAAGTACCTAACTTGGAAAACTGTTTTTCTAGTGGCTTTCACTTCTGCCAGATGCATAAGTGAATTGCAAGCCTTGTCAGTGGAGACTGACTTTATTTCTTTCCACAGGGATAAGGTAGTCCTTAGGACTAATAGGAAGTTTTTGCCTAAGGTGGTTTCAGATTTCCATCTTAATCAATCTATCTCCCTTCCAGTATTTTTCACTGATCACTCCTCTTGGTGAGAGGAGGTTGCACAACCTGGATGTTAAGAGGCTCTTAGTTATTATATAGAGCGTACCAAAGGTCACAGGTTGAATCCCTCCAACTTTTCCTCACCTATGGTGAAGTTGGGAAAGGCAAACCTGCCACTAAGAGATCATAGCCAGGTGGATTGTCTCTTGTATCCAATTTTGTTATCAGAAAGTGGGCAGAGCCCCCGGTTTGAGGGCTCATTCTACCAGGGTACAGCTGCGTCTCTAGCTGCTGCCAGAGATATCCTTTATTAGAGATTTGCCAGGCTGCTACTTGGAAACGGTACACTTTTACCAAGCATTACTCCTGGATGTCCAGGCCAGGAGAGATGATCGGTTTGGCACAGCTGTTCTTCAGAGCCTATTTCCTAAGTAGGTTCTGCCCTCCTCCATGGAGGTACTGCTGTGTATTCTGCTAATGTCTATAATATAGCAAGACTTCATGTTGTTTGAAGAAAAATTACTCACCTTAGTAATGTTGTTTCTTCTAATGGAGTCTTCTATATTATAGACCTCCCCAAACCTGCCCTCTCAGAACCTCTACTTGGTGGGGTGCGGGCAACTTAGTGGGCACTACTTATGTCCTGTTAGCATTTTGTCCCTTTGGGACTTTGGGGTGTGTATGTGTACGCGTGTGTGTGTTTTATTATACTTATGTTCCATTTTCATATTATTAGAATGGTGTTAGTATTTCTGGTCCCCTGACTTGAGTCTTAGGTGTTGGGACCATCAATGGTTGTTATTATTTAGGTAGCCATTTGGCTAGTGTAGGTTACAGCTTCCACACAGACCTCAGTGAGTTTGGCTCGTAAAGATCTGACAGTTCAAGTTTGAAATGACACAGATAGAGCTGCTCTCGTGCCAAAATTCTATTTTGGAATGGTTTTAACCATTTCACTCTGGGGCAGTTCTAGAGCTGGATCAAACTGCTAATGTCTATAATATAGCAAGACTCCATTAGAAGAAACAACATTACTAAGGTGAGTAATTTTTTCTTTGTGGCCTTTGCACCACAGTGCTTGGGCAAACCGGTGACCAAGCAGACTATTTCGAAGTGTATCGTCCACTGCGTATCCTTCTGCTATGAAAAGCACAATAAGTCCCTACCGGGTCCAGTCAGGGGTCACTCCACCAGGGGAGTGTCTGCTTCTTTTGCCGTCCTGAGAAATGTCTCTATCAGGGACATATGTGCAGCCGCTACCTGGAATTCAGTGCATACTTTTGTCAAGCATTACAGCTTGGATATCTTCTCCAGACGCCAAGCCGGTATTTCGGTCTGGCTATCTTGCAGGGACTTTTGTCCTAGGCCTCTGGAGTCAGCATATTCCACCTCCCGGGGTCATCTACCTCTTTGGCGGGGGACTGCTTGGTATGCATTCCTAATTGTTGTAGCCTGCTGCAAGAGCTCCCACTCGAAGTAAGATAGTACAGTTACGTAAGAACTTACCGTAACAGTAGATCTTCGAGAGGAGCTCTTGCAGCAGGCGTTACTGTCCCACCCGCCTTCCCCCTTGAGGTGTGCAGATCCATCTTCATCTACATATCCATCGAGTGCTTCATCTCCTTCTCTTGTCAGGGCTTGTTCGTGGGCCTTGGCGGGGGAACTGAGGTGGAGCTGGGTCCGCCCCTTTTGTACCAGGGCTGACATCGGGGCAGGGCAGATGTCGGGGGGGCGGTCCCTGCTGTAAACTGCTCTCTGAAAAGGTTTCCTAAGGGTCCTAGTGCTTGCGGCATAGTCTTAACTGTTATAGCCTGCTGCAAGAGCTCCTCTCGGAAGATCTACTGTTACGGTAAGTTCTTGCGTAACTGTACTTTTTTCAGACTTCTCTTTGATACTGTCAGTAAACTCTGGATCAAGTTCAAAATCCTCCACAAAGATGTCCCCCGCTTCGTTTCTGCGTCTAACAGACGCTCTCGTCTTGGTAAATGCAGGTTTTTCAATGTTTTGTTGCGTCACCCCTGCTATCATTTCATTTATGGTGTCAATTTCCCGATCTGACTCATCACTCATTCCCAAGCTGTATAAGGCCGGTACTCGTGAGGAGATACGTTTGTAAAAAAGAAATAAGGTGGTTAAGGGAAAAAAATGAAGACAAAAGCAGTGTTCAGTGTGCTCAGTGAAACCTGGCACGGCAATAAAAAGCAACTCAGACGAACGCACCCGGATCCTGTACCCCTTGGCTCACTATCAAAGACAATCTTCATAACAATAGATCTTACTTCAGGAGGGCTCTTGCAGTAGGTAATTACATATAGGACTGAAGCCGGCAGGCGTCAGGACATCACGCAAAAATTTCTAGCTAGCAGTCTCTGTCGGGGGACCGCCCCCATGTCAGGTGACCGATGTCATGCAACGTCAGTGTAAAGGGGCGGTCCCCCACGCCCGCCTTCCAGTTCTTTCCCGCCGTTGCCTCGAGTTAGCACCTCGCAGTTAAGTTCACTGCTTCGCCAGTCTTTCGTCGGTAGTTTTACCGTCTGTTTCTCGATTGTTTCTTCGATTTTCATCAGCCTTTGTACCAGCTGCTGTGTGTCGTCCCCGAATCCCTCCGTATACAAAAACAAGTGCGAGTCCTGTGGCGCCCAGCTCCCGCAAAAGGACGGACACTCCCAGTGCCTTTTTTGCCTAGGCCTCGACCATCCCATGGAGAAGTGCCAGCAGTTAAACGCGGCCACCCGAAAGCGGAGGCAGCAGTCCCTGGAGGCCCACATCCTCAAATAGAAGATTTCCTCCATGGAAAAAGCTGAAAAAAACTCAGGCAGGCCTTTACTTCCCCTGAGGGCCATCGCAAGAAGAAGCACAGAGACCAGGACTCCTCTACATCAGCCGTCGCGACTCCAGCTGTGGTCATGGTGTCAAGGTAACGTCCCTCGGGGGGACTGTTCTGCGATGACCGTCTTGGAGGCTTCCAAGGCGACTTTGACCCTCCGTCGGGCTCGCGCTTGGGAGCCTCCGGGGCAAAGGAGGCTGCCGCTCCCAGTAAGCCCTCCACCATGCGACCTTCTGGTTCCAAGCGGACCTGGTAAGTTGGACGTCTGCTCCTCCTCCGACCGCCCAGGTAAGGTCAATAAGATGCCCAACCCTTCGGGGCAGCGCACGGCCCCTAAGACGCCCACCAAGGCCACCCCTCCATTGTGGCCTCAGTCGGGCGTAGTGTCCGATAAGTCGCATGCCGGCTCCTCCGTCCGCCCGGTCCCCGCCAGTAAGTCCGACGCCTGACCCTTCAGACCTGTCTGTCGTCCTGTGCTCACCACAACGCTCATTGCATTCTGAGGCTCCAGTGTCTCCTTTGCTGGACCCTGGGGACGTTAGCCCATCTTCCCTGGGCAATGTAGAGGATGTGGGCACGCTGCCATCGGGTCTCCCTCCCGTTGGGCCGAATGACCGGACATCGGACCCTCTGGCGCCAGCCTACCTAACGCCGGGCGACATTCCTCTGCCAGATGCCGTCCTACGCCAGGCCTCCCGTTCCGGGCCCACCCGCTGGGCCGTTTCCAGGGCCTTCTGCCCCGTCAGAGCCCCTGGTGCTTGGGTACCCGACTCGGTCTTATCCGACGCGGTCATATCCAGGTCCGCAGTATCTGGCACCCCAGTGCCCGACGCCGGGCGTACCGCCGTCAGGGTATCGATACGCGCCGTGCGGATATCCCCACTATCTATACCCCCCTCCACCGCCCCCTCAGCCACTGGTGGATCTGTAGGAGAGACTGGCTTCTTGGTGGGCTGAGGCCAAGACTTGGCTCACCAAGGAGGTAAAGAGCTGTCTTTCGACGTCAGAGACTAGAGACTCCTTCCCCCCTCCAGATACCAGAGGCGAGCCCTCCGGTTCCAGGGCACGGGAGGATACTCTTTCCCGCAGGCTTCCCAAGAGGTCCGTTCCTCCCCCATGCCGGGTGGAGTCTTCCCCTCTTCATCTTCCTCCACCTCGGATGATTCTGTTGGGCACTCAGACCCGGACAGCGAGCCACACACTCCAGACAAGCCCAGGCCAAGGACTCCTCTGAAGTCTGCGCAAAATCCAGGCTGTCCATCAGTGGTAATCTTTGGAGCCGGATCCACAGCATAAAAAACTCGCACATCTGGATCTGCCTGAGACCACTCCAACTCTGAATCCATCCTGGATCGAGCCTCATACCGGCCTTGTCTCCACTATTTGGAAACAACAGTCAGCTCTAGCCCCCCCCCCCCCCTTCCAAGGAAGGCGGATAGGCTTTACCAGGCTCCGGAGGGTGCTGATTCTTTGAATTCTCACCCCAAAGCTGATTCGGTCGTAATTAGCGCTGCTCACGGCTGTACGGCTAATCCTAAGCACTTGAGCTCATCTCCACCCGATAAGGAATTCCACCTTCTGGACTAGTTTGGGAAGAAGGTTTATTCTTCTTCCACTCTGGGAATCAGGGCCCTGAACTACGTTGCTCATATGGGGATTACCGGAAGGTGATCCTTACCGAGGTGGAATCTAAATTGGACTCCCTTCCTGAGTCTCAGACGAAGCAGGAAGTGGCTGATCTAGTCCGGTCTGCGCGTTCGGCCAGACGGCACATGCTTCGTGCCACGTACGATGCAGTGGACGCTGCTGTTCGGAGCTCGGCTTTCGCCGTAAGTTTGCAGCATCATGCCTGGCTCTGGGTGTCAGGTTTGGTCCTGGAGGTGCAGTCTGCTATCCAAGACGTGCCCTTCAGGAGTTCGGTGGTGATGTCAAGGACATCATCACTGATCTGCAAGAGAAGGGGACTGCACTGAAGTCCGTTGACTCCATGTACAGGCCCCCTCAGGGTCAGCGTCGTCCCTTTCGCAGACGTTCTCGGCCCAAAGCGAAACCTTAGAGGAAAACGGGCCAACAAACGTCGGGGCCCCTGCAGCTGCCAAGGCCCCCGCCCAAAAAAGCGTCGGGAGCTTCAGCTGCAACACTGCCCCTCACCTATTGACTCCTCCCCTCTCCCACAGCCTCTGGGCATTCCAGAGGAACTGGTAGGAGGGAGATTCTCCTTCCATCTGCCAGGTTGAGAGAGGATCACTTCAGACACTTGGGTGCTCCAGCTGATAGGACACTCAATAGAGTTTCTTTAGAAACCACCCAGACCCCAGGTAGTCTTACTCTCCAGAACATCATCTGGTCTGGGAAGAAATATCCTCCGTTCTCTTGAAGGCGGCAATGGAGCCCGTCCCACCCCACCTTCGGGGGACGGGTTACTATTCCCATTTCTTTCTGGTTCCAAAGAAATCGGGAGACGTGCGGCCTATTTTAGACCTCAGTTCCCTGAACCTGTTCATGGAGTACAGGAGGTTCAGAATGCTCTCTTTCAAGCAACATGAAATCTTGCTATATTATGACATATGCAGTGAGTCTCCACCTTCGAACTGATCCGGAGGTGAAAGAGTTAACTTTCCATGCCAGGCATGGAACTTTGAGCACGAGCTCGGTTGAAAACTCTGTCTGTTGTTCTTCAAACTCAAACTGTCAGATTCTTTACTCCGCCTCACTGAACAGTCGCTCCGGAGATTTCTCCTTCTGCTCGGTTCATTTTGTCGGTTAAAGTATTAATTTTTCGTTTTTTTAACCAAATTTAAACCGCAACCGGTCGGTTCAAGCTCTGTCTGTGGTATCGTAAGTACTAGATAGGTTTTACATTTATTTTCTGTGTGGAACTTGTAAAACGGTATTATCAGTTCGGTTTGAACCGATCAGGTTGTTGTAAATATTTTAAATCTGTCTTTTAGAGTGCGGTTCCCGGTTCTTATCGGTTCTAAAAAAACTGGATTTCATTGTGGTTTTTTCCACGACCCGTGACATGGTTGGGAACCGATAAGAGACTCTTGCTTGGCGGATTGCCATAAACGGGCAAGTTTTTGGTTAGGCTGGCACTATGAGAAACCCAAAAGAAAAACCGGGCCCACTGGGTTTCAACACTGCAGTGTTTGTGGGAAGCCTTTGCCAAGACTGACCCCCACACCACCTGTGTTTATTGTCTGGGGTTTGACCACCTCAACGCAGACTGCCAGATTTGCAAAAATTTTCCTGCAGCTACCCTGGATAAGAGAGTTGGTAGGCTCAGGGAAAGAGAGGCCAAGAGTCCGTGACCCGGATGGCCAGCCGGTTCGGTTGTAACCGAACCGGAGGGAGTGCCCTCTGACCAGGGCGAGATTTCCTTGGACAAAAGGAGAGCCGACTCGGAGGAGTCGGTTCCAGCAAAAAGGACCAGAAAATCAGCAGGTGTGAAGCCAAAATTTCTATCTCCAACCGCTGAAGAAATAGCCAAAGCGATTAAAATTGTCTAGTCACTTTCCCCGATTCCGACCGAACCGGCACCATCAGGTAAGCGTACGGTTCGGTCAGTTCCACCAGTTCAAGAATATGATTTAGAGGAATTTTATGAACCAGAGGAGGGGGAAGAGGAATATGAGGAGAGTGAATGTGGATTTGAAAGTCTGGATGTGCCCATTGAACCGGACATCTCCCCAGACAGACCTTCAGGAGTGTCTCCCCCTAGGCTTTCTGAGCCCCCCTCATTTTATGTTTTATAAAATAGTGGCTGAAACCCTCCAGCTCCCTATGGAGGAAGCTGTGGATGATAAAGAGGAGCCTGACTATGTAGAAATGATGGATATCCCAGAGTCTAGGAGACTGTCTATTCCTTTGCATAAATCTTTTGGGAAACTGACAGTAAAAATTCCTCACACTATATCTCCAATGGATAAAAGAATGGACAAGAGGTATACATTGTCGGGCTCTGATATGGAGTTCCTTACACAACAATGCAGCCATGTTGGGGTAGTGCAGGCTGCAGCCTGTGACAAGGCAAATATTCCCTTGTCCTCACACACCCCATGACAAGGACTCCAGGAGGATTGATGCTATGGCAAAGAAACAGTACATGGCAGCATCCTTGAAACTCAGGCAGGCAAATTATATGGCTTATGTTGCTAGATATCAGAAATCCAGATGGGATACTGTTATGGTTCTAGCAAAACAAGTCCCTGGACAGCTTGCCAAGGAACTGGAGCAGGTGGCTGCTGATGGTATTGAGACATCCAAGGTGCATTTCCATGCTGCAGTGGACTCTAATGATGTGTCATCAAGAGTCATGGCTTGGCTCAGATGTACTAGCCTGTCACAGGATACCCAGACTAAGGCCATGGATTTTCCTGTTGTGGGTAATTCTCTGTTTGGGGAGCAGACAGAGAATTACATGAAAAAAAAATGGATGAGTATAGGACCACCTATAGGAGTGCACAGGCCAAAGAAAGGCAGGCCACTCCTCAAAGGCAGCCTTCCAGGGGCAGGGGCAGACCTTTTCATAGGCCTTTTTACCAAGCCCAGGCCTCCTCTTCAGCTTATGCCCAGAGGGGTTCTTTAGAGGAGAGGCAGGCGGGTACAAGCAGACCTGCTTCCACCCCTCAGCCTAAAGCCCCTGCCAAGCAGGCACCCTGATGGGGTGGCCAGGGCGATTCTCCACTACCTGTAGGGGGCAGGCTGGCTTACTTTGTCAGGACTGGAAGTCTTTAACATAAGACAAGTGGGTCCTGGAAGTAGTAAGCCAGGGACTGGTTCTCAGCTTCAAAAAATTTCCAAAGATGAGAACCAGGTCCTTTCCACCTGCAAATCCATCAGAGGCACTTGCCCTAGAAACAGAAGTTTCTACCCTCCTGGCTTTCAGAGCTGTGGAAAGGGTTTCACCCCTACACCAGGGCAAAGGGTTGTACTCCAGGTACTTCCTTACCCCAAAAAAGACAGGAGAATGGCAGCCCATCCTGGATCTCAGATACCTAAACAAGCACCTTTTAAAACCAAAATTCAAAATGGTGACTCGGGGAATTATTTTACCCTCTCTAAGGCCAGGGGGCTGGCAAGCGTCCTTGGACCTCAAGGATGCCTACTTCCATGTTCTTATCAGAAGCTCCCATCAAAAATACCTCAGATTCAAACTGCACTCAGGCCATTACCAGTTCAGAGCAATGCCCTTCAGCCTCACCTCTGCCCCGAGGGTATTCACAAAATGCCTGGCAGTAGCAGTTGCCCACTTAAGAAGGCAAAAGATTGCCATTTTTCCTTACCTGGACGACTGGCTCATAGTAGGCCAGTCGCCAGACCAAGTCAAACTACACCTTCAGGTAACTCAGCAACTGCTCACATCTCTAGGTTTCCTTCTCGGTCTTCCAAAGTCAGTTCTAGAGCCTGTCCAGCTTCTCACCTTCATAGGTGCAGAACTGAACACAAAAGAGGCCAGAGCCTTCCTTCCTCTGGAAAGAGCAAGGACCTTGGTCTCTCTGGCCTCCTCTTCACCCTGCAGGTCTCTCAACCAGCAAGGCATTTTCTGCAGCTCCTGGGGCACATGGCTGCTTCTACAGCAGTAGTGCAGGGAGCAAGATTTCAGATGAGCAACGTTCAGTTCCATTTGAGAGCCTTTCGGTCTCAAAGGAGAGACTCTCTAACCAAATTGATCCCAGTGACTCGAACCCTGATCCAAGCCCTTCAGTGGTGGCAGGACCAGAGCAATCTGAGACGGGTCCCCTTCACCCTCAGTCTCACTCCTTAATCCTTACTACAGATGCATCCCTCTTGGGGTGGGAGCTCACATGGGCGACCTCACTACCCAGGGATTGTGGTCCCCTCAGGAATCTCTGCTCCACATCAATCTGTTGGAACTCAGAGCAGTTTTTCTAGCACTTCAAGTTTTTTCTACATCTGTTCAGAACAGAGTGGTACAGGTCAGAACAGACAACACCACTACAATGTGGTACATCAACAAGCATGTAGGCACTCGGTCTACGGCCTTGTGCACCGAGGCAATGAAGTTGTGGTCTCTGGCTTATTCCCTGAACACCTCCCTTACAGCAGTTCACCTCCCAGGCAAGGACAATGTCCTGGCAAATGCTCTCAGCAGGATTTCCCAGGGCCATCATGAATGGTCACTGGATCCCCTAGTACTGGAGGTAGTATTTGCCAGATGGGGCACCCCACAGATAGATCTTTTTGCAGCCCCAGGCAATCACCAACTTCCCCTTTTTTCCTGCAGGCCCCCAGTGTTGGGCTCAGTCCCCCTGGATGCCTTCCTTCTCAGTTGGGAAGGGAAGGGAAGTTTCTCTGTGCTTTTCCCCCCTTCCCTCTTCTGTTCAAGGTGCTAGTCAAAATCAGATCTCAACCCTGCAAGATGATCCTGATTGCTCCAGATTGGGCCAGACAGCCTTGGTACCCACTCCTTATGTCCTTAGCAGTCCACCTTCCCCTGTGTCTTCCCAGGAATCACAACCTGTTAATCTGTGCTCAGGGAGAGTTTGGTACCGAATCTCAAATCTATCTCGGGGCCTGGCTCTTGAAGAGTTAGTTGCTGACCTACACCTCTCCCAAGGTGTATTGGATATCTTGAAGGCTTCTAGGAAGCCTTCCACCAGGGCTACTTATAATTCGAAATGGAAGAGATTTTCCATATGGTGCTCTGGCAAGCATATTTCCCCAGAATCTGCTGACTTACCCACAGTCCTGGATTATATGGTGCATTTGAATACTTTGGGGCTGAGACCAGCTATCCTAAAAGTGCACCTGGTAGCCGGGTCTGCTTTCTTATCAGCAGGTAAACCCTCTTCTATTTCAGCTCATCCTGTATTTTCCAAGTTTTTCAAGGGGTTGCTTCACACCAACCCTCCATTCAGGGACCCTGCCCCTGCCTGGGATCTTAATATTTGCATTGCCCAGCTTATGCAACCCCCTTTTTGAGCCCTGGTCTTCAGCAGAGCTTAAGTACTTGACTTGGAAAACTGTGTTTTTGGTAGCCATCACTTCTGCCAGGCGCATAAGTGAATTACAAGCATTGTCAGTGGAGCCTGATTTTATCTCCTTTCATAGAGATAAGGTGGTCCTCAGGACTATCAGAAAGTTCTTGCCTAAGGTGGTTTCAGACTTCCACCTTAATCAATCTGTGTGTCTCCCTGTGTACTTCACTGGCCATTCCTCCTCTGGCGAGAGGAGACTGCACAGTTTAGATGTCAAAAGAGCCCTTAGTTACTACATAGAACGTACCAAGGGTCACAGGTTTGACTCCCTCCAACTGTTCCTCACTTATGGTGAGGATGGTAAAGGGAAACCTGCCACTAAAAGATCCATTGCCAGGTGGATTGTCTCTTGTATCCAATTTTGCTATGAAAAACTGGGTAAGGTTCCTCCCTCAGGCCTGAGGGCTCACTCTACCAGAGGTACAGCTGCATCTCTGGCTGCTGCCAGGGACATCCCTATCCTAGAGATATGTCGAGCAGCTACCTGGAAAACAGTTCACACTTTTACCAAGCTTTGCTCCCTGGACATCCAGGCTAGGAGTGATGCTCGGTTTGGCACAGCTGTGCTTCAGAGCCTATTTCCTAAGTAGGTTCTGTCCCTCCTCCATGGAGGTACTGCTGTGTAGTCTGCATATGTCATAATATAGCAAGACTTCATGTTGTTTGAAGAAAAAATTACTCACCTTAGTAATGTTGTTTCTTCTAATGGAGTCTTGCTATATTATGATCCCTCACCCCTCTCAGAACCTCTGCTTTTGGGATGTGGGTGGGCAGTGCAATGTTGGCACTTAGTAGATGCCCATCTTGTTTTTCCACCCCTCCTTTTTGGGGTGTTTGGGTGTTGTGTTTTTCATTTTTTGGATCCCCTGACTTGAGTCTTTGTTTTGGGACCAAAAAATGTGTTCTTATATTTAGTAACCAGTTGGCTGGTCTAGGTTTACAGCTTCCACACAGAACCTTAGTGAGTTTTGCTCGTAAAGATCTGACAGTTTGAGTTTGAAGAACAGACAGAGTTTTCAACCGAGCTCGTGCTCAAAGTTCCATGCCTGGCATAGAAAGTTAACTCTTTCACCTCCGGAGCAGTTCAAAGGTTGGGACTCACTGCATATGTCATAATATAGCAAGACTCCATTAGAAGAAACTACATTACTAAGGTGAGTAATTTTTTCTTAGAGTCTTCTACCCCTCCTTCGGCCAGGACAGTGGCTCTGTGCTCTGGATATGCAGGATGCCTACCTGCGTATTTCTGTTTTCTCGTCCCACCACACATACCTGAGTGTTTCGTTCCAGGGGGACCACTACCAGTTCAAGGCCCTCCCATTTGGTCTATCCTCGGCACCCCGAGTGTTCACCAAATGCCTTTCGGTGGTAGCGGCCTACCTGCATGCCCAGGGGGTTAAGGTTTTCCTGTACGTGGACGACTGGTTCATGGTGGCCCCGTCCAGGAAGGAGCTCCTGCACTTCCTTTCTCTGCAGGTTTTCACCAGCCTGGGCATTACCATCAACCATGCCAAGTCCCATTTGATCCCATCCCAGAGGCTCCAGTTCATCGGAGCGATCCTGGACTCGACCTCCAGCATGGCATTCTTGCCACTGGACAGGGTGGCCACCCTCCAGGCTCATGTAAGCCTGCTGTCCAGTCGCAGGCGGGTCAGCGCCAGGTCAGTCCTTCGCCTCCTCCGGCTTATGGCGGCTGCCATTCCAACAGTCCCTCACGCTTGACTCCACATGAGAATCTCTCGGTGGACGCTTCAATCTCAATGGGATCAATTGGTGGACGACCTAGACCTAGAGGTCCTGGTCTCCAATCCGATGGTTTGGGACTTGCAATGGTGGCCGGTTCCGGAGAACCTTTGCTGGAGAGTTCCCATCTGCCTCACTCCCCCCTCCCAAACATTGACAACAGACGCCTCGGGAGAGGGTTGGGGAGTCCACCTAGGGTCTCACAGGACCCAGGGCTCCAGGTCCAGGCTCAAGCAGACTCTTCACATTAATGTGCTCGAGCTCAGGGCCGTGCTGTATACTCTACAAGCTCTGCATCTTTATCTTCTTCCCATTCACCTGGCTGTCCAGGTGGACAACATGTGCGTAGTATGGTACATCGACAAGCAGGGAGAAACTCTGTCCTACAGTCTGTGCAGGGAAGCGATGAGAGTTTGGGATTGGGCAGTGCAACACAGCCTTCAGTTTACAGTGGTTCATGTTCCGGGGGTCAAACACGTTGGCAGACCACCTTAGCCAGTCGTCTGCCCAGGCTAACGAGTGGGAACTGGATCAGGGAGTAGCAGACGATATCTTCCTACGCAGGGGAACACCTCAGGTAGACCTATTCACGTCTCCTCTCAACGCAAAACTTCCCGCCTTCTGCTTGCTCGCTCCAGGACACGGAATTTTTGGAGAGACGCTCTGTCTCTAGACTGGGAGGGCAGATTGCTGTGCTCCCCCCCGATTCCACTGATTCCGAGGGTCTTCCACAAACTCAGCTCGGAAGGAGCTCAAATGATCCTCATCACTCCTTTCTGGCCCAGGCAAGTTCGGTTCTCTCTTCTGCAGCAGTATTCAGAGGAACCTCCTCTTTCTCTTACAGCTTTTGCTGACCCAGGATCAGGGGGCCCTGGTCCTTCCAGGCCTCAAATCCCTTCAGTTACATGCGTGGCTCCTGCAGACGTAGCTCAAGCCCGATTCAGGGTGTCCCCACTGGTGGCTGAGATTCTGGTAGAGGCTAAAAAGCTTTCCACTAGATCTACCTTTGCCATGAAATGGAAGCGGTTCTCTATTTGGGCCTCTTCCAAGGATTTCAAGCCATTCTCTTGCCCTGTCGGGAGGCTTTTGGATTACCTGCGTCGTCTCTTCGATCTGGGTCTCAGTCATTCCTCTCTGAAAGTTCATATGGCGGCCATCTCCGCATACCATGTTCTTTTTGGGGACAGAACTTTCACGCAGTTGGAAGTCTCTAAGACTTTTTTGAAAGGGGTTCTCCACTTGAGACACCCTATTCACGTTCCTGCCCCTCCTTGGGATCTGAAATTCATTCTCAAGAAGCTTACCCTGCCTCCTTTCAAGCTGGCAGCCTCAGCAGACCTAAAGTTCCTTTCTTGGAAGACTCTCTTCCTTGTGGCCATTACTTCTGTTCGAAGGATTTCTGAGCTTCTGGCCTTGATGTGCAAAATCCCCGTATCTGATATTCCACAAGGAACGTGTGGCTCTGCGTACCATCCCTAAGTTTCTCCCTAAGGTGGTAGCGGAATCTACGCTGAATCAGTCCATGGTACTGCCTACTTTCTTTACGCAACACTCCAATCAAGGGGAGTACCCCTCTTGCATACTCTGGATGTTCACCGGATTCTGAGATACTACACCACCAGGACAAAGGATTTTAGAAAGACTGATCAACTGTTCGAGCAAAAGAGAAGGCAATGCTGTCTCTAAGCAATGCCTATCTAAATGGTGGGCTCATTATGTCACTTTCTGTTATGACAAGTATCACAAGACCCTGCCGAGTCAAGTCAGAGGCCACTCTACCAGGGTTGTCGCTGCCTCTGCAGCTTGTTCAAGAATGCGTCAGCGGCAGACATCTGCACAGCCGCAACTTGGACTTCTGTCCATACCTTTATGAAATACTACAGTTTGGACATTGCCTCTCACTGTAGAGCTGGCTTCGGGTTGGCTGTTCTGCAGGGTCTTCTTTCCTAAGACCTTCACAGCCTGAGGTTCTACATCTGAGTAGTTTCTTCCTCCCGTATGCTTCTCCTTGTTCCAGACTGCTTGGGACTGAGTCCTATATGTAATTACCTACTGCAAGAGCCTTCTTGAAGTAAGATAGTTACGTAAGAACTTAACGTAACAGTAGATCTTCGAGAGAGGCTCTTGCAGTAGGTAATACCTCTCCCTCCTCCATCCCCCTTAGTTTTCAGCTCCTTTTCCATGAAGAAATAACTGCTCTCTCGTCTTGCCTCTTGGGCCCTTGGGAAAGAACTGGAAGGTGGGCGTGGGGACTGCCCTTTATACTGACGCCGACGACGTCGGTCACCTGACGCAGGGGCGGTCCCCCGCCAGAGACTGCTAGCTAGAAATTTTTCCATGGGGTCCTGATGCCAACCGGCTTCAGTCCTATATGTAATTACCTACTGCAAGAGTCTCTCTCGAAGATCTACTGTTACAATAAGTTGTTGCGTAACTACTTTACTCAGTATAATACAGAAGTAGCACCAATATCAAAAAGCTGTATAAATTCAACTTAGATGAAAAAACAAAATGGTGCTAGTAGACTCACCCAACTAATTGAAGCAGTTCCCAGAGTTACCGGAATCTGCTATGCCTCCTTCTGATGAGGTGATCTGTAATGGAGAAGCACGCTGAAAATGAGCGTGTGGCCGAGCCGCCAGTAAAGAATGAAGCCAAAATGGAACAAACCATCGCTCAGGTAAACAGTACAGCAGTGAAAATAAATCGCAATGCACAGTCCAGGAACAATACTGCACAGCAACTTAGAAAAAACTATCACAGTCCAGATACAAAGGAGTAGTATGCTTAGTGCAGATTTATTGGTGCAAAATGGAGAGCCAAGGGCAACACAGGCACGAGAAAAACTCCCCGGCGCTTTGAATCAATAAGATTCTTCCTCACGGAGGCAGTGTTGCTAAATCACACATAACTTTATATAGATCTTGGGATAGCTGGCATGTTTAGTCCTACCAATGTTGCCTGCTGCAAGAGCTCCTCTCAAAGATCTACTCATACGGTAATTTCTTACGGAACTGTACTGTCTTCTTCTCCTTAGCAGATAGCCAACTCTATCTCATGTAACTCCCTCTTAGCACCCTCTCTGTAAGGGGCTCCTGGCCTGTGTACAGCTAGACCTAGTTCTGTTCTACATTCTGCAGGAGTACATGCCGTCTTGACTAGAATCTACAGGAAAGCCTCTCCACCTGCCCTGATAGGGTTGTTGCTCTCATGCCTGTTTAAGGGTTACGAAACTCTGTTCTCCCCCACCCACCCACCTCTCTCTCTCGATCTTCCTGGACATGAGTCTCCACCACTCAGTCACACTGATGAGATCTATGCCGGAGGTGCTAGGACCCAGCGGGAGCAAACTTTTTGCAAGAGTGCTGGTGCCAGAGATGGAGCCTCGAGGAGCGGCGCCGCGAGCCTCGGCTAGTGCAGCAATGACTGTCTCGGCGTCGACCCTCCAACCACCTCAGTTCCTTTTTTCCCGCCGTCAAGTGTGCTTCAGTGACATCACTTGCCCGCCGAGAGGTAAACTTCAAACTAGCAGCAGTAGTTTTCAATTTGTTTTGTTGTATATCTCAAATAAGTACCGATCAATATAAAATGTTTCTTAATCAAGAAGTCTCAGCCTACTTTGACGGAGTCGACCATGAGCAGATCAGGTGACGGTAGGGAGATTTTGTATGAAAGCTGTTCAATCAGCCGGGCTGGCTCCGGTCCGCGGCTCTCTCCAGAGGGAGGGTCTGACAACGGACGGTCCAGTGTCCGAGGGGATGGGCGGTCCCCCCGGAAGCATAAAAGAAAATGGTCGCATTCTCAGCACTGTTTGGCCTCGAGCTCTTCCTTGACCCACAGGTCAAAGAGAAGGCATCACTCGAGGCGCCCTCTGGCATGTCTGCGTTGGCGGTTGGTCGTGGGATCAGTGCGGTCTTCTCCTTTGGAGGCGAGATCTTGCCAGTGGGAGCTCTTGCAGCAGGCTGTTACAATCAGGACTGTGCATGAGCACTAGGACCTCCGGTGAAAACTTCTGCCAGCAATACCAGCGGAGACAGCCCCAGCCTTGGCCTTGCCCGATACCGGTCAGGGCTACAAGAGGTGGCGGACCCAGCTCCACCTCAGTTCTTTACCGCCGCGTACCCGCACGTGAAGCCGAGTGACTTTGCTTCTGTCTGCAATTCAGCGAAAAAGAACTTCTAGCAAGATTCCTGCCTTTTTTTCGACAGTTTTTACTGTTCTCGGGTACCGACGTCAGTTTGCTGCCGTCGCCTTCTTACTTTTTCTTGCTTTGGAGCATTGTTTTCCTCGCTCTTGCCGCTTCCCAGTACCGTCAGCCGTTTTCTTACCCGGCCAGGTTCAATGTCTTCACGGGCGTCGGCATCACCTGAACACTTAAACAAGTGTGACTGCGGGAGGCAGATCCCTGCTAAGGACGGCCATCGGCAGTGCGTCTTCTGCCTGGGCCCCGACCACGACACCGCCAACTATACAGATTGCCAGGCCTTTACCAGCTGGACCCGCATCCGCTGCCTGAAAGCCCTCATGGCCTACCTGTTGGAGCAGAAGATGGATCTGCACTCCCTGAAGGGGAAGAGGAAGGAGAAGAAGCGCCACAGCAAGGACCGTAGTCGGTCCGGTCACCGGTCTCGGTCCCGTTCACACTCGTGGCCTTCTCCAAAAAAGGCCCATCCTTCAGGATCTGGAGAACCTCCGAAGACTCCACAGGCTAAGGCCGGCCCGTCAGGGAAGAAGCCGGCCAAGCCGAAGGTGACTCCGCTAAGGGTCATCACCAAGTCCTTAGAGGTGCCTGCCTTGGCCCCACCTGCTAAGGCACCGATGCCGCCTGTTAAAGGCGTGCCTCCGGAGACCAAGGACTCTCCGATGCCCCCGAAGTCACTCCGTCGTCAGTCCCTACACACACAGGCGCGGTCGAGAAGGAAAGCGAGATGCCAGTCGATGGGTGGAGATACCGACATCCGTCGCCCAAGTCCTCCTCCGCCTCCCTGGGCCCCAGGAGGCTCTCCTCTCGTCCTGGCGTTCCAGAGACTTAATTTCCGGCGGCGGCTGAAATTTTTACCAAGGACAAGCACATGGATCTTTTCTCCTTTGGTGAGGCGGGTCCACAAGCGGTCCTCCCGTCGCCTGCCCAGACACGGTGCGGACCCTGCGGAGAACCACAGCCGGGGGGTGAGTCTTCCACGTGGAAGTCACCAGAGCGCCTGCCTTCACCAACCCCCCTCTCCAGGGCTCGTTTCCGCTCCAGGTCCGAGGACCACCCACTTCTCTCCAGGAATTCTGGTGACTGACGTCGGTCTAGGTCACGCTTCAGGAGCCCTTCTCGTGCTAGGCGAGAACGCTTCCATCGCCGGTCCAGGGACCGGAGTCTGTCTTCGGACCGACGTCGGTCCCCTAGCTACCAACGTCAACAAAGGCATGGTCGCAGGACAGGGTCCGACTATTCCAAGCTGGATAGTTGATCCTCCTCTTCATCCTGTCTCAGCCTCAAGCGCTCCCTGGGAGAGAAGGACCAGCCTCGCTCGCCTCCAGATGATCCAACTTTTATGGACATCATGAGGCACATCCAGGCTTCCAACGAGTGGGACACGGAGGTCCTGGATCCGGAACGCTGGAGACTGGCCAAGTACCTGAGGCAAAAGGAGCCAAAGCCTCTGGTTATTCCTCCTTTGGTGGATACATTCCAGGATCTTACTAGGACCACCTGGATGCATCCGGCCTTGATCCCGGCAGTTCCTAAGAAGTCTGATAGGTTGTATAAGGCCCCGAGGGCGGAACCCTTCCTAGCGGAACACCCTCAGGCCGACTTGTCGGTGTTCACGGCTGCCCATGACAAGTCTCGGCAACCGAAACACCTCAGCTCACAGCCTCCCGACCTGGAGTCCCGCTACCTGGACCAGTTGGGCAAAAAAGTCTATGTAGCCTCTACCTGTTCTATCCACTCCCTTAATTTCCTAACGCATATGGTACAGTACCAGAATGCGCTATGGGAAAGGGGACTAGAGCTGACACAGGCCATGCCAGACTGACAGAAAGACAGAGCTCCTGGCCCTTCTGCAGTCTGGCTCAGAAGTAGGCTCCCACGTATTGAGGGCCTCGTATGACACGGCAGCCACCTCTGGGGTGTGCCTCCGGTGCCATGCGTGGTTGAGAGTCTCGGGCTTTCACCAGGATCTGCAGGCTGGTATCCAGGATTTGCCCTTCCAGGGTACCGTGTTGTTTAGGCAGGAGACGGAGGCTTTGACCTCCCGCCTCCAGGAGTCGGGCAAGTCTATCTGGTCGGTCCGCCAGATGTACCGCGACGTCAGCACTGTAGACGACCCTTTCATAAGCCCTCAGGCAGTCAAGGTTCAGCCCATGGCAACCAACAGGGGCAGAGAGGTGGCTTCCGCAGGAGATCCGGGAACCAGCAGTCTGGTGGACTTCCCGCCCGTGGCCCAAGTCCTCCCAGACCTCTCTCCCAACTCCCGGCTCTGCCCAGTGACTCCCTTCCAGCGCCCCCCTCCAGAAGACCCAGGAGAGCGGTTGGGGGCCTTCTCCCTTCATTTCGAAGGGTGGAAGTCTATTACCGCAGACCAGTGGGTCTTGGATATTGTACGGAGAGGACACACGCTAGAGTTCAGAGTTTCCTCCGCATACTCCGCCAAAGCTCTCCCTCTATCCTCCTTCTCACATCCTACTAATAGAGGAATAAATTCAGACTCCTGCAGAAGAGAGCAATAGAGAGGGTCCCCTTGAAGCAGCGGGGTCAGGGGTTCTACTCCCACTTTTTTCTGGTCCCTAAAAAGACTGGACCTTCCTCCCATTCTGGATCTCAGCCCTCTAAACCTCTTTATAGAGTACAAAAGGTTCAGGATGGTGACTCTTCAAGGTCTCCTCCCCTTGCTGCACCAAGGGGACTGGCTATGTTCTCTCGACATGCAGGATGCTTACATGCATATCGGGGTCTATCCTCCCCACAGGAAGTTTCTGAGGTTCCACTTCCAAAGGGAGCATTTTCAGTTCCGAGTGCTTCCGTTCAGCCTCTCTTCTGCTCCACAAGTCTTCACAAAATGCCTAGCAGTGGTGGCTGCGGCTCTGAGGCAGATGGGACACTATGTGTTCCCTTACCTCGATGATTGGCTACTTACGGACCCATCAAGAGGCAGCCTCTTTCGAGCTCTCAAAGACACTTATACCCTGTTCTGAGAGCTGGGGATCACCCCGAACTTACAAAAGTCATCCCCGGAGCCCATCCAAAAGCTCGCCTTCATAGGAGCGATCCTGGATTCCGTCCAGGGCGTGGCTTTTCTCCCACAGGCCAGGGGTGTTCGCTTGCGAGAGATGGTAGAACGGATCTCTATAGCATCTCGAGTTCCGGCTCGGAACTTCCTCAGTTTACTGGGGCACATGGCGGTGGCCATTCCAGTCACTCCCTTGGCCTGCCTTCACATGAGTCCTACAGTGGATGCTCAGGGTGCAGTGGGACCAAAGCTACGATGACCTAGACTCTCTGGTCAAGATCTCGGAGCCAGTCAGGAGAACTTTGCTTTGGTGGATGGACCCCAGCAATCTCGAAAAAGGGGTCAGCTTTCGTCCGGAGCCACCAGGTCAGGCTCTGACAACAGATGCATCGGACCTGGGGTGGGGGGGGCGCACTTGGGTGCACATCGAACACAGGGGGTTTGGTCACCCAAGGAGCAGTCCCTCAACATCAATGTGCTGGAAATGCGAGCGGTCCTCTGTGCCCTCCAGGCTTTTCGAGAGGATCTGGTACCAGGCTCTCTTCTAATTCAGACAGACAACATGGCGGTCGTCTTTTACATCAACAAGCAAGGAGGCACTCATTCGTATCCTCTTTGCAGGGAGGCAATGAGAGTCTGGTACTGGGCTCTGGAGCGGGGCATTCTGCTGTCCACGATGCACATTCCAGGCGTCCTAAACGATCTGGCCGACAGCCTCAGCAGGTCGCGTGCCAGAGCGCATGAGTGGCAGCTGCTACAATCCGTGGCGGACCAGCTCTTCAACAGGTGGGGTCTTCCAGAGCTGGACCTCTTTGCGTCACCACGCAACACCAAACTGTCAACGGTTTGCTCGTGTGAGCACGTGCCTGGAGTTTTTTGGCCAGACGAGTTATCCCTTTGCTGGGCAGGGAGATTTCTCTATGCCTTTCCGCCCTTCCCTCTCATTCAGAGAGTACTGCTCAAGCTACAGGCAGAAGGGGCCCGGATGATCCTAGTGGTCCCCAAATGGCCTTGGCAGATTTGGTTCCCACTTCTGCAGCGGTTATCCATGGAGCCTCCACTTCCGCTGTCCATATGCTTGCAGTTACTGTTCCAGGACCAAGGGTCTCTGGTCCATCCGGATCTTCGATTCTTATTCCTACATGCTTGGCTCCTTCAGACGTAGCTCAAAATAGATACAGGGTTTCCCCGGAAGTGGCGGCGGTCTTAGTCTCAGAAAGAGAGCCCTCTACTCGCTCCACCTACACTATGAAGTGGAAGCGTTTCTGTCTCTGGGTGTTGCCAAAACATTTGGATCCCGTCACCTGCCCTGTGGACTCAGCTTTGCAATATCTGCTCTCCTTGTACGATAAGGGCCTGAGTTACTCCTCTGTCAAGGTGCACATGTGGGCAGTCTCCGCCTACCATGCTCTCGTGGGAGAGAGAGCATTAGCACAATTGGATGTGGCCCGCACCTTTCTTAGGGGAATTCTACATATGAGACCTCCCATTCGGGACCCTGTCCCACCCTGGGACCTCCTTTTTGTGTTGGAGAAATTCACCTTCCCTCCTTTTGGGCCAGCAGCGGATTGTGAACTGCGTTACCTTTCTTGGAAGGTTTGCTTTTTGGTTGCTGTTACTTCAGCTCGAAGGGTTTGCGAGCTTCAGGCTCTGATGTGTAAAGAGCCCTATTTGGTTTTCCACAGGGAAAGGGTTTCCCTCAGAACAAATCCTAAGTTTCTTCCAAAAGTGGTCTCAGAGTTGACCCTCAACCAGTCAGTTGATCTTCCTGTTTATTTTCCTTCACCTTCCAATAGAGGGGAGGCTCTCCTCCACACATTGGATGTCCACAGGACTCTGAGGTATTACCTCAAAAGGACGGTTCAGCACCGTAAATCAGAGCAGCTATTTGTGGCCTTTACATCACATTGCTTGGGTCAACCGGTGTCCAAGCAAACTGTCTCTAAATAGATAGTTCGCTGTGTCTCGTTTTGCTACGAGCATCACAATAAACCCCTGCCGGGCCCAGTTAGGGGTCATTCCACCAGAGGAGTGTCAGCTTCCTTCGCCGCCCTGCAAAATGTCGCTATACAGGACATTTGTGCGGCCACAACCTGGAACTCGGTGCATACTTTTATCAAGCATTACAGCTTGGATATCATCTCCAGACGCCGAGCTGGCTTCGGCCTAGCCGTTTTACAAGGACTTTTGCCCTAAGGCCTCTGGAGTCAGCATATTCCACCTCCCAGGGTCGGCTTCCTCCTTGCTGTGGGACTGCTTGGGACTCAGTCCTGATTGTAATAGCCTGCTGCAAGAGCTCCCACTCAAAGTAAGATAGTACAGTTACGTAAGAACTTACCGTAACAGTAGATCTTCGAGAGGAGCTCTTGCAGCAGGAGCTGCTTCCTTCCCGCCTTCTTCCTCGAGGTGTGCAGATCCATTTTCTTTCTTCTCCAGCTTTCTTCATGGTAGGCTTCGCCTCCTTCTCTTGTCAGGCCTTCTGCTGGGTCTTGGCGGGAGAACTGAGGTGGAGCTGGGTCCGCCTCCTCTTGTACCCGGACCCGGCCAGGGCGGGTGGCGTCAGGCGGTCCCGTGGTGTAGCTGGCAGAAGTTTTCACCGGAAGGTCCTAATGCCTGTGGCATAGTCCTGATTGTAATAGCCTGCTGCAAGAGCTCCTCTCGAAGATCTACTGTTACAGTAAGTTCTTACGTAACTGTACTTTTCTCTTTCTGGTCACCGACCTCTTTGACATCGAAGCCCTTCACTGCCTTCTGATAGGGCTTCAGATGAGCAGTTTCATCAGTGGGTCGCTCTTATGGAGCAACGGGCTCAGAGATTGGTCCAGCTGCCTGGCCCGGTCACTCCGGGCCTTTCGGGGGATCGGGTAGGGCAGTTGGGCCTCCCTAGTCGCATGGCACCTTCTTCGGTGCCTTAGACTCTGCGTTCAGGTGTTTTACCCCCTCACATGGCTGCGGCGCAGGGGACCACATTGATGCCTCTATCTCCTGGTCTCCTTCCTTCTTTCTCCTCTAATCCTATTTTTCAGAACCCTGGGTTGGTTTCGGCGCCATCAGTGTTGATGAGTCGATCGGCGCCGATGCATCTGTCAGCGCCGTTGGGATTGTCAGTGCTGTGTGGCTTTTCGGCACTGGGGGCCCTGTCGGTGCTGCACTGTGTGAAGCAGCACTGTGCTCTTCTTTGGCACCAAGGCTTAGTATAACGTCTTCAGGGCTTCTCGACTCCGAACCCTTTTCCTTCCTTATTTCCTTCTGATTTTTACTCCTTTCCTGTCCATACAGTCCCTCCTGGACTGTCAGGAGATGATATTGAGCCTGACCCAGATCTTCGTCTGGGTGATGATGTTGAAGGAGCAGGGATTAATCCTGCCACAGAGCCTGTGGTTCAAGACCTGTCATTTAAGTGTCTGCTGAAAAATGTTTAATTCTACTCTCTCCAGACTACAGATATCGATCCTGGGAAGCTTTTGAGACTCCAGTACCTACATGTCCCGGAGATCCCTATGGATTTAACTCCCCCGGTACAACCATACTTTGAGACTCTCTCTCAGATGGTATGGAATAATCCCGCTCTCATTCCTTCTGTGGCTAAGTCCATAGACGGGAAGTATGCTGCTCCCAAGGATCGACCTATTTTGGCCTCCCAGGCCTTTGCAGACCCTATTGTAGTCTTGGCAGAGAATGATAAGACCGTTATTCCTCAAGCATCTACAGCCCGGCCTATAAACAAAGAATCTCGTAAGATAGACACCTTAGGTAAGAGAGTCTTTGCTGCCTCCACCCTGGGTATGGGTATTGCCAGCTACCAGGGCTACTTTTCTCAATATGAGTATGTTCTTTGGCATTCACTCAAACAGATGGTAGAAGCTCTGCCAAAGTCGGACACTAGTTCAGAGCTACATCAGACCATAACCAGGGGTATTGAGTCCAACAACCGGCAGATAAGTTGTCCTTATCTGCCGTCAAAGTCTATGTTAAAGCAGCTATGGACGCTTTCGATACTGCTTCGCAAGTGGTGGCGGCAAGCATTTGTACCTGTCGTCACTCCTGGCTACGCACTTCGGGCTTCACAATCGATGCCCAACAGCAGATCATGGCATTACCCTTTGACGGTATGTATCTGTTCGGACCTCAAGTAGAGCAAGCTCTGGAGGCCACACAGAAGACTAGGTCAGCCATTAAAACGGCTCGACCCGCTCCCACCCCTTCCCGGGGGGGAGGGGTCAACAAGAGTCAGTTT
Source organism: Neoceratodus forsteri (assembly GCA_016271365.2). Taxonomy (NCBI): domain Eukaryota; kingdom Metazoa; phylum Chordata; order Ceratodontiformes; family Ceratodontidae; genus Neoceratodus; species Neoceratodus forsteri. The sequence continues at coordinate 1,104,007,443 of CM028133.1, read as the reverse complement.
CACAACAGTCAGTCCTTTCGGGGCAAGGGAGGTTTCAACAAAAACCAAGCCCCTCAGCCTCAAAGGAAAACGCAACAGAAAGCACAAGGGCCCAAAGCATCCAGTGCCACCTTCTGAGTTTCTGGCCCGGGTCCCACCTCAGCTGCCCAAGGGGGGCTCCATCTCGGCGGTGGGAGGACGTCTGACTCAGTTCTACAACCAGTGGAAGTCCATAACATCAGACAAATGGGTCCTCCAGATAATCCGCAATGGATACCCCCTCAACCTTTCAGAAACCCCTCCAGATCGTCCTCCCAAACGACAGCCCAGGCTGTCAACAATACAGTCAGACCTTCTTGCCTCGGAGATGCAAGGCCTTTTGAACAACAGGGCAGTAGAAATAGTTCCGCTGGATCAACGAAACACAGGTTTCTACTCCCATTACTTCCTGGTCCCAAAAAAGACCAGTGGCATGCGCCCCATTCTGTACCTCAGAAAGTTAAGTTTCTTTTCAAGGAAAAGTTCAAGATGATATCGCTCGGGACCCTGTTACCCTTGCTTCATCGGCATGATTGGTTAGCTTCCCCTGGACATGCAGGACGCTTACCAACATATTCCTATACACCCAAAGCATCACAAATACCTTCAGTTTGTAGCTCTGGGCCAGCAGTATCAGTTCAGAGTCCTGCCTTTTGGGCTATCCTCAGCACCACGAGTTTTTACAAAGCGTGCAGTTCTCGCAGCGCATCTCAGAAAGATCGGAATACAAGTGTTCCCATATCTGGATGACTGGCTTCTAGCAAGGCCTTCTAGGCAAGGAACTCTCGACGCCGTAGCCATGGCCGCAGACTTTCTAACGTCCATGGGAGTCCTGCTAAATTTCAAGAAATCGCAGTTGCAGCCCTCCCAGAAGCGCCTTTGTTATAGGAACTCTTCTGGACACCTCTTGTGCCAAAGCTTTTCTAGCAGAGGACAGAAGGAGCGATATCCTACAGATGGCCCGATACATCAGAGAGAACAGTTTGGTTCGTGCTATCTCGATGCAACGGATGCTGGGTCTCATGGCATCCTCGGTGTTCACTGTACCCTTAGCATGCCTCCAAATGAGAACCTCTCGATGGATGCTCAGTACTCAGTGGTCCCCAACCACTCACCCTCAGTCCTTTCTCATCAAGGTGACAGAACCTCTGAAGAGGCCACTCACCTGGTGGTCGCAAGAGGATATTCTTCTGGAATGGTATCCCTTTGCTCCCCTGGATCATCAGATTTCCATTACCACGGATACATCCCTGATGGGGTGGGGAGCTCACTGTCAGAATCTCTGCACCCAGGGACGTGGACTCAGGCCGAGTCCCAGTTTCACATAAATGTCCTAGAAATGAGAGCCGTCCTTTATGCAGTCCGAGCTTTGAAGGACATTCTCTGTCACAAGAACATTCTCCTTCAAATGGACAACAAAGCAGTGATGTATTACATCAACAAGCAGGGTGGTGCACACTCTTATCCCTTTATGCAGGGAAGCGATGAGAGTGTGGGAATGGTGCCTAGAGCACAAGGCTCTAATTCAGGCAGTCTACCTGCCAGGAGTGCAGAACAAACTGGCAGACCGTCTAAGCAGAACAGAGACAGATCCTCACGAATGGTCTCTCGACTCAACCGTAGTTCAGTCACTATTCGCAGAGTGGGGAACTCCAGACCTGGACCTTTTTGCATCCCCACTCAACACAAAACTGCCTCTCTTCTTCTCCAGAAATCCAGGGCCTGGCATTTTCTGTCAGGATGTGTTCAGGCTGTAGTGGACAAAACGCTTTCTATAAGCCTTTCCTCCTCTTCCACTAATTCAGAGGGTACTTCTCAAACTCTAGTCCCAGGGGGACAAAATGATCCTCATTGCTCTCTTCTGGCCTCGACAACAGTGGTTTCCGTTACTCAACAGTATATCGGAAACCCCTCAGAAATTACTTCCCCTTCTGACCCGGGTGCCTGTGGTCCATCCCAATCTGAGGTCGCGTCACCTTCACGCTTTGCTCCTGAAGAGATAGAGGTGAACAGGTTCAGTGTCTCTCAGAGAGTTTCAGATATTCTTTTGGCTGCACGCAAGCCAACCACTAGAAAAACTTAGACAGCCAAATGGAAGCATTTTTCTCTCTGGTGTGCAAAATCCTCTTTGAATCCTTTTTCCTGCCCACCAAATAGTTTGAGTACCTTTTAGACCTCTCGAATTCAGGTCTACAATACTCTACAGTCAAAGTTCACCTTTGTGCCATTTCAGCTTATCATGAGCCAGTACTTATCACCGGCCCAGTTACCAGTAGTTAAGAGGTTTCTTAAAGGTATTGTGCATAGCAGACCTCCTATCAGACATCCAGCCGCAGCTTGGGACATTAACCTTGTGCTTAACATGCTCACTTAAACCTTTCGAGCCTCTAGCTACCTGTGAGCTGAAGTTTTTCACTTGGAAAACGGCCTTCCTGGTGGCCATTACCCTGGCCCGCAGGGTTTCTGAAATACATGCCTTGGTCACAGACCCTTCGTATACTGTGTTCCATAAGGACAAAGTAGTACTTAGGACCCATCCGAAGTTTCTCCCTAAGGTTGTTTCAGAATTCTATCTAAACCAACCTTTGGTCCTACCAACTTACTTTGCGAACTTCCAAAATGAAGGAGTGTGTACCCTTCATTCTTTAGATGTCAAAAGAGCTCTGCATTTCTATTTGGGTAGAACAAAAGAAATTCACAAAGCTCAACAACTGTTTGTTTCCTTCAGCGAGACCCGGCTGGGTCAACCTGTCGCTATCAGATGCGTTTCGGCATGGCTGGTGGCATGCCTTCGCCACTGCTATTCATGGCGCAGGTTAAGCTGGAGGGCAGAATGTACGCTCACTCTACTAGAGCAGTCGTGGCATCCCCCGCGGAAATCCGCAACATGCCCATTGCAGACCTTTGCAATGCGACTACCTGGAGCTCAGTGCATACTTTCGTCAAGCACTATGCCCTGGATGTCCATGCCAGGCGACATCTTTCGTTTGGCAGGACTATACTTAACGGACTGCTGTCCTAAATTTGTTAGCTCTTGGTCTCTCCTGCCGCCCTCTCAGGGGATTATTAGCTCGGTACTCTCCCATCAGTGTGATTGAATGGTGGAGACTTCATGTCCAGGAAGATATGGAAATTACGTACCTACCATAATTCTTGATCTTCTTGGACGAAGTCTCCACCACTCATTCTCACGCCCACCCACCATCCCCCGAGCTCACCCCTGATCTTCCTGGACATAAGTCTCCACCACTCATTCACACTAGTGGGATTAGCGCCGGAGGCACTAAGACCCATCGGGAGCAAACTTTTTGCTGGAGGTCGGTAGCGAGGCGAGCAGCGGCTTTCGAGACGTGACCACCTCGGCGACGACCCTCCAACCGCCTCAGTTCCTTTTTTCCCGCCGTCGAGTGCGCTTCAGTGACGACGTCGCTCGCCTGTCGGGAGTCAAACTTCAAACTAGCGCATAGTTTTCAGTTTTTTTTTTTGTAACTTTATCACGATAAGTAGTATCGCTTAATTTTATTCTATTTTTGTTAAATTTTTCTAATATTTAAATTTTACTTGAAGAAGTCTCGGCCTACTGGACGGAGTCGACCATGAGCAGGTCAGGTGACGGTAGGGAGACTTCGTATAAGCTGTTCAGTCAGCGGGCTGGGTCGGTCAGCCTCCTTCTCCTCAGCGAGGTTCCGACAGCGGTCAGTCCGATGCCGGGGGATGGGCGGTCCCCGCCCGGCATAAAATAAGCGGTCGCATTCTCGGCACGTTAGGCCTCGACTCTTCTTGACCCACAGGTCCAAAGAAGGCATCACCGAGATTAAGCCCTCTGGTATGTCTCTTGTGTCGGCCGGTTATCGTTGCTAGTTGCGGTCTCCTTCTTGATTCGCCAACTTCCGGTATCGTGGTCCTCGACATCGAGTCCCTCCGCCTATAGGTAGGACTCCAGATGAGCAGTTTCATCAGTGGGCGCTCTTGTGGAGCAATGGGCTCGGAGTTGGTTCTTCTGCCTGGCTCGGTTGCCTCGGGCCCTCGGGCCCCTCCGGCGTCAGGTAGGCGGTTGGACCTTCCTGAGTCGCGTGGCGCCTTCTTGGTGCCAGCGACTCCGTGCTTAGGTGTTCCCCTCACATGGCTGCGGCGCGGGGCCTCACCGATGCCCTTATCTCCTGGTTTTCCTTCTCTAGCTTTCCAGGTTCCTGGGGCTTTTCCGGCGCCTTGGCAGGGTCGTGGCTTGTCGGCGCGTTTTGATGCCGCTGGGTCTTGCGGGCGCCCTGAGGTCTCCTGGCGCGCCCGGTGGTGCCGTTGGATAGGCGGCGTCGTCCGCGGTGCGTGCCTGTGTCGTCGGCGGCGCCGTGCGTGTTCTCGTCGAGCGCGAGAGGCGCTGCAGACCCGTGCCTCTTGAGCGCCGTCGCCTCCTCGATGCCGTCTTCAGCCCGTTTTGCCGTCTCGGCGCCCGGCAGCCGCAGGACTCTCCTTGTTTTCTGCTATTTCCTCCTCTCTAATTTTCCTCCTTTCCTGTCCAAACAGTCCTTTCTGGACCATCAGGAGATGATGTTGAGCCTGACCCAGACCTTCGGTTGGGTGATGAAGTGGAGAAACAGGATCTTTCTTTGCTACAGAGCCTGTGGTAGAGGACCTGTCCTTTAAGTCTCTGTTGAAGAACCTGGGATCCCTCTTTCTCTCAGACTACAGACATCGATCCTGGGAATATTAAGACTCCAGTATCTTCATGCTTCGGAGATCCCTCTAGATTTGACTCCTCGATCCAGCCTTCCTTGAGGCGCTGTCTCAAATGGTATGGAATAATCCTGCTCTTATTCCTCAGTGGCTAAATCCATTGATAAAAGTATTCAGCTCCCAAGGATGCGTCCCATTTGGCATCCCAAGCCTTCGGATCTATTGTAGTCCTGGAGAATGACAAGGTCATTCTTCCTCAAACTACTACAGCTCGACCTATTAACAAAGAGTCTCGTAAGATTGATACATTAGGTAAGAGGTCTTTGCTGCCTCCCCTCTAAGTATCGTATTGCCAGTTATCAAGGCTATTTTCTCAGTATGAGTATATCCTGTGGCACTCTATGAAAAGAATGGTTGAAGCTCTTCCAGATTGGATTCCAAGTCAGAGCTTCTTCTGACGTTATTAGAAGTATTGAGTCCAACAACCAACAGGTCAAAGCGCCATGATGCTTTCGACACTGTTCTCGCTCAACAGCGAGAGGTTGTACTGGTAGCGCCATTCTGGCTCGCGTGCTTCTGGCCTTCCTGAATGATGCTCAGCAGCAGGTGATGGCGCTGCCTTTGATGGCTCCTTTCTTTTTGGCCCTCAGGTGGAGCAAGCCTTAGAGGCCACTCAGAAGACTAGATCGGCCATTAAGTTGCCAGACCTCCCTGCCCCTCTGGGGGCATGTGAACAGACGTCAGTTTCATAGTCGTCAGTCCTTTCGAGGCAGAGGCAGAAGCTTCCATAAAGCCAACCTGCCCAACCTCAAAGAAGCGCAGCAAAGCGCAGGGGCCTAAAGCTCCCAGTGCTACCTTATGAGTCGTTGGCCCAAGTTCCATCCACTCTGCCCGAGGTGGAACTTTCTCCTCCGGTGGGAGGTCGTCTGATGTACTTCTACACCCAGTGGAAGTCCATAATTTCGGACAAATGGGTCCTTCGGATAATTCGCGAGGGTTATTCTCTCAATTTCTTGGAAACCCCCCCGAATTGTCCTCCCAGACGACAACCCAGGTTGTCGGCCTCTCAGTCAGACCTCCTCACCGCGGAGATCAGGGCCTTCTGAACAACAGGGCAATAGAACTGGTGCCCCGCATCTCATGCACAGGGTTCTACTCCCATTACTTTCTGGTTTCAAAGAAATCTGGGGATCGCCCCATTCTAGACCTCAGAAAGTTAAACAAATTCCTCCCAGGGAGAAATTCAAGATGATTTCCCTAGGTACCCTGTTGCCCTTGCTGCATCACACGACTGGCTGGCCTCTCTGGATATGCAGGATGCTTGCAACATATCCCCGTCCACCCGACCACACTTAAGTTCCTCAGGTTTGTAGCTTTGGGTCAGCATTATCAGTTCAGAGTCCTGCCCTTTGGGCTATCCTCGGCGCGAGTTTTTACAAAAGTGTTGTGCAGTTCTCGTGCATCTCAGGAAAGTCGGACTCCGAGTGTTTCCCTACCTGGACGATTGGCCTAGCAAAGCCCTTCCGTCCAAGGGACTTAGGCTTGACGTGCAAAGCGACTTCTCGTCTTCTCACGTCCATGGGAGTTCTGCTGGAATTTGAAAAAATCTCAACTGCAACCCTCCCAGAGGCTCCTTTTCATAGGGACGCTTCTAGACACCTCTTCAGCGAAGGCTTTCCTTCCAGAGGACAGAAGACTCGACATCCTTCGAATGGCCCGTTACATCAGGGAGAACCAATCGGTTACAGCTCTCTCGATGCAACGCATGTTGGGTCTCATGGCGTCCTCGGTCTTCACTGTCCCTCTGGCCCGACTGCACATGAGAACCACCCAATGGATGCTCTCCACTCAGTGGTCCCCGACCTCTCACCCCAGTCTTATCCCATCAAGGTGGCGGAGCCCTTGAGGTCTCTCACCTGGTGGTCTCAAGAAAGCAATCTCCTGGAAGGATTCCCTTTGCTCCCCGGATCATCAGATCTCCATCACCACAGACGCATAGCTAATGGGATGGGGAGCTCACTGTCTCCCTCCACACTCAAGGTGTATGGACTCAGTTAAACTCATCTCCACATAAATGTCCTGGAGATGAGGCGGTCCTCTATGCAATCCGAGCTCTGAAGGATGTCCTTTGTCACAAGAACATTCTCCTTCAAGCGGACAACAAAGCAGTGATGTATTACATCAACAAGCAGGCGGTGCTCATTCTTATCCCTTTGCAGGAAGCAATGAGGGTGTGGGAGTGGTGCTTGGAGCACAAGTCTCTGATTCAAGCGGTTTATCTGCGGGTATACAAAGCGACCTAGCAGATCACCTCAGCAGAACGGAGGCAGACCCTCACGGTTCTCGATCCAGCCGTAGCTCGGTCCCTGTTCAAAGAGTGGGGACTCAGACCTGGACCTTTGCATCCCCACTCAATGCAAAACTGCTCTCTTCTGCTCCAGAAATCCAGGGCCTGGCATTTTCTGTCAGGATGCGTTCAGGCTGCGGTGGACAAAGCGCTTTCTTACGCCTTTCCACCGCTTCCTCTAATCCAGAGAGAGTACTCCTCAGATTCGAGTCTCGGGGACCAAGATGATTCTCATTGCTCCTTCCTGGCCTCGGCAACTATGGTTTCCTCTACTCAACAGTATGTTGGCAGCCTCTCGAGACCACTTCCTTTGCAAATCAGTCTTTTGACTCAGGGTTCGTTGGTCCATCCCAACCTGAAATCACTTCACCTTCATGCTTGGCTCCTGAAGAGATAGATGAATCAGTTCAACGCTCTCGTAGAGTCTCAGACATCCTTTTGGCTGCTCGGAAGCCAGCCACCCAAAAAGCGCCTTCCAAATGAAACGTTTTCTCTCTGTGCAAAATCCTCTTGGAATCCCTTTTCCTGTCCTCCTGGCAAGGTTCTGGAGTATCTTTTGGACCTGTCAAACTTAGGTCTTCAGTACCCACAGTTAAAGTTCACCTTAGTGCCATCTCAGCGTTCCATGAGCGGTTTCTTCCTTAACTCTGGCTCAGTTACCTATAGTGAAGAGATTTCTTAGGGATTCTCCATACCAGACCCCTGTTAGCGTCCAGTTGCAGCCTGGGACATTAACCTGGTGCTGGACATGCTCACTCGGAAGCCTTTGAACCCTTAGCTACCTGTGAGCTAAAATTTCTTACTTGAAGACTGCCTTCCTGGTGGCCATTACCTCAGCCCATGGGTCTCTGAGATACATGCCCTGGTTACGGACCCTCCGTATACTGTATTCCATAAAGACAAGGTAGTTCTCCGTTACTCATCCTAAATTTCTTCCAAGGTTGTGTCAGAATTCCATCTAAACCAACCTCTGGTACTTCCGCTTACTTCACTAATTTCCAAAATGAGGGAGCAGGCTCTTCATTCCTTGGATGTTAAGAGACCTTGCGGTTCTATTTAGATAGAACCAAGGATGTTCAAGACTCAGCAACTGTTCGTTTCTTTCAGCGACACCGGCTGGGTCAACCTGTCGCTATTAGATGCATCTCTTCATGGTTAGTGGCATGCCTTCGTCATTTGCTATTCCATGGCTCAAGTTAAATTAGAAGGTAGAGTGTACGCTCACTCTACTAGGGCGGTCGCGGCATCCCTAGCGGAAATTCGCAATGTTCCAATTGCAGATATATGCAACGCCGCCACCTGGAGCTCAGTGCATACCTTCGTTAAGCACTATGCACTGGATGTTCATGCTAGGCGACATTCCGCATTCGGCAGAACTATCCTTAATGGGCTTCTATCTTAGACGCGTGAGCTCTGGCTCTCCTGCCGCCCTTTTGGGGGATTATCAGCTTGGTACTCTCCCACTAGTGTGAATGAGTGGTGGAGACTTATATCAGGAAGATAGGAAAATTATGTACCTACGTAATTCTTGATCTTCTGGGACGAGTCTCCACTTCTGCTCACTCCTCCATCCCGGCTCACCGCTGTGTTGGTCTTCACTCCCTCAAATCTTTAGGCGTGAGGACTTCTTTACTGACCCTTCTTACACGGGTCATACGGACTATCTTATGTCCGTTTTTAATATTAGGTTTACTCTTCGTTAGTTGCGCTGCACCTCCTTGGTAAAAGAGTACTGAGGCGGTTGGAGGTCGTCGCCCGAGATGGTCATTACCTTTCGAGCCGCTGCTAGCGGCGCCGTGTCTGTGGCGCGCCGTCTCACGTCGCCCGACCCTCCAGCAAAAAGTTTGCTCCCGATGGGTCTTAGTGCCTCCGGCGCTAATCCCACTAGTGTGAATGAGTGGTGGAGACTCGTCCAAGAAGATCAAGAATTACGGTAGGTACGTAATTTTCCTTTCTTGGTCTTCACTCCCTCAATCTTAGGTTGTGAAGACTTCTTTGTTGACCCTTCTTATACGGGTCACTCGGACTATCTTATGTCCGTTTTTTTGTTAGGCTATCCTTCTAGGTTAGTTACGTGGCACCTCCTCGGGGGGCTTTGGCCGTTGGAGGGTCTACACCGAAATGGTCATTGCCACACGAGCGCAGGCTCGTGGCTCCATTTCTGGCACCAGCCCTCTTGCAAAAAGCTTGCTCCCGCTGGATCCTAGTGCCTCTGGCGTACATCCCATCAGTGTGAATGAGTGATGGAGGCTTCGTCCAGGAAGATCAAGAATTTCGGTAGGTACGTAATTTCCATTTTTTGTCTCTTTGGCTTGCCCAGTGGTTGGGGTCACCCCTGTCCAAAACCACCCTAGAGTCCTTGCCTCTCCCTTCTGTGGTCAGCCTTGGGGTTTGTTTTATATCCTTTCCTTTTTCTGCCCCTTGGGCTCCCTTGCCCTACCCTCCTATTTCTGTTTCTTATTTTCTTCTCCAGGTAGAACTGAGGGGCTGGGGGCTGTTGTTGATTACTGCAACCCGCACGGCGACACGTCGTATGTCGGCCTCGAAGGTGGCCCCAACTCCGTCGGCCGCTCCTTAAAAAAATAAATAAATGAAAAGCTTAAAGCTATATGCTCCTGTGGGGTCTGACATCTCTGGCTTATACCCAGCAGTAATGAATGGCGAAGATATTTTAGAAAATCAAGAATTACGGTGATTACGTAATTTGCTAATGGATGTTAGGCTGCACTCTGAGCTCGAAATGGTTTTAATGGATGATTTGAGACTGCTTGAAATTAGAGGGAATGTAAAGATGAATGCTGGTACCTACAAGCCAGGAACTGTAAAGTTGTGTTTTCCTCATTATGTCGTTGGTGCTGCCTGGGTCTGTGCAATTCAGTTATGTTGGTTGTTGGAGATATTCTTTATATCTGTACTTACTGCATAGCAGTTTTGTGGACTGCCTCAGAGAAGGCATAGAATACTCCTGAGGCAGTATAGCGCAGTGGATTAAGGCTCTGAGCTGCAGATCTGGAGACCTGGGTTTGAATCCCACAACCGCCTAGGTGCATACTGTGTGATCCTGAGCAAGTCACTTAACTTCCTTGTGCTCCCAGGTCACATCTGGAAACAAGCTTCGACTTAGTGTGCTACTCCTGGTTAAACAATGTTCTCTTTCATGATACCAGCATGTTCTGTTACAGTAAGTTTGGCTCTTGGAGCTATAGCTGTACATTGATTGTACAGATGTTGCAAATAATTCTCTTGACAATGTTGACTCTAACACAGTGGAGACAGAGTATTTCATAGTGGTTCTGTAGAAAAAAGTGAAATTAAAGAGAGCCTGTTGTGCCTTCCTTTGCCAGCTCATTTGCAGACACCCTCACCCTAGGCCAGCATGCAGGCCTGTGCTGTATGCTTTGATTTGTCTTGTAGTCCAGTTCTGGCAGATGTATGTAGTGTCAGCTCAGTTTTATATATTTTTTTTTAATTATTTTTCCTTTGTAGGGTCTAGCAGAGCTCTATGAATACAGGAAGAAGCACTCGGACTCTGACATTGAACCATTTCTGAAGAACTCCTCTCAGTTCTTTCAGAGCTATGTGGAGCGGGGCCTCAGGCTAATAGAGATGGAGAGGGAGGGCAAAGGAAGGATTCCCTCATCCACAGGTGAGTTTGCGTGTGGCAGGACGTAGTAGTAGCAGTAGCAGTTTATAAACAGAGTTGGTGCTTCATGCGTATGTACTAGTGACGTCTGTTATGTAATGCATGGGACAGTCTGCTTGGACTTCATGCCTCATTATTAAATGTTAGTGAGTTTGAGCTTCCAAGAATCAATCTTCACTATTCATTCCCACTTGTGGGTCCAATCCAGAGGTGCTAGAACCCAGTGGGAGGAAAGTCTTTTGCAGCCTAGGGGACAGACTTCAGTGCTAGCATCACCCACGAGGCAGACCTAGTGACGTCACACTTTTGGGTTGGCCAGTAACCAATACTGACTCCTTCCCCTTCTTAGATCTGTGGGTTTTTTATTTGTTTTCCTGCCATCAAGTGTGCACTGTGGAAGCATCAGCCGGAGCACGGGCAGCTTCCTTTTCCTGAGGTCAAGCCAAGGCCTTAGTTCAGCGCAGTGTTTCTCTGCACCTTTTATTAATTATTTTAACATTTAGTTTTAGTTCTGGTCCAGTGCCAAACTGTTCTTATTATTGTTTTATCTGCGTCACCATGTCCGGTTCTGAGGAGCGTAAGGGCAAGAAGGCTACACTAAAGCTGCAAGGGTAGAGGGACCAGAGGTTCCTCCACCAGCTGCTTTAGTAGAGAGAACCAAATCTGGTGAGGCCAGAATGAGGCTACCAGGATCATGCAGGCCCCTTCCATCTGCAGCTTGATGAGTACCTTCTGAATTATAGGAAACTGAGGAAAGGCGTAAAGAAACCTCCCGCTCTGAGAGGGACAACGCATCTTGCCTGAAAACTCCAGGCCCTGGATCGCGCGAGCAAACACTAGGCAGTTTTGTGTTGAATGGGGATGCAAAAAGGTCCAGCTCTGGACAACCCCATCTGTCGAACAGATCTTCTACGATGGATGAGAAGCTCCCACTTGTGCATGCTGGACTGAGGCTGTCCACCAAAGTGTTTAGCACTCCTGGGACGTGAACCGCTGAAAGGGTCAGGCCGTGGTCTAGAGCCCAATACCATGCTCTCATTGCCTCCCTGCTTAGGGAGTACGAGTGCATTCCCCCCGTTTGTCGATATAATACACCACACTGAGGTTGTCTGACTGAATTAGCAGTTGACCTGGAAGAAGTTGCTTCTGAAAGGTCTGCATGGCATACAGAACCACCCGCATCTCCAGTACGTTGGCAAATGGGGAGCCAAAGGAAGTTCAGGAAGAGTTTAGGAAATTGGGGAGGGGTCTCAAGCAAGTAGCTACTTCTGTCACCTTCTCGGAAGTACTACCTGTGAGAGGCATGGGAGAGCATAAGGGTGCATGCACCAGGAACTTTAACTCATGGTTGAAGAACTGGTGCTGTGAGGAAGGGTTTGGATTCATTGGTGTCTGGGGACCCACCTGGAGGGATGGAGGCTTGTTCAAGCCTGACGGTCTGCATCCATCCTGGAGAGGAATCCAAGCACTCAGTGATAAGGCTACATTGATGCGCATTTAAACTAGCCAAGGGGGATGGCAGGCCAGCAAGGAGGGTACCTAATTGCCCACCCCCCGCAGCTAGCAGTGGAACTAGTGAACCAAAGGAGTGGATATCTCTACAAAGCAGTGTGCAACAGATGGAGATTAGTGCCCAAGAGGTGGATAGGCAGAACAGGGGCAAAATTCAACAGAAGGGCAGACAGCAAGGAGTACCAGAGATAAAGGACAACCAGGGAAGGGGCTGGAGTAGAACAGCTAAGCAGTCTAGGGAGGTCAAATCATGGAAAGCCACGTGTGCCAATGCCAGGAGCCTTAGCAACAAGATGGAGGATCTGGAGGCTGTCATTGTGTGGTCAGACCTGGACATTGTGGCCATCACAGAAACCTGGTGTAATGATAACCATGACTGGGAGATGGCCATACCTGGCTACAACATGTTCAGAAGAGACAGGGCAGGTAGGGAGGGAGGAGGAGTGGCACTGTACGTGAAAAATGACATAAGGGCCACAGAGATCCAGGAGGAAAAATATGGGGGAGAGGTACTGTGGGTTAAGCTGGAAAGGAAAATGAGGCCAGCCATCCGCACAGGTGTGGTCTTTAGACCACCAGCCCAGGAGAAAGAAACAGATAGGGAGCTGATGCTAGCCATCCAAAGGATGGCAGACAAAGGTGAGGTAGTACTAGTTGGAGACCTCAGTATTCCAGACGTGGACTGGAACATCCCAGCAGCAGCATCAACTAGGAGCAGATTTATCCTGGACTCTTTCAAGGTGCCTTCCTCAAGCAACTGGTCATGGAACCAACTCTGCAGAAGGCAGTACTGGACGTTGTGCTCACAAACAGGGATAGTGTGATGGGGTAACAGTGGGGGAGCACCTGGGGAACAGTGACCACCTGTCATTGTGGTTTGAAATCACTGGAGGAGCAGAACCAAACCACACAAAAACATGTATCCTGGATTTTAGGGGCACAGACTTTGGGAAAATGAGGAGATGCTTGAAAGAGGCATTAAGGGGAATGGGGCAGGAATCGGGTTGAGGAACAATGGGCAGTATTTAAAATGGGGATTACAAGAACAACAGAATTATGCATTAAGCAGGTTAGCAAGAGGAAAAGGAAGAGGAGGCCATTATGGTTTTCCAAGGAGGTAGCGGAGAAAGTGAAAGCCAAAAGGATTGTATTCAGGCAATACAAAAAGACACAGGCAGAAAAGGATAGGGAGAAGTACCAGGAGAAGCAAAGGGAGGCAGGGAGGTCAGTAAGGGAAGCCAAAGCTCAGACAGAAGAGCACATTGCAAAATTAGTGGGTAGAGGGGACAAAACCTTTCACAGGTACATAAGTGAAAAAAGAAAGGCAAAGGAAGGGATAGTGAGACTGAAGGAGGAGGATGACAACAGTAAAGCTGACATATTGAACAGGTATTTCTGCTCAGTCTTTACTGAGGAAGAGGAGGGTAATGAGTCTAAAGGGAGTACAAGGGGTGGGAATGGTGCAGAAATGGACACAAGTCCCTTTACACAAGAAAGGGTCCTGAAGGAACTGGAAGTAATAAGAGTTGATTTAAGCAATGGGGCCAGATGGGAGTTGCTGGGGTCCTTAAAGAACTAAGAGAGGTGGTGGCTGAACCTCTGGCAATCCTGTTTAGCCAATCACTGGAAACAGGAGAGGTACCCAAAGACTGGAGCACAGCAGATGTAGTCCCCTTGTACAAAAGTGGGGACAAAGAAGAAGCGGGGAACTACAGACCAGTCAGCCTCACCTCGGTAGTGTTGAAGATCATGGAAGCACTACTGAAGGAGAGATTAGTGGAACATCTGGTTGTCAGTGAACTACAGGACCCAAGGCAGCTTGGTTTCACCAGGGGGAGATCATGTCAGACCAACCTCTGTGAATTTTTTGACTGGGTGATTAGGGAGGTGGATCATGGGAGGGCAGTGGACATGGCCTATCTGGACTTCAGCAAAGCCTTTGACACTGTGCCAAATAGAAGACTATTACACAAACTGGGGAATATGGGTGTGGGCAGGACAGTAGTGCAGTGGGTAGGTAACTGGCTGGGTGGCAGGACACGGAGGGTGGTGGTAAATGGCTGTCTCTCCACAGAGGGAAGAGTGACCAGTGGGGCACCACAGGGATCAGTGCTGGGACCGGTCCTATTCAGCATCTTCATCGGTGACACTGCGCAGGACCTAGAAGGCAGAATTTCCCTGTTTGCTGATGACACAAAGCTCTGTAACAGAGTAGACACACCAGAGGGTGTAGACAGAATGAGAAGTGACCTGCAGAAACTTGAAGAATGGTCAGGGGTTTGGCAGTTGAAATTCAATGCAAAGAAGTACAAGATAATGCATATGGGGCACAAAAACTCTGGCACAATACATCAGTTGGGGGGTGAGGATATAGCATGCACCAAGCAGGAAAGGGATCTTGGGGTTACCTCTGACCTCAAGGTAGGGAAACAGTGTGACAAGACAGCAAGTAAAGCAAATAGGATGCTGGGATGTATAGGCAGGAGCATCACCAGCAGGAAAAGGGAGGTCATAATTCCACTGTACAAGACACTAGTGAGTCCTCACCTGGAGTACAATGTACAGTTCTGGAGACCTTACTTACGTAAGGACATAGACAGGGTAGAGAAGGTTCAGAGGAGGGCAACAAAGATGGTGCATGGATTGCATCAAAAGTCCTATGACGACAGGTTGAAGGAATTGAATAAGTACGCCCTGGAGGAGAGGAGGGAGAGAGGGGATATGATAGAGAGACATACAAGTATCTTACAGGGAGGAACCGGGTGCAGGAATACACTATTTTTAAGCAAAAAAGGATGTTCCAGCACTAGAGGGCATGGGATGAAGTTGGGGGGAGGATGATTCAGAGGAAACGTGAGGAAGAATTTCTTCACAGAACGGGTGGTGGATAAGTGGAGCACCCTGCCAGAGGAAGTGGTGGGGGCTGAAACAATCGTAGGATTTAAGAATGCTTGGGATAGACCTACAGGAATTCTGGAGATCAGGGTTAAGGGGCAGCAGACTTCTAGGAAACCATGAAGTAAACTTACAAGCTCAAATGGGCAGACTGGGTAGGCCGTAGGACCTTATCTGCCGGCACTGTCTATGTATCTGTGTACATTGATAGGAGGCTTCGATCTGGGACCAAGAGCCCTGAGTTTGAAAGGGATCCAGATGAGCTCCCCAGCCCAAACCAGAGGCATCTGTGGTGAGGATTTGTTGCGGAAAGGGGATCTGGAATGGCACTCCTTGCAACAGGTCCAGGGGGCCCATCCACCACTGGAGAACTTTGCATACTGGGGAGGAGACCAGCACCAACTGATCTAGTGCATCTGTTCGCTGGTCCAGCTGTACTCAGTCCACTGGAAATGCACATGTGGAGCCTGGCCAGTGGAACAGTGGGAATGGCATCCGCCATTAGTCCCAACATCCTTGGGTACACCCTGGCCAGGACATAACTGCTCTGGGCCACCTCCTGAACATGAACAATAAGGCACTCCACCCCATTGTGTGGAGGGAAGGCCTTCCTCTGCATCGCGTCTGGGACCGCCCCTCCTATATATTGCAGCCTTTGGGACGGGACCAGGACTGACTTGGGCAGGTTAACAGTAATGCCCAGGGAGAGGAATAACTAAAGAGTTCTGTCCAAAGTCTCCAGGAGCTTTTTCGTGGATGAGGCCTTTAGAAGCCAATCGTCCAAATAAGGGAAAACGTACATTCTAGGGACATGGATATGTTGTTCATCCACACTTATTGGCAGGTATCCTTGCCGCTTTAAATCTTGCCGGAAGGTCTTCAAGCTGGCTCCTCCCACCCACCCGGGTGGTAAAACTCTCGGCTTCACCCCATGATGCCAGATCTTCCTTACTGCTTGGAAGCTCAGGTTCCCTCCTTAATGCTCTGCGTATAAGACTTGTTCCTATTTCTTCGGTTTTCCGAAATTACTCTCAAAGATTTTCAAGACTTCGGTCATTTATTTCCCTCGCGGCTGCGATGGACAAATCGACTCCCGGGTTTCGGAGGTGCCCATGCGGGTAGAAGATGTCTCGGACGGATCCGCACTCCACATGCGTCTGCTGCTTGGGCCTTGAGCACAACCCGCAGGCTTGCAACCTGTGCTCTTCCTTCTCTGCCTGCGTCCTGGAAGACCCGCGCTGTCCGTTAGCAACTTAGGCTGACCTGCCAGTGAAGTGAAGGAGGCCCGTTTGGCGGTTTCCGCGGCGGCTGGCTCGGCGGAACAACTCGAGCAGATGATCGCCCTCAAGGAGAAGGCAGCGCAGGCCGCATCTTCATCTTCCTCGCCTGCGGCATTTATCCCGCTCTCTCTGGGGTCCTCCTATTCAGGTTCTTTTAAGGAGCTCTGTCTCTCCCTCTCCACTAAGGGAGAGGGACCAACATCTTCAGGGCCTTCCTCTCGGTCCAAAAAGAAGGATCACAAAGGTAAGTCCCTTTGTCGACACTCTTGGGAGCGGGAGAGGTCCCTCTCACCGAGTAGTCAACCATCGACTTCGGTCGATCCTTCGCCTTCGGCCACTGGCTTCACGGTGTCCCCGTCATGCCAGTTGACCGAGACTCCCCTCGACGCGGTCGAGATTTTTCTTGACCCGTTGGACGGGCTGTCGACAGGTGAAGCTGAAATACCTCTCTCCCCGGTTACCCCGGCGGTAGTTGAGGAGTCCGTGGACTTGCCCGTGCCTCCGGTTCCAGAGTCCACGGTTGAGCCTTCCGAGCCGAGGGGAGGGCGGGTTTCCCCCGCACTACCCCTGTACCCTCCTCGGAAAAGCAGAGGTTCGCGGTCTCTGTCTCCTTCTCGGTCCAGCCGATCCCGCCGCCACAGGCGGTCTGCACCGTGGCAGTCGGCGCGCCGCCGCTCGTCCCTCATCCTCCTCCTCGGACGAGGAGGTTTCAAGCATGAGATTGCGTCTCGATCTGAGGATCTCATGTGGCAACAGCTTCTTCTGTCGGGAGTAAGCCGGCGTCGTCGCCTTCCGGCTATCAATGGCTTGTCACGGGCAGGCGAAGCAACCCTCGCCTTAGCCGAGGCGCCCTCTTCCAGGCTTGTTGCTCGGCCAAAACCAGCTGCCCCACCGATTCCGGTGGAACCTCCGCCTCCACAGCCTTTGTTTGGGGCTCCGTGCAAAGACTCTCGGTCGGCCCGAGGTCTGCCCCATAGGCTGTCGGTCACCCTCACTCCTGATCACCCTCGGCAGGTGGAGGTGGCTCAGGCCAAGAGCAGCACTTTGCGGACTCTTCCGAGTCCGGACGCGATTCCTCCCTGTTCTCCAGGCAGGTCGACTTGGAGTCCTCGGGAGGTCGATCATTGGACGATAGCCCTTCGTCTTTTATGGGTTTGCTTAGGCTCTTCTCAGATTCCACGGGATGCAGCTCGAGCCCGTGTCCAAGCGGGCAGAATTCCCCTCACGGAGATATTGGACCGGGGATTCCCCTCATGAGCCTTTCCTGTGGCCGAGGCCATTGTTGCCCTTGGAGTTCTGGCAGCCTTCCCTGCCCTGTGCCTTCAGCCAGGATGTGTCGGTCCCTACCGGTTCCTGTCCGTTTCTCGGAACACCCCTCGGCCGAGGGGTTAGTTACCGACAGCGTTTTCTGGCGTGCCGGTAATGCTAGGGACGTGGACAAACCTCCCGACAAGGAGTCCAAGAAATTGGACTATGCAGGGCGAAAAGTCTACGCTGCATCCTCCCTTGGCCTTCGCCAGGCCAGCTCGGCCATGCTTATGGCGCATTTCTCCCATGCCCTGTTGGGCTCCCTGGACGAGGTAGTCCCTCATCTCCCGGCTGACCGGCAGACTACGGTTAGGCAGGTGCAGGACCAGGGCAGGGCAGTGTCAAATCAGCAACTTCAGACTGCTTTGGACATCTGAGACTTCTGCGCCAGGTCAGTCGCGGCCGCAGTGGCCATGCGCCGTCAGGCATGGCTGAGGTTATCCACCTTCACAGCGGATACCCAGCACAAGTTGGCGGATGTTCCCTTCTTGGGAACCGACCTCTTCGGCCCTGGAGTGGAAGGTCACCTCCAGAGGATCGAAAAGTCCAATGTCACCTTGGACTCTGTCTCATCCGCTCAGAGGGACAAGGGCCGCAGACCGCAACCCAAGCCCTTTCGTCTGTCTGCGCCTTCGGCACGTCCGGCCCAGCATCATCAGGGCCAGCAGGCTCGCACTTGGCGTCCCAAACCCAAGCCCGCAGCTTCCTCCTTCAGGAAGCAGGGAGGTAAAGGCCCAGGAGGTCCCTCGGCCGGTCCCTCCTCCAAGCCTGCACAGTGACGGGTTGAGGGGTGTCCCCACCTCGTCCTCACCCAGTTCCCCCCGATGGGGGACGGCTCCGCCACTTCCTTTCCGCCTGGTCTGCTATTACCACAGACCGCAGGGTGTTGGAGGTGGTAGGAAAGGGCCTGCCTCTGGAGTTCGAGCAGGCTCCGCTCTTCAGAGCCGTCACCCCAAGGGGGGCCTCGGGGTCCACAGCCTCGCTGTCGGCTCGCCGAGCCGACATCGCTCTGCTCTTGGAAAAAGAGGTGATCAGAGAGGTGGCGGACCTTCCCTCAGACCCGGGGTTTGTGTCCAGGTACTTCCTGGTCCCAGAGCGGACGGGGGGTTGGCGCCCATTCTCGACTCTAAACAAGTTCCCTACGGTCTCGAACCTTCAGGATGGTTACTCTGGCTCAGATAATACCATCCTTGGAGCAGCACGTGTGGTTCTGCTCTCTGAACCTGCAGGAAGCGTTCTTTCACGTCCCTATCCGTCCGTCGCATCAGAGGTTCCTCGCTTTCAAGCGGAGGATCCCTCTTCAAGTTCGAGCCATGCCCTCGGCTTGTCTCAAGCTCCCAGGGTCTTCACCAAATGCATTGCAGTGGTGACAGCATTCCTCATGGCGCGAGGGTCCGGGTGTACCTTACCTGGACGATTGGCTGATAGCAGCCCCTCCAAGCAGGAGGTGGAGCGGTCCAGAGATCTGGCCCTCCAGGTTTGCTCTCAAGTCGGCCTCCTCATCAATGAGGCCAAGTCAGAACTCGTGCCAAAGCAGGTGATACAATTCATCGGGGCAGAGCTCGACTCTCTACGAGCCAGAGCACGGCTCCCGGCGGACAGGGCCGAGGTTCTTTCCTCCTTTGCCCGATCATTTCTGGTTTAGCAATCGCACCCTGCCCGGGACTTCCTGCGCCTCCTGGGTTTCATGGCGGCCTGTACCAGTGTGGTCCGTTGGGCCCGCTGGAACATGCGCCCCCTTCAGTGGGGGCTGGCCAGCCAGTGGTCTCAACGCTGCGATCCTTTGGACCAGCTAGTGACGGTAACCCGGGGAATGTGGAACGCTCTCCAGTGGTGGATCGTTCCAGCTCATCTGCAGGAGGGCATCCCGTTTGTCCGCCCCGAGCTGACGGTCTCTCTGTCGACCGATGCCTCTCTGATGGGTTGGGGTGCCCATCTAGGGGAACACCGAGTGCACGGCCTCTGGTCCCCGCGGGAGTCCCGATGCCATATCAACCTGCTGGAGCTCCGAGCGGTCCGCCTAGCTCTCACCGCCTTCACTCTGTTTCTTTGGGGTCAAGTGGTTCGGGTCCTGACGGACAATACCACGACCATGTACAATCTAAACCGCCAGGGCGGGACGCGCTCCATGCTTTTATGCAAGGAAGTTCTCCGCATCTGGTCACTCGTGCGCAGCCTGGAGGCGGATCTCCTAGCCATTCACGTGGCAGGAGCCTCCAACACCCTGGCCGATGCCCTAAGCCGGATAGGGGCTGTGTCCCATGAGTGGTCTCTCCTGCCGGAGGTAGTACAAGATCTGTTCTCCCACTGGGGCACACCTCAGGTGGATCTGTTTGCCTCCAGGGAGAACACGAAGCTGAGGCTGTTCCATGCCGGCCCCCCTCAGCAGGGCTCGCTGCAAGGGGATGCCTTCTCGAGGCCATGTACCCCGGGCCTCTTCTACGCCTTTCCCACATTTCCCTTGATCCACAAGGTGCTTCTCAAGGCGAGGAGGGACAAGGCGCAGGTGATTCTGGTAGCCCCAGACTGGCCCCGCCAATGCTGGTATCCAGATCGCCTCAGCTCCAGGCTCCCGAGGCAGCTTCCAGCTCACGCGGACCTGCTTTCAGTCAATCAGGGGAAGGTATTCCATCCAGACCTTCGATCCCTGCACCTGACGGCCTGGTTCCTGAGCGGCTAGAATTCCAGGCCTTGGGTCTTTCCGACGAGGTCCTCAGTGTAGTTGAGGCATCCCGTAAGGAGTCGACCAGGAAATGCTATGCCTTCAAATTGAAAAGGTTTTCCATTTGGTGTCAGGGCAAGGGCCTGGACCCTTTCTCCTGTTCCTTGGCAAGCATCTTGGACTATTTATGGTCCCTTTCTCAGCAAGGGCTTAGGTCGACGACCCTAAGGGTGCACCTGAAAGCCATCTCTGCTTACCGGGCACGTGCCGGGAAGCAGTCGGTGGCGCAGGAAAAGGTGGTCTGGCGCTTTTTCAAAGGCCTTGATCACATTTCCCCTCCGGTGCGAGAACCTCCACCTCCGTGGGATCTACTGCTGGTACTGGCAAAGCTCATGGGCAAGCCATTCGAACCAATGCACAGGTGTGATCTCTCTCACCTGTCGTGGAAGACTGCCTTCTTGGTGGCTATTACGTCAGCCAGAAGGATGGGAGAGCTCCAGGCGCTTTCCATCGAGTCTCCTTACCTGGTCTTCCACAGGGACAAGGTTGTCCCGCCCCCACCCGAAATTCCTTCCGAAGGTGGTGTCGGAGTTTCACCTTAACCAGATGTTGACTTTGCCAGTGTTCTACCCCAGTCACACCTCGGAGGCCGAATATAGGCTCCATACTCTGGACCCTAGAAGGGCGCTCGCTTACTATGAGGCGCGAACGGCTGAAATTCGGGGAGAGGTTCGCCAGCTGTTTGTCACCTACGCTGAAGCTGCATCTGGCAGACCTGCAGCCAAGTGGACGATAGGCAGGTGGGTCACCTCCTGCATAGATCTCTGCTATAAGTTGGCGGGCATGGAGCCTTCCAGAGGGATAAGAGTTCATTCTACCCGCCATACTGCTGCTTCGGTGGCTGCTTCCAGGGACGTCCCTATCCAGGAAATCTGCAGGGCTGCTACCTGGAAGTCAGCACACACCTTCATCACCCATTACCACATCAACCTTGAGTCACGCCGGGATGTTGGTTTTGAAGCCTCTGTTTTCCAGTCCTTATTTCCCAAGTATCAGGAGTGTGCGTCTTGCCTCCCTCCTCCCGGAGAACCGCCAGGAGTCTGCCAATAAGTGTGGATGAACAACATATCCTTGTCCCTAGAAATACAGGTTACTCACCTGTAACAGGAGTTCTAGGAATGGTATATCTTGTTCATCCACATTCTCAAACCTCGGCTTGACCCTTCAACCACAAACTTCCAGCGGGCAGATCTGGCGCCATGGGGCGGAGCCGAGAGTTTTACCACCCGGGTCGGTGGGAGGAGCCAGCTTGAAGACCTTCCGGCAAGATTTAAAGCGGCAAGGATACCTGCCAGACAGTGTGGATGAACAACATATACCATTCCTAGAACTCCTGTTACAGGTGAGTAACCTGTATTTCCCTCCCTTCTAAGGACCACAGCTACCACTGCTAAGCACTTGGTAAAGAGCCTCAGCACAGAGGACAAGCCAAAAGGCATCACTTTGAACTGCTAAATGCTCGCTCTGGAGAAAAAAACAGAGGAACCTCCTGTGGGGAGGAAACAGAGAAGCGTAGGTAGGCGTCCATGTCCAGAAAATACAGCCAATTTCCTTTCTTCAGAAGGGGCATTAGGCCTGGCAAAGTTACCACTTGGACCTTTTTGTACTGGACATACAAATTGACGCCCTTTAGGAGTAAGATGGGCCTCAGATCACTGGTCTTTTTGAGGACCAGGAAGAACCTGGAATTAGAACCCCCTGTTTCTGTGGCGCCAGGGTACCGGCTCGATGGCTTGTTTGCACAAAACAGACTGCATCACCTCCCAGAGCACAGACAGGTGGAGCAGGGGGTAGGTGGAGGGCAGTAGTGGGTGGTTGCAGGAAGTAGGCTTTTGGTTAATTAGAATCTGCAGCTTATCCAATAGGTAGGGAAATGGGCAGACTGGGTGGGCGAAGTGGTCCTTATCTGCCGTCAAAGTCTATGTTTCGGAGGAGGAGTCTGTGGGGGTGGCTCGATGAGCTCCAGTGTGTGACCCTGTTCTATAATTTGAAGAATCCAGGCATCTGATGTCATGGTTCTCCATAGATTGTGATGGAGGGAGAACCAACCTCGGACCACCACTTCTTGGTCAGGGACCAGAAGAGGGGGTCTGGCAAGGAGTCAAGCTGAGGCGGATCTAGCCGCCGTTGCTGGTCCATCACTTCTGGGACGCTTGGCAGCAGCTCCAGCATTAGAGGAGGTGGGTAAGAAGCAGAGGCTCTTCTTTTGCCCTGTGGCCTAGAGGCTGCTGCTGGCCTGTTCAGCGATCTACAAATAGGAGGGCACTATCTATTCTTAGTTTGTGTTTGATAAAGGGTATGGACAGACTTGATAACCCTGCCGGATGGGCCCAGAAAGCTTAAAGCCATTGAAGGGGGCATTAAGCACCTTCTGCTACACGTCAGCAGCAAAGCCAGGGACCCTTAGGCTGGAGTACCTATGGAGGCAAATGCCAGTGGCAGCAGCCCCGGTAGTAGTGTCAGAGGGCCTGCAGGAGGTGTTTGCTGACATCTTCAGTAGTCTGCACGCATTGAAGCACCTCCTGCTTCTGCGTACCTTCTAATATGGCTTGGGCGGCAGCCTTGCCCTTCTTCTAGTTTGTATTCTGGTACTTTACCATGTGGGACAGGTAACTGGCAATCCTCAGCCCAAGGGTGGAGGAGGTGTAAACCCTCTTGCCCCAAAGATCAATTCTCCATGACACACTGTCGTGGGGGGGGGGGCCTAAGGTGCTTGTGCACCTTAGACCTGTCATGGGCTGCCTTTATCACCGCTGAATCTGTTTCAGGCCGGGCAGCATAGTGAGGAAACCTCTGAGGGGCATGATAAAGTTTGTCTGCCTTGCAGGGCATAGCTGGCACCATGTCAGGTCTGTGCCATGCTGCAGTGATTAGCATTCCTCAAAGCAGGCAGAATAGGAGGAGTGCTTTTAGGAGATGACTCTGGGATCTCCAGGAAATCCACCAGATCTCTCCTAGTGACATCTTCCTCAGTATGGAACCCCATGGCTGAGGACAACTGCTTCATTACATTGAAGAAGGTGGTCTCCTCTGGAGGAGACCTAGGGGTGTGTTTGACAGAATCCTCACTGACTGAGGAAGCCATGGGCCTGTTTGAAGTGAGGGGTTCCTCTTCCTCATCAGGAGGGGTGTTCTTCCTCCTCAGCGTCAACCTCTTCCAAGTAGAGATCCAACGTCTGGGGCACCGACGACAGCCATCGAGGGGGAGTCTGTGAAAAAGATGGCGGTGGCACAGGCAGTTTGGGCCTGTATGCGCCTAGCTGGTGAACAATCACCGAGGTAAATTTTAAGATCTCATCGAGGTCAACAGCAGAAGGAGCAACGACCTGCCACAAGGACCCTGGGACCCCGAAGAGCATGAAGGTCTCAGGCCTGGAGAGGAATCTGACCTCTAGGGGAGGGCCGTTGACACTGCAGGGGCCCGATAACCAACCACCTTGAGTGTCTGACTGAGGCACTGTCGGTATGGGTCTTGTGGGCATAGAGATCTGGACAGCAGTGTTGTCGGCTCTGCCAACGAAGAACCCCGGGAAGAAGGAGAGGCAATCGGGGAGCGGGACCGTGCCAGAGGAGCAGTCCTGACTTGTCTTGGGCCTTAGAGGCCTGGGAGCTCGATGACCCTGCCGGCAACTGGGAGGCTGTGACCCTGGAGGACCCCTGCCCGGAACTGGCTACCTGTTGTTCCTTCAGAAAATTTTTAAAGAGCAGCTGACGCCTTCAGAATAACTTTAACAAAACATAATATTTAGATATAGTTCAGCTTGTATTTCACACAAGTTCTGTATGTTTCTTCCTAATTATTAAATAGTGAGGTAATTTGCATGAAAACAGAATCTTTGCTTCTGAAGAGTTCATCCACGCCCATTTGTTCCCTACCCAAGGTCACAATACACTGCTTGTGACATAGGTTACTCCCATGACCACAGATTGTGATGTCACAACAGAGAATTATGACTTGAAGTAGGGAGTAAGCCTTAAAGGCAGATGAACTCTACAGCACAAAGATCATATATTAATGCAGATTTACTCAGTTATAAATAATGGAGAGAAAAAATATATAGAATATACATGTAATGCAAACAGAATTGTACCAAATTATTATGGTTTTTCTAAGTTTTCTTTGAGGCGTCATTAGCTCTTTAAGGGCCTTCTTGTGTCACCTGAGGGTTGTTTAATTAAACCTCTGGCAGAGCTCACAGTTGGAGACTTCGTGTTAAGGCCCAAGACAGCAGACACAGAGAGTGTTCGTCTGTGGTGGCAATCTTCTTTCCACAGCGACTGAAGAGAGAAGTTGAAGGATTAACTCTTGACAAAAACAAATTAAAGGAACCTCTTTGAAAAAAGATTCTAAGATAATATATTGAAAAAAGGCACAAAACTGCGTTGGAGCTTTTGCATAGACCCATGCAAACAAATTGACTGTGGGAAAGAACTGATGAGGGAGCAGGGCTGTTCACATCTTTATATGGTTGGTGACTTCAACGGTGTGGGTGGCCCCAGTTTTACTGCTGAAAATCTTCATGTGGATCCTGCTTCGTCGATGGTGAAATTCCTGCTGTGTGACCTGATGACTGAGCTCCCCAAAGATCAACAGTTCCTGTCAGAGATGATGCAGGAGCTGAGTCTTTACCCCTTTTTTAGGTCGTAGTACTGTTACCCTGATGCTGTAATTCCTACAAGAATACAGCAATGACGGTACTGTCATCCCTCTATGGCCCTGTCTGTTTAGAGGCATCCAGATGCATTTAGCTCTGTCACTTGCCACTTCTCTGGCCCCAAGAGACATCCAGTGCAAATATTGCGCCCCCTCTGGGTCTCCTGATACTATCTCACCCCACCTCGGGGAGTTTGGTGCTGCAGAGACCCCCTCTAGGCCTAGTCACCTGGTACACAACCGCCACTCCAGACACCGACTCTGTGCAGATTGATACTTGGGACAGGAGGGTTTTTGTTGTGGCACACAAAGTGATGTGCATTTCTGCACATCAGGGACACCAGATGGCTGTATCAGGGTTGAATATTGCTCTGTCCCGTTTGTTACGCAGAAAGTGTTACATGCAAAGATCTGTTCTTCCTCTCCTTTTCTCTCTCTTGCCTGTCTGGTTGCGCAACCAAATGATCTTCCTGAACTTAGTCTTTACCACTCCTTCATACTGCTGGGGTACTAGCCGGAGGAGCTAGGATCCAGCGGGATCCAAAAATCTTCAGAGGAGTTGGCGCCAAGGTAGGGCTGCGCATGCACGGCGCTGCAAGACTGACTTGCACCTGTATGGGCTATCTCGGCGTTGAGTGCACTTCAGTGACAACGTCGCTCGCCTGCTGGGAGTCAAATCTTCACGTCTGTACGACACCAGCTATATAGTTGTTCAGTTATGCTTCATTATTTAGTTTTATTCGTTCGGTAGTTAAAAAAAATTTATTTCTGAAGAAAAGATGATCTCTCAGTGGGACTGTGTCCAGTCCACCTCAGTTTTCAGAGGGGGGATCCAACCATGGGCAGTCCGGTGCTCAAGAGGGGTGACAGCCCTTCTGAAAGCACAAAAAGAAACTGGCTTGTTCCCGGTCAGGGACCCGGCATCGTTCAACCTGGAGTTGCTGTTCTTCCTGCCGGAAGAAGAGACTGTGCTGCTCAAGGTCACCCTCTAGTAGGTCTGCGAGGGAGCCTTCGGTAGTGAGGAGTGGTAGAGCTACCCCCGGTGGTCTCCATTCTTCACGGACTGAATTCCCTACATCGAAGCCTCTCTCTGTCTTCTAATGGGGTTTCCGGTGAGCAGTTTCACCAGTGGGCCGCTCTTATGGAGCAGTGGGTTCAGCGTCTGTCTCTTTTGCCCTTGCCTGTGAACCCTTGGGTCTTGGAGCCGCTGGGCCGCGGCTCGAGCAGTCAGGAAAGGATGTGCATTCGGTGCCGCAAATGGAGATTTTTCCCTCCTTTGTACCGATGCCTTCGACACCAGGTCCACGTGCCTTTCCTCCTCACCAGGTTTCCACACAGGAGCCATTTTCCTCCCCCTTTTTTTCTAGGTCTGACAGTGGGTTTGGTACATTGATGCCATGTGCGGTACGTAGAGTTCTTCGATGCGCGCACCGACCTCAGTCGTAAGCTCAGGTTATTGGTGCCGCGTACAACCAGTACCCGATTGCCATGTTTGGTGCCAGCCTGGGTGCTGCGCATGGCATCGGCAGTTATGATGCCGCGTTCGTTGCAGAGTGCTACGACGCCAGTGCGACCTCTGATGCCTCCTGTATCCCTTCGCCTGTCCCAGGCTTCGATCTAGCAGGACTAGCTCCTGACCTTTCAGGGGTGGAAATAGAACTTGATGAGTCTGATCCTGACCTGATTTTGTCTGACCGTGTCGAGCATGACTCAGTCTATGACCTGGAAAGTAAACCTTTCTCAGCTGAACCTGTGGTCGAGGACCTTTCCTTTCAGTCCCTCCTTCGAAATATGGGGTCTTGCTGGACATAGTCTCCCCCACTCATTCACATTGATGGAGAGTACGCCGGAGGTGCTAGGACCCAGCGAGAGCAAACTTTTTCAGGAGGGCACAACGAGCCCGGCGCTTGCGGTATAGACTATCTCGGCATCGACCCTCCAACCATCTCAGTTCTTTATTTTTCCCCACCATCGAGTGCGCTTCAGTGACGATGTCACTGGCCGGGAGTCAAACTTCAAACTAGCAGCTTAGTTTTCAGTTTTATTACTTCGTATTTTATCTCAGAAAGTACCGATTACATTTTAATAAACTTCTTACTTGTACGAGAAAGAAGTCTTCAGCCCTCCATTGACAGAGTCGACCATGAGTGGGGCAGGTGACAGTAGGGAGATTGCGGATGAAAGCTGTTCAGTCAGCCGGGCCGAGTCTGGTCCACCGCCTTCTCCGGGGGAGGGGGTCCCCCCGAAAGCATAAAAGAAAAGGTCCGTTCTTGGCACAATTGACCTAGAGTCCTCCTTGACCCTCAGTGAAGAAGAAATAACATCTTTCAGTCGCCCTCTGGTATATCTGCGCATAGTTGGTTGGTTATTAGGGTCAGGAGCGGCCTCGCTTCTTCGAATTGCCTGTTTCCGGGGAAATGGATGTGTTCAATCCACACTGTCTGACAGGTTCCTTGCCACTTTAATTGTTGCCGGAAGGTCTTCAAGCTGGCTCCTCCCACCCACCCGGGTGCTAAAACCCTTGGCTCTGCCCCATGACGCCAGATCTAGCCCGCTGGAAGCCAGGTTGTGCGTCGAAGCCGGAGAGGTCGGGTGGGTCGTGTGGATGAACAACATATACCACTCCTAGAACTCCTGTTGCAGGTGAGTAACCTGTATTTCTAGGAACGTTGATATGTTGTTCAAT
Organism: Neoceratodus forsteri; assembly: GCA_016271365.2. Taxonomy (NCBI): domain Eukaryota; kingdom Metazoa; phylum Chordata; order Ceratodontiformes; family Ceratodontidae; genus Neoceratodus; species Neoceratodus forsteri. The sequence goes on along the minus strand of CM028133.1, from coordinate 1,103,979,707 downwards.
CCACACTGTCTGGCAGATTCCTAGCAGTTCTCCGGGAGGAGGGAGGCAAGGCGCACACCTCCTACTTACGGAATAAGGACTGGAGAACTGAGGTCCCAAAACCAGCATCCCAGCGTGACTCAAGGTCAATGTGGTAATGGGAAATAAAGGTATGTGCCGACTTCTAGGTAGCAGCCCTGCAGATTTCCTGGATAGGGACGTCCCTAGAAGCAGCCACCGAAGCAGCGGTGTGGCGGGTAGAATGAGCTCTTATCCCTCTGGGAGGCTCCATGCCCGCCAACCTATAGCAGAGATCTATGCAGGAGGTGACCCACCTGCTTATCGTCCGCTTGGCTGCAGGTCTGCCAGATGCGGCTTCAGCGTAGGTGACAAACAGCTGGCGAACATCTCCCCAAACTTCAGCAGTTCGCTCCTTGTAAGAGAGTGCTCTTCTAGGGTCCAGAGTATGGAGCCTATATTCGGCCTCCGAGGTGTGATTGGGGTAGAACACCGGCACAGTCAACACCTGGTTAAGGTGAAACTCCGACACCACCTTCGGAAGGAATTTCAGGTGGGGGCACAGGACAACCTTGTCCTTGTGGAAGGCCAGATAAGGAGACTTGATGGAAAGCACCTGGAGCTCTCCATCCTTCTGGCTGGCGTGATGGCCACCAAGAAGGTGGTCTTCCACGACAGGTGAGAGATGTCACCTGTGAATCTGTTCAAATGGCTTGCCCATGAGCTTAGCTAATACCAGCAGTAGATCCCACGGAGGTGGAGGCTCTTGCACCGAAGGGGATATGTGATCAAGGCCTTTGAAAAAGTGTCATGAGACCCTTCATTTTAATTGCTTAACTGTATTACAAAACTTGAAGATGCAGGTGTTATCTTTAAAACTAATCAACTCACTACAAGTTAATTAACAAACTGTCATAAAAACTACACTTTTATTATTTAGACCATTATACACATTTCCCTATTAGACCTCTAAGCAACTTACAAGATATTAAATACAATATTATTTTTTTCCCGTTTAGCTCCTGATTAATAAGTATGGAATTTAAACAATTTAATTTCTGTTTCTGTTACCCTTAAACTTCTTTTAACTGACCTGCCAAGTCCAAGTTTTAAGTTCTTTCACTGGACTTTCTGATACCGAGTGGTTTTCGTGCCACTCTTTTCGCTACGAGCAGCGCGAGGCTTTGTCAGACACTGCCCCTCCTCCTCTTCTGACGCCTTTCTCCGTTCGCCTCTCACACGGTGCTGGTCCCGCTTTTCCGACTACAGGTGGAGGTACAGAGGGGAGCAATGGCACGCACTGAGCACAGGGGTTTAAAGTAGGGCTACAGTCAGGCACAAGCAAACAGGTAACAGTTTGTTCAGTATGCAGATCTAACAGATGGTAGTTTGAAGTTATCAGCTGCAGTGGATAATTCCCTTTCCCACCTCCCCCTCAGCCTATCAGTGTGGTGGGAGAGGAGGCTTATCAGGGATGCATACAAGACAGAGATTGCCCTCTCCCCTGATTCTGAGGACCAAATCTGGACATAGGGGAGATCATCCTCGGACTGTTGCTTTCTTGAATTGGCATTCTGTAATTGTTTATCAATATAGTTTCTAAGTTGATAATAGTATATCCTTTCCCTCTTGGCCCATGCATAGGCCCTCTGGCCCTCCTCAAAGGTCAAAACAGTATTTCCCCTTATCAACTGCCAGGGGTCCTGAAGGCCCCTGGCCACCTGTCTACTGAACCACGCAGCTTGTGCTGATGCAAACTGGGGCTTAAACTGGAACCACTCGTATATCCACTTATGTGGTTGGAGCACCTTGGTTCTGGTAACCCATCCCCATCCCTCCAATATTGCAGCACAACTATTTGGTACTAGAGTCAATACTTGGTTGAAGAGTGTGGGGCTAAATAAACAGGCAGGGAGAGGGGCAGGGGGCCCCCTAGCCAAGTCTATGGATTTCCATGGGCTTAGTGGTCTGTGTTAGGCATGAGCAGCATTTGAGCAGCTGTCAGTAGTGTAACAGAGGATAGAGCTATCCCACTCTTATTCTTGGGGAGGTGGAGGAGCTGCATCCAATTCTCGTTTTTTTGTTATTCCAAAGAAAAAGGGAGACCATCCGTTGCCAGCTCAATAACTCCTTAATTGTAATTTGACATGGGACACATTGGAACAGGTAGAGCAGGCATGGGAGAGCATTCATTTTTAGGGATACATTTCAAGAATAAAATGAGAGGCATAATGGTCCACTTTCTCATGTCCTGTTTTAGATTACGGATCAGAGGCGCATAATTGCAGGCGTGGAGTTGCCTCAACTCCCGTGGGATTCTAATCCCTAGTTATTTAAGGGACTGTTGATCTCACTTCATATTATAGCGTAGTTGGGGGTCCATGGAGGGATCGTAGTTTACCGTTATGGTCTCAGTTTTATTTGTGTTGATGGTATAACAAGAGAGTTGAGAGAAAAGTGACAGGCCCCCAAAAAGGTGCGGGAGTGATTTCTCCAGCTCGGATAAATATATCAAGACATCATCAGCAAATAAAGCTATCATATGCTCTACCTCAGCTAGGGTAATTCCTGTGATCTCGGGGGTTAGTCTGATGTATTGGGCCAGAGGTTCAATGCGAAAAGGAGAGGGGAAAGGGGCAACCCTGCCGTGTACCCCTCCTAAGAGGAAAACTGGGGGAGATATAGCCATTTGTTCGAATATAGCTTGTGGGGGTCTCGTATAACCTGAAACTAAATTCTATGAACTGCCTCGGGAAACCAAAGGAGGCAAGGACCCCCCTCAAAAAAGGCCAGGACACTTTGTCAAAAGCCTTTTCGGCATCCGAACTTAGTAGGAGTGCAGGTGTGTTTTTTTTTTTTTTGTGTATGTGTTCTAAAAGGTATATAGACCTACGTATATTATCCTGAGCCTGTCTGCCTGTGATAAAACCACATTGATCTAAGTGTATAAGATGGGGGGCCAAATTTTTAAGTCACTGGGCCAGAATAGAGGACAAAAGCTTGCAATCTGTATTAAGAACCGATATAGGCCTATATGATGAACAAAGAGAGGGGTCCTTGCCTGCCTTCGGGATCACCGAGACAATTGTATTGTCCCATTTGGGTGGGGGGAGGTGGTATCTTTCCCTTGGAGGAAAAAACAAATGTAAGAAACCCGGTTCAGGATGGGGGGACACTTCTTTTTTAAGTACTTTTTAAAATTTCCTGTGGAGTCCATCCCATCCTGGGCACTTCCCACTCTTCAAGAGTCCTATCTCCATCTCTTGTCTTCCTCAATGAAATGGGGGCAGTCAGGGAAATTCCGTAGGCATCAGACATTGAGGGCAATTTAAGATTTTGTAAGAAGGTGGTGACCTTCTCCTCTGAAACCTCCTGAGAGACTGAATATAGTTGAGTGTAAAAATCTAAGAAGGCATTATAGATGCCCATCATTGTATGCTGCCAGGAGTTATCAAAAGGGTGTCTAATTCCTGTTATAGTTGCCCTTGCTTTCTGAACCCTCAGTCTAACCACCAGTAGCTTCACAGACCTAGGGCCCCCATCATAATATTTCTGCCTTAAGAAGGTTAACTTCTGTTCGATATAGTAGTCCAGCAGAGAGTTTAATTCCTTCTTTAACTGAACCAATTTCTTACTTCTCAGTTTGCACATCTTAAGTTGTTGCAATTTCTCCAGCTCCCCAGTTTGTCTCGAGACACTCTGAGCTTCCTGTGCCTTTCCTATGTGCTGAAATCTCGTATCCATTTGCCTCGGGTCATCACCTTAAGGGTGTCCCACAGCACCAAGGGGGACCCCTCAGGGGTGTCATTATTTCTCAGTGCCTGCAGTAATGTCTTTTTTTATGGTCTCAGTATCCTCTTTGTTTTTTAATAACAAGAGGGTAAGCCTCCAAAACGTGTTTCTCTTCTGGTTCCCAAATTTTAATTTTAGATAGACTGGGGCATGGTCCGAGAGAGACAAGTCCCCCAGCCACATCCGGACAGCCAGCCGCAAGTGTTCCCTAGACAAAAGCAGGTAGTCCAAACAAGAATAGGACGAGTGGGCCTGGGAAAAAAACATATAGTGCGGGGCACTACCAATTAAGAATCTCCAGGGGTCCTCATATCCTAGCTCCTTTAAGAGCCTGGACACTTCTCTAGCTGTTTTAGTGCAGATTGTAGGAGTTGTCCTCTCTGCACCTCCCCACAAGGTCAGGTTTAGGTCACCCCCATATAGAATCTGCCCTTCATTCTCTATTATTATTCCAAAAAGAAGCCCTTATAAAATTCTAGAGATGTGTTAGGTGGAACATAAACTGAAGCCAGGGTGAGTATTTGGCCATTAAGGTAACCCTTAACCATTGCAAATCGCCCCTCTTAATCCATTCGGGTGTCTTTCACCTCAAATGGGACCCTATGGGAATGAGCACCACCATCCCCCTCCTTCTCCCTCCCTTATAGGACGAGGCTGTGACATGAGAGTAACCTAACCTTTCACATTTCTTTTCAGACATAGACAGGTGTGTCTCTTGTAGCATCATTATATCCCCTCCCGAGCATTTTAAAGATGTTAAGATCTTGCTTCTCTTTACCAGGTTCGAAACTGCATGTACATTATATGTACAGATTGTATAGGTTAAAGCCATTTTTCACTATGGGGTTTCATCTTCTCAAAACTGCCCCATTCATTTCTCTTTGTGACCAGTTCACCCACCCCTGCGATTCCCCTGACCCCTCCACCCGCCCCCTCCACATGACCCACACAGAGTTGCAGCCCAACAGATAATATAACTTTTGCCAACATGGCTAACAATAACCAACTAGTTATGAACTTTTGTTGCTTCCAAGGTAGGAGGCCTGCACAAAGGACAGGCCACTGTATCCGCCCCAAAAAGAGCAGATAGAAGAGGTGTATTCGAACTCCCGCTTCTGGGAGACCTCTTCTGGAGCCTGAAATCTCAATAGCTCCAACAGGCTTAAAAAAAGGCAGTCATCACGGATAACCAAAATATAGCACTACCCCCATAGCTCCCCCCCCCCCAAACTGCCACATCCATAGTACTGAATTAGCTAGTATCAAGGCTCATTTCTGATGGGTAACCCTGATTAGACCTTCTGTTGCCCAAAAAAATTCAACTTTTGAAACACACACACCCCCCCCAGTCTTATTTCCATCAATTGCCTCTCATTACCCAGAGATAGCGCGGTAAAAAGAAAAAAGCATGTTTTCCCCACTGTTGATTAGAACTACATAATGGACTATGGAGAGGCCATCTTGGTAAAAAAAAAAAAAAAAAAAAAAAAACGGGGGGAGGGTAATGGGGGGTTGGTCCATGACTAGTAATTGAAAGTTAGAAGTCCCCTAAAGTGCTCAAACCACAATGTCCCAGTCCAGTCCACAATTCTCAAAACAGAAAACATCTGTATGTAGTGGTATGGAGAGTTCCTCTCTCTTCGTCCGTTCAGGCTAATAAGTTCGAGTTTAGACCCTTCAGGAACTCCACGATATGTTTAATTGGGTCTGAGCTAGGGAGTGCTATGCGGCCCTCCCCGAAGGAATACCAATCCTCTCGTAGCTACCCACTGCGCACCTCATGGGCTGCGAGAAGAGAAAAAGGCAGCCCCCCCCCCCACACACACACACACACACACACACTTTCTTACTACAAGGGGCTGGGAGTCGAGAGCTTAACAAGCAGTACTCACTGCCAGTAGGAGCCATTCAGGTATTTTTAGCCATGCAAGCTGGTTTCTTGCTCAGGAGCTGTGTAAGCGGCTGCAATGATTCTGATGGCGCCAAGGGAGTAGGACCGGCTCTCTTCCTGTGCGACACTAGCTGCCACTCCGAGCCCCAGTTCCTGATCTCTGGTATGGGGAGAGCTTTATCTTTAAATGTTGCAAGGTCTTCTTCTACAGTGAGATAGGTTTTCACCCCATTGTCCCAGAAGATGCAAAGTATCGCCAGATAATGTGTTTGGAATTTAATCACTTTATCCTTCAGCACGTTCAAAAGAGGGGCGAATTGCAGCTGTTGAGCTTGAATTTCCTGTGGGTAATCGTGATCCATGTACAGTCGGTTTGAGAGGTATGATGAATCTTTTTTCACCCATGCTCTGCGCAAGATATCTTCCTTAGTGCGAAAAGAGCTCAGCTTAAATATGATGGATCTAGGGCGGGCTGCGGGATCCTGCGGCTTCAGTTGTAGTGAACAGTGAGCTCGCTTCACGTGGAGCTCTTAGGTAGGTGGGAGGTCTAAAATGTCCTTCAGGAGATTCTCGATATAGGGAGCCATAGGGGAGATCTGATGCCTCTCGGGGAGGCGATACAGATGCAAGTTCCCCCATCTGGAGCGACCCTCTAGATCAATACACTTGGATTGTAACTCTGCTGTATGGGCCCACAAAGACTGCATGACTTGGGTCAGTTGTATGGTGTTGTCTTCGGTCTGAGATATACGCTCTTCGATCTGCCCAAAGCATGTTTCCATCTGTGTCAGCTGCTGCTGGACTGTTTTAATCAGATTTATTTTCTTGTCGGAGCAGTTTGATTTCTTTTAGGAGCACTTCAAAGCAGCTTCTGGAGAGTTTTTCAGACTTCCCATCGGTGTCATACTCTAGGGCTGTAGTATTCGCCAGGGAGAATGATCTGCTCGAACAGGCATCTGAAAATCCCTTACCATCTCGATTTTCCAAGCATCCTCTGGTTTTACCTTTATTTGTTTTGTGGGTTCCCACTCCAGTTTTTTAGATATTTTGCAAATTTTTAGTCGGTTGGTAGCCTTAGATTTTTATTTTAGGCAGTTAGTCGGGGGTGCTCGTCCTCTAAGCTGTTGCTGGATCCGTGACATCACCAGAAGTCTCCGATCTTTCAGAAAATCTTCACTGTTCATCTCAAGCCAGAGGCGCGCACCCACCACAGAAGGTGTTTTTTTTTTTGTTTGTTTTTTGGAGGGAGGAGACAGTGCCAGCCACGTGGTTGATGCACTGTGCGGCACACGTGGGTTGGCAGTTAAGCGCCGTAGACTTCTCCATCCCAGTTTTGTTTCTCCCACCGTCAAGGTCGCACCTGCTGTGCAAGTAAGCTGAATTTTGTCTGCTTCATAGGCCTTCATCGTTCAACGCTACCTCTCCAGTTTTTGAACCACCAGACGCCATTGGTAGTCTGGTAAGCCCATTCCTTTTATTTCTTCCGACGGTGCCAGGCTCTTTTGCTAAAGTTTAATTATATCATTTTTGCATCATGTCTGGTTCAGGGGCAAAGAGAAAATCCAAAGCAGGCTGTGCCCCCATGCGTCGATGCCCCTGTGGCTGGCATTTTTTCATTTCGGATCGGCATGATGTTGGCTTGCGCTGCCTGGTACCCAATCACGACATGGATCTTTACGATGCCTGCTTCTCCATGGACCACCGTGTTAAAGTTCACACATTTAAAGTCTGCTGGGCTCCAATGACTTTCGGAGGACAACATCACTCGCAGGTTGCCAAGGCCAGGGCACTTGACCCTTGCTCTGGGTCCCCTCCTGGGTGTATACGGCCCGTTGAGAAAGAGGTCTCCTCCAGTTCTAGCCTTGGTGAGGAGGAGGCCTCTTTTGCGTTGTCGGAGGAGCAACATGATTCCCTGCGGAGTCGCATTGCTGGCACCACTCCGGCGGTCACCCCCACAGAGGTGCAGGCTCCCCCAGTGTCGCGGCTCACGGCTGCTGGGCCTTGCACTGGTGGACCCTCTGCGCCATCTCCCAGCACCCTCACGGATCCCGGCGCCATTTGCTGCACCAGTGATCAGGGTCCTGCCGCGGGCAGTGCCATGTCCCGCGGCAGTGCTGCATGTGGTGCAGTCACCAGGAGCCCTCCCATGGTCACTAGCTTGGAGGTCTGCCTGGTCACTTCCTCTTTGGAGGAAGATGTCTCGCAGGCCGATCCAAACTGGCACTCTTGACTCTTCAGAGCTGCCCTATTCCAGAGTCCCCAGAGGCCGTAGTTCCAGCGGATCCTGTGGCTGAGGCCGGCCAGTGTGGATCCATTGGGGACAGCGGCTTCGGGGCTCAGAGTGGGGTGTCCTCTCCTGGGGAGGCCGTGGCAGCTGCCACTGCTGGTGCTGCCAGGCCCCCCAAGTGGGGACTGGGACCCCCCCTCCGATCTCCCTGAGAGGGTCTGCAAGATTGGGGGCCCAGCTTTGCTGGGGTTGAGGAAGGGCAGCCTCTGAGTCCTGGGGTTGAGGGCTGTGGCAGCGGGGCACCCCCTTCCACTGCCCAGGGAGTAGGGAGAGTGAAGCATTGAACCCCGTCTTTCCCTTAAGGTCTCGGAGGTATCCTTAGTTGGCAGTGCGAAGGGTTGCCCTTCTGGACCCATGTAACCCCAGTCGTGTCACGGGAGATTCTCCCTCTGGGCTCTTTCAGAGTTTGCCATCTCAGACCCAACCTTTGCAGTCCGGTTTGGCCCCAGGATCTCTTCTTCCGGTCCAGCAGGACCAGTCTCTGGGTCTCAATGGCTGGGCACTGTCAGTTCAATGCCCGTCTCCTATCCCTCTGCAGACACCTCCTCCTCTCCCTGGCCATGTGGGTTCTATGGGGCCCTTAACCTGGAAGATGTTCAGAGCCACTGCGGCGGCCTTTCCCACCTATGTCAGGGCCATGGACGAACAGGTTTTTCACCTTTCTCCCCTGCCATAGGCGGACTCTGAACATTCAAGCTCCTCTTCCTCCTCGTCTCCATCTTCCGAGGGAGAGGAACCTTCTGTCCACATATCCTCTGATGCTGATTTCACTGAGTATCAGCGGTTCCTTTCAAGGTCGGTCCAGGAGCTTTGCATATCTCGCATGCTGAGAAGCAATACCGAGCAGGAGACATGCTTATTCCTGAGTGAATTCAGTGCCCACCGCCTGGTGGTGCCCTCCTGGCCCCTCCCTTTCCAGGAGGCATCTATCCGCATCTGGTAGTCTCCAGCCGCCCCTTTCCCAGCAGACTCCGGAGACAGTACTGCACCCCAGGAGTCTCTCAGGTTCTTACCTCACCCGCCTTCAGGGCTGACATCCCTAAACACTCCTTCCAGGTTTCAGCATCTGGTGCATGCGACACTCTAATGATCCAGATTCCATGGGAGTCGACCCGGTGGGGGCGAAAGAGTTTTTCTCTTCGGCTCGTGTGTTACTGTGTGTATAGATTCTCATCAGGCCCGCCACGCTGTCTATAACAGACATCTGTGGTTAATGCTGGTGCAAGTCCTGCCATCGTTGCCTGCTACGGAGCAATCTAGACAGGCCTTTGCCCTCTGCTCAGGGTCTGAAGCTTGCAAGGCACCAAGCAAGGACGTCTTACGATGGCAGTGAGGTGGCGTCCAGACTTGCGGGACAACGATCTGCATTAGGCAGATGGCATGGCTCTGTCAGTGTTGTCACCCGTTGCCTGGCATAGGGTGATCTCCTCCGCTTTCCGGGGGACCCGACATTTTCCCTGCAGGGTATGGAGGACCTTAAAGGGGCCCTCCATCCCTCCTCCCCGCCACGGGGTACCTCCGTCCTGAACAGCCTTAGATCTTATTGGTCTAATAGGGCTTTAGGGTCTCCCCCTCCTGCGCCTCACCCACAGGGGGCTGAGAAATCTGCTCCCTCAGGGCTGTGCCAGGTCCCCTCCAGGGGGCTTGGTACTCTCCCAACAGTAATGAATGGTGAAGATTGACAAGGGAAGATATGGAAATTACATACCTACTGTAATTCTTGATCTTCTCTTGTATCTTCACCATGGGCCTCAGTTCTTGGGCGTCCCCTCCACCCTGCTCGCCCTTCCCCTTCTAGAGGCCAGTTGGGGGCAGAGTACCCTGGTACCTCCAAGCTCTCTGTTTCCTTCTCTAAAAAGTCACAGAGCGTTCAACCTGGAGGACGGCGAATAGGTTCTTCGCCCTAACCTCTGAGGGAACTCCCTCAGATTCTCCTTACGATGCACTAGGGTGTCCCCCTCTTGGGGCTTGCATAATCCTCTGGTTTATGTCACCCTCTGGTTGTCATTTATATCAATGCAGTCCTAGGAGAGTCCATGGGATTTTCCTCCCTCTCTTTTTCTTATGGCACGGAGGTCCCATGATTCTCTTCTCCTGAAGGGACTACGCCAGGACTCCAGTGGGAAAACTTCTACCAGATTTCTTTCGCTACACCTAAGTCAGGACTTACTCCTCTTCTGAGCGGGACTGATTGCCCTCCAAGGGACAGTTTGAGAGAACTAGGCTCTAGGATTTTCATAACAATTATGGATAAAGGGTGGTAGGAAAGATCTGCCTGCGCCAAGACTGACAAGACCATTATTCCACTTCAGACCTTGGTTCTATAACCTCTGTGACTAGCGGGATCCTTGCTCTCTTGTCTTCATTCCTGCAGGGGTTTTGAAACTCTCAAGCCAGTGGTCTTCCATTTTAGCATGGCGAAGAGCCCTCCTCCCTCCCCCCTTTATCCATTTCTTCCACCACTTCTTTCTTCTTTCTATCCTTTGCATTCTTCTCCCGAGACCGCCCAAGGATTGAGGCCCCATGGTCACTTAGGGTAGGGTTTTCTCCTTTCTGTCCTCTAATCAGCTTATAGCTTTTTCAGTTTATAGCCTTTCCTTTGTCTATCCCTTGGCTCTCTTGCCTCACTCTTTCTTTAAAAACCTGTTTCTCCTCTCCATCTCAACAGAACTGGGATGGAGGAGGAGTCTACGTCGCCTAATGGCCAACCCGCGTGCACCACGCAGTGCGTCAGTCATGTGGGCGGCGCGGACTCCTCCTCAAAAAAAAAAAAAAACATGTCTTGGGCTGTTATGCTAATTACGTGGCTTACCCAACAGTAATGAATTGTGAAGATACAAGAGAAGATCAAGAATTGGCGGTAGGTACGTAATTTTCATATTTCGTAAGCACTTTCACCATCCTCTTACCACTCCTTCAGGGTTCTCCCTTCTCTTGGAATATACCTGTCTATCCCTTCTGGAATTGGGCTGTCTTTCCCACTTCTACTATCCTGGTTTTGAGCTTCGTTTTTGATTTTTTTTTTTTTTCATTTGTTTAAATAAAAGGCAGGGATAAGGTTATCCCGTTTTTTAAATATGCAAAAACAAATGTATATTCTGAGGATGTGGATATGGTGTACTTATCCACACTTTCTGGCAGTGTCCTTTCCCCCTTAAATCCTGCCAGAATGTCTTCAAGTTGGCCCCTCCCACCCGCTCGTGTGGTAACTCCCCTAGCACTGCCCTGTGACGCCAGGTCTTACTTCGAGAAGGCTCTTGCAGTAGGAAATTACATATAGGACTCGGCAGGACCACGGAGGAAAAATTTCTAGCTAGCGGTCCCTGGTGAGGACCGCCCCATATCAGGTGACCCGGCATCGGTATAAAGGCGGTCCTGGGCCCACTTCAGTTCTTTCCACTGTTGGCCTGGGTACAGCTCTCACGATAAAGTTCATTGTAGCAAAGCCCTGTTCTTTCATCAGTTTTGCCGAAGTTTTCAGTATTTTTCTTCTCTCAGGTCAGTGTCGGCATGCCGCCTCACACGCTCCAGAAACAAGTGCGACTGTGGCACCCAACTGCCTCACAAGGACGGCCATTCTCTCTGTCTTTTTTGCTTAGGCCTCGACCACCCGGTCAAGTGCCCGCATTGCCTGCACTTCAACGCAGCTACCCGCAGACGACGCCAACAGTCCCTGGAAGCCCATCTGCTAAAGAAGATGTCTTCAGTGGAAAAAGAATTGAAGAAGCTCAGGCAGGCGTAGACTTCTCCTGAAGGACATCGTAGAGAGCGGGACAAAGAAAGGCACCGGGAGAGGCTCCTCGCCCAGCGACTCCGGCTGGAGTCGCGGCCCAGGTAACATCCCTCCGGGGGATCGTCGGCGGCAGCCTCAAGGTTTGAGGAGGCGCCGGGCTCTTCGCTAGTCTTGGCGGGCGCCCGGCAAAAGCGAGGCCTCTGCCCCAGTACCGCCACCGCAGGCTTGCTGCTCACTGGCCGGGCACCTCCCAGGTGAAGTCGGATGTCGCCTCAGACGCCGCCAGGAGAAGGTTGATAAGACGCTACCCTTCGGGCGGCGACAACCTCATCCTCGGACCGGCGCCTTCCTCCCTCGGCCCGCCTCCGACGTGGGACCCCGTAAGTCGGACGCCGGGTCCTCCGGCGCCCGCCGGGAACCAGCCCCTAAGCCGCACGTCGGAACCTACGACGGACCCTCCAACCCCCATCGTACCCGGTTCACCCCAGCCTGACCCCAGGGACTTTTCTCCACCGTCCCCGGGGGATATTCCGCCTCCGTCAGACCCTCCTCCTAGGGAACCGGATCTGACGCCAGCCCCACCAATGCCAGCGGGGGATATTCCCTTCCGTCGTGCCCGACCCCCGGCCTCTCAATGTTGACCTGCCCATGGGGCCTCCTCCTGGGCTGTCTGCTCCGCAGCTCCTCCGGCACCCGGGTACCCGCCATCTTACCCGGGTCCGCAGTATCCAGCGCCGCAGTACCCGACGCCGCAATACCCGGCACCGGTTTTCCCGGAGCCGGATTTCGGATACTTGCCTTATGGATACAATCCATATACTTATCCCCCTCCACCCCCCCAGGCGCCGGTGGATCTGCAGGAGAGACTAGCTTCCTGGTGGGCTGAGGCCAGGCTGAGCTCATCAAGGAAGTAGAGCCGCCTCGGCAATTGCCACCCATGCGCCCGGGGCACACTCACACCCCGGATCCCAGAGCCCTTCCTCTGGATCCCGAGAGGGGCAGGACACGCGTCCAGGGATCCCCCCTAAGGAACCCGTTCCTCCCCCTAGACGTGCCAGGGAGTCTTATTCTGATTCTTCATCATCTTCGCTCTTGAATTCCTCCGACGGATGCTCCGAGAGAGGACGAGCCTCACTCTCCGTCCAAGCCCCGGCCGAGGACTCCTCCAAAGTCTCCTCCAGAGGATCCTTCCTTCACAGAGTTGCTCAGGAAGATCCAGGAAGTAGATCAGTGGCCTTCTCTGGAACCAGATCCTCAGTGGGTCAAACTCACCGAACATCTGGACCTGCCCCTTACGGCTCCTACTGTAGTATAGAAATATACGCCTCTGCCACACTGGGAATTCGGGCCCTGAATTATGTAGCTCATATGGGGGAATACTAGAAGGCCATCCTTACCCAGGCGGAATCCAAGATTGACTCCTTACCTGACTCCCAAGTCAAGCAGGAGTTAGCTGACTTAGTCCGTTCTGCTCGTTCGGCCAGTCGTCACATCCTGCGGACGACATACGATGCAGTGGACACTGCCGGCGGAGCTCCCGCGTTCGCCGTAAGTCTTGGCGTCATGCCTAGCTCCGCGTGTCAGGTTTGGTCCCAGAGAGTGCAGTCAGCAATCCAAGAAGCACCTTTCAGGGGTTCAGTGCTTTTAGGTGGTGATGTCAAGGACATCATCACCCGACTTCAGAGAAAAGGGACTCTGAAATCCGTGGATTCCATGCCGTCCTTTTGACCCTAAGCGAAACCCCAAGGAAGGCGGGCCACTAAGCATTGAGCCCCCACAGCTGCCAGGCCCCCACTGCCCAAAAAGCCAGCGGGTGCCCCAGCCTGCAGCAGCTTCCCACCACCTGACTCCTCCCTCTCCCACTGCCTCCGGACACCCGGAGGAACGGTGGAGGAGGTTCTCCTCCACCTTCCGGGTTGGGAGAGGATAACAACGGATTCATGGGTGCTTCAGATTATTGCGGAGGGGCACTCCATAGAGTTTCTACAGAAACCACCCCGCCACCCCCCTCTGAAGTCTTCCTATGCAAGTGACCATCTTCCTTTGGTCAGGGAAGAAATATCTGCCCTTCTCGCGAAGCAGGCCATAGAACCCATTCCTCCTCGCCTTCAAGGGACGGGTTACTGTTCTCATTTCTTCCTGGTCCCAAAGAAGAGGGGAGATCTCAGACCCATTCTCGATCTCGGCTCCTTGAACCTTTACGTGGAATACAAAAAGTTCAGGATGCTCTCCACAAACCCTTCTGCCCTTCTTGACCGGGTCAATGGCTGTGTGCTGGATATGCAGGGCATATCTACATCTGATAGATCCCTCGCATATGAAATACCTCCGGTTTGCTTTCCAGGGGTACCATTACCAATTCGGGGCACTTCCGTTTGGTCTTTCCTCAGCTCCCCGAGTTTTTACCAAATGCCTGGCAGTGGTAGAGGCCCACCTGCGTACTATGGGAGTTCAGGTGTTCCTCTACCTGGACGATTGGCTCCTGGAGGCCTCGTCCAGGGAGGAGCGCCTGCATTTTCTCTCCCTCACCCTGCAGGTTTTCACTTGCCTGGGTATTACCATCAACCATTCCAAGTCTCATCTGGATCCCTCCCAGAGACTTCAGTTCATCGGGGTTATCCTCGATACGACGGTGAGCAAGGCCTTCCTTCCTCCGGACAGGCCGGCCTCTCTTCAGTCACAGATTTCCGTGCTATCAGAACACAGGAAGGTTCCGGCAAGGTCGGTTCTCCATCTCTTGGGGCTCATGGCGGCCGCCATCCCGACAGTTCCCTGCACTCGGCTCCACATGAGGATATCTCAGTGGACTCTCCGCTCCCAGTGGGATCAACTCGTAGACGACCTAGATCATCTGGTTCTGATCTCCTCGCCGATGACAAGAGACTTGCAATAGTGGATGGTTCGAGAGAACCTGTCTTGGGGGGTCCCCATCTGTCATCCCCCGACTCTGACCACAGGCGCATTAGGCGGTTGGGAAGCCCATCTGGGTCCTCCACGAACCCAGGGTTTATGGTCAGATTGGAGTTAGCTCTCCATCATCATATTGCTCGAGCTACGAGCAGTTCTATATGCTCTCCAAGCCCTTCACAATACATCCTTCCGGTCACTAGCTGTCCAGACAGACAACATATGCGTGGTGTGGTACATCACAAGCAGGGAGGGACTCGATCCTACCCTCTATGCAGGGAAGCAATGAGGGTTGGGACTGGGCAACGCTTCACAACCGTCACCTCACGGCGATCCATGTTCCAGGAGTCGACAGTACTCTGGCAGACAAACTAAGTCGCTCCTCTGCTCTGCCACGTGAGTGGGAGTTGGACCAAAAGGTTCTAGACGACATCTTTCAGCTTTGGGGGACTCCACAGATAGACCTGTTTGCCTCTTCCCAAAACGCAAAACTTCCCACCCTTTGCTCGCTCGCACCAAAGCGAGGCGCTTTCTGGAGCAACGCTCTGTCTCTAAACTGGAAGGGCAGATTCGTCTATGCTTTTTCCCCCCCAATTCCTCTGGTCCCTCGTGTACTGCAGAAACTAACAACGGAAGGAGCGAGAATGATTCTGATCGCTCCTTTCTGGCCCAGGCAAATCTGGTACTCATTTCTACAACAATACTTAGAGGTTCCTCCTCTTCCTCTTACTTTATCTCGAGGATTGCTGGCCCAGGATCAGGGGACCCTGGTCCATCCAGGTCTCAAGTCCCTACAGCTTCATGCATGGCTCCTGTAGACCTAGCCCAGTCTCACTTTGGTGTCTCTCCCAAGGTGGCCGAGATTCTGGTGGAGGCTAGAAAACCCTCCACTAGGTCCACTTGTGCCAAGAAATGGAAGAGATTTTCTATTTGGCCCGCCTCCAGGAACGTGGAGCCTTTCTCCTGTCCTGTGGCCGTTCTGCTTGAACATTTACATCATCTCTTCGACCTGGGTCTCGGTCATTCCTCCTTGAAAGTGCACATGGCCGCTATTTCAGCTTACCATGTTACTATCGCTGATAAAGCCTTTGCCCAATTAGAGGTGTCTTAAGACTTTTCTTAGAGGGGTCCTTCATCTGAGGGCCCCTGTCCGGACTCCTGCTCCCCCTTGGGACTTGAACTTTGTTCTCAAGAAACTTACCCTTCCTCCCTTCGAACCTGCGGCATCCGCAGATCTGAAGTTTCTGTCGTGGAAGACTCTCTTCTTGGTGGCCATTACCTCCGCTCGAAGAATTTCTGAGCTCCAGGCCCTTAATGTAAAATCCCCTATTTGATTTTTCACAAAGAAGCGAGTAGCTCTTTACAGACACAATTTCTACCTAAAGTGGTAGCGGAGTCTACCGTAAATCAGTCTATAGGTACTGCCTTTTCCACAGTACTCCAACCAGAGAATATTTACTCCATACCATGGATGTTCACGGATTCTGAATACTACAGTGATAGGACAAAGAATCTCAGAAAAACTGACCAGCTGTTAGTCTCTTTTGCTCACAAAGGGAAGGTAATGCTGTTTCAAGCAGTGCCTGTCAGAGTGGTTGGCTCATTGCATCACTTTCTGTTATGACAATTACAACAAGACCCTTCGGGTCAGGTGAGAGTCACTCCACTGGTGGAGTAGCAGCCTCTCTAGACTTGTTTCAAGAATGTGTCTCACGGCGAGACATCTGTGCTGCACCTGGTTTCAGTCCATACCTTCTGAACATTGCAGTTTGGACATTGCCTCTCGCCAGTACAGCAGGCTTGGGTTAGCTGTTTTGCAAGGCCTCCTGTCTTGAGGTTTGCAAGAGCTTTTCTGCTACTTCTTGGGTAGTTCCTCCTCCCAGTGCCTTTCATTTGTTCCCAGACTGCTTGAGGATTCAGTCCTATATGTAATTACCTACTGAGAGCCCTCTCGAGTAAGATAGTACAGTTACGTAAGAACTTACCATAACAGTGATCTTGCTTGAGACACAGCTAGCAAATTCGTGGACTGAAGCCGGCAAGCGTCAGGACCCCGCGGAAAAATCCCTAGCTAGCTATCTTCAGCGGGACCCCCTCCGGCGTCAGGCGTGGTACATAAGAGCGGTCCGCGAGAATCCTCAGTTCTTTCCTGCCGTCGACTTGCATGCCTCGACCCTCGGTCTCAGTCTGGCAGCATAGCGCATGGTTTCTGAACTTTCCTCAAGAATTTACTCTACTTGAAGGATTTTTTGGCTGATGTCCTCTCCGACCTCCGGGCATACGTCTAAGTGTGCTTGCGGGAAGCAGATCCCTTTGGACCCTCCACGGCCTACGTCCGGTGCCTGGGCCCGAGAACACGATACCCAGGCCTGCTCCCTCTGTCAAGGGTTTAATAGCCGCATGAGGGATCCGGCGACAGAAGGCTCTTCAGGTGTTCCTACTTGAAGAAAAATTTGAGAGCCATGTTCTCTAAAGGGAATCTTCAAAATCCCACAAGCACGCTGAAAGGAAGAGAGGAGAAGGACCTTCCAGGTCTCCAACTCGGGCCTCCGAGCCCGCAGCCCGGTCTAAGTCAGACCGGTCTCCATCCAGGGCCTCTTCCACTCCCCGGCTGCGGTAGTTGTTTCTCGATCTTCTCAGGCCCCTACCACCCAGGCCGTCGTGCGTCCTCCTCCTAAGGCCTCGGCGAAGTCCGAGGGCGTCCTCACCACCACAAGTCGGGCTCCCGCCCGGCGGCACTCGACGTCCGGTCCTCTTCAGTGCCGCCCCGGAAAACCCTAGAGCTTACTCCTCTGAAGAGGCCGGTAGACCCGACGCCGGCTCGACCTCCGTCGACCGTCCGTCACTCCTCCTCAGAGCCGTCGTCAGCTGTCAGACCCGTCGCGGACAAGTCTTCCCATCGGACGTCGGTTGGGGACGGCGTCCATAGCGCCTGAGAAGAGGACTCTAGTGCCTCCGACGTCGTCGGGCAGGAGAATCGCTAATGGAGGAAAGATCTGGCGCAGCCCGAGGACCAGACAGGCGATCCGGCCTCGGGCAGTCTCCCAGGGCTCCTAGCCGCCGCCGAGGTCTCTGTGGAGCCGTCGCCGGGACCCGACGACCGCCCCACGGCGTCTGGGCCGTCGTCGGGATTATCTATAGCGGATGTGAAGGATCTCTTTACATACTGGTGGGACACCATCAAGAAGGACGTGGCGCCAACCGCTCTTCCTCCTCCTCCTCCTCTGGCCACCCCTTCGCCTGCGGGGTCGGTTGGCCGCTCTACTGTCCCCAGGGAGTCCAACCATCAAAGAGGAGACCTCCGTCAAGATCTTCTGGATCACCCAGCCCCAAGAGATCCAGGAGACGCCGACGTTCGCCGTCGACGGAGGACACAGGATCAGTATACTCCACCTCTAGATCCCCATCTCCAATCTCCATCCCTTCTCCGGACCCACGTGAGACACCACGGTCTCCTCCGGACGACCCCTCGTTCATGGATATCATGCGCCATATCCAGGAGAACATGGGGTGGGGTGCTGAGGAGTTAGACCCTGAAAGGCTCGCCTGGCTAAGTATCTTGGTCGAAGGACCCCAAGCCTGTGGTGGTGCCACCCTTGGTGGACACTTTGTGGGCGTCACCAAGGCCACGTGGAGCGTCCACATTCGGTACCGGCGTGTGCAGAAAGCTGACCGTCTATACAAAGGCTAAAGAGGACCAGTATTTGACGCAACAACCTCAGGCCGATTCTCTGGTCAAAACAGCCTCACATGACCCGGTCACAGAGACGCAGCATTTGAACACCCTGCCACGGATCCAGAATCCAAGCAATTGGACTCTCTGGGCAGGCGCACTCTCGCTTCCGCTACCTCGCCATCAGATCATAAATCACTTAACCCCATGGTTCAGTTTCAGAGCGCTCTGTGGGAACAGGGTCTGGAGGTAGCTGAGAAACTACCTGAAGGTGAGCAGTGAGGAGATGCTCCAGCTCCTCCCTTGCGGGTTCAGGCGTTAGGGACCCAAGTGCTTAGAGCAGCGTCCGATTCAGCGGACTCATCAGCCGAGCAGCAGCTCCGGCGTTTGCCTCGGAGACACTCCTGGCCGTGTCTCGGCTTCACCCCGGACGTCCAGAAGAACATTATGGGCGCCCCTTTCCGAGGAGATGTGTTGTTGGTAATCGCCGGAAGATTGTACCAAACTGCAAGAGGCAGGAAGGCGGTGAGGTCGGTACAAGCCATGTACCGTCTAAGGCTCGGTTCCTTCGTAGGACCCAAAACCGTTTTAGTAGAGGGATGCAGAGCAGAGCCCGCTCCGCTACACAACAGAGGGCTCTGGTTTCCGAGAACCAGGGTAAACAGCCCACTAGCAGAGGTCAGCGCACCCTAAATTCGACCAGCCAGCGGGTCCATCTGCCGCCACAGCATGACTCCTTTCTGGCCCCGCCCCTCAGGATCAGCAGAAGCTATGGTGGGGGAATTGCATTGCGAACTTCCTGCGGGATGGCGGCGATCTACCGACAGGTGGGTTCTGCAGTTGGTCAGCGTCGGCCACTTTTTAGAGTTCACAGAAAAGCCACCCTCAAGGCCTCCTCTGCTCTCCCGGTATCCGTGTCAGCATGGAACCTTAATTTGGCAAGAAGTACTCACGCTCCTAGAAAAGGGGGCGATAGAGTACGTCCGAGAGAACCAGGGAGGACAAGGATATTATTCTCACTTCTTCTTGGTTCCCAAAAAGCGGGACCTCCGTCTGATTCTGGACCTAGCGACCTCAATATGTAACCGATGTACAGAATTGCATGGTGACCCTTCGGGTCTTATCCCATGCTGAAACAAGGTGCCTATTTAGCGTCTCTAGACATGCAGGATGCATACCTGCATATCCCCATAGCTCAAGTGCATCAGAGGTTCCTCGCTTCAGTTTCTAGGCCACCATCTTCAGTTCCGGGCTCTCCCGTTGGGACTGTCATCCGCACCAAGGGTTTTACCAAATGCATGGCAGTCGTGGCAGCATCTCTAAGGAAAGAGGCCATTATGTGTTCCGTGCCTAGACAACTGGCTTCTCATGGCCGCCTCAGAGGCGCTCACTGCTCAGCGATCAGGACACCCAGGACTTGTTTCGATCGCTGGGCATCCTTATAAATCGCGAAGTCCCTCTTGGTACCGTTGCAAAACTGCAGTTTATAGGTGCAGTGTTGGACACAGTCCAGGAAGAGCTTTTCTTCCGGCTGACGGGGCGGGCATCAGGTCCTTATGGGGCCTTATCGCCGAACAGACCGTGCCGGCCAGGTCGGTCCCATCTCTTTCGGACACATGGCTGCGGCCATTCCTACAGTCCCTCTTGCCGCGACTCCACATGCGAATAACACAGTGGATGCTCAAGGCGCAATGGGACCAGAGGCAAGACCATTTGCAGCCTCCAGTCAGGATCACGAAATCCGTGATTCGCGACTGGCAGTGGTGGCTATCCCGGTCGCTCTCCAAGGGTGTCCGTTTGCAGCGCCGTCCCGGAATAACCCTCACCAGGACACCTCAGGTCTCGGGTGGGAGCACACCTAGGCGGGTGAAGTCTCAGGGTGTATGGACCCCATTGGGCTCATCTCCATATCAATGTCCTAGAGATGAGGCGGTCCTCTATGCACTTCAGGCTTTCCAGTCGATAATTCCACACTGCTATCCTGCTTCAGGCGGACAACACGCGGTAATGTATTACCTCAACAACAAAGGCGCACCTCTTACCCCTTTGCAGGAGGCCATGAGAGTGTGGGGATTGGAATGTCGGACAGGCGCCAAGCCTGATTTGCAGTTCACGTTCCGGGTGGACAACCACGATCGCAGGCGGCCTGAGCGTTCCCAGGCCAGAGTCAGGTGGGAACTTCTTCAGGAGGTGGCAGAGGATCTGTTGCTTCGATGGGGAGTTCAGAGCTGGTTGTTGGCATCCCGCCATAAAACTGCCAATTTCTGCTCGTTAGGTCCAGGGCATGGTGTTTTCTGGCGAGGCGCGTTGTCCCTCTCCTGGGTGAACAGATTCCTCTATGCCTTCCCTCCCTTCCCGTTGATCCAAAGAGTTCTTCTCAAACTGCACAGAGAGCACGCGCGAATGATTCTGGTGGCCCCGTTCTGGCCCAGACAGATATGGTTCCCCTTGCTGGCACAGCTATCTCGGGAACCCCCGCTCCCGTTGCTGTTCAGCTCCCACCTACTGTCTCAGGAGGAAGGTTCATTGCTCCATCCGGATCTACGTTCTCTGAACCTGCATGCTTGGCTCCTAGAGACATAGCCATCTTGCGCCAGGGTCTGAAAAGAGGTTGCAGAGGTTCTCTCCACAGCCAGAACCCGGCAATACATACTCGTATGCCATGAAGTAGCGTCGTTTTTATGTTTATGGTCACGGGCTCGTGACCTTTCCCCTTAGGTTGTCCTGTGGGAGTAATTTTAGACAATCTCCTGTCTCTCTTCCATTCAGGGCTGGCCTCTCCCTCTATCAAAGTGCACCTTTCGCTATTTCCTGCCTACCATCTTCGGTGGGGCAGGCGTACTGTTAGCAATTAGGCGCCTCTCAGGAATTTCTTAGAGGAGTGTTGCACCTTGAGCCCCCATCAGGGACCCAGTGCCTCCGTGGGATCTACTCTTTGTCCTGGAACAACTTACGCTCCCTCCCTTTGAGCCTGCCGCGGATTGTGAACTACGTGTTCTGTCGTGGAAGACGTTATTTTTGGTTGCCGTTACATCAGCCAGAAGGATTTCTGAGCTTCACGCTCTCATGTGCAAAGAGCCGTATTTGGTTTTTCACCGGGACAGAGTATCCCTGAGGACGAACCCAAAGTTTTTGCCTAAGGTGGTTTGACACTCACTTTGAATCAGGATATCGACCTTCCGGTCTATTTCCGAGTTACTCTAATAGAGGAGAGCTTTGCTCCACACCCTGGATGTTCACACAGCCTGAGGTATTACCTTAACAGATCTAAACCCTTTAGGGTTCTGACCAGCTTTGTCTCCTTCTCCCAGGATGAAAGGCCAACCAGTATCCAAACAGACTTTGTCTCGCTGGCTTGTCCAGTGTATTTCATACTATTACAGATTAAGCAAAAGCCCTCCGGTTCTAGCCAGGGTCATTCTACCAGGGTGTGGCCACTTCTTTGAAGCCTCAGAATGTATCCATTTCAGCTATTTCGCTGCAGCTACTTGGAGCTCTGTGCATACCTTTATCAGCACTACAGTCTGGACATCGCCTCTCGTGAGAAGCGTTCGGCTTAAGCCCGGTGCTACAGGGTCTCCTGTCTTGAGTCAGGACTTGGAATGTTTTCTCTTGTCTCTCTGCCTCCTCCCGGATCTTCTGGTAGCGTTACTGTTTGGGAATCAGTCCTAATGGTGTAACCTGCTGCAAGAGCTGTGTCTCGGTAAGATAGTACAGTTACGTAGAACTTACGTAACAGTAGATCTTGAGAACAGCTCTTGCAGCAGGCCTCCGCCCACCACCTTCCCCTTAGGGAAGTGCGGCTCTGCCAAAAAAAAAAAAAAGAGAGAAACGAGAAGAGAGCGGAGAAAAAGAAGAAAATGCTTATGTCGATTCTCTCCCTTGTTGCCTTCTGGACGGTGGATCCTCGGTCTCCTTTTTGATGTCGTCCTCGGCCAGAAGTCTCCGGCCGGAGAACTGGGGATTCTGGTGGGACCGCCCCTTATGTACCACGCCTGACATCGGAGGCGGGGACGGCGTGCGGGCGGTCCCCATGAGCTATTCAACTAAATTTTCGTGGGGTCCTGGCGCCTGCCGGCTTCAGTCCTAATGGTGTAACCTGCTGCAAGAGCTGTTCTCAAAGATCTACTATTACGGTAAGTTCTTACGTAACTGTACTATCTTCGAGAGGCTCTTGCAGTAGGTAATACCTCCCCACCCTCCATACCCCTAGGCTTTTTCAGCTCTTTTTCCAGGAATGGAAACATCTGCTTCTCTCTCGTCCGGGCCTGTGGTGGGAAAGAACTGGAAGGCGGGCATCCGGGACCGCCGCTTTATACCGACATCACCTGACGCCGGTCACCTGACGTGGGGGACTGCTAGCTAGAAATTTTTCTGTGGGGTCCTGCCGCCGGCCGGAATCGGTCCTATATGTAATTACCTACTGCAAAAGCCTCTCTCGAAGATCTACTGTTACGGTAAGTTCTTACGTAACTGTACTTTCTTCCTTTCCATTTGGAAGAATAGGTTCTGTCCTTATTGCTCTGTGTTACTGAAGCCCTAAAACCTTCTGAAAAAAACCTTTTGAGAGATTTTTTTCAACTAAAACAGTCTTCCCTACTTCTCGCCGCTCCAGTGGAAAACTCGAAGTCCGCTCCACGTTTCCGGTTCTGTGGTTGCAGGTAGAAAATGATGCCGTACTCCGCGTGCATATAATGCCTGGGCAACGAGTACAGTGTCTAGGCCTGCGATTTTTATTGCGCCTTTTTGCCATCCATTCTGGAGGGTCGCCTAGCCCGCTTACTCCTTGGATAACTGAGTGAATGGGATCTGCCCATCCGCTCAAAGAAGGCACGGAATGCGGTTTTCGTGGCTGCGGTTCCATCAAGCAGCGGCCATGGAGGAGGAAGCAGCTCGGGCCGCAGCACAGTCCTCGACTTCGGCCTTCATGCCACTTCACCTGGGTGCATAGTTTTCCGGTGCATTCCAGGAACTGTCACTTTGCCTACTTTTGGAGAGGGTCCCTCGGGCTCCAAGAAGTCTAAAAAATCTAAGAATTCCAAGGAGAAAGAGACCAAGAAACTGTCTCAACACTCGTGGGATCAGGAGCGCTCTCGGGCCTCCGATTCCCATGTTTCTTCAGCGCTCTCGGCTTCGGTCGAAACTTCGATTTTGGCTGCCTGCTCCACAGTACCCAGTCAGGCCAGTTGGCCGAGGATCGGACATACTACTCTGCTGAAATCTTTCTCGAGCCAGTCGAAACAATCCTTTCTTCAGAGGAGGGTTGACACCTCTCTCTCTCTCTCTCGGATGCTGGTTCTCTTAAGTGGGGGGGCATGCCACTGCCCCGCTGCCTCCTACTCCAGAGCCTTCTGACCAAGGAGTAGGTCGGCAGTCGCCAACTCCCTCTGGTCAACCAAGCCAGTCCCCTTGGGATCGGCGGAGGTCCCGCTCTGGTAGGCCAGACTCTGGCAGCCCGTGCCTTTCTCTGCATTCACGCTGTAAATGTTCGGGCAAGCGGCAACACCGCTGTTCCTCCTTGGATGAGGAGAGGCACTGGCGCAAGCTGTGTTTGTGCTACAAGGAGTTCATGTGGCAGCAGCTCCTGTTTTACCAGGCGAAGCCACCCTTGGCGTCCAACCTTGCCATAACTGCGCTGCCTTCACCGGAACCGCGGCACGTACCAGTTTTCATGGTCCCAGCACAGCCCACTCCGGCTTCTCCACCGATAGTGGTGGAGCCACCACCCCCTGTGCCAAAGGACGGGGTCTCAACCAAGGACACTTGGCCTAACAAAGGGCTTCCCCATCGGCTCAAGGTTACTCTTAACCCGACTGCCCCTGACTGGTGAGCAGTGACACGGGAGGTAGGCCTCTGTTTAATGAATCCTTGGAATCCGAGAGTGCCTCTCTTCACTCCCACCCGGTGGATGTGGAGTCTGATGAGGATCTCTACGGAGCAGGGCCCCACTTAGTTCATGAGCCTTCTCTGCTTGATTTCCAAGTCCACGGGCCTCCAACTGGAGCCCATTCAGAAGAGGGAGAGGTACCCCTTGACCGAGATCTTGGACCGGGGTGACACTTGGATGGAGGCCTTCCCAGTCCAGGATGCTATCCTCGGCCCTGCTCTGGTTCTGTGGCAACACCCGGCTTCTTGCCTGGCACCCTCAGCCCAGATGGCCCGCAAGTACACGGTCTCTACCAGTTCCCTCTCGAGATTTACTGAGCACCCCTCAGCCAAGGGACTCTGTTTTTCGGTGCACGGGCAATATGGGGGACTTGGACATGCTCCCTGACAGAGTCCAAAAAATTGGACCACTCTGCCAAGAAGGTGTATGCCGCCTCTTCGCTTGGCCTCAGGCAAGTCAGTTCAGCTCTTCTGATGGCTCACTTTACACACACCATTCTGGGGTCCTTGGATGAGGTACTTCCCCACCTCCCTGCAGACTACTGTCAAGCAAGTCCAAGACCAAGGCAGTGCCATAGCGAAGCAACAGTTCCAGACAGCCATGGACACTGGCGATTCCTGCACTTGTTCTGTGGCTCGCTGTGCATCTCTGTGTTCACCACTGATACGCAGCACAAGTTGGCAGACGTGCCCTTCTTGGAGACGGACTTGTTCTGTCCTGGTGGGGAAGGACATCTCACCAGGATTGAAAAGTCCAGTGCCTCCCTGGCCTTAGTGACATCTGCTCAAAGGGACCAGAAGGGCTTCACGTGCACCAAGAAAAAGCCCACCTCGGCCCCTGCTGCCAAACCTGCCCAGACCCAGCTGGTCAGCTGCAGGCTTGGCATCCGAGACCCAAGTCTGTGGCCTCGGTTGTCTGGAAGCCAGGGTGTCTGGGATCTGATGGTCCCTCGGCCAGATCCTTCTCTGCTTCCAAACCTGCCCAGGGACGGGGTGCCCTCCCCTCTCACGTCCTGAACTCCCTGGGTCCTCCCATGGGTGGTCGGCTCCGCCCCTTCATTTCCGCCTGGTCCACTGTCACAACAGACTGGTGGGTTCTCAAGGTGGTCAGCCAGGGTCTGCCTCAGGGATTCGAGCAGTACCCTCTCAGCCGAGCCCATGCCCCATGGGAAGACATGCTGTCAGTCAACAGTCAGTCGGCCCTTCGGGGTGACATTGCCCAACTCCTGATCAAGGAGGTGGTGGCTTCAGTTCCGTACTCTCCAGAGCATCCAGGGTTCGTGTCCAGGTACATCTCAGTTCGGGATAGAGCTCTTGCAGCTAGTAATAACCATTATGATTATGCCGCCAGGCACTAGGACCCGACGGAAAAATTCTAACCAGCAGTACAAGGCGGGGACCGCCCCTAGCGTCAGCCCGCCCTGACATCACCAACAGTATAAAGAGGCAGATCCTGGCACCACCTCAACTCTCCCCACTATTCGACCTGTGCATAATGGCTCCACGGGCCTCCTGCTTCCAGTAGACTGTCATTTTGTGCTTCTCTCAGTTAACGGTTTTTTCATCAAAATGCCGAATTTATCATATATGTCTTCCCAGCCATCTTTTTCTACAGAGCGGCAGAAATCGAAGTGCATGTGCAGCAAGCAGATCCTGGCAAAAGACAGCCCTTCGGCCTGCCTGCTTTGCCTAGGCCCCGACCATAAGCCAGATGACTGCCCACATTGCCTCAGTTTCAACAGGAGGACTCTCATCCGCCGCCTGAAGACTAAAAGCATACCTCCTTCAACAACAAGTGGCCGCCATGCATAAGACCCACTCGGGGCACAGCTAGTCTTCCTCCTCCACCAAGGATTCCTTCCCCAGAGAAAAGAAATCGAGTGGGAAGTATCATCTTCGGGACAAGGACAAGTCAGGTCAGAATCCCATCCCAGGTCTCCACACAAGGCTTCCAAACCTTCTGCCTCCGGCACTAGGTCAGACTCAGTCCCTCCAGTTTCCCTGGCCCCCCTCGGGTTGCCGTCGAGAAGCCCTCCGCCTACAATACAGTGGGGAGTCTTCCAGGCTAGGGCCTTCCCAGGCCCCCGTCTCCCTGGCTATCCGGCCCCACAAGCTTGCACTACGGTCTCAGCCAGCAGGATCAGCCCGTTCACCGGGCAGCAGGTCAGAGCCTGCCATCCGCAAGGCCATGGTCTCTGGGTCGTCGTACAGGATGACAGTCAGACAACACCAAGAGACGTCAGGAACACGAGTGCCATAAGAAACCATGCTTGTCTTCCAAACTGTGATCGGCTGGGGTTCCAGACCGGCATCAGGCCTAAATGCACTCTGACTCCGCTACAGAGCCGGACCACATTCCACCCTCTAAGCCACTGTCTCATCAACAGGGCTCTGACAAGGTCCAACTACAGACCTGTCACCATGGACCAGGCATCACTCGCTCCACCTCTGCATCCCCCTCGGAAGCCCAACAACCAGACGCCAGGGGACAGCGTCCCACCAGAACCGACGTCCGGTACAGCAGCACAGACGGATCTGATGCCAGGGGGACCCAAACCACAGGGTCCAATGCCGAGCGCCCCTACCCCGAAGCCAGAACCCCAGCTGGGCCCTGTGATCCCTTTGGCTGAGGTCAGGGCCCTTCTCAACAGCTAGTGGAATACCATCAAGGGGGATCTTTTGCCTAGACCAGAGCCGAACCCCTCCCCGCAGCAGGGACCCCTGTCTTAGCGCGACCTAGGCAACCGACTCCTCCACGCAGATAGCCTTCATCACCCTGCACCCTGACCCACCAGACTCCAGGGGGCAGTGAACAAGGATAATCTGAACGACGGCAGCACAGGCGCCACCCGTTGTCCAGATCCTCCTCTAGACGCTGGAGTAGCTCTGGGGGACACCAGTATACTACTTCAGAGGAATCCTCCAAAGGCTCCACCACCTACGATTCATCAGAAGACAATTTGTCTCTTCCATCCCTGGACCCATGGAGGGATTCCCCAAGGTCTCCTCCAGTTGAGCCCGCCTTCTTAGATGTGATGAGACACATTCAGATCTTACTTCAAGAGGCTCTTGCAGTAGGTAATTACCTTGAGGACTGCGTCCCCTGGTGTCAGAACCACACAGAAACTTTAGCTAGTAGTGTCTGACGGGGGATTGCCCACCCAACATCATGTGACTGACGTCAGCGTGACCCTATGTAGTGGGCAGTCCCTACACCCGCCTTCCAGTTATTTCCCGCCGTCGGACTTCACGGAGATCGTACACTGCAGTTCGACTGCTTTTCGGATGAGTATCCTTTTTTTTCTTTACAAATATTCAGTATTTCTTAGATTTCCCCTGTGTAAGTCTTCACCATTCATCAGTGGTGGGTGGTTGGCCAGAGACGTAAGAGGGAGGAGCTGGCGCAGTTGGCACTGCCCATGAGGCCGCACTGCATGGCACTCGTGGATTGGCCAGTAACTGCCGTTGGCTCCTCCTCCACCTCAGTTCTGCTTGCCTAGCTTCGGAATTGTTCTCTGCGACATAACGGCATAGTCTGACATCGACACCTTCCGGAGCCGTTGTTCCTTGGGACTGTTCGATGCCGTTCCTGCAACTCCTTCACCACGACTCCACCTCTATTCTGCAGCCTACTCAATGTCGTTTTTCACTAATCCAGTAAGATCTTTTTTTTTATTAAGGGGCATTGAGTCTTTTACTGTTTTGTGTTTTATTACCATACATGTCATGCCTGGTCCTCTGGACAAGAAACTTTCAAAGAAAACAGGTCGGCCTTCTATGCATTGGTGTTCCTGCTGCCAACAGATTTCCGTTACCAAACAGCATGATATTTGCCTTGCTTGCCTTGGACCTCAGCACGACATGGATTCCTGCAATGCCTGCCTCTCTAAGGACTGCCGTGTTTTGGACCACCGTGCGTTAAAAATTGGCAGGGCTCCGCCGACTTTTGGGTGATGGCGTCGGTCTAAGCTCAGCACTCTCGGCCCTTCCTCCAGGTCCCTTCCTGGGACTGCGCAGTCCGGTGAAGAGGGGGCCTCCAGGTTCCTACTGCGGTGCCAGAGGTCCGGTCTGGCTCCACCCTGGGCCAGGCCAGTAGCACTGCTCTGGCAGTCACCTCTTCGGAGGTGCAGGCTTCCCCGTTATCAGGGCCCACGGCTGCAGGTTCCGGCGCTGGGTGTTTAGCGGCTCCGGTGATTTGGGGTGACGTTGCGAGGGGTGTGAGGCCAGCGGGAGAGCCCCCAGGGCCACCATTCCGAAGCTCCTTTGGGACGTCTCTTCTCCAGAGTCAGACGATTCGGAGGCTGATCCGGACTGGCAGCCTGACTCTTAGGAGTTGTAGGATTCTCCACAGACTAGTACTCTTGTGCCTCCCAGGTGCCCCATCCTGCGGCTCCGGCGACTGCAGCCCGCGCCGACTCTCAAGCTGATGGCGACATGGTGGGTCAGCTGCATGCTGGCAGTCCTGCTGCTGCTGGAATGGTGGTTTAGATTTTGAGGAAGGGGGTGGCTGCCATCCCCTCTGTCAGGATTAAGTTTGAACCTTCCTCCTCTGCAACTGTCCTTGGAGAGTCGCCGGAATTGGGAGGTTCCTTGACACGGTGCGAAAAAGGCTTCCTTGGAGTCGACGGGGTTGAGAGAACAGGGTGAGGGACGGCGGCACACTCCCATGGCCCGCCAGGGGAGGAACAGCAGTGCTGAGCCCAGTTTCTCTCCTTCGTCACCTTCGAGGAAGTCCTCATTGGGCGGGTCTGGGGACAACCCTTCTGGATCCATGCAGCCCTCTATCCCCTCATAGGGAAGCTTCTCCTACAGGGCTAAGTCCCAACCGCATTACGTTTTTTAACAGGTCGGTGAATTTGCAGACCTGTGGATTCCCACTTATGCCAGGTTCACTTGTAGAGTCTTCCAACCCTGGCAGAGACATGTCACGAATGGTGACAGGTTTGCCCGTGCCTCTGCATCCAGCTCTCCTTCTTTCAGGCCATGTTGATCCCTTGGGACCTTGGACCTGGGAACAGTTCAGATCCTGGGCTGCGTATTTCCCCCAGTATGTTAGTGCCTGTCTCTGCAAGCTCTTCGGCCTCCTCGTCTTCCTCCACGGAGGAAGAGGAGCCATCTGTCCACATGTCCTCAACACTGATCAAGCTCAGTATCGGCGCTTCTTAGCGAGGCTAGTCAGGGACTTGCACATTGCTTTCTTCACCCATCACAATTCCAAGCTTGCAACACAAGCCTTCTTAGGTGATTTCATGGCACACCATTTGGTGGTCCCCTCCTGGCCAGTTCCCTTCCAGGAGGCATTGTACAGCACCTGGCAGCTTCGCTATACCTCAGTTCCAGCCCCCATGGACTGCCGGAGGCGGTATTGTACATCTCAAGGGTCTCCAGGCTCTCTGCCTCATCCCACTTCGGGACTGATACGTCTGGACACTCCTTACGGGCATAGACGTCCGGTCCACGGCCGACCCCCAGATCCCAACTCTGTGGAGTTCCATTGTCTGGGGCGGAGGGTTTTCTCCTCTGCACGGATGATTTTATCCATTGTTTCACATCAGGCACACCACGCTGCCTTATAACAGGCATCTGTGGGCAATGCTGGGCCAGGCTCTTGCATCGCTGCCCAATTAGGAGGCTACCTGGCAAGCCATAGCCTTCTATGCTGTAGGTCTGAAGCTGGCAACACACCAGTCAAGGGCATCTTGCGACGCCAATGAAGTCGCTTCACAACTTGCAGGGACAGCGATCTGCATTATGCGCCCTTTGAGCCAGCAGCTACCGCTGATCTAAGCTTCCTGTCTTGGAAGATGGCATTTATAGTAGCCGTCACCTTCGGCTCACGTTTCTCCGAGCTTCAGGCTCTGATGTGTAGAGAGCCTTACCTAATCTTACACAAAGATGGTGGTTCTCCGCACCAATCCTTCCTTTCTTCCGAAAGTGGTTTCAGAACATACCTTAAACTGGACGATGGAATTGCCAGTCTACTACCCAGAGCATTCTAACCCAGAAGAACATCTCTTACACACCTTAGATGTTCATCGTATTCTGAGGCACTATATAAATCGTACCAAATCCTTGAGAAAACACCTCTCCATTGTTTGTCACCTTCGCCTTTATGAGGGAAGGTTCCCCAGTTGCCAAGAAAACCATTTCCAGTTGGTTGGCAAATTGCATTACATTTTGTTATACAGAATACAACAGGCCGCTATCAGGAACAGTACAAGTCCATTCCACTAGGGCCCAGGCCTCCACGGCGGCCTGCTTCAAAAGGGCCTTGATCACAGATCTCTGCAATGCAGCCACATGGTCCACCATTCACACTTTTACGAAGTATTACAACCTGGATATTGCTTCTCGCCATTGGACGGCCTTTGGCAGCACAGTCCTACAGGGTCTCCTATCCCAATTCCACCCTCTTTTGGGTACACTGCTTGGGAATCATCCCAAGTGTATTACCTGCTGCAAGAGACCTTCCCATGGAAGATGGTACAGTTATGTAAAAACTTACCGTAACAGTAGATCTTACTTCGAGAGGGCTCTTGCAGTAGGTAATTACATATAGGACTGATGGTGGCAGGACCCCATGGAAAAATTTCTAGCTAGCAGTCCCTGGCGAGGGACCGCACCCCCTTCAGGTGACGGCGTCGGGAAGCGTCGGTAGAAAAAGGGTGGTCCCCAGCCTTCTGCCTTCAGTTCTTTCCACCGTTGGCTCGTGCAGCTCATTGGAAGAGTTAGTGCTTCGTCAGCCCTACCTTCGTCGTTTTTTTACCGAAAATAATTGCTTTTTCGACTAAAGTCAGTACAATCATCTGTGTGTGTCGTCCCCTACACCCTCAGAGCACGAGAATAATTGCGATTTGTGTGGCGCCCAACTACCGCACAAGGACGGCCACTCCCTGTGCCTGTTCTGCCTAGGCCCCGATCACCCAGTCGAAGTGCCAGCACTGCCTCAGTTTCAGCGCGGCTACCCAGAAAAGGCGGCAGCAATCCCTGGAAGCCCACCTTCTGAAGAAGAAAATGAGTTCAGTGGAGAAGGAGCTCAAAAAACTGAGGCAGGCGTCCACTTCCCCCGAAGGCCATCGGAAGAAGAAGAGGCACTGGGACAAAGGCTCCTCAACCGCGTCTCCCTCTGGAGTCGCGAGACGCCAAATAACATCCCCTCCGAGGATTGCTCTCGACAACCGCCTCAGAGGTTTCCAAGGGGGCGTTGGCCCGCCCATCTGGCTCACGCTCGGGCCTTGCGGGTGCCTCCGGGCAGTTGGAGGCCTCCGCCCCTGGTTCGGCCGCAGGCTCGCGGCCTACCACTGTGGGCGACTCCGGTAAGCCGGGCGTTGGCTCCTCCGACGTCCGC
Organism: Neoceratodus forsteri; assembly: GCA_016271365.2. NCBI lineage: Eukaryota > Metazoa > Chordata > Ceratodontiformes > Ceratodontidae > Neoceratodus > Neoceratodus forsteri. Next base: position 1,103,948,193 of record CM028133.1, on the reverse strand, counting down.
CCGGAGAGGGCCGGTAAGACGTCCGACCCTTTGGGGCAGCGCGCGGCCTCCACTCCACCAGACCAGGCCGATAACTGTACTCTGCCTGCCTCCAGTGATGGCTCTCATAAGTTGGACACCGGCTCCTCCGGCGCGCGCCCCTAAGCCTCATGTTGACTGGTCCGATGTCCGGCTGGCGAAGGAACCGACGATGGACCTCCCCACATCCATCGTACCCGGTTCTCCGCAGCCTTTGCTGCCGTCTGGGGAACCAGAATCTCCCCAACTTGACCCCGAGGATATTTCCCCTCCATCCCCGGGCGAAGCTGGGGATCTTCCATCTCAGTCAGTCCTTCCGCCACCTGGTGCGCCGGACCTGACGGTACCTCTGACGCCAGGGCCTCCACTGTCGGCCCTGACGCCGGCTTTACCGACACCGGGAGACATCCCGCTCCGGCGGGCTGTCTGCTCCGGCAGCCCCCGGCCCCTGGGTACCCCTCCGTCCTATCCGGCGGTGTATCGGGACCGCAATACTCAACGCCACAATACCCGAGCGGGCTACCCGCAGCGGGTTTTGAATCACGCTCCATCTGATTTACAACCCATATCCTAATCCCCGCCTTCTCCTCCTCCTCCACTTCCTTGGCGTCGGTGGACCTGCAGGAGACTGGCCTCCTGATTGGGCTGAGGCCAAGGCTCAGCTCACCAAAGAGGACGAGAGCCACCTTCCAACGACGGTGCCGTCCCAGGCTCCCGCATGTCCGAGGCGGCACACTCCCTCACCACCTCCGGATTCCAGGGTTCTTCCGTCTGGATCCAGAGAAGGGCAAGACACGCTTCTCCGGGGACTTCCTAAGGGGTCCGTTCCTCCCCCGGGTCGGGAAAGGGAGTCTCTTTCCTCTTCATCCTCTTCTTAACCCTCGGTCTCCTCGGATTCTTTCGACGGTTGCTCCGAAAGAGACGACGAGCCACGCTCTCCATCGAAGCCCAGGCCAAGGACTCCTCCGAAGTCTCCTCTGGAGGATCTTTCTTTTACAGAGTTGCTTTGGAAAATCCAGGAGGTTCATCAGTGGCACTCCCTGGAGCCAGATCCTCAGTGTCTGAAACTCGCTGAACATCTGGATCTGCCCGTGACAGCTCCTACCTTGGTGCCACCCTGGATAGAGCCTCGCGCCGACCTCGTTACCACAATATGGAAACAGCCGTCGGCCTTAGCCCCTCTTCCTAGGAAGTCGAACAGGCTATATCAGGCTCCAGAGGGTGTTGATTTTCTGGATTCCCTCCCTTGTGCCGACTCGGTCGTGATTAGCGCCGCTCACGGCCGGTCGGCCAACTCCAAACATCTTGGCTCATTGCCACCTGATAAGGAATCGCGCCTTCTGGACCAGTATGGGAGAAAGATTTACTCTTCCTCCACGCCGGGGATTAGGGCCCTGAACTATGTCGGCCATATGGGGGACTACCAGAAGGCCATTCTGACTCAGGCGGAAGCCAAACTGGACTGCTTGCCTGACTCCCGAGTCAAGCAGGAGTTGGCTGATCTTGTCCACTCTGCTCATTCGGCCAGTCGACACATGCTTCGTGCGACATACGATGCAGTGGACACTGCTGGGCGGAGCTCAGCTTTCGCTGTAGGCCTACGGCGTTATGCTTGGCTCCGTGTGTCAGGGTTGGTCCCGGAGGTGCAATCTGCTATCCAGGAAGCACCCTTACGGGGTTCGGTGCATTTCGGGGGTGATGTCAAGGACATCATCACCGAGTTGCAAGAGGAGGGGATGGCACTGAAGTCTGTTGATTCCATGTACCGTCCCCATCAGCAGCAGCGCCGTCCCGCTTCGCGAATGAGGTTAGTGGCGAAACCCCAGGGAAGGCGGGCCACAACGCGCGGGCCCCCACAGCTGCTAAGCCCCAGCCCAAAAAGGCAGCGGGTGCTTCAGCTGCGGCGCTGCCCCACACCATCTGACTCCTTTCCTCTCCCACTGCCTCCGGACTCCCCGGAGGAACCGGTAGGAGGGAGGTTTTCCCTCCACCTTCCAGGATGGGAGAGGATAACCACAGATTCTTGGGTGCTCCAACTCATAGCAGAAGGACACTCAATAGAGTTTCTTCAGAAACCACCCCGCCACCCCCCTCTGAAGTCATCGTATTCCCGGGAACATCTTCTCTTGGTCCAGGAGGAAATTTTGGCTCTCCTGCTGAAACAAGCAATAGAGCCTGTTCCCCTTCATCTGCGTGGGATGGGTTACTATTCCCATTTCTTCCTGGTCCCAAAGAAGACAGGAGATCTCAGACCAATTTTGGATCTCAGTTCCCTGAATCTTTTCATAGAATACAAAAGGTTCAGGATGCTCTCTTTGCAGAGCCTTCTGCCCCTCTCCGGCCGGGTCAATGGCTTTGTGCCCTGGATATGCATGATGCTTATCTGCACATTCCCATTCGCCCATCTCATCACAGATACCTTCGTTTTGTGTTCCAGGGGGACCACTACCAGTTCAAGGTGCTCCTGTTTGGTCTATCCTCAGCCCCAGTGTTTACCAAATGCCTGGCAGTGATGGCAGCCCACCTGTGTACCAGGGGTGCAGGTTTTCCCATAGCTGGACAATTGGCTCTTGTCGGCCTCGTCCAGGGAGGAACGCCTGCGTTACCTCTCCTTACCCAGCAGGTTTTTGCCTGCCTGGGTATTACCATCAACCATTCCAAGTCTCATCTGGACCCATCCCAGAAACTACAGTTTATTGGGGCAATTCTCGTTACGACCACGGGCAAGGCCTTCCTGCCTCCGGACAGGGCGTCCACCCTTCAGACCCAAATAAGTCTGTTGTCTGACCACAGGACGGTCTCTGCGAGGTCGGTCCATCGCCTTCTCGGGCTCATGGCGGCTGCTGTCCCATCGGTTCCTCGTGCTTGACTCCACATGAGGATTTCTCAGTGGACTCTACACTCTCAACGGGACCAGCTAGTGGACGACCTAGATCACCCAGTTCTGATCTTCTCGCCGATGCTTCGAGACTTGCAATGGTGGATGGTTCGAGAGAACCTGTTTCGGGGAGTTCCTTTCTTTCATCCTCCCCGCCCAGACTCTAACCACAGACGTCTCAGGCGAAGGTTGGGGAGCCCATCATCGGACCCAAGGCTCCTGGTCCAAGGTAGAACAAGCTCTCCACACCAATGTGCTCGAGCTTCAGGCAGTGTTGTACGCTCTCCAAGCCCTTCACCAATACATCCTTCCCGGCCACCTAGCTGTCCAGACGGACTACATGTGCATGGTGTGGTACATCAACAAACAGGGAGGGACTCGGTCCTATCCTCTTTGCATGGAGGCAGTGAGGGTTTGGGATTGGGCAACACAACACGACCTTCACCTCACGGAAGTTCGCGTTCCAGGAGTCGACAACACCCTAGCAGACAAGCTAAGTCGCTCTTCTGCTCTGACTCATGAGTGGGAACTGGACCAAGGGCTCCTTGACAATATCTTCCAACTTTGGGGAACACCACAGGTCGACCTGTTCACGTCCCCCCTAAATGCAAAACTTCCTGTCTTCTGCTCACTCGTTCCAGAGCGAGGCGCTGTCTGTAGACTGGAAGGACAGATTCGTCTATGCTTTTCCCCCAATTACACTTATCCCACGAGTCTTGCAGAAACTAGCTTCAGAAGGAGCACAAATGATTCTGATCGCTCCTTTCTGGCCCAGGCAAATTTGGTTCTCTCTTCTACAACAATACTCAGAGGATCCTCCTCTTCCTCTGCCTCTTCCTCTATCTCAAGGTTTACTGACCCAGGATCAGGGGACCCTGGTCCATCCAGTCCTCAAATCCCTTCAACTGCATGAATGGCTCCTGCCGACTTAGCCCACTCCCATTTTGGAGCGTCTCCCAAAGTGGCTGAGATTTTGGTGGAGGCCAGAAAACCCTCCACCGGATCCACTTATGCCATGAAGTGGAAAAGATTCACTATCTGGGCCTCTTTCAAGAACATGGAACCTTTCTCCTGTTCAGCGGGGCTTCTGCTGGAGTATCTACGTTATCTGTTTGACCTGGGTCTCAGCCATTCTTCTCTGAAGGTACACATGGCGGCCATCTCGGCCTATCATGTTCCCTTCACAGACAAAGCTTTCGCTCAACTGGAGGTCTCTAAGACCTTTCTCAGAGGGGTCCTCCACCTGAGGCCCCCCATCCATACTCCTGCTCCTCCTTGGTACTTGAACTTTGTTCTCGAGAAACTTACTCTCCCTCCCTTCGAACCTGCAGATTTGAAGTTCCTTTCGTGGAAGACTCTCTTCTTGGTGGCCATTGCTTCCGCTCGGAGAATTTCTAAGCTCCAGGCCCTGATGTGTAAAATCCCATACTTGACAAGGACCGGGTAGCTCTTCACTCAAATCCTAAGTTTCTCCCTAAAGTAGTAGCTGAGTCTACTCTAAATCAGTCCATAGAGTTACCTGCCTTTTTTACGCAGTACTCTAATCAAGGGGAGTATTTACTCCATACTATGGATATTCACCGGATTCTGAGATACTACACCAACAGGACGAAGGATCTCAGAAAGACTGATCAATTGTTTGTCTCTTTTGCTAACAATAGGGGAAGGCAAAGCTGTTTCCAAGCAATGCCTCTCTAAGTGGTTGGCTCATTGTATCACTTTCTGTTATGACAAATGCAACAAGACCCTCCTGGGTCAAGTCAGGGGCCACTCCACAAGAGGAGTAGCTGCTTCAGCAGCTTGTTTCAAGAATGTGTCTGCGGCAGACATCTGCGCTGCCGCCACATGGACTTCCGTCCATACTTTTACTAAACACTACAGTTTGGATGTTGCCTTTCGCCGTAGAGCAGGCTTCGGGCTGGCTATTTAACAAGGCCTCCTATCTTGAGACTTGCACAACCAGAACTGCTTTTGGGGTAGTTTTCCTCCTCCCGGTGCCTCTCTTTGTTCCAGACTGCTTGGGATTCAGTCTTATATGTAATTACCTACTGCAAGAGCCCTCTCGAAGTTAGATGGTACAGTTACGTAAGAACTTACCGTAACAGTAGATCTTCGAGAGAGGCTCTTGCAATAGGTAATACCTTCCCGCCCTCCATCCCCCTAGGCTTTATCAGCTCCTTTTCCATTGAAGGAAATATCCACTCCTCTCTCGTCCGGCCTCTTTTGGCCTGTGGCGGGAAAGAAATGGAAGGCGGGCGTCAGGGACCGCCCCTTTATACCGACGTCTCCTGATGCCGGTCACTTGACGTGGGGGGCGGTCCCTCGCCAGGGACTGCTAGCTAGAAATTTTTCTGTGGGGTCCTGCCGGCGTCAGTCCTATATGTAATTACCTACTGCAAGAGCGCCTCTCGAAGATCTACTGTTACGGTAAGTTCTTACGTAACTGTACTATCTTTGAGGGATGTCTCTTGCAACAAGTATGTTCCCTCCCTCCGTCCCCCTCTTTCTCTGAAAAAATGACTTTGTTCTACTTAGCACGTGGGAAGGGACACCTGTGGTACCTCGGTCCTCTCTTAGTGAGCTGAATCTGGCGGGGAACTGAGGATACCAGGGGCTGCCCACTGTTGTATAGGAAGCAGGATGAGGATGTCATCTGTGTGCGGCCCTTGGTGAAAGACTGCTAGAAGAGCTGCCGTGTACCACAGCGACCTCTGGCGACTACCCAAGTGTATTACCTGCTGCAAGAGACATCCCTCAAAGATCTACTGTTACGTTAAGTTTTTACATAACTGTACTTTCTAGGAGTGGTTTATGGTGTACTTCCACACGGACCCACCCGACCTCCCCTGGCAGTGGTGCACAGGTATGCTTCCAGTGGGCTAGAACTGGCCTCACAGGGCGGTGCTAGGAGAGTTACCACCCTGGTAGATGGGAGGAGCCAGCTTGAAGACTGTCCGGCAGGATTTAAAGGGGAAAGGACGCTGCCAGAACGTGTGGATGTACACCATATACCGCTCGTAGAACTACTGTTACAGGTGAGTAACCTGATCTTCCCTTGTCAATCTTCACCATTCATTACTACTTGGGGGTAGTGCCGGAGGTGCGCACCCGCTCGGAGATTTTTTTTTTTTGCCGCTCCAGTGCGCCGCCCCGAAGAAAGCGATGCGTCATGCGCGAGGGCAGCCAGGTGCGCGAGACTCCTCCTCCATCTCAGTTCTCCTTTCTCCGCTATCGAGGCTGCACCTGCTGCACGGTTAAATACAGTTAGGCCTTCTGCGTCATAGAATTCCAGACTTTCTCCTGCTTTTCTCAACGCAGTCATCGGTAAGACAGTTCTTTTTATAATTTTCTTCGGCGCCGAGAGCTTTTGCTGTTTTTAGTCTAAATTTTTTGCATCATGCCGGTTTGAGGCAAAGCGTATATGCCGAGAAGGCAGGCGCGCCTTTGCGTTGAATTGCTCCACTGGCGGCATTTTTTCCGTCGGACCCGGCATGATGTTTGTCTTCGTTGCCTGGGACCCAACCATGATATGGATGCATGCGACGCCTGTTTCTCGATGGACTGTCGCGTCCTAGAAGTCTGCGCATTTAAGATCGGCCAGGCCCCGCCGACTTTCCGGGGACGGCGCCGCTCCAGGGATTCCCAGGTAAGGTCTCTAGGCCCTTCCTCCGGGTCCCCTCTCAGGCCTATACGGTCTGTAGGGGAGGAGGCTTCCTCATCTTCTCTTGCCGAAGAGGAAACTTCTTTAGCGGTGTCGGTGGAATGCCGAGGTCCCTCCCGGGGCCACGGCGGGGACACCGCCTCGGCAGTCACCCCCTCGGAGGTGCAGGCTCCCCCAGTGTCGAGGCCCACGTCTGCTGGTCCCAGCATCGGTGGACCCTTGATGCTGCCTTCCAGCGCCATTTCGAATCCCGGAGCAGTTTGCGGCACGGTGATCGAGACGGCGGTGTTGGCGGAGCCGTGTTGGCTCTCAGCACCGCCCGTGGCGCTGCAGGCCCGGTTGGCTCTTCCAACAGTGCCAGATGGGGTCCCAGCACTGAGGGCGGTGCCGTGGGTTTGGCCGGCGCCATTGGGGGGTCGGGGCTGGGCCTGGGTGTTGCGGGTGGTCCGGGGTAATCCAGCACCAGCACCATCCGTGGCGCCGTTTCACTGGAGACCCCGGGGTTGCCAGTATTGTGGTCCAGGCAATCTCTTCCTTCTTGGAGGACGATGACTCAGATGTGGACCCGTCCTGGCACCCTGACTCTTCGGAGTCAAGGTCTCCGGTGGCACGAGGTGCTAGGCGGCCCAGCGCGCCTATTCCTCTGTCCCTCTGCCGTCCTCCCTGAGGCCCACCCCCAGGCTGGGGTGGTCTGGGGTCCCGAGGCGCAATGGAAGCGGGGGTGGAGGGAGGGCTCTCCCTTCTGAGGGTCGTGGCAGCTGCCGGCCTGGTGGTGCTGCACCTCGGGGTGGGGGGTCGCTGGGGTCGAGGAGGAGGGCGTTCTCGGAGTTCGAGGGGTCGAGGGACAGGGTTCAGGCGTCTTGGTCTCTACTTACCACTTCTTGGGGTGCGGGTAGGAGCCATAGCTCTGGGTCCCATCTTTCCCTCTTGGACCCCAGGGACCCCTCTGGTGGCGTTGCTGTGGGCTGCCCTTCTGGATCCATGCAGTCCCAGGTTTGTCACAGGGGAGGATCCCTTCTTGGCTCTGCCAGGCCTCGCATCACCAGGGTTCCGTTTTGCAACCTGGTCTGTTGTCTGGGATCCCGCCAGCTCGGGCTCCATTCCCCCGGATTCCAGAGCCCCAGCAGAGGACAATTGCCTTGCCGTAGGTGCCCTTCTCCCATTCCTCTGTAGCCACCCCACGCTCTCCCAGACCATGTCGGTCCCACGGACCCGTTATCCTGGGAGACGTTCAGAGGTTCTGCGGCGGCCTTCCCCGCATATGTTAGGTACATGAATGAGCGGGTTTTTCGCCCATCCCCACCACAGCAGGAGTCCTCTGGACACTCAAGTTCTCCATCATCCTCGTCTCCCTCCTCTGAGGGAGAGGAACCCACTGCTCATCTCTCTCCTCCAGTGCTGATTTCACTGAATATCAGCGATTCCTTTCGAGGATGATGAGGGATCTTCAGATTTTCTTTGTTAGGCGAGATAATACTGAACGGGAGACGCGTGAATTCCTTGGCGAATTCGGTGCCCAGCATCTGGTGGTACTGTCCTGGCCTATTCCCTTCCAGGAGGCGTCTATCCACTCCTGGCAGTCGCCAGCCGCCCTTTCTCCTGCCCCGGCAGACTGCCAACGTAGGTATTGTGCCCCATCGGAATCTCTAGGTACTCTCCCCAACCCACCCTCGGGATTGGCATACCTAGAGACTCCCTCCGGGCGCACGACCGTCCACCGGACTCAGATTCTCTACAGTTTGACCGGGGGGGAAGAGTGTTTTCTTCCTCTCGTGCGATGTCTTGCATTGCATCTCATCAGGCCCACCATGCTGCCTATGGTAGGCATTTGTGGTCGATGCTTTCCCAGATCTTAACATCAATGCCTGATATGGGGCAAACCAGACAAGCTATTGCCCTCTCTGCTATAGGTCTGATGCTGGCAAGACACCAAGCAAGGGCATCTTATGACGCCAGTGAGGTGGCTTCCAGGCTTGCAGGAACAGCGATCTGTATTAGACGGACGGCATGGCTTCGTCTATCAAGGTTGTCACCCCTGGCCCGGAATAGGGTGATTCGCTCTGTTTTCCGGGGGACCTGTCTCTTTTCCTCCAGAGCTAGGAGACTTCTGCAGGGGCTTCCTCCGTCTCCCCGTCCTCGGGGGACACCTCCTAGCTCTTCTCCCCCATAGGCTTCTCTCTTGATTAGCCCAGCGTCTTCCCCTTTTGTTTCTCACCAACAGGAGGCTGGGGGTCTTGCTCCCTCAGGGTTTCTTATCCCCACCCCCCCTTGGGGGGGGGGGCTTGGTACTCACCCAAGCAGTAATGAATGGTGAAGATTGACAAGGGAAGATATGAAAATTACGTACCTACCGTAATTCTTGACTTCTCTTGTATCTTCACCATTCATTACTGATACCCGCCCACCTTCCCCTCAGTGGCCTCCTACTGTGGCGTCTCCCCTTCCCGTCTCATTCCTCTCCCTTCCTTTGGCCTTTATGCCAAAAAAATAAAATCATTTTGTTTTCCGTTCTTCTTGAATGGATCTTTTTTCCTCAAGGTAAAGAGGAACGAGTAGGGTCTTTTTCACCTATTCTGAGGGAACCCTTTCTGACTGTCCCTAGGGGGTGACCTCTGGGCACCTTAACCGCGTTGCTCAGTTCACAGCTTAAGAGACTGTCCCTTTGGCTCGGCCTCAAAAATTTAAATTACCCCTGGCAGGTGGTGTTATTGTCAGCTCATTCTGGCCGGTGCTTCTGGTACTTCTTTAACCTTAAGTGGTTGTTCTTGCCTTGCCTTCAGGGAGTCTGAGTTCCCACTCTATCCTTTCAGACAAAGCTGCCTTCTGTAGGGCTTAACCCCTCCCCATACACTTCTGTGTTAGCACTTAACAGGGTGCTAAAGGGGCTTAATCCCCTTCCTAGTTGGGCGCTCTCTTTCCGGAACAGATTTTCTGCCCGGGCAGTCTGTGAGCTCTCAGCTAGAGTGTAGGGGGCTGGCATGATGGGAGGTTAGAGAATCTGCCCCTTGTGTCCAATCTGTACATGTGGTTCAGTTGAACCTTCTCTCAGTCCTGTCAGGAGGGATTCTTGCTCCCTTGATCTTCCTGGACATAAGTCTCCACCACTCATTCACACTAGTGGGATTAGCGCCGGAGGCACTAAGACCCATCGGGAGCAAACTTTTTGCTGGAGGGTCGGCGCGAGAGACGGCGCCGCGAGCAGCGGCTCGAGCGGTAATGACCATCTCGGCGACGACCCTCCAACCGCCTCAGTTCCTTTTTCCCGCCGCCGAAAGCGCTTCAGTGACGACGCCGTCATTTAGTCGGGAGTCAAACTTCAAACTAGCGATAGTTTTCAGTTTGTTTTTTGTAACTTTATCACGATAAGTAGTATCGCTAATTTTATTCTATTTTCGTTAAATTTTTCTAATATTTAAATTTTACTTGAAGAAGTCTCGGCCTACTGGACGGAGTCGACCATGAGCAGGTCAGGTGACGGTAGGGAGACTTCGTATGAAAGCTGTTCAGTAGGCCGGGCTGGGTCCGGTCAGCCTCCTTCTCCTCAGCGGGGTTCCGACAACGGTCAGTCCGATGCCGGGGGATGGGCGGTCCCCCGCCGGGCATAAAATAAGCGGTCGCATTCTCGGCACCGTTCGACCTCGAAGCTCTTCTTGGCCCACAGGTCAAAAGAAGGCATCACTCGAAATTCGCCCTCACAAGTATATCTCTTGGCGTCAGCGCTCGGTTATCGTTGCTAGTTGCCGGTCTCCTTCTTCGGAGTCGCCAACTTCCGGTAATCGTCGTCCTTGACATCGGAGTCCCTCCCGCCTATAGGTAGGACTCCAGATGAGCAGTTTCATCAGTGGGCCGCTCTTATGGAGCAGTGGGCTCGGAGGTTGGTTCTTCTGCCTGGCTCGGTTGCCTCGGGCCCTCGGGCCCTCCGGCGATCAGGTAGGCGGTTGGACCTTCCTGAGTCGCGTGGCGCCTTCTTGCGTGCCAGCGACTCTGCTTAGGTGTTTCCCCTCACATGGCTGCGCGCAGGGGCCTCACCGATGCCCTTATCTCCTGTTTTTTCTTCTCTGGCATTCCAGGTTCCTGGGACTTTTCCGGCGCCTGCGCGGGGTCTCATGGCGCCCGGTGGTGCCGTTGGATGAGAGTGGCGCCGTTCACGGTGTCGTTCTGCGGCGCCGATCGGCGGCGTCATCCGGCGGTGCCGTCGCGTTCTGCGTCCAGCGGCGCGGCGAAGCGCTTGCAGGCGCATGCCTCTTGGCCATCGCCTCCTGTGCCGTCTTCAGCCCGTTTGCCCTCGCGCCGCGCAGCCCTTGGGGACTCTCCTTGTTTTCTGCTATTTCCTCTCCTAATTTTCACTCCTTTCCTGTCCAAACAGTCCTTTCTGGACCATCAGGAGATGATGTTGAGCCTGACCCAGACCTTCGGTTGGGTGATGAAGTGGAGAAACAGGATCTTTCTTTGCTACAGAGCCTGTGGTCGAGGACCTGTCCTTTAAGTCTCTGTTGAAGAACCTGGGATCCACTCTTTCTCTCCAGACTACAGACATCGATCCTGGGAAGATATTAAGACTCCAGTATCTTCATGCTTAGGAGATCCCTACGGATTTGACTCCTCCGATCCAGCCTTCCTTCGAGACGCTGTCTCAAATGGTATGGAATAATCCTGCTCTTATTCCCTCAGTGGCTAAATCCATTGATAAGAAGTATTCAGCTCCCAAGGATCGTCACATTTTGGCATCCCAAGCCTTTACGGATCCTATTGTAGTCCTGGCAGAGAATGACAAGGTCGTTCTTCCTCAAACTACTACAGCTCGACCTATTAACAAAGAGTCTCGTAAGATTGATACTTTAGGTAAGAGAGTCTTTGCTGCCTCCACTCTAAGTATCGTGTTGCCAGTTATCAAGGCTATTTTTCTCAGTATGAGTATATCCTGTGGCACTCTATGAAAAGAATGGTTGAAGCTCTTCCAGATTCGATTCCAAGTCAGAGCTTCTTCTGACCGTTATTAGAGGTATTGAGTCCAATAACCAACAGGTCAAAGCCGCCATGGGCGCTTCGACACTGCTTCTCGCTCAGCAGCCGCTGGATTTGTACTGGCGCCATTCCTGGCTGCGTACTTCTGGCTTCACGAATGATGCTCAGCAGCAGGTGATGGCGCTGCCTTTGATGGCTCCTTTCTTTTGGCCCTCAGGTGGAGCAAGCCTTAGAGGCCACTCAGAAGACTAGATCGGCCATTGGGTTGGCCAGACCTCCGCCTGTCCCTCTCGGGGCATGTGAACAGACGCCAGTTCTCATAGTCACAGTCCTTTCAGGCAGAGGCAGGGAAGCTTCCATAAGCCAACCTGCCCAACCTCAAAAGAAGACGCAGCAGAAAGCGCAGGGGCCTAAAGCTCCCAGTGCTACCTTATGAGTCGTTGGCCCGTTCCATCCACTCTGCCCGAGGTGGAACTTTCTCCTCCGTGGAGGTCGCCTGATGTACTTCTACAACCAGTGAAGTCCATAATTTCTGACAAATGGGTCCTTCGGATAATTCGCGAGGTTATTCTCTCCAATTTCTTGAAACCCCCGAATTGTCCTCCCAGACGACAACCCAGGTTGTCGGCCTCTCAATCAGACCTCCTCACCATGGAGATCCAGGGCCTTCTGAACAACAGGGCAATAGAACTGGTGCCCCCATTCTGTGAACACAGGGTTCTACTCCCATTACTTCTGGTTCCAAAGAAATCTGGGGATGCGCCCCATTCTAGACCTCAGAAAGTTAAACAAATTCTCCCCAGGGAGAAATTCAAGATGATTTCCCTAGGTACCCTGTTACCCTTGCTGCATCAGCACGACTGGCTGGCCTCTCTGGATATGCAGGATGCTTACCAGCATATCCCCGTCCACCCGACCCATCGCTAGTTCCTCAGGTTTGTAGCTTTGGGTCAGCATTATCAGTTCAGAGTCCTGCCCTTTGGGCTATCCTCGGCGCTGCGAGTTTTTACAAAGTGTTGTGCAGTTCTCGCGGCGCATCTCAGGAAAGTCGGACTCCGAGTGTTTCCTACCTGGACGATTGGCTTTGCAAGCCCTTCTGTCCAAGGGACTTTGGAAGCCGTGCAAGCCGACTTCCTCGTCTTCTCACGTCCATGGGAGTTCTGCTGAATTTGAAAAATCTCAACTGCAACCCTCCCAGAGGCTCCTTTTCATAGGGACGCTCTAGACACCTCTTCAGCGAAGGCTTTCCTTCCAGAGGACAGAAGACTCGACATCCTTGAATGGCCCGTTACATCAGGGAGAACCAATCGGTTACAGCTCTCTCGATGCAACGCATGTTGGGTCTCATGTGCCCTCGGTCTTCACTGTCCCTCTGGCCCGACTGCACATGAGAACCACCCAATGGATGCTCTCCACTCAGTGGTCCCCGACCTCTCACCCCCAGTCTTATCCCATCAAGGTGACGGAGCCCCTTCGAAGGTCTCTCACCTGGTGGTCTCAGAGAGCAATCTCCTGGAAGGATTCCCCTTTGCTCCCCCGGATCATCAGATCTCCATCACCACAGACGCATCGCTAATGGGATGGGGAGCTCACTGTCTCTCCCTCCACACTCAAGGTGTATGGACTCAGTTCGAAACTCATCTCCACATGAATGTCCTGGAGATGAGAGCGGTCCTCTATGCAATCCGAGCTCTGAAGGATGTCCTTTGTCACAAGAACATTCTCCTTCAAACGGACAACAAAGCAGTGATGTATTACATCAACAAGCAAGGCGGTGCTCATTCTTATCCCCTTTGCAGGGAAGCAGTGAGGGTGTGGGAGTGGTGCTTGGAGCACAAGTCTCTGATTCAAGCGGTTTATCTGCCGGGTATACAAAACGACCTAGCAGATCACCTCAGCAGAACGGAGGCAGACCCTCACGAGTGGTCTCTCGATCCAGCCGTAGCTCGGTCCCTGTTCAAAGAGTGGGGGACTCCAGACCTGGACCTTTTTGCATCCCCACTCAACGCAAAACTGCCTCTCTTCTGCTCCAGAAATCCAGGGCCTGGCATTTTCTGTCAGGATGCGTTCAGGCTGCGGTGGACAAAACGCTTTCTTTACGCCTTTCCACCGCTTCCTCTAATCCAGAGAGTACTCAAGTTCGAGTCTCAGGGGACCAAGATGATTCTCATTGCTCCTTCCTGGCCTCGGCAACTATGGTTTCCTCTACTCAACAGTATGTTGGCAGCCTCTCCGAGACCACTTCCTTTGCAAATCAGTCTTTTGACTCAGGGTTCGTTGGTCCATCCCAACCTGAAATCACTTCACCTTCATGCTTGGCTCCTGAAGAGATAGAAGTGAATCGGTTCAACGTCCTCGTAGAGTCTCAGACATCCTTTTGGCTGCTCGGAAGCCAACCACCAAAACGCACGCCCAAATGGAAACGTTTTCTCTCTGGTGTGCAAAATCCTTGGAACCTTTTCCTGTCCTCCTGGCAAGGTTCTGGAGTATCTTTGGACCTGTCAAACTTAGGTCTTCAGTACTCCACAGTTAAAGTTCACCTTAGTGCCATCTCAGCGTTCCATGAGCGGTTTCTTCCTAACTCTGGCTCAGTTACCTATGGTGAAGAGATTTCTTAGGGGATTCTCCATACCAGACCCCTGTTAAGCGTCCAGTTGCAGCCTGGGACATTAACCTGGTGCTGGACATGCTCACTCGAAGCCTTCGAACCCTTAGCTACCTGTGAGCTAAAATTTCCTACCTGGAAGACTGCCTTCCTGGTGGCCATTACCTCAGCCACGAGGGTCTCTGAGATACATGCCTGGTTACGGACCCTCCGTATACTGTATTCCATAAAGACAAGGTAGTTCTCCGTACTCATCCTAAATTTCTTCCCAAGGTTGTGTCAGAATTCCATCTAAACCAACCTCTGGTACTTCCCGCTTACTTCGCTAATTTCCAAAATGAAGGGGAACGAGCTCTTCATTCCTTGGATGTTAAGAGAGCCTTGCGGTTCTATTTAGATAGAACCAAGGATGTTCGCAAGACTCAGCAACTGTTCGTTTCTTTCAGCGACACCCGGCTGGGTCAACCTGTCGCTATTAGATGCATCTCTTCATGGTTAGTGGCATGCCTTCGTCATTGCTATTCCATGGCTCAAGTTAAATTAGAAGGTAGAGTGTACGCTCACTCTACTAGGGCGGTCGCGGCATCCCTAGCGGAAATTGCAGTGTTCCAATTGCAGATATATGCAACGCCACCTGGAGCTCAGTGCATACCTTCACACTATGCACTGGATGTTCATGCTAGGCTAATATTCCGCATTCGCAGAACTATCTTCACGGGCTTCTATCTTAGACGCATGAGCTCTGGCTCTCCTGCAGCCCTTTGGGGGATTATCAGCTTGGTACTCTCCACTAGTGTGAATGAGTGGTGGAGACTTACGTCCAGGAAGATAGGAAAATTACGTACCTACCGTAATTCTTGATCTTCTTGGACGAGTCTCCACCACTCATTCACACGCCCACCCTCCATCCCCCGAGCTCACCGCTGTATTGGTCTTCACTCCCTCAAATCTTTAGGCCGTGAGGACTTCTTCTGACCCTTCTTACACGGGTCATCACGGACTATCTTATGTCCGTTTTAATGTTGGGTTTACTCTTTACGTTAGTTGCGCTGCACCTCCTTGGTAAAAGGTACTGAGGCGGTTGGAGGTCGTCGCCGGAGATGGTCATTACCGCTCGAGCCGCTGCTTTCGGCGCCGTGTCTCGCGGCGCCGTCTCTCGCGCCGACCCTCCAGCAAAAAGTTTGCTCCCGATGGGTCTTAGTGCCTCCGGCGCTAATCCCACTAGTGTGAATGAGTGGTGGAGACTCGTCCAAGAAGATCAAGAATTACGGTAGGTACGTAATTTTCCTTTTTTGGTTCCGAGCTTATAATCCTCTCAACCAATATATCTATGGGCAGTGTTCTCCCCTCTCAGCATACCTTGTTTTCTTCCCTTTCTTCTTCTTCTTCTCCTTTTCTCTTTCTATCTGTTCCTCCCTTGGAGCAGCCCCAGAAGGGAGGCCCCATGGTCCCTCAGGGTAGGAATTTCTCTCCTCTGTCTGTTCTCTCCGCTTATTCCTTTTCAGTTTGTATCTTTCCTTTTTCTGTCCCTCGGCTCTCTTGCCTCACTCTCCTTTTTCCTTACCCTTTGTTTCGCCTCTCAGCTACCAGAACTGAGATGATGGAGGGAGGTCTCGGCACCTAATGGCTGCTCCTACAGCGCATGGCATGTACGTCGGCTCTGGGGCAGCGCTGTTGGAGCCGGCTCTGAAAAAAGAAAAAAAATAATCTCCCGTAGCAGGTGCGCGCCTCCGGCACTACCCCAATCAGTAATGAATGGTCAAGATACAAGAGAAGATCAAGAATTACGGTAGGTACGTAATTTTCATTTTTTTTTGTTTTTGCGTCTTTTACTCTCTTCCAAGGAGGTGAATTAGTACTTTCTGTGACTGGGTTGAATACGGCCCTGTCCCAGTTGTTATGCAGAAGGTGTTTAAATGGAAGGGTCTGTTGTATCCTCTCCTTTTCTGTCTTCTCTGGTTGCGCAGCCAACCTTTCTCCTGAGTCCTAGGACTTGATCACCCAGATGGTCTTGCAGTTCTCTGCCTCGAGTTATCTCTGTACCCTCACTTGTTGTTCTGTCTTTTCTTCCCCCTTGCATATCTACGGTATAAAAATATATGTGATTTTTTGTAGAAATGTAATTGATACTGGGATCCCTTTGTTTAAAACTATATATAGCTATACTGTTGAAATGATTGCAAAGCTAAAACTGTGTGCAGTTATATTGTTGAAATGATTGCAAAGCTATTTGGAACTCAAGGGGTTAAACTGAGATACAATTTTTAAGCCTTTTGCAGAAGATGTAAACAAGAAGTTAGTTATGGGTAAGTGTCCTTTTTGCTGCATCTGGTGAAACTGCCAAGAACATTGGAAACTTGCAAGAACACTGTGAGAAGCATGTTATTTTCTTAACGTGTTCCTGCACAGAATTATAAAAAGGAGCTGCAGTGCTTTGCAAAAGAGACAGAGACTGAGACTGGAAATTGAGAAGAAACCCAGATGGACTTTCTCTATTTATACTGCCTTTGTAAATACGAACAGTTTTTATTTTTTATTTTACTGTTATTAATAGTAAATCACTTGCTGCGAATTTTACAACTACTTCTGGTTTTCCTGTGCTTCCTGACCTGTACCTAGACGACGCTCTCTAAAGCTGAAGTATCTCATTTTCCATCCTGCAGCTACCTCCAGCCTCAGCCTACTGGTAGCATAGACTCGTTTCAAGGTGCAGCCTCCATCTCTAATGCTAGGAGGTGAAGATGGGGAGTTTTGGGCTTTATTTTTCTGTATACTCAGCCTGTCAAGCTGATCTTCCTGGACATTAGGTCTCTACCACTCATTCCCACTATTGGGATCTACGTCAGAGGCGCTAGGACCCAGCGTGAGCAAACTTTTTGCAGGAGGGCCAACGCCAGAGATGGAGCCACAAGCCTCTGCTCGTGCGGCAATGACTATCTCAACGTCGACCCTCCAACCGCCTCAGTTCCTTTTTTCCCCACCGTCGAGGGCGCTTCAGTGACTACGTCGCTCGCCCGCCGGGAGTCGAACTTCAAACTAGCGACATAGTTTTCGGTTTTTTATTTTGTAGTATTTTTCAAATAAAGTACTAAAGTACTGCTTACGATAATTTATTCTTACTGAAGAAAGAAGTCTCAGCCTGCATTGAGGGAGTCGACCATGAGCGGGTCAGGTGACTGTAGGGAGACTTTGTATGAAAGCTGTTCAGTCAGCTGGGTTGGGTCCAGTCCGCCGTCTTCTCCGGAAGGGGGGGGTCTGACAACGGACGGTCCAATGCCCGAGCAGAAGGGCGGTCCTCCCAGAAGCATAAAAGAAAACGGTCACATTCTCTGCACCGTTCGGCGTCGAGCTCTTCTTCGGTCCGTAGGTAAAGAAAGTGAAGGCATCACTTGAGGTCGCCTTCTGATATGTCTGCGTGTTGACGGTCGGTCATTGGGGTCAGTTGCCAGTCTCCTTTTCCGGAGTCGCCGGTTTCTGTTTCTGGTCACCAACCTCTTAGACATCGGAGCCCTTTCCCGCCTTCCGGTAGGGCTTCCGATGAGCAGTTTCATCAGTGGGCCGCTCTTATGGAGCAGTGGGCTCGGAGGTTGGTCCAGCTGCCTGGCCCGGTCACTCCGGGGCCTTCGGGTTCTTCAGGAGATCGGGCAGGGCGATTGGGCCTTCCTGGTCATTCGGCGCTCTCTTCGGTGCCGTCAACTCTGCGCTCAGGTGTCTTCCCCACACACACACACACACGCCTGCGGCGCAGGGGGCCACACAGATGCCTCTATTTCCTGGTATTCTTTCTTCTTTCTCCTAAAATCCAAATTTCCGGGGCCCTGGGTTGGTGTCAGCGTTGGTGGGTCACTCAGCACCGTCCTCGGTGCCGATGAGCCTGTCAGCCAATCTTCAGGGCTTCTCCTCTCCAAATTCTTTTCCTCCTTCTTTTCCTCTGCTGATTCTCATTCCTTTCCTGTCCATACAGTCCCTCCTGGACTGTCAGGAGATGATATTGAGCCTGACCCAGATCTTAGACTGGGTGGTGATGATGTGGAAGGAGCAGGACCTAATTCTGTTACAGAGCCTGTGGTCGAGGACCTGTCTTAAGTCTCTGTTGAGAAATGTGAATTCCACTCTTTCTCTCCAGACTATGGACATCGATCCTGGGAAGCTTTTTAAGACTCCAATAACTTCATGTTCCGGACATCCCTATGGATTTAACTCTCCCGGTACAACCCTCGTTTGAGACGCTGTCTCAAATGGTATGGAATAGTCCTGCGCTCATTCCTTCTGTGGCTAAATCCATAGATAGGAAGTATGCTGCTCCCAAGGATCGACCTATTTTGGCATCCCAAGCCTTTGCAGATCCTATTGTAGTCTTGGCAGAGAATGATAAGGTCGTCCTTCCTCAGACTACTACAGCTCGACCTATAAACAAAGAATCTCGTAAGATATATACTTTAGATAAGAGAGTCTTTGCTGCATCCACCCTGGGTATGCGTATCACCAGCTACCAGGGCTATTTCTCTCAATATGAGTGTATTCTTTGGCATTCGCTCAAACAAATGGTTGAAGCTCTACCGGACTCGGACACTAATTCAGAGCTTCAAGCCATAACCAGGGGTATAGAGTCCGACAATCAGCAGGTTAAAGTGGCTATGGATGCCTTCATTACAGCCTCATGAGCGGTGGCGGGCATTTGTACCCGCTGCCATTCCTGGCTGCGCACTTCAGGTTTCACGAATGATGCCCAGCAACAGGTCATGGCGTTGCCCTTCGATGGTGTGCATCTCTTCGGACCTCAAGTGGAACAGGCTCTAGAGGCCACACAAAAGACTAGGTCAGCTGTTAAATTGGCTCTACCTCCTCCCTCCCCCTCTCGAGGGGGAGTTAACAAACGCCAGTTTCATAAGTCAGTCCTTTCGAGGGAAAGGCGGGGGGGGTCAATAAAAACCAAGCCCCTCCACCTCAGAAGAAAACACAACAGAAGGCACAAGGACCCAAAGCGCCCAGTGCTGCCTTCTGAGTTGTTGGCCCAAGTCCCACCTCAGCTGCCCGAGGGGGACTCTTCCTCAGCGGTGGGAGGTCATCTGACTCAATTCTACAATCGGTGGAAGTCCAGAACATCGGACAAATGGGTCCTCCGGGTAATCTAGGAGGGGTATTCCCTCAGTCTTTTGGAGAACCCTCCGGATCGTCCCCCCAAACAGCCCAGGCTGTCAGTACTTCAGTCAGAACTTCTCGCCTCAGAGATACAAGGCCTTCTGAACAACAGGGCAGTGGAAGTAGTTCCGCTGGATCAACGGAACACAGGGTTCTTCTCCCATTACTTTCTGGTTCCAAAGAAAACCAGGGGCATACGCCCCATTTTGGACCTCAGAAAATTAAACAAATTTCTTCCCAAAGAGAAATTCAAAATATTGCTAGGAACCCTGTTACCTTTGCTTCATCAACACGACTGTTTAGCCTTGCTGGACATGCAGGATGCTTACCAACATATCCCTGTTCACCGAAGGCATCACAAATACCTGAGGTTCATGGCTTTGGGCCAGCATTATCCGTTCAGAGTCCTGCCCTTTGGGCTGTCCTCGGCGCTGCAAGTTTTTACAAAGTGTTGTGCAATACTCGCAGCGCATCTCAGAAAAATCGGAATACAAGAGTACCCATACCTGGACGACTGGCTTCTAGCACGCCCTTCCAGGCAGGGAACCCTCGACGCCGTAGCCACAGCCTCAGACTTTCTCACCTCCATGGGAGTCCTGCTAAACCTCAAGAAATCACAGCTGCAGCCCTCCCAGAGGCTCCTTTTCATATAAACTCTTCTGGACACCTCCTGTGCAAAAGCTTTTCTACAAGAGGACAGAAGGAACGATATTCTGCAGATGGCCCGATACATCAGAGAGAACAGCTCGGTAAGGGCTATCTCGATGCAGCGGATGCTAGGTCTCATGGCATCCTCTGTGTTCACTGTACCCCTAGCATGCCTGCACATGAGAATCTCTCAGTGGATGATCAGTACTCAGTAGTCTCCTACCACTCACCCTCAGTCCTTTCTCATCAAGGTGACAACCTCTGAAGAAGTTACTCACTTGGTGGTAACAAGAGGACAACCTTCTGAAAGGGTATCCCTATGCGCCATCTCGAGCATCAAATTTCCATTACCACGAACACGTCCCTGATGGGGAGGGTAGCTCACTGTCAGACTCTCCACGCTCAAGGTACATGGACTCGGGAGGAGTTCCAGCTTCACATAAATGTCCTAGAAATGAGGTCCGTCCTTTATGCAGTCCGGGCTTTGAAGGACATTCTCTCTTTCACAAAAACATTCTCCTTCAAACGGACAACAAAGCAGTGATGTATTACATCAAGAACCAGGATGGTGCTCACTCTTACCCCTTATGCAGGGAAGCGATGAGAGTGTGGGAATGGTGCTTGGAGCACAAGGCTCTAATTCAGGTGGTCTACCTGCCGGGAGTGTAGAACGAACTGGCAGACCGTCTCAGCAGAACAGAGACATCCTCATGAATGGTCTTTCGACTCAACCGTAGTTCAGTCACTATTCACAGAGTGGGGAACTCTAGACCTGGGCCTTTTTGCATCCCCACTCAACACAAAACTGCCTCTCTTCTGCTCCAGAAATCCAGGGCCTGGCATCTTCTGTCAGGATGCATTCAGACTGCAGTGGAAAAAACGCTTTCTATACGCCTTTCCGCCTCTTCCTCTAATTCAGAGGGTACTTCTCAAGTTAGAGTCCCAGGGGGACAAAATGATCGTCATTGCTCCCTTCTGGGCTCGACAACAATGGTTTCCGTTACTCAACAGTATGTCGGTAACTCCTCCAAAAGCGCTTCCCCTTCAAACAAACCTTTTGACTCAGGGGGCCTGTGGCCCATCTCAGTCTGAGATCGCTTCACCTTCACGCTTGGCTCCTGAAGAAATAGAAGTGAACAGGTTCAGTGTCTCTCTCAGAGTTTGATATCCTTCTGGCTGCGCGCAAGCCAGCCACTAGGAAAACTTACACAGCCAAATGGAAGCGTTCTTCACTCTGGTGTGCAAAATCCTCTTTGAACCCTTTTCCTGCCCACTAAATAAAGTTCTAGAGTACTTTTTAGACCTCTCAAATTCAGGTCTGCAATACTCTACAGTCAAGGTTCACCTTTGTGCCATTTCAGTTTATCATGAGCCAGTACTTTCCTTGTCACTGGCTCAGTTACCTGTGGTTAAGAGATTTCTTAAGGGTATTCTGCATCCCAGATCTCCTGTCAGACGTCCAGTCGCAGCCTGGGACATTAATCTTGTGCTAGACATGCTCACTCAAAAACCTTTCGAGCCTCTAGCTACCTGTGAGTTGAAATTTATCATTTGGAAAACTGCCTTCCTGGTAGCCATTACCTCGGCCCGCAGGGTCTCTGAGATACATGCCTTGGTCACAGACCCCCTGTATACTGTTTAATAAAGACAAAGTAGTTCTTAGGGCCCATCCTAAGTTTCTCCCTAAGGTTGTTTCAGAATTCCATCTAAACCAACCTTTGGTCCATCCTACTTACTTTGCGAACTTCCAAAATGAAGGGGTGCGTTCTCTTCATTCTTTAGACGTCAGAAGAGCTTTGCGTTTCTATTTAGACGGAACGAAATAATTTCGCAAAGCTCAACAACTGTTTGCTTCCTTCAGCGAGACCCGGCTGGGTCAACCTGTCGCTATCAGATGCATTCCAGCATGGCTGGTGGTATGTCTTCACCACTGTTATTCCATGGCGCAGGTTAAGCTGGAAGGCAGAGTGCACGCTCACTGTACTAGAGCAGTTGCGGCATCCCTGGCGGAGATCCACAGCGTGCCTGTTGCAGATATTTGCAGTGAAGCTACCTGGAGCTCAGTGCATATTTTCTTCAAACACTATGCCCTGGATGTCCATGCCAGACGACATGTTTCGTTTGGCAGATCCATCCCTAATGGACTTCTGTCCTAAATTTGTGAGCTCTTGGTCTCTACTGCTGCCCTCTCTGGGGATTATTAGCTTGCTACTCCCCCAATAGTGTGAAATCAGTGGTGGAAACTTAATGTTCAGGAAAATATGGAAATTCTAGGAACATGGATATGTTGTTCATCCACACTGTCCGGCAGGTTCCTTGCCGCTTTAAATCTTGCCAGAAGGTCTTCAAGCTGGCTCCTCCCACCCACCCAGGGGGTAAAACTCTCGTCTCCACCCCATGACCCCAGATCTTCCTTACCACTTGGAAGCTCAGGTTCCCTCCTTAACGCTCTGCGTATAGACTGGATCCTAATTCTTCAGTTCGCTCGAAACTAATTCTTAAATTTTCAAGACTTCGGTCAAGTTACTCCCTCGTGGTTGCAGTGGACAAATCGACTCTCGGTTTTCGGCAGTGCCCATGTTAGCAGAAAATGTCCAGGACAGATCTGCACTACACGTTCGTCTACTGCCTCGGCCTAGATCATGACCTGCAGGCCTGCGAGTTATGCCGTTAGTTTTGTAACATCATGGAAGACCGCTGGCTGCCTGCCACAGCTACGCCTTGAGAAGCGCTTACTCAGCTGGGTGAAGCCAAGGAGGCCTGTTGGCAGTGTCCATGGGCGGCTGGCTCAGCTGAGCAACTCGAGTAGATGATTGCCCTCAGAAGGAGGTGGCCCAGGCCGCATATTCATCTTCCTCGTTCGCAGCATTTATCCCGCTGTCTTTGGGATCCTCTTACACAGCTTCTTTTAAGGAGCTTTGCCAGTCCCTTTCCACGAAGGGAGAGGGGCCATCAGGACATTCTTCTCTGTCCAAAAAGAAGGACTCGAAAGGTAAGTCCCACCATCGGCGTTCGTGGGATCGAGAGGTGTCCCCTTCCCTGGACAGTCGACACTCTACTGCGGTCGAGGTTGCAGCTAAGGCCGCTGGCTTCACGGTGTCCCCGTCAGGTCAGCCGGCCGAGACACCCGTCGACGCGGTCGAGATTTTTCTTGACCCGTCGGACGGGCTGCCGACTGGTGAAGCAGACAACCCTTCTTCACCGTGTCCCGGTCAAGGCTTCAAGCCAAGGAAGAGCGGGTGTCCCCGCCTTCCCAGGCCCGCCTCAGAAACACCAAGAGTCTCTGTCTCGGACCTAGTCTCGGTCCAGCCGATCCGCACGACATCGTAAAAGTAAAGTAAGTAGCGGCGCCACTGCCTTGTCTCTCCTCCTCAGAAGAGAGAGGCTTTGCGGCAAATTGTGTCAACGCCACAAGGACCTAATGTGGCAGTACATTACTTTGTCCTGGAACAAGCCGACACCGCCGCCCTCGGCCATCAAGTGGCTGTCACACGAACGGCCGAAAACAATCCCTCGCCGTAGTCGAGATGCCCTAGCCTGGGCCAGTTGTTCGGCCGAAACCATCTGCCCCACCGATTGTGGTGGAACCTCCACAACCGAAATCGGGGGCGCCGACCAAGGGTTCTCGGTCAGGTCAGGGTCTGCCCCACAGGTTATCTGTCACCCTCACTCCCGACCGTCCTCGGCAGGTGGAGGGTGGCTCAGGACTCGGGCAGCTCTTTGTGGACTCTTTGGAGTCCGACGACTCCTCTCTGTTTTTCGGGCCCCTTGACCTGGAGTCCTCCGGGGGGGGGGGGCAGTCTATGGACGAGAGCTCTTCGTCCTTCATGGGTCTGCTTCCGCTCATCTCAGAGTCCACCGGATACAGCTCGAGCCTGTCTAAGCAGGCCAGTATCCCTGACGGAGATACTGCGCCCGAGGGATTCGCTTACCTAGGCCTTTCTGTGGCTGAAGCCATTGTTGGCCCAGCCTTGAGCTTGGCAGCAGCCAGTTTCTGCTGTCCTGCTCTTGGCCAGGATCGCCAGAAGTGTTGTCCCCACTGCCCTTGTCTAGTTTTTTCAGAGCATCCCTCCATGGAGGGGTTGGTCACTCGATAGTGTGTTCCGCATTCCGGAAACACTAGGGATGTGGATAAGCCCCCCAACAAGAAGTCCAAAAAGCTGGACTATGCTAGGCGCAAGGTGTACGCTGCATCCTCCCTTGGCCTCCGCCAGGCCAGCTCGGCCGTGCTGATGGCACACTTCTCCTACGCCCTCATGAGCTTTCTGGATGAGGTGATCCCTCATCTCCCGGCCGACCTGCAGACCACAGTCAAGCAGGTACAGGACCAGGGAAGGGCGGTTCAAAACAGGAGCTCCAAACGACTCCGGACATTTTAGACTCCTGTGCCAGATCAGTTGCGGCCGCAGTGGCCATGCGCCGCAGAGCATGGCTGAGGATATCCTCCTTCACGGCGGATACCCTGCATAAACTGGCAGATGTCCCCTTCCTGGGGACTGACCTGTTCAGCCCTGGAGTGGAAGGCCACCTCCAGCGGATCGAAAAGTCCAGTGCTACTCTGGACTCTGTCCCCTCCGCCCAGAAGGACAAGGGCCGTAGTCAACAACATAAGTCCTTTTGCCCTTCTGCGGCACGTCCGGCCCAACAGCACCAGCATCAGGGCCAGCAGGCTCACGCTTGACACCCCAAAGCCAAGCCTGTGGCTTCTATTAACAGGAAGCAGGGAGGAAAAGGCCCAGGAGGTCCCTCGGCCGGTCCCTCCTCCAAGCCTGCCCAGTGACAGGTTGAGGGGTGTTGCCCGCAGCCTCATCACTCCCCTCTGGGTTCCCCTCGTGGGGGGACGACTCCATCACTTTCTTTCCGCTTGGTCCGCTATCACCACGGACCGCTGGGTGTTGGAGGTGGTAGAAGGCCTACTCCTGAGTTAGAGCAGGCCCCACCTTCCGAGCTGTCCGGGGGCTACGGGGTCCGCAGCCTCTCTGTGAGCCGACATCGCCCTGCTCCTCGAAAAAGAGGTGATCAGGAAGGTGGCGGATCCTCCACCAGACCCGGGGTTTGTGTCCAGGTACTTCCTGGTCCCAAAACGGACAGGGGGCTGGCGCCCCATTCTAGACCTGCACGACCTGAACAGGTTCCTAAAGTCTCGGACCTTCAGGTTGGTCACTCTGGCTCAGATAATCCCATCCTTGGAACGAGGCGGGTGGTTCTGTTCTCTAGACCTCCAGGACGTGTTTTTTCACGTCCCAATCCGTCCGTCCCATCAGAGATTCCTCCGCTTCAGGGCAGAGGGATCCCTCTACGAGTTCCAGGCCATGCTCTTCGGCCTTTCCCTAGCTCCCAGGGTCTTCACCAAATGCATGGCAGTGGTGACAGCATTCCTGTGACGCCGAAGGGTCCAGGTGTACCCATTACCTGGACGACTGGCTGATTGCAGCCCACTCCAGAACGGAGGTGGAGCGGTCCAGAGATCTGGCCCTCCAGGTTTGCTCTCAGGTTGGCCTCCTCATCAATGAGGCCAAGTCGGAACTCGTGCCAAAGCAGGTGATGCAATTCATCGGGGCAGAGCTCGACTCTCTACGAGCCAGAGCACGGCTCCCGGCAGACAGGGCCAATGTTCTTTCCTCCTTTGCCCAATCATTTCCAGTTGGGCAATTGCACTCTGTCCGGGACTTCTTGGGCCTCATGGCGGCCTGCACCAGCGTGGTTCATTGGGCCCGTTAGTACATGCATCCCCTTCAGTGGGGCTGGCCAGTCGATGGTCACAGCCATCCAATCCCTTGGATCAGCTAGTGACAGTGACCCAGGGGATGTGGAACACTCTCCAGTTGTGGACCGCTCCAGCACATCTGCAGGAGGGCATCCCGTTTGTCCGCCCCGAGCCAACGGTCTCTCTGTCGGCCGATGCCTCTCTGATGGGTTGGGGTGCCCATCTGGGGGAGCACAGAGTGTACGGCCTCTGGTCCCCTCGGGAGTCCTGATGTCACAGCCTGCTGGAGCTTCGAGCGGTTCGTCTAGCCCTCACCACCTTCGCTCTGCTTCTACGGGGTCAAGTGGTCCAGGTCAAAGACGGACAATACCACGACCATGTACTACCTAAACCACCAGGGCGGGACGCGCTCCATGCCTCTGTGCAGGGAAGCTCTCCGCATTTGGTCACTCGTGCGCAGCCTGGAGGCAGATCTCCTTGCCATCCATGTGGCAGGAGCCTCCAACATTCTGGCCGATGCCCTTAGCCGGATAGGGGCTGCGTCCCTGGAGTGGTCTCTCCTGCCGGAGGTAGTTCAAGATCTGTTCTCCCACTGGGCATGCCTCAGGTAGACCTGTTTGCCTCCAGGAGAATGCAAAGCTGAGACTGTTTCATCCGCCCGCCTCAGCAAGCAGCCCATTGCAGGGGATGCCTTCTGGCCGTGGACCCCGGGCCTCTTCTACTCCTTCCCCCATATCCACAAGGTGCTTCTCAAGGCAAGGAGGGACAAGGCGCAGGTGATTGTTAGCCCCAGACTGGCCCCGCTAGTTCTGGTATCCAGATCTCCTCAGTCTCAGCTCCAGGCTCCCGAGGCGGCTTCCAGCCCGCCCGGACCTGATCTCAGTCAATCAGGGGAAGGTATTCCATCCGGACCTTCAATCCCTGCACCTGACGGCCTGGTTCCTGAGCGGCTAGAGTTCCAGGCCTTGGGTCTTCCCGACGAGGTCCTCAACGTTGTTGAGGCGTCCCGTAAGGAGTCGACCAGAAAATGCTATGCCTTCAAATGGAAGAGATGGCCTGACCCTTCCCCCTGTTCCTTGGCAAGCATTCTGGACTACCTATGGTCCCTTTCTCAGCAAGGGCTTCGGTCGACGACCCTTAAGGTGCACCTGACAGCCATCTCTGCTTACTGGGCGCGGGCTGGGAAGCAGTCAGTGGCGCAGTAGAAGGTGGTCGGGCACTTTTTCAAAGGCCTTGATCACATATCCCCCCGGTGCGAGAACCTCCATCTCCGTAGGATCTACTGCTGGTATTGGCTAAGCTTATGGGCAAGCCATTCGAACTGATACACAGATGTGACATCTCTCACCTGTAGTGGAAGACCACCTTCTTGGTGGCTATCACGTCAGCCAGAAGGATGGGAGCGCCCAGGCGCCCATAGAGTCTCCTTATCTGGTCTTCCACAGGGACATGTTGTCCTCCCACCCCACCTGGAAATTCCTCCGAGGTGGTGTCGGAGTTTCACCTTAATCAGTGTTGACTCTGCCGTGTCTCTACCCCAGTCACACCTGGAGGCGTAATATAGGCTCCATACTTTGGACTCTAGAAGTGCGCTCTCTTACTCTAAGGAGCTGATGGCTGAAGTTTGGGGAGAGGTTCGCCAGCTGTTTGTCACCTACGCTGAAGCCGCACCTGGCAGACCTGCAGCCAAGCGGACGATAAGCAGGTGGGTCACCTCCTGCATAGATCTCAGCTATAGGTTGTCGGGCATGGAGCCTCCCAGAGGGATAAGAGCTCATTCTACCCGCCATACCGCTGCATCGTTGGCTGCTTCCAGGGACGTCCCTATCCAAGAAATCTGCAAGGCTGCTGTCTGGAAGTCAGCACACACCTTCATCACCCACTACCACATCGACCTTGAGTCACGCCGGGATGCTGGTTTTGGGACCTCGGTTCTCCAGCCTTTATTTCCTAAGTAGGGGGTGTGCTCCTTGCCTCCCTCCTCCCGGAGAACTGCTAGGAGTCTGCCAGACAGTGTGGATGAACAACATATCCATGTCCCTAGAAATACAGGTTACTTACCTGTAACAGGAGATCTTATCTGTGTCAATCTTCTCCATTCATCACAGATGGGTACTGGCTGGAGATCAGGACCCGCGGAGTCGACGAGCATTGGCGCCTATCCTCGAGGCCGACGTACTACGTGGCACCGAGGATTAACCGTTGCTGTGTCGACTCCCTGCCTACCAGTTTCTTCATGTCTCCGCCTGCTGAGGTCGCCTCGTGGGAAGCCAACTGAAGAAGTTAGATAGTTTTAGGCTCTTAGTTTCAGATTGTGCGTCGACAGTCTGTCGGTCTCCTGCTAGTTCTGGGTTCTGCCTCCACCCGACGCCGCTGTAAGATCTTTCCATTTATTTTAAAGTATAGCGACGCCAAGTCTATTTTTGGTGTTTTTTCTGCAGGTCATATCGCGGTGGAGAGCAAGAAACCTATGGGCGGGCCCCTATGCGTCTTGCCCATGCGGCGCAAGGTACTCCATTACCGACTCAGCATGACCGGTGTCTCAAGGTGTTTTGGCCCGCTTCACCACACATGGATCTGCGGCGACGCCTGCTTCTCCATGGACCGCCACGTCCTAGAACAGCTGCCATTTAAAGTAGGGCGAGCTCCACCGACTTTCTGAGGTAGGGTTCAGACTGCCGGGCTGCCGCTTCCTTGGCCTTTCCTCCGGGTCCCTCCCGTTCTATACGGACCGAGGAGGAGGGAGCCTGGCTTTGTAGCCCAGCTCATTAAGGCTCATCCTCACATGGCGCAGGAGACCCTTCCGCCCTCCCGAGCGGGCGGAGGTGCCGCTATGGCAGTTGCCCCTTTGGGGGTGAAGGCTCCTGGTGTCGCCCCTGTCCGAAGGCCTGTCGGTGTCACGGTCGGCGCCATTCATGGTGCCGTGGCCTCTGTTGGCGCTGACGACTGCCCGGCACTGTCTCTCTCGCGCCGGGCTTTGTCGGCGCTGCTCGTGGCACTGGCTAATTTGGATGCCGCTTGCGTCTCGCCTTGGCGCCAAAGTTGAGCACAGCACCGTGGGCCTTCGAGTCATCTGTCGGCGCGTTGGTGCTCTCCGGCGCCGAGTCTGCTTCCGGAGCTGTCGGTGCCGCTTGGTCCCTCGGGGTCCCTTTGGCCGCGGCACCGAGGGGCCTGGCGGTGTCGTTGGAACCGAGGCTGTTGCTGGGGTTGCCGTCGGCGCCGTCTCTGCTGGTACCGCCCCCGCTGCCAGTGGACTTCACGGCACAGCGGCTGGCCCTGGCTCAGGACCTTTGGCCCGAGCTGCCCTTCCGCCTTCTGTCGGCCCCGCTTGCGGGGCTACAGAGGGCACGGGTGCTGCCTCAGCCACTGCTTTGGCTACTGGGCTCCTTGGTAAGGTCGCCTTTCCTCGCCCTCCTACCATTTGGCTTAAGACCTCAGACTCTACCTCTTCGGAGTCGGGCTCGGAGTCGGACGGGCAGTCACACCCTTCGGGGTTGTCTGCAGAGGAGGGCGAGCCGGTGGTCTCGACGACGAGTCACAGCCAGTCCCCTTCTGAGGAGCATCAGGTTCTCCCCGAGGTTGGGGTCAGTGGTACTGACCAGCAGGCCATGGTGCGTGCCACCATTGCCATGCAACCTGGCCTCGGAGGGTTCCTTGACCCCTCGGCGCTGGTACCCCCTCCCGTGGTGTCTCTTGATCGCCCAACTTTGGGGCCCATCGGGAAGTATACAGGAGAGGAGGGTACTGCTCCCTGGATCTCCCCTTCAGGGACAGCCCAGGACTGCCAGCTACCTAGGTTGGCCCTCTCGAGGACCAGGACCCTCTCGGACTATGAGGAGTCGAGGGATGTGGGGTCGGCGCGTCGGCCTTTCTCTGGGGTCCACCTCGGACTTGGACGAAGCCGAAGTGTGGACTTCCCCTTCCGGTTCCTTGAGGGGGTCCCATTCTTTGCAGGCAGGGGATCGTCCTTCTGGATCTATACTGCCCCGGTCACCTCACTGGGGGGATTCTTCTGGGCGCAGCCTAGGCAGTACCAACATGGTTGTACAGCTGTTGGCTGTGGAGTCTTCCGGGACACCCTCCTCTGGTGTCCATGGTCCGCTCCCTAGCCCTGGCAGAGGTCAGCCAACTTCTTCTCTCGGCTCTGCCCCATCCCTCTGCCGCATTCTCCAGCGCTCCCAGGCATTCTTGGTCCTAGCGGCCTTCTCACCTGGGAGCAGTTCAGAGCGGTGGCTGCTCGGTTCCCTGCCTACGTTAGGGCCATGGACAGTCAGGTTTTTCAACCACCCTCGGAACGCATGGTGACCTCCAGCTCCTCATCCCCCTCTTCTGGGGGAGAGGAACCATCTGTCCATATCTCTCCTGCCGCTGATCTCTCCGAGTATCAGCGCTTCCTCGTGAGGATGATGGAGGACCTTCACCTTTCTCCCCTGTCGGTCAGCAATCCTGAGCATGCAGTGCACGCCTTTCTAGGCGATTTCGTGCGCCACCCTTGTAGTTCCGCCTGGTTTGCTCCCTTCAGGAGGCGCCCATGCTTGGCAGAGGCCTTCTCCAGTGTTCCTGCCCCTCAGGGACCCTCAGCCAGAGGTATTGCGTCCCTGAGTCTCCAGGTTCAAACAACATGAAGTCTTGCTATATTATGACAATTGCAGTTTGTCCCACCATTAGAACTCTGTTCGAGGTGAAAGTTAACTCCATGCCAGGCATAGAACTTGAGCACAAGCTCGCTTAGAAAAGCTCTGTCTGGAATATTTCAAACTGAAACTGTCAGATTCTTTATCTACCACTGAACAGTCGCCCGGAGATTCCTCCTACTGTCGTTCATTCCTCGGTTGCAAGAGTTTTTCTCGTTAAATTCAACCGCGATTATTATTATTTTAACCGCGAAACCGATCGGTTCCAGCTCTGTCTGTGGTATTGTAAGTAAGACAGGTTTATTTCTGTGTGGAACTTGTAAATGTTTATCGGTTCGGTTTGAACCGATCAGGTTGTTTTGAAACTTTATTCTGAAGCATTTAAAAGCTTTTTAAAGTGCAGTTCCTGGTTCTTATCAGTTCTAAAAACGATTTCATTACAGTCTTTCCATCAATTGTGACACGGTTGGGAACCGATAAGGGTGTCTTGCCTGGCACTGCCGAAAAGGCAAGTTTTTGGTTAGGCTGGCATTATGTCTGAGAAACCCAAAAGAAAACCGGGCCCACTGGGTTTCAGCACTGTAGTGTCTGTGGGGAAGCCTTGCCAAGGCTGACCACACACACCATGTGTTTATTGTCTGGGGTTTGACCCCCTCAATGCAGACTGCCAGATTTGCAAAGAATTTCCTGCAGCTACCCTAGGATAAGAGAGTTGGTAGGCCTCAGGGAACGAGAGGCCAAAAAGTCCGCTGACCCGATGGTTGAGTCTCGGTTCGGTGCCAACCAACTGGAGGGAGTGTTCTTACCAGGGCGAGACTTCCTCGGCAACGAAGCTGACTCCAGAGGAGCCAGTTCCAGCAAAGAATTAGAAAATCAGCAGGTGTGAGTCAAAATTCTTCTCCAACTGCTGCAGAGATAGCCAAAGCAATCCAATTGTCCAGTCACTTTCTCCGGCCCTAACCGCCACTATCTGGCAAAGGACGGTTTGCGTTGCCCACCGGTTCAAGAATATGATATAGAGGAGTTTTATGAACCAGAGGAGGGGAGGATGATTATGAACAGTGTGAATGTGACTTTGAAAGTCTGGATGTGCCCATTGAACCGACATCTCCCAGACAGACCTTTAGGAGAATCTCCCCAGGCTTCTGAGTCCCCTTCATTTTCTGTTTTATAAAAAGTTGTTGAACTCTCCAGCTTCCATTGGAGGAAGCTGTGGATGAGCAAGAGGAGCCTGACTTTTGTAGAGATGATGGATATCCCAGAGTCCAGAGATTGTTCTATTCCTTTACATAATCATTTAGGAAACAAACAAAAATTTTTAAAAGCTCCTAATTCTGTGCCTCCTGTGGACAAAAAGATGGACAGGAGGTACACTTTGTCAGGTCCTGATACAGAATTTCTTTCACAGCAATGCAGCCATGTTGGGGTAGTTCAGGCTGCAGTCTGTGATAAGGCTAATATTCCCCTGGCTTCACATCCTCCTGACAAGGACTCCAGGAAGATTGATGCCATGGCTAAAAAACAATACATGGCAGCATCCTTGGGACTCAGACAAGCAAATTATATGGCTTATGTGGCAAGATACCAGAAATCTAGATGGGATACTGTCATGGCTTTAGCCAAACAGGCCCCTGGCCAGCTTGCCAAGGAGCTGGAGCAGGTGGCTGCTGATGGTATTGAGGCATCTAAGGTGCAATTCCATGCTGCAGTGGATTCTAATGATGATACCCAGGCTAAGGCTATGGATTTTCCTATGGTGGGAAATTCTCT
This sequence comes from Neoceratodus forsteri, assembly GCA_016271365.2. NCBI lineage: Eukaryota > Metazoa > Chordata > Ceratodontiformes > Ceratodontidae > Neoceratodus > Neoceratodus forsteri. The sequence goes on along the minus strand of CM028133.1, from coordinate 1,103,916,165 downwards.
GTTTGGGGAGCAGACAGAGAATTATATGAAGAAAATGGATGAATATAGAACCACTTATAGGAGTGCACATGCCAAGGAACGGCAAGCCACCCTCAGAGGCAGCTCTCAGGGTAGAGGCAGGCCTTTTCACAGGCCTTTACCAAATCCCAGGCCTCCCTTCGCCTTATGCTCAGAGGGGTTTCTTCAGAGGAGAGGAGACGGGTGCAAGCAGGCCTGCTCCCACCCCTCAGCCTAAAGCCCTGCCAAACAGGCACCCTGATGGGATGCCCAGGCCGGCTCCTCCATTACCTGTAGGCAGGTTATTACTCCTCCAGGACTGGGAGTCTTTAACATCTGAGACAAGTGGGTCCTGGAAGTAGTAAGTCAGGGTCTGGTTCTCAGCTTCAAAAAATTTCCAAAATGAGAATCTGATCTTTCCACCTGCAAACTCTCTAGAGACTTTTGCTTTGAAACAGAAGTCTCAACCCTCTTGGCTCTCAGAGCTGTAGAAAGGGTTTCTCCTCACACCAGGGTAAGGGTCTGTACTCCAGGTACTTCCTTACCCCAAAAAGACAGGAGAATGGCGTCCCATCCTGGACCTAAGATATCTGAACAAGTCACTTTTAAAACCAAAATTCAAAATGGTGACTGGAATGATTTTACTCTCCCTAAGGCCAGGGACTGGCTAGCTTCCCTGGACCTTGAGATGCCTACTTCATGTTCTTATCAGAAGCTCCCACTGAAAGTACCTCAGATTCGAACTGCCCTCAGGCCTATTACCAGTTCAGAGCAATGCCCTTCGGCCTTACCTCTGCCCTCCATGGGTATTCACAAATGCCTGGCAGTAGTAGTTGCTCATTTAAGAAGGCAAAAAGATTGCCATCTTCCCTACCTAGACGACTGGCTCATTGTGGGTCGTCTCCAGACCAGTTCAAATCACACCCGTAAGTTACCCAGCAGCTGCTTACCTCTGGTTTCTTCTCAATCTTCCAAAGTCAGTTCTGGAACCTGTCCAGGTACTCACCTTTATAGGTGCAGAATTGGACACAAAGCAGGCTAGAGCCTTCCTTCCCCAGAAAGGGTAAGGACCCCTGGTGGCCCTGGCCTCCTCCTTCACTCTGCAGGTCTCGACCAGCAAGGAATTTCATTCAGCCTTATGACACATGGCTGCTTCCACAGCCGTAGTGCAAGGAGCAAGATTTCAGATGAGGGACATTCAGTTCCATTTGAGAGCTTTTGGTCTCAAAGAAGAGATCCCCATCCAAGTTGATCCCAGTGACTCGAACTCTGATCCAAGCCCTTCAGTGGTGGCAGGATCGGAGCAATCTGAGACAAGGGGTTCCCTTCATCCCTCTATTTTACTCCTTGACCCTTACTACAGATGCGTCCCTTTTGGGATGGTGAGCTCACATGGGCGACCTCTCCACCCAGGGATTGTGGTCCCCTCAGGAATCTCTGCTCCACATCAATCTGTTGGAACTCAGAGCTGTTTTTCTAGCACTTCAGGTTTTTTCCGCATCTGTTCAGAACAGACAACACCACTACAATGTGGTACATCAACAAACAAGGGGGCACTCAGTCTTCAGCCTTGTGCGCCGAGGCAATGAAGTTGTGGTCTGTGGCTTATTCCCTGAACACTTCCCTCATAGCAGTTCACCTCCCAGGCAAGGACAATGTCCTGGCAGATGCTCTCAGCAGGATTTCCCAGGGCCATCACGAATGGTCACTGGATCCCGAGTACTGGGATAGATCTTCCTGGGACATAAGTCTCCACCACTCATTCATACCAGGGATTGGCTTTGAGGTACCAGACTCCATCGGAGCAAACTTTTGCTGAGGGGTTCGGCAGAGACGGCGCCACAACAGGGCAATAGAACTGGTGCCCCTCAGCGAGAAACACAAGGTTCCTCCCAGTACTTTCTGGTTCCAAAAGAAATCTGGGGGATGCCCCATTCTAGACCTCAGAAAGTTAAACAAATTCCTCCCCAGGAGAAATTCAAGATGATTTCCCTAGGTACCCTGTTACCCTTGCTGCATCAACACGACTGGCTGGCCTCTCTGGATATGCAGGATGCTTACCAGCATATCCTCCTCACCGACCCACATAAAATTCCTCAGGTTTGTAGCTTGGGTCAGCATTATCAGTTCAGAGTCCTGCCCTTTGGGCTATCCTCGGCGCCGCGAAGTTTTACAAAGTGTTGTGCAGTTCTGCTGGCATCTCAGGAAAGTCGGACTCCGAGTGTTTCCCTACCTAGACTGATTGGCTTCTAGCAAGCCCTTCCGGCCAAGGACTTTGGAAGCCGTTAAGCGACTACCGTCTTCTCACGTCCATGGGAGTTCTGCTGAAGTTGAAAAATCTCAACTGCAACCCTCCCAGAGGCTCCTTTCATAGGGCCGGCTTCTAGACACCTCTTCAGAAGGCTTTCCTTCAGAGGACAGAAGACTCGACATCCTTAAGTGGCCGTTACATCAGGGAACCAAGCAGTTACAGCTCTCGATGCAGCGCATGTTGGGTCTCATGGCGTCCTCGGTCTTCACTGTCCTCTGCTGACTGCACATGAGAACCACCCAGTGGATGCTCTCCACTCAGTGGTCCCGACCTCTCACCCCAGTCTTATCCCATCAAGGTGAGAGGCCCTTGAAGGTCTCTCACCTGGTGGTCTCAAAAGCAATCTCCTGGAAGGATTCCCCTTTGCTCCCCGGATCATCAGATCTCCATCACCACAGATGCATCGCTAATGGGATGGGAGCTCACTGTCTCTCCCCAACTCAAAGGTGTATGGACTCAGTTAGAAACTCATCTCCACATAAATGTCCTGGAGATGAGGCGGTCCTCTATGCAATCCGAGCTCTGAAGGATGTCCTTTGTCACAAGAACATTCTCCTTCAAGCGGACAACAAAGCAGTGATGTATTACATCAACAAGCAAATGATGCTCATTCTTATCCCTTTGCAGGGAAGCAATGAGGGTGTGGGAGTGGTGCTTGAGCACAAGTCTCTGATTCAAGGGTTTATCTGCCAGGTATACAAAGCGACCTAGCAGATCACCTCAGCAGAGCGGAGGCAGACCCTCACAGTGGTCTCGATCCAGCGTGGCTCGGGACCCTGTTCAAGAGTGGGGACTCCAGACCTGGACCTTTTGCATCCCCACTCAGCATAAAACTGCCTCTCTTCTGCTCCAGAAATCCAGGGCCTGGCATTTTCTGTCAGGATCGTTCAGGCTGCGGTGGACAAAGCGCTTTCTTTCGCCTTTCCACCACTTCCTCTAATCCGAGAGTACTCCTCAAGTTCGAGTCTCAGGGGACCAAGATGATTCTCATTGCTCCTTCCTGGCCTCAGCAACTATGGTTTCTCTACTCAACAGTATGTTGGCAGCCTCTCGAGACCACTTCCTTTGCAATCAGTCTTCTGACTCAGGGTTCGTTGGTCCATCCCAACCTGAAATCACTTCACCTTCATGCTTGGCTCCTGAAGAGATAGAAGTGAATCGGTTCAACGTCTCTCGTAGAGTCTCAGACATCCTTCTGGCTGCTCGGAAGCCAGCCACCCGAAAAACTTACGCTTCCAAATGGAAACGTTTTTCTCTCTGGTGTGCAAAATCCTCTTGGAATCCCTTTTCCTGTCCTCCTGGCAAGGTTCTGGAGTATCTTTTGGACCTATCAAACTTAGGTCTTCAATACTCCACAGTTAAAGTTCACCTTAGTGCCATCTCAGCGTTCCATGAGCGGTTTCTTCCTTAACTCTGGCTCAGTTACCTATGGTGAAGAGATTTCTTAAGAGGTTCTCCATACCAGACCCCTGTTAAGCGTCCAGTTGCAGCCTGGGACATTAACCTGGTGCTGGACATGCTCACTCGAGCCTTTGAACCCTTAGCTAGCCTGTGAGCTAAAATTTCTTACCTGGAAGACTGCCTTCTGGTGGCCATTACCTCAGCCCGCAGGGTCTCTGAGATACATGCACTGGTTACGGACCCTCCGTATACTGTATTCCATAAGGACAAGGTAGTTCTCCGTACTCATCCTAAATTTCTTCCCAAGGTTGTGTCAGAATTCCATCTGAACCAACCTCTGGTACTCCAGCTTACTTAGCTAATTTCCAAAATGAAGGGAGCGAGCTCTTCATTCCTTGGATGTTAAGAGAGCCTTGCAGTTCTATTTAGATAGAACCAAGGATATTAGCAAGACTCAGCAACTGTTCGTTTCTTTCAGCGACACCCGGCTGGGTCAACCTGTAGCTATTAGATGCATCTCTTCATGGTTAGTGGCATGCCTTAGTCATTGCTATTCCATGGCTCAAGTTAAATTAGAAGGTAGAGTGTGCGCTCACTCTACTAGAGTGATCGCCCGGCATCCTAGCGAGAAATTCAATGTTCCAATTGCAGAATATGCTAACGCCGCTACCTGGAGCTCAGTGCATCACTTTCGTTAAACACTATGCACTGGATGTTCATGCCAGGCGCATTCGCATCGACAGAACTATCCTTAATGGCTTCTATCTTGGCAGCGTGAGCTCTGGCTTTCCTGCCGCCCTTTTGGGGATTATCCAGCTTGTACTCTCCCACTAGTGTGAATGGTGGTGGAGACTTATGTCCAGGAAGATAGGAAAGATGCAGTACCTACCGTAATTCTTGATCTTCTGGGACGATCTCCACCACTCATTCCTACCTCCCTCCCTCCATCCCAGCTCACGCTGTATTGGTCTTACTCCCTCAAATCTTTAGGCCGTGAGGACTTCTTTGCTGACCCTTCTTACACGGGTCATACGGACTATCTTATGTCCGTTTTTTAATGTTGGGTTTACTCTTTACGTTAGTTGCGCTGCACCTCCTTGGTAAAAAAGGTACTGAGGCGGTTGGAGGGTCGTCGCCGAGATGGTCATTACCGCTCGAGCCGCTGCTCGCAGCGCCGTGTCTCGCGGCGCCGTCTCTCGCGCCGACCCTCCAGCAAAAAGTTTGCTCCCGATGGGTCTTAGTGCCTCCGGCGCCAATCCCACTAGTGTGAATGAGTGGTGGAGACTCGTCCAAGAAGATCAAGAATTACGGTAGGTACGTAATTTTCCTTTTTGCCAGATGGGGCACCCTCAGATGAATCTTTTGCAGCCCCAGACAATCATCAACTTCCACTGTTTTGTTGCAGGCCCCAGTGTTGGGCTCAGTCCCCTGGATGCCTTTCTCCTCGATTGGGAAGGAAGTTTCTCTATGCCTTCCCCTTCCCTCTCCTGTTCAAGGTGCTAGTCAAAATCAGATCTCAGCCCTGCAGAATGATTCCGTGATTGCTCCAGACCGAGCCAGGCAGCCTGGTACCCTCCTTCTGTCCTTAGCAGTCCAACTACCTGTGTCTCCCCAGGAACCACAATCTGTTAACCTGTGCCCAGGGGAGAGTTTGGTATCGAATCTCAAATCCCTCAACCTCAAGACTGGCTCTTGAGGAGTTAGAGTTGCTGACCTACACCTTTCTCAAGGTGTTCTCGAAATCTTAAAGCTTCTGGAAGCCTTCCACTAGAATACTTATAACTCTAAATAAAAAATTTTTTCCATATGGTGTTCTGGGAAGCATATTTCCCCGGAATCTGCTGATTTGCCCACTGTTTTGGACTATATGGTCCATCTTAATTCTTTGGGACTGAGACCAGCTACCATGAAAGTGCATTTGGCAGCTGTCTCTGCTTTTATTTCGGCAGGGAAGCCCTCTTCTCTTTCCGCTCACCCTGTATTTTCCAAGTTTTTCAAGGGATTGCTTCATACTAATCCACCATTCAGGGACCCTGCCCCTGCCTGGGATCTTAATGTTTGCATTGCTCAGCTGATTCAACCCCCCTTTGAACCTCTGTCTTCGGCAGAGCTTAAGTACTTGACTTGGAAAACTGTTTTTCTAGTAGCCATCACTTCTGCCAGGCGCATAAGTGAGTTACAAGCTTTGTCAGTGGAGACTGACTTTATTTCCTTTCACAGGGATAAGGTAGTCCTTAGGACTAACGGGAAGTTTTTGCCTAAGGTGGTTTCAGATTTCCACCTTAATCTATTTCTCTTCCAGTGTTCTTCACTGACCATTCCTCCTCTGGTGAGAGGAGGTTGCACAGCTTAGATGTTAAGAGGGCCCTAAGTTACTACATAGAGCGTGCCAAGGGTCACAGGTTTGACTCCTTCCAACTATTTCTCACTTTTGGTGAGGTTGGGAAAGGGATCCCTGCCACTAAGAGATCTATTGCCAGGTAGATTGTCTCTTGTATCCAATTTTGCTATCAAAAACTGGGTAAGGTTCCCCCTTCAGGCCTGAGGGCTCACTGTACCAGAGGTACAGCTGCGTCTCTAGCTGCTGCCAGAGACATCCCTATCTTAGAGATATGTCAAGCAGCTACTTGGAAAACAGTACACACTTTCACCAAGCATTACTCCCTGGATATCCAGGCCAGGAGGGATGCTCGGTTTGGTACAGCCGTGCTTCAGAGCCTATTCCCTAAGTAGGTTATGTCCCTCCTCCATGGAGGTACTGCTGTGTAGTCTGCAATTGTCATAATATAGCAAGACTTCATGTTGTTTGAAGAAAAAATTACTCACCTTAGTAATGTTGTTTCTTCTATTGGAGTCTTGCTATATTATGACCTCTCCCAGCCTGCCCCTCTCAGAACTTCTACTTTGGGTATGGGGTGGGCAGTCCAGTGTTGGCACTTGTTGATGCCCATTTTGTTTTCCACCCCTTCTTTTTTGGGGTGTTTGGGTGTTGTGTTTTATTTTATCTTATCTTATTTTATTTTCTGGTCCCCTGACTTGAGTCTTGGTGTTGGGTCCAGGAAAATGTGTTAATATTTAAGTAGCCGGTTGGCTAGTGTAGATTACAGCTTCCACACAGAACCTTAGTGAGTTTTGCTCGTAAAGATCTGACAGTTTCAGTTTGAAATATTCCAGACAGAGCTTTTCTAACCGAGCTCGTGCTTCAAGTTCCATGCCTGGCATGGAAGTTAACTCTTTCACCTCCGGAGCAGTTCTAATTGTGAGACAAACTGCAATTGATATAATATAGCAAGACTCCATTAGAAGAAACAACATTACTAAGGTGAGTAATTTTTTCTTCTATGCCTCATCCGCAGTTCGGATTGACGTACCTGGACACCCCTGACGGACTTCGCGCCCTCCTCCGTGACTGGCCCCCAGATCAGGGCTCTTTGGATTTCGATTTCTGGGGGAGGACGACTTTCTACTCGGCACGGTTGCTTCTCTCCATCTCTGCTCATCAGGCCCACTATGCAGCCTACAACAGGTTCTTGTGGTCAGCGCTAGGTCAGATCCTAGCTGCTTTGCCTGACTCTGAGCAAACCAGGCAAGCCATCGCGCACTCTGCACGTGGCCTGGAGCTAGCAAGGCACCAAGCAAGGGCATCTTACGACGTCAATGAGGTAGCTACCAGGGTCGTAGGGACAGCAGTCTGCACCAGGAGATTGGCGTGGCTTCACCATTCCCGGTTGTCACCTTTGGCCCGGCGTAGGGTGATTTGCTCCACTCACCAGGGAACCTATCTCTTTTCCCGTAGGGTGAGACGACGTTTGTCAGGGCAACTTCCTTCCTCCTCCGGGGAGACCCCGTCTCACTCTCCCCATTCTCGGGCCTCTTCAGGCCCAGAAGGTTCCCTCCTTAGTGTGTCACCCACTGAGGGCTAAAGGACTCTGTCCCTTAGGGTGCAATGAATCAACCCCTTTCGGGGGGCTTGGTACTCACCCATCTGTGATGAATGGTGAAGATTGACACAGGTAAGATATAAAAATTACGTACCTACCGTAATTATGATCTTTCTGTGTATCTTCACCATTCATCTCAATCCCACCCACCATCCCACTGGGGCTTCAGTCTCTGGATCCTCTTCCCTCTGTGCCTACCCCTCTTTTTGAACGGGGTAAAGTTGGGACACACGGGGGTAGTTTCTTCCCTAAGGGGTACAGTTTGAGTGGCACTCCTTCTCTACTACATATCTTCACTCCTACAGGGTGATAGCTGGTGGTTGCCCTACTTCTGTTATCCATCTAATTTACAAAAAAAAAAAGGGGGGGGACTTTCCTTTTTTCCACCAAATATCTTTACAGAGAGAGTACTAAGTCCCTGTACCCTCTCCAGAATAGCCGACTCTACTTTTGGGGTATTGCCAGTTATTCTGTGCCTTGAATTCTGGCAAATGAGCTTTGCTACTCCTTGCAGTTCCTATACAGTCTGGTGACGGACAAGGGTCCTGGATCCTTGTTACCTCTCACACTCTCCTAAATTCTCTCTTCCTTCCCTTCTCCTTTTCCAGAGATTGGGGCCCCTACCCAATCCCCTTAATCTTCCTTCCTCTATGCTGTCCTCTGTCATTATTTCTCCTTTTAGTTCAGTTTTTCTCTTCCTTTTTCTGTCCCTTGGACCCTCTTGTCCCACCCTCCATCCCTTCCTCTTACCTCTCCGGCGACTCATAACTGGTAGGCAGGCGGAGTCGACACAGCTTAACGGCTAATCCTCGAGCGCCACGTAGTACGTCGGCCTCGAGGGCGGCGCCGATGCTGCGTCGACTCTGCCTAGCCTTTTAAAAAAAAAAAAAGGCTCCCACGGAGTCCTGATCTCCGGCCAGTACCCATCTGTGATGAATGGTGAAGATACACAGAAAGATCATAATTACGGTAGGTACGTAATTTTTATTTCTAGGAGTGGTATATATTGTTCATCCACACGACCCACCCAGCTTCAGCGCACAAACTGGCTTCCAGCGGGCTAGCTCTGGCGTCATGGGGCGGAGCCGAGAGTTTTACCACCTGGGTGGGTGGGAGGAGCCAGCTTGAAGACCTTCCGGCAAGATTTATAGCAGCTAGGAACCTGCCAGACAGTGTGGATGAACAACATATACCATTCCTAGAACTCCTGTTACAGGTGAGTAACCTGTATTTACGTACCTACCGTAATTCTTGATCATCTTGTACGAAGTCTCCACCACTCATTCACATGCCTACCCACCACCCCCCAAGCTCACCTCTGTTGGTCTTCACTCCCTAAACTTTTAGTCTGTGAAGACTTCTTTCTCGACCCTTCTTATACGGGTCTTCCAGACTATCTTATGTCCGGTTTTTGTTAGGCTATCCTTCTAGGTTAGTTACACTGCACCTCCTGGGGGGGACTGAGGCGGTTTGAGGATCGTCGCCAAGATAGTCATTGCCGCACGAGCAGAGGTTCACGGCTCCATATCTGGTGCCGGCCCTCCTGCAAAAAGTTTGCTCCCGCTAGGTCCTAGCACCTCCAGCATAGATCCCAATAGTGTGAATGAGTGGTGAAGACTTCGTCCAAGAAGATCAAGAATTCCGGTAGGTACGTAATTTCCATTTTTCTGCCCCTCACTTAGGTGTTTGGTCTTTATGCTTTCCTTTCTTCTCTTATCACACTCTGGCGTGGCAGGAAGATGATAGCAGTGCCCTTCGTCTTTTCCAACCTCTGCTTTCGTATGGATTTTATTTGAATCCTAGGTTCTTGTCCTGTGAGCACAAGCCATCTTCCCTAATTTGACTTCTGCTGTTCTATCCTTAAGATTCCTCTGGATCTCTCTAGTCCAACTAGAGCTATATGCAGAGCTGCTGCCTTCCTTCCACCTTCCTGTCCAGGTGGTTACTAGGCTGTGGCTCTTACACCCACTACCCCTGTGCCACCAAGGCCTAACCCTTCGTTTTCTAAGTTGATAGTCAGGTTTTTATTTTTTATTTTAATCTTTTTTGAAATCTTCAACTCAAGGCAGCCTTGAAATAACATTCTCAATCAAAGGACGATACAGATATCCAATAAGGATCATTGAGAATTCCACATAGGCATTACACACACAGGATAGACGACTTTCACCTGGATATACATACTATCAGAGTAATAGAAAATTGGTACATGCAGTAAGCCCTCCTTGAAGGAGTTGGGGGAACAGTTGAGAAATTCTCCCACTAACAAATAGTCATTAACATGGTATTGATGAATTTATACATGAAATCAAAAAATAATTACACCAGGTACCCTTATTACCAAATCTAGTGGGGTAGCCAGTAAGGAAATTTTACAACTCTTTCAAGTCCCAAACGTGTAAAAGAACTCTATTACTAAATCTATTTATAATGCGCATTAACAGGAAGATAAGTTGAGATGGTAATGAGGGTAGAAATATACTAGGATATTTAGAGATCTGCTCAGTGAATAATTAAATTAAACCCCTCAAAACTACACAGCAACAACAAATTTAACTAGCCAACAATATATAAGCAGAGATCATTAAGAAAAATCATTTTGCATAGAGCACCCTGGGAATATGATTTTCCACAGTCTTTGTGAAATGCTAAATTCGAGACTCCAAAACAGTAAGTCCGTTCAGGAAACACTAGGCTGATCTTCATCTGAGGCCTGCTCTCCACGTGATGGAAGACTATTCAGAAATCTTACAACCGCCTCAGTAAAAAATGTAGGGTTTTCCTTTGTAGGTAAAGCGGAGGCGGGCAGGAAAAAATAAATTAGCCGAGATGCCATAGTCGCTTAAACACGGCCGCAGTTGTAGGAGTTCTTTTCTTTTCACTTGTGTCCGAGCAGCCACGTCAGGAAAGATAGAAGTTTTCTGGCCCTGAAAACACAAGTCCCATCTCTCCCCTAGCTGCAGCTAAAATAAGCTCCTCCAAGAAGTCTACCGTGACTAGCACGGTCAAAGATTGCAGCGTGCCCTCCACAGTTTTCCAGCGATTAGGTAAACAGAAAATTCTTTTAATATGGACTGAATCTTCAGTGAGACCCAAGGAGTCGGTGAGTAATGCCTGAAATTCCAGTTTCAAGTCCTTTGTAGCAATAGTGAGGGGAAGTCCCACAACCCAGAGATTAACAGTCCGGAGTTAGTCCTCCAGAGTCCCAACTTTATTAGACAGGAATTTAGACTCCCATGCCTGGGCCACAGCATAACGCTCCTGCTGACTTGCTAGCTATTTGACAACCTTGGAGCTCTCTTCTCTCCTCTCCCCTCTCAAGCTTTGTGACCCGCCGATCCATTGCAGGTAAGGAGTCATTAGTCTGGTTGACTTTTTCTTGTATTTTCTGCAACATAGCAAAGATCCTCTCCATAGTCTGGTCTTTGTGTTGTCGGTGCCATTACAGAGGAGCTTGGCTTAGGGAACACTTACTCCTCCACTGATTTGGACTGAGAAACCACGTTTCTCTGCTTTTTTAGGACCCATCTCAGCCAGAGATATTAGCAAGAGGTACCAAACAGGTTTTTACCAACAAATGGGTGAAAATAAGTAATTAAATCCTTAACTAACAACGATCAAACTGGGAGCTGACAAGAACACATCTGCTCAACTTGCTAGCCCCCTTTTTTTTTTTTAATGATTTCGTCTTGTATCCTTTTCCTGTTACTTTTGGCTAGGAGTATATTGCCTCCTTTTTCTTTTTTCTCTCCTGGCAAACAGAGTTGAGGAAAGGAAGGGGCCAGCATTGGTTACTAGCCAAGCCATGAGTGTGACATCACTACATATGCCTCGTGGGCAGTGACACTGGCGTCTGTCTCCTAGGCTGTAAAAGATTTTGCTCCCACTGGGTCCTAGTGCCTCTGCTTAGATCCATAAGTGTGAGTGAATGGTGAAATTCTGAAAGATTAACAGTTTACAGTAATTATGTAATTTTTCATGTTTTATGCTCAAGTGCCACAACACTCCTTTAGCCTGATGAAGGACCTGAGGTCCTTCAACTTGTAGCAGAAATAGAAACCTCCTTCTTGCAATGGAATCCTGCTACTGTCTTGTTTTAAGTGGAACGCAAGATCTACATTTGTTTAGAAGAGGAATTTGGTTTTATGTAGTGCCTTCCATGTACTCTGCATCCCAAAGCCATCAGTAGTATCACTTCCCTCCCCACCTTCCCAGATTCTTCACAACCAGCACTAATGTTGCTCCTTCATCAGCCAACAGGTGAGTAGCCCATGCCATCCCTTTCTCCCTGGGAGTCAAGCACCTCAATTCTGTGGCATGCCTAGCTGCAGTGTGAAATTCCAGGGCTTAAATGTTGAGCCCCAGATCTCCCACATGGAAGAGATGTGTCGGCCGACCACCACTTGGCCATCTGGCTTAAGTAAAATTGAGGGAGCAAAAAGCTCAGGAAGGTTAAATGACTTGTCAGGTCTTGTAGTGAACAAGTGTTGTTGGTGAGATATAAACCAGTGCCTCCTTAGCTTACGCTTGCTCCCTAATGTGTACCAAGGTGTCTTTATTTGCCATGGAAATGATATGCATAGCCAAGGTGTTGTGGGCTAGTGGCTGAAGAACTGAACTGTGACCCAGGAGGCCCCATTTTGAATTGCTTCAATGCCACTGACTCGTTCTGTGACCTTAAACGCATCACTTGAGCTCCCTGTGCTTCAGTCATTCCAGAGGTAAAATTGCCTAGAACCCCACTACAAACAAGATCTTTCGCATCTTCAAACAACATGAAGTCGTGCTGTATTCTGACTATTGCAGTTAGCCCCAGCCTTTAAACTGCCCCGGAGAACAAAGGGTTAACTTTCTATGTAGAACATAGAATGCTGAGCTCGAGCTCGGTTGAGGTCTCTGTCTGCAGCCCTTTGAAATCCAACCATCAGATTATTTACTCCGCCTCACTGAACAGTCGCTCCAGAGATTTCTCTTTCAGCTCAGTTTGAAAAGTCGGTGAAAGTGTCGGTTTTAAACAGAATTTGTTCCGCTTAGTCGGTTCAGCCTCTGTCTGCGGTACTGTGAGTACTAGATAGGTTTTACCTATTTCTGTGTGGAAATTGTAAACTTGTTTGATCTGTTCGGCTGAACTGATCACTTTTAGTGAATTTCTGTCATTTACTTTAGAGTGTGGTTACCAGTCCTCATCAGTTCTTAAAAAAAAAAAAAAAAAAAAGGTTTTGAACGTTTTTTTCCAACACCCGTGACACAGTTAGGAACCGATAAGGGAGTCTTGCTGGCGGTTGCCATAAAAAGGGTAAGTTTGGTTAGGTTGGTCATGTCTGAGAAACCCAAGAAGAAAACCGGGCCCACTGGGTTTCAGCACTGCAGTGAGTGTGGGGAGGTCTTTGCTAAGGCCGATTCCCACACCACCTGTGTTTACTGTCTGGGGTTTGAACACCTCGATACAGACTGACAAATTTGTAAAAATTTCCTAAATCTACCCTTGAAAAGAGATTAGGTAGACTGAGGGAAAAGGAGGCCGAGAAGTCCGCTGACCCGGATGGCCAGCCCGGTTCGGTTCCGACCGAACCAGAAGGAGTGCCCTCTGACCAGGCGATACTTCTTCAGGCAAAGAGAGCGATCCTGAAGGGTCTGTTCCTCTGAAAAGGAAAGCGGAAAGAAATCAACTGGTTCGGATCCAGAGGTTCATGTTCAACACTTGAAGAAATAGCCAAGCGGTCGGTTGTGGGAAATAAAACGCCGGTTCCGACCGATTGACACCATTTGCAGGACTCAATTCAGTCAGTTCCCCGGTTCAAGATTATACCCTGAAGAATTTTATGAACCGGAGTTTGAGGAGGAGGGGGAGTTCGAGGATGATGGTGACGATGGTGAAAGTCTGGATGTGCCTGTGGAACCAGACGTCTCCCCAGACAGACCTTCTGGTGTTTCCCCCCTAGGCTTTGAGTCTCCTCCCCACTTTCTGTTTTACAGAAAGGTGGCTGAAACCTTCCAGCTTCCAATGAAGGATCAAGAGGAGCCTGATTATGTAGAAATGATGGACATCCCAGAGTCCAGGAGACTGTCTATTCCCCTCCACAAATCCTATGGGAAGCAGACACTCAAAATCTTAGTCTCCCAATACTGTACCTCCTGTTGACAGAAGGATGGACAAGAGGTACACACTATCAGGCTCAGATACAGAGTTTTTATACCAACAATGCAGCCATGTTGGGGTAGTGCAGGCTGCTGCCTGTGACAAGGCAAATATTCCCTTGGTGTCACATCCTCCAGATAAAGACTCCAGGAAGATTGATGCCATGGCAAAAAAGCAGTACATGGGATCTTCCTTGGGACTCAGGCAGGCGAACTATATGGCCTATACAGCCAGGTACCAGAAGTCCAGGTGGGACACTGTACTGGCACTGGTTAAACCGGCCTCCCCTAGCTAGCCAAAGAGCTGGAGGAGGTGGCTGCTGATGGGATTGAGGCATCAAAAGCACAGTTTCATGCTGCTGCTACGGACTCCAATGATGGAGAAGAAGCCAGAAGGAGAAGGAAGGAAACATATTCAATTCAGTGCTTTAGAGTAACTGGTAATTGGTATTTTTCTTTTAAACTTAGATTGTGGGCTTGTAGTGACACTATACTTTCTTTCTTGGTTGTCTTTACTTATAATTGTTTTTGGGCTGTTGAAAATTTAAACATAGTGGTGGTGTAATTCTGTACTGTCTTTAATTGCTGCAAATTTTTCGCCCCCCCTCCCTTCCCCAACTCTTAATTATTGCCCTGATAAATCTGATTGACAGGGCGAAACACAGGTATAGTAAGAGGTTGAGTAGGAGGGGCCTAAGGGGAAGAAGCCCACCGCACGACAAGTGTTTCGACTCATTTATTTATTTATTGGTTCTTTTCCTTAAAAAAAAAAATATCTGAGGATCAGTTACAGGATTTTTAGTACTGTAAATTAATAGAGAGAACTAAGAGAGTTTCAGTAGCAGACAAGTTGTGGAATTGCACAGTATAATGTGGGAGTGGTGCAATGCAGTGGCTGTGGTGCAGCCATATTCAGGCAGACCTTCTGGACACTGAGGTGCTGCCCTATCTGCATCATCTCTCGGACTGCGGGATGAGGTGACAGACTCAAGCGAGAAGTAAACTGGGTCAGGGTACCATCACCCTATCCAGGGACCACCCAGTCCAATGCAGCTGCCTCAAGGATGCCGAGGCGAGGCAGCCTTGGATGACAGTGGGCTCAGGGAGGTTAGAGCAGTCAGGAAGAGGCACATCCCAGATCCTATTCCTCTCAAGAACTCATATGCCACACTGGCAAATGAGGACAACCAAATAAGTGACCCAGAGAAGTGGAAGGAAAGGATGTGGAGGTTAGCCAGGAGGTGATCTCCAGTGGGAAAGCAGTGGACCCCAGAGGAGGGAGAGCCGAATCCTGGTGGGGACTCCATCGTGAAGGGATCCAGCTAGGAACACAGGAGAGAGAGGACAGGAGGTGAGGTGCCTACCAGGTGCAGCGGCATGGAGGGATGGAAGGATACTGGGGATCACTGGGAAGGCAAGGCGGAGGGTGAGCTGGATGTCATTATCCACCTAGGTACTAATGACTTGGCAAATGGGGAGCAAAGGAAGTTCAGGAAGAGTTTAGGAAACTGGGGAGGTCTCAAGCAAGTAGCTTACTTCTGTCCTTTCTCAGAAGTACTACCTGTGAGAGGCAAGGAGACATAAGTGTATGCCGGAACTTTGAACTCATAGTTGAAGAACTGGTGCTGTGAGAAGGGTTTGGATTCATTGGTGACTGGGGACCCACCTGGAGGATGGAGGTTTGTTCAAGCCTGACTGCCTGCATCCATCCTGGAGGGAATCCAAGTACTCAATGATGAGTTTAAATGCTACATTGACAAGCATTTAAACAGCAAAAGGGTGAGCCAGCAAGAAGGTACCTAATTGCTCACCACAGCTATCAGTGGAACCAGTGAACCAGAGGGTAGGCCATCTCTGCAAGCGGTGTGCAAAAGATGGAGATTAGTGTCCAAAAGGTGGATAAGCAGAAAGGGCAAAATTCAGCAGAAGGGCAGACTGAAGGAGAACCACGGATAAATGACAACCAAGGAAGGGGCTGGAGTAGAACAGTGAAGCAGACTAGGGAGGTCAAATCATGGAAAGCCATGTGTGCAAATGCCAAGAGCCTTAGCAACAAGATGGAAGATCTGGAGGCTGTCATGGTACAGTCAGACCTGGACATTGTAGGCCATCACTGAAACCTGGTGTACATGATAACCATGACTGGGAGATGGCCATACCTGGCTCACAACATATTCAAGAAAGAGACAGAGCAGGCAGGAAGGGAGGAGGTGGCACTGTATGTGAAAAGGACATAAAGGCCACAGAGATCCAGGAGGAACAAAATGGGGAGAGATACTGTGGGTTAAGCTAGAAAGGAAAATGGGGCCAGCCATCCGCACAGGTGTAGTCTATAGACCACCAGCCCAGGAGGAAGAAACAGATAGGAGCTGATGCTAGCCATCCAAAGGATGGCAGACAAGGTAGTGGTAGTACTGGTTGGAGACTTCAATATTCCAGATGTGGACTGGAGCATCCCAGCAGCAGCATCAACTAGGAGCAGATTTATCCTGGACTCCTTTCAGGTGCCTTCCTCAAGCAGCTGGTCATGGAACCAACTCGGCAGAAGGCAATACTGGACCTTCTGCTACAAACAGGGACAGTGTGATGGGGGTAACAGTGGGGAGCACCTGGGTAACAGTGACCACAGTCATTGTGGTTTGATATCACAGAAAAGCAGAACCAAACCACACAAAACACGTATCCTGGATTTTAGGGGGCAGACTTTGGGAAAATGGAGAATACTTGAAAGAGGCATTAAGGGAATGGGACAGGAATCAGGGGTTGAGGAACAGTGGGCAGTATTTAAAATGGGGATTATAAGAACAACAGAATTATGCATTAAGCAGGTTAGCAAGAGGAAAAGGAAGAGAGACCATTGTGGTTTTCAAAGAGGTAGCAAAGAAAGTGAAAGCCAAAAGATAGCATTCAGGCAATACAAAGACACAGGCAGAAGGGATGGGAGAGTACCAGGAGAAACAAAGGGAGGCAGGGAAGTCAGTAAGGAAGCCAAAGCTCAGACAGAAGAACACATTGCAAAATCAGTTGTTAA
The DNA here is from genome assembly GCA_016271365.2 of Neoceratodus forsteri. Lineage (NCBI taxonomy): Eukaryota > Metazoa > Chordata > Ceratodontiformes > Ceratodontidae > Neoceratodus > Neoceratodus forsteri. The sequence continues at coordinate 1,103,899,346 of CM028133.1, read as the reverse complement.
AGGGGACAAAACCTTTTACAGGTACATAAGTGAAAAAAGAAAGACAAAGGGAGGGATAGTGAGACTGAAGGGGGAGGATGGGAGTCGCGTGGAGGATGACAACAGTAAAGCTGACATATTGAACAGGTATTTCTGCTCAGTCTTTACTGAGGAAGAGGGGGGTAATGAGTCTGAAGGGAGTACAAGGGGTGAGAATGGTGCAGAAATGGACACAAGTCCCTTTACACGAGAAAGGGTCCTGAAGGAACTGGAAGTAATAAGAGTTTACAAAGCAATGGGGCCAGATGGGGTGCACCCAGGGTCCTTAAAGAACTAAGAGAGGTGGCTGAACCTCTGGCTATCCTGTTTTAGCCAATCACTGGAAACAGGGAGGTACCAAGACTGGAGGACAGCAGATGTAGTCCCCTTATACAAGCGGGAACAAAGAGGAAGCAGGGAACTACAGACCAGTCGGCCTCACCTCGGTGGTGGGAAAGATCATGGAAGCAGTTCTGAAGGAGAGATTGGTGGAACATCTGGTTGTCAATGGACTACAGGACCCAAGGCAGCATGGTTTCACCAGGGAAGGTCATGTCAGACCAATCTCATTGAATTTTTGACTGGGTGACTAGGGGAGGTGGATCAGGGAGGGCAGTGGACATGGCCTATCTGGACTTCACAAGGCCTTTGACACTGTGCCACATAGAAGACTATTACACAAACTGGGAATATGGGTGTGGGCAGGACAGTAGTGTGGTGGGTAGGTAACTGGCTGGGTGGCAGGACACAGAGGGTGGTGGTAAATGGCTATCACTCCACAGAGGGAAGAGTGACCAGTGGGGTACCACAGGGATCAGTGCTGGGACCGGTCCTATTCAACATCTTCATCAGTGACATCAGCAGGATCTAGAAGGCAGAATTTCACTGTTCGCTGATGACACAAAGCTCTGTAACAGAGTAGACACACCAGAGGGTGTAGACAGAATGAGAAGGGACCTGCAGAAACTTGAAGAATGGTCAAGGGTTTGGCAGTTGAAATTCAATGCAAAGAAGTGCAAGATAATGCATATGGGGCACAAAAACCCTGGCACAATATATCAGTTGGGGTGAGGATATAGCATGCACCAAGCAGGAAAGGGATCTTGGGGTTGTCATCTCTGATGACCTCAAGGTAGGGAAACAGTGTGACAAGGCATCAGGTAAAGCAAATAGGATGCTGGGATGTATAGGCAGGGGCATCACCAGCAGGAAAAGGGAGGTCATAATTCTGCTATACAAGACACTAGTGAGGCCCCACCTGGAGTACAGTGTACAGTTCTGGAGACCATACCTACGTAAGGACATAGACAGGGTAGAGAAGGTTCAGAGGAGGGCAACAAAGATGGTGCATGGATTGCATCACAAGTCCTATGAAGACAGGTTGAAGGAACTGAACATGTACTCCCTGGAGGAGAGGAGGAGAGGGATATGATAGAGACATACAAGTATCTTACAGGGAGAAACAGAGTGCAGGAAAACACTATTTTTAAGCGAAAAAGATGTTCCAGGACTAGAGGCATGGGATGAAGTTGGAGGAGGGCGATTCAGAGGAAACATGAAAAGAATTTCTTCACAGAACAGGTGGTGGACAAGTGGAACACCCTGCCAGAGGAAGTGGTGGGGGCTGAAACAATCACGGATTTAAGAATGCATGGGATAGACATAAAGGAATTCTAGAGGTCATGGTGAGAGAAACAGACTTCTAGGAAAACAAACTGAACACAAGCTCAAATGGGCAGACTGGGTGGGCCATAGGCCCTTATCTCCCGACATTATCTTGTATCTATGTGTCCAAAGTCATGGCTACATCTGTGGCTCTTTGGAGAATAGCTTAGCTCAGATGTACTAGCCTCTCACAGGACACCCAGGCTAAGGCCATGGATTTTCCTGTAGTGGGTAATTCTCTGTTTGGGGAGCAGACAAAGAATTACATGAAGAAAATGGACGAGTACAGGACCATTTATAGGAGTGCTCGGCCAAGGAGAGGCAGGCAACTCCTCAAAGGCAGCAGTCTAGGGGCAGGCCTTTTTACCAAGCACAGGACTTGTCTCCCTTTTCACAGAGGGGGTTCTTCAGAGGGAGAGGCAGAAGAGGGATGAGCAGGGCTGCATCCACTCCTCAGCCTAAGGCCCCTGCCAAGCAGACACCCTGATGGGCCTGCCCAGATCGACTCTCCTATTCCAGTAGGGGGCAGGCTGGCTTACTTTGTCCAGGACTGGATGTCTATTACCTCAGACAAGTGGGTCCTGGAAGTAGTAAGCCAGGGACTGGTTCTCAGCTTCACAAAATTTCCGAAGATGAGAGCCAGATCTTTTCCACCTGCAGGTCTCTCAGAAATCCTTGCCCTCGAGGCAGAGGTTTCATCTCTTCTGGCCTTAAAAGCCATAGAGAGAGTTCCTACCCTGCACTGGGGCAAAGGTCTGTACTCCAGGTACTTCCTTACCCCAAAAAAGACAGGGGAGTGGTGACCCATCCTAGGCCTAAGATACCTGAGCAAACATCTTTTAAAACCAAAGTTCAAGATGGTAACTCTGGGAAGAATTCTTCCCTCTCTAAGGCCAGGGGACTGGCTAGTTTCCCTGGACCTCAAAGATGCCTATTTTCACATTCCCATCTGGTGCTCCCACATAAAGTACCTCAGGTTAGAGTTGCCCTCAGGCCATTATCAGTTCAAAGCAGTGCCCTTTGACCAAACGTCAGCCCCAAGGGTTTTCACAAAGTGCCTGGCAATAGTTGTTGCCTTTCTAAGAAGGCAAAAGATTTCCATTTTTCCATATCTGGACGACTGGTTTATAGTGGGCCAGTCTCCAGACCTGCAAGTGCTCACTTCTCTAGGATTTCTTCTCAGCCTTCCCAAGTCTGTTCTCGAGCCAGTGCAGCTCCTTACCTTTATAGGGGCAGAGCTGGATGCTGTCAAAGCAAGAGCCTTTCTTCCCCTGGAAAGGGCAAGAGTTCTTATAGAACTGGCTTCTTCCTTCAGCCTTCAGATCTTCCTGGACATAAGTCTCCACCACTCATTCACACTAGTGGGATTGGCGCCGGAGGCACTAAGACCCATCGGGAGCAAACTTTTTGCTGGAGGGTCGGCGCGAGAGGCGGCGCCCGCGAGACTGGCGCCCATGAGCAGCCAGGCTCGGCAGTAATGACCATCTCGGCGACGACCCTCCAACCGCCTCAGTTCCTTTTTTCCCGCCGTCAAGTGCGCTTCAGTGACGACGTCGCTCGCCTGTCGGGAGTCAAACTTCAAACTAGCGCATAGTTTCCAGTTTGTTTTTTTGTAACATTATCACGATAGTAGTATACCTTAGTTTTATTCTATTTTTCGTAAAATTTTCTAATATTTAAATTTAACTTACTTGAAGAAGTCTCGGCCTACTGGACGAGCGACCATGAGCAGGTCAGGTGGCGGTAGGAGACTTCGTATGAAAGCTGTTCAGTCAGCCGGGCTGGGTCGGTCAGCCTCCTTCTCCTCAGCGGGGTTCCGACTTCACGGTCAGTCCGATGCCGGGGGATGGGCGGTCCCCCCCGGCATAAAATAAGCGAGTCGCTTTCTCGGCGCGTTCGGCCTCGAAACTCTTCTTGACCCACAGGTCAAAAAGAAGGCATCACTCGAGTCGCCCTCTATGAGTATGTCTGCGGCGTCGACGGTCGGTTATCGTTGCTAGTTGCGGTCTCCTTCTTGCGTCGCCAGCTTCCGATAATCGTCGTCCTCGACATCAGACCCCTCCGCCTATAGGTGAGGGCTCCAGATGAGCAGTTTCATCAGTGGGCGCTCTTATGGGCGATGGGCTCGGAGGTTGGTTCTTCTGCCTGGCTCGGTTACCTCGGGCCCTCGGGCTCCTCCGGCGATCAGGTAGGGCGGTTGGACCTTCCAGTCGCGGGCCCTTCTTGATGCTAGCGACTCCGTGCTTAGGTGTTTCCCCCCTCACATGGCTGCGGCGCGAGGGGCCTCACCGATGCCCTTATCTCCTGGTATTTTCCTTCTCTTGTTTTCCAGGTTCCGGGGCTTTCGGCGCCTTCTGCAGGTCTGTGGCCGTGTCGGCGCCCGTTTCGAGGCCGCCGGAGCTTCTTGGCGCCGTTGGCGGCGCCAGCGTAGTCTCTGGCGCCGTTGGTGAGCGCCAGCGTTTTCTCGCGGCGCCGCCCGGTAGTGCCGTTAGATCGGGCGGCGCCCGTTGGCAGCGTCGTCTGCGGCGCCGTCCGTGGCGCCGTTAACCGCGCGCGTGCGGCGTCGATCATGGCGCCGCGGGCGTTCGCGGGCAGCGTGCCTCTTGACGCCGTCCCGCCAGATGCCGTCTTCAGCCCGTTTTGCCGCTCGCGCCGGCGGCCCTTGGGACTCTCCTTGTTTTCTGCCATTTCCTCCTCTCTATTTTCCTCCTTTCCTGTCCAAACAGTCCTTTCTGGACCATCAGGAGATGATGTTGAGCTGACCCAGACCTTGAGTTGGGTGATGAAGTGGAGGAAACAGGATCTTTCTTTGCTACAGAGCCTGTGGTCGAGGACCTGTCCTTAAGTCTCTGTTGAAGAACCTGGGATCCTCTTTCTCTCCAGACTACAGACATCGATCCTGGGAAGATATTAAGACTCAGTATCTTCATGTCGGAGATCCCTCTGGTTTGACTCCTCCGATTCAGCCTTCCTTGAGCGGCTGTCTCCAAATGGTATGGAATAACCCTGCTCTTATTCCCTCAGTGGCTAAATCCATTGATAAGAAGTATTCAGCTCCCAAGGATCGTCCCATTTTGGCATCCCAAGCTTTGCGGATCCTATTGTAGTCCTGGCAGAGAATGACAAGTCGTTCTTCCTCAAACTACTACAGCTCGACCTATTAACAAAGAGTCTCGTAAGATTGATACATTAGGTAAGAGAGTCTTTGCTGCCTCCACTCTAAGTATGCGTATTGCCAGTTATCAAGGCTATTTTCTCAGTATGAGTATATCCTGTGGCACTCTATGAAAAGAATGGTTGAAGCTCTTCCAGATTCGGATTCAAGTCAGAGCTTCTTCTGACCGTTATTAGAGGTATTTTGGTCAATAACCAACAGGTCAAAAACACCATGGATGCTTTCGACACTGCTTCATGCTCACAGCCGCGGGATTTGTACTCGGCGCCATTCCTGGCTGCGTGCTTCTGCCTTCACGAATGATGCTCAGCAGCAGGTGATGGCGCTGCCTTTGATGGCTCCTCTTTTTTTTGGCCCTCAGGTGGAGCAAGCCTTGAGAGCCACTCAGAAGACTAGATCGGCCATTAAGTTGGCCAGACCTCCGCCTGCCCTCTCGGGGCATGTGAACAGGCGTCAGTTTCATAGTCGCCAGTCCTTTGAGGCAGAGGCGGGGAAGCTTCCATAAAGCCAACCTGCCCAACCTCAAAGAAGGCGCAGCATAAAGCGCAGGGACCTAAAGCTCCCAAGCGCTACCTTATGTCGTTGGCCCAAGTTCCATCCACTCTGCCCGAGGTGGAACTTTCTCCTCCGGTGGGAGGTCGTCTGATGTACTTCTACAACCAGTGGAAGTCCATAACCTCAGACAAATGGGTTCTTCGGATAATTAGCGAGGTTACTCTCTCAATTTCTTGGAACCCCGGTGTCCTCCCCACGACAACCCAGGTTGTCGGCCTCTCAGTCAGATCTCCTCACGCGGAGATCCAGGGCCTTCTGAACAACAGGGCAATAGAACTGGTGCCCCGCATCTCTACGAAACACAGGGTTCTCACTCTACTTTCTGTTCCAAAGAAATCTGGGGGATGCCCCATTCTAGACCTCAGAAAGTTAAACAAATTCCTCCCCAGGAGAAATTCAAGATGATTTCCTAGGTACCCTGTTACCCTTGCTACATCAGCACGACTGGCTGGCCTCTCTGGATATGCAGGATGCTTACCAGCATATCCCGTCCACCGACCCAAAATTCCTCAGGTTTGTAGCTTTGGGTCAGCATTATCAGTTCAGAGTCCTGCCCTTTGGGCTATCCCGCGCCTGTGAGTTTTACAAAGTGTTGTGCAGTTCTCGCTAGCGCATCTCAGGAAAGTCGGACTCCGAGTGTTTCCCTACCTGGACGATTGGCTTCTAGCAAGCCCTTCCGGCCAAGGGACTTTGGAAGCCGTACAAACGACTTCTCGTCTTCTCACGTCCATGGGAGTTCTGCTGAATTTGAAAAAATCTCAACTGCAACCCTCCCAGAGGCTCCTTTTCATAGGGACGCTTCTAGACACCTCTTCAGCGAAGGCTTTCCTTCCAGAGGACAGAAGACTCGACATCCTTCGTATGGCCCGTTACATCAGGAGAACCAATCGGTTACAGCTCTCTCGATGCAACGTGTTGGGTCTCATGGCGTCCTCGGTCTTCTGTCCCTCTGGCCTGACTGCACATGAGAACCACCCAGTGGATGCTCTCCCTCAGTGGTCCCCGACCTCTCACCCCAGTCTTATCCCATCAAGGTGGCGGAGCCCTTGAGGTCTCTCACCTGGTGGTCTCAAGAGAGCAATCTCCTGGAAGGATTCCCTTTGCTCCCCGGATCATCAGATCTCCATCACCACAGATGCATCGCTAATGGGATGGGGAGCTCACTGTCTCTCCTCCACACTCAAGGTGTATGGACTCAGTTGAAACTCATCTCACATAAATGTCCTGGAGATGAGGCGGTCCTCTATGCAATCCGAGCTCTGAAGGATGTCTTTGTCACAAGAACATTCTCCTTCAAGCGGACAACAAAGCAGTGATGTATTACATCAACAAGCAAGCGGTGCTCATTCTTATCCCTTGCGGGAAGCAATGAGGTGTGGGAGTGGTGCTTGGAGCACAAGTCTCGATTCAAGCGGTTTATCTGCCAGGTATACAAAACGACCTAGCAGATCACCTCAGCAGAACGGAGGCAGACCCTCACGAGTGGTCTCTCGATCCAGCCATAGCTCGGTCCCTGTTCAAAGAGTGGGGGACTCCAGACCTGGACCTTTTTGCATCCCCACTCAACGCAAAACTGCCTCTCTTCTGCTCCAGAAATCCAGGGCCTGGCATTTTCTGTCAGGATGCGTTCAGGCTGCGGTGGACAAAACGCTTTCTTTACGCCTTTCCACCACTTCCTCTAATCCAGAAAGTACTCCTCAAGTTGAGTCTCAGGGGACCAAGATGATTCTCATTGCTCCTTCCTGGCCTCGGCAACTATGTTTCCTCTACTCAACAGTATGTTGGCAGCCTCTCGAGACCACTTCCTTTGCAAATCAGTCTTCTGACTCAGGGTTCGTTGGTCCATCCCAACCTGAAATCACTTCACCTTCATGCTTGGCTCCTGAAGAGATAGAAGTGAATCGGTTCAACGTCTCGTAGAGTCTCAGACATCCTTCTGGCTGCTCGAAGCCAGCCACCAAAAAACGCACGCCAAATGGAAACGTTTTCTCTCTGGTGTGCAAATCCTTGGAATCCCTTTTCCTGTCCTCCTGGCAAGGTTCTGGAGTATCTTTTGGACCTATCAAACTTGGGTCTTCAATACTCCACAGTTAAGTTCACCTTAGTGCCATCTCAGCGTTCCATGAGCGGTTTCTTCCTTAACTCTGGCTCAGTTACCTATGGTGAAGAGATTTCTTAAGGGGATTCTCCATACCAGCCCTGTTAGCGTCCAGTTGCAGCCTGGGACATTAACCTGGTGCTGGACATGCTCACTCGAAGCCTTTCAACCCTTAGCTACCTGTGAGCTAAAATTTCTTACCTGGAAGACTGCCTTCCTGGTGGCCATTACCTCAGCCCAGGGGTCTCTGAGATACATGCACTAGTTCACGGACCCTCCGTATACTGTATTCCATAAGGACAAGGTAGTTCTCCGTACTCATCTAAATTTCTTCCCAAGGTTGTGTCAGAATTCCATCTGAACCAACCTCTGGTACTTCCCTTACTTAGCTAATTTCCAAAATGAAGGGGAGCGGCTCTTCATTCCTTGGATGTTAAGAGAGCCTTCGGTTCTATTTAGATAGAACCAAGGATGTTATGAGACTCAGCAACTGTTCGTTTCTTTCAGCGACACCCGGCTCGGTCAACCTTCGCTATTAGATGTATCTCTCATGGTTAGTGGCATGCTCGCCATTGCTATTCCATGGCTCAGAGTTAAATTAGAAGGTAGAGTGTACGCCACTCTACTAGGGCGGTCGCTGCATCCCTAGCGGAAATTGCAATGTTCCAATTGCAGATATATGCAACGCCGCTACCTGGAGCTCAGTGCATACTTTCGTTAAGCACTATGCACTGGATGTTCCGCCAGGCGGCATTCCGCGTCGGCAGAACTATCCTTAATGGGCTTCTATCTTAGGCAGCGTGAGCTCTGGCTTTCCTGCCGCCCTTTTGGGGATTATCAGCTTGGTACTCTCCCACTAGTGTGAATGAGTGGTGGAGACTTATGTCCAGAAGATAGGAGAAAATTACGTACCTACGTAATTCTTGATCTTCTTGGGCCAGTCTCCACCACTCATTCCACTCACCCTCCATCCCCGAGCTCACGCTGTATTGGTCTTCACTCCTCAAATCTTTGGGCCGTGAGGACTTCTTTGCTGACCCTTCTTACGCGGGTCATACGGACGGACTATCTTATGTCTAGTTTTTTAATATTAGGTTTACCCTTTTAGTTGGTTAGCTGCACCTCCTTGGTAAAAAGTACTGAGGCGGTTGGAGGGTCGTCGCGAGATGGTCATTACGCTCGAGCCGCTGTCGCGCCAGTTCAGCGCGCCTGCCTCTCGCGCCCGACCCTCCAGCAAAAAGTTTGCTCCCGATGGGTCTTAGTGCCTCCGGCGCCAATCCCACTAGTGTGAATGAGTGGTGGAGACTCGTCCAAGAAGATCAAGAATTCCGGTAGGTACGTAATTTTCCTTTCTTGGGCCACATGGCAGCTTCTACAGTAGTGATCCAAGGGTCAAGATTCTAGATGAGGGACATTCAGTTCCATCTGAGGGCCTCTTGGTCCCAGAGGAAGGATCCCCTTACCAAACTGATTCCAGTGACTCAGACCCTGATCCTAGCCCTTCAATGGTGGCAGGATCAGAACAATTTAAAGCAAGGAGTCCCATTTGTCACTCAGTCTCATTCAGTGGTCCTTGCCACAGATACTTCCCTTCTGGGCTGGGAAGCCCATCTGGGGGCCCTCACTGCCCAGGGACTGTGGTCCCGTCAGGAATCCCTTCTCCATATCAGTCTCCTAGAACTCAGGGCAGTTTTTTTTTGGCCCTGCAAGTTTTCTCTTAGTTAGTGCAGAACAAGGTGGTTCAGGTCAGAACAGACACCACCACCACCATATGATACATGAACAAGCAGGGAGGCACTCAGTCTATGGCCTCGTGCACAGAAGCCATGAATTTTTGGTCCCTGGTTTATTCCCTGCAAACCTCTCTGATAGCAGTCCACCTTCCAGGGAAGGACAATGTGCTAGCAGATGCACTGAGCAAGATCTCACAGGACCATCACGAATGGTCCCTGGACCCTCTGGTGTTCAAGGTGATGCACTCCAGAGATGGATCTCTTTGCAGCCCCAGACAATCACCAACTTTCTCTCTTTTGTTGCAGACCCCCAGTCTTGGGCTCAGTCCCTCTGGATGCTCTGATTCTGAACTGGGAAGGGGAAATTTCTGTATGCCTTTCCTTCCTTTCCTCTACTGTTCAAAGTTTTAGTCAAGATAAGGTCACAACCTTGCACAGTGATTATGATTGCTCCGGACTGGGCCAGACAGCCTTGGTACCCCCCAGTTGCTGTCCCTAGCAGTCCATCTTCCCTGGTCTCTTCCTAGGAATTACAACCTGTTAACCTCCTCGCAGGGGAGGATTTGGTACCCCAATCTTCAGTCTCTCAATCTCAAGGCACGGCTCTTGAAGAGTTAGAGTATGCAGATTTGCATCCGTCTCAGGGGGTTCTGGATATTCTCAAAGCCTCTCGAAAGCCCGCCACTAGAAAAACCTATAACTCCCAAATGGAAGAGATTCAGCATTTGGTGGTCCATGAAACATATTTCCCCAGACACTGCTGAATTGCCTACAGTTCTGATTAATGGTCCATTTGAATGGCTTAGGCCTCTGACCTGCGACTCTCAAGGTACACTTGTCAGCTGCTTCTGCTTTTCTGTCATTGGGGAAGTCTTCCTCACTATGATCTCATCCTGTGTTCTGTAAATTTTTTAAGGGATTGCTTCATACCAATCCTCCCTTTAGAGACCCTGCCCCTGCCTGGGACTTAAATGTTTGCATTGTTCAACTTATGCAACCTCCCTTTGAACCTATGTCCTCAGCAGAGCTTAAGTATTTGACTTGGAAAACTGTGTTTTTAGTAGCCATTACCTCTGCCAGACGTATCAGTGGATTGCAAGCCCTGTCAGTGGAACCTGATTTCATCTCCTGTCCATGGCCAGATTAATGGATGTGGGGGCCCTACTCCAAGTCATATTTTGTGGCCCGGGGGCCCCTAAATGCCAACATTCCACCCTTCTGCAGTAACAACCAGGGCACTCAAGCAGGTTGTGGTTTATAATGCTACGTGTTATGCCACATGACTTGACAGGTCACATGCCCTTGATTATAAACACAATTCAGAATGACCAATTATTGCACAAAGAAACATTTTGTTAGTACAATATTAACATTTCGTAAATTTTCACTTTTTAGTTACCTTTAACTCGTCTTGTTTTTCCCTTGCCACTACTGTACCTTGTAACTATTTTTGTTATTAATAATGATGGATCCTCTTTTCTTCCCTCTCCTGAGACACACCTGGACATTAGACTTCATTAGTGTGCCCTGCCTTCCCAGATATCAAATTCCACATAAATAAATTAATAAAAATGGGGATTGTAGCTGCCATGATCTCCCTACACATGCCTCTTTGAATACCTATTCTCTCTGCCAAAACCAAAAAACTGAAGCATGTATTGAAGCAGTTAATGGGGCTTACAGCTCCCTCTCATTATTTCTACGCTCAAGACTCCTTCAAGCTCCAAACCTGAGACGTGCTCAAGCTCCTTGCCTCTGCAATGCATCTGCCACAATCACCCAGTGTGCAGCAACCTTTGTCCTCAATTCTGTCTGTTCTCCCACTGTCTCCTCTCCTCCATCTCCAATGTCATTTATAGTTTTGTTGTCAACTTAAAGTTGCTTTGCTGCCAATGCTGAGTTGCCCATCCTTGCCCTCCTCCAAGTCATTGATGCCAAAGCAGCTAAACAGAGTTGTGCCAAAAAGACTGAGCCTTAAGAACCCTGCAGGACCTGCAGGTGTTGACTGCAGTCACTTCAGAAATTAAGTTTCCTATAGCAACCTGCTGCAACTTCCCAGTAATGTATATGAGTCAAATCAAACCAAGACAAAACTGTGCCAGCAAGAGCAAGTTGCACAAGTTAGTTCTCCTCAGATGAGCCTCCCCAAGGAGGGTCATTAGTGGGGTCCCACAGGGATCAGTCCTTGGGCCCCTTCTGTTCAATGCCTACGTATCTGACATAAGGACAGGAATCAGGAGAGATGAGTCTCTTTGCAGATGACTCCAAACTGGGGCGGTGGTGGATGGGGAGGAGGGGGAGGTCTCACAGGGGACCTGGAGGCCTGGAAAGATGGTCTAGAAAGTGGAAGCTGAGGTTCAATGCAGGGAAATGTAAGGTACCCCCTGGGGCCAGAACCCAGGCCAAGTGGCACCATGGGGGAATGCTACAAGTCTCGATGGCTGAGAGGGACCTGGGGGTGGTGGTGGATGTCAAGATGAACAACTCTGAGACTTGTAGGAGGGCAGCAGCCAAGGCCAACAGGATGCTGGGATGCATCGCTAGGGGGATCACCTCCAGAAGGAGGGAAGTGATACTCCCTCTGTGTAACTGCTTGGTGAGGCCGCACCTTGAGTACTGCGTGCAGTTTTGGAGGCCACACTTAAAGAGGGACATTAACCTCCTGGAGAGGGTCCAGAGGAGGGCAACCAAATGATTTGGGGGCTTGGGGACAGGACCTATGAGGAGAGGCTCAAGAGCTAAATATGTACGCATTGGAAGAGAGAAGGACCGGGGGACATGATAGAGGCTTCAGGTACATGAAGAGGGTAAATAGGGAGGAACAGTCAGGGTGCTTTGAAGGAAGGAGGAAGGGGCCACTAGGGGCATGGGTGGAAGCTGGAGGGAGATTCAGGGAGAAAGGAGGAGGTGCTACTTCACTGAGAGGGTGGTGGAGCCATGGAATGCACTGCCTAGGGGGCTGGTGGAGGCAGAGACAATGGAGGGTTCAAGAGGGGGTGGGACAGGTACAGGGGAAGGGTTCTGGAAGCAAAATCCAATGCAGCAAGAATATCCGGAACTAGAAAGGGAGAAGCCAGAGAAGGCGAGGGGGACAGCAAGGTCAGCACCCAGGGTGGGGGCTGACCAAACGAGCAGACACGAAAGACCGTTAGGCCTATTCTGCTGGCATTTTAGTATGTTAGTATGACTTATTAGCATCCCATGGTCCACTTAGTGCCAAACTCAAATCTTGTTAAAGACTCAGTGCACTACTCAGGTTACTGAACACTCACAGACAGACCAGGACCAGAGGCTGCCACAGCTTAGTTTGTTTCTCCAGTGCAATAAAACTAGTTATTTCTGCAGCACAAATGACTTGGACACTGCAGCATACAGACGACTAATCAACACAACATACCTGGTGTGGCCTGACTGATGTGAATGTGACTTTGATGAGTCCAGTCTGTCCTCTTGATTGTTTTCTCAAGATCACACAGGCGGTGGTGACACGACTCAGCCTTGTAGCATGGCCCAGCATGGGAGGACTTCTCATAGTCACAGCAGGACCAAAGGCCAAACTAGCAGCAGCACTGACTGACCCTGGCCAGTGGCTACACTAAAAACGCCAGCAGCACATGACGTTGCACTGAAGTCAAATCTGACTCCGGATGACCCCCCCATGGCCTGCTCAGACTCTCTCACTCTCTCTCTCTCTCTCTACTTTTGTGTCTTTAGACAGAGACTCTTCTTCTTTGATAGACGAGACCAACCACTGGCACCGACGACTGACCGCCACAGCTCTCTCTCGTTCTCCCTCCTCTACTCCTCATTACTGCCTGGCAAAATGTCCTGATGCCATGCACATGCACACACTGATTCCCGCTCCCCAGTAGCCACACCTCCAGAGGGCCTCTGATGGACATGATTGGTTGTGTGTGGTGGGGTCAGGGTGGATCAGAGGTGAAGCTGGAGCAGCCGTCAGAGAAACTGAGAGGTTCACTTGCTCAGAACAGCTGTGTGGGGGGGGGGGTCATCCTTCACAGGCTGACTCAGTGAGGTGGGGGTGGCTGACTGACTCCAAAGAGGGGGCTGCTTTTTTGGTAATTTGGCCTGTCAGCAGTTGTCCAGTACAGCCAGAATTAAAGAAAGTAGCTGTAAATAAGTTAACAGTGGGAGCCCTCCTGAACCTTGGGGCCCTACGCCATGGCATAATTAGCATACAGGTTAATCCAGCCATGCTCCTTTCATAGGGATAAAGTGGTCCTTAGAACCAATAAAAGGTTCTTGCCCAAAGTGGTTTCAGATTTCCACTCGAATCAGTCTCTTTTCCTGTCTTCTTCACTGATCATTCTTCTTCAGGAGAGAGGAGGCTACACAGTTTAGATGTTAAAAGGGCCCTTAGCTACTACATGGCCATACCAAGGGTCACAGGTTTGATTTCCTGCAGTTGTTCCTCACTTATGGAGAAGTGGGAAAGGGCAAATTTGCCATCAAGAGAAGTATTGCCAGGTGGATTGTGTCTTGTATACAATTATGCTATGAGAAACTAGGAAAGATTCCACCCTCTGGCCTGAGGGCTCACTCCACCAGAGGTACTGCTGCTTCCCTGGCTTCTGCCAGGGATATTCCTCTCTCAGAAATTTGTCATTTGGCAATAGTCAGAATACAGCAAGACTTCATGTTGTTTGAAAAAAAAATTACTCACCTTAGTAATTAAGTTTCTTCTAATGGAGTCTTACTGTATTCTGACCTCTCTCCCTGCCTCCCCTCTCGGAACCTGTTTTTGGGAAGTGGGTGGGCAGTTACAGTGTTGCACCTCCGTGGTGCTTCTTTTACACACTCTTCTTTTTGTTTGGGTGTTTGTTTTATTATTATTCTTATTTGGATTGGTTTTTGGTTTTGGGTTTCCTGATTTGAGTCTTCCTTGGGAATTCAAAACTCTTGTTGCCAGTTGACTAGTAAAGAATTTTACAATTTCTACATAGGATAGTTAGTGAATTTTTTGCTCATAAGACTCTGACTGTTGGATTTCAAAGGGCTGCAGACAGAGACTTCAACCAAACTCGAGCTCAGCATTCTATGCTCTGCATAGAAAATTAACCCTTTGTTTTCCGGGGCAGTTTAAAGGCTGGGGCTAACTGCAATAGAATACAGCCAGACTCCTTTAGAAGAAACATAATTACTGAGGTGAGTAATTTTTTCTTTTAGGATAACCTGGGTCAGTGTGCAACAAAAGAAAATTATGGGGGGGGGGGCAGTTCAACACATTACAGCTAGTAGGGCAGAAACACTGGAGTAAAGGGACCAGATATTTGGGCTGTGTTTTGGGAAATGGAGAAATAAAGCCATAGATTTCTAAGATAGAAGCTGTAGCTAACAGCCCTGTCTTTCAAACAAAGAAACCAGGTTGTACAGTGAGCCACTTGCTATGGTGAGATTTGGTCTTGGGACCCTTGTTCAGTGCTTTACTCGTCACTGCTCCACATGGTCTCCAGTTGCAAAGGTTGGTCTGCCATGACTTTTTCCTCATTTGTTTGCAGTCATCCCGAGCCACACAACCGAGACGACAGATACGCCCAGCACTACTACTACAGCACCCCTAGGTAACACAAACGGGGAAGCCGTGGGTCCTTCGGTGTACCTGGAAAGGTTAAAGATACTACGACAACGATGTGGCTTCGATAACAATGGAAAGGTAACTTCATCCATCCTTGCACCTGAACTGACATCATTTGTATTATTTTTCTTTTCACTTTGTTCAGGCACTACAATTAAAGGCCCCCTTTGATCAAACAATAGCAATGCATGCACAATACCATGTGCAGTTATTCAAATAACTTGACCTCACAGATGAAAGGCGTGCAGACGCACTGCGCAGTGACCATGTATGGATCCGTCCCTTGATGACTGAACAGAGATGACTGAAATTTTTAAAAGTGTGTCTTGAGAGAGGAGACAGTACTTTTATGTCTGCTCCGATTCCAGTTTGGCAGCAACAGTCAAGAAAGAACATTTCTGATTGATCTGGTCTAACTAATGAACTTAGATTCAGATATTCCTAGAATCCGTCTTTTCCACAGAGTTCCCTTATTGGTCTTGTGTCTGAGGTGCTAGAGTCCCGCACAAGCTGGTTGTTTTGGAGTGGGTAGTGCAGGTATACCTAGGGGCCAGTTATTTATTTTGAACAAGAACACCAGCAAAAAAAATTTAATTTGTAAGATCTTCCTGGACATAAAGTCTCCACCACTCATTCACACTGATGGGACTACACCGGAGGTGTCAGGACCCAGCAG
Organism: Neoceratodus forsteri; assembly: GCA_016271365.2. NCBI lineage: Eukaryota > Metazoa > Chordata > Ceratodontiformes > Ceratodontidae > Neoceratodus > Neoceratodus forsteri. The sequence goes on along the minus strand of CM028133.1, from coordinate 1,103,883,830 downwards.
GAGCCAAAAGTCTTTGGAAGGACCACCGCCTAGGTAGCGCCACGAACCCAGCTCTTGCTATATAGGCTTACCTCAGCATCGACCCTCCAACTGCCTCAGTTCTTTTTTTTTCCCCCCTGCCGTCGAGTGCGCTTCAGTGACGATGACGCTTGCCTGCCAGGAGTCGAAACTTCGTTTAAACGACGGCAGCTACAGTCTTTCAGTTTCGAGTAGTATTAATTTTATTACTTTCTTGTCAGTTTAAAAGAAATATAAATACATAACTTTATTGAGAATAATTTTTCGTCAAAAAGTCTTCAGCCCTCCTTCGATGGAGTCTACTATGAATGGGGCAAGTGATGATAGGGAGACTTCGCATGAAAGCTGATCTTCCTGGACATAGTCTCCACCACTCATTCACACTGATGGGAGTACGCGGGAGGTGCTAGGACCAAGCAGGAGGCAAACTTTTTCATGAGTGCTGGCGCCAAGATGGAGTCGCGAGGAAGCGGCACCACGAGCCAGGCTCATGTGGTATAGACTATCTCGGCGTTGATCCTCCAACTGCCTCAGTTCCTTTTTTCCCCGCCGCCAAGTGGGCTTCAGTGACGACGATGCTCACCCGCCAGGAATCAAACTTCAAACTAGCAGCTTAGTTTTCAGTTTTATTATTTTTATATTTTATTACAGAAAGTACCAATTGTATTTCAGTAAATTTCTTACTTGTACAAGAAAGAAGTCTTCAGCCCTCCATTAACGAAGTCGACCATGAGTGGGGCAGGTGATGGTAGGGAGACTTCATATGAAAGCTGTCCAGTCAGCCGGGTCGACTCTGGTCCGCCGCCTTCTCCTGGGATGGGCGGTTCCCTCGGTAGCATAAAAAGAAACTGTCCCATTCACAGCACTGTTTGACTTCTTCGGCTCACCAGTCGAAGAAGAAACTGCATCACTCGGTCGCCCTCTGGTACATCTGCACATAGACTGTCTGTTAGGGTCAGGGGCCGGTTTCTGTTTCTGGTAGCCGGCCTCTTTGACATAGGAGCTCCTCTCCGCCTGTTAGAGGGGGCTTCCAATGAGCAGTTTCACCATTGGGCCGCTGTTATGCAGCAGTGGGCTTGGAGGTTGTCCCGACTGCCCAAACCGGTCAGTCCATCGCTGGGGCCTTCGGGCTGTCTTTCGGAATGGCAGGCAGGGCGGTTAGGATTTCCTAGTCACGCGGCGCCTTCTTCGGTGCCATCGACTTCCCGCTCCGGTGTCTATCCCCCTCACATGGCTGCGACGCAGGGGGGATCCACACTGATGCCTTTACCTCCAGCCATTTTTCATCCTTTTCTTTCACATCTCAGTTCTCAGACTTCTGTGACTGTGCCATCATCTGCGGATCCGCATGCCCTGTCAGCGCTGGGGTTGGTGTCAGTGCCACACTACCCATCGGCAACCTCTTCAGGGCCAGCGTCAGCGCCACGTGCGGTGTTGCGCTCCCTGCCAGCGCCAGGTGCAGTGCCGGCTCTGTACTTGGTGCCATTCTTTTCGACAGCGCCGAGGATGTGTACGGCGCCATCTAGTTTCCAGAGATTTTCGACTCAGATTCTTTCTCCTTCTCTTCTTCCTCCTCCTGGTTTTCATTCTGTTCCTGTCTATACAGTACCCCTTGGACTGTCAGGAGATGATTTTGAGCCCAATCCGGATCTTCGGCTGGGTAATATTGATGCAGATTCTGCCCTGGGGCAGGGATCAGTCGTCCTGCAGAACCTGTTGTGGAAGACCTTTCCTTTAAGTCTCAGCTCAAGAATTTAATTTCTGCTCTTTCTCTCCAGACCGTGAAAACTGATCCTGGGAAACTTCTGCGTCTCCAATATCTACATGTTCTGGGAATCCCTATGGATTTAACCCCTCCAGCACAGCCCTCTTTCGAGACTTTTTCCCAGATGGTGTGGAAAAGTCTGGCTCTTATTCCTTCTGTGGCCAAGTCCATAGATAGGAAATATGCCCCTCCCAAGGATCGCCCCTTCTTGGCCTCACAAGCCTTTGCTGATGCCATAGTGGTCCTGGCAGAGTGATAAGGCTGTCCTCCTTCAGGAATCTACCGCCCGTCCTATAAACAAAGAATCTCACAAGAGAGACGCCTTGGGTAAGAGGGTCTTTGCTGCCTCAACCCTGGGCATGCACATTGCCAGCTACCAGGGCTATTTTTCTCAATGTGAGTATGTTCTTTGGCACTCACTCAAAGCAATGGTAGAAGCTCTGCCCGAGTCTGTGGTTAACTCGGAGCTACTACAGACCATAACTAGGCGTATCAAGCCCAATAATCAACAAATTAAAGCTGCAGTGAATGCTTTTGATACTGCTTCCCAGGCAGCAGCTGGCATTTGCACCCGTCGCCATTTCTGGCTGCGTACTTCGGGCTTTACGAATGACGCCCAACAAAGTCATGGCCTTACCTTTTGACGGTATGTATCTGTTTGGGCCTCAGGTAACAAGCACTAGAGGCCACACAGAAGACTAGGTCTGCCATTAAGACCGCTAGACCTCTATCTACTCCCTCTTGAAGAGGTGGGAACAAGCGTCAGTTTCACAGTCGTCAGTCCTTTCGTGGCGGAGGAGGCTTTAACAGAAACCAAACCCCTCAGCCGCAAAAGAAAATGCAGCAGAAGGCACAAGGCCCAAAAGCGCCCAGTGCCACCTTCTGAGTTTCCAGCCCAGGTCCCACCTCAGCTGCCTGAGGGGGACTCTTCCTCGACAGTGGGAGGACGTCTGACTCAGTTCTACGACCAGTGGAAATCTAGAACATCAGACAAATGGGTCCTCAGGATAATCCACGAGAGGTGTACTCTCAGTCTGTTGGAAACCCCTCCGGATCATCCTCCCAAGCGACAGCCCAGGCTGTGTGCGGTTCAGTCAGACCTTCTTGCTTCCGAGGTACAAGGTCTTCTGAGCAATAGGGCAGTAGAAGTAGTTCCGCTGGATCAACAAAACACAGGTTTCTAGGGACGTGGATATGTTGTTCAATCCACACTGTCTGGCAGGTTTCTTGCCGGAAGGTCTTCAAGCTGGCTCCTCCCACCCACCTGGGTGGTAAAACCCTCGGCTCCGTCCCATGTCTCCAGATCTTCCTTACTGCTTGGAAGCCTAGGTTCCCTCCTTAGCGCTCTGCCTTTTAGGCCTGGATCCACACTCTTCTGAATTTTCGAAACTCGTGTTAAAATTTACAAGACTCCGGTCTTCGTCTTCCCTCGCGGCTGCGATGGACAGATCGACTTCCGGCTTCCGCTGGTGCCTGTTTGGGCAGATGATGTCCCGGACTGATCTGCACTCCACGTGCATCTACTGCCTGGGGCTGGGCCACGATTCGCAGGCTTGCGAGTTGTGCAAGTCCTTTCGACTTCGGTCTTGGAGGACCGCACTGCCAGACGACTTCTCGGGCGCCCTGAAAAAAACGGTATCCACCAGTCAAGTCTAAGGAAGCCCGTTGGGCGGTGTCCAGCGGCGGGCTCCGCGGAACAACTGGAGCAGTTGATCGCCCTCGAGGAGGAGGCGGCCCAGGCCGCTGCTTCTTCTTCCTTGGCCGCGGCATTTATCCCGCTCTCTTTGGGCTCCTCCTACACTGCTTTATTTAATGAGCTCTGTCAGTTCCTCTCCACCAAGGGAGAAGGGCCATCGGGACATACCAGTCAGTCCAAGAAGAAGGACTCTAAGGGTAAGTCCCACCATCGACGTTCATGGGAGCGGGAGATCCCTTCACCAGACCGTCTGTTCTCGACTTCGGTCGAGGTTGCAGCTGCGGCCACTGGCTTCACGGTGTTCCCGTCTGGTCAGCCAGCTGAGACATCCGTCGACACAGTCGATTTTTCTTGCCCCGTTGTAAGGTTTGTCGACTGGAAAAGCCGACAACCCTTCTTCACCGGTTCCCCCGGTGGTTACTGAGGACTTGCCAGTGCGGAAGTCCCCGGTTAAGATCCCTGCACCAAGGGAGGGGCGGGTTTCCCCCGTTCCCCCTCTGACCCACCCTCGGAATCCCGGAAGGTCTCGGTCCAGCCGGTCCCACAGACATCTGCGGTCTCAGTCTCGGCACCATGGAAAGTGGAGTCGCCACTCATCCTCATCGTCCTCTTCGGAGGATAGGCTCCGGCGCAAGTTGCATCAGCACTATGAGGATTTGATGTGGCAGCAACGTTTATTGACCGGTAATAAGCAGACTCTGTCGCCTTCTCCGGCCATTAAGTGGCTATCACCAGAGCAGCCGAAATAACCCTTCGTGATAATCGAGGAGCCAACCCCAGCGCCGGTTGTTCGTCCGAAACCGTCTACTCCACCTATTGTGGTGGAACCTCCGCCTGCACAACCGAAGACTGGGGCCCCAATCAAGGATTCTTGGTCGGGTCAGAGCTTGCCCCATAGGTTGTCGGTCACACTCACTCCCGATCGTCCTCGGCAGGTGGAGGGTGGCTCAGGCGCTCGGCAGCTGTTCGCAGATTCTTCGGAGTCTAACTCCCCCCTGTTCTCCAGGCCGCTTGACCTGGAGTCTTCAGGGGGCCACTCGGACAAGCCCATCCTCGTTTTTAGGTTTGCTTCAGAGTCCACTGGGATGCAGCTCGAACCTGTTTCAAAGCAGGCCAAGTATCCCTCACGGAGATACTGGACCGAGGGGATTCCCCTACGGAGGCCTTTCCGGTGGCTGAAGTCATTGTTGGCCTGGCCCTGGAGTTGTGGCGGTGGCCAGCATCTTGTCCCACGCCTTCGGCCAGGATGGCTCGCAAGTACACGGTCCCCACCGGCTTACTCTCTAGTTTCTCGGAGCACCCCTCTACAGAGGAGTTAGTGACCGATGGCGTTTTCCGGCGCTCGGGACGTGGAAAAACCACCCGATAAGGAATCCAAAAAGGTGGATTACGTGGGGCGGAAGGTTTACGCTGCTTCCTCCCTAGGCTTTCGTCAGGCTAGCTCGGCCGTTCTGATGGCACATTTCTCACACGCCCTTATGGGTTCCCTGGATGAGGTGATTCCTCATCTCCCAGCTGACCTTCAGACGACGGTCAAGCAGGTGCGGGACCAGGGAAAGGTGGTGGCAAAACAGCTCCAAACTTCGTTGGACATTGGTGATTCTTGTGCCCGATCAGTAGCGGCCGCAGTGGCCATGTGCCACAGAGCTTGGCTGCGGATCTCCACCTTTACAGCAGACACCCAGCACAAGCTGGCAGACGTTCCCTTCCTGGGCACCGACTTGTTGGTGCCAGGGGTGGAAGGCCATCTCCAGAGGATCGAGAAGTTCAGTGCCACCTTGGACTCGGTCACATCTGTCCAGAAGGACAAAGGCCGGCAGCAGCAACGTAAGCCCTTCCGCTCCTGCGGCACGTCCGGCCCAGCAACACCAGCACCAGGGCCAGCAGGCTTATACTTGGCGCCCTAAGGCCAAGTCTGCCGCTTTCTCAAGTAGGAAGCCTGGAGGCAAGGGTCCAGGAGGTCCCTCAGCGGGCCCTTCCTCCAAGCCTGCCCAGTGATGGGTTGAGGGGTGTCGCCCCCAACCTTGTTACTCCTCCCCAGGTTCACCCTATGGGAGGACGGCTCCGCCACTTCTTTTCCACCTGGTCTGCTATCACCATGGACCGCTGGGTGCTAGAAGTGGTAGGCAGGGGTCTGCCTCTGGAATTCGAGCTGTTCCCTCCCTACCAAGCCATCGCCCCACAGGGGCAACGGGTTCCGCAGCGCCTCTTGTCAGCTCGTCGAGCCGACATTGCCTTGCTCCTCCAGAAGGAGGTGATCATAGAGGTGGTGGACCCTCCTCCAGACCCAGGGTTTGTGTCCAGGTACTTCCTGGTTCCAAAACGGATGGGGAGCTGGCCCCCCATTCTCGACCTGCACGACCTGAACAAGTTCCTAAGGCTGCACACCTTCAGGGTGGTCACTGTGGCTCAGATCATTCCATCCTTGGAACTTGGTGTGTGGTTCTGTTCTCTGGACCTTCAGGACGCGTTCTTCCACGTCCCAATCCGTCCGTCTCATCAGCGATTCCTCTGCTTCAGAGCAGAGGGATCTCTTTTCGAGTTCTGGGCCATGCCCTTCGGCCTCTCTCTCCAGCTCCCAGGGTCTTCACCAAATGCCTGGCAGTGATGACAGCATTACTGCAGCACGGAGGGGTCCGGGTGTACCCTTACCTGGACGACTGGCTGATTGCAGCCCCCTCCAGGTTGGAGGTGGAGCGGTCCAGGGATCTGACCCTCCAAGTCTGCTCTGATTGGCCTCCTCAACGAGGCCAAGTCGGAACTTGTGCCTTCGCAGGCGATTCAGTTAATCGGGGTCGAGCTCGAGACTCTTCAAGCCAGAGCCCAGCTTCCGGCGGACAGGGCCGAGGTCCTTTCCTCCTTTGCCCAGTCATTTCTGGTTGAGCAATTGTGCCCTGCCCAGGACTTCCTGCGCCTTCTGGGCCTCATGGCGGCCTGCACCAGTGTGGTCCATTGGGCCCACTAGCATATGCATCCCCTGCAGCGGGGACTGGCCCACCAATGGTCACAGCGCTGTGGTCCTCTGGACCAGCCGGTGTGATGACCCAAGAGATGTCAAGTTGACCTACAGTGGTGGCTTTTCCCAGCTCATCTGCAGGAGGGTATCCCATTTGTCCGCCCCGAGCCGACGGTCACTCTATCGACCGACACCCCTCTGATGGGTTGGGGTGCCCATCTGGGGGAGCTCAAGGCCCACGGCCTCTGGTCCCCTCAGGAGTGTCGATGCCACATCAACCTGCTGGAGCTTCAAGTACTACACCTGGCCCTCACCGCCTTCGCTCTGTTTGTACAGGGTCAAGTGGTTCAGGTCCAGATGGACAACACCACGATCATGTACTACCTCAGCCGTCAGGGCGGGACGCACTCCTTGCCTATGTGCAAGGAGGCTCTCCGCACTTAGTCTCTCGTGATCAACCTGGAGGCGGATCTCCTAGCCATCCATGTGGCAGGAGCCTCCAACAGTCTGGTCGATGCCCTCGGCCGCATAGGCGCTGCTTCTCACGAGTGGTTTCTCCTGCCGGAGGTAGTTCAAGATCTGTTCTCTCATTGGGGCACCTCTCAGGTGGACCTGTTCGCCTCAAGGGAGAATGCGAAGCTGAGGCGGTTTCATGCCGGCCCCCCTCAGCAGGGCTCGCTGCAGGGGGTGCCTTCTCAAGGCCGTGGACCCCAGGCCTCTTCTGCGCCTTCCCTCCATTTCCCTTGATCAACAGAGTGCTTCTCAAGGCAAAGAGGGATAAGGCGCAGGTGATTCTGGTTGCCCCAGGCTGGCCCCGCCAGTTCTGGTATCCAGATCGCCTCAGCTCCAGGCTCCCAAGGCGGCTTCCAGCCCGCCCGGACCTGATTTCAGTTGACAAAGGGAAGGTTCTCCATCCGGACCTTCAATCGCTGCACCTGACGGCCAGGTTCCTGAGCAGCTAGAGTTCCAGGCCTTGGGTCTTTGCGACGAGGTCCTCAACGTCATTGAGGCGTCTCGTAAGGAGTCGACCAGAAAATGCTATGCCTTTAAATGGAAGAGATTCTCCATTTGGTGTCAGGTCAAGGGGTTGGACCCTTCTTTCTGTCCATTGGCTAGCATTTTGGACTACCTGTGGTCCCTTTCTCAGCTAGGGCTTTGGTTGTCGACCCTTAAGGTGCACCTGGCAGCCATTTCTGCTTACCGGGCGCAGGCCGGCAAGCAGTCGGCGCAGGAGAAGGTGGTCGGGCGCTTTGTCAAAGGCCTTGATAACATATCCCTTCGGGTGCGAGAACCTCCACCTCCATGGGATCTACTGCTGGTATTGGCTAAGCTCATGGGCAAGCCATTCGAACCGATGCACAGGTGCGATATCTCCCACCTGTCGTGGAAGACCGCTTTCTTGGTGGCTATCACGTCAGCCAGAAGGATGGGAGCGCTCCAGGCGCTTTCCATCGAGTCTCCTTATCTGGTCTTCCACAGGGACAAGGTTGTCCTGCGCCCCCACCCGAAATTCCTTCCGAAGGTGGTGTCCGAATTTCACCTTAACCAGGTGTTGACTCTGCCAGTGTTCTACCCCAGTCACACTTCAGAGGCCGAATATAGGCTCCATACTCTGGACCCTAGCAGAGCGTTCGCTGCTTATAAGTAGCGAACGGCTGAAGTTTGGGGAGAGGTTCACCAGCTGTTTGTCACCTACGCTGAAGCCGCACCTGGGAGACTTGCAGCCAAGCGGACGATAAGTAGGTGGGTCACCTCCTGCATAGATCTGTGCTATAGGTTGACAGGCATGGAGCCTCCCAAAGGGATAATGGCTCATTCAACCCGCCATACTGCTGCATCAGTGGCTGCTTCCAGGGATGTCCCTATCCAGGAAATCTGCAGGGCTGCTACCTGGAAGTTAGCACAAACCTTTATTTCCCATTACCACATTGACCTAGAGTCACGCCGGGATGCTGGTTTTGGGACCTCGGTTCTCCAGTCCATATTCCCTAAGAAGAGGGTGCACGCCTTGCCTCCCTCCTCCCGGAGAACTGCTAGGAGTCTGCCAGACAGTGTGGACTGAACAACATATCCACGTCCCTAGAAATACAGGTTACTCACCTGTAACAGGAGTTCTAGGAGTGGTATATGTTCATCTACGCGACCCACCCAACCTCCCAGACTCTGACGCAACCTGGCTGGCGGGCTAGATCTGTGTCATGGGGCGGAGCCGAGGGTTTTACCACCCGGGTGGGTGGGTGGAGCCAGCTTGAAGACCTTCCGGCTAGATTTAAAGCGGCAAGGAACCTGCCAGACAGTGTGGATGAACAACATATACCACTCCTAGAACTCCTGTTACGGGTGAGTAACTCGTATCTTATCTGTGTCAATCTTCACCATTCATCACAGATGGAGTACTGGCCGGAGATCAGGATCTCGTGGGAACTTTTTTTTTATTTTTAGGGTGGGCGGAGCCCTCACAGCATTGGTGCCGCCCTCAAGGCCGACGTACTGCATGGCGCTCGAGGGTTGGCCGTTAGGCTGTGTCGACTCCGCCCGCCTACCAGTTCTTCGTCTCCCGCCGTCGAGGTCGCCTCATGGGAAGCTTCCCAGCCTCCACTCGACATCGCCGGTAAGATCTTTCCTTTTATTTGAAATTCTGCAACGTCGAGTCTGTTTGTGGTGGGTTTTTTTTTTCTCCGTTGGTCATGTCTCGGTCGGAGGGCAAAAAGTTTTCAAAGATGGGTCGGCCCCCCATGCGTCGGTGCCCGTGCGACCGAAAGTATTCCGTCACCGACCGGTGTCTTGCGTGTCTTGGCCCGCTTCACGACATGGACTCGTGCGACACCTGCTTCTCCATGGACCGCCGGGTCCTTGAACAGCGGACGTTGAAAGTGGGGCGAGCTCCACCGACTTTCGGTGGTAGGGTTCACACTCGGGCCAAGCTGCGCTCTCTCGGCCCTTCCTCCGTGTCCCCTCCCAGTTCTACTCGGACCGAGGAGGAGGAGCCTTATGCTGTAGCCTGGCCATTGCCGAGCTCCTCCCGTGGAGCAGGAGGCCCGTCCACTTCCTCCGAGGCAGGCGGGGCGCCACCACTGTCGCCCCTTGAAGGTGAAGGTTCCTGCAGCCAGAAGGCCCGGTTGGCACTGTCCTTGGCGCCGTCGGCCGGCACCGTTCGCGGTCGCCGTGGGCCCTGTTGGCGCCAACTCGTTGCTCGGCGCCCGTGGTGCGGCGCTGCTCACACTGCCGTGGGACAAGATCCGGCATCCTCTTTCACCATGTCTTGCCTCAGCGCCATGCCTGTGCGGCTCGGTGCCGTAGGGCCTTCGGCTCCGCCTGTCGATGCCGAGTCTGCCCTCAGGGCCGTTGTCGGTGCTGCCTCGGTCCTCTGTGCCGCTCGCGGCGCCGTGGGGCCTGGCGGCGTTGCCTTCGGCGCCGAGGTGGCTGCTGTTAGCGCCATCTCTGTCCCTGGTATCACCCCCGCGTCTGGCCCTGGCTCTGGACCTTTGTCCCGAGCTGCCCTGGTGCCTCCTGCAGGTCCCGCCCGCGGGGTTGCGGAGAGCACGGGTGCAGTCTCGGCCACAGCTGTGGCTGCCAAGCCATCTGGCAAAGTTGGTTCTGCCCGCCCTCCTACTGTTTGGCTCAGAGCTTCGGACTCTACCTCGTCGGAGTCGAGCTCGGAGTCAGACTGGCTGACTCTACCAGGGTTGTCTGCAGAGGAGGGCGCTCCCGTGGTCTCGTCGTCGAGTCGAATCCAGACCCCTATTGAGGAGAGTCAGGTGGCCCCCGAGGCTAGGGTCAGTGGTGCTGACCAGCAGGCAGTGGTGCGTGCCACCATTGCTCAGCAGTCTGGCCTTGGGGGTTTCATCGACCCCTCGGTGGTGGTACCCCCTCCAGTGGTGTGTCTTGATCGCCCAACTTTGAGGCCCATCGAGAAACCTACAGGAGGGGAGGGTTCTGTTCCCTGGGTCTCCCCTTCGGGGGCTGCCCAGAGATGCCAGCTACCTAGGCTGACCCTCTCGAGAAGGAGGACTCTCTCGGACTCTGAGGGGTGTGGGGTCGGCGCGTCTGCCTTTCTCTGGGGTCCACTCAGGCCCTGGACGAAGCTGAAGTGCGGATTTCCACCCTTCCCCTCGGGTTCCTTGAGGGGTCCTATTCTTTTTGAGGCAGGAGACCGTCCTTCTGGACTTTCTGGCCCTAGGTCGCCTCACTGGGGGGATTCTTCTGGGCGCAGCCAAGGCAGTACCAACGTGGTTGTACAGCTGTCGGCTGTGGAGTCTTCCGGGGCATCCTCCTCGGGTGCTCATGGTCCGCTTCCTAGCCCTGGCCGAGGTCAGACGACTTCTTTTCTCGGCTCTGCCCCTGTCCCTCTGCCATATTCTCCAGCGCTCCCAGGCATTCTTGGTCCTAGCGGCCCTCTCACCTGGGAGAAGTTCAGAGCAGTGGCTGCCCGGTTCCCTGCCTACGTTAAGGCTATGGACAGCCAGGTTTTTCAACCTCCCCCTTTTAGCCACCCTCGGAACATGTGGTGACCTCCAGCTCCTCACCCCCCTCTTCTGGGGGAGAGGAACCCTCTGTCCACATCTCTCTGAGTATCAGCGTTTCCTCGTGAGGATGTTGGAGGACTTGCACCTTTCTCCCTCTTCTGTTAGCAATCCTGAGCATGCGGCGTACGCCTGTCTGGGCGATTATGGCGAGGCCACCCTTGTGGTGCCGCCTTGGCCTGCTCCCTTTCGGGAGGCGTCCTTGCGTTTCTGGCAAAGGCCCTTCTCCGGAGTTCTTGCCCCTAGGGACCTCAGCCAGAGGTATTGCGCTCCCCCAGAGTCTCCAGGTTCTATGCCTCATCCACAGTCCAGCTTGACGCATCTGGACACCCCTGATGGGCTTCGCGCCCTCCACCGTGACCGGCCCCCGGATCAAGACTCCTCAGATTTTGATTTTGGGGGGAGGAGGATCTTCTATTTGGCACAGTTGCTCCTTTCTATTTCCGTTCACCAGGCCCACTATGAAGCCTACAACAGGTTCTTGTGGTCCACGCTAGGTCAGGTCCTAGCTTCTTTGCCTGACTTGGAGCAAACCAGACAATCCATCGCGCACTCTGCACGTGGCCTGGAGCTAGCAAGGCACCAAGCGAGGGCATCTTACGACGCCAACGAGGTAGCTACCAGGGTCGTAGGGACAGCTATCTGCACCAGGAGATCGGCGTGGCTCGTCTTTCCGGTTGTCACCCTTGGCCGCGGCGTGGGTGATTTGCTCCGCCCACCAGGGAACCTACCTTTTCTTCCATAGAGCAAGACGGCGCTCGTCGGGGCAGCTTCCTTCCACTCCGGGGGTCCTCGTCTCTCTCTCCTCCTCTCTGGCTTCTCCAGGCGGAAGGTCCCCAGTGTGTACCCACTGGGGCTAGGGACTCTGTCCCTTAGGGTGTAAAGAAACAACCCCTTGGAGGCTGAGTACTCACCCATCTGTGAGGAATGGTGAAGATTGACATAGATAAGATATGAAATTACGTACCTACCGTAATTCTGATCTTTCTGTGTATCTTCACCATTCATCCTAACCCACCACCATCCCCCTGGGGCCTCAGTCTCTGGGTCCCCCTCCCTCTGTGACTGTCCCTCTCCTTTTTTTTTTTTTTTTTTTTTTGGGGCGGTATAAAGTAGGGACACACGGGGTATTCTCCTTCAAAGGGTACAGCTCGAGCGGCACTCCTTCTCTACTACATGTCTCCACCCCGATGGGGTGGGAGTTGGTGGTTGCCCTCCTCTTGTTCTCCTTCTGGTTTCCATCCAACTGTTTAAAAAAAAAAAATTCCATTTTCCATAGCGTCTTTCCTGAGAGTACTAAATCCTGTACCCTGTCCTTCTCCAGAATAGCCAACTCTGCTTCTGGGGTATTTGCCAGTTATTCTGTGCCTTGAATTCTGGCAAAGAGCTTTGCTACTCCTTGCAGTTCCTATACAATCTGGTGACGGACAAGGGTCTTGGATAGCTTGCTACCTCTCTCTCTCCTAAATTTTCTCCCTTCCCTTCTTCCACTTCCAGAGATTGGGGCCCATACCCATTCCCCTTAGTCTCATCTCTTCTTTGCTGTCCTCTGTTGTTATTTCTCCTTTTAGTTCATTCATCCTTTCCTTTTCAAACAACATAAAGTCTTGCTATATTATGACAAATGCAGTGAGTCCCAACCTTTGAACTGCTCCGGAGGTGAAAGAGTTAACTTTCCATGCCAGGCATGGAACTTTGAGCACGAGCTAGGTTGAAAACTGTCTGTTGTTCTTCAAACTCAAACTGTCAGGTTCTTTACTCCGCCTCACTGAACAGATCGCTCCGGAGATTTCTCCTTCTATCGGTTCACTTTGTCGGTTAAGTATTAATTTCTCATTTTTTGAATTTAAACCACAACAGGTCGGTTCAAGGCTGTCTGTGGTATCGTAAGTACTAGATAGGTTTTCATTTCTTTCTGTTGGAACTTGTAAACAGTATTATCGGTTCGGTTTGAACCGATCAGGTTGTTTAAATACATTAAATCTGTCTTTTAGAATCCGGTTCCGGTTCTTAAAAAGCAGTTTCATTATGTTTTTCACGACCCGTGACACGGTTGGGAACCGATAAGAGAGTCTTGCTTGGCGGATTGCCATAAGCGGGCAAGTTTTGGTTAGGCTGGCACTATGTCTGAAACCCAAAAGAAAAACCGGGCCCACTGGGTTTCAACACTGCAGTGTTTGTGGGAAGCCTTTGCAAGGCCAGCCCCCACACCCTGTGTTTATTGTCTGGGGTTTGACCACCTCAATACAGACTACCAGATTTGCAAGAATTTCCTGCAGCTACCCTGGATAAGAGACATGGTAGGCTCCAGGAAAGAGAGCCCAAGAAGTCCGCTGACCTGGATGGCCATCCCGGTTCGGTTGTAACCGAACGGAGGATACGCCAAGCCTGAGGGCGAATTTCCTCGGGCAAAAGGAGGCTGACTCGGAGGTTGGTTCCAGCAAAAGGACTAGAAAATCAGCAGGTGTGGAGCCAAAATTTCCATCTCCAACCGCTGAAGAAATAGCCAAAGCGATTAAAATTGCCTAGTCGGTTCTCCCGGTTCAAGAATATGATTTAGAGGAATTTTATGAACCGGAGGAGGGGGAAGAGGAGTATGAGGAGAGTGAATGTGGTTGAAAGTCTGGATATGCCCATTGAACGGACATCTACCCAGACAGACCTTCAGAGTGTCTCTCTAGGCTTTCTGAGTCCCCTCTCATTTTATGTTTTATAAAAGTGGCTGAAACCCTCCAGCTCCCTATGGAGGAGCTGTGGATGATCAAGAGGAGCCTGACTATGTAGAAATGATGGATATCCCAGAGTTTGGAGACTGTCTGTTCCTTTGCATAAATCTTTGGAAACAGACAGTAAAATTTAAAACTCCTCACTATACATCCTGTGGATAAAGAATGGACAAGAGGTAACATTGTCCAGGCTCTGATCACGAGTTCCTTACAAACAATACAGCCATGTTGGGGTGGTGCAGGCTGCAGCCTGTGACAAGACAAATATTCCCTTGACTACACCCAACAAGGACTCCAGGAGGATTGATGCCATGGCGAAGAGCAGTACATGGCAGCATCCTTGGGACTCAGACAGGCAAATTATATAGCTTATGTTGCTAGATATCAGAAATCCAGATGGGATACTGTTATGGCTCTAGCAAAACAGGTCCCTAGCCAGCTTGCCAGGAGCTGGAGCAGGTGGCTGCTGATGGTGATGAGGCATCCAGGGTGCAATTCCATGCTGCATTGGACTTGTGTCATCAAAGTCATGGCTACATCTGTGGCGCCATGCAGAATGGCTTGGCTCAGATGTATAGCCTGTCAAGAATACCCAGACTAAGGACATGGATTTTCCTGTTGTGGGTAATTCTCTGTTTGGGGAGCAGACAGAGAATTACATGAATAAATGGATGAGTATTGGACCACCTATAGGGTGCACAGGCCAAGGAAGGCAGGCCACTCCTCAAGGCAGCCTTCAAGGGCAGATCTTTCATAGGACTTTTACCAAGCCCAGGCTCCTCTTCAGCTTATGCCCAGAGGGGTTCTTTAGAGGAGGCAGACAGGGTGCAAGCGGACCTGCTTCCACCCCTCAGCCTAAGCCCCTGCCAAGCAGGCACCCTGATGGAGTGGCCAGGGCCGATTCTCCACTATCTGTAGGGGGCAGGCTGGCTTACTTTGTCCAGGACTGGAAGTCTTTAACATCAGACAAGTGGGTCCTGGAAGTAGTAAGTCAGGGACTGGTTCTCAGCTTACAAAAATTTCAAAGATGAGACAGGTCCTTTCCACCTACAAATCCATCAGAGCACTTGCCTGAAACAAAATTCTAGGGACATGGATATGTTGTTCATCACACTGTCTGGCAGGTATCCTTGCACTTTAAATCTTGCAGGAGGTCTTCAAGCTGGCTCCTCCCACCCACCCACCCAGGTGGTAAAACTCCTCGGCTCCGCCCCATGGCGTCAGATCTTCCTTACCGCTTGGAAGCTCAGGTTCCCTCATTAGCAGCTCTGTGTATAAGACTGGTTCCCTAATTCTTAGATTTTCCAATTTAAAAGTTTTTGCTTAAAGACTTAGCTCTTCTATCCCTCGATGGCTGCGATGGACAAATCGACTCCCGGTTTTCGGCGGTGCGCGGGCAGAAGATGTCTCGGACGGATCCGCACTCTCCACATGTGTCTACTGTTTTAGGCCTTGAAACCCGGCCACTTGCAGGCTTGCGACCTGTGCTCTTCCTTCTCAGCCTCGTCCTCGAAGACCGTGCTGCCCGTTTACAACTAGGCGCGAGAAGCGTTTTCCTCGGTAAAGTCAAAAGAGCCGGTCAGCGGAGTCTCCAGCGGAGGCGAGCTCGGCCGGATCAGCTAGAGCAGATGATGCGCCCTAAAGAGAGAGGCGGCGCGGGCGCATCTTCCTCGACATGACTTTTATTCCGCTCTCCTGGAGTTCCTCTTACACAGCTTCCTTTAAGGAGCTTTGTCAGTCCCCTCCACTGGGGGAGAGGGACCAACGTCTGCTGGACCTTCTTCTTGGTCCAAGAAGAAAGACAAGGGTAAGTTTCTTCGTCTTCGCTGTTGGGAGCGGGAAAGGTCCTTCTCCCCGAGTTGTCGGCCATTGACTTCGGTTGATCGTTCGGCCCGGCCACTGGTCTCACCTGTCCCGTCAGGTCAGTTGACCGAGACTCGCGTCGGCGGTCAGATCTTGACCCGTTGGACGGGTGTCGACGGCGAAAAGTCCTCTCCGGTGGGGAGTTGGGATCCCGTGGGCTTGCCGGTGCCTCAGTTCCAGAGCCGCCGTTATTCCGGCCTGAAAGGCGAGGAAGCCGGTTCCGTCCCCTCACGCACCATCACCGGAAAAGCGAGGTTCTCGTCTCGGACTTCTTGGGACCAGCGATCCGCCATCGCCGGTCGCCACCAAAATAGCGCCGCGCTCATCCTCTTCTCGGATGGGGAAGCACCGGCCTTAAGTTGCGCGTTGTCGAGGCCTCGTAAGCAACAGCTCCTTCTGACCCGAAGACAAGCCGGCCGTCGCCTTTCACGGCCATTAAGTGGCTGTCACGGGCGGACGAATCAACCCCTGTTTTACGAGGCCTGCCATCAGTCGGTTCGTGGCAACCAGCTGCCACCGATTCGGTGAACCTCACCTCACACACGGTTTGGGAGCTCTGACCAAGTGTCGTCGGCTCCAGGTCACCTCCCACAGGCTGTCGGTCACCTCACTCCCAATGGCCTCTTGCAGGTGGAGGGAACCAGGTGAGAGCAGCTCTGCGGACTCTTCTGAGTCCGGCGGCAATTCTCCTTTTTCTCAGCCCAGGTGGACTTGGGAGTCCTCTGGGAGTCAGTGGCTGGACGACAGCCCTTAAATCCTTCCTGGGGTTGCTCCAGACTCATCCCTAGGAATCCACGGGATGCAGCTTGACCCTTATCCAAACTGGCCGTGTCCCTCAAGGAGATATTGAACAAGGATTCCCCTAGGCCTTCCTGCAGACCATTATCGGCCAGTGGGCTCTGGCAACGCCTACTTCCCTGCCCTCGCCTTGACGGATGGCCAAATGTCACGGTCCCAGTTCCTGTCAGTTTCTCGACATCCCTCTGCCAAAGGTTAATTACAACAGCGTTTCCGACTTACCAGAAGCGCTGGGGCGTGGACAAACCTCCGACAAGGTCCAAGAAATTGGACTATACGCGGGCCGAAAAGTCATTACGTCACTCCATGACGCCAAATCAGGCCAGCCGTACTGATGCTTTATTTTCTCACGCCCTGTTGGGCTCCTAGACGGTGGTTCCTCATCTCCCAGCTGACTGCAGACCCACGGTTAAGCAGGTGCAGGACCAGGGCAGGCAGTAGCCAGCAGCAACTTCAGACTGCTTTGGACACCGGTGATTCATCGCCAGGTCAGTAGCGGCTGCAGTGGTAACGCATTGGGCATAGCTGAGATATCACCTTCTGGCCGATACCCATCCCAAATTGGCGGATGTCCCTTCCTGGGACCGACCTCTTGACCCTGGGTGAAGCCACCTCAGGATCGAAAAGTCCAATGCCACAACGAACCGTCTCATCCGCTCAGGAAAAGACGCAGACCTCAACCAAAGCCCTTTAAATCCGTCCATTTACATGCGCTGTTAACAACACCAGGGCCAGCAGGCTCGCCGCAAGCGTCCCAAACCCAAGCCTGTGGCTACTCCTCCGGAAGCAGGGTAAAGGCCAGGTGGTCCCTCACTCCAAGCCTGCACAGTGACGGGTTGAGGTGTCGCCAACCTAGTCACCTCACCCCAGGTTCCCCAATGAGAGGCAGCTCCATGCCTTTCCGCCTGTCTGCTATACAGACAGGTGGGTGTTGAAGGTAGGAAAGGACCTGCCTCTGGAGTTAGAGCAGGCCCCCACCCTTCAGAGCCATGCACCTCGGGGCCTTGGTCAAAACCTCGCTGTCAGCTACGCGAGCCAACATGTCTCCTCCTTGAAGGAGGTGATAAGAGAAGTGGCGGACCCTCCTCAAACCCAGGGTTGTGTCAGGTACTTCCTGGTTCGAGAAGCAGAGGACTGGCGCCCATTCACAACCTACCACTAAAACAAGTTCCTAAGCTGAACTTCAGGATGGTCACTCTAATAAGATAATACATCCTTGGAACACTCAAGTATAGTTCTGCTCTCTGGACCTTCAGGATCGTTCTTTCGTCCTATCAGTCCATCCCATCAAGGTTCCTTCACTTTCGGCGGAGGTTCCTTTGAGTTCAAAGCATACCCTTGGCTCATCTCCAGCTCAGGGTCTTCACCAAATGCATGGCAGTGGTGACAGCATTCCCTAAGTGCACCTTCACTCTGAGCCCTTCCATTCGGACTGTCATCCTGCACCCAGGGTCCTTTACCAAATGCATGTAGCGTGGCAGTGTCTCTAAGGAGACAGGGCTATTATGTGTTCCTGTACCTGGACGATTATTTCATGGCCACCTCCAAAGAGGCGCTATATAAGCGCATCCAGAGCTCCCAAGACCTGTTCTGATCTCTGGGATCTTAATCAACCACTTGAAGTCTCTCCTGGTACCTGCTGCAGAAGCTGCAGTTTATAGGCGCAGTACTGACACCTGCTCAGGAAGAGCTTTTCTTCCAGACGACAGAGCTGGAGCGATCAGATCCCTCATCAGGAGTTATCGTCTAACAAGACCGCCCCTGCCAGGTCGGTCCTTCTCATTGCTCGGTCACATGGGCTGCGCTATTCACCATCCCTTTCGCAAGGCTCCACATGCGGGTAACCTGAAGTGGATGTGCTCAAGGTGCAATGGGATCAAAGGCAAGACCACATGCAGCATCCCGTCAGAATCACGAACACCGTGATTCGAGACTGGCAGTGGTGGCTGTGACCCAGGGTCGCTTCCACTGGCGCCCCATTTGTAGCGCTGCCCTCGAGGTAACTCACCACAGACGCCCAGGTTCTAGGGTGGGTGGAGCACACCTGGACGGGTGAAGTCCCAGGGACGTGGAGCCCTCTGGAGTCTCATCTCCATATCAATGTCCTAGAGATGAGGGCAGTCCTTTATGCCCTGCAGGCCCTTCAGTCAGAAATTCCGCCAGGCACTGTCCTGCTTCGGACAGACAGAACAGCGGTGATGTATTACCTCAACAAACAAGGAGGCGCACACTCTTAACCCCTTTGCAGGGAGGCTTTGAGGGTGTGGGATTGGGTAATCCGACACGGCGTGAATCTGATCACTGTACATGTTACCGGGGTGGACAACACGATTGCAGACGGCCTGAGTCGCTCCCAGGCCAGAGTCCACGAGTGGGAACTTCTTCAAGAGGTAGCAGAGGATCTGTTTCTTCGATGGGGAACTCCAGAGTTGGACTTGTTTGCATCCCCATCCAACGCATAAAACTGCCCAATTTCTGCTCTCTAGATCCAGGGGCCTGGTGTTTTCTGCGAGACGCTGTGTCCTCCTCCTGGGCGGACAGATTCTCACTTTCCTCCCTTCCCTGCTGATCCAGAGAGTTCTTCTCAAACCGCGAGGGAGCATGCAACAATAATCCTGGTGGCCCCTTTCTGGCCCAGACAGATCTGGTTCCCCTTGCTAATTCAGCTATCCCGGGAACCTCCGCTCCCGTTGCCGTTCAGCTCCCATCTCTTGTCTCAGGAGGAAGGTTCACTGGTCCACCCGGACTTACGCTCACTGAACCTGCATGCATGGCTCCTAGAGACATAGCCACCTTGCGTCACGGGGTCTCGCAAGAGGTTGCAGAAGTTCTTTCTGCAGCCAGAAAGCCGGCAACGCATGCGACGTACGCCATGAAATGACGCCGTTTTTGTGTTTGTTGCGAGCACGCGATTTTTCCCCTTTAGGTTGCCCGGTGGGAGTGGTGTTGGATTACCTGCTCTCCCTTTTCCGTTTGGGTTTAGCCTACTCCTCTATCAAGGTGCACCTCTGTGCCATCTCTGCCTACCACCTTCCGGTGGGTCATCGCACAGTGGCACAATTAGACGCCTCTTGGGAATTTTTGAGAGGGGTGTTACACCTTAGGCCACCCATTAAGGACCCAGTGCCTCCATGGGATTTGCTCTTTGTCCTGGAACAACTCACGCCCCCGAACTCAGCGGATTGCGAGCTCGCTTTCTGCGTCGGAAAACGCTGTGTTTGGTTGCTACTTCAGCTAGAAGAATTTCTGAGCTTCACGCTCTCATGTGCAAAGAGCCTTATTTAGTTTTCCACCGGGACAGAGTATCCCTGAGGACGAATCCAAAATTTTTACCTAAGGTGGTCTCTACACTCACTCTCAATCAGGATATTGACCTGCCAGTCTACTTCCCGAACTACTCTAATAGAGGAGAGGCACTGCTCCACACCCTGGATATTCCACCGCAGCTTGAGGTATTATCAATAGGACAAACAACTCTGAAGTTCAGAGCAACTGCTTCCTTTGCTGAAAGAATGATTGGCCAACCAGTATTCAAACAGTCCCTGTCTCGCTAGCTTGTCCAATGTATCTCATACTTTTATGATATCAAACAAAAGCCCCTCCCGGATACAGTCCGGGGTCATTCTACTAGGGGCGTGGCCACCTCCTTTGCAGCACTCCGGAATGTCTCCACTTCTGCTATTTGTGCTGCAGCCACTTGGAGCTCTGTGCATACATTTATCAGGCATTATAGCCTGGACATCGCCTCTCGGCGAAGGGCCGGCTTCGGCCTGGCGGTGCTACAGGGTCTCCTGTCCTAGATTCAGGACCTGGAATATATTTCATAGCTTCCTCCTCCCAGATTTTTAGCAGCGTTACTGCTTGGGAATCAGTCCTAATGGTGTAACCTGCTGCAAGAGCTGTATCTCGAAGTGAGATAGTACAGTTACGTAAGAACTTACCGCAACAGTAGATCTTCGAGAACAGCTCTTGCAGCAGGTACCTTCCCGCCCACCTTCCCCCTTGGAGGAGGCATGGCTTTTGCCTTTTCTATCAGGGTTGTTCCCTTTGACTTCTGACGGTGGAACCTCGGTCTCCCATTTCGATGTCAGCCTGCGGCCGGAAGTCTCCGGCGGGAGAACTGGGGAATCGGGCGGGACCGCCCCCGTATGTACTACGTCTGATGTCGGAGGTGGGACCGACGTCGGGGGCGGTCCCCACTGAAGATAGCTAGCTAGAATTTTTCCGTGGGGTCCCGACGCCTGCCGGCTTCAGTCCCAATGGTGTAACCTGCTGCAAGAGCTGTTCTCGAAGATCTACTGTTACGGTAAGTTCTTACGTAACTGTACTTTCCTCCCTCAGGCCTGAGGGCTCACTCTACCAGATGTACAGCTGCATCTCTGACTGCTGCCAGGGACATCCCTATTCTAGAGATATGTCAAGCAGCTACCTGGAAAACAGTTCACACTTTTACCAAGCATTACTTCCTGGACATCCAGGCTAGGAGTGATGCTCTGTTTGGCACAGCTGTGCTTCAGAGCCTATTTCCTAAGTAGGTTCTGTCCCTCCTCCATGGAGGTACTGCTGTGTAGTTCGTATATGTCATAATATAGCAATACTTCATGTTGTTTGAAGAAAAATTACTCACCTTAGTAATGTTGTTTCTTCTAATGGAGTCTTGCTATATTATGACCCCTCCTGCCCCTCTCAGAACCTCTGCTTTTTGGGATGTGGGTGGGCAGTGCAGTGTTGGCACTTAGTAGATGCCCACCTTGTTTTTCACCCCTCCTTTTTGGGGTGTTTGGGTGTTGTGTTTTTCATTTTTTGGATCCCCTGACTTGAGTCTTTGTTTTGGGACCAAAAAATGTGTTCTTATATTTAGTAGCCAGTTGGCTAGTGTAGGTTTACGGCTTCCACACAGAACCTTAGTGAGTTTTGCTCGTAAAGATATGACAGTTTGAGTTTTGAAGAACAGACAAGAATTTTCAACTGAGCTCGTGCTCAAAGTTCCATGCCTGGCATGGAAAGTTAACTCTTTCACCTCCGGAGCAGTTCGAAGGTTGGGACTCACTGCATATGTCATAATATAGCAAGACTCCATTAGAAGAAGCAACATTACTAAGGTGAGTAATTTTTTCTTTCTGTCCCTTGGACTCTCTTGTCCCACCCTCCATCCCTTCCTGTTACCTCTCCGGCGACTCAGAACTGGTAGGTGGTGGTCGACACAGCCCTAGGCCAACCCTTGAGCACCATGCAGTACAGGGTTTTGGAGGGCGGCGCCAGTGCTGCTGCCGCCTTCAACCTTTGAAAAAAAAAAAAAAAGCTCCCGTGTGGTCTGATCTCCGGCCAGTAGCCCGTCTGTGATGAATGGTGAAGATACACAGAAAGATCAGAATTACGGTAGGAACGTAATTTTCATATTTCTACTTGCATTACTTTCTGGTTCCAAAGAAAACTGGTGGCATGTGCCCTCTTCTGGCTCTCAGAAAGTTAAACAAATTCCTGCACGAGGAAAAGTTCAAAATATCATCATTCAGTACCCTGCTATGATATCACTCAGTACCCTGCTACCTTTGATTCATCAACACGATTTACTAGCCTCCCTCGATATGCAGGATGCCTACCAGCACATTCTCATAAACCCAAATCACCACAGATACCTAAGGTTCGTCACGTTGGGTCAACACTATCAATTCAGAGTCCTGCCCTTTGGGTGACCCTCGGCACCTTGAGTTTTTACAAAGTGCTGTGCAGTTCTCGCGGTGCATCTAAGGAAAACCGGATCCTAGTGTTCCCATATCTGGACAGCTGGCTTCTAGCAAGCCCCTCCAGGCAAGAGACTCTAGAGGCTGTGGCCACGGCCTCGTACTTTCTCACGTCCATAGGAGTAGTCCTGTTGAACCTCAGAAAGTCACAGTTGCAGCCCTCCCAGAAGCTCCTTTTCATAGGAACCTTTCTGGACTCTTCCTATGTGAAAGCTTTTCTTCCTAAGGACAGAAGGAGCGATATCTTATAGATGGCCCGCTTCATCAGAGAACACAGCTCAGTGAGACACCTCAGTGCAATGGATGCTGGGTCTCGTGGCATCCTCGGTGTTCACTGTACCTTTGGCTCATCTCCACAAGACCATTCTCCTTCAAACGGACAACAAGGCAGTGATGTATTGCATCAATAAACAGGGCGGAGCAGACTCTTACCCCTTATACAGGGAAGCGATGAGTGGTGGAATGGTGCCTAGAGCACAATGCTCTGATCCAGGTGGTCTACCTGCAAGGAGTCCAGAACGATCTGGCGGATCATCTCAGCAGAATGGAGACAGATCCTCACGAGTTGTCTCTCGACGCAAGCGTCATGCTATCACTCTTCGAGGAGTGGGAAACTCCAGACCTGAACCTTTTTGCATCCCCACTCAACGCAAAACTGCCTCTCTTCTGCTCCAGAAATCCAGGACCCGACATTTTTTGTCATGATGCATTCAGACTGCGGTGGACAATCCACATTCTGTACGCATTTCCTCCTCTTCCCCTAGTTCAGAGGGTGCTGCTCAAACTGGGGGGGGGGGGGAGGCAGAATGATCCTCATTGCCCCATTCTGGCCTTGTCAGATTTGGTTTCCATTAATCAGCAGATTATCGAAAACTTATCCGAGACAGCTTCCATTTCATACGAACCTGCTGACTCAGGGGCCCTGTGGTCCATCCCTACCTGAAGTCCCTTTAACTCCATGCCTGGCTCCTGAAGGGATAGAGGTGAACAGGTTTAATGTTTCACGTAGGGTCGCGGATATTCTGTTGTCTGCACGCAAGCCAGCTACTCGAAAAAACTTAACTAAGTGGAAGTGGTTCTGCATCTCGTGTGAAAGATCCTCATGGAATCCTTTTTCGTGCCCACCAGACAAGGTTCTAGAGTATCTTCTAGATCTTTTAAACACAGGCCTGCAGTACATGACTGTTAAAGTTCACCTTTACGCAATCTCAGCATACCATGAGCATGTACATTCCATGTCTCTGGCTCAGCTTCCAGTGATCAAGAGGTTTCTTGCAGGCATTCTACATACTAGGTCACCAGTCAGACGACCAGTAGCAGCCTGGGACATTAACCTTGTGCTAGTCATGCTCTCTCGTAAACCCTTCGAGCTTCTAGCTACTTGTGATATGAAATTCCTGACTTGGAAAACTGCCTTCCTTGTAGCTATCACTTCCTCCCACAGAGTGTCTGAAATACAGGTACACTGTTATTTCACAAGGACAAGGTGGTTCTTAGAACCCACCCTTGGTTTCTTCCCAGGGTTGTCTGAGTTCCGTCTGAATCAGCCCCTGGTCCTTCCTACCTACTTCGCGAACTTCTAGAATGAGGGAGAGCGTACCCTACATTCCCTGGATGTGCCTTGCGGTTCTACTTAGACAGAACTAAGGAAACAAAATGTTTAAACAACTGCTGTCTCCTTCAGCATGGCCCAGCTGGGTCAGCCTGTTGCTATCAGATGTATTTCAGCATGGCTAGTGGCATGCCTCCGCCACTGCTACTCCATGGCACAGGTTAAGCTAGAAGGCTGAGTATACTCACATTCTACCAGCGTAGTCATGGCATCTCTGGCAGAAATCTGGAACGTGCCCATTGCGGGCATCTGCAGTGGCGGCCACTTGGAGTTCAGTGCACACCTTCTTAAAGCACTACACCTTGGATGTCCATGCCAGACAGCATCAGTCCTTTGGCAGGACAATCCTTAATGGACTTCTGTCCTAAGTGAGCTCCTCTTTCCTGCCGCCCGTCTCTGGATTATTTTGGCTCTGTACTCTCCCAGCAGTGTGCATGAGTGGTGGAGACTTTATGTCCAGGAAGATATGTAAATTGCATACCTACCGTAATTCTTGATCTTCTTGGATGAAGTCTCCACCACTCATTCACACGCCCACCCGCCATCCCCTGAGCTCATTTATCTGTTTGTGGTCTTCACTCCCTCGATGGCTGGGCTGTGAAGACTCTGTTGTGTTGACCCTTCTTACATGGGTCATTCGGACTATCTTATGTCCGACAGTAGGTTAGGTTAGTTTACGCTGCACCTCCCCAGTAAAACGGGTACTGAGGAGGTTGGAGGGTCGACGCCGAGGTAGCCTATGCGGCGTGAGCTGGGATCACAGTGCCGCTTCCTCACGGCCCTACCTAGGTGCCGGCCCTCCCAAAGATTTTTGGGTCCTGCCGCCTCAGGCATAGTCCCATCAGTGTGAATGAGTGGTGGAGACTTCGTCCAAGAAGATCAAGAATTACGGTAGATATGTAATTTACATTTTTCATCGAGGATATCTCTAGCAGCAAGCCACACCTTTCAAACTATAGCAGTCAGGCACTGGGACCACCCGGGAACTTTTTAGGTAGCAGTCTAGTGGGGCCACCTGCCTCCACTGTCTAGGCCTGGACCATGACGTGAAAGCCTGTGAGGTCTGCCATGGGTTCAACCAGGCCACCTGTAGTCGCTGCCAGAAGAACCTCAAGAAATTCTTAGAACAGCAAGTAAAAGCCATGAAGGAGGAGTTCCAGGCCAGAAGGTCCTCCACTTCTCCAGCCCTGTCCTTGGGCTCTCAGCCCCCTAAAGTCCTGGGACAAGTAGGCTGGGAAGCACAAACAGCTAGACTAGTCCCCCTCAGCTTGCTTACAGTTGCCCTGCTGCCCTCCCAACCCCTCCTGTTTCAGCCCCACTCTTCACTGGGCCTACAGTCACTGAACTTCGCTGGTCCAGCCCCAGCGGGCATGAGTCTGTTAGCTGTAGTCTTACCTCCTCCAGCATCGCCCTTGGCCCTTTCTCAGGACCCTCTGCTAGGCCTTTTCCTCAGCCTGCCCTTGGCCAACCCTAGCCGAGGGGCACCAGTCTCCCCCATCGCCATCTCAGACTGTGTCCTCGGGCACTCTGTCCCTCCCATCAACGTCCCACACGAATCCAGTGATGCCAGGCTTCCTGTTCCTGCTGCCAACACCCCAGTCCGTTTTGCCAGTGCCGGGGCCTCTGCTGCCCCTGCAGATCCCGCAACCCACCCCAATTTCAAAAACTGTAGATTGCCCTCAGTATTCATACCGATGTCATAGCCTGCTCCAATGCTGCCCGTTGTCTATGTCCAAACCATGCTGGTTTCCTTTTGGGACTTCATTCCATCATTTTGCCCTTCTGTCTGGGCCAACTATGCCGGGGCTTACAGTACCTACCCCTAGGCCGTCACGTCTGACTCTTCCATGCTCTCTCACAGTGGTGCCTACTCCAGCCCAGGGTGATGACTATGCGTATCACTCTGATCTCCTGCCAGGGGATAATGAGGACAATGGTGAGGTCGGCACCGCTGGTCCTGCACCGCCTTCCTCTGCAGTCTCGGCGGGGGAGACTATAAGAACTACACACCGAGGTCCATTCCCCCCTACCCCCAATAAGGCCCCTCTTTTATTGCTGTCATTATGCAGCTCCAGACTGCCATGGGCTTGATGGCAGAGGAGCAGGACATTTTCAAGAAGAACCTTTCGGTGTACCTGGAGTTGCCAGACTCCTCTCCTATTACTCCTTCTCTAGTAGATACGTGTGAGGATTATACAATGGCTGCCTGGTATAGGCCAAACATGATCCCAGCCATGCCCAGAAAGGCCCATAAGCTCTACCAGGCTCCCTCAGGAAAATCCTTCTTTCTAGGGACGTGGATATGATGTTCCATCTACACTTTCTCACAATGCCTTTCCCTTAAAGACTTGGCTGGAAACATCTTCAAGCTGGCTCCTCCCACCCACCCAGGTGGTAACTTCCTCGGCTCTGCCCCCTGACCCCAGATCTTCCTTTCCACTTGGAAGACGCAGGTTCCCTCCTTACCGCTCTCGCACTGAGTAGGTCCTTGCGACTTACATCTTCGGATTTATTTCTTCAAAGTTTAAAACTTGTCTTCAGCCCATCGATAGCGACCGCGATGGACAAGTCCACTCCCATGTTCCACCAGTGTCCTTGCAGGCAGAAAATGTACCAAACAGATCTGCACACCACGTCCGTCTGTTGCCTGGGGGACGAGCATGATCCCCTGGCCTTCGGCATTTGTCGAACTTTCCATCCTACCGTTCTTGAGGACTGTTTAGGCTGACCAAGTGAACGGAACCCTCTGGTCAAATCCAAGGATGCCCGTTGAGTGGTCTCTCCAGCTGTGGGGTCTGCTGAACAGCTTCAAACAACATGAAGTCTTACTGTATTCTGACATACGCAGTTAGCCCCAGCACTTGAACTGCCCCGGAGAGGAAAAAGTTAATTTCTATGCCAGGCATACACTACCGGTCAAAAGTTTTAGAACACCCCTATTTTTCCAGTTTCTATTGAAATTTAAGCAGCTCAAGTCCAGTGAATAACCTGAAATGGTACAAAGGTAAGCAGTAAACTGCTAGAGGTTAAAAAAAAAAAAAAGTTTAGGTTAGCAAAAACTGCTGTAGAGAAATTGCAAAGAAAGCCAAGGTGTCAGTGAGTACAGTTTCCTACACCATCTAAAGGCACTTGGAAACTGGAGGAAACTCTGACAGGAAGAGGTCTGGCAGACCCAAAGCCACAACAGAATCAGAAGACAAGTTTCTGAGGGTCAACAGCTTGAGTGATAGGCGGCTCACAGGACAACAGCACAGAGTGACTGGCACCCTAAGCCAAAAGGGCTACCACAGCATTTTGCAGCGCCATGCAATACCCTCTAGTCTACGCCTAGTTGGTCAGGGGTTCATCCTACAGCAAGATAATGACCCAAAACATACCTCCAGGCTGTGTCAGAACTACCTTCGAGGAAAAGAACAAGACGGTAGGCTTCAAATCATGGAATGGCCAGCACAGTTTCCAGACTTAAACCCCATTGAGCTGGTTTGAGATGAACTGGACAGAAGGGTGAAAGCGAAGCAACCTACAAGTGCAACACATTTGTGGAACTTCTGCAACAGTGTTGGGAAGAACTTCCCAACAATATTTAATGTCCATTGTAGGAAGAATGCCACTTAGTGTGTTCAGCGAGTTACAGTATATCTGCAAAAGGTGGTATACTTTGATGAGTCAAAATTTAGATTAAATTTTGTTAAACAAAATGATTCTATGATTTCTTTTTTATCTCCAATTGTTTATTTGTTCTTTGCTTTAATTTCAGAGTACATTGAGACATTAACCTGCGTAAATTTCAATAAAAACTGGAAAAATGGGGGTGTTCTAAAACTTTTGACCGGTAGTATAGAATATTGAACTCGAGCTTGGTTTTCAAACCTCTGTCTGTGGTGCCTTGGAGTGTAACAGTCAGATTCTTTACTCCACCTAACTGTGAAGTCGCTCCGGAGATTGCTCCTTCGGTTCTGTAAAGTTTCAAAACATATCGGTTTTTCAACCAATTTGTTTAATCTTCCTCGACATTAAGTCTCCACCACTCATTCACACTATTGGGATCTACGCTGGAGGCGCTCGGACCCAGCGGGAGCAAACATTTTGCAGGAGAGCCGGCGCCAGAGATGGAGTCGCGAGGAGCAGCGACACAAGCCTCTGCTCTTGCGGCAGTGACTATCTCGGCATCGACCCTCCAACCGCCTCAGTTCCTTTTAGTGCACTTCAGTGACGACGTCGCTCGCCCGCCGGGAGTCAAACTTCAAACTAGCAGCATAGTTTTCAGTTTTTTATTTTGTATTATTTTTCAAATAAAGTACCGCTTACGATAATTTATTCTTATTAAAGAGAAAAGTCTCGGCCTACATTGAGGAGTAGACCATGAGCGGTCAGGTGACAGTAGGGAGACTTACATATGAAACTGTTCAGTCAGCCGGGCTAGATCTGGTCCGCTGCCTTCTCTGGAGGGGGTCTGACAACGGATGGTCCAATGCATGAGAGGAAAGGCGATTCCCCCCACCCACCCACCCCCACCCCACCCCCGTAGCATAAAAGAAAATAGTTGTATTCTCGCACCGTTGGCCTCGAGCTCTTCTTTGGCCCGTAGGGTCAAGAAAGAGAAGGCATCACCGAGGTCGCTTTCTGATATGTCTGTACATCAATGGTCGGCCTTTAGTCAGTTGTCACCTCCTCATTCGAGTCGCCGGGTTTCTGTTTCTGGTCACCGACTCTTCGACATCGGAGCCCTTCCGCCTTCTGGTAGGGCTTCCATGAGCAGTTTCATCAGTGGGCCTACTTATGGAGCAGTGGGCTCGGAGGTTGGTCCAGCTGCCTGGCCGGTCACTCTGGGGCCTTCAGGTTCTCCAGGAGATCAGGCAGGGCAATTGGGCCTTCCTGGTCTGCATGCGCCTCCTTCGCTGCAGTCGACCAGCGCCAGGTGTTTCTCACATGATCAAGGGCAGGAGGCCACACTGATGCCTCTATCTCCTGGTATTCTTTCTTCTTTCCTCAAATCCAACTTCGGGGCCTGGTTAGTGTCAGCATCATCAAAATAAAAAAACTGAAAACTATTCTGCTAGTTTGAAGTTTGACTCCTGGCTCCATCTCTGGCGCCGTCCCTCCTGCAAAAAGTTTGCTCCCGCAGTGTCCTAGCACCTCCGGCATAGATCCCAATAGTGTGAATGAGTGGTGGAGACTTCATCCAAGAAGATCAAGAATTACAGTAGGTACGTAATTTCCATTTTTCATTTTCGAGCCTCTGTCTATGGTACAGTAAGTAGTGTAGATAGGTAGTGAACTGTGGTTTTGTATTTTTTGTCCTGTGGAAATTGTAAATTTCGGTTCCTTCTCAGTCGGTTCAGTTGGGAACAACCGACCTTCTGTGTTTAAATTTATTTTCTAGGATTTTAGTGGTGCTGTGCCGGTTCCTATCTGTTTCAAAAAGAATGAACTTTTTTTGGTTTCTTTACACAATCTGTGACACGGTTGGTAACCGATAGGGGTGTATTACCTGGCTAAAAGCTGTAAAGGGTAATTTTTTGTAGTCTGGCCATGTCTGAGAAACACTAGAAAAAAAAGTCCCACTGGGTTTCAGCACTGTACAGAGTGTGGGGAGGCCTTTGCCAAGGCCAACCCCCACCTCGTCTGTGTTTGTTTGAGGTTTGACCTCCTCAAAACAAGCTGCCAAATCTGCAAAAAAAATTGTCCTAAGGCCACTCTGGAAAAAAGATTGAGTAAGCTGAAGGAAAAGGAGGCAGAGAAGTCCGCTGACCCGGATGGCCAGCCCAGTTCGGTTTCCGACCGAACCTGAGGAGGTGCCCACTGACCTGGGTGAGATGTCCTCAAGCAAAAGGAGAGCCAACCCTAAGGGGTTGGTTCCATCAAAAAGATGAAAAAAGTCAGCTGGTTCGGATCCAACATCCCTTACTCCAACCACTGAAGAAATACCCAAAGCTTATCAGTATCGCGTAAATACTTTGTCCGCTTTGTCCGAATCGGTACCGGCCGACAGGTACCGGTTTGGTCATATCCAGCCCATCGGATTATGATCCAGATACTTATTACGAATTGGAGTGGGAGGGAGACGAAGTGTTACCGGATAATGATGATGATGATGACGATCTGGATGTGCCTATTGAACCGGACATCTCCCCAGACAGACCCTCCAATGTCTCCCCTCCAAGGCCTTGAGTCCCCATCTCACTTTTTGTTTTACATAAAGGTGGCTGAAACCCTCCAGCTCCCTATGGTTGAAGCTGTTGAGGAGGAAGAAGAGCCTGATTTTGTGGAGATGATGGACATCCCAGAGTCCAAGAGGATATCTATTTCCCTCCATAAATCCCTGGGGAAACAGACACAAAAGATTTTAAAGACACCAAATTCTGTACCTCCTGTGGATAAGAGAATGGACAGGCGGCATATGCTCTCAGGCTCCGGTACAGAGTTTTTGTTCAGTCATTGCAGCCATGTTGGAGTAGCACAGGCTGCAGCTTGTGACAGGTCTAATATACCTTTGGCTTCACATGCCCCCCAGATAAAGACTCCAGGAAGGTTGATGCCATGGCCAAGAAACAAAACTTGGCATCCTCCTTGGGACTCAGGCAGGCTAATTATATGGCCTACACAGCCAGATACCAGAAGTCCAGGTGGGATATGGTTCTGGAACTGGCTAAACAGGCTTCCCCCTAGCTAGCCAAAGAGTTGGAGGAGGTGGCTGCTGATGGGATTGAGGCATTGAGTGCAATTCCATGCCGCTGTGGACTCTAACGATGAGGCTTTGAGAGTCATGGCCACATCTGTGTCTCTCAGGAGATTTGCTTGGCTCAGATGCACTAGCCTTTCTCAGGACACCCAGGCTAATGCCATGGATTTCCCTGTGGTGGGTAACTCTCTGTTTGGGGAGCAGACAGAGACTTGCATGAAGAAAATGGACAAGTACAGAACCACCTACAGGAGTGCACAGGCCAAAGGACGGCAAGCCACTCCTCAAAAGCAGCAGTCATGGAGCAGGGGCAGGCCCTTTCACAGGTCTTTCTACCAAGTCCAGGCCTTCTCTCCCTTCCCACAGAGGGGGTTCTTTTGAGGGAGAGGCAAGAGGGAGATGAGCAGGGCTGCATCCTCTTCCCAGTCCAAGGCTTCTGCCAAGCAGACACCCTGATGTATCAGCCCGGGTCTACTCCCCAATTCCAGTAGGAGGCAGACTGGCTTGCTACTTCCAGGCCTGGAAGTCTGTTATCTTAGACAAGTGGGTCCTGGAGGTAGTAAGCCAGGGACTGGCCTTCAGTTTCAGGAAGTTTTCAAAAATGAGGGTCGGGTCTTTTGCACCTGCAAACATCTCCGAAACCATTGCTCTAGAAGCAGAGGTTTCTTCTCTGCTGGCTCTCAGTGCCATGGAGAGAGTTCCTACTCTACACAGGGGCAAGGGTCTGTACTCCAGATATTTCCTTACCCCAAAAAAAGACTGGAGTGGTGACCCATCCTAGACTTAAGTTATTTGAACAAGCACATCTTAAAACCAAAGTTCAAAATGGTGACTCTGGGAGTAATTCTTCCCTCTTTGAGGCCAGGAGATTGGTTAGCATCCCTGGACCTCAAGAATGCCTATTTCCACATTCCTGTCAGGTGCTCCCACAGAAAGTACCTCAGGTTCGAGATACCTTTCGGCCTATCATCGGCTCCGAGTGTTTACAAAGTGCCTCGCAGTAGTAGTGGCCTTCCTCAGAAGGCAGGGGATCTCTCTATTCCCATACCTGGACAACTGGCTCATTGTAGGACGGTCTCCCTACCAGGTCAGGTCAGCTGTTCAAGTCACTCAAGATCTGCTCAGTTCTCTGGGATTCCTTCTCAATCTGCCAAAGTCACTTCTCGAACCAGTACAACTCCTCACTTTCATAGGGAAAAGAGATTCAGTTCAAGCAAAGGCCTTCCTCCTACTAGCAAAGGTAAAGGCCCTTACAGATCTTGCTTCCTCATTTCATCCTCTATTTTCTTGCCCAGCAAGACATTTTCTTCAGCTCCTAGGCCACGTGGCAGCTTCCACTGCCATGGTACAAGGAGCCCTGTTCCAAATGAGGGACATTTAGTTTCACCTAAGGTCTTTTTGGTCTTAGAAAAAAGATGCTCTCACCAAATTGGTTCCAGTGACTCAGACTCTGGTCCAAGCTCTCCAGTGGTGGCTGGATCAGGACAATCTCAGATAAGGTGCCCCATTTCTCATTCAGTGGTACTAACCACCGATGCTTCTCTCCTGGGCTGGGGAGCCCACTTAGGAGCCCTCACATCACAGTGTGTTTGGTCTCCACAAGAGTCTTTCCTTCGTATCAATCTTCTGGAACTCGGGGCAGTATTCCTAGCCCTTCAGGCTTTCTCAGACTCTGTAAGGGACAAGGTGGTTCAGGTCAGGACAGACACCACCACCACCACCACCATGTGGTACATCAACAAGCAAGGGGGCACTCTGTCTACAGCCTTGTGCATGGAGGCCATGAAAGTATGGTCTCTGGCTTACTCCTTGCTAACTTGCCTAATAGCAGTCCATTTCCCAGGGAAGGACAATGTGCTAGCAGATGCTCTAAGCAGAATATCCCATCACAAATGGACCTTGGATCCTCTCATACTGAAAGTAATCTTCACCAGGTGGGGCATGCCAGAGATAGAGCTCTTCGCAGCCCCAGACAATCCCCAACTTCCCCTCTTCTGCTGCAGACCCCCAGTCCTAGGGACTGTTCCCCTGGATGCCCTGATATTGAACTGGGAAGGCAAGTTCCTTTATGCCTTTCCTCCCTTTTCCCTGTTGTTCAGGGTTCTAGTCAAGATCAGGTTACAACCCTGCACAGTGATTATCTTGGTTCCAGACTGGGACAGACAGCCTTGGTATCCTCTGTTGTTGTCCCTAGCAGTCTCACTCCCCCTATCTCATCCCAAAAGACACAGTCTCCTAACCTCCTCTCAGGGGAGGATCTGGTATCTCAATCTCAAGGCCTGACCCTTGAAGAGTTTGAATATGCAGGCCTGCATCTTTCTCGGGGAGTTTTGGACATCCTTAAGGTTTCTCGGAAACCCTCTACCAGGAAAACTTATAATTCCAAATGGAAGAGCTTTAGCATTTGGTGTTCCCATAAGGATATTCTACCAGATGCTGCTGGCATTGCTACACTTTGGGATTACCTGGTTCATTTTAGTGTCTTAGGTCAGCCACTTTAAAAGTTCATTTCAGCAGCCGTGTCTGCGTTCCTCCCAGCAGGGAAGGGCTCTTCTCTGGCATCTCATCCTGTCTTTGGTGAGTTCTTAAAAGGTCTGGTTCACATAAACCCTCCTTTTAGAGAGCCTACTCTGGCTTGGGATTGTAATATCTGCATTGCTCATCGTATACAGCCACCCTTTGAACCTCTGGCTTCGACCGAGCTTAAGTACCTGACCTGGAAAACTGTGTTTCTGGTAGCTATCTCTTCTGCCAGGCGAATCAGTGAATTACAGGCCCTGTCAGTTGAACTTGATTTTCTCATTCCATAGAAATAAGGTGGTCCTCCAAACCAATAGGAGGTTCTTGCCCAAAGTCGTCTCAGATTTTCATCTGAACCAGTCCATGTCTTTCTGTGTTTTTCACTGATCATGCTTCTTCAGGAGAAAGAAGATTGCACAGTTTGGTTGTTAAAGGGGCACTTAGCTACTACATTGAGCATACTAAGGCACACAGGAATGACTGTCTTCAATTGTTTCTCCCTTATGGTGAAGTGGGAAAAGGTAGGCCTGCTACTAAGAGAACTATTGCCAGTTGGATTGTCTCTTGTATACAATTCTGCTGTGCCAAGCTAGGTAAAACCACCTTCCTCAAGCCTGAGGGCTCACTCAATTAGGGGTACAGCTGCTTCTCTGGCTGCTGCCAGAGATATACCCTTGTTAGAGATATGCAAAGCAGCCAACTGGAAAACAGTCCATACTTTTACCAAGCATTACTCTCTGAATATCAAAGCTAGGAGTGATGCTAAGTTTGGTGCAACAGTACTGCAGAGCCTGTTCCCAAAATAGGTTTGGTACCCTCCTCCATGGAGGTACTGCTTGGTAGTCTGCATATGTCAGAATACAGCAAGACTTAATGTTGTTTGAAGAAAAAATACTCACCTTAGTAATTGTGTTTCTTCTAAAGGAGTCTGCTGTGTTCTGGTCTCTTCTCTCCCCCCCAAACCGCCTCCCCTCTCAGAACCTAGTTTTGGGATGTGGGCTGGCAGGTACAGTGTTGCACCTCGGGGGTGTACTTTACACCCCTCCTCTTCAGGGTGGGGTGGTGGTTGTTTTAACTTAGATTTATATATTTTGTTCACTACCTGTTTTTTCTCTTGGGTTCTCGACTTGAGTCTTTTGGACCCAAGTTGTTGCCTGTTGGCTTATGTTTTACAGTTTCCACACTGGAAGTGTAGTTAGTTTGCTCGTAAGAATGTGACAGTTACACACTGAGGAACCTCAGACAGAGGTCTGAAAACCGAGCTCGAGCTCAACATTCTATGCCTGGCATAGAAATTAACTTCTTTCCTCTCCAGGGCAGTTCAAGTGCTGGAGCTTACTGCATATGTCAGAATACAGCAAGAGCAAGACTCCATTAGAAGAAACACAATTACTAAGGTGAGTAATTTTTTTTTTTTTTTTTTTTTTTTTTTTGGCATTTGAAGAGGAGGCGATCCAGGCCGCAGCACACACCTCCTTAGCTTCCTCCTTTGTGCCACTCGAGCTGGGCTTGACTTCCACGGGGTCCTTCAAAGAACTATATCAAGCCCTGCCGACCCTCGGTCAGGGCCCCTCTGGGCACAAATCTAAGTTGAAGTAAGAGTCCAAACAACGGGCTCGCTGTTGATCGTGGAATCAGGAGCGCTCTTGGTCAAGAGCTTTGGATTCCCGCGCTTCTGAGAATCAGACTTCGGTCGACTTCTCAGCCCAGGCCACCAGCTACACATAAACCCTATCAGGTCAGTTGGCCGAGACGCTGGTTGATCTTCCGGATGAGATTTTTCTCTCGAACAGTTGTCGACTGAAGAGGCCGTCACTTCCTTATCGAGGACTCTGGTCCTGACTCGGACCATTGGAGGGATGGATCAGTCAACTGACCCCCTGCCTCTGGTCTCTGACCAAGACTTGGAGGAGCCGCGGCACTCGCCAACTCCCTCCGAGCCCCACCGCTGGTTCCACCAGCAGTTGAAGTCTGTGTCTTATTCCCAGAGGTTGAATGGCTCCCATCGACACTCCCATTCTCCGCGCTCTGGGAAACATCGCCACCGCTACTCTTCATCCTCGGGTGAGGAGAGGCTTCGGCGCAAATTATGTCGACACTATCAAGACCTCATGTGACAACAGCTGGTGCTCACCTGAATGAAGCCGGTTCCGGCTCCTGCGCTGGCCATCACATGGCTATTGCCCAACAGGCCGACACCTTCTTCGTCTCAGGAATCTCCTAAGACTGTTCCAGCTTGGCCACTCCCAGCATCTCCACCAATCCCCGTGGTCGGTCACTGTCACCCCTGACCATCTGAGGGGTGTCAGCAGGGACTCTGGCAGTCAACCCCTCTAATGACTCTTCGGAGTTGGAGGATTCCTCCTTGCACTCTGTCCAGTCTATGTGGAGTCATGGGGGTCTCTCGATGGACGAGGGTCCTACTTGTTTTATGGACCTTTTCTGCCTGATCTCAGAGTCCACGGGTATGAAAATGGAGCCCGTCCAGAAAAAGGCTCGATATCCGTTGCTGGAGCTCCTCAACTGGGGAGATACTCCTGGGGATGCCTTCCCGGTGCCGGAGGCCATCGTTGGCCCTGCCTTGGAGCTTTGCCCACCTCCCACACTGCGCCCTCTGCCCATATGGCCCGCAAGTATGTGGTACCTACCGGTTCCCTCTCGGTATTCACAGAATACCCCCCAGCCAAGGGGTTGGTGGCCAATTCTATATTTAGGCACTCTGGCACAACTGGGGATGTTGACAAGCCGCCCAGCAGAGTTCAAGAAGTTGGACCATGCGTCTAAAAAGGTCTACGCTGCCTCCTCGCTTGGTTGCCAGGCGAGTTCAGCCCTCCTTATGGCCCACTTCTCCCTTGCTTTGCTGGGCACCTTGGATCAGGTGTTTCCTCATCTGTCAGCAGACCTAGAGACCACAGTCAAAATGTCCGTGACCAGGGCTGGGCTGTAGCTAAACAGCTCCAGATAGCCATGGACATTGAGGACTTCTCTGCCCACTCTGTGGTTGCCACAGTGGCCATGCGCCACAGGACTTGGCTGAGGATCTCGACCTTCACGGCTGACACTTGGCACAGGCTGGCAGATGTCCCTTTCCTGGGTACAGACTTGTTTGGGCCCTTGGTAGAGGGTCAACTCACTTGCATCGAGAAGTCCAGTGCCACCTTGGACTCTGACATCTGCCCATAAGGACCTCAAGAGCTCTAAGCAGCAGCAGAAATGGAAGCCTTTTCAGGCCACCTCTGCTCCTGCAGCCATACTAGCCCAACCCCAGGCTGGACAGCAGGTCCAGGCCTGGAGACCTCGGCCGAAGTCTGTGGCCTCAGTTTTCCGTAAGCCTGGAGGGAGAGGCACCGGTGGCTCCTCAGCCGTACCCTCCTCCAAGTCTGCCCAGTGACGGGATGAAGGGGTGCCTCTCTCGTGCCCGTCACATCTCCCCTTGGTCCTCTTGTGGGAGGGCTGGCTCCGTCACTTCATTTCCGCCTGGTCCACTGTGACCATGGACAGTTGGGTCCTCAAGGTGATGGGTCAGGGTCTACCTCGGGAATTCGAGCAGTGCCTCCCTTGCTGAGACCCCCCCCCCAGGGAGGACTTGGTATCAGCAGACATTCTGTCGGCTCTTCGGGACGACAGTGCCCAGTTCCTCCACAAGGAGGTCATGGTTCTTGTCGCAGATCCTGCAGAATACCCAGGGTTTGTTTCCAGGTACTTCCTAGTGCCAAAACAGACAAGGGATTGGCAGCCCCATTCTAGATCTGCACGACCTGAACAAGTTTCTCAAGTCACATACCTTCAGGATGGTAACTCTGTTTCAAATGATATCATCTCTAGAGCAAGACATGTGGTTTTGCTTCCTGGATCTTCAGGACGCTTTCTTTTACATCCCAATCCATCTCACACCGAAGGTTCCTCCATTTCCGAGCACTGGGAACCCTCTGAATTTCAGGCCATGCCATTCGGACGGTCCTCGGCCCCCAGGGTCTTCATCAAGTGCATTGCAGTGGTGACAGCTTTCCTGAGGTGCTGAGGGGTCTGACTTTACCCCAACCTGGACGACTGGCTGATCACAGGTCCCTCCAGACAGGTGATAGAGCGGTCCAGGGACCTGCCCTCCAAACTTGCGTCTCCCTGGTCAGTGAGGTCAAGTCTAAATTCATGCCTTCGCTGGTGATCAACTTCATTGAGGCAAAGCTGAACTCTTGCAGAGCCAGAGCCCGGTGGACAGGGCAGAGGCTCTCTCCTCCTTTGTCCGATCATTTTGGTTTGGGCAGTAGCGCCTTGCCCGGGACTTGCTGCGCCTGCTTTGTCACATGGCAGCCTGCAGCAGACAGTGGTCCCAGCGCAGGGGTCACTTCGACCAACCAGTCCCTTTGACCCAGCAGATGTGGGACACACTCCAGTGGTGGTTAGTCCCAGAATATCTGCAGGAAGGGATCTCGTTAGTCTGCCTGGAGCCAATGGTCATCCTGACGACCGATGCCTCTCTCTCATGGGCTGGGGGGGATAGAGTCCGTGGGCTCTGGACACCCGAGGAGTCCCGATGACACATGAACCTGCTGGAGCTCCAAGCAGTTCAACTAGCACTGACTGCCTTTGCTCCTTACATTCGGGGTCAGGTGATCCAGGTCCAGATGGACAACACCACGACCATGTACTACAAACAGGGCAGGACGCACTACCTGCCTCTGTGCATGTAAGCTCTGGTGTGTGGACCTTCATGTGCAGCCTGGGGGCCAATCACCTAGCCATCCATGTGGCCGGGGCCACCAGCCAGCTGGCAGATGCTCTCAGCCGTGTGGGCAAGGCGTCACACGTGTGGTCTCTCCACCCAGAGCTAGTACAAAGTCTGTTCTCCCAGTGGGGCACCCCTCAGATGGACCTGTTCGCCTCCAGGGAGAACGCAAAGCTGAGGCTGTTTAGTGCCCACTCCCCTCAACAGGGAACGCTGCAAGGGGATGCCTTCTCGAGGCCCTGGACCCTGTGCCTCTATTATGCCTTCCCTCCACTTCTCTTGATCCACAAGGTGCTTCTCAAGGCCAGGAGGGACAAGGCACAGGTGATCCTGGTGGCTGTGGACTAGCCGAGCTGGTTTTGGTACTCCAGTCTCCTCAGCAGCAGGTTCCCGAGGTGTCTTCCTCTCTGCCTGGACCTGCTGTCCATCAGTCAGGGGAAGGTACTCCATCCGGACCTTCCATCCCTTCACCTGACAGCCTTGTTCCTGAGCGGCTTGAGTTCCAGGCTTTGTGCCTCCCTGAAGATGTATTCACTGTTGTGGAGGCATTTCGGAAGGCGTAGACTAGGAAATGCTACGCCTTTAAATGGAAGAGGTTCTCCATTTAGTGTCAGGACAAAGGGGCTGGACCCTCTGTCCTGTCCAGTGGCTAGCATCTGTGATTATCTGTGGTCCCTCTCTGTCAGGCCTACGGTTGATGACCCTCAGGGTTCACCTGGTAGCCATCTCTGCTTAGCGGGCATGGGCCGGTCAGCAGTTGGTGGTGCAGGAAGAGGTGGTCTGGTGTTTCTTTAAAGGCCTCAATCACATTTCCCCTCCAATTCGTGAATCACCACCGCCTTGGGACTTGCTGGTGTTGGCAAAGCTCATGGACAAGCCATTCGAACTGATGCGCAGGTCTGAGGTGTCTCACCTATCATGGAAGCCCAACTTCCTGGTTGCTGTCACGTCAGCCAGAAGGATCAGTGAGCTCCAGGAGCTTTCGATGGAGTCTCCTTATCTGGTCTTCCACAGAGACGAGGTTGTCCTTCGCCCAACCCAAACTTCCTCTCCAAGGTTGTTCACCTTAACCAGGTGATCAGTTTCCCAGTGTACTTGACCAACCACACCTCAGAGGCTGAGCACAGGCTCCATACTTTGGACCTGAGGCGATCCCTCGCTTATTACAAAGAGCGCAGAGCTCGAGTTTAGGCAGAGGTTTTGCCAGCTGTTTGTTACCCACGCTGACGCCGCATCTGGCAGATGGATTGTTTCCTGCATCGACCTCTGCTATAGGTTGGTGGGTAGGGAGCCTCCCGTAGGGCTCAGGACTCATTCCACCTGACATACTGCTGCCTTGGTGGCAAATTCCAGGGATGCCCCTATCCAGGAAATCTATAGGGTTGCTGCCTGGAGGTCAGTACACACCTTCTTTTCCCACTACCACGTCGACCTTGAGTCACGCCGGGATGCTGGATCTCACCTTTACTAAAAGTCTCCACCACTCATTCACACTAATGGGACTACAACGGAGGTGCTAGAACACAGCAGGAGCCAAAAGTTTTCAGGATAGCCGGCACCGAGTTAGGACTGCACATGTGCGGCACCGCGAGGCTGGCTCACGCATGGACAGGCTATCTCTGCATCGACCCTCCAACCACCGCAGTTCCTTTTTTTTCCTGTCATCGAGAGCGCTTCAGTATCGATATCGCTCACCCGCCAGGAGTCAGATCTTCACGTCTGTACAACGGCAGCTTTAGTCAATCGGTATTCAATTCGTTTTACTTATCCTGAATAGTATTCTTTATTAAAAATAAAAAGAGAGAGAAGTAAAGATGAATTCTTCAGCCTGCCATCAACAGAGTTGACAATGAACAATGACTGTAGGGAGACTTCACTTGAAAGCTGATCTTATCTGTGTCAGTCTTCACCATTCATCAGTAGTGGGCAATTAGCCATCGTCGACTCCTCCCCAGCCCCAGTTCTTTCTCTCCCGCCGTCGAGTGTGGATCCTCACGTGTGAGACTGAAACTTTGCGGCCTAGTCTGTCATGCTTTTAGTGCATTTACAGTTGCCTCTGTTCTGCTCGCCTACTCG
Organism: Neoceratodus forsteri; assembly: GCA_016271365.2. Lineage (NCBI taxonomy): Eukaryota > Metazoa > Chordata > Ceratodontiformes > Ceratodontidae > Neoceratodus > Neoceratodus forsteri. Next base: position 1,103,844,125 of record CM028133.1, on the reverse strand, counting down.
ACGTCGCTTCAAGTACCGGTAAGATCTTTCCTTTTTATTAAACGACATCTAGTACTGTGAGTTTATTTTTCCGTTCGGTCATGTCTTGTCCTGGGGGCAAGAAGACATCGAAAGCGAGGCGGCCCCCTATGCGTCTGTGCCCCTGTGGCCACCTTTATTCCGTAATGGACCAGCATGACCGCTGCTTTTCCTGCCTGGGCCCTAACCACGATATGGATAACTGCGACATTTGTTTCTCCATGGACCGCCGTGTCATTGAGAACTGCGCGTTGAAGGTTGGACGTACGCTGCGGATCTTCAAAGGTCGAATGCGCAGTCGCTGGGCCAAGGCCAGGATTTTCAGCCTTTCCTCCGGGTCCCCTCCCGGTCCTATACGGCCCATGGATGAGGGAACCCCCGGCTCTTCTAGCCTTGCCACAGAGGAGGTTTCTTCCGCAGTACAGGAGGCCCAGGCTGGCCCCCTTGGGGGTCAGTTGGGAGGCACCACATCGGCAGTCGCTGCTTTGGTAGTGAAGGTTCCCTCAGTGTCATGTTCCATGCCCTTCGGGGCGGCACCGTCCTCTGCGCCATCTTGTGGCGCTGCGCTTGATCCCGGCGCCGTGAGCTTTAAGTCGCACCGCAGTCCATGTCGGGTAGTTCTTTCAGCTGCCACGCTTCTGATGCCCAGCGCCGACTCGGGCGGCATCTGGGTGGTAGTCTGGATGTTTCTGGACCTGGCTGTGGTCCCGGGGCAGGAGGCAGCGCCCGGGATGGGGTTGGCGCCTTAGTCTGTCTCCAGCCCTGCCTTAGGCGCCACTTGCGGCACCGGAGTGTTGTGCAGCGCCACGTTCCGGGCCGCGCCTGACTTTGGTGACGCTCGCGGCGCTGGGGTGGGTGTCCAGCATGGTGCTACATTGGGTTTGGCGCTTTGCAGTGCCGGGGGAGAGCGAGGGGCCGCACTTAAGGTCGCGCACAACTCCTGGGCCATTCACGGCGCTGGGGTGGGTGTCAGTGCCGGGCATGGAACTGGGCTTCCTTCTGGTGGCGTCGAATCGCAGGGTGCCCAGCCTCGGGGTTCGTGGGGTTGTCTGGCATCGGAACTCAGAACCTGCCTCTTCGGAGGCGGTGTCTGGGTCTGATCCAGAATGGCTCCCAGGTTCCTCGGAATCTTCAGACCCCTCTGTTTCCAGCACCCTGATCCCACTCAGCCTCCCTCTGGGAATCTGCTCTCGGCGGTGGACCTCAGGGTCAGGGGGTCTGACCAGCCAGCGGTGGTCCCAGTGACTACTGCTGTGTAGCCTGGGGTCACTAGCGCTGCTGTTCCTCCAGTTGGGACACCCCCCTCCTTGCTGTGTTTGCACAGCCCAAGTGTGGGGCAGCCCGGGGTGCATCAGGAGCGGGAGGGTACGGTTCCCTGGGTGGACTCCTCGGAGGCTGCCCAGAGGTGCCAGCTACCTTGGTTGGTGGCTAAGAGGACGAGGTCCCCCACTGATTCCGAAGGGTTGAGATGTAGAGGTGTGGCGCAGCGAGCCCTTCCTAGAACCCAGCTGGATTCTGGTAAGAGCCGAAGCGCAGGCCCTTGCCTTTCTCTGGAGTAGTCCCAGAGGGGGGACTTTTACTTCTGAGGTCAGGGGCCGTCCTTCTGGACTGACACAGTCTCGCTTACCTCACGTGGGGGATTTCTTCCTTTGGGCACAGTTCCGACCCGGTTGAACGGCTGTTAACTGCGGCGGCCTTCGGATCCCACTCCCTTCAAAAGCGTTCCTGTTGGCCCCCATGCCCTGACAGAGACCATTTTCTTGTTCCCAGGAGCCTGTCCCCTGAGCCTCTGTCTCCATCCCCGGTTGTCCCAGGTATTCAAACAACATGAAGTCTTGCTATATTATGACAATTGCAGTTTGTCCCACCATTAGAACTGCTCCGGAGGTGAAAGAGTTAACTTCCATGCCAAGCATGGAACTTGGAGCGCGAGCTCGGTTAGAAAAGCTCTGTCTGGATCATTTCAAACTGAAACTGTCAGATTCTTTACTTCGCCTCACTGAACAGTCGCTCCGGAGATTCCTCCTACTGCTCAGTTCATTTCTCTGTTTAAAAGAGTTTTTCTCAGTTAAATTCAACCGCGATTATTATTATTTTAACCGCAAACCGATCGGTTCAAGCTCTGTCTGTGGTATTGTAAGTAATAGACAGGTTTATTTCTGTGTGGCACTTGTAAATGTTTATCGGTTCGGTTTGAACCGATCAGGTTGTTTTAAAACTTTATTCTGAAGCATTTAAAAGCTTTTTAGAGTGCGGTTCCCGGTTCTAAAAAAACAACGGGTTTCATTACGGTTTTTTCCACGACCCGTGACACGGTTGGGAACCGATAAGGGTGTCTTGCCTGGCACTGCCGGAAAAAGGGCAAGCTTTTGGTTAGGCTGGCATTATGTCTGAGAAACCCAAAAGAAAAACCGGGCCCACTGGGTTTCAGCACTGTAGTGTTTGTGGGGATGCCTTTGCCAAGGCTGACCCACACACCACATGTGTTTATTGTCTGGGTTTTGACCACCTCAATGCAGACTGCCAGATTTGCAAGAATTTCCCTGCAGCTACCCTAGATAAGAGAGTTGGTAGGCTCAGGGAACGAGAGGCCAAAACGTCCGCTGACCCAGATGGCTAGCCCGGTTCAGTGCCAACCGAACCGGAGGGAGTGCCTTCTGACCAGGGCGAGACTTCCTCGGGCAAACGTAAAGCTGACTCGGAGGAGCCAGTTCCAGCAAAGAGAACTAGAAAATCAGCAGGTGTGGAGTCAAAAATTCTTTCTCCAACTGCTGCAGAGATAGCCAAAGCAATCCAAATTGTCCAGTCACTTTCTCCGGTTCCGTCCGAACTGCCACTATGTGGCATAAGGTCGGTTCGGCCGGTTCCACCGGTTCAAGAATATGATATAGAGGAGTTTTATGAACCAGAGGAGGGGGAGGATGATTATGAACAGTGTGAATGTGACTTTGAAAGTCTGGATGTGCCCATTGAACCGACATCTCCCCAGACAGACCTTTGGAGAATCTCCCCTAGGCTTTCTGAGTCCCTTCTCATTTTCTGTTTTATAAAAGTTGCTGAAACCCTCCAGCTTCCATTGGAGGAAGCTGTGGATGAGCAAGAGGAGCCTGACTTTGTGGAGATGATGGATATCCCAGAGTCCAGGAGATTGTCTATTCCTTTACATAAATCATTTAGAAACAAACAATAAAAATTTTAAAGCTCCTAATTCTGTGCCTCCTGTGGACAAAAGATGGACAGGAGGTACACTTTGTCAGGTCCTGATACAGAATTTTTTCACAGCAATGCAGCCATGTTAGGGTAGTTCAGGCTGCTGCCTGTGATAAGGCTAATATTCCCCTGGCTTCACATCCTCCTGACAAGGACTCCAGGAAGATTGATGCCATGGCTGAAAAACAATACATGGCAGCGTCCTTGGGACTCAGACAAGCAAATTATATGGCTTATGTGGCAAGATAGCAGAAATCTAGATGGGATACTGTCATGGCTTTAGCCAAACAGGCCCCTGGCCAGCTTGCCAAGGAGTTGGAGCAGGTGGCTGCTGATGGTATTGAGGCATCTAAGGTGCAGTTCCATGCTGCAGTGGATTCTAATGTTGTATCCTCTAGAGTCATGGCTACATCTGTGGCTTTTCGTAGATTGGCTTGGCTCAGGTGTACTAGTTTGTCACAGGATACCCAGGCTAAGGCTATGGATTTTCCTGTGGTGGGAAATTCTGTGTTTGGGGAGCAGACAGAAAATTATATGAAGAAAATGGCTGAATATAGAACCACTTATAGGAGTGCACAAGCCAAGGAACGGCAAGCCACTCCTCAGAGGCAGCCCCCCAGAGGTAGAGGCAGGCCTTTTCACAGGCCTTTTTACCAAACCCAGGCCTCCTCTTCGGCTTATGCTCAGAGGGGGTTCTTCAGAGGGAGAGGCAGACGGGTGCAAGCAGGCCTGCTCCTCTCCCTCAGCCTAAAGCCCTGCCAAACAGGCACCCTGATGGGATGCCCAGGGCAGGTTCTCCATTACCTGTAGGGGGCAGGCTGGCTTATTTCGTCCAGGACTGGGAGTCTTTAACATCAGACAAGTGGGTCCTGGAAGTAGTAAGCCAGGGTCTGGTTCTCAGCTTCTAAAAATTTCCAAAGATGAGAATCAGATCTTTTCCACCTGCAAATCCTCTAGAGACTTTTGCTTTGGAAACAGAAGTCTCAACCCTCCTGGCTCTCAGAGCTGTAGAAAGGGTTTCTCCCCTACACCAGGGCAAGAGTCTGTACTCCAGGTACTTCCTTACCCCAAAAAAGACAGGAGAATGGCGTCCCATCCTGGACCTAAGATATCTGAACAAGCACCTTTTAAAACCAAAATTCAAAATGGTGACTCTGGGAATGATTTTACCCTCCCTAAGGCCAGGGGACTGGCTAGCTTCCCTGGACCTCAAGGATGCCTACTTCCATGTTCTTATCAGAAGCTCCCACCGAAAGTACCTCAGATTCGAACTGTCCTCAGGCCATTACCAGTTCAGAGCAATGCCCTTCGGCCTTACCTCTGCCCCATGGGTGTAGGCAGGCATACTCCATGTACTCCCGTGGTGTACAATTTTATTTAAGGGGGCAGCAAATAGGTTCTGAACTGCTTTCTTTGTCCATGAAAAACACAGAACCAGCAGAATCTTTCTGTAATTTTATTCATATCAGTCAAAACTAGAAGGATTGGTTACTGATACTGTCTTTGCATGCCAAAGGTTTTACAGGCTCTAGGCTTGTATGTGGATGTCTGAGGGGAGCAATGTATTGCATCTGTATTTACCCACACACGAGGAGGGCAGCAACCAGTGTCATGAGGTACAAATGTTGTATTTATTGTGCCAAACGAATCAACAAACATGGTCCTGTGTACATATTTATTTTGTCTGGCTACACCCCTGCTCTGCCCCAAGGGTATTCACAAAATGCCTGGCAGTAGCAGTTGCTCATTTAAGAAGGCAAAAGATTGCCATCTTCCCCTACCTAGATGACTGTCTCATTGTGGGTCAGTCTCCAGACCAGGTCAAATCACACCTGCAAGTTACCCAGCAGCTGCTTACCTCTCTGGACTTTCTTCTCAGTCTCCCAAAGTCAGTTCTGGAACCTGTCCAGGTACTCACCTTTATAGGTGCAGAACTGGACACAAAGCAGGCCAGAGCCTTCCTTCCCCGAAAGGGTAAGGACCCTGGTGGCCCTGGCCTCCTCCTTCACTCTGCAGGTCTCACCAGTAGAGGCATTTCCACAGCTCCTAGGACACATGGCTGCTTCCACAGCTGTTGTGCAAGGAGCAAGATTTCAGATGAGGGACATTCAGTTCCATTTGAGAGCCTTTTGGTCTCAAAGAAAAGATCCCAAGTTGATTCCAGTGACTCAACCTGATCCAGGCCCTTCAGTGGTGGCAGGATCAGAGCAATCTGAGACAAGGGGTTCCTTCATCCCCTATCTCATCCTTGACCCTTACTACAGATGCGTCCTTTGGGATGGGAGCTCACATGGGCGACCTTCCACCCAGGGATTGTGGTCCCTCAGGAATCTCTGCTCCACATCAATCTGTTGGAACTCAGAGCTGTTTTTCTAGCACTTCAGGTTTTTCTGCATCTGTTCAGAACAAAGTGGTACAGGTCAGAACAGACAACACCACTACAATGTGGTACATCAGCAAACAAGGGGGCACTCGGTCTTCGGTCTTGTGCACCGAGGCAATGAAGTGGTCTCTGGCTTATTCCCTGAACACTTCCCTCATAGCAGTTCACCTCCCAGGCAAGGACAATGTCCTGGCAGATGCTCTCAGCAGGATTTCCCAGGGCCATCATGAATGGTCACTGGATCCCCGAGTATTGGGGATAGTTTATGCCAGATGGGGCACCCCTCAGATAGATCTTTTTGCAGCCCCAGACAATCATCAACTTCCACTGTTTTGTTGCAGGCCCCCAGTGTTGGGCTCAGTCCCCCTGGATGCCTTTCTCCTCGATTGGGAAGGGAAGTTTCTCTATGCCTTTCCCCCCTTCCCTCTCCGGTTCAAGGTGCTAGTCAAAATCAGATCTCAGCCCTGCATGATGATTCTGATTGCTCCAGACTGGGCCAGGTAGCCCTGGTACCCACTCCTTCTGTCCTTAGCAGTCCATCTTCCCGTGTCTCCCCAGGAACCACAACCTGTTAACTTGTGCCCAGGGGAGAGTTTGGTATCCGAATCTCAAATTCCTCAACCTCAAGGCCTGGCTCTTGAGGAGTTAGAGTTTGCTGACCTACACCTTTCTCAAGGTGTTCTCGAAATCTTGAAAGTTTCTAGGAAGCCTTCCACTAGGGCTACTTATAACTCTAAATGGAAAAGGTTTTCCATATGGTGTTCTGGGAAGCATATTTCCCGAATCTGCTGATTTGCCCACTGTTTTGGACTATATGGTCCATCTTAATTCTTTGGGACTGAGACCAGCTACCTGAAAGTGCATTTGGCAGCTGTCTCTGCTTTATTTCAGCAGGGAAGCTCTCTCTCTTCCTCACCACCCTGTATTTTCCAAGTTTTTCAAGGGATTGCTTCATACTAATCCACCATTCAGGGACCCTGCCCCTGCCTGGGATCTTAATGTTTGCATTGCTCAGCTGATGCAACCCCCCTTTGAACCTCTGTCTTCGGCAGAGCTTAAGTACTTGACTTGGAAAACTGTGTTTCTAGTAGCCATCACTTCTGCCAGGCGCATAAGTGAGTTACAAGCTTTGTCAGTGGAGCCTGACTTTATTTCCTTTCACAGGGATAAGGTAGTCCTCAGGACTAACAGGAAGTTTTGCCTAAGGTGGTTTCAGATTTCCACCTTAATCAATCTATTTCTCTTCCAGTGTTCTTCACTGACCATTCCTCCTCTGGTGAGAGGTTGCACAGCTAGATGTTAAGAGGGCCCTAAGTTACTACATAGAGCGTACCAAGGGTCACAGGTTTGACTCCTCCAACTATTTCTCACTTATGGTGAGGTTGGAAGGAAACCTGCCACTAAGAGATCCATTGCCAGGTGGATTGTCTCTTGTATCCAATTTTGCTATCAAAAACTGGGTAGGTTCCCCTTCAGGCCTGAGGGCTCACTGTACCAGAGGTACAGCTGCATCTCTAGCTGCTGCAGAGACATCCCTATCTTAGAGATATGTCAAGCAGCTACTTGGAAAACAGTACACACTTTCACCGCATTACTTCCTGGATATCCAGGCCAGGAGGGATGCTCGGTTTAACACAGCCGTGCTTCAGAGCCTATTCCTAAGTGGTTCTGTCCCTCCTCCATGGAGGTACTGCTGTGTAGTCTGCAATTGTCATAATATAGCAAGACTTCATGTTGTTTGAAGAAAAAATTACTCACCTTAGTAATGTTATTTCTTCTAATGGAGTCTTGCTATATTATGACCCCCCCCCCAGCCTGCCCCTCTCAGAACTTTGGGTATGGGGTGGGCAGTCCAGTGTTGGCACTTGTTGATGCCCATTTTATGTTTTCCACCCCTTCTTTTTGGGGTGTTTGGGTGTTGTGTTTCATCTTATCTTATTTTCTGGTCCCCTGACTTGAGTCTTGGTGTTGGGACCAGGAAAATTTGTTAATATTTAAGTAGCCAGTTGGCTAGTGTAGGTTACAGCTTCCACACAGAACCTTAGTGAGTTTTGCTCGTAAAGATCTGACAGTTTCAGTTTGAAATGATCCAGACAGAGCTTTTCTAACCGAGCTCGCGCTCCAAGTTCCATGCCTGGCATGGAAGTTAACTCTTTCACCTCCGGAGCAGTTCTAATGGTGGGACAAGCTGCAATTGTCATAATATAGCAAGACCCCATTAGAAGAAACATTACTAAGGTGAGTAATTTTTTCTTTCATTGCTATTACTTCTGCTCAGAGGGTTTCCGAGCTTCAGGCCCTTGCGCGCAAGGAGCCTTATCTTGTGTTTCATAGGGACAGGGTAGCCCTGCGTACGAATCCCAAGTTTTTACTGAAGGTGGTGTCCAAATTGACCTTGAACCAGGACATCCAGCTTCCAGTTTACTTTTCAGAGTTCTGCAATAAAGGGGAAGCATTGTTGCATACTTGGATGTTCAGAGTTCTATGTTCTTACATTCACCGAACCAGTTCCTTCAGGAAGGCAGACCAGTTGTTCACTCCATTGCTCACAGGAAGACAGGGGCTCCTGTCACCAAGCAGACACTAACCCGGTGGTTAGTCCACTGCATTTCCTTTTGTTACCAGCACCACGGTAAGCCCTTGCTGGGCTCGGTCAAGGGCCACTCCACCAGAGCTGTGGCTACCTCTTTTGCCTCATTGAGGAATGTGCCCTCGGCAGTCCTCTGCGCTGCCACGACATGGAGCACAGTCCACACTTTCATTAGGCATTACAGCATGGGCATTGCCTCTAGGAGAACAGGTTTTGGATTAGCTGTTCTACAGGGCCTACCTCTTGATGCTTCTCAGCTGTTTGTTTTTCTCCCCCACCCGTCAGACTTGTGCTTATCTTTGGGTACTGCTTGGGATTCAATTCTGTTGGTAGTATCTGCTGCAAGAGCTCCCCCTCGAAGTCAGATAGTACAGTTACATAAGAACTTACCGTAACAGTAGATCTTCGAGAGGAGCTCTTGCAGCAGCTGGCTTTCCCACCCACCATCCCCCAAGGGTTACTGTTGTTACCCTTCTTTAGGGTAGGGGAGATCCTGCTTGGTTCTCCATTTACTTCAGCCGGGTCTCCAGAGGGAGAACTTAGATGGCACGGGGGCCGCCCCCCTTTATACCACGTCGGACGTTGGGCAGAGCAGACGTCAGGGACGGTGTTCCGCCTCAGACTGCTAGCTAAAGATTTTTCCGTGGGTCCTAAGCCTGGCAGCATTAGTCCTATTGGTAATACCTGCTACAAGAGCTCCTCTTGATGATCTACTGTTATGCTAAGTTCTTACCTAACTGTACAGTTGTCTTTTTCAGCATGGCGCGGCTGGGTCAGCTTGTTGCTAGCAGATGTATTTCGGCGTGGCTAGTGGCATGTCTTCGCCAGTGCTACTCCATGGCACAGGTTAAACTGCAAGGCAGAGTATACGTTCATTCTACCAGGGCAGTCGCAGTATCTCTGGCATAAATTCAAAACGTGCTCATTGCAGACATCTACAGTGCAGCTGCTTGGAGCTCTGTGCACACCTTCGTGAAGCACTACACTTTGGATGTCCATACCAGAGCGCATCAATCCTTTGACAGGACAATCCTTCGTGGACTCCTGTCCTAAGTGAGCTCCTCTCTCCTGCCGCCCTTCTTGGGCGATTATTTCTGATCGGTACTCTTCCCATTAGCATTAATGAGTGGTGAAGACTTCATCCAAGAAGATCAAGAATTACAGTAGGTACGTAATTTTAATATCTTCCATGAGGGTAATCTCTTGCAGCAGATAATACACTTGGGACCTCACCAGAGGGCGCTCTTCTGCACGGCAGCTTTCTTCCAGCAGCCTTTGCCGTTTACCCACTACTGGCATCATCCTGCTGCTATATGTGTGGGCGAACCCAGGCATCCTCGGTTCATTTTCCCACCATCTTCAGCTTGCACGCAGCAGCTCAGCACTTTGTGTAGCAGTCATTGACAAGAACATCAGCTGATAACGTTTTTTTCCTCCATTCCCAATCTTCGACAAACGTCTAAAGATTCTACAAACAAAACTTCACTTTTCAGGTCATGTCATTGCGGTAGGAAACTCTACCACTACGACAACCACACAGTTTGTGTCAGGTCCCAAGGAGCCTTCGACGACGGCTCATAAAGTTAGTTATTGGTGAAAGATGAGAAATTCTCCTCATCCTCTTCAGGCAAACATCTGCCGACGGCCACCATTACCGGGGCTTCACCGTCAACAGTGCACTTACGGACTGCTTCCTCGTCTATGGGAGGTTATACCGTCTCATCAGCGGTGCTTTGTGGTGCCCTTTCAGTGGTTTCTACTGAACCATATGTAGGTTCTGGGGATTCACCGTCAATGGCTCCTCATTTACCGTTGACGACCACCACCTTTAGGCATTCCATTACATCCCCATTTACTGTCCCATCAACCGGTCAGACATACACAGGGAGGGACGAGATTTTCCATGACACTAACCCCTCCTTCACAGCCAGTTTCTCTCAGGGGCCAACCTGATAGGTATTGAGACCCTGGCATTTATCAACCAAGAACTACACCTGTTTATACACCACGCCCTATCACCTCTACTATTCCACTGTTTTCACAGAGGCAACCTGCCCCACCCTCCACAAAACCTGCTTCATTGGAAGTAGCCACTGTGGTGCAGACGGTTTTGCAATTAATGATAGGGTCTCAACCGTCTACACCATGAGAGACGGTTTATCCTTCATGTTCTGATTCCTCCGCCCAAACGTTTTCAGGGTGACAGAGATCCTTTCCCTAATTTCTCCCCCATTGTTATTGGGAAGAATATTTTTCAGAGGAGGAAGAATTTCCAGGAGATCTTGAGGATTTTGAACTTTGAGAAGAGGACTCTCATCATCATCCTCCTACTATCTCTCCACTCTCCTCCCTACATGAGGAGGGTTCCTGTCAAGCAGCTGCCTCCCATCCAGATGACCCATCCTTCCATGAGATGATGATCCAGATCAGGGCTAGAAATAATTTTTTGAGGATGGCTGTCCAAGGGACAGGTGGTATGCAAATTTTACCTGTCCCACAGAAAAAGTACCTGTCCTGTAAATTTTTAAGTAATTTTAAATATCCATTTCTGAATAGGGCTTTCAAAGTGGTGCCTGCTGGAGTGGAAACGTGTACCTTAAATAGGGTTAAGTACTGTAACTGGCATCTGATGACTGGGTAGATTTGTGCCCTAAACCACTGATTGTAGCTAGCACCCTCAGAGTACACAGACCAGTGCCCTCAGTATTTTAGCTGATCCCCCCCCCCCATACCCGTTCTGCCTAGCAGACTGCTAACTTATGTGTTGTCTGAGACCCTCACCCCTCTTTGCTCAGTCAGCTCAGAAATTGTCTTAATTCCTTCCCCTCCATTTTCGCCTTGACAAAGACTTTTATATTGACATTTTGTTTAGATTAAATTTCTGTATATCTTGTCTGATGCTAGTTGTTGTGTTGACAACCCTGAATTTTGTTTTTAATTTGCTTTTCCTTTTCATCGATTCTCTCAAGGGCCACTGTCAGCTTCTGACGCTAATGTTATGGCATCAGCACTCAGAAACACCTAGAGGAAGCACTTTCAGTATTCAAAGCAGTGGTGGCATTATCTTTTAAAATTACATCGAGAATATGCATTATTCTTCCTAATATAAGAGTGGTCCGATTAAAATCCATGCAGCTTGTGCCCATGAGCAGGAATGGCGCCAAGCTGCGGGTACACTCGTTCATGAACGAGTTTGTCATTTAGTGTCATGTATCAGCAAAATATTGCAGTGCCTACCTTGTATAACACTGATCGAGTGGAAGTAATTCTCCTGGTAAAACGAGCAGCCTAACACATTTTATTTTATTTATGAAAACTGAAGCCGGAATTCCAGGCATGCATGTTAGAGCTCACCCTAATGCGCATGCCCAGAATCCCGACTTCAGCATTCATAAATAAAATTAAATGTGTTAGGATGTTCGTTTTTCGATGAGAATTACTTCCACTCAATCAGTGTTATACAAGGTAGGCACTGCAGTATTTTACTGATATATGACACTAAATGACAAACTTGTTAATGGACGAGTGTACCTGCGGCTCGGCACGATTCCTGCTCGTGGGTGCATACTCCTTAGCCCAGACAGGGACTTTCTTGATTTTCTTCTGTGTTTTCATGCTGCTTTTGGTTAGCTCTGAAAACGTTTAAATAACTGCTTCCCAAACCCGTTAGTGGGGGGGGGGGGAGTGTGTTCTCTTCATGCTCACCTCCTGTTGTTGCCTTTCCCTCTGACTGACGGTTTCAACTAGAAACGCAGTGGAGGCAAGCAAGGACTGGCTACTGTACATGCACGATGGTGAGATTTACGTATGCAGCTGCAGATTTGTCCACCAAACTGCAAACTAAGTGCAGAACAGGAGCAGATCAGGTGGTGTGTTGGATAGGGATGGTATGCACAATGTGACACTTGCATGGTGCTTCTGTTACCGCAGATTTTCACGGATGGTGAGAGGCAGGCTGACTGCTAATGCGCTTAAGGGTCCTAGTGCCCATAACGTACAGTAACGCTTACTGCCTGTCCCAAGGACAGGCAATGGGAACAAAATGTCTGTCCTCCGTGAAAACTGGCTGTCTGGGACAGGCGGACAGCCGGTTATTTCGAGCCCTGATCCAGATTCAAAAGATCATGGGCTTTTCGACTACAGAGCATGATGAACAAAGAAAGGACATGGCAGACTACCTTGAACTCCCCGAGGAGCCTGTAGTGGTCATGCCCCACTTAAACAAACTTACCAAAATGCGGTGCTGGCTGCTTGGAATCTGCCCTCAGCTGTCCCAGCTAATCCTAGGAAGGCGGATCACTTCTATCAAGCTCCTCTCGGCCATCCCTTCCTTTCTGCTACCCCTGAAGCAGATTCTGTGGTAATTACTGCTCCCCATGACCGCAGCAAACGCCCATAGCACATGAATTCTTTGACCCTTGATAAGGATTCCTGCCATATAGACTACCTCAGAAAGGTGGTATTTCAAGCAGGTACCATGAACCTTAGAATCTTGAATTACATGGGACACATGGTAAAATTTCAACGTACCCGCTGGTCCTCTGCCATTGAACTGGTCAGTAAACATCCTCCTTCCCAGGAAAAAGACCAATTGTTAGCAGCTGTCTCAGCTGGAAGCTCCCATCTCTCGACATCTACTCCATTCGTTGTATGATGCAGTGGACACCTCTGCCCGGATCTCAGCCACAGGTGTTACCCAGAGACAGCATGCCTGGCTGCATGTGTCAGGCTTCACCCCAGACATGCAACGTAGAGTTTAAATCCACCCTTTAATGGGTCCGAACTTTTCGGTCCTGGCACTCGCACTCCTGAAAGATCTCCGCCTCAGGTCGCACTTTACGTACGATGCATGGCATATATCATTCTACACACCCATCATCCCAGTTTTGCTCGCAGTACTCTTTTCACTCAAAAAGAGGCCGCAAATCCGGAGGTACCTATAGAGGTGTTTTCCACGGGCATGCCCAGACAACTTTCAGAGCCACCACCCCTGATTCTAAGGGCTCCTGTTCCCACCCCTCTGGGGGGAGAGCAGTCAGCCCACCTTTCTCTGACCAGTTAGGGCATTGCCCCAGCTTCCTCGACCCAGCCTTCGAAGCCGTGGGCGGTAGCTTTGCCCTTGATCTAGAGTCCTGGCAAGCAGTAACATCAGACGAGTGGGTACTTCAGATCATCAAAATAGGGCATATGCTGGAGCTCACCTCCATGCCTCCCCCTCACCTTCTCCACTCTCTGACCCACCTGACCGTATCCCCATCCTTCAGGAGGAACTCCAGGCGCTTCTTCACAAGAATGCTGTATATCCAGTTCCTCCTCTGAAGTAGTGTCACTAGGGATTCTACTGCCACTTTTTTTCTAGTACCCAAACGTACCGGGGAGCTCAGACCTATACTAGACCTCAGACGTCTGAACCTATACATACAATACAAGACGTTCCAGATGGTCACCTTAACATCCATCATGCCGATGCTGTCATGAGGGGATTGGCTATGCACACTAGATGTGAAAGACCCCTACCTGCATATCCCCATCCACCCCGCCCACCACTGATTCCTTCATTTTTACCTGCTAGGACATCACTACCAGTTTCGAGCTCTCCCATTCAGTCTTTCATCTTCCCCAAATGCCTAGTGGTGGTGGCGGCAGCGGCCCCGCGAAGGGATGGACATTTCGTCTTCCCTGGACTACTGGCTCATAAAATTACCCTCAGAGATGTGTCTGCTTTCTTCTCTTCAGGCTGCCCTTACATTGTTCCAATTCCTGGTAATCATGGTCAGCTGGCCCATCCAGCCCAGCCCCTACCCAATGGCTCCAGTTAATCGGGGCCATTCTAGACACAACTGCAGGCAGGGCTTACCTCCTCGCTGGCAGACAGGACAGGCGCCTGTCTTTTGCCTCCTAGATCGAAAAGGAACACTCTAACAGCCAGACATCTGTTATGCCTCTGAAGACCTATGGCTGCAGCCGTTCCTACAGTGGCATTTGCCCAAGTCAGTGGAGGCAAAAATCAGGAGATTTCAAAGACCAGGTTCGAGTCGCTCCCACTTTACGTTGTGCCCTTAACTGGTGGACCCATCCCACCCACCTATCTCGGCATGCCCTTCCAATCCCCTCCTCCCCAGCAAACATTGACCGCGGATGCTTCCTGCAACAGCTGGGGAGTGCACCTCAGTTCTTACCAGACACTAGGCCAGTGGTCCCAGCACTCCGTCCCTCTCCATATAAATCTACTGGAAATGAGAGCGGTACGGCTTGCCCTTCGGGCTTTCTGACCTCACCTCAATCCTGGGCCTCTCTTGATCAATCTGACAACACCTCGGTGGTGTATTACGTGAAGAAACAAGGGGGTGCCAAATCCCGTGCTCTGTGCAGTGAGACTATCTTAGTGTGGCAAGAAGCCATATACCAACACCTGATCTTGACTGCCATCCATCTACCAGAATGCCACAATATTCTGGCTGACACTCTGTCGCCAATCCTCTGCTCACAAGTGGACACTTCACCGTGAAATTCTGCAGACCGTCTTTTAGATGTGGGGGAACCCACACTTAGACCTCTTTTCCTCCCCTGACAATCTCTGTCTCCCCAGATACTATTCTGTTATCCCGAACAGAAAGATACTGTATCAATGCCCTGTCCCAACCATGGTCAGTTCTCTTATGTTTCCCCCCATCCCACTCCTGCAACGAACTCTGCTGATGTTGCAGCTCAAACCCGCCGCTATGATTCTCATAGCCCCTTTCTGGCATTGACAGATGTGGCTTCCCCTGCTACAACAGCTGTCGGTAGCAGACCCACTCCCGTCACCCATCAGGCCGGACCTATTGACACAGGATCTGGGCACCCTCCATCACCCCAGCCTGAAATCGATAAACCTCCACGTTTGGCTCCTGAGGATGCTTTCATAGCTCATCTCCAAGTCTCCTCTAAAGTGGCCAACATCCTTTTGGCCTCTCGTAAACCATGTACCAGACAATCCTACGTTGCCAAATGGAAGCATTTTTTCCTTTGGGCCGCTTCCCAGACTTTGTACCCTTACTCATGTCCTGTGACCAAAATTTTGGACTACCCGTCTTCGCTCGCCTCGACAGGCTTGAGCTATTCCTCTGTTAAAGTCCATTTGGCCTCTATTTCAGACTTTCATGAACCATTGGAAGGGAGACTACTTTACCAACACCATCTTGTCAAGATGTTTCTGAGGGGTATGTTACACCTCAAGCTTCCTATTAGAAGGCCTGCCCCTCCATGGGAGTTGAATTTCCTGCTGGAAAAGCTGACCCTCGAACCCTTTGAACCAGCGGCTACTTACGACCTCGCTTACCTAGCCTGGAAAGCCTTATTTTTAGTAACTGTCACTTCAGCTCGATGCATCTCTGAACTTCATGCAATAATGTGTAAGGAACCTTACTTGGTCTTCCATAAAGACAGAGCGTCCCTCCATACCAATCCCTCCTTTTTACCCAGGGTAGTCTTGGAGCTAAATTAATCTGTAGAATTGCCTGTCTACTTCCCTGATTATTCTAATTCAGGGGAATTCCTCCTACATACCTTAGATGTCCATCACATTCTGACATATTATACAACCCATACCAAATCCTTTAGAAAGACTCCTCAACTATTTATTTCCTTTGCCTCATCCAGGGAAGGTTTCCCAGTTACTAAGCAGACCTTCTCTAACTGGTTAACACACTGCATTACCTTCTGTTACAGGAAGTATAACAAACCATTGCCAGAACCTGTCCAGGCCCACTCTACCCAAGCCATGACCACTACCACAGCTCGCTTCAAAGGAGTGTCAATGCAGCCACTTGGTCCACGATACATACCTTCATGAAGCACTGCAATTTAGACGTTGCTTCTCGCCGTAGGACGGCCTTTTGCCACGCTGTCCTACTAGGCCTTCTAGCATAAGGTTTCCCGCCCTTCCTGGGTTTACTGCTTGGAGTCCTCCCAAGTGTATTACCTGATGCAAGAGATTACCCTCGTGGAAGATGGTGCAGTTGCGTGCTCACTGTAACAGTAGATCTTCGAGAGGTATCTCTTGCAGCAGGTATGATTCCTCCCTCCATCCCCCTCCTTCTCTAAGAGAATAATTTCTGATCCCAAAAAAAAATGAGGGGGCATCTAGGATACCTCAGTTCTTACTCGGTACTCACTTAGCAAGCTTAATCTGGTGGGGAACTGAGGATGCCTGAGGCCGTCCACACTTATACAGGAGCATGATGATGATATCATGTGTGGGTGGCCCCTAGGCAAAGACTGCTGGAAGAAAGCTGCCGTGCAGAAGAGTGCCTTCTGGCAAGGTCCCAAGTGTATTACCTGCTGCAAGAGATACCTCTTGAAGATCTACTGTTACAGTGAGTACGCAACTGTACTTTCTAGGAGTGGTATATGATGATCATCCACGTAGGTCCACCCGACCTCCCCTGGCTGTGGCTCACACTGCTGCTGCCAGTGGGCAAGATCTGGCATCATGGGGCGGAGCCGAGGGAGTTACTACCTGGGTGGGTGGGAGGAGCCAGATTGAAGACGTTTCAGCCAGTCTTAAATGGAAAGGCAACTGCCAGAAAGTGTGGATGAACATCATATACCACTCCTAGAGCTACTGTTACAAGCAAGTAACCTGGTTTTACAGGTGAGTAACCTGTTTTTCTATGTGATCCTAGCACCTCTGGTCTGAGACCAAGAATTGGTACTCTTTGGAGAAGTTAAAGATCTACAGTTATGGTAACTACACATCTTTTTTCTTTCACTATTGGTATTCCTTCTATAGTCAAACTCCCCCAACTCTGTTGGCATGGCCTCACGCTCCCTGCATTTCCTGAAAAGGTTTAAGGCATAGAGGGGAGAGGGTGTGAGAGAAAGGAGGAGCTGAAGCTCTAGCCACTGGGCTTTCTGAGGACTATATGCATGCTCAGTGCACCGCATTAATGTGGCTGTAGAAGGAATGCCAGTTGTGAAGCAGTAGTTAAAGGTGATTAAGTTTGTCTTTACCTGGTCTCTTCAATGTTAGAAACTACCTCGAGTACCTTTTTCCAACCAAGAGACTGGGTGAGCAGACTCATTTATAGTCAAAGCTACTCCATACATGAACAGTTAGCAGGGGAAGCGTGAATGCAAGGCACCCCATATGTCCCTTATCTCAGGATCTATCCTACCTCTCCATTGAGCTCAGACTCTAGCAAGCTCTCGTACTGCTGGGGTTTGAAGTCTCCCATCAGTCATACTGCTCCAGCAATGAAAACTTTAGCATTCTTGTGTGTGAAACAGAAAAGTAGGAAATGAAGACAAAATGTACTGGGAACTGAAAAGACTAGTCTTGTGTAATGGAAGCTGTGCCTTATGCAGTATATTTTGTTTTAGCAGGAAGAAAGGCCGCCCCTGACGTCCTTGCTCTCCAAATCAAGTCTACCCACAGTTGCATCATCCACAGACATGCTACATGGAAAACTATCACAGCTGAAGGAATCTAGAGAGCACAGTCACCATTCCGATCTAGACTCCAACCAAACTCACCTTTCTAGCACCATCAGCACCTCCTCCTCCTCCTCCTCAGCAGCCAACATAGACGACTTGAAAAAGAGACTAGAGAGGATAAAAAGCAGCCGCAAATGAGTAATTTGCAACTTACATGGCCGTTGCCAATGCTGCTGTCTTCATCTGTAGAACTGGCTGGACTAGAAACCTGCTTTGCTATTTGGCCACTTTTTGGCCCGATGTGTACAAACTGGTTTTATGTATAATACAGTGGAGTTTTTTGGGTTGTTTATTGTGTCACACTTTGTACATATCTTATGCTTCCTTTACCCCATAAACATCTCCACATTGAAAATGTCAAGTGTTAGAATTTCAGTGTACAGTTTTTCTTATTCCTCTGTCTTTATAGCATTTTTTTTATATAAATGTTTAAAAAGGTTGTTAATTGAGTTTCTGTCTTACAGCCATGAACTAAAAATCTCTAACCATTTTTCTTCCTTGCTTGGTTTTTAAATTTATTTTTTTTTTGTTAACCCCTCTCCATGTAATACTTAAATTGTTGGTTCTGTACGGAATCATGAGGCATGGCATGAAGTAACTATTTTAAGTGTCATTTTGTAAATAAAGGTTGAATTAACAACAGCCCAATTTAGTTTACTTATAGGGCATCCTGTGTTGTAGAAGGATCCAGCTGGTGCTTGGGTGTATAGAAGGGACCAGCATCTGGTCCACCTTGATGGGCCAGTGCATTGCTGTGCAGATTACCTGGGTTCAGTAGCAAACCAGAGTTGTCATATTGGGGAGGGGTCTGACTGAGGTAGTTGACACGCAGCACCGTGCTTTCACTGGGGAAGGTTGGCGAGCTCTGGCGCAGCAGCAACCCCTGTGGCTGTGCTTGGGAGTTTGCTCCAGCCACAGATAGTGCGCTGCTTATGTTCCAGGCTGGCATAGGTTGCCTTCACATCAAGAAAGGTAGGAAGGACCAAAAAAGGGAAGACTCTTAGCCGTGTAAATGACTGGCTTCCTGATTCCCCTGGTTCATAGTTCCTGTGGCCACTGGACCCTAGCAGGGATATCACAAGATCATTTTTTTAGTATCACGATAGTTGGGTTAAAAAAATAAAACAATATATTGATTATCATGATAATCGGTAGAATACATTTTTCTTTTTCTGTTCAACTGTTTGGACCACGTTACCACCAGCTCCAACCTTCGGGCCTCCTGATGCCCCCAGACCCAACCACCATTCCCCCCGCTGTCTTACCAGTGGGTATCAACATGGGGAGTGGTCCGTGGGCTCCTGTGTTCCATTCGGTAAGGAGACTGGTGCTCATGCCTTCTCCCCATTTGTTTTCTCCGTCCCTCAGCCTGGTACGTGTGTGATGGTGCAGATGTGCGACTTAAAGAAGTTATAAGTACTTAGCCCCTGTATACAGACAAGTCAGAAGGCTGATCTTATCTGAGTCAGTCTTCATCATTCATCACTGGTGGGTTCTGGGCTAGAGATCAGGACCCTGCCTGAGTTTTTTTTTTTTTGTTTTGTTTTGTTTTTGCAAGTGGGAGGAGCCGATGTCGGGGCGGCGCCGCCCTTAAGGCTGATGTATCATGTGGCACTGCTGGTTGGGCCAGTAATCTATGCCGACTCAGTCCCAGTTCTGCTTCTCCCGCCACGAAGTGAGGACCTCATTCTGCTCTGCTGTGTCCTCTGCGCTGTCTAAACTGGTAAAACCTTTCCTTTTATTTTGACAACGCCGAGTGCCTTTGTTTATTGCGTTTTCCATCCAGTCGTCTCATTCGGGGGACAAAAATGAACTTTCCAAGGCGGGCGGCCTTCTATGTGGTGGTGTCCCTAACCATGACATGGATTGTTGTGACACTTGCTTTTCCATGGATCATCGAGTTCTGGAATTGCGTGTGCTCGAAGTCTGATATGTGCTGCCGACTTTCGGGGGGAGTCAGGCTCTTACTCGGGACTCCAAATGCAAGGATCTTCCTGGACATAAGTCTCCACCACTCATTCACACTATTGGGATCTGCGCCGGAGGCACTAGGACCCATTGGGAGCAAACTTTTTGCTGGAGGGTCGGCACCAGAGATGGAACCGTGAGGAATGGCGCCGCGAGCCCTAGCTCACGCGGTAACGACCATCTGGTGTTGACCCTCCAGCCGCCTTTCAGTTCTTTTTCCTGCCGCTTGAGTGTACTTCAGTCGACGACGTCACTTGTCAGGAGTTAAACTTCAAACTAGCAGCATAGTTTTCAGTTTTTATTATTTTATAGTATTATCTCAATACAGTATCGCTTAAATTTATTCTTATTTTTAAAATAAATACAATAAAAGTCTCAGCCTACTTTGTGGTCACGACATGAGCAGGTCAGGTGACGGTAGGAGACTTCGTATGAAAGCTGTTCAGTCAGTCGGGCTGGGTCCGGTCCGCCGCCTTCTCCGGAGGGGGGGGGTCTGACAACGGTCAGCCCAATGCCCGGGGGGATGGGCGGTCCCTCCGGAAGCATAAAAATAAATGGTCGCATTCTCGGCACCGTTCGGCCTCGAGCTCCTCTTCGGCCCACAGGTCTAAAAAGAGAAGGCATCATTTGAGGTCGCCCTCTGATATGTCTGCGCGTAGACGCTCGGTTATCGGGGCTAGTTGTCGGTCTCCTCCTTCGGAGTCGCCAACCTCTGCTTCTGGTAGACGACGGCTTCGACATCGGAGCCCTACCCTGCCCACTGGTAGGACTTCAGATGAGCAGTTTCATCAGTGGGCTGCTCTTATGGAGCAATGGGCTCGGAGGTTGGTTTGGCTACCTGGCTCGGTCGCTTGTGGGCCTTCGGGCTCTTTGGGCGACCAGGTAGGGCGGTTGGACCTTCCTGGTCTCGCGGCACCTTCTTCAGTGCCGTCGACTCCGTGCTTAGGTGTTCCCCCCCCCCCTCACATGGCTACGGCGCATGGGGCCACACCGATGCCCTTATCTCCTGCTCTTCCTCCTTCCAAACCTGTTTTTCGGGGTCTGGGAGTGTTTTCTGCGCCTTCGGCGTCGTGTGGCCTCTCGGAGTCGATGCTGCGCTTGGCGCCATCCTCGGAGCCGTGCGGCTTCTCGGCGCCATCCTCGGCACCGTGCGGCTTTTCGGCGCTGCACAGCCTCGCAGCACCGTTCTCAGTGCCGTGCGCCTCCTCAGCGCCAGCGGCTCTCGGGGACTCCTCTTTTCACTTGTTTCCTTCTTCCTGCTCTTCTGAATTTCATTCCTTTCCTGTCCATGCAGTCCCTCCTGGACTGTCAGGAGATGACATTGAGCCTGACCCAGACCTTCGGTTGGACGATGAAGTGGGCGAAGCAGGATCTATTACTGCTACAGATCCTGTGGTCAAGGACCTATCCTTTAAGTCTCTGTTGAAAAATCTGAGTTCCACACTTTCTCTCCAGACTACAGACATCGATCCTGGGAAATTGTTGAGACTCCAATATCTTCATGCCTCGGAGATCCCTATGGATTTGACTCCTCCGATTCAGCCTTCCTTCGAGGCAGCTGTCTCAAATGGTATGGAATAATCCTGCTGTTACCCTTGTGGCTAAATCCACCGATAGAAATATTCAGCCCCAAAGATCGTCCCATTTTGGCATCTCAAGACTTTGCGGATCCTATTATAGTCCTGGCAGAGAATGATAGTCGATCTTCCTCAAACTACTACAGCTCGACCTATTAACAAAGAATCTCGTAAGATAGACACCTTAGGTAAGAGCGTCTTTGCTGCTTCTACTCTAAGTATGCGCATTGCCAGTTACCAAGGCCATTTTTCTCAGTATGAGTATATCCTGTGGCATCCTATTAAACAAATGGTTGAAGCCCTACCAGAGCTTCTTCAAACCATTACCAGAGGTATTGAATCTAACAACCAGCAGGTTAAAGCAGCCATGGATGCTTTTGACACTGCCTCCTGTTCAGCGGCTGCTGGTATTTGCACCCGCCATCATTCCTGGCTGCGCACTTCGGGCTTTACGAATGACACGCAGCAGCAGGTGATGGCATTGCCCTTTGACTGTGCATATCTTTTTGATCCTCCGGTAGAGCAAGCTCTAGAAGCTACACAAAAGACTAGGTCAACCATTAAGTTGGCTTGGCCCCCTCCTGCCCCCTCTCGAGGGCATGCCAGTAAACGACAGTTTCATAATCGCCAGTCCTTTCGAGGCAGAGGAAGTTTCCATAAGAACCAACCTCAAAAGGCGCAACAGGAAGCACAAGGGCCCAAAGCGCCCAGTGCTACTTTATGAATTGCCGGCCCAAGTTCCATCTCAGCTGCCCAAGGTGGACTTTTCATCTCCGGTGAGAGGTCGTCTGATGCACTTCTACAACCAGTGAGTCCCATAACCTCAGACAAATGGGTCCCCGGATAATTGGGAGGTATTCACTCAATCTGTGGACACCCCCGGATCGTCCCCAAGCGGCAGCCCAGGCTGTCAACCCTTCAGTCAGACCTTCTCGCCACCGAGATTCAGGTCTTCTGAACAACAGGGCAGTAGAAGTGGTGCCTGCACCAACGAAACACGGGGTTTCTCCCATTACTTTCTGGTTCCAAAAGTCGAGAGTGTGCCCCATTCTAGATCTCAAGCTGAACAAATTTCTCCCAAGGAGAAATTCAAAATGATTTCTCTGGGAACCCTGTTACCTCTGCTCCATCAACACGACTGGCTAGCCTCCCTAGATATGCAGGACGCTTACCTGCACATTCCTATTCACCCGAGGCATCACAAATTCCTGAGGTTTGTGGCTCTGGGACAGCATTATCAGTTCAGAGTCCTGCCCTTTAGGCTATCCTCGGCGCCACAGGTTTTTACAAAATGTTGTGCAGTTCTCGCAGTGCACCTCAGAAAGGTCGGAATTCACGTGTTTCCTTATCTCGACGATTGGCTTCTAGCAAGCCCTTCCAGGCAAGGGACTCTGGATGCCGTGGAGATGGCCTCGCGCCTCCTTACGTCCATGGGAGTTCTGCTCAACCTCAAGAAATCGCAACTGCAGCCCTTCCAGAGGCTCCTTTTTCTAGGGACTCTTCTGGACACCTCCTGTGTGAAGGCTTTTCTTCCAGAAGACAGGAGGAACGATATCCTTCAGATGGCCCATCACATCGGGGAAAACAGCTCAGTCACAGTTCTTTCGATGCAACGGATGCTAGGCCTTATGGCATCCTCAGTGTTCACTGTACCCCGAGCACGTCTGCACATGAGAACCACTCAGTGGTCCCCAACCACTCACCTGCAGTCCTATCTCATCAAGGTGACAGAACCTTTAAGGAGGTCACTCACCTGGTGGTCTCAAGAGAGCAATCTCCTGGAGGGGTATGGGTATCCCTTTGCTCCTCTGGACCATCAGATCTCCATTACCATGGACGCATCCCTAATGGGGTGGGGAGCTCACTGTCAGGCTCTCCACACTCAAGGTGCGTGGACTCAAGTCGAGTCCCAGCTCCACATAAACGTCCTAGAAATGAGAGCTGTCCTTTATGCGGTCCGAGCTTTGAAGGACAGTCTGTGTCACAAGAACATTCTCCTTCAAACTGACTACAAAGCAGTGATGTATTACATCAACAAGCAGGGCGGGGCTCATTCTTACCCCTTACGCAGGGAAGCAATGAGGGTATGGGAATGGTGCTTGGAGCACGAGGCTCTAATTCAAGCAGTCTACCTGCCAGGCATTCAGAACGAACTGGCTGATCGTCTCAGCAGAACAGAGACAGACCCTCACGAGTGGTCTCTCGACTCAACCATAGTTCAGTCACTATTTGAAGAGTGGGGAACTCCAGACCTGGACCTTTTTGCATCCCCACTCAACGCAAAACTGCCTCTCTTCTGCTCCAGAAATCCAGGGCCTGGCATTTTCTGTCAGGATGTGTTCAGGCTGCGGTGGACAAAGCGCTTTATTCGCCTTTCGCCTCTTCCTCTAATTCAGAGGGTACTCCTCAAGTTCGAATCCCAAGGGGACAAAATGATTCTCATTGCTCCCTTTTGGCCTCGGCAGCTGTGGTTTCCACTACTCAACAATGTGTTGGCAGTTCCTCCGAGACCACTTCCTCTGCAGATGAACCTTTTGACTCAGGGACCAGTGGTCCATCCCAACCTGAGATCACTTCACCTTCATGCTTGGCCCCTGAAGAGGTCGAAGTAAACCGGTTCAATGTCTCTCAAAGAGTTTCAGATATTCTTCAGGCTGCATGGATGCCAGCCACTCGGAAAACTTACACAGCCAAGTGGAAGCGTTTTTCGCTCTGGTGTGCAAAGTCCTCTTTGAACCCCTTTTCCTGTCCACCAGATAAGGTTTTGGAGTACCTTTGGACCTCTCAAATTCAGGTCTGCGGTACTCTACAGTCAAAGTTCAACTTAGTGCCATTTCAGATATCATGAGCCCGTTTTTCCTAACTCTGGCTCAGTTACCTATGGTTGAGAGATTTCTTAAGGATTCTGCATACCAGACCTCCTACAAGACGTCCAGTTGCAGCCTGGGACATTAATCTTGTGCTAGACATGCTCACTCGGAAACCATTCGAACCTCTGGCTACCTGTGAGCTAAAATTTCTCTCCTGGAAGACTGCCTTCCTAGTGGCCATTACCTCAGCCCGTAGGTTCTCTGAGATACATGCCCTGGTCACAGACCCTCCGTATACTGTGTTCCATAAGGACAAAGTAGTCCTTCATCCTCATCCTTAATTTCTTCCTAAGGTTGTGTCAGATTTTCATCTAAACCAACCTTCGGTCCTTCCCTCTTATTTTGCGGACTTCCAGAATGAAGGGAAACATTCTCTTCATTCTTTGGATGATAAGAGGGCCTTACGTTTCTATCTAGATAGAACCAAGGATTTTCGCAAAGCTCAGCAACTATTCGTTTCCTTGAGTGAGACCCGGCTGGGTCAGCCTTTCGCTATCAGATGCATCTCATCATGGCTAGTGGCGTTACGCCCGCCACTGCTATTCCATGGCTACAGGTAAGTTGGAGGGTAGAGTATGCAGCTCACTCTACTAGAGCGATCGCGGCATCCCTAGCGGAATCCATAATGTGCCCATTGCAGACATCCTGTCTACGGCCACCTGGAGCGCAGTGCATACTTTCGACAAGCAGCATGCACTAGATGTCCATGCCAGACGACATTCTTCCTTTGGCAGAGCCATCCTCAATGGACTTCTGTCCTAGAAATGTGAGCTCTTGGTTTCTCCTGCCGCCTCTCCGGGGTTATTAGCTCGACTCTCCCAATAGTGTGAATGAGTGGTGGAGACTTATGTCCAGGAAGACATAAGAAAGTGCGGTACCTACCGTGAGTGCCGATCTTCTTGAACGAGTCTCCACCACTCATTAACTACGCCATCCTCCATCCCCCGAAACTCACTTTTCTTGTTGGTCTTCACCCCTCAAATCTTTAGGCTGTGAAGACTTCTTTGTCTGACCCTTCTTGCGGGTGCGCTCGACTATCTTATGTCTGTTTTAGGTTCAGGCTACCCTTCTAGGTTAAGTTACACTGCACCTCCTTGGTAAAAGGTACTGAGGGCAGTTGGAGGGTCGGCCTCGAGATAGTGGACTACCGGCGTGTGCAGGGGCTCACGGCGCCGTTCCTCACATGAGCGCCATCTCTGGTCCCAACCCTCCAGCAAAGATTGCTCCCAGTGGGTCCCTAGTGCCTCAGCGCAGATCCCAATAGTGTGAATGAGTGGGTGAGACTAGGTCCAAGAAGATCCAAATTCTGGTAGGTCGTAATTTCATTTCTGACCCTTCCTTTAGATCCCTTCGGTCCTTACAGGCCCGTGGAGGGTTTCCACCCTTCTTGCCTTGCCTTGGCAGGAAACCCCTTCCCGGTTGCAGGATCAGCCGGACTCCTCTGGGATTGGGCAAGGGGCACCGATCTTCCCTTGTCAATCTTCACCATTCATTACTTCCTGGGTGTAAGCAGGAGGCTGCACCCGACACGCGAGCTTTTTTTTTTTTTTTTTAAAAGCTTTTTAAAAGCTTGATAAGCACCGCCCTCGAGAGTACGTCATCGCCGAGAGGCGCCGTTAGTAGCGATCGACTCCTTCTCCAACTCAGTTCTGTTTCTCCCGACCGTCGAGGCAGCACCTGTTCCAGCGGGCAGCAGTTTTCTACTGCGTAGTGTACAGACTCCTGTTTTCCGTCGCTTTCAAACTCCAATCCGGTAAGACTGTTCTTTTTTCTATCTTACACAGTGGTGTGATTTTCCCTACTGTGTTTTTAGCCTTGTTAGTTTGGCGTGATGTCCGGTTCTGGAGCTAAGCGCTTTTAGAAGACAGGCGCGCCTATCGTCGGTGCTCCCTATGGCGGCATTTCTCGTCTCAGAACCGGCATGGCGTTTGCCCTAGTTGCCTGGGACCCAACCATGATATGGATTAATGCGACGCCTGTTTCTCTATGGACCGCGTGTCCGCAAAATCGGCGTGTAAGCTCTGCAAAGCCCGCCGACCTGAGGGGACGGCGGCGCTCGGGATTCTTGGGCAAGATCTCTGGGCCCTTCCTGGGTCCCCTCCCGGGCCTATACGGTCCGAGGAGGAGGTCTCCTCGTCTTTTCTTGCCGAGGCCCCTTCTGCAGTGTTGGGGGCGTCGTAGTCCCTCCGGGCCATGGCGCCGACACCGCCTCACGGCAGTCACCTCCTCGGAGGTGCAGGCTCCCCCGTATCGAGGCCCTCGACTTTTGGGCCTGGCTCGGGTGGACCCTCAGCGCGCCTTTGCGCCGTTTGGGATCCAGCACACGTTGCGGTGCGGTGATCATCTTGGCGCGTTCTAATGCGTTTGGATCCGGCACCGTTGCGGTGCAGGTGATCAAGCGGCACCGCTTTGGATCCCGGTGCCATTCACGGTGCCGGTGATCTTGGCGGTGCCGCTTTGGGCCTCGGCGCCGTGGGCCTAGTCCTACCTCCGTGCGGTGCCGGGCCTGCCGGCGCTGTGGGGGGTTTGGAGTTGGGCCTGGCTGCTGCCGGCGTTGGGGGGGCAAGCGGCGTCGCCCTTGGTACCGGGGCCGTTCGCGGCACTGTGGCCTCAGGGACCCCTGGGGTGGCCAGCATTGAGGTCCAGCTGGTCTCGTCCTCCTCGGAGGACAATGGCCCAGACGTGGACCCATCCTGGCTTTCCACTCTTGATCTGGGTCCCTGTGGCTAGAGTACCAGGCGGCGAGCAGGCCTCCTCTGTCCCCTTCCGTCTGTCTCCTGAGGGTTCCCGGCTGGGGTGGCCGGGGCCCGGGGGCAGTGTGGGGGTGACGGAGGGAGAGGCTCCCCTCTCTGGAGGGCCGGTGACAGCTACCCCCCAGGGTGCTGTTGCCCCCTCTAGGGATAGGGGGACGCTGCTGTCGAGGCGGAGGGCCCTCTCGGAGTCCGAGGGGTTGAGGGGCAGGGGGTCTGGCACTCGGTCTTCTTTGGCCACCTCAGGGGGGGTGGCCAGGAGCCGTAGTGCAGAACCCCGCCCCCCCTCAGGGTTCTAGGGTGCCCTCCGGCGGCGTTCATACGGACTGCCCTTCTGGATCCATGCAGTCCCGGCGTCGTCACAGGGGAGGTTCTCCCCCTGGGCTCTTCCAGGCTCCGCTTCCCCAGAGTTCCGTTCTGCGGCCTGGTCTGCTGTCCGGGATCCCTCCTACTAGGGCTCCGTTCCCCGGATTCCAGAGCCCTGGCAGAGAGCAGTTGCCTCCTCGGAGGTGCCCCTCTCCCATCTCTCTGCCTTCACACCCCGCTCCCCAGGCCATGGGTCCCACTGGGTCCGTTATCCTGGGAGTAGTTCAGGAGTTCTCGGTGGCCTTCCCCTCATATGTTAGATACATGCATGGCGGGTCTTCGACTCTCCACACATGCAGGAATCCTCTGGACATTCCAGCTCCCATCATCCTCGTCTCCCTCCTCTGAGGGAGAGAACCCCTCTCATCTTTCCTCGATGCTGATTTCACGGAATATCAGCGTTTCCTCCGAGGATGGTGAGGATCTTGGATTCCTATGTTCGGAGGACAATACCCGAGCAGGGAGATCGAGAATTCCTTGGTGAATTCAGTGCCCAGCATTTGGTGGTACCTTCCTGGCCTATCCCCTTCCAGGAGGCGTCTATCCAGTCCTGGCAGTCCCAGCCCTTCTTCTCAGCCCGGCTGACTGTCCAGCGATAGGTATTGTGCACCCTCAGAGTCTCTAGGTTCCCTTCCCAACCCCTCTGGTTTGGTCTGCCTAGATACTCCTTCTGGGCGCCCGCTGCCCCTGAAACACGACCGCCCACCAGATCCGGACTCTCTCCAGTTCGGCCGTTGGGGCGAAGAGTGTTCTCTTCTTCTCGATGAGTGCCTGTATTGCATCTCATCAGGCTCACCACGCTGCCTACAACCGGCATTTGTGGTCGATGATGTCCCAGCTGTTGGCATCAATGCCTGACACGAGACAAACCAGACAAGCCCGTTGCCCTCTCCGCGTTAGGCCTGGAGCTGGCAGACGCAAGCAAGGGGCATCTTCACGGCGTAATGAGGTGGCTTCCAGGCTTACGAGGGACAGCGATCTGCATCAGGCGGACGCATGGCCGTCTCTCTAGGTTGTCACCCTGGCCTGGCGTGGGGTGATTCGCTCCGCCTTCCGGGGGAACCGTCTTTTCTCCTCTAGAGCTAGGAGACTTTTACAGGGGCTCCCTCCATCTCCTCGTCCTCGGGAGGCACCTCCAAGCTCTTCTCCCACTTAGGCTTTCTGAATAAGCCAGGGTCTTCTACTTCTGTTTCTCACCAGCAGAAGGCTGGGGGTCTTGTTCCCTCAGGGTATGGCCTCTCTCCCCGGAAGAGGAGTTTGGTACTCACCCAGGAAGTAATGAATGGTGAAGATTGACAAGGGAAGATATAAAAATTACGTACCTACCATAATTCTTGATCTTCTCTTGTATTTTCACCATTCATTACTTACACCCGCCCACCATCCCCTCAATGGCCTCTTCCTGTGGCTTCTCCACCTCCCGTCTCCTTCCTCTCTGCAAAAATACAAATTAAAAAAAAAAAAAAAAGGAAGAATTACTCTAATTTTCCCCCAAAAAGTCTGTATCTTTGGAGGTCCTATTTCTTCAGAAAATTATTTACTCTAAGATTCTTGCATCTCGTGGAATTGCATATGGCGATCAAACTGCACAACTATCTCTAGCCATTCCTCTGGCGAGATACTTCTGGGTTTTAGCCTGGCTCTGGCTATTCAGTTTTGATCCTGCAATCCCATGCTTCCAGCTGTTAAGCCCTAGAATCGCACCCCCTCTCAATTCTTGCCTTGCAGAGCGGAGTAACAGGTACGACTATTTATTTTTTTCTAAAAAAAGGAAAAGCTGAGGAACTCTCTCGACTGCTATAGGCATTCTTTGCATTTGAAGTCATGCTCCTAAGCCTGCAAGTTATCTGTGTAAAAAAAAAAAGAAATACAAGGGCAAACAAAGCCCTTCTTGTGAGATTTTGATGATTGTTTTTTCCTTTCAAGTGTCCTCCTGGACAGTTTTACAGAGAAGCAGTGCTGACCATGACCAATCCTCGCCAGCCTAAGCCTCTGGCCTGCCTTGGCAAGTCCAACCGAGTCCCACTTCTATACCTATAAACGCTTGAAAGGCTTAGATTTTCCATTTCTAAACCCTTGAGCAGCTCTCTCATGCTGCCTGGGATTTATCCTTCCCTCCTTGGGTGTCCTCCAGTTAAAGGCCTTCCGTGGCCAGGAGCCCGAAGTGGGGATCAAGAACCATGGCATGTTGAAGATGAGGACTATGCCCTTCTGAGTCTGTCTAGCAGGTTCGGTGAACCTTCTCTTCAGCTCTATCTCAGGGATTCTTGCTTCCCTGTTAATCGACCTTGAGCTATAAGCTAACTGCTGCTCGTTGGGCATTCTGGTCCTTCAACATCCCATCTCTCTCTTCTCTTCTTCTTTCTCATTACCTTCCTTCTCTCTCCTCCTAGAGTCGCCCAGGTAAGGAGGCCCTGCAGTCCCTAGGTTAGGATACTCTTATCTCCTCTGTCCTTCCTCCATCGGCTTATTCCTTTTTCAGTTCATTCTTCCTTACTTTGCTATCCCTTGGCTATCTTGCCTCGCTATCTCTATTTCTCTTTGCTTTTTGCCTCTCCGGCTCACAGAACTGAGTTGGAGGAGGAGTCGTCGCCTACTAACGCCCCTCGCATATAGCGTCACTCTCGAGGCGGTGCGTTGGTCAAAGCTTTTAAAAAAAACTCCTGCGACGGGTGCGCGCCTCCGGCTTACACCCAGGAAGTAATGAATGGTGAAGATGCAAGAGAAGATCAAGAATTACGGTAGGTACGTAATTTTCATTTCTAGCAGTTGCCTCCTCGGAGGCGAGGGCTCCCCCAGCGTTGTGGCCTGGGGCCTCCGGGCCCGGTCCTGCACCAGGGATCTGGGCTGCGCAGCGCTGTTCACAGTGCCGGGGAGACACACAGCATCATGGGCAGCACAGGACCGCCTCATGGTACTGCTAGCGGTGCCACTTGTGGGAGAGTCCAGGAGTGATTTGGGTCTGGGCCCCTTGAAGGAGGATGATTCAGAGGCCGACCCAGACTGGTCCCTGGATTCCATGGAATTCTCTGGTTCTAGGAGCGTGGATATGTTGTTCATCCACACTGTCTGGCATTGTCCCTTTCCCTTTTAAATCTTGACGGAAGTCTTCAAGCTGGCTCCTCCCACCCACCCGGGTGGTATATACCTCGGCTCCGCCCCATGACGCCAGATCTTCCTTTCCGCTGGAAGATGCAGGTTCCCTCATGCTACTTTGCAAGTACCGTAGGCCCTGGAGTCTAATCGATGGTTTTCGCCACACTTACTCTCTTTAAAACTCGTTAGAGTTTACAACTCTGATCAGAACGCTTCGGATATGGAGGACAAGTCGTCCCCCGGGTTTCGCCGGTGTCCTTGTGGACAGAAAATGTCTTGCACCAATCCCCACCTCTAATGCGCTTATTGCCCAAGCTGTGCACAATACTGCTTGCACCATCTGTTGGCCTTCCATCCCACCATCCTGGAGGACCGCAAAGGCTCACCTTAAGCTGGGGGACCGGAGTCCAATCCACCGGTGAAATCGAAGGAGCCAGGTGGGTGGTTTCGCAGCTGCAGGATCCGCCAAGCAGCTCCTAACAGATGGAGGCTTTCGAGGAGGAAGCTGTCAAGCTTGCCAGCTGAAGTTTTTCGTCCCACTCAACCTGGGCTCCACCTTCACGGGGTCCTTTCGGGAGTTGTGCCAGTCTCTCCCTACCAAGGGTGAGGCGCCTTCGGGCTCGCACTCCTCCCGCTCCAAGAAAAAGGACAAGGACCCCAAATCATCTTCTAGCTGAAGATGTTCCTGGAACCAAGAGCGGTCCTGATACTCAGGAGCAGGCGGTCTTAGCCTCGTTGAGATCGTTTACTTGGCTGCGGCTTCTTGGATCTTCCGTCAGGCCAGGGCACTGAAGCGGGGATACGAGAACCGGCCGAGATTTCTGTCGACCCAATTGAGCCGTTGTCGCCGACGCCTGTCGCTGACTCCTTGGAGAGGACTCCCATCCTCTGCTTCCCCGATGAAGAGACCCATCCTTCAGGCATCCTGATTCAGGGACAAGAGACGGAACCTCTGTTTTCGCCGGATCCAGCTTCTCCCGACCGACAGAGTCGATGCCGTTGATATCGATCGAAGAGAAGGATCCCGTGGGTCGAAAAAAAAGGGTCATAAACACTCCCGGAAGGCGCGCGCCGCATATTCCTCATCCTCCTCGGACCGAGGAGACTTGAGACAGAAGCTCCGTCAATGTTATAGGGGGCCTCATGTGCAGCAACTACTTCTGACCGGTCAAAAGCCATCTACTTCGGCTGTACCAGCCATTACTTGGCCACAGCCTCTTCAGCTGACACCGACTCCCTCGGTACCGAGGACTCCGGTTCTCCCTCCGGTGGGACCGGCACGTATTTCTGGTCAGCCTGTTACGGGCTCCCCACCAATTTTGGTGGAACCACCACCTAAACAGCCTCCTGGAGGGGCTCCCTCTAAGGAGGATCGGACAACTACGGGTATGCCCCATAGGTTGTCTATTACCGTTACTCCTGATCGCCCTAGGCGCATCGAGGGGGACATAGGTGGGAGACCCCTGTATCCTGATTCCTCGGACTGTGATACTACTGGCCTTCACTCACACCCCGATGATGAGCTGTCAGTGACGGGCCTGGAGGAAGGTCCTTCTTCTTCCAGGGCATCCTTCGACTCATTTCTGAGTCCACGGTTATGCCTTTGCAGCCTATACAAAAGAAGGCGGACTATCCTCTCACGGATATTCTTAAGAGGGGGAATACACCGACAGAGGCCTTTCCAGTGGCCGAAGCCATAGTTGGCCCGGCACTTGAGCTTTGGCAGCACCCTGCCTCTTGCCTGGCTCCGTCTACCCGTATGGCTCGCAAGTACCCGATGCCCATGGGGTCCTTGGCGGGCTTCACTGAGCATCTCTCGGTCGAGAGCCTTGTGACTGCCTCAGTGTTTCGGCGCACGGGCAGCTTTGCGGATACTGACCGCCCTCCGGACAAGGAGTCCAAACATATGGACCACTCTGCCCGGAAAGTCTATGCAGCATCATCCTGGGCCTTCGTCAGGCCAGCTCGGCGTGATGATTGTAGCACACTTCAAACAACATGAAGTCTTGCTATATTATGACAATTGCAGTTTGTCCCAGCCTTAGAACTGCTCCGGAGGTGAGAGTTAACTTCCATGCCAGGCATGGAATCCTATTGTGACTTGGTTGTAAAGCTCTGTCTGGAGATATTCAAACCCGAAACTGTCAGATTCTTTACTCCGCCTTACTGAACAGTTGCTCCGGAATTCCTCCTTCTGCTCAGTTCATTTCTCGGTTAAAAAAAGTGTTATTCTCGGTTTATTTTAAACCGCAATTATATTTATTTTAACCGCAAACTGGTCGAGTTCAAGCTCTGTCTGTGGTATCGTAAGTAATAGGTTTTCTTTCTCTGTGTGGAACTTGCAAACATTGTTATCGGTTGGTTTGAACTGATCAGGTTGTTGTTAAAACTTGTTAAATTACATTTAGAGTGCAGTTCGGTTCTTATCAGTTCCTAGCAGTTCATTACGTTTTTTCACGACCAAACACGGTTGGGAACCAATAAGGGTGTCTTGCTTGGCGATTTGCGGAAAAGGGCAAGTTTTTGGTTAGGCTGGCATTATGTCTGAGAAACCCAAAAGAAAAACGGGTCAATGGGTTTCAGCACTGTAGTGTCTGTGGGGAAGCCTTTGCCAAGGCTGACCCACCACCACATGTTTATTGTCTGGGGTTTGACCACCTCAATGCAGACTGCCAGATTTGCAAAATTTCCCTGCAGCTACCCTGGATAAGAAAGTTGGTAGGCTCCAGGGAGCGGAGGAGCAAAAAGTCCGCTGACCGGATGGCCAGCCGGTTCGGTGCCAGCTTGAACAGTCTTCCTCTGACCAGGGTGAGACTTCCTCGGGCAAACGAAGAACTGACTCGGAGGAGCCAGTTCCAACAAAGAGGACTAGAAAATCAGCAGGTGTGGAGCCAAAATTTCCTTCTCCAACCGCTGCAGAGATGGCTAAAGCAATCCAAATTGTCCAGTCACTGTCCCCGGTTCCGTCCGAACCGCCACTATCAGGTAAACGGTCGGTTCCACCGGTTCAAGAATATGATATAGAAGAATTTTATGAACCGGAGGAGGATTTTAAAGAGTGTGAATGTGATTTTGAAAGTCTGGATGTGCCCATTGAACCGGACATCTCCCCAGACAGACCTTCAGGAGTGTCTCCCCCTAGGCTTTCTGAGTCCCCTTCTCATTTTCTGTTTTATAAAAAAGTTGCTGAAACCCTCCAGCTCCCTTTGGAAGAAGCTGTGGATGAACAGGAGGAGCCTATGTGGAAATGATGGATATCCCAGAGTCCAGGAGATTGTCTATTCCTTTACATAAATCCTTTAGGAAACAGACAATAAAAATTTTAAAAGCTCCTAAATCTTCCCTTGTCAATCTTCACCATTCATTACTTCTTGGGTGTAAGCCGGAGGCGCGCGCTTGAGAACTTTTTTTTTTTTAAAAGCTAGCTCTAACGGCGCCGCCCTCGAGACCGGCCTTGCGTCATGCGCGGCCGTTAATCTACGACTCCTCCTCCATCTCAGTTCTGTTTCTCCCTTGCGTCGAGGCTGCACCTGCTAGCAGCGTCGTGAGAGCTATAGTTAAGTGAAGTGCGCATAGTTTTGCCGACTCCTCTGTTTCTCGATTTACACTCGGCGCCATACCACGGTAAGACTGTTCTTTTTCTATCTGTGCATGGAGTGTTTTCCTACTGTTTTTACCTTAATTGTTTGGCGTTATGTCCGGTTCTGGAGCGGCGTTTTCTAAAGCAGGCCCGCCCCCATCGTCGGTGCTCCTGTGGCGGCATTTTTCCGTCTCGGACCGGCATGACGTGTGTCTTTGATGCCTGGGACCCGACCATGACATGGATTCGTCGGCCTGCTTATCCATGGACCGTCGTGTCCTCGAGAGTCAAGCTCGGCAGGCCCGCCCGACTTCGGGGGCGGCGTCGTTCACCGGGACTCCCAGGTAGAGTGTTTAGGCCCTTCCCCGGGTCCCTCCAGGCTTCTATACGATCCAGCGGAGGAGGGGCTTCCTCATCTTATCTTGCCCGCGAGAGCTCCTTCTGCGGTGTTGGGGGCGTAGTGGTCCCTCCCGGGGCACGTAGCGTCGACACCGCCTCGGCAGTCACCTCCTCGAGTGCAGGCTCCCCAGTGTCGAGGCCCATGATTTCTGGGCCCAGACACGGCGGACCCTCGGCGCCGCCTCTCGGCGCCGTTCGGATCCTGGCGCCGTTCAGCGGTGCCGGTGATCAGCGGCACCGTTCGGATCGGCGCGTTCGCGAGTGCGGTGTTCAGCCGGAACTATTGGGCGCCGGTACGGATCGGCGCGGTGATCGGGATGGCGCCGCTTTGGAGCGGCGCTGTGGGCTGGTTTCTCCTCCTCGCGGTGCGGGTCGGTTTCCAGCGCCGCGGTTAGTACAGCGGGGAGCTGGGACCGGGCCTGGCTGTTGCTGATGCTCGGGGGTCAGCCGGCGCCGCCTCTGGTGCGGTCCTGTTCATGGCGCGCCGTTGCCACGGGACCCCTGGGGTGGCCACTATTGAGGTCCTGCTGATCTCGTCCTGGGAGCCCAGCGATTGGGACGTGGACCCATCCTGGCACCCCACTCTTGAGGTCGGGGTCTCCTGTATGCAGGTACCAGCTGGCGCATGGCGGGCCTCCGTCTGTCCCCCTTCCGTCCTCCCTGAGGCCTCTCCCGGCGGGGTGGCCTTGAGTCCCAGGGGAGGCGTGGGGGCAACTAAGGGAGGCTCCTCCCGGGGACCAGTGACAGCACCCTCCCGGGTGCTGTTGCTCCCTCTGGAGGATGGGAGCAGCTGCGGTCGGGAGGGCTCTCTCGGAGTCCGAGGGGTTGAGGGGCAGGGGGACAGGACCTCGGTCTTCTCTGGCCACCTCAGGGGGGGTGGCCAGGAGCCGTAGTGCTGAACCCCGCCCTTCCCTCCGGGACTCTAGGGTGCCCTCCGGTGGCGTTGTTGTGGGCTGCCCTTCTGGATCCATGCAGTCCCGACTTCGTCACAGGGAGTTCTCCCCCTGGGCTCTTCCAGGCTCCGCTTCCTCAGGGTTCCGTCTTGCGGCCTGGTTTGTTGTCCGGGACCCCGCCAGCTCGGGCTCCGTTCCCAGGATTCCAGAGCCCTGGCAGAGATCTATTGCCTCCTCGTAGGTGCCCCTCTCCCATATCTCTGCCTCCACCACCCCCGCTCCCGGGCCATGTCGGTCCTACGGGTCCGTTATCCTGGGAGCAGTTCAGAGGTTCTGCAGCGGCCTTCCCCTCATACATTAGATGTATGCATGAGCTGGTCTTTCGACTCTCCCCACTGCTGCAGGAGTCCTCTGAGCACTCCAGCTCTCCATCATCCTCGTCTCCCTCCTCTGAGGGAGAGGAACCCCCTGCTCATCTCTCCTCCGATGCTGATTTCACTGAATATCAGCGATTCCTTTCGAGGATGGTGAGGGACCTTCGGATCTCTTACATATGGAGAGACAATACCGAACGGGAGACGCGTGAATTCCTTGGAGAATTCAGTGCCCAACACTTGGTGGTACCTTCCTGGCCTATTCCCTTCCAGGAGGCGTCTATCCGTTCCTGGCAGTCGCCAGCCGCCTCTTCTCCAGCCCCGGCTGATTGTCAGCGTAGGTATTGTGCCCCCTCGGAGTCTCTAGGTACTCTCCCCAACCCCCCTTCTGGCTTGGTCTACCTGGATACTCCCTCCGGGCGCCGCTGCCTGGCGCATGACCGCCCACCGGACCCGGACTCTCTTCAGTTCGACCGGTGGGGGTGAAGAGTGTTCTCTTCTTCTCGTAGCGGTTGCTTATATAGCATCACATCAGGCTCACCGCTGCCTACAATGTCGGCACCTGTGGTCGATGCTCTCTCAACTTCTGGCGTTGATGCCTGATCGGAGCAAACCAGACAAGCTGTTGCCCTCTCGCTATAGGCCTGGAGCTGGCAAGACACAGGCAAGGGCATCTTCGGCGTAATAGGGTGGCTTCCAGGCTTGGGGACAGCGATCTGCATCAGGCCGGCCGGCATGGCTTAGTCTTTCAAGGTTGTCACCTAATGGCCAGCGTGGGTGATGCGCTCTGCCTTCCGAGGACCCGTCTCTTCTCCTCAGAGCTAGGAGACTTTTGCAGGGCTACTCTCGTCTCCACGTCCTCGGGAGGCGCCTCCTAGCTTCTTCTCCCACTTAGGCTTTTCTCTGAGCTAGCCAGGGTCTTCCCGCCTGTTTCTCACCAGGAGGCTGAGGGTCTTGTTCCTCAGGGTTTTACCTCTTCCCCTTCTGGGAAAGAGGAGCTAATACTCACCCAGAAGTAATGAATGGTGAAGATTGACAAGGAAGATATGAAAATTACGTACCTACCATAATTCTTGATCTTCTCTTGTATCTTCACCCATTCATACAATCCCCTCCCTCCGTCCCTCAGTGGCCTCCTTCTGTGCGTCCCCCCTCCGTCTCGTTCCTCCTCTTTTTGGCCCTTATGCAAAGAAAAATTTAAAAAAAAAATTCTCTGTCCTTGCCATTTCTCAATGGTTTCAGAATTATTTACTCTAAGATTCGTTGGCATTTATTGCAGGAGTGCTGGGTCGTGAGGGCTGCACGACTGTCTCCACCATGTTTTCAAGCGAGGCACTCCTAGGGACTTGCCTGACTCTGTCTGTGCAGTCTTTGGTCGGAATCTTCTGCTAATCAATTACTAAGCCCTGAAACCAACCCCTTTTTACAGAGTAAGAGGAGTAGATGCGGTTATACAATTTCTCTCTCTTAAAGCAGGGAACTCTCTCGACTGCTTTGAAGGCATCCCTTGCTTCTCAGGTCATGCTTTTCCTCATAAGCCTGAAGGTCATGCTCTGTCTTGACCCTTTTCCAAGGGTCCTTCTGCGAGCAGTGCTGCAGGAAAAGCAGTGCCAACTATGGGCAGATCTTGCCAGTTTCAAGTCTCTACCTGCCTTGACACATAGAAGTCGATTGAGTTCCTATATATTCTTACAAACCAAAGTCTTTAAAGGCTAAGTTCTAGGGACATGGATATGTTGTTCATCCACACTCTTTGTAGGCCATCCTTGCTGCTTTAAATCTTGCGGAAGGTCTTCAAGCTTGCTCCTCCACCCACCGGGTGGTATAACTCTAGCTCCGCCCATGGCCAGATCTTCCTTACAGCTTGGAAATCAGGTTCCCTCATGCAGCTCTGCGTTTGGAGACTAGATTCCTATTTCTCAGTTTGCGAATTTAAAAATAAATTTTGCAAAAGACTTCCGTCTTCTATCCCTGCATTAATGCGATGGATTAATCGACTCTCCCAGTTTGAATGCCCATGCGGTCGAAGATGTCTCAGACGGATCCACACTCCACGTGTGTCTACTGCTTAGGCCTTGAGAACGACCCGCGGAAGCTTGCGACCTGTGCTCATCTTTCTCAACCTCGTCCTCGAGACCGTGCTGCCGGTGCAACTGAGCCGTCCAAGCGTTTCCCTCGGTGGTCAAGGAGGCCGGTTGGCGGTGTCAGCGGCGGGCTTCGGCGGATCCGTTCGGCGGTAGTGCGCCCTCGAAGAAGGCGGAAGAACGTATCTTCCTCGACAGGACATTTATCCCGCTCTCTCTGGGCTCTTCCTACGGCTTCTTTAAGGAGCTTTGTCTGTCCCTTCCACTAAAGGAGAAGGGCTACGTCTCCTGGGACCTACTCTCGGTCCAAAAGAGGACAGGATAAGTCCCTCCGTCGGCGCTCTTGGGGAGAAGGAAAGTCCCTCCCGGGCGTCGGCGCTCGGCTTGACCACTGGCCTCACGGTGTCCCGCCGGTCAATTGACCGAGACCCCACCGATAAGTCAGATTTTCACGACCCATTAGACAGGCATATCGCATTTAGCAGCGAATTCCCTCTCCCGGTTCCCCGGGAGGAGTTGAGAGATCCCGTGGGCTCGCCTGTGCCTCAGTTCCGGGCCCTCGGATGGACCATCGAGCCGAAGAAAGTCCCGGTTCCGACGACGACTCCAGCACCGACCTCGATTCCAGGTCTCTCGGTCTCGGTCTCGGACCTCTTGGCGGTCAGCGATCCCCACCGTCATAAGCGGTCTCGGTCTGGCTTACCGTGGTAGCGGCGCGCCGCTCGTCTCGTCGTCCTCACCGGATGAGGAGGCCGGCGTAAGTCGTCGGCAGTACGAGGACCTTATCGCTGTAGCTCCTCCCTGGCGAGTAAAGCCGACCGTCGCCTTCCCACGACCATTAAATAACTGTCACGAGCGACACGACACAACCCTACGACTTTTCGAGGCCTATACCCAGGCGGTTGTTCAACCCAAAACCAGCTGCTCCACGATTCAGTTGGAACCTCCGCATCCCACAACCTGGTGGGGCTCCGACCAGGATTCTCGGTCGGCTAAGGGTCTACCCATCGACTGTCGGTTACCTCACTCCCGACCGACCTCGGCCTCAGCTTCAAAAATTTCCAAAGATGAGAGCTAGATCTTTTCCACCTTGCAAACCCTTTAGAGACTCTTGCTTTGGAAACAGAAGTCTCAACCCTCCTGGCTCTCAGAGCTGTAGAAAGGGTTTCTCCCCACACCAGGGCAAGGGTCTGTACAGGTACTTCCTTACCCCAAAAAAAGACAGGAGAGTGGCTGCGTCATCCTGGATCTAAGATATTTAAACAAGC
This sequence comes from Neoceratodus forsteri, assembly GCA_016271365.2. Taxonomy (NCBI): domain Eukaryota; kingdom Metazoa; phylum Chordata; order Ceratodontiformes; family Ceratodontidae; genus Neoceratodus; species Neoceratodus forsteri. Next base: position 1,103,805,222 of record CM028133.1, on the reverse strand, counting down.
ACCTTTTAAAACCAAAGTTCAAAATGGTGACACTGGGAATGATTTTACTCCTCCCTAAGGCCAGGGGTACTGGCTCAGCCCTGACCTCAAGGATGCCACTTCCATGTTCTTATCAGAAGCTCCCATCGAAAGTACCTCAGATCTGAACTGCCTCAGGCCATTATCAGTTCAGAGCAATGCCCTTCGGCCTCACTTCTGCCCTCAGGGTGTTCACAAAATGTCGGCAGTAGCAGTTGCTCATCTAAGAAGTTGCTAAAGATTGCCATTTTTCCTACCTGGACGACTGGCTCATTTGTGTCAGTCTCCCAGACTTTTCAGGTCAAATCACACCTGCAGTTACCCAGCAGCTGCTTACCTCTCTGGGCTTTCTCAATCTTCCAAAGTCAGTTTTGGAACCGTCCAGGTACTCACCTTTATAGGCGCAGGAACTGATACTAAAGCAGGCTGTGTCCTTCCTGGAAAGGGTAAGGACCTTAGTGGCCCTGGCTCGCCCTTTTTCTCTCTCTGCAGGTCTCTCGACCAGCAAGGCATTTCCTGCAGCTCCTAGGACACATGGCTGCTTCCACAGCTGTAGTGCAAAGGAGCAAGATTTCAGATGAGGGACATTCAGTTCCATTTGAGCTTTCTGGTCTCAAAGAAGAGATCCCTATTCAAGTTAATCCCAGTGACTTGAACTCTGATCCAGGCCTTCAGTGGTGGCAGGATCAGAGCAATCTGAGACAAGGGTGCCTTTCATCCCTCTGTCCCACTGCTTGACCCTTACTACAGATGCATCCTCTTGGGATGGGGAGCTCACATGGGCGACCTCTCCACCCAGGGGTTATGGTCCTCAGGAATCTGTGCTCCACATCAATCTGTTGGAACTCAGAGCTGTTTTTCTAGCACTTCAGGTTTTTTCTGCATCTGTTCAGAAAGGTGGTACAGGTCAGAACAGACAACACCACTACAATGTGGTACATCAACAAACAAGGGGCACTGGTCTTCGGCCTTGTGCACTGCTGCATGGCAAGTTGTGGTCTCTGGCTTATTCCCTGAACACTTCCTCATAGCAGTTCACCTCCCAGGCAAGGACAATGTCCCGGCAGATGCTCAGCAGGATTTCCCAGGGCCATCACGAATGGTCACTGGATCCCCTAGTACTGGGATAGTGTTTGCCTGATGGGGCACTCTCAGATAGATCTTTTGCAGCCCCAGACAATCATCAACTTCCACTTTTTGTTGCAGGCCCCAGTGTTGGGCCCAGTCCCTGGATGCCTTTTCTCCTCAATTGGGAAGGAAGTTTTTTATGCCTTCCCTCTTCCCTCTCCTGTCTTAAGTACTAGTCAAAATCAGGTCTCAGCCCTGCAAAATGATCCTGTTTGCTCCAGACTGGGCCATGCAGCCTTGTACCCACTCCTTCTGTCCTTAGCAGTCCATCTTCCCTGTGTCTCCCAGGAACCACAATCTGTTAACCTGTGCCTCAGGGACAGTTTGGTATCCCAATCTCAAATCCCTCAACCTCAAGGCTTGGCTCTTGAGCAGTTAGAGTTTGTGATCTACAACTTTCTCAAAGTGTTCTTGAAACCTGAAAGCTACTAGGACGCCTTCCACCAGGGCTACCTATAACTCCAAGTGAAAAGGTTTTCCATATGGTGTTCTGGGAAGCATATTTCCTGAATCTGCTGATCTACCCACTGTATTAGGTTCATATGGTCCATCTTAATTCTTTGGGATGGAGACCAGCTACCCTGAAAGTGCACTTGGCAGCTGTCTCTGCCTTCATTTCAGCAAGGAAGCCTCTTCTTTCTGCTTACCCTGTATTTTCCAAGTTTTTCAAGGGATTGCTTCTTACTACTCGTCTCCATTCAGGACCCTGCCCTGCTTGGGATCTTAATGTTTGCATTGCTCAGCTGATGCAACCCCCTTGGAGCCTCTGTCTTCGCAGAGCTTAAGCATTTGACTTAGAAAACTGTATTTCTAGTAGCCATCACTTCTGCCAGACACAAGTGAGTTGCAGGCTTTATCAGTGGAGACTGACTTTTCTTTTCACAGGATAAGTAGTCCTCAGGACTAATAGGAAGTTTTTGCCTGAAGGTGGTTTTGGATTTCCACCTTAACCAATCTATTTTCACTTCCAGTGTTCTTCACTGACCATTCCTCCCTGTGTGAGAGGAGGTTGCACAGCTTAGATGTTAATAGGGCCCTGTTACTACATAGAGCATACCAAGGGTCACAGGTTTGACTCCTCCAACTATTTCTCACTTATGGTGAGGTTGGGAAAGGAGACCTGCCACTAAGAGATCCATGCTCAGGTGGATCGCCCTTGTATCCAATTTTGCTATCAAAAGCTGGGGTGTTCCCCTCAGGCCTGAGGGCTCACTTCACCAGAGGTACAGCTGCATCTCTAGCTGCTGCTAGAGACATCCCTATCTTGGAGATATGTCAAGCAGCTACTTGGAAAACAGTACACACTTTCACCAAGCATTACCCTGGATATCCAGGCCAGGAGGATGCTCTGTTTGGCACAGCTGTGCTTCAGAGCCTATTCCCTAAGTAGGTTCTGTCCTCCTCCATGGAGGTACTGCTGTATAGTCTGACTTGTCATCATATAGCAAGACTTCATGTTGTTTGAAGAAAAATTAATCACCTTAGTAATGTTTCTTCTAATGGAGTCTTGCATATTATGACTCTCCCCAGCCTGCCCCTCTCAGAACTTATACTTTGGGTATGGGTGTGCAGTCCACTGTTGGCATTTATTGATGCCCTCTTTTATGTTTGGGTGTTGTGTTTTATTTAGTTATTTTATCTTTTTTTCTGGTCCACTGACTTGGAGTCTTGAAAGGGGACCAGGAAAATGTGTGAATATGTTAGTAGCCAGTTGGCTAGTGTAGGTTACAGCTCCACACAGAGCCTTAGTGAGTTTTCTCAGAAGATCTGACGGTTTCGGTTTGAAACCACTTCCTAACAGAGTTTCTTGAACCGAGTCATGTTTAAGCTCCATGCTCTGCATGGAAGTTAACTTTTTCAATTTCTCCCGAGCAGTTCTAATGGTGGGACAAACTGCACCTGTCATAATATAGCAAGACTCCATTAGAAGAAACATTACTATGGTGAGTAATTTTTCTTCTTACGCCTTTTACGCCTCTTCCTCTAATTCAGAGAGTACTTCCTAATTCGAGTCTCAGGGAGACAAGATGATTCTCATTGCTCCTTTGGCCTCATAACTGTGGTTTCCACTTCTCAACAGTATGTTGGCAGTTCCTCTGAGACAACTTCCTGCAGATGAACTCTTTAACTCTGGGACCGTGGTCCATCCCAATCTGAGATCTCTTCACCTTCACGCTTGGCTTCTGAAGAGGTAGAAGCAATCGGTTCAATGTCTCTTGAAGAGTTTCGGATATCCTTTACTGGCTTCGGTAAGCCAGCCACTCAGAAAACCTACACGGCTAAGTGGAAGCGTTTTTCCTCTGGTGTGCAAAGTCCTCCTGAATCCCTTTTCCTGCCCTCCAGATAAAGTTTTAGAGTACCTTTGGACATCTCAAATTCAGGTCTCCAGTACTCTAATAGTTATGGTTCACCTTTAGTGCCATTTCAGTGTATCATGAGCCTGTTTTTCTTTCTCTGGCTCAGTTACCTGTGGTTAAGAGATTTCTTAAGGGCATTCTGCACACCAGACCCCCTACAAGACGTCCAGTTGCAGCCTGGGACATTAATCTTGTGCTGAGACATGCTCACCCGGAAACCCTTTGAGCCTCTAGCTACCTGTGAACTAAAGTTTCTCACCTGGAAGACTACCTTCCTGGTGGCCATTACCTCAGCCCGTAGGGTCTCTAGAGATACATGCCCTGGTCACAGACCCTCCTGTACTGTGTTCCTGTATGACAAAAGTAGTCCTTCAGACTAGTCCTAAATTTCTTCCTAAGGTTGTAGTCAGAATTTCATCTTAACCAACCTTGGTCCTTCCCTTCATTTTTGCGGACTTCCAAATGAAGGGAACGCTTCTTCATTCTCTGGATGTTAAGAGGGCCTTGCATTTCTACTTAGAACCAAGGATTTTCGTAAAGCCCAGCAACTGTTGGTTTCTTCGGTGAGGCCGGCTGTCCACCTGTCGCTATTAGATGCATCTCAACATGGCTAGTGGGTGCCTTCGTCACTGCTATTCCATGGTGCAGGATAAGTTGGAGGGTAGAGTTTACGCTCACTCTACCAGAGCGGTAGCGGCATCCCTAGCGGAGATCCTCAGCGTGCCCATTGCAGACATCTGCAATGCAGCCACCTGGAGCCAGTGCATACTCGTACATTATGCACTGGTGTCCATGCAGACGACATTCTTCCTTTGGCAGGGCCATCCTTAATGGACTTCTGTCTTGAAGAGCATTGAGCTCTTGGTTTCTCCTGCCGCCCTCTCGGGATTATTAGCTCGGTACTCTCCCAATGGTAGATGATGAGTGGTGGAGACTTATGTCCAGAAGATATGAAAATTACGTACTTCCACTGTATTCTTGATCTTCTTGGACAAGTCTCCACCACTCATCTACATGCCCACCTCCATCCCCGAGCTCACCTCTCTTGTTGGTCTTTACCTCAAATCTTTAGGCCTTGAGACTTCTTTTGTTGACCCTTCTTACACGGGTTCGTCCGGACTATCTTATGTCTGGTTTTTAGGTTAGGCTACCCTTCTAGGTTAGTTACGCTTGCCTCCCTTGGTAAAAAGCTACTGAGTGCAGTTGGGGAGTCGACGCCGAGATAGTCATTGCCGTGGCTTATTGTGGGCTCATGGCGCCATCTCTCGTGTCTACCCCAGCAAAAAGTTTGTCCGATGGTCCTGTGCCTCCGGCGCAGATCCCAATAGTGTGAATGGAGTGGTGGAGACTCGTCCAAGAAGATCAAGAATTACGGTAGGTACGTAATTTTCATTTACTCACCTGTAACAGTTCTAGGAGTGGTATATGTTGTTCCATCCACACGTACTCACCCCGACCTCCCTGGCTTAAGGCGCGACAACCTTGCTTCCAGCGGGCTAAGATCTGCTGTCATGGGAGAGCTAGGTATATACCACCCGGTGGGTGGGAGGAGCCAGCTTGAAGACTTCCGCAAGATTTAAAGGGAAGGGACAATGCCAAACAGTGTGGATGAACAACATATACCACTCAGAATTACTATTACAGGTGAGTAACCTCTTCTAAACAACATGAAGTCTTTCTGTATTATGATATATGCAGTGAGTCCCAACCTTCGAACTGCTCCAGAGGTGAAAGAGTTAATTTTCCATGACAGGCATGGAACTTTGAGCTCCAGCTCAGTTGAAAACTCTATCTGTTGTGCTTCAAACTCAAACTGTCAGATTCTTTTTCTCGCCTCACTGAACAGTCGCCCCAAGGATTTCTCCTTCTGCTCGGTTCATTTTGTTGGTTAAAGTATAAAGTTTTCATTTTTGAACCGAATTTAAACCGCAGCCGTCGGTTCAGCTCTATCTTAGGTATTTGTAAGTACTAGATAGTTTTACATTTACTTCTGTGTGGAACTTGTAGCGGTTTCATCGGTTTGCTTCAAACCGATCAGGTGTTTCTATTACATTTGCTATCTTTTAGAGTGCGGTTCCCGGTTCTTATAAGTTCTAAAATAAAACGGATTTCATTACGGTTTTTCCACGACCCGTGACACGGTTGGGAACCAATATGAGTGTTGCTTACGGATCGCTACAAACGGGCAAGTTTTTGTAAGACTGGCACTACGTCCTGAGAAACCCAAAACCGGGCCCACTGGGTTTCAACACTGTGTTGTCTATGGGGAAGCCTTTGCCAAGGCTGACCCCCACACCACATGTGTTTATTGTCTGGGGTTTGACCACCTCAATGCAGACTGCCAGATTTGTAAAGTTTTCCTGCAGCTACCCTGGATAAAAAGAGTCGGCTCAGGAAGGGAGGCCAAAAGTCCACTGAACCGATGGCCAGCCCAGTTCAGTTGAAACCGGAGGGAGTGCCTCTGACTAGGGCAATACTTCCTTGGGCAAAAGGAGAGCCGACTCTGAGGAGTCAGTTCCAACAAAGAGAACTAGAAAATCAGCTGGTGGAGCCAAAACTTCCTCTCCAACCGCTGAAGAAATAGCTAAAGCAATTAAAATTGTTCAGTCACTCTCCGTTCCGACCGAACCGCACCATCGGGGTAAGCTCTCGGTCGGTTCCACCATTTCAAGAGTATGATTTAGAGGAATTTTATGAACCAGAGGAGAGGGGGATGAGGATTATGAGGAGAGTGAATGTGGATTTGAAAGTCTGGATGTGCTCATTGAACCGGACATCTTCCAGACAGACCTTTAGGAGTGTCTCCCCTAGGCTTTCGAGTCCCCTTCTCATTTTATGTTTTATAAAAGGTGGTTGAAACCTCCAGCTCCCTATGGAGGATGGAGGAAGCTGTGATGATCAAGAAGAGCCTGATTTTGTAGAAATGATGGATATCCCAGAGTCTAGGAGACTGTCTATTCTCTGCATAAATCCTTTTGGAAACGGACAGTGAAAATTCTAAAACTCTCACACTATACCTCCTGTTGATAAAAGAATGGACAAAGGTGTACATTATCAGGTTCTGATACAGAGTTCCTTACACAACAGTGCAGTCATGTGGGGTTGTGCAGGCTGCAGCCTGTGACAAGGCAAATATTCCTTGGCCTCACACCCCGGATAAGGACTCCAGGAGGATTGATGCCATGGCAAAGAAACAGTACATGGCAGCATCCTTGGGACTCAGACAGGCAAATTATATGGCTTTTTATGTGGCTAGATACCAGAAATCTAGATGGGATACTATTTTGCTCTAGCAAAGCAGGTCCCTGACCAGCTCGCCAAGGAGCTGGAGCAGGTGGCTGCTGATGGTATTGAGGCATCTAAAGTGCAATTCCATGCTGCAGTAGACTCTAATGATGTGTCATCTAGGGTCATGGCTACATCTGTGGCTCTCCTGCAGGATGGCTGCTCAGATGTACTAGCCTGTCACAGGATACCCAGACTAAGGCCATGGATTTTCCTGTTGTGGGCAACTCTCTGTTTGGGAGCAGAGAATTACATGAAGAAAATGGATGAATATAGGACCACCTATAGAAGTGCACAGGCCAAGGAAAGGCAGGCCACTCCTCAAAGGCAGCCTTCCAGGGGCAGGGGCAGGCCTTTCATAGGCCTTTTACCAAGTCCAGGCCTCCTCTTCAGCTTATGCCCAGAGGGGTTCTTTAGAGGGAGAGGCAGACGGTGCAAGCAGACCTGCTCCACCCTCAGCCTAAAGCCCCTTCCAAGCAGGCACCTGATGGGGTGCCCAGGGCCGATTCTCCACTACCTGCATGAGGGGCAGGCTGGCTTACTTTGTCCAGGACTGGGAGTCTTTAACATCAGACAAGTGGGTCCTGGAAGTAGTAAGCCAGGGTGGTTCTCCGCCTAAAAATTTCCAGAGTTGAGAACCAGATCCTTTCCACCTGCAAATCCTTCAGAGGGTCTTGCCATAGAAGCAGAAGTCTCTACCCTCCTGGCTCTCAGAGCTGTGGAAAGGGTTCCACCCTGCACCAGGGCAAGGATTGTACTCCAGGTATTTCCTTACCCCAAAAAGACAGGAGAATGACAGCCCATCCTGGATCTCAGGTACCTAAACAAGCACCTTTAAAACCAAAATTCAAAATGGTGACTCTGGAATTATTTTACCTTCCCTAAGGCCAGGGGACTGGCTAGTGTCCCTGGACCTCAAGGATGCCTAGTTTCATGTCCTCATCAGAGACTCCCATCGAAAATACCTCAGATTCGAACTGCCCTCAGTCCATTACCAGTTCAGAGCAATGCCCTTGCCTCACATCTGCCCCAAGGGTATTCACAAAATGCCTGGCGGCAGCAGTTGCTCATTTAAGAAGGCAAAAATTGCCATCTTTCCTCACCTGGACCCACTGCTCATAGTAGGCCAGTCTCCAGACCAAGTCAGGTTACATCTTCAGGTAACTCAGCAATTGCTAACTTCTTAGGTTTTCTTCTCAATCTTCTAAAGTCATTCCTAGAACCTGTCCAGCCTCTCACCTTCATAGGTGCAGAACTGAACACAAAAGTAGCCAGAGCCTTCCTTCCTCTGGAATGAGCAAGGACCCTGATTTCTCTGGCTTCCTCCTTCACCCTGCAGGTCTCTTGACCAGCAAGGCATTTTCTCCAGCTCCTGGGACACATGGCTGCTTCGACAGCGGTAGTGCAGGAGCCAGATTTCATTTGAGGGACATCCAGTTCCATTTGAGAGCCTTTTGGTCTCAAAGAAGGACCTCTAACTAAATTAATCCCAGTGACTCGAACCCTGATCCAAGCCCTTCATTGGTGGCAGGACCAGGGCAATTTGAGACAGGGGTCCCTTCACCCTCAGTCTCACTCCTAATCCTTACTAAGATGCATCCCTCTTGGGGTGGGAGCTCACATGGGCGACCTCACTACCCAGGGATTGTGTCCCCTCAGGAATCTCTGCTCCACATCAATCTGTTGGAACTCAGAGCAGTTTTATAGCACTTCAGGTTTTTCCAAATCTGTTCAGAACAAAGTTATTCAGGTCAGAACAGACAATACCATCCCAATGTGGTACATCATCAAGTAAAGGGGCACTCGGTCTGACGCCTTGTGCAACAACAATGAAGTGTGGTCTCTGGCTTACTCTCTGAATACCTCCCTTGTAGCAGTTCACCTCCCGGGCAAGGACAATGTCCTGGCAGATGCTCTCAGCAGGATTTCCAGGGCCATCACGAATGGACTCTGGATCCCTAGTACTGAGGTGGTATTTGCCAGATGGGGCACACCCCAGATAGATCTTTTGCAGCCCCAGACAATCGCCAACTTCCCTTTTGTTGCAGGCCCCAGTGTTGGACTCAGTCCCCTGGATGCCTTCCTTCTCAGTTGGAAGGAAGTTTCTATGCCTTCCCCCATCCCTCTCCTGTTCAAAGTGCTAATGAATCAGATCTCAACCCTGCAAGATGATACTGATTGCTCCAGACTGGGCCAGACAGCCTGGTACCCACTCCTTATGTCCTCAACAGTCCACCTTCCTTGTGTCTTCCCAGGAATCACAATCTGTTATCCTGTGCTCAGGGAGAGTTTGTACCGAACCTCAAATCTCTCAATCTCAAGGCCTGGCTCTTGAAGTTGGGAGTTTGCTGACCTCACACCTCTCCCAGGTGTATTGGATATCCTGAAGGCTTCTAGGAAGCCTTCCACCAGGACTACTTATTCCAAATGGAAGATATTTTCCATATGGTGCTCTAGCAAAGCATATTCCCCAGAATCTGCTGGTTTACCCACAGTCCTGGACTATATGGTCCATCTAAATACTTTTAGCTGAGACCAGCTACCCTAAAAGTGCACCTGGCAGCCGTGTCTGCTTTCTTATCAGCAGGTAAACCCTCTTCTTTTTCAGCCCATCCTGTTTTCTCAAAGTTTTTCAAAGGTTGCTTCACACCAACCCCCATTCAGGATCCTGCCCTGCCTGGGATCTTAATATTTGCATTGCCCAGCTTATGCAACCCCTTTTGAGCCCTTGTCTTCAGCAGAGCTTAAGTACTTGACTTGGAAAACTGTGTTTCAAACAACATGAAGTCTTGCTATATTATGACAATTGCAGTATGACCACGGAGTTAGAACCTCCGAGGTGAAATAGTTAACTTCCATAAGCATGGAATCTTGAGCGTAACCATCAGATTTTTACTCTGCCTCACTGAACAGTCGCCTGGAGATTTCTCCTGTTGCTCGTTCATTTTCGGTTTAAAACAGTTTTAAGTTTTAAAATCGCTAATTTAACCGCGAACTGCTCGGTTCAAGCTCTGTCTGTGGTAAAGTAAGTAAAATATAGTTTTTACATCCGATTTCTGTGAAACTTGTAAAACATTTATCGGTTCGGTTTGAACCGATTAGGTGCAATTTTCAGTGCTAGTCCTTTTTAGAGTGTGGTTCCCGGTTCCTATCGGTTCTAAAAAAGCAGTTTCATTCGTTTTTCACAGCCCGTGACACGGTTGGAACCGATAGGAGAGTCTTGCTTGGCAGATTGCCATAAACGGGCAAGTTTTGGTTAGGCTGGTATAGTGTCTGAGAAACCCAAAACAAAAACCAGGCCCACTGGGTTTCAGCACTGTGATGTCTGTGGGGAAGCCTTTGCCAAGGCTGACCTCACACCTCCTGTGTTTATTGCCTGGGGTTTGACCACCTTGATTCAGACTGCCAGATTTGCAAGAATTTCCCTGCTGCCACCGTTGAAAAAGAGTGGGTAGGCTCAGGAAAGAGATTCCAAAAGTCTGCTGACCCGGATGGCCGGTCCGGTTCGGTGCCAACGAACCAGAGGAGTGCCCTCTGACCAGGCTGAGACTTCCTCGGGCAACGAAGACTGGCTCCGAGGAGCCAGTTCTCGCAAAGGACTAGAAGTCTGCTGTTGTGGAAAAGTCCTTTCCCCAACAGCTGAAGAGATAGCCAAAGCAATCCAAATTGTCCAGTCTCTTTCCCGGCTCCTGAACCAACTCCATCTGGGAGACTCTCGGTTCACCAGGTCCCATCGGTTCAGGATTATGATTTTGAAGAATTTTATGAACCGTGGGGAGGAGTATGAAAGTGATTATGGTCTGGAAGATCTGGACGCTACTATTGAGCCAGATACCTCCCAGACAGACCTTTGGGGTCCCAGGCTTCTGAGTCCCCTGCTCATTTCATCTTTACAAGAAGGTTGCTGAAACTCTTCAGCTTCCTGTTGAGGAAGCTGTGGATGATCAGGAAGAGCCTGATTATGTGGAAATGATGGATATTTCAGAATCTAAGAGACTGTCTATTCCCTTCATAAATCTTTCAGGAAACAGACAGAAAAAATTTAAAACTCCTCATTCTATACCTCCTGTGGATAAAAGGATGGACAGGAGATATACTTTATCAGGTTCTGACATAGAATTTCTCACGCAGCAATGCAGCCATGTGGGTGTAGTGCAGGCTGCAGCTGTGACAAAGCAAATATCCCCTAGCTTCACATCCTCCTGAAAAGGACTCCAGGAAGATTGATGCTATGGCAAAGTACATGGCAGCATCCTTGGGGCTCAGACAAGCGAATTACATGGCTTATGCTGCCAGATACCAGAAATCCAGATGGGATACTGTGCTGGTCTAGTTAAACAACTCCCTGACAAGCTTGCCAGGGATCTGGAACAGGTGGCCTTAGATGGTATCGAGGCATCAAAAATGCAATTTCATGCTGCGGTGGACTCTTAATGATGTTTTTCTAGAGTTATGGCTACTTCTGTGGCACTTCGCAGAATGGCCTGGCTCAGATACACCACATTGTCACAGGATACCCAGTCAAAGCCATTGATTTTCCTGTGATTGGCAATTCTTTGTTTGGGGAGCAAACAGAGAATTATATGAAAAATGGATGAATACAGGACCACCTATCGGAGTGCACAAGCCGAGGAAAGGCAGGCCACTCCTCAGAAGCAGCCCCCAAGGGCAGAGGCAGGCCTTTTTATCAGGCTCAAGCCTCTTCTTCCTCCTATTCCCAGAGGGGATTCTTTAGAGGAAGGGGCAGGAGGGGTTCAAGCAGGTCTGCTTCCACCCTCAGCCCAAACCCCTGCCAAGCAGGCACCCTGATGGGGTAGCCAGGCCACTTCTCTACTGGTAGCAGGCTGGCTTACTTTGTCCAGGACTGGAAGTCTCTTACATCAGACAAGTGGGTCCTGGAAGTAGTAAGCCAGGGGCTGGTCCTCAGCTTCAAATAATTCCCAAAGCTGAGGACAGATCTTTTCCTCCTGCATCTCAATCGGAGCACTTCACCTTGAGGTCAGAGGTCTCCACCCTCCCGCTCTCAGAGCCATGGAAGGGTTCCACCCACTCCGGGGTAAAGGTTGTACTCCAGGTGCTTCCTTACCCCAAAGACAGGAGAATGGTGGCCCATTCTGGATCTCAGATACCTAAACAAGCACCTTTTAAACCAAAGTTCAAAATGGTAACTCTGGGAATCATTTTACCTTCCCTAAGGCCAGGGGACTGGCTAGCATCCCTGGACCTCAAGGATGCCTATTTCCATATTCTCATCAGAAGTTCCCACGAAAGTACCTCAGGTTCGAGCTGCCGTCAGGCTATTACCAATTCAGAGTAATGCCCTTTGGACTCACCTCGGCTCCAAGGGTATTTACCAAGTGCCTGCAGTAGCAGTAGCTTGCCTAAGAAGACAAAGATTGACATTTTCCTTATTTGGACGATTGGCTCATAGTAGGACAATCCCCAGATCAGGTCATCCCTACATCTTCAGATAACCCAGCAACTGCTTACATCACTAGGTTTCCTTCTGAATCTCTCAAAGTCAGTACTGGAGCCTGTCCAGCTCCTAACCTTCATAGGCGAGAGCTGAACACCCAGGAAGCCAGGGCCTTCCTCCCTTTAGACAGGGCAAACACCCTACTCTCCTGACCTCTTCATTCACCCTGCAGGTCTCTCAACCAGCAAGGCATTTTCTGCAGCTCCTAAGGCACGTGGCTGCTTCCACAGCAGTAGTGCAAGGAGCAAGGTTTCAGATGAGGGACATCCAGTTCCATCTGAGGGCCTTTTGGTCACAAGGAAGGATCCTCTTACCAAACTGATCCCAGTAATTCGAACCCTGATCCAAGCCCTTCAGTGGTGGCAGGATCAGAGCAACCTGGGACAAGGAGTGCCCTTGTCACTCAGCCTCACTCATTAATCTTACTACAGATGCATCCCTCTTGGGGTGGGGGGCCCACATGGGCGACCTCACTACCCAGGGACTGTGATCCCCACAGGAATCTCTGCTCCACATCAACCTGTTGGAGCTCAGAGCAGTTTTCTAGCACTTCAAGCTTTCTCAAAATCTGTTCAGAACAAGATTGTGCAGGTCAGAGCAGACAACACTACTACAATGTGGTACATCAACAAGCAGAGGGGCACTGGGTCTACAGCCTTGTGCACCGAAGCCATGAAGTTGTGGTCGACTCCTGAACACTTCCCTTATGGCAGTTCACCTCCCAGGCAAAGACAATGTCCTGGCAGATGCTCTCAGCAGGATCTCTCAGGGCCATCACGGTGGTCCCTGGATCCCTAGTTCTGGGAGTGGTATTTGCCAAATTGGGCACCCACAAATAGATCTCTTTGCAGCCCCAGACAATCATCAACTTCCTCTCTTTGCTGCAGTCCCCCAGTCTTGGGCTCAGTCCCTCTGGACGCCTTAGCCGTCAGCTGGGAAGGGAAGTTTCTCTATGCCTTCCCTCTCTGTTCAGAGTGCTAGTCAAAATCAGAGCCCAGTCCTGCAGGGTCATTCTGATTGCCCCGGATTGGGCCAGGCAACCCTGGTATCCTCTCCTCCTGTCCTTAGCAGTCCATCCTCCCTGTGCCTTCCCAAGAATCACAATCTATTAACATGTGCCCAGGGAAGGGTTTGGTACCCGAATCTCAAGTCTCTCAATCTCAAGGCCTGGTCCTTGAAGAGCTAGAGTTGCTAGCCTACACCTCTCTCAAGGTGTAATGGATATACTCAAGGCTTCTAGGAAGCCTTCTACCAGGGCTACTTATAACTCCAAATGGAAAAGATTTTCCATATGGTGCTCGGAAAGAATATTTCCCCAGACACTGCTGATTTACCCACAGTTCTAGATTATATGGTCCATCTAAACACTTTAGGGCTGAGACCAGCTACCCTGAAGGTGCATTTGGCAGCTGTCTCTGCTTTTCTTTCAGCAGGTAAACTCTCTCCTCTTTCATCTCACCCTGTATTTGCCAAGTTTTTAAGGGTTTGCTTACACTAACCCTCCATTCAGGGACCCTGCCCCTGCCTGGGATCTCAATGTTTGCATTGCTCAGCTCATGCAACCTCCTTTCAAGCCCTTGTCTTCAGCTGAGCTTAAGTTCCTGACTTGGAAAACTGTGTTTTGGTAGCTATTACCTCTGCCAGGCATAAGTGAATTGCAAGCATTGTCAGTGGAGCACGACTTTATCTCCTTTCACAAAGATAAGGTAGTCCTTCGGACTAATAGAAGTTCCTGCCTAAGGTGGTTTCGGTTCCACCTTAATCTATTTCTCTCCTGTTTACTCACTGACCATTCTTCCTCTGGTGAGAGGAGGCTGCACAGCCTAGATGTGAAGGGCCCTTAGCTACTACATAGGCGTACCAAGGGTCACAGGTTTGACTCTTCCAACTGTTCCTCACTTATGGTGAGGTCGGAAAGGAAACCTGCCACTAAAAGATCCATTGCCAGGTGGATTGTCTCTTGTATCCATTCTGTTATGAAAAGTTGGGTAAGATTCCCCCTCAGGCCTGAGGCTCACTCTACCAGAGGTACAGCTGCTTCTCTGGCTGCTGCCAGAGACATCCCATTCTAGAGATATGTCAAGCAGCTACCTGGAAAACAGTTCACACTTTTACAAGCATTATTCCCTGGACATTCAAGCTAGGGAGTGATGCTCGGTTTGGCACAGCTGTCCTTCAGAGCCTATTCCTAAGTAGGTTCTGTCCCTTCTCCATGGGGGTACTGCTGTGTAGTCTGCAACTGTCATAATATAGCAAGACTTCATGTTGTTTGAAGAAACAATTACTCACCTTAGTAATGTTGTTTCTTCTAATGGAGTCTTGCTATATTATAACCCTCCTGCCTGCCCTCTCAGAACCTAGTTTTTGCGCTGTGGGTGGGCATCAGTGTTGGCACTCTGTTTTCCTGCCACTTTATTGTTTTGTTTCACCCTCCCTAGAGTGAGTGTGTTTTGTTTCATTATTGGGTCTCTTGACTTGAGTCTTTTTCGAGACCAACATGTATGTTTATTAGGGTAGTAGCCAGTTGGCTAGTGTAGGTTTACAGCTTCCACACAGAACATTAGTGAGTTTTAGCTCATAAAGATCTGATGGTTTCGGTTTGAAAGTAAGCAGACAGAGCTTCCTAAACCGAGCTCGTGCTCAGGATTCCATGCTTTGCATGGAAGTTAACTGTTTCACCTCTGGAGCAGTTCTAACCTGCGGTCATACTGCAATTGTCATAATATAGCAAGACTCATTAGAAGAAACAACATTACTAAGGTGAGTAATTTTTTCTTTTGGTAGCCATCACTTCTGCCAGATGCATAAGTGAGTTACAAGCATTGTCAGTAGAGCCTGATTTTAT
Source organism: Neoceratodus forsteri (assembly GCA_016271365.2). NCBI lineage: Eukaryota > Metazoa > Chordata > Ceratodontiformes > Ceratodontidae > Neoceratodus > Neoceratodus forsteri. The sequence goes on along the minus strand of CM028133.1, from coordinate 1,103,790,113 downwards.
CTCTTTTCACAGAGATAAGGTAGTTCTCAGGACTAACAGAAAGTTCTTGCCTAAGGTGGTTTCAGATTTCCACCTTAATTAATGTATGTCTCTCCTGTGTACTTCACTGACCATTTCCTCCTCTGGTGAGAGGAGGTTGCACAGTTAAGATGTCAAGAGATCCTTTAGCTACTACATAGATCGTACCAAGGGTCACAGGTTTGACTCCTCCAACTGTTCCTCACTTATGGTGAGGTTGGCAAGGAAACCTGCCACCAAAAGATCCATTGCCAGGTGGATTGTCTCTTGTATCCAATTGTGCTATGAAAAGCTGGGAAAAGTTCCCCCCTCAGGCCTGAGGGCTCACTCTACCAGAGGTACAGCTGCATCTCTGGCTGCTGCCAGGGACATCCCTATCCTGGAGATATGTCAAGCAGCTACCTGGAAAACTGTTCACACTTCTACCAAGCATTACTCCCTGGACCTCCAGGCTAGGGTGATGCTTGGTTTACACAACTGTGCTTAGAGCCTATTTCCTATGTAGGTTCTGTCCCTCCTCCATGGAGAGTACTGCTGTGTAGTCTGCATATGTCATAATATAGCAAGACTTCTGGTTGTTTGAAGAAAAATTACTCACCTTAGTAATGTTTCTTCTAATGGAGTCTTGCTATATTATGACCTCCCCGCCTGCCCTCTCAGAACCTTTACTTTTGGGATTTGGGTGGGCAGGGGCAGTGTTAACGCAGATGCCCACCTTGTTTTCACCCCTCCTTTTTGGGGTGACCTGTGTTGTGTTTGTCATTTTTGGGTCTCCTGACTTGAGTCTTTGTTTTGGCACCAAAAATGTCTTTATATAATTAGTAGCCAGTTGGCTAGTGTAGGTTTACAGCTTCCACACAGTCTTAGTGAGTTTTGCTCAGTAAAGATCTGACAGTTTGAGTTTGAAGCACAACAGAGTTTTCAACCGAGCTCGAGCTCAAAGTTCCATGCCTGTCATGGAAAATTAACTCTTTCACCTCCGGAGCAGTTCGAAGGTTGGGATTCGCTGCATATGTCATAATATAGCAAGACTCCATTAGAAGAAACAACATTACTAAGGTGAGTAATTTTTTCTCTTCGTCCAGTGCTTCAGCTCTGGGCCAGCACCCTCCCGTTGAGTTGGCAGCTACCACTGATTCCAGTGTCGGTGATCGACCAATCCTCAGAGTGCTCTGGGGTACAGACGAAGCGGTGGTTCACCTGCTCCTTTGGGAGTGTACCCCTTCTGGAGCTGCTCAGGTTAGCCCTACTTTTAGGCTGACGGGGCGCCTCAGGCAGGGAGGGCTCGCCTAGGGGCGATCTTTCAGATCGGCTGCAGGATCGAGGCTGCCTAAGCTGCTCCTGAGGAAGAGGGCTGTCTCTGAGTTTGAGGGGCAGTGCCCTTCCTGGCAGCCCGCTGTGGTTCGGGAAGATGTCACAGCGCTGGTCCTGCTTTCTCCCCTGAGGTCTCTATGGGAGGCTCTTATCTGCAGAGGCTTCTCCTCATGCTCAGTCCTGGCCATTCCAGCTCAGTTGAGCAGCCACTGATTGCTGTGACCAGCGGTTGTTCTCCTCCCTTGAGATCTCCCATTCGGTCTCCTAGGCCTGGCAGAGGTTGCACCCTCCTCGGAGGTGTCTGGCCCCACCTCTGCTGACTCCCCTCTCTTCCAGGCCACGCTGGTCTCAGGGACCTCTTACCTGGGAGCAGTTCAGGTCTACAACTGCACTTTCCCGCCTATCACAGGGCTATGGACAAGGTTGTGTTCCACCATTCCCGTGCTGCCATGCCTGACTCTCCAGACCCATCAGCTCCCTTGTGTTCCTCCTCTGGGGAGAGGTGTATCATCCACCTATCCCGCAGCTGATTTGTCTTCTTATCAGTGCTTCCTTTTGGGGTTGCTCGATGAGCTCCACGTCAACATTTTAGGCAGTCGCGCTGACTCGGGCAGCACATGCCTTTCTATGAGAGTTCAATGCGTCAACCTGGTGGTTACCACCTGTCCTTCTCCCTTCAGGGAGGTGTTTTACTGTGCCTGGTGAAGTCCTCAATCCTTGCAGCAGCCCACGGGATGTCCGCCAGGCGTATTGTGCACACCTAGGGTCTCCAGGAGCCTTGGCTCACACCCTTTGGGCTTGACTGTCCTGGACACACCCTCTAGGCATAGAAGCCCAAGGTGTGACTGGCCTCTGGAATCAGATTCTGCTGAATTTGATTTTAAGGGAGGAGAGCTTTCTCTTGATGCGTCTCCTCTTATCCCCTCAGCTCATCGGCCCATCATGTTGCCTACAACAGGCACTTATGGTCTCTGCTAGGACAGATCCCTAGCCTCTCTGCCTGATTCAGAGGGGACCAGACAAGCCATTGCCCTGTCCGCCTGGGGTCTGGAGCTTGCGAGGCACCAAGCAAGGGTGTGTTATGATGCCAGCGGTGGCTTCCAGGCTGGCGGGGACAGCGATCTGCATTAGGCAGACAGCATGGCTTCATAATTTCGGTTATCACCCATAGCCCGGGGGGTGACTGCCTCCTCATTCTGGGAACCCCACCTTTTTCATGCAGGGTGTTGAAGGTATCCTGGGGAAGACGGGCAGGGAGGTAATCCTCTGTTCTAGGAGCATGGATATGTTGTTCATCCACACTGTCTGGCATTGTCCTTTCCCTTTAAATCTTGCTGGAAGTCTTCAAGCTGGCTCCTCCACCCACCCAGGTGGTAAATACCTCGGCTCCACCCCATGACTCCAGATCTTCCTTTCGCTGGAAAATACAGGTTCCCTCGTGCTTTTTGCAGCGATTGAGGCCGATGGAGTCTAATCGGCCAGTTTTCACCGCATCTTCTCGCTTTGAAACTCGTAAGAGTATCGACTTGGATCTGAACTTTTCGGACATGGATGACAAGTCGTCCCGAGTTTCACCGGTGTCCTTGTGGACAAAAAATGTTGCGCCTGACCCCCACCTCCGGTGCACTTATTGCCTCAGTACCGTGCATGATACCTCGTAATGCACTGTTTGCTCTGCCTTCCATCCCACCGCTCTGGAGGAGCAGCCAGGCGTGCCTGAAGCTGGGAAGACTGGAGCTTCGTAATCCACCGTGAAATCAAGGAGGCCAGGAGGGCGTGTTTCACGGCTGTAGGATCCGCTGAGCAGCTCGAGCAGATGGCGGCCTTCGAGGAAGAAGCTGCCCAAGCTTCCGGTAACCGAAGCTTCTTCGATGCCGCTCAGCTTAGGCTCCCACCTTCACAGAGATCCTTTCGGGTTGCTGCCAGTCTCCCCTACTAAGGGTGAGGCGCCCTCGGGAGCTCGCCTCCTCCCGATCCAAAGAAGGATCCAAAACCGTACGTCTTCTAGCGAAGAAAGGCGCCTCCTGGGACCGACAGTGGTCCGACTTCCAGGAGCAAGGGATCTCGACTACAGTCGAGATCGCCTCCTCGGCTGCCGGTTTTTCAGACCTTCCATCTGGACAGGGCACTGAGGTCGAGGACACGCTTAGCCGGCCAAGATTTCTCGAATCGATCGGGCCGTTGTCGCTGGCGCCTGTTGGCGACTCTCTGGAGAGAATGCCTATTTCTCTTTCCCCCACCGAGGAAACCGTCCACGGGTATCCCGATCGAAGAGCCAGGAGCGGAACCTCGGTTTTCACAGAGTCTGGCTTCCCTGACTGACAGAGCCGACGCCGGCCGGTCTCAATCGAGGAGTAAGTCCTCTTCGTCGGTAGACCCAAGAAGGGACACAAACACTCCGAAGAGCGCCGCCACCATTCCTCATCCTCCTCTGATAAGGAGAGCTTGGCGAAAACTCCGTAGACACTATGAGGATCTTATGTAGCAGCAGCTTCTGCTAACAGGCCAGAAACCCGGCTACACGGTGGTTCCGGCTATCACTTGGCCTCAGCCTCTTGGCCGACACCAACTTCCTCGACTTCAGGGCTCCGGTCCTTGGTGGCCCCATCGCCTATCTGCTCGGCGGCTACAGGCTCCCCACCAATTTTGGTGGAACCTCCACCAAAACAGCCCTGGGAGGGTTCCCTCTAAGGAGGACCCGACAGTCTTGGTCTTCCTCACAGTCGATTCACGGTCACCCCTGATCGCCCTAGGCGTATCAAGGGAGATTTAGGCAGGAAGCCTTTGTATCTGGACTCCTCCGATTTGGATAATACCGCCTTCATTCTCATGATGAGCTGTCAGTGTCAGGTTTGGAAGAGGGCCTTCCTCCTTCAGGACATCCTTCAACTCATTTCAGAGTCCACAGGAATGCCTTTGCAGCCTATTCAGAAAAGGAAGAATACCCCTCACTGGTATTCTTAAGAGGGTTACCCGGCGGAGGCCTTTCAGTGGCGAAGCCATAGTTGCCCGGCTCTGGAACTCTGGCAGCATCCAGCCTCCTGCCCAGCTCCATCTGTCCGCATGGCCCGCAGTATCACGGTGCCACAGAGGTCCTTGGCGGGGTTTACTGAACACCCCTCGCGGAAAGCCTTGTGACTGCCTCAGTATTCGGGCAAATGGGCAGCTCTATGGATACTGACTGCCCTCCCGAACAAGGAGTCCAAACTTATGGACCACTCGCCCGGAAGGTCTATGGGGCATCATCCTTGGGCCTTCGTCAGGCAAGCTCAGCAGTGATCATGGCACACTTCTCATGCCCTTTTGAGGTCGCTGGATGAAGTTCTTCCTCACCTCCCAGCAGACATGCAGACCACGGTCAAGCAGGTCTGGGACCAGGGCAGGCTGTTGCCAAACAACAGCTCCAGACAGCTCTGGACATTGGTGATCCTGTGCCCGTTCACTAGCGGCAGTGGTAGCCTCTCGCCGAGGGCTTGGCTGAGTTATTCTTTCCGTGGATACTCGGCACAAGCTAGCTGATGTGCCCTTCCTTGGCACCGACCTCTTCAGTCCGGAGTGGCAGGTCATCTTCAGCGCTGAGCAGTCTAATGCCACCTTAGATGCCACCTCTGCTAAGGGTTCTTCAGGCAGAACCAGCAGAAGCACAAGAAGAAGCCGTTTCAGCATTCTTCCCTGCGGTCAGACAGCCCTCCTTCCAGGAGGTCAACAACAGCAGCAGGCTCAAGCTTGGCGCCCTAGGCTCAGCGGCGTCCCCAGCAGCCCCGTAGAAGGAGGCCGAGGTGCTGGTCCAGGTGCCTCCTCCTCATCTAAGCCTGCACAGTGACAGGTCGGGGCGGCCTCCTCCATGGGTAGCGGCTCCACCACTTCCTTTCCGCCTAGTCCGTATCGCCGGACAGGTGGGTTCCTGAAGTGGTCGAACAGAGATCTGCCCCTAGAGTTCGAGCAGTACCTCCCAGCCGAGCCTGTGCGCCACGGGAGGAAAGGATCTTAGTTGGCACCCAGTCTGCCCTTCAGGAAGATATTGCGCAACTCCTCCTCATAGAGGCGGTTGCCCGGTGCCGGATCCTCCTTCAGACCCAGACTTCGTTTCCAGGTATTTCCTGGTGCCCAAGCCGGATGGGGTTGGCGCCCATTCTAGATCTCCACGACCTGAATCGGTATCTCAGGTCTCGCACCTTCCGGATTGTAACTCTGAACCAGATCATACCATCCCTGGAGCGGACGTGGTTCTGTACACTGGATCTTCAGGATGCTTTTACTACGTCCCAATCTGTCCATCCCATCAGCGGTTCCTCCGCTTCAGGGTCTAAGGGACCCTGTACGAGTTCAGAACCATGCCATTCGGCCTGTCATTGGCAAGGGTCTTCACCAAATGCATCGCAGTGGTGGCAGCCCATCTACGGCATCAAGGGGTTGATTACCCCAATCTAGACGACTGGCTCCTGGTGGCTTCCTCCTTCAGGAGGTGGAGAGGTCCAGGATCTGACCCTCCAAACCTGCTCTCACTTGGGTCTTCTGATCAAAGAGGCCAAATCAGAACCGTACTTTCTCAGGTGATGGGCTTCATCGGGGCAGAGCTCGACTCTTGTCAAGCCAGAGTTCGGTTCCGGCAGACAGGGCAGAGGTTCTCTCCTCCTTTGCCCAATCATTTCTGGTTGGGCACTTGCGCCCTGCCGGGACTTCCTGCACCTCCTGGGTTACATGGTGGCGTGCACCTCAGTGGTCCGTTGGGCCAGACTGCACATGCACCCCTTTCAATGGGAGCTGGCTGCCCAGTAGTCTCAGCGTCAGGGTCTCTTCGACCAGCTAATCACAGTCACCCAGAGGATGTGGAATGCTCTCCAATGGTGGACCGTCCCAAGTCATTTGCAGGAAGGAGTCCGTTTGTCCGCCCCGAGCCGACAGTCGTCCTTATGACCGACGCGCCTCTCATGGGCTAGGGAGCCACATGGGGACAACAGAGCCCATGGGTTCTGGACCCCGAGTCCCGATGCCACATCAACCTGCTGGAGCTCAGAGCAGTCAGACTGGCCTTGTCAGCTTTCACTCCTCAGCTCTGGGGTCAAGTGGTTCAAGTCAGACGGACAATACCTCGACATGTACTACCTCAACAAACAGGCGCACGCACTCCGTCTGCTGTGCAAGGAGGCTCCGGATCTGACTCGTCCAGCCAGCTGGAGGCGGATCTCCTAGCCATCCATGTGGCAGGAGTCGCGAACCAACTGGCGGATGCTCTCAGCTGCTTAGGCCAGACATCCCACAAGTGATCTCTCCGTCCAGAGGTAGCTCACGACCTGTTCTCCCATTGGGCAAACCGTTGATGGACCTGTTTGCCTCAGGAGAACACCAAGCTGAGGCTGTACCATGCCTGCCCCCTCAGTGGGGTTCGCTGCAGGGGATGCCTTCTCGAGGTCGTGGACCCCAGGCCTCTTCTCGCCTTCCCTCGATCCACAAGGTGTTACTCAAGGTGAGGAGGACAAGGCGAAGGTGATTCTGGTAGCCCTAGATTGGCCACGCCAGTTCTGGTATCCAGATCTCCTCAGCCTCAGCTGCAGGGCCCCGGAGGCGGCTGTGTACATGCCCGAACCTGATATCACTGAACCAGGGAAGGTCTTCCACTCGGACCTTCAATCCTGCACCTCACAGCCTGGTTCCTGAGCGGCTAGAGTTCCAGGCTTTGAGTCTTTCTGAGGGCGTCTACACCGTGGTGGAAGCATCTCGAAAAGATTTGACCAGGAAATGTTATGCCTTCAAATGGAAAATCTTTTCCATTTGGTGTCAGGGAAAAGCCTGGACCCTTATCCTGCTCTGTGGCTAACATTCTAGACTACCTTTGGTCCCTCTCCAAAGGGTCTTCGGTCAGCGACCATACGGGTGCACCTGGCAGCCATCTCTGCTTACCGGGCGCGTCAGCCCGGCGTTAGCTCAGGAGGCGGTGATCGGGCGCTTTTCAAAGGCCTGGATCACGTATCCCTCCAGTGCGTGAACCTCCACCTCGGTGGGATCTTTTGCTGGTTTTGGCAAAGCTCAGTGGGCAAGCCATTCGAACTCATGCACAGTGTGAGCTCTCGCACTTGTGGAAGACTACCTTCTTGGTGGCTATCACGCCAGCCAGAAGGACAGGGAGCTCCAGGCGCTTTCAGTGGACTCCCTTATCTGGTCTTTCACAGGGACAAAGTTGTCCTGCGCCCCACCCAACATTCCTTCCGAAGGTGGTGTCAGAGTTTCACCTCAACCAGGTGTTGACTCTGCCGGTATACTACTCTAACTACACCTTGGATGCAGTACAGGCTCCATACTCTGGACCTCAGGCATGCTCTCTCCTACTATAAGGAGAGGACGGCGGAAATTTGGGGAGAGGTTGCAGCTGTTTGTCACCTACGCTGAAGCCGCTTCTGGCAGACCTGCAGCTAAGCGGACTATTGCAAGATGGATTACATCATGCATAAGTCTGTGTTATGAATTGCAGGCAAGGAGCCTCCCAAAGGGATAAGGGCTCATTCTACCGCCATACTGCTGTTTCATGGCTGCTTCCAGGGACATCCCTATCCAGGAGATCTGTCAGGCTGCTACCTGGAAGTCAGTAAACACCTTTATTACCCATTACCACATCGACCTAGAGTCGCGCCGTGATGCTGGTTTGGGGCCTCGGTTCTCCAATCAGTTTCCTAAGATAGGGGTGTGCGCCTTGTCTCCCTCCTCCTGGAGAACTGCTAGGAGTCTGCCAGATAGTGTGGATGAACAACATATCCACACTCCTAGAAGAACAGGTTACTCACCTGTAACAGTAGTTCTAGGTAGTATATGTATTCATCCTACCTACCGACCTCCCGGCTTAAGTCGCACAACCTGGCTTCCAGTGGGCTAGATCTGGCGTCATGGGGTGAAGCCGAGTGTTACCACCGGGTGGGTGGGAGGAGCCAGCTTTAAGACTTCCGGCAAGATTTAAAGGGAAAGGGACAATGCCAGACAGTGTGGATGAACAACATATACCACTCCTAGAACTACTGTTACAGGTGAGTAACCTGTTCTTATTGATTAATGAAGAAGTCTTCAGCCCTCCATTGACTGAGTCGACCATGAGCAGGTCAGGTGACGGAGACTTCGATGAAAGCTGTTCAGTCAGCTGGTCTGCCGCCCTCCCTAGAGGGTGGGTCTGACAATGGACGGTCCAATGCTCGGGAGATGGGCGCCCGAAAGCAGAAAAGGAAACTGTCCCATTCACGGCAACCGCTCGCCTCGAGTTTTTCATTGGCGACAAGTCTAGAAAGAGAAGACATAACTCAGGGTCACCTTCTGGTATGTCAGCATCGACAGTCGATCATTGGGCTAGGCACGGTCTCCTCCTCCTCTCTCTGATTCGCCAGTTTCTGGCTCCGGTGCTGACCTCTTTGACATGGAGCCCATCCCGCCTATTGGACGGGCCTCCATGTGCAGTTTCACCAGTGGGCTGCTCTTACGGAGCAATGGGCTCAGAGGTTGGTTCAGCTGCCTGGCCCGGTCACTCCGGGGCCTTCGGGCTGCTCAAGGAACTGGGTAGGATGGTTGGACCTTCCTAGTTGCGTAGCGCCTTCTTCGAGCGAGGGGTCCACACCAATGCCTCTGTTTCCTGTTTATTTTCCTTCAAATCACAGTGTTTGAACCTTAGGACACTCTGGGCTGGCCATCGGCGCCAAGGGCTCTGTCGGTGCTGGCATGGCGCCAGGGCTCTGTCAGCTCCATGGCCTTTGTCTGTGCTGTGTGCTAGGCTGTTTCTTTTTACTACTCAAGTTGCTTTTATTGAAATTTTGGAATACTGCATCCGATATCAGATATTAAACAATACAATTCCACAAATCTTATTCGGTTACAACTGATATCAACTTATGACTTTAAAGATTTAAGACAGTCCATTTCTGTCAAACTTCTCCCCTCTCCTTGCAAAGGCAATGGGTGGAACAAGAGAGTCCCATTTACTGCACAAAATATCTTCCTGGACATAAGTCTCCACCACTCATTCACACTATTGGGATCTCGCTGGAGGCACTAGGACCCATCGGGAGCAAACTTTTTGCTGGAGGGTCAGCGCCAGAGATGGAGCCATGAGGAACAGCACCGCGAGCCTCAGCTTGCGCGGTAATGACTATCTCGCATCGACCCTCCAAACGCCGTTCCTTTTTTTCCCACCGCCAAGTGCACTTCAGTGACGACAAGCCGCCGCTCGCTGGAGTCAAACTTCAAACTAGCAGCATAGTTTTCAGTTTTGTTATTTTGTAGTAATATCTCAATAAGTATCGCTTAAGTTTATTCTTATTTTAAAAAAGAGAAGTCTCAGCCTACTTTGACGGAGTCGACCATGAGCAGGTCAGGTGACGGTAGGGAGACTTATTATAAAAACTATTCAGTCAGTCGGGCTGGTCCGGTCCTCCGCCTTCTCTGGAAGAGGGGTCTGACAATGGTCAGTCCAATGCCGAGGCAGGCGGTCCCAGGAAGCATAAAATAAACAGTCGCATTCTCGGCACCGTTCAGCCTCGAGCTCTTCTTGGCCCACAGGTCAGAAAAGGAAGGCATCATTCAAGGTAAGCCCTCTGATATGTCTGCGTAGGCGGCTGCGGTTATCGGGGCTAGTTGCCAGTCTCCTCCTTGAGAGTCGCCAACCTCTGCTGCTGGTAGCCAGCGTCTTAGACATCGGAGCCCTACCCGCCCGCAGGTAGGTCTTCAGATGAGCAGTTTCATCAGTGGGCAGCTCTTATGGAGCAATGGGCTGGGAGGTTGGTTCAGTTACCTGGCTCGGTCACTGGGGCCTTCGGGCTTCTTGAGAGACCAGGTAGAGCGTTGGACTTCCCTGGTGCGTGGCACCTTCTTGAGTGCCGTCGACTCCAGCTTAGGTGTTCCCCCTCACATGGCTACGGCACAGGGGCCACACGATGCCCTTACCTCCTGCTCTTCCTCCTTCAAAACCTGTTTTGAAGTCTTAGGGTGTTTGACGCCCATGGCGTCGATTGTGCGCTTCGGCGCCGTCCTTGATGCCGTGTGGCTTTTCGGTGCCGTGCAGCTTCCTGGCACCATCCTCGGTGCTGTCTGATGCTCTGCACCATTTTGACACCAGCGTGATCCTAAAGCGTCATTTTCGGTGCCGCGTGGTCCCTTGGCATCGTTCTACGGTGCCGTGCCCTCCTCGGCCCTGGGGGCTCTCGGAAAGTCCTCTGCTTTTCAGAACTCCTCCTTTCACTCTTTTGCTTCTTCCCTTTCTTCTGATTTTCATTCCTTTCCTGTCCATACAGTCCCTCCTGGACTGTCAGGAGATGACATTGAGCCTTGACCCAGACCTTGGTTGGGTGATGAAGTGGACGAAGCAGGATCTATTACTGCTACAGAGCCTGTGGTCGAGGACCTGTCCTTTAAGTCTCTGCTGAAAAATTTGAGTTCCACTCTTTCTCTCCAGACTACAGACATCGATCCTGGGAAATTAAGACTCCAATACCTTCATGCCCCAGAGATCCCTACGGATTTGACTCCTCCGGTTCAGCCTTCCTTCAAGATGCTGTCTCAAATGGTATGGAATAATCCTGCTCTCACCCCTTCGGTTGAAATATTCAGCCCCAAGGATCGTCCCATTTTGGCATCTCAAGCCTGCGGGATCTTATTGTAGTCCTGGCAGAGAATGATAAGGTCGTTCTTCCTCAAACTACTACAGCTCGACCTATTAACAAAGAATCTCGTAAGATAGACACCTTAGGTAAGAGAGTCTTTGCTGCTTCTACCCTAAGTATGCGTGTGCCAGTTACCAGGGCTATTTCTCCCAGTATGAGTGTATCCTGTGGCATTCTATCAAGCAGATGGTTGAAGCTCTACCAGAATCTGATACAAAGCCAGAGCATCTTCAAACCATTACCAGAGGTATCGAATCTAATAACCAGCAGGTTAAAGCAGCCATGGATACTTTCGACACTGATTCCGTTCAAGCGGCTGCTGGTATTTGTACCCGCCATCATTCCTAGCTGCGCGCCAGGCTTCGATGACGCATAACAGCAAAGCAAATAAGCGTTGCCCTTTGATGGTGCATATCTTTTGGTCCTCAGGTAGAACAAGCTCTAGAAGCTACACAAAAGACTAGGTCAGCCATTAAGTTAGCTGACCCCTCCTGTCCCCTCTCAGGGAATGTCAATAAGCGTCAGTTTCATAATCGTCAGTCCTTTGAGGCAGAGGCAGAGGAGGTTTCCATAAAACCAACCTGCCCAACCTCAAAAGAAGACACAACAGAAAGCGCAAGGGCCCAAAGCGCCAGCGCCACCTTATGAGTTGCTGGCCCAAGTCCCATCTCAGCTGCCTGAGGTGGACTTTTCCTCTCCAGTGGAGGTCATCTGATGCACTTCTACAACCAGTGAAGTCCATAACCTCAGAAAAATGGGTCCCTGGATAATTCACGATGGGTATTCACTCAATCTTGTGGACCTCCCCGGATCGTCCCCCAAACGGCAGCCCAGGCTGTCAACCTTCAGTCAGACCTTCTCACCGCCAAGATTCAGGGCCTTCTGAACAACAGGGCAGTAAGTAAGTGCGCTGCATCAACGGAACACAGGGTTCTATTCCCATTACTTTCTGGTTCCAAAAGTCCGGGGCATACGCCCATTTTGGATCTCAGAAAGCTAAACAAATTCTCCCCAAGGAGAAATTCAAATGATTTCTCTGGGAACCTTGTTACCTTTGCTTCATCAACATGACTGGCTAGCCTCCTAGACATCCAGGTTGCTTACCAGCACATTTCTATTCACCGAGGCATCACAAATTCCTGAGGTCTGTGGCTCTGGGACAACATCATCAGTTCAGAGTCCTGCCCTTTGGGCTATCCTCGGTGCCACAGGTTTTTACAAAGTGTTGTGCAGTTCTGTAGCACACCTCAGAAAGGTCAGGATACAGGTGTTCCCTTATCTGGACGATTGGCTTCTGGCAAGCCCTTCCAGGCAGGGAACTCTGGACGCCGTAGAGATGACCTCTCGCTCTACGTCCATGGGAGTTCTGCTGAACCTCAAGAAATCGCAGTTGCAGCCCTCCCAGGGGCTCCTTTATAGGGACTCTTCTGGACACCTCCTGTGCGGAAGGCTTTTCTTCCAGAAGACAGAAGGAACGATATCCTTCAAATGGCCCATCACATCGGGAAAACAACTCAGTCCCAGCTCTCTCGATGCAACAGATGCTGGCCTCATGGCATCCTCAGTGTTCACTGTACCCCTAGCACGTCTGCACATGAGAACCACTCAGTGGATGCTCAGTACTCAGTGGTCCCCAACCACTCACCCACAGTCCTATCCATCAAAGTGACAGAACCTTTAAAGAGGTCATTCACCTGGTGGTCTCAAGAGAGCAATCTTCTGGAAGGGTATTCCTTTGCTCCTTTGGACCATCAGATCTCCATCACCACAGAGCGTCCCTAATGGGGTGGGAGCTCATTGTCAGGCTCTCCACACTCAAGGTACGTGGACTCGGGTTGAGTCCCAGCTCACATAAATGTCTCAGAAATGAGAGCCGCCCTTATATGCGGTCCGAGCGTTGAAGGACATTCTCTGTCACAAAAACGTTCTCCTTCAAATGGACAACAAAGCGTGATGTATTACATCAACAAGCAGCGCGGTGCTCATTCTTACCCCTTATGCAGGAAGTGATGAAGGTATGTGAACGGTGCTGGAGCACAAGGCTCTAATGCAAGTGGTCTACCTACGGGAATGCAAAACGAACTGGCAGACCATCTCAGCAGAACAGGGACAGATCCTCACGAGTGGTCTCTCGACTCAACCATAGTTCAGTCACTATTCAAAGAGTGGGAACTCCAGACCTGGACCTTTTGCATCCCACCCAACAGCAAAACTGCCTCTCTTCTGCTCCTGAATTCCAGGGCCTGGCATTTTCTGTCAGGATGCATTCAGTCTGCGGTGGACAAACGCTTTCTTTATGCCTTTCCACCTCTTCCTCTAATTCAGAGGGTGCTCCTCAAGTTCGAATCCCAGGGGGACAAGATGATACTCATTGCTCCCTTCTGGCCTCGGCAGCTGTGGATCTTACTTTGAGATACAGCTCTGCAGCAGGTAACACTATTAGGACTGAAACGGCAGTGTCAGGACCCCACGGAAATCTTCTAGCTAGCAGTCTTCAGCGGAGACCACCCCCGGCATGGTCGGCCAGATTCCCCAGTTCTTTCCCACCGTCGACTTGCATGTCTCGACCTTCGGCTCGTTTCTTAGCGCTGACGCTCGTTAAGTTCTTCCTTCGGGAAAAAAGTTCCTTTTTGGCTCAGTTGCTGTCTGATGTCCTCTCAACCTCCGTTGAAGGCCATCCTCCGAAGTGCACCTGTGGGAAGCAAATCCTGTTCAAGGATCGAATTGACCTGCGTCTGGTGCCTAGGCCCAGACCACAACACCAGTCCTGCTCCTTCTGTCAGGGTTCAACAGCGGACCCGGATCCGTCACCAGAAGGCCCTTCAGGCGTCCTGCTCGAAGAGAAAATCAAAGCCATGGACGCAGCCTCCAAGGGGAATCTTCAGAGAAGTCCGGAGACACCCGAAAGCACAGGAGAGAGTTAGACTGAGTCCCATCTAGGGTCTCTGACCTCGTAGCTCCGCTCCGGTCTGACCGCCTCCCTTCCCGGACCTGCTCGGCCACCGCAGCGGTGAAGACCCCTTCGGTTCCTTTTTCTGCCTCTCAGGCCAAGACCTCCAGGCCTTCCTCATCCTCAGCTTCTAAGGCCCTGTCTCAGGTCGGGGACCGCCATCACAAGTCTGGTTCCGCCGTTCGGAACCCGACATCAGGTCTGTCTCTCTGCCTCCTCCTCCCCAGCAGAAGACCAAAGAACTTACCTCCTTGAAGAAGTCGTCGGACCCGGACGCCAGCTGCATCCGGCCCCGACCATACACCATAGGTCCCAGGAACCGCCGACTGCCAGGCGCCCATTGCAGGTTAGGCCTACAACTTCTGGGGCGCCGGCCGAGGACCGGCGTCCGTACCCACCGAGAAGAGGACACGACGCCTCACCGACGCGGTCAGGAGACGAGTTACGGAGGAGGAGGAGGAGTTGACCCAGCCCGAGGACCAGACAGGCGAACCGGTCCTGTCGCCACCCCCCAGGGAACCCCGCCGGAACCTGAGGCCCCTGGGGAGCGACGACGGAACCCGACGACCGCCATCGGCGCCCGGGTCCGGCTGTCGCCCTCAGCATATCCGAGGTCAAGGAGTTGTTTACTTACTGGTGGGACACCATAAAAGGGATATGGTTCCCACACCTACTCCTCCTCCACCCGCGATCCCACCGGCCCCGCACCCACTCCACTAGGGTTGCAGACTGAGTACCTTCTCCCAGGAGCAAGGAAATGGAGACCTCCATCCAGATCTTCTGGATCACCCAGCCCCAAGAGATCCAGAGGCGTCATTCGCGTCGACGGAGGACACGGGTTTGGACTTCTTGGATGAATCCAGATCCCCTCTCTGATCACCGTCCCTTCTCCGGATCCACGTTGAGCTTCTAAGGTCTCCTCCGGATGACCCATCATGCTCAGAGATCATGAGGCATATCCAGGAGAAACATGGGCTGGGACGCTGAGGAACTCGACCCTAGAGGTTACGCCTCATCGGGTATCTTTGGCTGAAAGACCCTAAGCCTGTGGTGGTACCACCCTTGGTGGACACTTTCGTGGATGTCACCAAGGCAGCGTGGAAGCGTCCGCACTCACTTCGGCGATGCAAAGAAAGCTGACCGCCTGTACAAGGCCCTAAGGAGGACAAGTCACTTGGCTTCACATCCTCTGGCCGATTCTCTGGTCATCACAGCCTCTCATGACTGGTCCCAGAGGCGCAACATTTGAGCACCCTGCCACCGACCCAGAGTCCAAACAGCTGGGCGCTATGGACAGGCGCACGTATGCTTCTGCTACTTGCGCCATCAGATTCTAAACTACTTGACCCACATGGTACAATTCCAAAATGCCTTATGGGAGCAGGGACTGGATCTGGCGGACAAGGTGCCAGAAGGTGAGCAGAAGGAGGAGATGTTGCAGCTCCTCCGTATGGGTTTGGACGTGGGAAACCAGGTGCTGCGAGCGCTCACGATTCCCAGGACTCCTCGGCAAGAGAGGCAGCTTCAGGAGTATGCCTCGAGGCACTCATGGCTCCGTGTCTCGGATTCACCCGGACATCCAGAAAACATCCTGGACGCCTCTTTGATGGAGAGTTCTTTTGGTGAATCCTCTGAGAGGTTTTCACCAAACTCCAAGAGGCCGGAGGCGGTGAGGTCGTCCAGGCAAGTACCGACCCAGGCTTAGTTCCTTAGGGAACCAAAGCCGTTTTCAGTGGCGACTGAGACAGCAGTCCCGCCAGCCCACAACAGAGGGCTCCTTTTCTGAGAGCCCAGGAAAGTTGTCCACAGGCAGAAGTCAGCGTCCAGCTAAGCGGCTCAGCCCGTGGGTCCCTCCACCACCACAGCATGACTCCTTCCGGCCCCCACCCCTCAAGATCAACGGGACATCAAGGTCGGGGCCGCATTGCTGAACTACCTGCCAGGGTGGCAGTCTATAACCACCGACAGGTGGGTACTTCAGTTAGTCGAAAGATGCCACTTTATAGAATTCGTGGACAAGCCACCCACAAGGCCTCCTCTGCTCTCCGTTACTCAGGTCAGCACAAATTGCTTATCAGGCAAGAAATACTTGCACTCCTGCAAAAGAAAGCAGTGAAGTATGTTCCAGAGAGCCAGATAGGATCCGGTACTATTCCCACTTCTTTCTGGTTCCAAAAAACAGGGACCTCCGTCCAATCTTGGACCTCAGTGACCTCAATATGTTGAGTCGCCTACAAAGCGATTTAGCATGGTGACCCTTCAGGTCTCATCCCCATGCTAAAGAAGGACGTCTTAGCGTCCCTAGACATGCAGGCGCCTACCTGCATATTTCAGTGGCTCAAGCGCACAGGAGATTCTCTACTTCGAGTTTCTCAGCCACCACTTTCAGTTCCGAGCTCTTCCGTCGGACTGTCATCGCCCCAGGGTCTTTACCAAGTGCACGGCAGTCGTGGCAGCATCTTTAAGGAGACAGGGCCACTACGTGTTCCCGTATCTGGATGACTGGCTTCTCATGGCCGCCTCCAAAGAGGCGTTGTTGCTGGCTATCCAGAGCACCCAGGTTCTGTTCCAGTCTCTGGGCATCCTCATCAACCACGAGAGTCTCTCCTCAGCCGTCCCAGAAGCTGCAGTTGATAGGCGCAGTTCTGGACACTGTCCAAGGAAAACATTTCTTCCCGATGAAAGAGCGGAACGCACTCAGATCCCTCATCAGGATCTCTCTCGCTAAGAAGACTGCCTCTGCCAGGCTGGTCCTTCGCTTGCTTGGTCACATGGCTGTGGCCATTCCAACCGCCCTTTGGCAAGGCTTCACATGCGGGTAACTCAGTGGATGCTCAAGGTGCAGTGGGACCAAGGCAAGACCCATCGACAGCGGTCAGAATCCGACGCCGTGATTCAGGACTGGCAATGATGGCTAGATCCAAGGACACTCTCTGCGGGTGTTCCATTTGCAGCGCCCGTCCCTGGAGGTGATTCTTTCCACAGATGCCTCAGGGCTGGGGTGAGGAGCACACCTGAGCAGGGTGAGGTCCCAGGGAATATGGACCCTCAAGAAGCTCACCTCCACATCAACATTCTGGAGATGAGGGCTGTCCTTACGCCTGCAGCCTTTCAGTCAGAAATCCGCCCGAATACTCAGTATGCTTCAAACAGACAATACGGCAGTGATGTATTACCTCAACAAACAGGAGGCGCACCTCTTACCCCTTGCGGGAAGCGATGAGAGTGTGGGATTGGAGGCGCTGTTGAGCCTGAGCAAGATGGCTGCTAATACTGCTCTGACAACCTCACATATTAAAACTCCCAAAACTGAGTTAGTTGGGCTATAAATGGCGAAATTTGGCAAGATAACTGTATCGAAGCTCCTGTTACAGGATGGGAAATCCCCAGAAAGATCGTAACCACCCAGCTGGAATGAAAGGAAAAATGCTCAGACTACCTCCTCCATGCGGTCGAGCGCCACTCCACAGGCCTCAGACTTGGAGAGTGCAGGTGAAGAAACTTTGCAATCTCTGGGTCAGAAAATAAATCGCTTGATAACATCAGTATCCTCTCTTGCAGAAAATGGATAGTATAGCAAATCGGTGACCAATTTAGAAACCTTATGGAACTGGTAACAACTGAATCCCTAGAGGCAAAAAAGCACTCAGGCACGCTATAGGGATCAGCACTACACTGTGAAAAAAACAGCCATCTCCGTATGAGGCTAGAGACATTGGAGAACCAAGTTAGAACCTCAGATATTCAGTTTTGGGCTTTCCGGAGGGATGTGAAGGAGACTAGCTAGCTAGCTATATTTTACAGGACTGGCTGATACAACAACTTGGGCAAGAAGTTAAAGATCAAGCTAAAAGTATCAGGAAAGCCTACTGGATAGCCAGACGAGGGAACATGGATAATTTGGAGGCTCCTCATTGCGTTCTGGTGGTGACAGATGGGGTGGCTTTGAGAGATTACCTCCTAGCCATGGCAAGGCAGAAAAAACGCTGTTATGTGAGGGAGCCAATTAAGGTCTTTCCAGACATCAGCTACACTACTGAGACAGAGGCGCAAGTATTTGATGGTGCTAGGCCTCCTGAGAGAAGCGGCATACAGCACAGTATTTTATTCCCAGCTCGACTGCAGATTGTTCTACACGGGAAATTTTTGTCTTTCGGACCAGAAGAAGTAGGCCGCTGGATTCAGAAGCAGGTTCCGAGGAGAAGACAATCGAGAGACCAGGCGGAGATTCATCGGAGGAGGACGAGCCATGAAGGAAGGAAGGAAGAGGTTT
This sequence comes from Neoceratodus forsteri, assembly GCA_016271365.2. Taxonomy (NCBI): domain Eukaryota; kingdom Metazoa; phylum Chordata; order Ceratodontiformes; family Ceratodontidae; genus Neoceratodus; species Neoceratodus forsteri. The sequence continues at coordinate 1,103,771,926 of CM028133.1, read as the reverse complement.
CTGACCAGTTTGGAGAAGGAACTCGCCCATTTATTTAGAGAGACTGTATTGTTTTATCCTCCGGGACTTTGCGTGAGTAAACGTATGGGAGGTCAAGTGGATTGCAGAATCAATGATATTTACTTTGGGTTTTATTTCTATTATTTGAATTCACCTCAAAAACTCTAATTACTGAGGGAGAACTTTTGTGGTTGTTAAATGGGCATATTCTACCTTTGCTATATAGGAATTCAAGCCAAATGTGTTAATTAAAAATAAAAATCTTTGAAGAGCAGTATTAATACATGGGTTTTAGCACCATAAGTGTGCTCCTTTAAAGTTTTTGGCATGAATTTTATTACCCTCTTAGGAGGGGAAAGGGCACAGGTTTTATCCTTTGAACGTTAGTTTGATTTTTTCATGCTGCTCATGGGCTCTTCAAACAGCATATGAAGGAAAAGTGGACTTTTAAGAATAAATAGCTTGTTTGTACTCCCCATGATGTATCTTAAGCAGTAGACAAAGTAATATGCTTTGAAATGTGAGGAGTGGCGCCTCAGTGTGTTTTAAATTATTTACATGTGAAATGTCTCTGCTGGAAAATTACAGCTTGCTGTTTATAATAAAACAAATATAAAGTTTAAAAAAAAAAAAGAGTGTGGATTGGTAATCCAACGGCGTGAGCCTAATTGCAGTTCACATTTCGGAGTGGACAACACTCATGAGATCGGCCTGAATCGCTTCCCAGGCCAGGGTCCACGAGTGGGAACTTCTTCAAGGGGTAGCAGAGGATCTGTTTCTTCGATGGGGCACTCCAGGCTGGACTTATTCCTTCCCCATCCAATGCAAAACTGCCCAATTTCTGCTCGCTAGATCCAGAGCCTGGTGTTTTTGGCGAGAGCGTGTTGTCCCTCTCCTGGCGGACAGATTCCTCTACGCTTTCCCTCCCTCCCTTCCTGTTGATCCAGAGAGTCCTTCTCAAACTCGCAGGGAGCATGCAACAATGATCCTGGTAGCCCCTCTGGCCCAGGCAGATCTGGTTCCCCATGCTGACGCAGCTGTCCCGGGAACCTCCAGTTCCGTTGCCTTTCAACTCCCATCTCTTGTCTCAGGAGGAGGGTTCACTAGTCCACCCGGACTTACGCTCACTGAACCTGCATGCATGGCTCCTAGAGACATAGCCATTATGCGACACGGGGTCTCGCCAAGAGGTGGCGGAAGTTCTTTCATGACCAGAACCGGCAATGCATGCGACGTATGCCATGAAATGGCCTGTTTTGCTTGTGGTCGCATGACGTCTCTTCCCAGGATGCCCTGTGAAAGTGGTGCTGGAATATCTGCTTTCCTATTCCATTCGGGTCGCCTACTCCTCTATCAAAGTGCACTTATATGCGATTCCAGCTACTACCTCGTGGACAGCACACAGTGGCACAGCTTGATGCCTCCCGAGACTTCCTGAGAGGGGTGTTACACCTAGGCCACCCATCAAGGATCCCGCTCTCCTGGGAACTACTCTTTGTCCTGGAACAACTCACGCTTCCCCATTTGAACTGCAGATTGTGAGCTGCGTTTTCTGTCGTGAAAACGTTATTTTTAGTTGCTGTCACGCCAGCAAGGAGAGTTTCCGAGCTTCACGCCTCATGTACAAGGAGCCTCATTTAATTTTCCACCAGGACAGAGTGTCTCTGAGGACGAATCCTAAATTCCTGCCTAAGGTGGTCTCTGCCATCACTCTCAATCAGGACATTGACCTGTCTGTTTATTTCGTAAGTATTCTAATAGAGGAAAGGCGTTGCTTCACACCCTGGATGTTCACCCTCCTTAAGGTACTACCTGAATAGAACTAAACAGCTTCGTAAATCGAGCAACTATTCGTTCCTTCACTGACAGAATGATGGGCCACCCAGTCTCAAAGCAGACCCTTTCCCGCTGGCTTGTCCAGTGTATTGCATTTTGCTATAACAGCAAACAGAAGCCCTCACAGGCTCAGTCCGAGCCATTCGACCAGAGGTGTGGCTACTTCTTTGCAGCACTGCATAATGTCTCCACTGCCATCTGTGCTGCAGCTACTTGGAGCTCTGTGCACACATTCATTAGGCACTATAGCCTGGATATTGCATCAGCGGAGGCGTTTCGCCTGGCGTTTCACAGGGTCTCCTGTCCTAGAGTCAGGACTTGTTTAAGAATCTCTCCTAATTCTCCTCCCAGAATGCTTACAGGCGCTATTGCTTGGGAATCAGTCTTAATGGTGTTACCTGCTGCAAGAGCTGTATCTCGAAGTAAGATAGTACAGTTCTGTAAGAACTTACCATAACAGTAGATCTTGAGAACAGCTCTTGCAGCGAGCTATCCTCCACCATTCCCCTTGGAGGAGGTATAGCTACCAAGTCTCGGCAGGGCTTACCCCTTCTTTTCTTCCGATGGTGGATCCTCGGTCTCCCATTCTGATGCCATCCTGCGGCCAGGAGTATCCGGCAGGAGAACTGGGAATCTAGGGACTCATCTCCTTATGTACTAGTATCTGACGCCGGGGGCGGACTGGACGTTGAGGCGGGTCCCTCGAAGACTGCTAGCTAGAAGATTTCTCTGGGGTCCTGATGCCTGCTGGCTTCAGTCCTAATGGTGTTACCTGCTGCAAGAGCTGTTCTTGAAGATCTACTGTTACGTAAGTTCTTACATAACTGTACTTTTCCACTACTCAACAATATGTTGGCAGTTCCTCCGAGACCACTTCCCTGCAGATGAACCTTTTGACTCGGGGACCGTGGTCCTCCCAACCCTGAGATCGCTGCCTTCAGCTTTGCTCCTGAAGAGGTAGAAGTAAACCGGTTCAATGTCTCTCGAAGGGTTTCAGATATTCTTCTGGTTGCGGGAAGCCAGCCACTCGAAAACTTACACAGCCAAGTGGAAGTTTTCACTCTGGTGTGCAAAGTCCTCTTTGAATCCCTTTTCCTGCCCACCAGATAAGATCTTCCTGGACATAAGTCTCCACCACTCATTCACACTATTGGGATCTGCGCCGGAGGCACTAGGACCCATCGGGAGCAAACATTTTGCTGGAGAGTGGGCCAGAGATGGCACCACGAGCCCTAGCTCATGCAGTAACGACTATCTCGGCGTCGACCTCCAAATCGCCAGTTCTTTTTTCCTACTGCCGCGCGCCCAGACGCCGCCGCTTGTCGGAAGTCAAACTTCAAACTAGCAGCATAGTTTTCAGTTTTATTATTTTGTAGTATTATCTCGATACAAGTATCACTTAAGTTTATTCTAATTTTAAATAAATACAATAAAGAAGTCTCAGCCTACTTTGTGGAGTCAACCATGAGCAGGTCAAGTGATGGTAGGGAGACTTAGCATGTGAAAGCTGTTCAGTCAGTCGGGCTGGGTCGGTCCGCCGCCTTCTCCAGAGGGGGTCCTGACAACGGTCAGTCCAACGCCTAGGGGGATGGACGGTCCCCGTGGAACCATAAAATAAACGGTCGCATTCTCTGCACCATTCGGCCTCGAACTCTACTTGACCCACAGGTCCTAAAAGAGAGGCATCACTCGGGGTCGCCCTCTGATATGTCTGCGGCGTAGGCGGCTCGGTTATCAGGGCTAGTTGCCAGTCCCCTTCGAGTCTCCAACATCTGCTTCTGGAAGCCGCGTGTTTCGACATCGAGCCCCACCCCGCCCACAGGTAGGTCTTCAGATGAGCAGTTTCATCACTGGGCCTCTTATGGAGCAATGGGCTTGGAGGTTGGTCCGACTGCCTGGCTCGGTCACTCGTGGGCCTCAGGCTCTTTAGGCGACCAGGTAGGGTGGTTGGATTTTTCCTGAGTCGCGGCACCTTCTTTGGTGCCGTCAACTCAATCTAGGTGTTTCCCCCTCACATGGCTGCGGCGCGGGGGCCACACCGATGCCTTTATCTCCTGCTCTATTCCTTCAAAACCTGTTTTCGAGGTCCTGGGGTGTTTTAGCGCCACAAAGCGTCCTTGGCGTTTTATTGCTTCTTGGCACCGTGGCTTCTCGGCACCATCATCGGCACCATGCAGCTTCGGCACCATGCGGCCTCTTGGCGCCGTGCTTCGATCTCGGCGCGCGGTGTTCCTCAGCGCCCGTCTCGATTCCGTGCACCTTCTCGGCGCCGAGCTCTCAGACACCTTCTTTCACTTGTTTCCTTCTTCTCTTCTATTTTCACTCCTTTCCTGTCCATACAGTCCCTCCTGGACTGTCAGGAGATGACGTTGAGCCTGACCCAGACCTTGGTTGGGTGATGAAGTGGACGAAGCAGGATCTTTTACTGCTACAGAGCCTGTGGTCGAGGACCTGTCCTTTAAGTCTCTGTGAAAGAATCCGAGCTCACACTTTCTCTCAGACTACAGACATCGATCCTGGGAAGCTGTTAAGACTCAATACCTTCATGCTTGAGGATCCCTATGGATTTGACTCCTCCGATTCAACCTTCCTTGAGCAGCTGTCTCAAATGGTATGGAATAATCCTGCTCTCACCCCTTCAGTGGCTAAATCTATTGATAAAAATACTCAGCCCCAAGGATTGTCCCATCTTGGCATCTCAAGCCTTCGGGATCCTATTGTAGTCCTGGCAGAGAATGATAAGGTCGTTCTTCCTCAAACTACTACAGCTCGACCTATTAACAAAGAGTCTAGTAAAATAGACATTAGGTAAGAGAATCTTTGCTGCATCCACTCTAAGTATGCGTATTGCCAGTTACCAGGGCTATTTTCCCAGTATGAGTATATCCTGTGGCATTCTATCAAGCAAATGGTTGAAGCTCTTCGGACTCGGACTGAAGCCAGAGCTTCTTCAAACCATTACCAGAGGTATTGAATCAATAACCAGCAGGTCAAAGCAGCCATGGATGCTTTGACACTGCTTCTTTATTCAACAGCTGCTGGTATTTGTACTCGCTGTCATTCCTGGCTGCGTGCTTGACTTCACGAATGATTGCAACAGAGGTGATGGCGTTGCCCTTTAATGGCTCATATCTTTTCGGTCCTCAGGTAGAGCAAGCTCTAGAAGCTACACAAAGACTAGGTCAGCCATTAAGTTGGCTCGACACCCTCCTGCCCCCTCTCGGGGCATGTCGATAAACGTCAGTTTCATAATAATCAGTCCTTTGGGGCAGAGGAAGTTTCCATAAGAACCAACCTCAAAAGAAGGCGCAACAGAAGCGCAAGGCCCAAAGCGCCCAGCACTGCCTTATGAGTTGCCGCCCAAGTCCCATCTCAACTGCCGAGGTGGGCTTTTCCTCTCGGTGGGAGGTCGTCTGATGCACTTCTACAGCCAGTGAAGTCCATAACCTCAGACAAATGGGTCCTTCAGATAATTCGCGAGGTATTCACTCAGTTTCGGAGACCCTCCGGATCGTCCTCCCCAACGGCAGCCCAGGCTGTCAACCCTTCAGTCAGACCTTCCATAAGATTCAGGGCCTTCTGAACAACAGGGCAGTAGAGGTAGTGCCTCTGCATCAGCGGAACTCGGGGTTCTTCCCACTACTTTCTGGTTCCAAAAAGTCCGGGGAATGCACCCATTCTAGACCTCAGAAAGCTTAACAAATTTCTCCCTGGAGAAATTCAAATGATTTCTCTGGGAACCCTGTTACCCTTGCTTCATCAACATGACTGGCTAGCCTCCCTGGACATGCAGGACGCTTACCAGCACGCTACATTGGAGAGAACAGATCAGTTACAGCTCTCTCGATGCAACATATGTTTAGGCCTCATGGCATCTTCAGTGTTCACTGTACCCCTAGCACGGCTGCATGAGAACCACCCAGTGGATGCTCAGTGGTCCTCAACCACTCACCCAGGCTTATCCCATCAAGGTGACAGAACCCTTACAGAGGTCTCTCACCTGGTGGTCTCAAGAAAAATCTCCTGGAGGATTTCCCTTTGCTCCTCTGGATCATCAGATCTCCATTACCACGGACGCATCGCTTTTGGGGTGGGAGCTCACTGTCACGCTCTCCACACTCAAGGTTTGTGGACTCAACTCGAGTCCCAGCTTCACATAAATGTCCTGAGATGAGCCGTCCTTTATGCGGTCCGGCGTTGAAGGACATTCTCTGTCACAAGAACATTCTCCTTCAAACGGACAACAAAGTGGTGATGTACTACATCAACAAGCAGGCGGTGCTCACTCTTACCCCTTATGCAGGGAAGCGATGAGGTGTGGGAGTGGTGCTTGAACACAAAGCTCTAATTCAAGTGGTCTACCTGCCAGGTGTACAAAGCGACTTAGCAGATCACCTCAGCAGAGCGGAAGCAGACCCTCACAGTGGTCTCTCGATCCAGCCGTAGCTCGGTCACTGTTGAAGAGTGGGGACTCCAGACCTGGACCTTTTGCATCCCACTCAGCATAAAACTCCTCTCTTCTGCTCCAGAAATCCAGGGCCTGGCATTTTCTGTCAGGATCGTTCAGGCTGCTGTGGACAAAGCGCTTTCTTACGCCTTTCCACCTCTTCCTCTAATTCAGAGAGTACTCCTCAAGTTCGAGTCCCAGGGGAGCAAGATGATTCTCATTGCTCCTTTTGGCCTTGACAACTATTGTTTCCACTACTCAACAATATGTTGGCAGTTCCTCCGAGACCACTCCACCTGCAGATGAACCTTTTGACTCAGGGTCCGGTGGCCCATCCAACCTGAGATCGCTTCACCTTCGCTCCTGAAGAGGCAGAAGTGAACTGGTTCAATGTCTCTCAAGAGTTTCAGATATTCTTCTGGCTGCTCGGAAGCCAGCCACTGAAAACTTACACAGCCAAGTGGAGCGTTTTAGCTCTGGTGTACAAAGTCCTCTTTGAATCCCTTTTCCTGTCCACCAGATAAGGTTTTGGAGTACCTTTTGGACCTCTCAAATTCAGGTCTACAGTACTCTACTGTCAAGGTTCACCATAGTGCCATTTCAGCGTATCATGAGCAGTTCTTTCCTTGTCTCTGGCTCAGTTACCTATGGTTAAGAGATTTCGTAAAGGAATTCTGCATACCAGACCTCCTGTAAGACGTCCAGTTGCAGCCTGGGACATTAACCTTGTGCTAGACATGCTCACTCAGAAACCTTTCAACCTCTGGCTACCTGTCAGCTAAAATTTCTCACCTGGAAGACTGCCTTCCTAGTGGCCATTACACCTCAGCCTGTAGGGTCTCTGAGATACATGCCCTGGTCACTGACCCTCCATTATACTGTGTTCCATAAGGACAAAGTAGTTCTTGTACTCATCCTAAATTTCTTCCTAAGGTTGTCTCAGACTTTCATCTAAACCAACCTTTGGTCCTTCCCTCTTACTGCGGACTTCCAAAATGAAGGAGAACTCTCTTCATTCTTTGGATGTTAAGAGGGCCTTGCGTTTCTATTTAGATAGAACCAAGAATTTCATGAGCCCAACAACTTTTCGTTTCCTTCAGTGAGACCGGTTGGGTCAACCTGTAGCTATCAGATGTATCTCATCATGGCTAGTGGCATGCCTTCGACACTGTTACTCCATGGCACAGGTTAAATTGGAAGGTAGGGCTCGCTCACTCTACCAGAGCCGGTCACGGCATCCCTAGCGGAAATTCGCAACGCCTAGTGCAGACATCTGCAATGCCGCCACCTGAGCGCTCGTGCATACTGCTAAAACATTATGCACTGGATGTTCATGCCAAACGACATTCCTCCTTCTGCAGAACCATCCTTAATGGACTTCTGTCCTAGAAATGTGAGCTCTTGATCTATCCTGCCATCCTCTCCGGGATTATTAGCTCGGTACTCTCCAATAGTGTGAATGAGTGGTGGAGACTTATGTCCAGGAAGATATGAAAATTATGTACCTACTGTAATTCTTGATCTTCTTGGACGAGTCTCCACCACTCATTCCATGCCCACCTCCATCCCCGAAGCTCACTGCTGTGTTGGTCTTCTACCTCAAATCTTTAGGCCGTGAAGACTTCTTTATCGACCCTTCTTACACGGTCGCCCGGACTATCTTATGTCCGTTTTTAGGTTAGTTACGCTGCACCTCCTTGGTAAAAAGGTACTGAGGCAGTTGGAGGGTCGGCCGAGATAGTAGTTACCGCATGAGCTAGGACTCGCGGCACTGCCTCGCTGGGCGCTATCTCTGGCACCGACCCTCCAGCAAAAGTTTGCTCCCGATGGGTCCTAGTGCCTCCAAGTAGATCCCAATAGTGTGAATGAGTGGTGGAGACTCGTCAAGATCATCAAGAATTACGGTAGATCGTAATTTTCATATTTTGGAGTACCTCTTGGACCTCTCAAATTCAGGTCTGCAGTACTCTACAGTCAAAGTTCACCTTAGTGCCGTTTCAGCATATCATGAGCGTTTTTCCTTAACACTGGCTCGGTTACCTGTGGTTAAGAGATTTCTAAAGGAATTCTGCATACCAGACCTCCTACAAGACGTCCAGTTGCAGCCTGGGACATTAATCTTGTGCTAGACATGCTCACTCAGAAACCTTTCGAACCTCTGGCTACCTGTGAGCTAAAATTTCTCACCTGGAAGACTGCCTTCCTAGTGGCCATTACCTCAGCCATGGGTCTCAGACCCTCCGTATACTGTGTTCCATAGGGACAAAGTAGTTCTTCGTACTCATCATAAATTCCTTCCCTCTTACTTTTGCAGACTTCAAAATGAAGGAATGATCTCTTCATTCTTTGGATGTTAAAAGAGCCTTGCATTTCTATCTAGATAGAGCCAAGGACTTTCGCGAAAGCCCAGCAACTGTTCGTTTTCTTCAGCGAGACCTGCCAGCAATCTGTCGCTATCAGATGTATCTCAGCATGGCTAGTGGCATGCCTTCACCACTGCTATTCCATGGCGCAGGTTAAGTTGCAGGGTAGGGTTTATGCTCACTCTACTAGAGCGGTCGTGGCATCCCTAGCTGAAATTTGCAACATGCCTATTGCAGATATTTGCAACTGCCACCTGGAGCTCAGTACATACTTAAGTTAAACATTATGCACTGGATGTCCATGCCAGACAACATTCTTCCTTTGGCAGAGCCATCCTTAATGGACTTCTGTCCTAGAAACATGAGCTCTTGGTCTCTGCCGCCCTCTCGGGGGATTATTAGCTCAGTACTCTCCCAATAGTGTGAATGGTGGTGAGACTTATGTCCAGGAAGATATGAAAATTATGTACCTACTGTAATTTTGATCTTCTTGGATGAGTCTCCACCACTCATTCACACGCCTACCTCCGCTCCCGAGCTCACCTTCTGTTGTTGGTCTTCACTCCTCAAACCTTTAGGCTGTGAAGACTTCTTTGTTGACCCCTTCTTATACGGGTCGCCAGGACTATCTTATGTCCGGTTTTTAGGTTAGACTACCCTTCTAGGTTAGTTACGCTATGCCTCCTTGGTAAAAAGGTACTGAGGTGGTTGGAGGTCGGCTGAGATAGTCATTACCGTGCAGAGCTGAGGCTCATGGTGCCGTTCCTTGCGGCTTCATCTCTGGCGCCCGACCCTCCAGCAAAAGTTTGCTCCCGATGGGTCCTAGTGCCTCGGCGCGAGATCCCAGTAGTGTGAATGAGTGGTGGAGAGTCGTCCAAGAAGATCAAGAATTACGGTAGGTACGTAATTTTCATATTTGCTTCATGTGATGGAAACAGTCATGTGCAGTAGCATCCATATCCCTTCAGCTGAATTACTTTGACATAAAAGGGAAGGAAGAGCTAGAAGTTGGTTGAAGGGCTGTAAATCTGGCCTTCCCAAAGATGGTTGGGCTTTGTTATCCTTAAAACTTTATACAACACTCTTAATGTTCATAACATGAAACTTTAAAACAACTATATGGCACATACTTCTCCCCCCACACACTTATACCCAATCTAGGTACAGCGTTTCCAATATCCAGCTATATTGTTTGATGTATGTTGTATTTTCATATTTTACTAACTCATTCTCCTACTAGAGGAGGAAATAAAAGCACCAAGAATGGGATTGCTAATGTAGGAGGTTCGGATCTCGGCCACATGGCTGTAATACATTTCAGGCCACCACCCTTAACATTTGTCCCAGTTCTACTACTTTTCGCTTTTTTCGAGGAAAGTGTTGGGAGGTCCAATACCAGATCCTGGAAGAGAAAGGGAGGGAAAACCAGCATCGATGTCACGACCGTATGTATCTGCTTCGGAACTGGGTTAATTTGGTGCAACCCAAGAAAATATGGTAATGTTGCTATGGGTGTGCCACAGAGGCCAACAAGCCTGAGATATCTGAGGGAGTAGTGGTGTGTAATTACGTGCGTTCTGAAAAATCGGGCTATACCTTTCCAATTATATTCCCTCCACCCTGACGAGGATGTAACCTGCCATCCTCTTTTGAATTCATGGGCCCAACTGGCCCTTGGTATCCTCTCTCCACTCTTCTTCCCATCAGTGCCTGGTTTCTTCCAGGAAAAACACCCAAGGTAGAAAGCAGGACCCATAAAGCATTGTTACATATCGTAGTTTATCCGTAATTTTGATGGAGTCCCACCAATAGTCCTCCAGAGATGTTCTATCCCTGTGTATCTTCTTCAGGTTTTCATAAGTGTTAATAAAGTGCCTAACTTGCAAGTATCTAAAAGTCTTCTATGGAGAGAGAATTTTCCTGAGAGCAGTAAAGGTGTGACATCCCACCCTGTCAAGAAGTTGGGCAAGTGTAGTAAGACCTTTATCCTCCCAATATTTATATCCTGGTCTGTTAGTGTAGGGACAAAGGTTTCTCATGCCTAATGAGGGATAGTGGGCCCAAGGTGTTCGGGGTTTGGGTCGCTCACGAGTTTAAGTATCTTTAAAGAGTGTCTGACCCAGGGGTTAGACATCTGGGACCAAGTTTTTGCACTAATAGAACTTGTGGGAAGGATCCATAATCCTCTCCTCACCAATTCTTCCTCCAAAATATACCATCCCGACTCTCTTCTGTTTGGCCCATGTATATAGCTATGCTCCCTGAGCTGCTAAATAGTAATAATAAAAGTGAGGCAAGCCAAAGACCCTCCTTCCTCAAGACATTCTGGGATTGATTCCTATCCCAAATAAATGTTAACAAAGATTTGTTTAATTTATTCCAGAACCTTTGTGAGATATTGATAAGAGTTTGAAACAAGAACAGAAATCTAGGGAGGATATTCATCTTAATTGTATGGACTCTACTGTAAAGTGTGAGGGGTAGTAATTTACAGCGGCCAGGTCAGCTTGAAGGTTGTTATATAGTTTATCATCATTATTGTGAAAAGTTTGGATGTATCTGCACCTCGAGATATTTAAAGGTGTTTTTCTTGCCCATACAAAGGAAATGCTTCCCTGAACCCCTGGGAGGGGTTCCACTTAACATCATAGCTTCAGACTTCGTTGCATTAATTTTGTACCCTGACATAGAGCCAAATTCTTGCATTGTATTCAACAGATGAGCTAGTGAATGTTGACGTTACTTTTAAGAAAAATAACGAATCATCTGCATAGAGGGCAATCTTCTGTTCTAGGGACATGGATATGTTGTTCATCCACACTGTCTGGCAGGTTCCTTGCCACTTTAAATCTTGCCGGAAGGTCTTCAAGCTAGCTCCTCCCACCCACCGGTGGTAAAACTCTCGGCTCCGCCCCATGACGCCAGATCTTCCTTACTGCTTGAAGCTCAGGTTCCTCCTTAACACTCTGTGTATAGACTGGATCCTAACTTCTGGTTCGCCTAAAATAGTTCTAAAATTCTCAAGACTTTGGTCAAATTACTCCCTCGTGGCTGCGATGGACACATCGACTCCGGATTTCAGGTGCCCATGTGGGTAGATGATGTCCAGGACAGACCTGCACTCCACGGCATCTACTGCCTCGGCCTTGATCACGACCCGCAGGCCTGCGAGTTATGTAGATCGCTTTCAGCCAATGTCCTTGAAAACACGCTACCCGGTTACAGCTTGGGTGCCCCGAGAAGCGCCACCCGCCGTGTAAGTCCAAGGAGGCCCGCTGGCAGTGTCCACGGGCGGTTGGCTCGGGCGGAGCAACCTCGAGCAGATGATCGCCGAGGAGGAGGCGCCCCAGGCCTCATACTCCTCTTTCCTTGGTCGCTGCATTTATCCCGCTGGGATCCACCCACACAGTTTCTTTTAAGGAGCTTTGCCAATCCTTTCCATGAAGGGAGAGGGGCCATCAGGACACTCTTCTCGGTCAAAAAGAAGGACTCGAAGGGTAAGACCCACCATCGACGTTCGTGGGAGGGAGAGGTCCCTTCTCCGGACAGTCGACTTCGTCGAGGCTGGCTTCACGATGTCCCCGCCAGGTCAGCTGGCCGAGACACCCGCCGACGCCGCGAGATTTTCTGACCCATCGGACGGGCTGTCAACTGGTGAAGCCGACAACCCTTCGCCGTCTCCCGGTGGAAACTAAGGACTTGCCTGTGCCTCCTGCGCTGGAGTCCCGGTCAAGGCTCCCGAGCTGAGGAAAGAGCGGTGTCCCCGCCTCCCTGCCAGACCTGCCTCGGAAACACCGAGGGTCTCGGTCTCGGTCCAGCCGATCCGCCAACATCGGCAGTCTCGGTCTCGCACCGAGGAAAGTGGCGGCTCTGCTCGCCCTCATCTTCCTCCTCGGAAGAGGAGAGGCTTCATCGCAAATTGCGTCCGACGCTACAAGGATTTAATGTGGCAGCAGCTCCTTTAGTCTGGGAACAAGCCGACGCTGTCGCCTTCCCCGCCATTAAGTGGTTGTCACCCAAAGGCCGAAACAACCCTCGCGGTGGTCGAGGTCCCCAAGCCTGGGCCAGTTGTTCAGCCAAAACCAGCTACCCCACCGATTGTGGTGGAACTTCCGCCTCCACAACTGAAATCGGGGCGCTGACCAGGACTCTCGGTCGGGTCAGGGTCTGCCCCACCGGTTGTCAGTCACCTCACTCCTGACTGTCCTTGGCAGGTGGAGGGTGGCTGAGGACCCTAGGCAGCTCTTGCAGACTCCTCGGAGTCTGACGACGACTCCTCCCTGTTTTCCAGGCCCCTTACCTGGAGTCCTCGGTGGGGCAGTCGATGGACAGAGCCCATCGCCATTCATGGGTCTCGTTTCAGCTCATCTCGGAGTTCACCAGGATGAAGTTTGAGCCCATATCCAGCGGGCCAAGTATCCCCTCACGGAGATACTGGACCGAGGGGATTCGCCACGGAGGCTTTTACAGTGGCTGAAGCTATTGTTGGCCCAGCCTTGAGCTTTGGCAGCGCCTGGCTTCCTGTCCTGCGCCTTCGACCATGAAGTATACGGTCCCTACCGGTTCTTTGTCCAGTTTTTCAGAGCACCCTCTGTGGAGGGGTTGGTCACCGATAGCATTTTCCGTGTTCCGGGAACGCTAGGGATGTGGATAAGCCCCCAACAAGGAGTCCAAAAAGCTGGACTATGCCGGGCGCAAGGTGTATGCTGCGCCCTTGCTAGGCCTCCACCAGGCCAGCTCAGCCGCGTTGATGGCACACTTCTCCCATGCCCTCATGGGCCCCTGGATGAGGTGATCCCTCATCTCCGGCCAACCTGCAGACCACGGTCAAGCAGGTGCAGGATCAGGAAGGGCGGTTGTAAAACAGCAGCTCCAAAAGGCTCTAGACATTGGAGACTCTTGTGCCCAATAAGTAGCGGCCACAGTGGCCATGCACCGCAGAGCATGGCTGAGGATATCCACCTTCACAGCAGATACCCAGCATAATTGGCAGACGCCCCTCTTGGGACTGACCTGCTCGGCACTGGAGTGGAAGACCACCTCCAGCGGATCAAAAAGTCCAACGCTATCCTGGACTTGGTCACCTCCGCCCAGAAGGACAAGGGCCGTCGTCAGCAACATAAGTCCTTTCGCCCTTCTGCTTGCGGCATGTCCGTCCCAGCAACACCAGCATCAGGGCAGCAGGCCTCCGCTTGGCACCCCAAAGCCAAGCCTGTGGCTTCCTCTAATAGGAAGCAGGGAGGAAAGGCCCAGGAGGTCCCTCGGCTGGCCCCTCCTCCAAGCCTGCCCAGTGATGGGTTGAGGGGTGTCGCCCCAGCCCTCGCTACTCCCCTGGGTTCCCCCTGGGGATGGCTCGCCACTTCCTTTCCACCTGGTCCACTGTCACCACGGACCGCTGGGTGTTGGAGGTGGTAGGAAAGGGCCTGCCTCTGGAGTTCGAGCAGTCCCCGCCTCCTTCCGAGCCGCCACCCCGGGGGCTATGGGGTCTGCAGCCTCTGTCGGCCCGGGCCGAGCCGACATTGCCCTGCTCCCTGAAAAAGGTGACTGTGGAAGGTGGCGGATCCTCCACCAGACCCAGGGTTTGTGTCCAGGTACTTTCTGGTCCCGAACGGACGGTGGGCTGGCGCCCCATTCTAGACCTGCACGACAGGAACAGGTTCCTAAGGTCTCAAACCTTCAGGATGGTCACTCTGGCTCAGATCATTCCATCCTTGGAACGAGGCATGTGGTTCTGTTCTCTGGACCTCCAGGACGCTGCTCTTCATGTCCCAATCGTCAGTCCCACCAGAGGTTCCTCCACTTCAGGGCAGAGGGATCCCCTCATGTTCCGGCCATGCCCTTCGGCCTCTTTCTAGCTCCCAGGGTCTTCACCAAATGCATGGCAGTGGTGACAGCATTCTCAAGGCTCAAGAGTCCAGGTGTACCCCTACCTGGACGACTGGCTGATTGTAGCCCCTCCAGAATGGAGGTGGAGCAGTCCAGGATCTGGCCCACCAGGTTTGCTCTCAGGTTGGCCTCCTTATCACACGAGGCCAAGTCAGAACTCATGCCAGTGCACGGCTCCTGGCGGACAGGGCCGAGGTTCTTTCCTCCTTTGCCCAATCATTTCAGGTTGAGCATTGCACTCTGCCCAGGACTTCCTGGGCCTCATGGCGCCTGCACCAGCATGGTCCATTGGGCCTGTTGGTATATGTGTCCCCTACAATGGGGCTGGCCAGCCAATGGTCACAGCACCCGATCCCTTGGATCAGCTAGTGACAGTGACCCAGGGATGTGGAACACCCTCCAGTGGTGGACCATTCCAGCACATCTGCAGGAGGGCATCCCTGTTTGTCCACCCTGAGCCGATGGTCTCTCTATCGACCGATGCCTCTCTCTGATGGGTTGGGGTGCCCATCCAGGGACTGTGGGCAGGTGGGGCAGGCACTTCTCAAGTGCACACGGAGGGGAGGAGAACCTCACATAGTGATACACATGGCTACAAATGACTTGGTGGAGGAGACAGCAGAGGTGGTAAAGCGGAGGTTCAAGGAGTTGGGTAGGCAGTGTGAGGGAGGTGGGAGGTGGTGGTGTTCTCTGAGGTACTCCAGAGACCAGGTGCAAGTATAGTGAGGAAAAAAAGGACAGAGGAGTTCAGTGAGTGGCTGAGGTGGTGCCATACCAGGGGTAGGGATTAGTGTCAGACTGGGGCAGGACCTGGGGCAGTAGTGACCTATATGCAGGGGACAGGTTACATTTGAGCAGGAGGGAAGGGAGTACTAAAATGGAGAATGGAGGTATATATCAACAAAGGTGGATTTAAACTTGGAGGTGCAAGGGACCGCTGATAGGAAAGGGGTCCAGAAAGGGAGCCTAGTGAGTTCACCCCTAGTTATGGGTAAAGGCAGTGGGAAGTGGCGAGGGAGGGATAAAGGGGAAGAATGGGGTAGGGAAGGGAGGAGACAGGCTGGAGGGCAGTCTCACAGATGACGAAGCCCAAGGAATAGAACAGCGGAGTTACAGGCTCTCTGGCGGTGGAGGGTGGACATTGCAGCCATCATGAAAACATGGGCCATCTAGTACCAGGACTGGGATATGATGATCCCAGGTTCAGGTTATTCAGAAAGGATAGGGCTAAGAGGAATTGGGGGTGTGGCGATCTATGTAAGGAGGGATAAAGTGCATAAGTGAGGAAGGACAGACAACATTACGGATGCAGTTCCAAGATGCAAAGAATAGGACACTGAGGATGGAGGTGGTGTACAAGCCACCAGCTTGGGATTGACCTGGACAGGAATTAGCGGAACAAATTAGGAAGGTCTGCAGGAAGGGGAGCACAGTGGTGGTGGGGACTTCAACCTACAGGGGTGGGTGGGACACCCCATCCACCACGAGTGCAAGGGAGTGGGTCCTGCTAGAACATTCAAGACAGCTTTCTGACACAGCTGGTCCAGGGCTGACTCAGTAAGAAAGGACTCTGGACCTTGTACTGGACAACAGGAAGCTGTAGGAATCTGGAAGTGGAGGAACCACTGGCTGGGAGTGACCACTATTGAGTGTGGCTCATGCTCCAAAATGGGGAGGAAACGGAGCATGGGTACAAGGGAGATTGAGTTTATGGGCAGACTTTAAGAAGATGGGAACATTTTGGACAGGCACCTGGCAGGAATGCAAAGACACATGGATGCAGACCAGAAATGAGATATAAAGAAAGGCTGGTGGAGGCAACAGAGTCTTGCACTAGGAAGAAAAGCAACAAGGAAGGGCAAAGAAACCCAGTTGGCTGACACAGGAGGTTATGGAAAGGGTGAGGGCCAAGATGGCAGCATTTCGAAAGTAGAGGAATCGGGAGGGGTGAAGATAAGGATATGTACATGGAGAAGTCCAGGAGGTTACTAGACTGATCAGGGCAGCCAAGATGTCCAGGGAGCTGAGACTGGCAGGGAATCAAAAGTGGAGAAAAGACTTCTTCCGCTACATCAGAGAGAAAAGAAAGTGCAAGGATCAACTGGTGAGGATTAAGAAGGATGGGGGTGGGTGGAGAAAGGGCAGAACAGGCAGAGGCACTGAACAAATACATCTGCTCTGTATTCACACGGGAGAAAGGGGAGCAGACACTCCAGGGAATGGGGGTGGAAGACAGATGTAGGGATTACAGCGGGCAGGGTACTAGATAGGCTGAGGGCATTAACCGTGGACAAAGCACCTGAATCGGATGGCATTCACCCAGGGTACTAAGGGAGTTGATAGGCGTCCTGGCGGAAGCACTGGCTGACCTGTTCAATACCTTTCTGGACACGGGATGTGCCACAGGACTGGAGAATGGCCCATATGATGTCCATCCACAAAAGTGGCCCAAAAGATGAACCAGGAAACTATAGGCAAGTGAGCCTCACATCGAGCGTGGGAAAGCTCATGGAAACCATATTAAAAGAGAGGCTAATGAGCTTCTTAGGAAAACAGTCTCCAGGATGGTCAACAGCACAGGTTTATAGTGGGCAGAACCTGCCAGACAAACCTTGTAGAGTATTATGACTGGGTGATGGAACTGGACAAGGGCCATACGGTGGATGTCCTGTATTTGAACTTCATCAAGGCCTTTGAGTCAGTGCTGCATGGGAGGTGGGGGGACTGGAATATGTGGGGTGGAACCAAAATGGTCAAATCGATCACAAACTGGCTAAGAGGAAGGCAGCAAAGGGTGGTGGTGGGGGACCTCTGGTCACCAAAAGCAGTGATGAGCAGGGTACCACAGGGAATCGTACTGGGACCAGTGCTAATAAACTAACATACTAAAATGCTAGCGGAGGAGGCCTAATGGTCTTTCATGTCTGCTCGATAGCCCACATACTGGGCACCAACTTTGCTGTCCCCCATCCCTTGTGTTTCTCTGTCCCCAGCCCAAGATGTTCCCCTTGTATTGGGCTTCATCAGTTTCACCCTCCCTATACCTGTCCCAGCCTCTCTAAACCCCTCCACAGTCTCTGCCTCCACCAGTTCCTTAGGCAGTACATTACAGTGGTTCCACCACCCTCTCAGTGAAGTAACACCTCCTCCTCTCCCCTGAGTCCCCAGCTTGACCATGTCCTCTAGTTGGCTCCCTCTTTCCTTTGGAGCACCCCAACTGAGCCCCTCTTATTTATCCTTTTCAAACAACATGAAGTCTTGCTATATTATGACATATGCAGTGAGTCCCAACCTTGAACTGCTCCGGAGGTGAAAGAGTTAACTTTCCATGCCAGGCATGGAACTTTGAGCTCGAGCTCGGTTGAAAACTCTGTCTGTTGTTCTTCAAACTCAAACTGTCAGATTCTTTACTCCACCTCACTGAACAGTCACTCGGAGATTTCTCCTTCTGCTCAGTTCATTTTGTCAAAGTATTAATCTTTTGGTTTTTTAACCAATTTAAACATAACCGTTCGGTTCAAGCTCTGTCTGTGGTATTTGTAAGTACTAGATAGGTTTTACATTTACTTTCTGTGTGGAACTTGTAAATGATTTATCGTTCGGTTTGAACCGATCAGGTTGTTTAAAATACATTAATCTGTCTTTTAGAGTGCAGTTCCTGGTTCTTATCAGTTCTAAAAACAGGATTTCATTACGGTTTTCCACGACCCGTGACACGGTTGGGAACCGATAAGAGAGTCTTGCTTGGTGGACTGCCATAAACGGGCAAGTTTTGGTTAGGCTGGCACTATATCTGTGAAACCCAAAAGAAAAACCGGCCCACTGGGTTTCAACACTGCAGTGTCTGTGGGAAGTCTTTGCTAAGGCTGACCCCACACCACCTGTGTTTATTGTCTAGGTTTGACCACCTCAATGTAGACTGCCAGATTTGTTCAAATTTTCCTGCAGCTAGCCTGGAAAAAGAGCTGGTAGGCTCAGGAAGGGAGGCCAAAAGTCTGCTGAACGGATGGCCAGCCCAGTTCGGTTAAATCGAACGGAGGAGTGTCCTCTGACCAGGCGAGACTTCCTCGGGCAAGAGAGAGCGACTCGAGTCATCGGTTCCAGCAAAAGGACTAGAAAATCAGCTGGTGTGGAGCCAAAACTTCCCTCTCCAACTGCTGAAGAAATAGCCAAAGCAATTAAAATTGTCCAGTCGCTTTTTCCCGGTTCCGACAGAACAGCACCATCAAGGTAAGCGTCACGCTCGGTCGGTTCCACGGTTCAAGAGTATGATTTAGAGGAATTTTATGAACCGGAGGGGAAGAGGAGTATGAGGAGAGTGAGTGTGGATTTGAAAGTCTGAATGTGCCCACTGAACCGGACATCTCCCCAGACAGACCTTCAGGAGTGTCTCCCCCTAGGCTTTCTGAGTCCCTTCTCATTTTATGTTTTATAAAAAGTGGCTGAAACCCTCCAGCTCCTATGGAGGAAGCTGTGGATGATCAAGAAGAGCCTGACTATGTAGAAATGATGGATATTCCAGAGTTTAGGAGACTGTCTATTCCTTTGCATAAATCTTTTGGGAAACAGTAAAAATTCTAAAAACTCCTCACACTATACCTCCGGTGGATAAAAGAATGGACAAGAGGTACACATTGTCAGGCTCTGATACTGAGTTCCTTACACAACAATGCAGCCATGTGGGTTGTGCAGGCTGCAGCCTGTGACAAGGCAAATATTCCTTAGCCTCACACACCCCTGACAAGGACTCCAGGAGGATTGATGCCATGGCAAAGAAACAGCACATGGCAGCATCCTTGGGACTCAGACAGGCAAATTATATGGCTTATGTTGCTAGATACAGAAATCCAGATGGGACACTGTTATGGCTCTAGCAAAGCAGGTCTCTGGCCAGCTTGCCAGGAGCTGGAGCAGGTGGCTGCTGATGGTATTGAGGCATCTAAGGTGCAATTTCATGCTGCAGTGGACTCTAATGATGTGTCATCAAGAGTCATGGCTACATCTGTGGCTCTTCGCAGAATGGCTTGGCTCAGATGTACTAGCCTGTCACAGGATACCCAGACTAAGGCCATGGATTTTCCTGTTGTGTGTAACTCTCTGTTTGGGGAGCAGACAGAGAATTACATGAAGAAAATGGATGAGTGTAGGACCACCTATAGGAGTGCACAGGCCAAGGAAAGGCAGACCACTCCTCAAAGGCAGCCTTCCAGGGGCAGGGGCAGGCCTTTTTCATGGCCTTTACTCCAAGCCCAGGCCTCCTCTTCAGCTTATGCCCAGAGGGGTTCTTTAGAGGGAGAGGCAGATGAGGTACGAGCAGACCTGCTTCCACCCCTCAGCCTAAAGCCCTGCCAAACAGGCACCCTGATGGGGTGGCCAGGGCCGATTCTCCACTACCTGTAGGGGCAGGCTGGCTTACTTTGTCCAGGACTGGAAGTCTCTAACATCAGACAAGTGGGTCCTGGAAGTAGTAAGCCAGGGACTGGTTCTCAGCTTCAAAAAGTTCTGAAGGTGAGAGCCAGATCCCTCCACCTGCAAATCCTTCAGAGCACTTGCCCTAGAGGCAGAAGTTTCTACCCTCCTGGCTCTCAGAGCTGTGGAAAGGGTTCCAACCCTACACCAGGGCAAAGGATTGTACTCTAGGTACTTCCTTACCCAAAAAGACAGGAGAATGGCAGCCATCCTGGATCTCAGATACCTAAACAAGCACCTTTTAAAACCAAAATTCAAAATGGCGACTCTGGGAATTATTTTACCCTCTCTAAGGCCAGGGGACTGGCTAGCGTCCCTGGACCTCAAGGATGCTTACTTCCATGTTCTCATCAGAAGCTCCCATTGAAAGTACCTCAGATTCAGAACTGCCCTCAGGCCAGTACCAGTTCAGAGCAATGCCCTTCGGCCTCACCTCTGCCCCAAGGGTATTCACAAAATGCCTGGCAGTAGCAGTTGCCACGTAAGAAGGCAACAAAATGGCCATCTTTCCTTACCTGGATGATTGACTCATAGTAGGCCAGTCTCCAGACCAAGTCAAATTACATCTTCAGGTAACTCAGCAACTGCTTACCTCTAGGTTTCCTTCTCAATCTTCAAAGTCAGTTCTAGACCCTGTCCAGCTTCTCACCTTTATAGGTGCAGAACTGAACACAAAAGAAGCCAGAGCCTTCCTTCCTCTGGAAGAGCAAGGACCCTGATCTCTCTGGCCTCCTCTTTCACCCTGCAGGTCTCTCGACCAGCAAGGCATTTTCTTCAGCTCCTGGGACACATGGCTGCTTCGACAGCAGTAGTGCAGGAGCAAGATTTCAGATGAGGGACATCCAGTTCCATTTGAGAGCCTTTTGGTCTCAAAGGAGAGACCCTCTAACCAAACTGATCCCAGTGACTCGAACCCTGATCCAAGCCCTTC
Organism: Neoceratodus forsteri; assembly: GCA_016271365.2. Taxonomy (NCBI): domain Eukaryota; kingdom Metazoa; phylum Chordata; order Ceratodontiformes; family Ceratodontidae; genus Neoceratodus; species Neoceratodus forsteri. The sequence continues at coordinate 1,103,750,994 of CM028133.1, read as the reverse complement.
AGTGGTGGCAGGACCAGAGCAATCTGAGAGAGAGGTCCCTTAGCCCCTCAGTCTCACTCCCTAATCCTTACTACAGGTGCATCCCTCTTGGGGTGGGGAGCCCACATGAGAGCCTCACTACCAGGATTGTGGTCCCCTCAGGAATCTCTGCTCCACATCAATCTGTTGGAACTAAGAACAGTTTTCTAGCACTTCAAGCTTTTTCCAAATCTGTTCAGAACAAAGTTATTCAGGTCAGAACAGACAATACCACCACAATGTGGTACATCAACAAGCAAGGGGCACTCGGTCTCTGAGCCTTGTGCACGAAACAATGAAGTTGTGGTCTCTGGCTTACTCTCTGAACACCTCCCTTATGGCAGTTCACCTCCAGGCAAGGACAATGTCCTGGCAGATGCTCTCAACAGGATTTCCAGGGCCATCATGAATGGTCACTGGATCCCCTAATACTGGAGGTAGTATTTGCCAGATGGGGCACCCTACAGATAGATCTTTTTGCAGCCCCAGACAATAGCCAACTTCCCTTTTTGCTGCAGGCCCCAGTGTTGGGCTCAGTCCCTCTGGATGCCTTCCTTCTCAGTTGGGAAGGAAGTTTCTCTATGCCTTTCCCCTTCCCTCTTCTGTTCAAGGTGCTAGTCAAAATCAGATCTCAACCCTGCAAGATGATCCTGATTGCTCCAGATTGGGCCAGACAGCCCTGGTACCCCTCCTTATGTCCTTAGCAGTCCATCTTCCCCTGTGTCTCCCAGGAATCACAACCTGTTAACCTGTGCTCAGGGAGAGTTTGGTACCTGAACCTCAAATCTCTCTATCTCAGGCCTGGCTCTTGAAGAGTTAAAGTTTGCTGACCTACACCTCTCCCAAGGTGTATTGGATATCCTGAAGGCTTGAGGAAGCCTTCCACCAGGCTACTGTAATTCCAAATGGAAGAGATTTTCCATATGGTGCTCTGGAAAACATATTTCCCAGAATCTGCTGATTTACCCACAGTCCTGGATTATATGGTCCATTTAAATACTTTGGGGCTGAGACCAGCTACCCTAAAGTGCACCTGGCAGCCGTGTCTGCTTTCTTATCAACAGGTAAACCCTTTTCTCTTTCAGCTCATCCTGCATTCTCCAAGTTTTCAAGGGGTTGCTTCAGACCAACCCTACATTCAGGACCCTGCCCCTGCCTGGGATCTTAATATTTGCATTGCCCGGCTTATGCAACCCCTTTGAGCCCTGTCTTCAGCAGGCTTAAGTACTTGACTTGGAAAATTGTGTTTTGGTAGCCATCACTTCTGCCAGACACATAAGTGAATTACAAGCATTGTCAGTGGAGCCTGATTTTTATCTCCTTTCTTAGAGATAAGGTGGTCTTCAGGACTAACAGAAAGTTCTTGCCTAAGGTGGTTTCAGATTTCCACCTTAATCAATCTATGTCTCTCCTGTGTACTTCACTGACCATCCTCCTCTGGCGAGAGGAGACTGCACAGTCTAGATGTCAAAGAGTCCTTAGTTACTACATAGAGCGTACCAAGGGTCACAGGTTTGACTCCCTCCAACTGTTCCTCACTTATGGTGAGGTTGGTAAAGGAAACCTGCCACTAAAGATCCATTGCCAGGTGGATTGTCTCTTGTATCCAATTTTGCTATGAAAACTGGGTGGGTTCCTCCCTCAGCCTGAGAGCTCACTCTACCAGAGGTACAGCTCGTCTCTGGCTGCTGCCAGGGATATCCCTATCCTAGAGATATGTCAAGCAGCTACCTGGAAAACAGTTTGCACTTTTGCAAGCATTACTCCTGGACATCCAGGCTAGGAGTGATGCTCGGTTTAACACAGCTGTGCTTCAGAGCCTATTTCCTAAGTAGGTTCTGTCCCTCCTCCATGGAGGTACTGCTGTATAGTCTGCATATAACCATAATATAGCAGACTTCATGTTGTTTGAAGAAAAAATTACTCACCTTAGTATGTTGTTTCTTCTAATGAGTCTTGCTATATTATGACCTCCCATCTGCCCCTCTCAGAATCTCTGCTTTTGGGATGTGGGTGGGCAGTGCAGTGTTGCACTTAGTAGATGCCCACCTTGTTTTTCACCCCTCCTTTTGGGGTGACTGGGTGTGTGTTTTTCATTTTTGGGTCTCCTGACTTGAGTCTTTGTTTTGGGACCAAAATGTGTTCTTATATTTAGTAGCCAGTTGGCTAGTGTAGGTTTACAGCTTCACACAGAACCTTAGTGAGTTTTGTTCATAAAGATCTGACAGTTTGAGTTTGAAGAACAGACAGGTTTTCAACCGAGCTCAAAGTTCCATGCCTGGCATGGAAAGTTAACTCTTTCACCTCCAGAGCAGTTCAAAGGTTGGGACTCACTGCATACGTCATAATATAGCAAGACTCCATTAGAAGAAACAACATTACTAAGGTGAGTAATTTTTCTTATGTACTTGAAGACCTCTATCATGTTCACCCTGTCCTCCTCTCCTCCAGGGTGTACATGTTGAGCTCACTCTCTCTCACAGGATCTTTCCCCAAGTCTCAGATCATTTGGTTGCCCTCCTTTGTACCCTCTCCAGGAGTGCTATGTCCCTTTTAAGTACGGTCTCCCAAAACTGCACACAGTGCTCGAGTGCGGCCAAATCAAGCAGTTATACAGAGGAAGGATCACTTCCCCCCTTCTGGAGGTTATCCCCTAGCGATGCATCCCAACATCCTGTTGGCTATTGCCTACCCTCCTCTAAAGTCTTGATAGGTTCTTCATTCTGACATCTACCACCACCCCAGGTACCGCTCCCATTTTGAGATGTGTGTGTGTCTCCCCAGGGTATATCCATGGCCCAAATTTCTGGCCCCAGGTGCAGAACCCTGCATTTCCCTGCACTGAACTTTAGTCTCCACTTTCTCGACCACCTTTTGAGAGCCCCCAGGTCCTCCTGCAAGGCCACTCTCCCTTCCTCCCCATTCACCACCACAGCCAGCTTTGAGCCATCCACAAAGAGACTCATTTCACTCCTGATACCCTTCCTTATGTCAGAGACATAGGCGTTAAACAGGAGGGGCCCTAGCACTGATCCTAGGGAACCCCAATAATGACTCTCCTTGGAGATGAGACTAGTCCCCAACCACCACCCTCTGAGTGCGCTCCGAGAGCCAATTTCCTATCCATCTGATCATCTGCATCCCCACCCCATTTCACAGAAACATAGACTTTGACGCATATAAGGACCACTTGGCCCACCCAGTCTGCCCATTTCCCTACCTACTGGATAAGCTGTAGATTCTAGTTAACCAACAGCCTGCTTCCTGCCACCCCACTACAATTGCCGTGTGTCTGTCCCATGCATGTCTGCATTCCCCACTGTTTTAGCCCCAACAACCTCCCCAGGAAGGCAGTTCCACACATCCACCGCTCTTCGTGAAAAAAGACTTCTCACATTACCCTGAGCCATCTCCCTCTATCTTTAAATTGTGTCCCTTGTTCTTACATCTCTCTTTCTGAAAGATGCTACTCTTCTGGACTTTGTTGATTCCTTGAGGTACTTGAACGTTTCTATCATGTCCCCTGTCCCTCCTTTCATCAAGGGTATACATATTAAGCTCTCAGTCTCTCTTCATATGGTTTCTGATGCAGACCCTGCACCATTTAGTTGCCCTCCTCTGGACTGCTTCCATCCTGTCTATGTCCTTACGTAGATGGGTCTCAAAACTGCACAGTATGCCAGATGGGGTCTCACCAACTGTCTGTACAGAGGGATAACCACTTCCCTTTTTCTACTTGTGATGCCCTTCCTATGCATCCCAGTATCCCCAGCTCTCCTTACTGACTTCTCATTGCTTACCCACCTTTAGATCATCTGATATGACTATCCCCAAGTCCCGTTCCATTCTTCTTCTTGTTAGTACCTCCCCTGCTTTGTGTACTCTCCTGGGTTTTATTTCCCAGGTGCATTACTTTGCACTTCTTTGCATTGACTCTAAGTTGCCATATGTCTGACCATTCCTCCAACCTTGCCAGTCCCTTGTCATCCTTTCTACATCCCCTTGTGTATCAACTCTGTTACAGATCTTTGTATCATCTGCAAAGAGGCATACCTTTCCCTCAGACCCTCTGCAATGTCACCTATAAAGATGTTAAAGAGGACTGGACCCAGTACTAAGCTCTGAGGTACTCCACTAAGTGACCCCCTTTCTTGGAATGTGTTCCACTCACTGTACCTTCTGTATCCTGTTATGCAGCCAGTTTGCAACCCAGACTACCACCTGGGACCCACAGGTTGGCTAACTTGATTATTAATCTTTGTGTGGGACTGTGTCAAATGCCTTGCTAAAGCCTAGGTAGGCCATATCCACAGCCCCTCCCTGGTCTATTACTTTGGTCACTCAGTCAAAGAAATCTATTAGATTCATCTGATATGACTTTCCTGCTGTAAATACATGCTGCTTGGGTCTTTATGCCCGCTGGCCTCTAGGTATTCAACAATTCTTTCTTTCAAGTGATTCAATCATTTTCCCTACCACTGAGTCAAACTTACAGGTCTGTAGTTTCCTGCTTCTGCCCTCTCCAGTCCTCAGGTACCACCCCATCCTCCCATGATTTGTTAAAAGTATGGTCAGTGGTGTCACTAGGTCCTCCTTAGTTCTTTTAGGATTCTGGGGTGAATCCACCAGGCCCCATTGCTTTGTCCATCTTGAGTTTTAGGAGATCTTATCTGTGTCAATCCTCACCATTCACCACAGATGGGTACTGGCGAGAATCAGGACCAGCGGGAGCCTTTTTTTTTTTTTAAAAGGATGAGGCGGGTCGGCGCGGCATCAGCGCCACCCTCAAGGCCGGTACCACGTGGCGCTCGGGGATTGTGATTGGGCGTGACTCCGCCTGCCAGTTCGTCTCCGCCGTCGAGGTTGCCTCGTGGGAAGCCAGCTGAAGAGATTTTCAAACTTTTAGGCCTTAGCCTTTTATCGTCGACAGTCCAGTCGTTCCTCTAGTTCTAGTCTGCCCTACTCAATGTTGCTGGTAAGATCTTTCCATTTATTTTACAGTATAAGCGGCGTCGTCTGTTTTGGTGTTTTTTCCGTAGCGTCATGCAGGTCGGGAGGGCAAGAAATGCGTCTAAGGTGGGAGGCCCCCATGCGTTGGTGCCCGTGCGGCCGCAAGTACTCCGTTACCAACCAGCATGACGGTATCTCTCGTGTCTTGGCCCGCTTCACGACAAGGATTAAGTGCGACACCTGCTTCTCCATGGACCGCTGCGTCGTTGAACAGTCTTGGGCGTTTAAAGTAAAGGCGCTCCGCCGACTTCGGGGTAGGATCGCACTCATCAGGTCAAGCCATGCTCTCTCGGCCTTTCCTCGGGTCCTCCCAGTTCTATACAGACCCGAGGAGGAGGGGCCTCGGCCTCTGTAGCCCTAGCCTTGGCGAGGCTCCTTCGCAGCGCAGGAGGCCCGTCCGCTTCCTCCGGGAGCGGGCGGGAGGCGCCGCCATGGCAATCACCCTTCAGGGTGAAGGCTCCCTAATTGTCACTCCTGCGGTCCAGAAGGCCGGGTCGGCCCCGTCGCTCGGTGCCGTTGGGGCCTTCAGCGCGTTCGCGGTGCCATAGGCCCTGTCGGCGCCGACAGCAGTGCTGACTCGTCTCTCGATGCCATGGGCGCTTGTCAGCGCCCGTTACCGATGCCAGCCCTGCTGCCAGTGCCGTGATCCTGGATTCGGCGTCGCCTTCGCCATGTCTCGGCGCGCGTCACCGGTGCGAGGTTGGCCCTGGCCGCCGTGGTGACTTCAAGTCATTCGTCAGTGCCGTCTCCAGTGCTGTTGGTGCTCTCGGAGCCACCAGAGGTGCCGGGGTCTGGCGGTGCCGTGAAACCGGCCGGTCCGCCTCGGAGTCGTCGGAACCCGCTCGTCCTCTGTGCTGCCTCGGTGCTCGGCACTGAGGCTGTTGCTGGGGCTTCTGTCGGCGCCATCTCTGTTGCTGGTACCGCCCCTGGTGCGGTGGATTTGGCGGTGCCACAGCTGGCCCTAGTTCAGGACCTTTGGCCGTGCGCCTCCTGCACTTCTGCCAGCACCGCTGCGGGGCTGTGGAGAGTACAGGTGCCATATGGCCACTGCTTTGACTTCTGGGCCTTTTGGTAATGTAAGTCTTCCTGCCCTCTACTGTTTGGACAGGGCCTCAGACTCTACCTCTTCAGAGTCAGAGTCGGGGCTCGAGATCAAAACAGGCAGTCACACCTGCTGGGGTTGTCTGCAGAGGAGGGGACGAGCCAGTGGTCTCCACGATGGGTCTCAGTCAGCCTCCTACTGAGGTGCGTCTGGTTTCCCTGAGGTTAGAGTCAGTGGTACTGACCAGCAGGCTGTGGTATGCTGCCACCATTGCCATGCAACCTGGCCTTGGGGGTTCGCTCGACCCCTCAGCAGTGGTACCCTCTCGGTGGTGTGCCTCGATGGCCCAACTTTGGGGCCTGTCGGGAAGCCCACGGGAGGAGGTGCTGCTCCTGGGTCTCCCAGCAGGGGCAGCCCAGGATTGTCAACTTCTAGGCTGGCGCACTAGAGACTGGCCCTCTCAGACTCCCGAGGGTTCGAGGGTGTGGGGTCGTCGTCGGCCTTTCTCTGGGACCCACCCAGGCCTGGGCCAAGCTGAAGTGCGGACTTCCGCCCTTCCCCTTCTGGTTCCTTGAGGGTCCCATTCTTTGGAGGCAGGGGACCGTCCTTCTGAATCTATCTGCCCGTCGCCTCACTTGGGGATTCTTCAGGCACAGCCTAGGCAGTACCAACGTGGTTGTACAGCTGGGCTGCAGAGTCTTCAGGACACCCTCCGCGGGGGTCCATGGTCCCGGCCCCCTAGCCCTGGCAGAGGTCAGCCGACTTCTTCTCTCGCTCTGCCCCTCCCCTCTGCCGCCTTCTCCAGCATTCCCAGGTATTCTTGGTCCTAGCGGCCTCTCTCTGGGAACAGTTCAGAACAGTAGCTGCTCGGTTCCTTCCTATGTTAGGGCCTTGGACAGCCAGGTTTTTCAACCTCCCCCAGGAACACACTCTCAGAACAAATGGTGACCTCCAGCTCCTCATCCCCCTCTTCTGGGAGAGGAACCATCTATCCACGTCTCCTGCCACTGATCTCTCCGAGTATCAGTGTTTCCTCGTGAGGATGATGGAGGACCTTCACCTTTCTCCACTGTCCGCGTGAGCAATCCAGGCATCACGGCGTCACACCTTCTAGGCGATTTTGCACGGCCACCCCTGTGGTGCCCCCTGGCCTGCTCCCTTTGGGAGGCGTCCATGTGTTTCTGGCAGAGGCCCTTTCCGGAGTTCCTGCCCCTAGGGACCTCAGCCAAAGGTATTGTGCTCCCCGAGTCCCCAGGCTCTATGCCTCATCTGCAGTCCGGATTAGCGCACCTGGACACTCCCTGACAGGTTTCGCGCCCTCCACTGTGACCGGCCCCCAGATCAAGACTCCTTGGATTTTGACTTCCTGGGGAGGAGGACTTCTACTACGCACGGTTGCTTCTCTCCATCTCAGCTCATCAGGCCCACTCATGCAGCCTACAACAGGTTCCTGTGGTCAGCATTAGGTCAGATCCAGCTGCTTTGCCTGACTTCGGAGAAAACTAGGCAAGCCATTGCACTCTCTGCACATGGCCTGGAGCTATCAAGGCACAAGCAAGGGCATCTTCACGATGCCAATAGAGGTAGCTACCAGAGTAGTAGGGACAGCGATCTGCATCAGGAGATCAGCATGGCTCTGCCTTTCCTGGTTGTCACCCTTGGCCCGGCTTAGGGTGACTGCTCACCCAGGGGACCTCTCTTTCCCGTGAGGGCGAGGGCGGCGTCTGTCGGGGCAACTTCCTTCCCCTCCAGAGGACCCGTCTCCTCTCCCACTCCCGGGCCTCTCCAGGCCCAGAAGGTTCCCCCTGAGTGTGTCACCCACTGAGGGCTAAGGGACTCAGTCACCAGGGTGCAATAGATCCAACCCCTTGAGGCTTGAGTACTCACCCATCTGTGATGAATGGTGAAGATTGACACAGATAAGATATTCAAATTACGTACCTACCGTAATTATGATCTTTCTTGTATCTTCACCATTCATCACAATCCCTCCCGCCATCCCCCTGGGGCTCCAGTCTCTGATCCTCCTCCTCTGTGCCTACCCCTCTCTTGAGCAGGGTAAAGTTAGAGACACACAGGAGGTAGTTTCTTCCCTAAAGGGGTACAGTTTGAGTGGCACTCCTTCTCTACTACATATTTTCACCCTACGGGGTGAGGCGAGTGGTTGCCCTCCTGCTGTTAGCCATCTAACAAAAAAAATTCCTTTTTTCACAAATATCCTTTCAGGAGAGTACTGAGTCCCTGTACCCTGTCCTTCTCCAGAATAGCCGACTCTGCTTTTGGAGTATTGCCAGTTATTCTGTGCCTTGAATTCTGGCAAGAGAGCTTTGCTACTCCTTGCAGTTCCTATATCTGGTCTGGTGACGGACAAGGGTCCTGGATCCTTGTTACACGCCACTCTCCTAAATTTTCTCCCCTTCCTTCCTCCCCTTCTTCTGTTTCCAGAGATTGGGGCCCTACTAATCCCCTTAGTCTTACTTTCTTCTATGCTGTCCTCTCAGTCGTTATTTCTCCTTTGGTTCACTTTTCTCTCCTTTTCTGTCCCTGGACTCTCTTGTCCCACCCTCCATTCCTTCCTCTTACCTCTCCGGCAACTCAGAACTGGTGAGCAGGCGAGGCCGACACAGCCTAACGGCTAATCCTCGAGTGCCACGTGATGCGTTGGCCTCAAGAGGCGGCGCCGGCTCATCGGCTCGCACTATCCTTTAAAAAAAAAAGGTCCCTGTGGAGTCCTGATCTCCGGCCAGTACCCATCTGTGATGAATGGTGAAGATACAGAAAGATCATAATTACGTGAGTACGTAATTTGAATTTCTTTCAGGACTCCTACTTCTGTAAATGGACTGGTGTCAACCCCTCACCCAGAGTGCTTCTATTGTCTGGTTTAGATAATCCTCCTCATCTTCTTTCGTGAATACTGAGAAAGTATTCATTCAGTATATCTGCCTTTCACTGTCTCCTCTGCCCACCTCCTCTCCCTTATTAATCTTCACTATTCCTCCCTTAACCTTTCTATGCTCTCTACTGTACCTATAAAGGTTTTATTCCCTTCTTAACTGACTTGGCTATTTTTCCTCAGTTTGGGCTTTTGCTATTCTGACTGCCTTCCCCACTTCTTTCTGCTTTAATTGATACAGTTCCCTGTCGTACTACTTATGTGATGCCTTATACTTTCTGAATGCAGCCTTTTTCTCCTTAACCTTCCCCACCTCTTTTGAGAACCATAGTGGTTTTACTCCACTTTGTTTTCTTTATCTGTTTCACACAAGGCTTGTTGCCTCCATGATGTGCAGTTTGATTTTTCTCCATTGTTCTTCCACCCTCCTTTTTGGCCATTTGCTAGTGTATTCCTCAGGTATTCACCCATTTTGCAAAGTCAGCCCTTCTAAAGTCCAGTATGCTTGTTTTGTATGGCTTGTCTCCATGGTTGTGCTTATTGGAAGCATACTGTGCAGTGGTCGCTTGTTCCCAGATGTCTACTGACTTCAAAATTTGTGATCCTCTCTCCATTTGAGAGTACCAGCTCTAGTATTGCTTCCTCCAGTGGGTTCCAGCACTAGCTGTCTAAGGCCTGCCCTGCGCGGCATTGAGAATGACGCTGCTCTTGGACGTGGCTGCAGTACAGGTCATCCAGTTAACATCTGGCATATTCAGGTCCCCCATCAACAGTATCTCCCCTTTTTCAGCCATTTTGAGAATGTCCTCTATTAGTTTCTTGTCCATTTCTCCCCTTGAGATGGGGGTCTGTATACAACCCCTGTGCTGGATTGTGATGCCATTCCCTGTCTCCAAGGTGACCCAGAATGCCTATTGTCCTCCTCCTTTACTTTTTAGGTTCTGTAGCTTTGATCCCTTCCCTTATGTATAGAGCTACTCCACCTCCTATTTTCCTCTTCCTGTCCCTTCTGTAGACTGTGTACCCCGGCATGTTGACATCCCAGTCATGGTTCCCCATGTACCATGTTTCTGTGACTGCCACAATATCCAAGTGTTCATCTTCCATCAAGGCTACTAGCTCAGGAAGCTTGTTTCCCAGACTACGGGCATTGGTAGTCATTGCCTCCATTTAATGTTGGCTTTATCCTTTTTTCCCCATGCCTGCTCTTTTTGCCCTTGTCTATTTTCCATTTACCCCTGTCCTGCCCTCTGTTGAGCACTGTACCTCAGTGTTTACCTTACTACCCGTCATGTTTTGTGGGGAGCTTAAATTTCCTGCCTCTTATTAGCACCTCCCCATGGCTAGTTTAAAGGCTTGCCAAGGAAGCATTTAAACCTGTCATTTAGGATCTTGGTTCCTTCATGGACAGATGTAGACCATCGTGCTACTATAAACCTTCATCTCCAGGTGTACCCCCAGTCCCCAATGAAGCCAAAGCCCTGTGCTCTGCACCAGTTTTGCAACCATTCATTAAACTGCATGGTGTGTAGTACACTAGCCTCACCCTGCCATGGACTGGCAGCACCTCTGAGACGGTAACCATGCTTGCTACCTGTCTGAGGCCCTCCCAACTCCACAATTTCATCCTGCACTGCACTGATCCCATGCCTAGCTAGGTCATTTGTCCCAAGGTGGACAATGATATCTAGTTCCCTCTCCTGTGATGCTGCTTCTGCAATCCTGAGGATTCGCTTTGTCCCTCAAGCCATGGCACCAGGCAGGCAGGCACCTTACCCCTCTCCTCTCCCTTCCCTGGTCTACCCTCTAACAATTGGGTCCCCTATCAGAAGCTGTTTCCTTCCTGTGGTGTCCCTTGCCACCCTTCTGTGGGTGTCCTCAGCATTCTTCTTGGTCTCCACTGATGGTGCCATCATAGAGGAACCTTGCTCTGCCATACTGGCACATGGTTTGTGTGAGAGGTACAACTAAGGGGCTTGCCTCTGTTCCACCACCCTACCCTCCCAAACCCACTGTGGTCCAACTGCTCCTCATACTTGGCAGCCTCTGTGGCAGTGGTATCTCTTTGGGTGGGGAGCCTCCTTAGTCCTTGCCAGTTCAGTCTGAGGTGGGCAACCTCCTCCCTCAGAGCTGACAGTTGCCTGCAGATAGGACAACAACGCAGCTTCCAGAATGTCTCCCAGAAAACAGCTGTTCTCACAGCCAGTGCATTGCACCACCCCACATGTCCCTCTCCCTATTAATATACAATATGTAATATATATATATATATATATATATATATATATTTTTTTCTTCTTTGTGGTGTGTTCTTACCCTTTATGCACTGTGCTGGGTTATGAAGAATATGACAGTTCTGCCCCAAGACCTGTTGAGAGTGATGTCAGAACCTTGGCTATAAAGGCGTCATGCCTGGGGGGTGGGGGTGGGGGAAGGTGGGTGGGTAGTCCACAAACCACTGGTGACTGTTAGAAACAATCAAACACCGCTGCTCCACCACCCTGGTGAGTACTGCCCTTTATGGTAATTCAGCTAACCTCCAGTAACTGATTTGTCAACTATTCAAAAGTAATTTGATGCAAACTGTTATAGAATACTAGTAGACAGTCCAGTTGCCCACAAAGGAAAATCAAATATGCAGTTATTTCAGCCCTTCAAGTTGCTCACAAGATAAGTAGTTTTGAAACCCCCTTCCTGATTTAAAATGAAAATAATTAAACACAAAGCAATACCAATGTAAGACTGTAAAGTAGAAAAACTTCCTCAGATGTAAGTAAGAGAGATCTGTTGCAGATTTCTAGTCCAATATAGTATATCCCATGAAGCTTCTCAGTTGTTTCAAAGCACACCCTGTTACACCACTTGAAGAGATGGGCTTCTGTCTGAAACAGGATCACACCGTAGTTTATAGTAATTGATCAATGCTAGAATGCTCCTCCACCCAAAACAACTGGCTATGATGCAAGGTCTCCTGACTAGTTCCCCAGCTTAGCCTGCAGGCCACCATGGGGTACCAAATCAACGCCTTGCTGAAGTCTAGAAAGAGAACGTCCACTGGTCTACCCTGGTCCAGGGCACTCTCACCCAGTCACAGAACTCCACAAGGTTTGTCTGACACGACCTTCTCCGGGATGAAGCCATGCTGTCATTGTCCAGGTACCCCATTTTCTCCAGTACCCCCAGCCTTTTCTTGACAATATCCTCCATCACCTTGCCCACCACCGGCGTCAGGCTAATGGGCCTGTAGTTCCCGCCTCCTGTCTTGATCCTCCTTTGTGGATAGGCACGGCATGGGCCACTTTTCCAGTCTTGGGGTACCCACCCGTCCTCAGGAGATGTTGAAAGCTCTGCTGGGGGCTGCCAGGACATCTGCCAGCTCCCTCATCACCCTGGGATGTATTTCATCCAGCCCTGGTGCCTTCTCCATCCGAAGGGACTGGAGGGCTTCCCTCACTCTCTCTACCAGGATTTCAACTTCCATGTCCTCCACTTTGCTCCCTGTACTGCCTCCCCCACCTGATAGTGCTGGCTCTTCCCTCTCCCTATACGTCAGGACTCCCCAATCTGTATGGGTCCCACCCTCCTCAGTTCCTCTCTTCCCCGAACAACATAGCCCTCCGCCATCCTCCTGGTAAAACTGAGGCCATTACTCATTTAGTACCTCGGCCTGCTCTCCCGCCTCCTCTGAAGGCAGTATAGCACAGTGGGTTAAGGCTCTGAGTTGCAGATCTGGAGACCTGGGTTTGAATCCCAGCCACCTAGGTGCATACTGTGTGATCCTGAACAAGTCACTTAACTTTCTTGTGCTCCCAGGTGGCATCTGGAAACAAGCTTTGGCTTAGTGTGCTACTCCTGGTTAAACAATGTTCCCTTCCTTCGCCCATCCCTCCCCTAATCTAATCCTGCTGATCTGTCCCTCACCTTCCTTTTTTTCCCCAATGTATCTAAATAATCCCTGTCCCCCTCCTGATCCCCTGGCCAAGCTCTGCTCCTTCTTTGCCTTAGCCACTCTCACCACACTGGTGACCCTCCTGGCCATCATTTCATGCTCTCCCTGATCCCTTCGCTCCTTGAGCTCTTGACTTCTATAGGCCGCCTCTTCTTTTCCTCACTACTCTCCTGGGTCCACCAACATGGTTTTCTGGCCCACTGAATTTGCGCCTCTCTCTGCACAGGACCCTATTAGCCTCCTGCACACCCCTCTAATGATCTCCCACCTACTGTGCATCTATGTATGGCCTTATCCGTCCAAATGACTCTAGGATCCTTCCCATTCCCTGAAATCCGCACCCTAAAGTCTATTACCACCATCTTTGTGCGGCTTTCTCCCCAGGTCCAGTAAAAACAGACTATGGCATGGTCACTCCCGCCAATGGGTCCCTCACCTCCAGGACTCTAATCTGGTCACTGTCCACCAGGACTACATCTAGTATCCTGGCCTCCCTAGTCCCTCCCCCACCTGCTGGGTCAGGAATGTGTCCTGGAGACATCCAGCAACCTCTGTTCCTTGGCCACTGGTGACGTCACAGTCCCCATTCTGTTCCTGGCATGTTTAGGTCCCAACATCACCACTACCTTCCCTTGCCAATTCTACAGAGACCCGCAATATTAGCCAGCAAACTTTCACACCCTGCACTATCAGGGTGACCCAAAGCACCTCCACGCTTCCTCTGCCTCCTCCTCCCTCCCTATACTGATGCCATTTTGACTATCAGTGCTACCTCTCCTCCCTCTGTCCTTCCTGAACATGGTGTAGCCCTCCAGGTTTAGGTCCCATTCATGCCCTTGGGTGGCCCAGGTCTCAGTGACAGCTACCATCAACTGCCCCTCAACTAGAATCGCCTGGAGCTCAGGCATCTTATTTCCTAAGCTCCTGGCATTTATCAGGACCACCTCAACCCTTCCCTCCTCCCATTTCTCCCCTTGTGCTTCCATTTGACTGCATGCTCCCTTCCCTGCACCCTACCTGCTGGCCTATTTCTGTATCCCTCCAGCCCCTTAGGGAGTGGAGACTGAGTCCCTCATTTATCATTCCTTCAACAGCCCTTCTTCAGTCCCTCTCCCTTCCCAAGTTTAAACCCCAATTTCACTGATGAACCCAGCTAGCTTCAGCTTTAGTATTTCCCTCCCTCCAAATTGAGGTGGAGCCTGTCCCTAACATACAGCCCGTATCCTCCCAGGTTGCCCCCAGTCCCCACAAGGCCATACCCCCCTAGCTCACACCACTCCCTAAGCCACTGATTAACCACCCTAATTTTGAGCTTGTTCTCCCACTAGCCTCAGCACCGGCAGAATTTCTAAGAAGGAGACTTGAGCATCCTATGGAATGGCAAACCCTGGCTAGCTCCTGAAACCTTGCCTGTATCTCTAATTCACTATTTCCATTTATATAATTTGTACTCAAGTGCACCAGTATGTCCGGGACCCCCACATTCCCTTGCCAATGAGTATACCTCGTGTTTGGCCTTGTGCACCATCAGCCCAGGCTGACATTGGCACCTGGTGCTGTTTGGGATTTTATTGCAGATATCAACAAGGGATCGGAGCAAGATCAGTCTGTTCATAGACGACACCTAGATGGGGGCTTTGGTTGATGGCCAGCGGAGGCGGAAGGGGTTACAGGAGGACCTGACTAAGCTGCAGGAGTGGGCAAAAACATGGCAGTTGGGGTTTAATGCCAAGAGTGCAGGTTATGCACTTCAGAGCCAAGAACTAGGAGAGATTATCACTTGAGTGGGACACAGCTGGGGAGCTCCACAGAGGAGAAGGACCTAGGAGTGATCATTACGGAAGCATGAACAACTCTGCTCAGTACAGGAAGGCAGCAGCAAAAGCCAACAAACTGCTGGGGTGTACTGCAAGAGGGATCTTTTCCAGAAGGAGGGGGTTTACTGCCCTGTATGGTCATTGGTCAGGCCCCACCTGGAGTAATGTGTGCAGTACTGGTGCCCATTCCTGAAAAGGACATCAGATTGTTGGAGGCGGTGCAGGAAGAGCCACAAAGATGATACAGGGACTGGAGAGCAAGCCCTATGAGGACGGGCTGGGAGAGCTGAATATGTATTCACTGGGGAGAGGAGGGATGGGGAATATGATTGAGATGTTTAAGTATCTAGAGGGATAAACAAGACCAACACAGAAGGATTTGTCAGGCGAGAGGAGGGACACGAGAGGGCATGGATTGAGATTGGAGGGAAGATTCAAGAGGAGATGAGACATTTTCACAGAAAGAGTGGTGGACAAATGGAACATCTTACCAGATGAGATAGTGTCCTGTAACACAGTGGACAGTTTCAAGAGGGGTTGGGACAGGTTAGGGATACTTGAACAGGGGTGGGAAGGGCAGCTGTGTGATGAGGGGCTAGCTGCACACTCGAGCAGACTCAACAATGAGACCTGTTTCTGCTGCCAATTTCATATGTTTGTATGTTCGTATGTAAACCCACAGTCAAATTAATGTTCTTAGTGCCCCATGGTTGTTCTGCAGCCCCAGAAGAAATGACTATGCCCTTATAATGTGCCTCCTGAGTAGGATGCTTAAGTTCCTGAACTTACACTTCACATAGTAGAAAGAAGAACCTGAAACCCTCCTGACAGGGACTTATGATTTTCCCTTGCAATAGAAAGCTCTTGAGCTTTCCCTTCCTCCTTAAAACTGTCAATAGTAACAGCCCTGGCTCGGCTATCAATGGATACCAAGCTCCTTCGACTGACCATGGACATAATCCTGGTCCTCCTCACTGAACTGCTTAACCGTTCCCTGCGCGCTGGGAGTTTCACAGCACCTGGAAAACAGTCATTACCCCCATTCAAAAGCGCAATCGGTCCACCCGTAGTAACCACCGACCCATCTCCATCCCCCCCACTTCCTAAGGCTCTGGAAAAACAGTAGCCAGACAACTCACGAAATACCTGGACAAGCACAATATCCTATGCCCTGAACAACATGGCTTTCATGATGGCCACAGCACTACTACAGCCTTACCTGAATTCTAACTTCCTGCACTCCGCCCTTGACACTAGCCCACCCCACTGGGGCCGTGTTCATTGACCTCTCCAAGGCCTTTGACACGGTCTGTCACCCCTCCTGCCTGACTCCCTCAGATGCCTTGGCTTCTCCCTGGTCCCTCGCCTGGTTCACCAGCTACCTCTCTGGCAGAGCACAGTGCATTAAAATCAACAGCACCTGATCTGCCCGTGCCCTGTCCTCTCTGGTGTTCCCCAGGGCTCCATCTTAGGCCCTCTCCTCTTTAGCCCATATCTTAACTCACTCCCATCCATATGCCCTAGCAAAATCCTCCTCTATGCAGATGATGCAGTGCTATTCGCATCAGACACCACCCCCACTGCACTCCAGGCTATTCTCCAACATGCATTTCAGAAGGCAGAGCACTGGTTCACTGCCCGAAGACTGGTACTGAACCTAAAAAGACCAAGACTATGCTTTTCACACACCGCCAAATTAAAGCCAGTGGGCCCCCTCATGATCCTTCCTGACACTTTATTTTTTTAATTTTTTTTTATTTAGTTGTTTAACCAGGTATAGCACACTAAGCTGAAGCTTTTTGGGAAGACCTGGGAGCACCTTTACACCCCATAGAGCAGGTCTCATCCTACAAGTACCTGGGTGTCACCTTTGACTCAGCCCTCACCTTTCACTCCCACATCAGCGCCTCATAGCTACCAATGTTTGAATTGGGTTGTTATACTGGCATAGGGACTGCCTTCCACAAGATGCTCTCAGACCAGCAATTACCTCATCGGTCCTGTCGCTAGTCAACTATGGTCTGCCTATCTATGCTGCTGCTAGCCAATGCTGCCCTTACAAAAATCTAGCTCTCCATAAATAAGGCCTGCCAGCTCCTTATAGGGTGCCAAGGTGCACCCACACCTGCCTGATCTTCCTGGACGTAAGTCTCCATCACTCATTCACACTATTGGGATCTGTGCGAGGGCACAGGACCATCGGGAGCAAACATTTTACCCGGTCGGCGCCAGAGATGGAGCTGCGAGGCGGCACCGCGAGCCTCAGCTCGCTCAGTAATGACTATCTTGGCGTCGACCCTCCAACCCCCTCAGTTCTTTTTTCCCCACCGTCGAAGTGCGCATCAGTGATGACGTCGCACCCGCTGGAGTCAAACTTCAAACTAGCAGCATAGTTTTCAGTTTCTTATTTTGTAGTAATATATCGATAAGTATCACTTAAGTCTATTCTTATTTTAAAATAAAAAGTCTCAGCCTACTTTGCGGGATCGACCATGAGCAGGTCAGGTAGCGGTAGGGGACTCGTTTGAAAGCTGTTCAGTCAGACGGCTGGGTCCAGTCCGCACTTTCTCCGGAAGGGGGTGTCTGACAACGGTCAGTCCAATGCCCGGGGGATGGGGTCCCAAGAAGCATAAAATAAGCGGTTGCATTCTCGGCACCATTGGCCTCAAGCTCTTCTTTGGCCCACAGGTCAAAAGAAGGCATCACTCAAGGTAGCCCTCTGATATGTCTGCGTAGGCGCTCGGTTATCGAGGCTAGTTGCGGTCTCCTCCTGGAGTCACCAACCTCTGCTTCTGGTAGCCAATGGCTGACATCGGAGCCCTACCCGCTCAGAGTAGGTCTTCAGATGAGCAGTTTCATCAGTGGGCCGCTCTTATGGAGCAATGGGCTCGGAGGTTGGTTCAGCTACCTGGCTCAGTCACTCGGGAACCTTTGGGCTTCTTGGGAGACCAGGTAGGCGGATGGACTTCAGGGTTTTATTTAACTCTAAAACTGATTAGCGCTTTGCTCATAAAGTTCTAAAACAATGTAAAAATGCATAGCACTTGCCTCATTGTGTTTAATAAACATAATACTTGTAGAAAACCTATATAAATTCTTTCTGTACAGTTAGTATTGTCCCAAGAAAAACTGCTAATCAATTATTTAAAACCCTGGACTTCCCTGGTGTGCGGCACCTTTTGGGTGCTGTCGATTCGCATAGAGTGTTCCCCCCCTCACATAGCTCACGGCACGAGGCCCACAACGATGCACTTATCACCTGCTCTTCTTCAAAAGCCTGTTTTCGGTGCCCTCGCTCGATGGCATGCTCGGCGTTGTCCTCAGCGCTGTCACGGAGTTCTCGACGCCGTCCCTCGGCACCGTGTGGTACTCGGTGCCATTTTCGGCACCATGTGGGTCCTCGGTGCCATTTTCAGTGCAGCGTGGTCCTCAAGGCGTCTCTCGGTGCCGCAGCGCTTCCCCGCGCCAGGCGCCCCAGGCGCCTTCCACTTTTCAGGACTCTCTTACACACCTTTCCTTCTTCCTTCCCTTTCCTCTGACTTTCATTCCTTTCCTGTCCATACAGTCCCTCCTGGACTGTCAGGAGATACATTGAGCCTGACCCAGACCTCGGCTGGGTGATGAAATGGACGAAGCAGGATCCATTACTGCTACAGAGCCTGTGGTCGAGGACCTGTCCTTTAAGTCTCTGCTGAAAAATTTGATCTCCACTCTTTCTCTCCAGACTACAGACATCGATCCTGGGGAAATTGTTAAGACTCAATACCTTCATGCCCGGAGATCCCTCTGGATTTGACTCCTTCGGTTCAGCCTTCCTTGAGGCGCTGTCTCAAATGGTATGGAATAATCCTGCTCTCACACCTTCGGTGGCTAAATCCATAGATAGAAAATATTCAGCCCCCAAGGATCGTCCCATTTTGGCATCTCAAGCCTTTGCGGATCCTATTGTAGTCCTGGCAGAGAATGATAAGGTTGTTCTTCCCAAACTACTACAGCTCGACCTATTAACAAAGAATCTCGTAAGATAGACACCTTAGGTAAAGAGTCTTTGCTGCTTCTACCTTAAGTATGCGTATTGCCAGCTACCAGGGCTATTTTTCCCAATATGAGTATATCCTGTGGCACTCTATCAAGCAGATGGTTGAAGCTCTACCGAATCGGATACAAGCCACAGCTTCTTCAAACCATTACCAGAGGTATCGAATCTAATAACCAGCAGGTTAAAGCAGCTATGGATGCTTTCGACACTGCTTCCATTCGTGCGTTGCTGGTATTTGTTACCGCTCATTCCTGGCTGCGACTTCGGCTTCACCAATGACACGTAGCAGCAGGTAATGGCGTTGCCCTTTGATGGTGCATATCTTTTGGTCCTCCAGGTAGAACAAGCTCTAGAAGCTACACAAAGACTAGGTCAGCCATTAAATTGGCTCGACCCCTCCTGTCCCCTCTTGAGGAGTGTCAATAAACGTCAGTTTCATAACCGTCAGTCCTTTCGAGGCAGAGGAGGTTTCCATAAAACCAACCTGCCCAGCCTCAAAAGAAGACAAACAGAAGGCAAGGGCCCAAAGCCGCCCAGCGCACCTTATGAGTTGCTGGGCCCAAGTCCCATCTCAGCTGCCCGGAGGTGGACTTTTCCTCTCCGGTGGGGGTTGTCTAATGCACTTCTACAGCCAGTGGAAGTCCAGAACCTCATACAAATGGGTCCTTCGGATAATTTCGAGGTATTCTCTCAATTTTCTGAAACCCTCCGATCGTCCTCCCAAACGACAGCCCAGACTGTCAACCCTTCAGTCAGACCTTCGCCGCCGAGATTCAGGGCCTTCTGAACAACAGGGCAGTAGAAGTGGTGCCTCTGCATCAGCTAAACACGGGTTCTACTCCCACTACTTTCTGGTTCCAAAGAAGTCCAGGGAATGTGCCCCATTCTAGACCTCAGAAAGCTAAACAGATTTCTCCCAGGAGAAATTCAAAATGATTTCTCTGGGAACCCTGTTACCCTTGCTTCATCAACATGACTGGCTAGCCTCCTTGGACATGCAGGAAGCTTACCAGCACATTTCTATTCACCGAGGCATCACAAATTCCTGAGATTTGTGGCTCTGGGTCAACACTATCAGTTCAGAGTCCTGCCCTTTGGGCTATCCTCGGCCTGAGTCTTTACAAAGTGTTGTGCAGTTCTTGCAGTGCATCTCAGAAAACTCGGTATCCAGGTGTTTCCCTACCTGGACGACTGGCTCCTAGCAAGCCCTTCCAGACAAGGGACTCTGGAAGCCATACAGACAGCCTCTGCCTTCTTACATCCATGAGAGTTCTGCTGAACCTCAAAGAAGTCTGATTGCAGCCCTCCCAGAACTCCTTTTCATGAGGGACTTTTCTGGACACCTCTTCCACGAAGACTTTCCTTCCAGAAGACAAAAGAGCGATATCCTTCAGATGGCCCGTTACATTGGAGAGAACAAATCAGTTACAGCTCTCTCAATGCAACGATGCTAGGCCCTCATGGCATCCTCAGTGTTCGCTGTACCCCTAGCACGGCTGCACATGAGAACCACTCAACGGATGCTCAGTACTCAGTGGTCTCCAACCACTCACCGCAGTCTTATCCCATCAAGGTGACAGAACCCTTACAGAGGTCCCTCACCTGGTGGTCCCAAGAAGCAATCTCCTGGAAGGATTTCCCTTTGCTCCTCTGGATCATCAGATCTCCATTACCACGGACCATCGCTAATGGGGTGGGAGCTCATTGTTGCACTCTCCACACTCAAGGTGTGTGGACTCAACTCGAGTCCCAGCTTCACATAAGCGTCCTAGAGATGAGCGATCCTTTATGCGGTCCGAGCATTGAAGGACATTCTCTGTCACAAGACCATTCTCCTTCAAACTGACAACAAAGCAGTGATGTACTACATCAACAAGCAGGGCGGTGCTCACTCTTACCCTTATGCAGGGAAGCGATGAGGGTGGGAATGGTGCTTGGAACACAAAGCTCTAATTCAAGCGGTTACCTGCCAGGTGTACAAAACGACTTGGCAGATCGTCTCAGCAGAACAGAGGCAGATCCTCATGAATGGTCTCTCGACTCAGTCATAGTTCAGTCACTATTCGAAGAGTGGGAACCCCAGACCTGGACCTTTGCATCCCCACTCAATGCAAACTGCCTCTCTTCTGCTCCAGAAATCCAGGGCCTGCATTTTCTGTCAGGATGCGTTCAGGCTGCAGTGGACAAAGCGCTTTCTTCGCCTCTTCCTCTAATCGGAGATACTCCTCAAGTTCGAGTCCCAGGGACCAAGATGATTCTCATCCTAAGGTTAGGTTACCCTTTAGGTTAGTTGCACTGCACCTCCTTGGTAAAAAGGTACTGAGGCGGTTGGAGGGTCGACACGAGAGATAGTCATTGCCTTGCGAGCTAGAGCTACAGGCGCTGACCCTCCAGCAAAAGTTTGTCTCGATGGGTCTTAGTGCCTCCGGTGCAGATCCCAATAGTGTGAATGAGTGGTCGAGACCCGGTCCAAGAAGATCAAGAATTACGGTAGAGTCGTAATTTTCATTTCCTACAGTAAATCAGTATTATCATGTGTAGTATTTCTAAACTTCATCTAGCTGCTCTCCTCAGTGCTTAAGTATACTTGATATCGATGTCTATTACCAAAATGTTGCCCTATATGGTGTAGTCTTTGCCTCCTCCCCTCTCTCTACCTGTCACACACTGTACTCCTGCAATTTTCCCTACTGCTTTCCCCCTACCCTTTGCTGACAACTGCTGTCCTGCCCTCCTCCTTCTCACCCTCTCTCACACTATGCTCCTCCTCTTTATTACCATCCTCCCCTCCTGTTTACCCTGTCATCCATCTCACCCACTACCCTTCCTGCCTTGCCAATCTCACTCTCCTTTCCCCAACACCTCCCCACTCTTCCAACTTCATGTCTCCACCCCTCCTACATTCTCCCTGGCTCCCAGGATCCTCTGTCCTCCCCTCTCTATGTCTCCATTTAGCATTCCTTCACTCCATGTTGCTTGCACAGACCCCACTCTAAACAAACCTTCTCTCATACCCCTTTTAATACCCTCTGCCTGCAGGCACATATCTTACCCCTCTAAGCTCCTCATTATTTTGCTGCTCCTAGCAGCAGGGTATATAGAACCCAACCCTGGTCCTTTCCATTCCTCTGCCACCAACCTTCCCAAAGGACAAAAGCAGGCCATCTCAACATTAGAAGCCTCCTCCCTAAGGTTGATCTGCTCCAACCTCTCACAATTTCCTGAAACCAAGCGTGTTAATTATAACTGAATTGTGACTCCTCCAAGATTCCTGACACAATCATTTCCATCCCAGGTTACTCCCTCATCCAGCAGGATCGCTCAACCGGGTGGGGGTGCTATACATCTCCTCATCCATCCAGTACACTCTCATCCTATCCTCCCCTCTGCCTATGAACTGCTGCTTTTAAGATAATCCTTCCTTGCTCCTACCTATCTTCATGGTGGTGTCTACTGCTGCCCAGGCCTCCCACCTCTATCACTGACCTCATCTCAACTTTCACCACCCACTCCACTCCTGGTGAGCTCCTCATCCTCGGGATTTTAACATAAATTGGCTTTCTACCAATCCAAATTCTGCGATGACATCTCCTCCCATAACCTCACACAGTTGATCTCCGAACCAACCTGCTTAAACAAGTCTGATAAGCATATAATGCAGGACTGGGTTCTTGCGCTGCACCCTCACTGGGTAGTTTCGGCTGGAATCCTTCCAGATGCACTTAGTGACCATCACATGGCCTACTGTGTGCATAAATCCACCACCCAAAACCCCGCCAACCATCCTCCTACTCCGCTCCTTCAGGTCCTTGACCTCCCTCTACAAGTAATTAGCTGCAACCGACTGGTTTCCTATTTCCACTCATTCCTCGGTTGATTCTGCCTCTGTTACTTTAAGATCAAGTTCTTAAATATCTGGGACCAGCATGCTCCAATCAGAAAACCATGGTCTGAGGCTCCCATCTTCCCTGGGTGTCAGCCGAATTGCTGGCCTGCCAGTGAGCTCTCGTGAGCTAGCATGGAAGGCTTGCAAGGCCTTAGGCGCCCATGTGGATTTACTTAAATATTGTGCTCTCCGTAATGCCTGCACTAGGGCCATCAGATTTGCCAAAGTAGAATATTTCTCATCCACCTTCCAGGAAAACCTTAACTACCCTTGTAAGTTCTGGAAGGTAGTCGCCCTAATCCTCCCCTCCCTCGCCCAGTCCTCAGCCTGTCCTAAAGGTAGGAGACCACATTATTTCAGACCTCTCTGTGGCTACAGAATTCAACATTTTCTTCACCACCTGTGCTTCCATCCTTCTATCCTCCCTACCCCTTAGCTCCTCCACTGCTAGCACCTTACTCACCCCACTTCTTCTACCTCCCACTTGTCTCTCCTGCTGACACCTGAAGGCTCTCCTAGTCCTTAACTCTCATAAAGGTAAAAGTCCAGATGGGCTTGACCCCAAGATCTTTCATCTCTCGGCCCCTGCCATTGCCCTCCCACTCACCTCCTTCTAAATCTCTCCTTCTCATTGGCCTCTGTCCCGATGCCTGGAAGCTCACCAGTGATACCTCTTCCCAAAGGTGGCGAATCCTCCAATCCAGGCAACTACCACCTGATCTCCCATCCCAGTTCTTGCCAGACTCCAAGAACACCTCATACTGGCACAGCTTTCTCCTTTCCTTGACACCTCCTCCTCCTTCTTCATCCCCTTCCAGTCTGGTTTTCGTAAGACCCACTCCACCATGACCTCCTTCTCTGGTTTACTGATTCTATTCTCACTGGCATGGATCAGGCGCATCACCTCTTCCATCTTTGTCTACTTGGCCAAAGCCTTGACACTGTTGCCCATACCCTTCACCTCAATAAACTTGCAGCAGCTGGTCTCTCCGAAACTGCCACTAGCTGGTTCCTCCTATCTTCAAGGCATAAATTAGTGAATGAAAATGATTAGCAACTGGTGAAGATGATTAGCAGTGAGGGGTCCAGAATGTGGGCACATGGCTAAAATAGTGAAAGATAGTGCCATTCACACATTCCAAGTCCTGCGGTCCTGGAAAAATTAGATCAGCACCTACTCAAATCAAAACTGAAACTGATTCGTAATTGCTCATTTTGATTCGCAAACTCGATGCAAGCCTGCTTATTTTATGCCTTGATCTTGTGGGAAGGATCCAATCAGTCAGAATAGGCAACTCCTCTCCCCATCAACAGCAGAGTCCTCAAGGGTCAGTCCTTGGTCTGTTGCTCGTCTCAGTATTCTAAATGACCTACCTGCTGCCTGCTCCTCCACGGATATCCACATGTGTGTGGATGATTCTGATCTTACTTGAGATACAGTTCTTGCAGCAGGTTATACCATTAGGACTGAAGCCATCAGGCGCCAGGATCACGAAATTTTCTAGCCAGCAGTCTTCAGCGGGAACCACCTCCGGCGTCGGTCCGCCCCGGCGTCATAGCGTAGTACATAAGGAAGTGGTCCCCCCACAATCCCCCAGTTCTTTCCGACGTCCGACATCACAAGCATCGGCCTCTCGGTCACTTTCTAGCGTGCAATGACTAGGAACCACGACGTTCTCTTTTTCTTCTCATCACGAACTTGGATTCATCTGATGTCCTCTCCAAACACCTCTTGGAAGGTCACCATCCGAAATGTGCCTGCAGCAAACAGATCCCCTTCAAGGATCCTCAGTCAGCCTAAGTGCGTTGTCTAAGCCCAGAACACAACACCAAGGCCTGCTCCTTCTGCCAGTGCTTCAATAGTCGCACCAGGATCTGCCATGAAAGGCCCTTCAAGCGTTTCTCTTGGAGGAGAAACTCAAGGCCATGGATAGGGAACCTTCCTCCAGGAGGGAGTCGTCAGGGAAGACCCACAAACACCGGAAAAACACGGGAGAAGGAAAGGCCCAGGTCCCCATCGGGGACCTCGGACTCCCAAAGCTCGCTCCGGTCAGACCGCTCTCCTCCAGGGCTCAATCTCAGCCTCCCCAGTTCAGGTCAGATCCTCCAGCGGCTCCTCCTCCATGCAGCCTATCAAGACTTCCAGGCCATCGGCTTCATTCACTCCTTCTAAGGCCTCGTCCAAGTCTAGGGAGCACCACAAGTCTTCCTCCGCCGCCGGGACTCCGGCGCCAGGTCGGTGTCCCGCCTCCATGTGCATCGGACATGGTCCCACGTAAGACTAAGGACCTGACATCCTAAACGGACGCCGGACCCGGCGGTCAGCCCACCCGATGTCGCAAGCATCACAGGCGCTCCCAGGAGCCGGCTTACAGCAAGACACCCGTCGCCCGGCCAGAGGCGTCGCCTCAGAGGCGTCGACCAGGGAACCGGCGTCAGGCTACCCCAGAGGGAGGACCGCACCACCATCACCTACCGACGTCGGTCGGAAGGTATCATCGGAGGGGACACACTCAGCCAGAGGACCAGGCGGGTGACTCCGGACCGTCGGGCTCCCATGGGAATCCTCCCACAGCAGGAGACCCCCGGGACCCGACGCCCATCGTCGGGCCTGAATTTGGCAGAGGTGAAGGAGCTCTTCACCTTCTGGTGGGACACCATCAGGAAGGATGTGGTCACCACACACCCTCCTCCTACTTCGGCTCCACCTCCACCTACTCCTTCAATGCCTACGCCCCTCCTCCACCCAAGGGGCCTGTAGGACGGTCACCAACCCCAAGGAGCCAACACCTCCTCCTAGGGTAGATCCTCAGATAGGAGACCACCTCCTCAAGATCCACTTCAGGGTCACCCAGCCCTAAGAGACCCAGATGATGCCGGTACACCTCGTCCGCGGAGGACTCTAGATCTGACACCTCAGGATGCTCCAGATCGCCTTCTCCCATCTGCATTCCCTCCCCAGACCCACATGACCTTCCAGGTCTCCTCCGGATGACCCCTCATTCGCTGAGATCATGAGGCACATTCAGGAGAATATGGGGTGGGATGCTGAAGAACTGGACCGAGAGACAGAGCCTTGCTTGCTACCTTTGGCAGAAGAGACCCAAAGCCTGTGGTAGTGCCACCTTGGTGGACACCCGTGGATGTCACCAAGGCCGCAGGAAGGCGTCCGCATTTGACCCGGCAGTGCTGAAGAGGCTGACCACTTATACAAGGCCCCGAGGAGGACCAATATCTGGTGAACCATCCTCTGGCTGATTCCTTGGTCATCACAGCCTCACATGACCGGTCTCAGAGACTTGAGCACACAGCCACGGACCCGAATCCAAGCAGTTGGGCGTCCTGGGTAGGTGCACATCTTGACTCGACTTGCACCATCAGGTCTCTAAATTACCTCACCCACATGGTGCAATTCCAGAATGCACTGTGGAACAGGGACAGGACCTGGTTAAAAGATGCCCGATGGTGGTCAAAGGAGGAACTTTTAAATCTCCTCCATACGGGTTCGGATGTGGGGACCCAGGTGCTCAGAGCCACATACGATTCTGCAGACTCTTGGCCAGAGCTGCAGCCTCAGGCGTGTCTCCAGAGACACTCTTGGCTCTCGTCTCTGGTTTTACCCGGACATCCAGAAGAACATCCTGGATGTCCCTTACAAGGAAGTCCTTTTGGTGAAGCCTCTGAGAAGGTGATCACCAACCTTCAGGACGAGGGAAGGCAGTTAGATCTGTCCAGGCCATGTACAGATCTCAACCTAGTTCATTTAGTAGGAACCAGAGCCATTTTCGTGGCCGGACACAAAGGCAACAACCACGTTCTGGCCAACAGCAGAGGGGCTCCTTTACTCTAAAAGCCCAGGCCAAGTCATCTCCAGGCAGGAGCCACCGAGTTGCCAAGTCGGCCCAACCATGCGGGATCTAACTCTGCCACAGCATGACTCCTTCCCGCCCCGCCCTCCTCAGGATCAATGGAAATGAAGGCGGGGTCGCATCGCACGTCATCTACCAGGGTGGCAGTCGATCACCACCGACAGGTGGGTGCTGCAATGGTCAAAAGAGGCCACTATAGAATTTGTAGGCAGCCCACCTACAAGGCCTCCCTGCTTTCCCACTACTCGGGTCAGCACACCCTGCCTATACAGGCGCGTGCTCGCGCTTCTGGAGAAAGAAGCCTTAGAGCACGTTCCAGAGAACCAGAGAGGTTAGGCTATTATTCCACTTCTTCCTGGTTCCAAAGAAAACAGGGGACCTCCGTCCAATTCTGGACCTCAACGACCTCAATCTGTCGGTCATCTACAAATGCTTCTGCATAGTGACCCTTCTGGGCCTAATCCCCATGGTGAGCGGGAGGCGCCTTTTTAGCGTCGTTAGACATGCAGGATGCCTACCTGCATATCCCAATTGCTCAAGCGCACAGGAGGTTCCTGCGCCCGAGTTTCAGGCCACCATTATCAGTTCAGTGCTTCCCTTCGGACTGTCATCGCACCTCATGTCTTCATGAAGTGCATGGCGTCGTCTTGGCATCTCTGAGAGACAAGAGCCACTACATGTTCCCGTATCTGGATGACTGGCTTCTCATGGCTCCTCAAGGAGGCACTGATGGCGACAATTCATTGTACCAGGCCCTTTTTTCAGTCACTGGGTATTCTCATCAACTACGAGAAGTCACTCCTGGTACCGTCCCAGAAACTGCAGTTAATAGGGCAGCTCTGGACACCATCAGAGGAAGGCTTTTCTTCCATGGACAGAGCAGAACACATCAGATCCTCATCAGGGACCTGTCGGTGAGGAAGACCGCGCTGGCCAGGTTGGTCCTTCGCCTGCTCGGACATACGGCTGCGGCCATTGCAACAGTCCCGATGGCAAGGCTCCACATGCAGGTAACTCAGTGGATGCTAAGGGTGCAGTGGGACCAAAGGCAAGACCATCTGCAGCAGCCAATTTGAATCACAAATGCCGCGATTCGGGATTGGCAATGGTGGCTAGATCCAGAAACCTCTTTGTGGGGGTTCCATTTGTAGCACCGTCTCCGACTGTGACTCTCTCACAGATGCCTCAGGGCTCAGGTGGGAGCACACCTAGACGGGGTGAGGTCTCAGGGCACATGGACAGCGAATCCCATCTCCACTTCAACATTTTGGAGATGAGGGCGGTTCTACGCTCTGCAAGCCTTCCAGTCGGAGATTCCACGGGTACTCTCCTGTTGCAAACAGACAATACTGCGTGATGTATTACCTCAACAAACAAGGAGGCACTCACTCCTACTCGCTCTGCAGGAGGCCATGAGAGTATGGGAGTGGGTAGTGCAGCATGGGCAAACCTAATTGCAGTACAGTCCCGGAGTGGACAATACCATTGCAGACAGCCTGAGTGGCTCTCAGACCAGAGTCCATGAGTGGGAACTTACAGGAGGTGGCAGAGGATCTGTTTCACAGATGGGGCACTTCAGAGTTAGACCTTTTGCATCCCCATCCAACTAAAACTGCCCAATTTTTGCTCGCTAGATCCAGGGCCTGGTGTTTTCTGGTGAGATGCATTGTCCCTCTCCTGGGCGGGCAGATTCCTCTATGCCGTCCCTCCTTTCCCGTTGATCCAGAAAGTCCTCTTAAAACTTCGCAGGGAGCAGGTGACGTTCATTTTGATAGGCTTTCTGGCCCAGACAAATCTGGTTCCCAGCTCCTGCATCAGCTATCCCGGGAACCTCCACTTCCTTTGCCAATCAGCTCCCATCTGCTGTCTCAGGAGGAGGGTTCATTAATCCATCGGACTTGCATTCTTTGAACCTGCGCGCTTGGCTCCTAGAGACATAGCCATGTTACTGATACAGGGTCTCACAAGAGTGGCAGATGTACTCTCTGCCACGAGAAAACCCGACAACCCATGACGTCGCACATGAAATGGCGTGAGATTTCTTAGTAGGCGCAAGGCGTGGTTCGTCGTTAGAATGTCCAAAAGCTGGTTCTGGATTACCTGCTTTACTCTTTCAGTCTGGACTGGCTTACTCCTCGTTAAGGTGTACCTTGAGCAATTTCGGGCTACCATGCCCCCATAGGCCATCAGATGGTGGCCCAGTTGGACACTACTTGTGCCTTTTTAGGGAGTTCTCCACCTTAGGCCGCCTATCAAGGATTCGATTCCTCCTTGGGACTTGCCCTTCATCCTGGAGCAACTACGCTGCCACCTTTTGAACCAGCCACGGACTGTGAGCTCGTTTTCTGTTGTGGAAAGCGTTGTTTTTAGTTGCAGTTACTTCATCAAGAAGGATCTCCGTATTGCATGCACTGATGTGCAAGAACCTTATTTAGTTTTCCATCAGGATATGGTATCCTTGAGGACAAACCCAAAGTCTCTGCCTAAGGTGGTTTCCAGCCCTCACCCTTAATCAGGATATCGACTTACCAGTGTATTTCCCAAAGTACACCAACCGAGGAGAAGCCCTTCTACACACCCTTGATGTACACAGGTGCCTCATATTATCTGACCAGAACCAAACAGTTTCAAAGTCGGATCAACTGTTTGTCTCCTTTGCTGTTAGAATGAAGGGGCTCCTGTTTCTAAACAGTCTCTCGAGGTGGCTCATCCAGTGTATCTCTTTCTGTTATGATAAGCACAAAAACCCTTACCAGGCGTGGTTAAGGGTCATTCCATGAGAGGAGTGGCCACTTCCTTTGTGGCGTTAAGGAATGTTCCACCTCAGCTATTTAGCGCTGCAGCCACTTGGAGCTCGGTGCATACTTTATCAGACATTACAGCCTGGACATTGCATCCAGGCGAAGAGCAGGGTTCGGCCTAGCCATCCTTCAGGGACTTCTGTCTTAGGCTCGGAGTAGGGTTGTGATCCCTACCTTTTTCCTCCTCCTGTGGCATAAGATTGCCACTATTGTGGGAATCAGTCCTAATGGTGTAACCTGCTTGCAAGAGCTGTATCTCGAGTAAGATAGTACAGTTACGTGGAACTTACTGTAACAGTAGATCTTCGAGAACAGCTCTTCAGCAGGTACCTTCCTACCATTCCCCCTTTTTGTGGAGGTAGGTGGTAGTAGCCAAACATCCATCTTAGGGGATGGGAAGTTCTTTTAGTCTTAGCCATCTGGTGGCGGATCCTCGTTCCTCTTCTGATGTCATCCAGCGGCCAGGAGTCTCCGGTGGGAGAACTGGGGATTGTGGGGACCGCCTCCATGTACTATGCCTGACATCGGGGCGGACTGACATCAGAGGTGGTCCCCGCTGAAGACTGATAGCTGTAGGGCCTTCCGTGGGGTCCTGGCGCTTGATGGCTTCAGTCCTAATGGTGTAACCTGCTGCAAGAGCTGTTCTCAAGATCTACTGTTATGGTAAATTCTTATGTAACTGTACTTTCTGTATACCTCCGGCCTTCCCTCTGATGGGGGACCAGGCTCCAGCTGGACTTTAACAGAGTCCAACTCTGGTTTCACTCAAATCAACTGTCCCTCAGTGCCAAGAAGACTGTGTCCATGACCTTTGGCACCAGGCAAAGGCTCACCAAGCTTATTGCCACCCAAACCTACCACACTCTTGAGGGGTCCATATTAGAGGATGTCACCTCCTTCAAATACCTCTGGCTCTGGCTCGACAGGCACCTCAGTTTTTCTGGACATGTGGATGCCATCCACAAAAACTGCATCCCAAACAAGGTGCTCTGTGTGACACTTGGACATCTGGTTCTGATCCTGTATCATTTTTTGTAATATAAAAATGTATGATGGACTATCTGCCATAAGAAATGCTGAAACAGCATGTGAGATCACACACACACACACAAACAGATTTTAGATACAAGGTGTTAGCTGGAAGGCCAGAAGCTAATTACAGACTTTTCTAAGTTAATTATAGCTTTAGCTGCTAAGAGGAAATCAGTATCCCTTTTATGACGTTTTGAGGGAAACCAGGTTTAGTACACTGGTGCTAAATCATAAATGTTTTGGTGTCTGTGTGAGAGGATACTCCTCACAGATCAAAAGAAATGTCATTTGAAGAACATGAGTTATGCTGAGGTTGCAGAATTTAATACTTGGAAAAGACATCCTGTATTATATAGATATATTTTTATATATTCTGACAGGGAGGAGCTAGGTGACCTCATGCAAGTAGGTGGGGAAAACCAGCTTTTAAACATTATTCTGTTTTCCTTCAGAGACACTTCTATCTAGACTCTGACAAAGAAACATCTGTGAGCACTTTAAGCAGGTATTTAGAGAGAGAGACAAATCTAAGTACTGTAGTAGGAATTATACTGTTAAAACCTGTTTTAAGAGATTTGTATGTCTCGTGACATAATAGTTCTGTATTTTGTTTCATATTTTTATCTATTTTAGTAAAACTCTATTTTAGAGCTTACTTGGTCTGTCTTTGATTTCTTTCCTTTACAAGTAGAGTATATATGGTTAAAGCAGACACTATACATAAGCTTGAATGGTGACACCAAACTGGAAAAAGGTAAGAGTTTTAAATCTGAGGTCTTTTATTACAGTTTTAAGGGTTCATTTCTGTAACCTGGTTAGGTGCCTGTAGGCAAAGATATCTGGCCCCCTAAGACAGAATTATCTGAGCCTGTGCACTGGGTATGGTAGCAAGAGGTTCACAGTTTGAATCCTCCAAGACTTGAGACCAAAGGTTGACTTGAACCCACAAAACAGACAAGAGGGTTACTCAGTTCTGTTAACTGTTCACAAGACTACACTCGGAGGTTGGTACTTTGGGAGTAGAGGGCTGACCTGCTGAGTGGGTTTGTGACACTCTGTACAGACACCGTGGTTGCATCCCACTACCAACCCGCAGAGAAATTGTCCAGAAAATGATCCTCCCTATCTCTTTGACTTTAGCGACATAGTCTACAGTGCTGCCCCTAAGTCCAGCCTAACCAGACACAACACTCTTTCAACTCCTTTTGCCATTTTGCTTTGACTGTCCACCCTCAAGACTCACCATTGTGACCTCTATACCGGTCTCCTTCCCCCCTCTTGGGGCTAGATGCCTCACCACTGCTCCTCCCTAGTTGGAAGTACTGGCTCATCACTCCCCATAACTCAATGTCCTCCTCATTCACTCCTCGCACCTACTCTTTCCAACTCTGCCCACCAGACCCCTAGCCCTTCCTGCCTGATTTTCCCACCTCCAGGCCTGCCCGCCTCTCCTACCACTTCTCAAAATTTGGAACTCCCTTCATTAGAAATCCACTCTACCCTGTCCACTCGTTGTTATCCTCTCTCTTCACACTACATTTCTCCATCCTGCAACTGCATCTGACACATTTTTTCTTTCTTTCTCTCCATCCTGCCACTATGCTGACCCCTTCTCAACAGCCCCCCACCTCCCTTTCCTCTCAATACTGTACTAATCTACTTTCCCGTTTCCCTCTCCCTTCCTCTCTCTCTAGGTAGCCCGATATAACAAGACACTAGCTGGGTTGCATCGAGCAGTGTTCAAATCCTTGTGGGTTCCACTCCAGAGGGTTGAGGCTCACCTCTCTCCCTTCTACCGACACTCTCTTGTGAAGGTAGAAGGGTGATCCCTACGTTTACATTTCCCCGGGAAGTGGGTACTCCACAACACTGACTGTGCTAGCATTGGTCAGTGTCACACCCATTATGGAGTTTCCACTCCAGAGGGTGAAAAGGGCTTGCCTTCTCCTCTCTCCTGCACTGTCTCTCTTCCTGCAGATCTGGGTACCCAGTCCTCCAGTTTCGTTGCTTCTGGCAGAGACTGACACATATGGGTCCACATCCCAGTAGGTTGAAGGTCTTCCTCTTACTCTATCCCTCCTCCTGCCCCATTCTTCAGTCACCCTGGCTGTGTTCCCCTTCTTCTGCCCACCTATTCTGTCTCTGCAAATGGCTTACCCTCTAACCTCATGTATTGAGTCTACAATATTTCATTTCTACTGCTTGTCTCAAATTTGTATCATAGTATATGGAATCTGATTTTCTTTTACTTTGTATCTTGAATTATGTATACAAATTGTACTCCCCTCCCCTCAGGATGCATCTGGAAACGAGCTATTATAGCTCAGTATGTCTTTCCTGTGAAATGTATGTCAAATATCTATCTATCAACAGTGTCTATCTGTGTATTCATCCATTTGTCTAGCTACAAACAGTATCTATCTACTCTATCTGTCTAGCTACACCCAATATCTGTCTATCAACAGTATCTGTCTAGCTACAAACAATATCTGTCTGTCTTTATCCATTTGTCTAGTTACAGACAATATCTGTCTATCAATAGTATCTGTTTATTCATTTGCCTAGCTATAAACAGTATAAATCTATTTACAGTATCTATTTGTCTATCTATTTATCTAGCTACAGACAGTATCCATCAGTCTGTTTGTCCATCTAGCTATTTTCTACCTATCTACCCACCTACACAATATCTGTCGACCTACAACTCTATTTAGCTATCTCTATCAACAATATCTATTTTCCATGTGTCATAGCTACAAACAATATCTATCTCTATCTACCTACAGTATCTATCATCAACAATATCTATCGACAGTATCCAGCTGTCTGTCTATCCATTTGTCTAGCTACAAACAGTAGTTATCTATCTCTATCAACAGTATCAAAGTATCCATTTATTTAGCTACAAACAGTATAAAACTATCTATATCTATCTACAGACAGTATATATGTGTCTATTTATCTAGCTACAGACAGTATTCATCAGTCTGTCTGTCCCCATCTACCTACCCACTTACAGACAGTATAGTATCTACCTACCCTACTACGCCTACAGACCATATCTATGTCTGTCTTCTCTCTCTACAGACAGTATCTATCTAGCTATCTACTGTATCTATCTTTAGAGACAGTATCTATGTATCTATAGACAATATCATATATCTAGTATCTCTCCATAAACAGTTATCTATCTATCTATAGACAGTATCTATTGTGACACTTGGACAGCTGGTTCTGATCACTGTATCATTTTTGTAATATAAAATGGGTTATGGACTGTCTCTCTTGAGAAATGCTGAAACAGCATGTGAGCATGACACACACACACACACACAGGTTTTAGATACAAGGTGTTACCTGGAAGGTCAAGCTAATTACAGACTTTAACTAAGTTAATTATAGCTGTAGATGCTAAGAGGGAAAATCATAAACATAGAAACATAGACTTTGATGGCAGATAAGGACCGCTAGGCCCATCTAGTCTGCCCATTTCCTACCTACAGGATAGGCCACAGATCCTAGTTAACCAACAGCCTATTTCTTCCTACCCCCACAAGAATTGCCTTATGTCTGTCCCATGCATTCTTGAATTCTCCCACAGTTTTAGACCCATACCTCCTCAGGAAGGCTGTTCCATGCATCCACAACTCTCTGTGAAATAATACTTCCTCACATTGCCCTGAAGCCCTCCTTCTATCTTTAAATTGTGTCCCTTGTTCTTGCAAGTCTCTTTTTCTGAAAGATGCTACCCTCTTGGACTTTGTTGATTCCACTGAGGTACTTAAAAGTTTCTATCATGTCCCCCTCCCTTCTTTCCTCAAGGGTATACATATTAAGCTCCTTTAGTCTCTCCTCATACGGCTTCTCTTGCAGACCCTGCCCCATTTAAGTTGCCCTCCTCTGACTACCTCTATCCTGTCTATGTCCTTGCGGAGATGGGGTCTCCAGAACTGGACACAGTACTCCAAATGGGGTCTCACCAACTGTCTGTACAGAGGGATAACAACTTCCTGTTTTCTGCTGATGATGCCTCTCCCTATACATCCCAGTATACCCCAGCCCTCCCTACTGCCTTCTCACACTGCTTACTAACCTTAAGGTCATCTGATATGATTACCCCCAGGTCCCTTTCCTTTTTGTTGTTACTACCTCCCCACCCATTGTGTATTTTCCCCTGGGTTCTTGTTTCCCAGATGCATTATTTTGCACTTCTTTGCATTGAATCCTAGCTGTCATACTTTGACCATTCCTCCAACCTTACCAAGTCCCTTTTCATCCTTTCCACGCCTCCTTGTGTATCAACCCTGTTGCAGATCTTTGTGTCATCTGAAAAAGGCATAATTTTCCTTCCAGTCCTCTGCAATGTCACTGATGAAGACATTAAAAGGACTGGACCCAATACTGAACCTCAGGTACCCCACTAGTAACCCCTCTTTTCTTCAGAGTGGACTCCATTTACAATTACCTTCTGTGTCCTGTTGACCAGCCAATGTTTTACCCAGGCTACCACCCTGGGACCCACCTTCAAGGCTGGTTAATTTAACTATTAATCTTTTGTGGGACTGTGTCAAATGCCTTGCTACTATCTACTCTAAACTTTGATAACTTAGATTAAGAAGAGCAGGTTGTGACATTTTAGTACTAAGTCATAAAGATGCTTTCATGTCCTGGAAGGAAGCTTACCATAAGATCAAAGAGAGTAATTTGAAGAACATGAGTTATGCTGAGGTTGCAGAATTTAATACTTGGAAAAGACATCCTGTTTTATATAGATATTTTTTTATATATTCTGACAGGGAGGAGCTAGGTGACCTCATGCAAATAGGTGGGAAAACCAGCTTTTAAACATTATTCTGTTTTCCTTCAGAGACACTTCTATCTAGACTATGACAAAGAAACATCATTGAGCACTTTAAGCAGGTATTTAGAGAGAGAGAGAAAAATCTAAGTACTGTAGTAGGAATTGCACTGTTAAAACCTTGTTCTTTTAAAATATTGTATAGTTCTTGTAATAATAGTTCTGTATTTTATGTGTTACATATTTTTCATCTATTTTAGTAAAACTCTATTTTTAGAGCTTACCTGGTCTGTCTTTGATTTCTTTCCATTACAAGTAGAGTATATATGGTTAAAGCAGACACTGTACATATGCTTGAATGGTGATACCAAACAGGAAAAAGGTAAGAGTTTTAAATCTGAGGTCTTTTATTACTGTTTTAAGGGTTCATTTCTGTACACCTGGTTAGGTGCCCATAGGCAAAGATATCTGCCCCCCAAGAGACAGAATTATCTGAGCCTGTGCATTGGGTACGCTAAGCAAGAGGTTCACAGTTTGAATCCCTCCAAGACGTGAGACCAAGGTTGACTTGAACCCACAAAACAGACCAGGAGGGTTACCCTGTGTCTGTAAACTGTTCACAAGACTGTGCTCGGACGTTGGCACTTTGGGAGTAGAGGCTGACCTGCTGAGTGGGTTTGTGACATCATCTATCTCCATCCATCTCCTGCCTCTTTATCTGTCCCTCCATTCCTGCAAAAAATAAAAATTTAGGCATCAGTTAGGGCTGAAGCATAATGCCTCAAAAGTAGGGAAATGTGATGCTGGAGTAAAAGACCATGTGTGACAGGGTTGAATAAAGCACTGTCCCATTTGTTATGCAGAAAGGTTAAACACAAGGACCTGTTCTATCCTCTCCTTTTTTATCTCTTGTCAATCTGGTTGCCCAACCAAATGTTTCTGTGAGACCTAGGAACTGATCACTCTGACAGTCTTCGATTCTCCCCTCTTGCTACCTCTTTGTATTTACTTGCTGTTTCTATCTTTTCTTCAACTGCATATCTGTGGTTATAAAACTATATGTGAATCTTTGTGTGAAACTGTAAGTGAAACTGGGACCCTGTGTTTGAAACTTTATATAATTACACTGTTGAAATGATTGGAAAAAGCTATTTGGCATTTAGGGGTTAACCTGAGATGCAGTTTATGCTCCTTTCAGGCTTGTTTGCAAACACTTACAGCTGTCAGCAGGAGGCCAGCTTACACTGTTTTATTTGCAAGCCTGCTCTGCAAGGAAACTGGCAAGCACCCTGATACATCTTGTGAGAAACAGAATGTCTCCTTAATGAGCTCAGGATGAAGAAGTCAACTGTCAAGCAAAGACTTGTTATAAAAACAGCAGCAATATTTTTGCTGGGAGAGAATGAAACTTGGAATTAGAGATACCCTCAGACAAAGGACTTTGTTTTCTCTGTTTGTACTGCCTTTGTAAATAGTTATACTGAACAATTTTAATTTTGTATCTTGCTGTTATTGATAATAAAATGCTACTTGTGAATTTTATAACTGCTCCTAGCTGTCCTATGCTTCCTGACCTGAGCCTCGATGACATCCGTTTTGTGTGAATGTGGTGTTTCTTGGGGGGGTTGAATGATTGCTCAGTGCAGTAACTGGTACTGCTGAAAAGTTGGCACTTTCTAGGCATGTAAATTCACTTACATATTAAAACTCGAAAGAAGGTGCTAGACTTATGGTAATACAAAAGTTGACAGTCAAGTTACTGCTCAAACCACAGAGGAACACCACACTAAACCTTCACTAAGAGTCCATGGACATTCAACATTTTCCTAAGAGTCCATGGACATTTAACATTTCCCTAGTTTTCGGGCTTTGTGCTTAAACCTTAACTAAAGCCTATGTGTATTGTCTGCAACAAGTTCCTTTACTTTTTGAAACTGCATTTAATAACAGATGTAGACTACTTTGTATTGACAAGCCTAGTCTTTGCCAGCGGTATCACTTCCAATTTGCACTGGGGCCCAGATATTCAAATTGCGCCAAAGTGTGCAATAGCAGGAGCAAGCGCCAAGTCTATTGCATCCATGCACAAGAGATGTGATATTCAAAATGGAGCAGGCCAAACTGTGCCTACAGCCGACGACGAATATCGCACCACCTGCACCATAGTGCAACTAGGGAGGAAGCTGATCAGATCTGATGGCCATAGTGCAACAAGGGATGTTCAGCTGAGCAGTCAGAGGTGCCATAGTGCAACCAGGGATTGCCCCAGCAGCAGAGCAATGCAACTGCACAACCAGGGAGTGTAGGCCCACCACCCATGCCACAGATGGACACAGGAACACACAGCAGAACAGACATCGTCCCCCACACGCCATGCACTGCACAACTGGGGAGGGCTGGAATAACCACTGGCCCATGGAGACAAACAACTCACGCAGGGCCATGGTGCCCCATCACACCTACTGGCAAACTGTGAGCTGGCACACAAGGAGGGCTGACCACCCCGTGCCACCATTCCCCCAATGCAGAGCACACCTGCACCGTGACCCCAGACATCCCCATGAGCAGTGACCACCACTGCAGGAAACCCCATGCATGCCACCACCCCCACTATGACCACGGCAACCCTGTACCACAGGACCATGCAAAATAGCCTACGAGCACCCATCAGTGAGGTGGCAGCACACAACAATGCAACAACAGCAGACACAGTGCCACCATGCACAGTCCCGAGTACTGCTGAGAGTCCAACCATGCGTCAGCACATGAGAGTACCCACATGGGACAAAGTGTGCCCCAGACACCACTACCAGTGGTACAGCACCCTGCACAGTATTCCAATGACACATCTTGACCCACCACTGGCCACAACAGCCAGCACAGACACCCACAGTGGTGCAGGAAGCATGCACCACACGGATAACACACAGTGTATGGACAGACACCCACCCACTCATACCCAAGGGCACAACAACACAGGGATGCAGTGGTGGGGCAATCAGCCCCAGTGTGGGCCCATGTAAACTGTGTCACATAACCCACAATCCTCCATGGCACTGAAGTGCCAGCCACCCTCTTGCAGGCACTGTGGACCTGCACACCACCATCATTCACCCAGAGCACAAGTCACAGACAGTGGGGCACATCCCCTGCAACACACACAAGGTACAGCATGGAGGTGGACAACAACTGTGGTGCCCACAGTGCCACCGAGGCAGACATGCACCACACAAGTGACAGGGGCAACCCAGCAATGTGACGGGTACAGTGGCTGCCCTGCAGGGACTGCCACCACTGACATGCCAGCAGACCGTGCAGGTCACAGACATGCATGTGTGTCAGCTGCACAGGCCATGGACGGGCCGATGGGTGCACCATGGACACAGAGCATGCACCATGGACCACTGCACACAGTCATCCAGTGCACAGGGCACAAAACACACACCACAGACACTGACTGATAGCTACCCCACACCATAGGCACCTCCACACGGACACACACCACAACCTCTGATGGCACCACCCGATGCCATGCACACCACTGCAGCTGAGCACCTATAGCCCACTGCAAATCAGAGACCACCACAGTATTCATATCAAAATTAAATGTATTGAACAAATATATAAATTCAACTTATTTACAATATTCGTAAACTATATACAAGGTTGGGGGCCACAAACAAGGTGGGGTGGGTAGGGGCAGGGGTGGACAAATGGGATGGGAAAGGAGGGTGATGAGGTGGGTCTGGAGATGAGGGAACACAGGGACTGATTGATCCCTAAGCGGGAGCTTCCTTTCTCCCGCCTCTGACTCCTCCGGGCTTTGTGCCTCCTCAGGACCCGGTGTCCTCTACCCATCTGAGGATGTTCAGCGGTGCCCTCGCCACCAGTAGCATCTCCGCAGTGCCTCCCTGATTTCCCATAGATGGTGGGTACCTAGGACAAGGGAGCACAGTCAATAGGTGTGAATGCACAGCCCTACAGCCCACCAACTGTGCATGGCATACAGCTGTGGGACATACCTCTGTGATGGTGGGTGACCACCCGCGGTGATCACGTCCACATGACCTGCCCACCCAGGCACATACAGCCATCCGAAATGCTGCACACACCCACGGCCAA
This sequence comes from Neoceratodus forsteri, assembly GCA_016271365.2. NCBI lineage: Eukaryota > Metazoa > Chordata > Ceratodontiformes > Ceratodontidae > Neoceratodus > Neoceratodus forsteri. The sequence continues at coordinate 1,103,711,715 of CM028133.1, read as the reverse complement.
GTCATGCACAGCACCACCGTCGCTGTTTAGTGACATGGCGATGTGGTGTAAAGGCAGTGGCACAACCATGTACCTGGTGCATGCATGGACCACCATCGGCACTCCCAGACATGCATTACCACTGGACGAGTGTTGACTGTAACAAGTCACGTGCATGTCAGTGGTGTCGATGGATAGTTGCCATGCCCCACTGCCCACCCTGTCACACAGCATGCAATAGTAATCATGGATGTATGGCACTCACCTTCATCGGGCCGGTCCAGTGGGTGGTGAGGCCCTCACCCACCTGCTGCACCCTGCCCTTCCACTGCCGCCTCACAGGCACAGTGGTGTTCCTTCTCGGCCTGTGGGGCAAACATGGAGAGAGGAACATCAGGACAATCCCGTAGGAAAGTCCCCTGCCCCCAGGTGTGTGCCCTCCCACCCAGCCAGACCCACCCACCCCACACCTTGTGAACACCACAACAGCCAACCCCAGACGGTCCTCCCCATGTGCTGGACACATACAACACTGTTTACCCATATGGAAGATAAGTGTGTTGATCGTAACCCCTACCTGGCCGTGGCACGTGCCCCTCCTGGCATGTGCCCACAGAGTGCCAGTAAGCTCCGGCTCCCTCTGCCACAGGTCCCCTTATCTGTGTGGCACTGCTCGGTGCTCCTCCCGTGCTGTGGCCTCCTCCAAGTGCAGTGGCCACCTCCTGCCACACCTGGGTCCTGGACCTGTCCAGGGTGCCTCCCAACAGTGGCCCATGGTGGCGGCTCCACAATGGTCACTAGGTTGGCCAGCTCAATTGCAGACCACTAGGCTGCCCTCCTGCGTGCCATTCTCAGCTGCTCTATTTGGCAATATAGGCTCTGCGGCGTGGCTCCCCACATGCAGATGCTGCAGTGCAGAGCTGCCACATTCCTTATCGCGCTGTCACCGAACAACGCGATAGAGGTGCACCCATGCCTGACACATGGTGCCTGGGGGGCAAAGGTCGGGCACAGGGTCAAAGGGTCTCTGGCGCATGGACACGCACAGTGCCATTGGAACGCTTAATATGGCCCAGATTGGCTGTGTGCCACCACCATAGCGCTCACCCAGCAGTTGGCCAGTGCACCCATGATGGGCCCAGTGCCAGCCGCCATGTAGTGACCATCGCTATAGTGCCTCTGGCATAATGGTGGCCATGCCCTGTCCTGCATTGCCTACCATGCACAGCACGTCATCAGCGCAGCAGGCGCCTCGTCAGCAACCCGGCATGCGCAGTGAGGTGTGTACTACGATGTCACAGAACTGTGCCATTGGCTCAGCACGTTCAACACAATTGTGCAAAGCGCAACAGCATGATATTCAGCCAACATATGCAAATCATCTAATCAGCCATTCAATGGCACAGCACTGCAATTTGCATCTACTTAAAAGTTATGCCTCGCCTCATTTGCATGGGTTGCGCTACAAAGTGCAACATTGGGCTGCAGTGGCCATAGTCAGTTACTGCAGTCTATTGGTGAGATGCATGCTGTTTGGGAGTGTGGATCATGGATTTAGGGACATGCATGGGACTGCACAGTCACAGGTAACAACTGCCATTCTTACAGGCTACATAATGACCGAGGTCGTTGTTGGAGAGGAGGAGGAGGTCTAACTTACCAAGGCTGAAACGAAGCCCTGTTTGAGGCCTACCAGGATCAGGAGCCACTTCTCAGTGGACGGCAGGGAACACCTCAAGCCCATGCTGCTGCATGGGAGGAGGTGGCATGTGCTGTGAACCTGCATGGCAGCCACCAGCGCCCATGCAGAAGTGTAAGAAAAGACGGGCATGGACAGGAGGAGGATAAAGGAGAAGATGGCTGCCATCAGGGCATCATGAGCTGCAACAGGTGGGGGACAGCCGGGGTGGTACAGCTGACCCACAGGAGGAGAGGCTTGCTGGAAGCATGCAGCGCAGTGCCATTGAGGGTGTTCCAGTGGTGGTTTCCAGACGGGTGGTGGCCCATCACTGCATGGTAAGTCATGGTCTGTCTATGGGGGCAGGGTAGGTCACATGTAGTAATGCGACTTTGCTTTCCTGACATATCCTAAGCATCTGCATGGGTCATTGGTGGTGGGCCTGTCCACTGAGGACAGTCAGCTGGAGATGGAGGAGGGACCATCCACCTCCACAGGTATACGTGGATCATTGCGACAATGGGGCCGCCTGGCTGTCACACACTGATGTTGTTGTAACAGGTGTGGAGGAAGGCCTGCCTGTGGCCCAGCGTGCTGGCGCCCACGGATGCCAGCATGCTGTGACTTGGGCCGGTGCAGAGTCCATCACCGACGATGATGACGCTAACGCCATGGGCAGTGACACTTGTGTGCCACGGGATGGCCACACAGCAGGGCACTTCGCACCCACGGCTGTGGGTGGTGCTGCCGTGGAGGCCTGCATGTCAGCACAGTCTCAGCCTGTGCCTGTCAGCACCAGTGGGGCAGCACTGGTGTCTGTTCAGGACAGTGGGACTGTTGCGCCACTGCAGCAGCACCAATGAGCCCTGGGAAGCGGCAGCATCGCAGTCACCCAATGGGCTTGGGGTACAGGGTTCGATGGCGGCATCTGTGCCTGTGGACGGCCCAGACCTGGTCCCAGGCACAGCACCCACCCTCAAGGGGTGCTGATCATCAGGGTCGTACACCCTGTGGGACAGGATTCCGAGGAGGCAGATGACCTCTTGGATGAGCACACCCGCTACTGCAAGCATCAGTCCAACAGCAGATGCATCTTGCGACATCAGTGGATGCACTCGCGGTGGCTCTGAGCGGGCAGAGGAGCATCGCAGCAGGGACACTGCTCTGATCCTGGCAGGGATGGACCATTTGTGGGAGGATGTGACCACTGCCACTGACAGGCATTCACTGCTGTCATGGCCACAATGGGCACACAGTCAGGTGCCCATGCATCGCGGGCACCATGCAGTGCACTGTCCACCCCGGTCAGCGTCCATGCGACTCCCACCTTGTCTACACGGGTTCAGCTGTGGGCATCCCGAGCACTCCTGGTGCAGGCATGTTCAGTGTGCTGCAGACCCTGTGCGAGCACAGTCCACGTTCATGCAGTGGAACCCCTGGGGACCATCGATGCCACCCATGGGAGCCATTGGTTAGCCTGTCAGTGCTGGCGGGTCTCAGTGGAGCCGCCCCGCATCCGTGGTAGCTGGCGCACTGTGTCACGTGACTGACCTGTCTCCCAGTGCGGCTACTGTCTGGTGCTACCCTGTGTGCATTGTGTGTTTCAGTGGGCAGTACATGGGTGGGTACCGGGCACACAGTCCACCTGCACACCCTCCCGGCTGCTGTCCGCGGTTGTCTGTGCATGATGATGCCTGCATTGCGCTGTACACCAACGTGCAATGGTGCTCAGCATCTGACACATGCACATAGACAGGTGGTGGCCTGTGGACATGTGTTGCTAGGGTTGGCGTTCTTCGCTGGTGTGCCTCCTGCCCTCTGTGCACGTTTGGCGTTGTGTGTGTCTGTCCGCATGGCATGTTAATCCTCACCCATCCCTGGTTGTGTGTGCTTCTGTGCCCTGCCACTTCCCTGATGGCATGCACCCCTGGTGTGTGTCCATGTGTGTTTATGGGTTGTGCCTTAGCCACTGGTGGTTGCACATGGCCCCATGACTTACCTGGGTTGGCTGAAGTGCTCCTCTGTGATGGTGTCCCGCTGCAGCTGTGCCAGCCGGATCAGTCGGGGGTCCCATCGGCCAAGGGGCTGCCCATCACCATCGTCACCAGCATCCTCATCGCTGTCCCCTCTTGACCCATTACAGCTATCCTACATTCGTTGGTCATGTTGTGCAGGATGCAACAGGCCAGGAATAGCCCACAGGCCTTTGAGGGGCTGTACTGTAGGGCACCACGGAGGTGTCCAGGCAATGGAAGCATGCCTTCAGCATCCTGAACACCAGCTTGATGACATTACATGTGGTGGCGTGTGCCTCATTGTAGCGTTTCTGCGATGGGGTTGCGGGCCACCGGTAGGGTGTGAGCAGCCAGGGGCGGAGTGGGTATCCACTGTCACCTGTGTGAGGGTGGAGGCTGAGTTTGGTGATCAGCATCGCCCTGCCCCAGGCCATGTAGGCCACTACCCATGTCACTCTGGCCATGCCCCCCAGGCACTATGACTGTCCATGTGGTTTGCATACTCACCCACTAGGTGTCCAGTGGGGATGTTCCCACTCTGAATCTGTGGCACAGTGCTGATTGGTGCCAGATGAAGGCATCATGTGCTCCCCAAGGGTGCATGGCAAAGACATTGATTATCGCCCCTGGCATCGCACACCACCTGGCAGTTGATGCTGGCAGCCCTTGCAATTGATGTATACGGCCCCTCGGGGCCAGGTGGTGTGCAGATGGCCACATGGGTGCAGTCTATTGCCCTAGCATGCTAGGCATACATACTACCCTGTGGAACTCCTGTATGTTTACTGCACTCCGCCCGGTGTGCTGGGGAAATGGATGTACTCCGCAGCATGTGGCAGCAGTGCGCTGAGGAATGGGTGAGGTGGCGTGGCGTGGCCGACTGGGTTATGCCTGTGGTGTTCCCCAGTTGGTCTCTGGAAGAGTACCCGTGGTGAGCAAGCACATGCAGGCTGTTACTTTAGTCTCCACTGACGGGCATGGCTCCGTCGTGTGAGTGCCTGCATCACATCACTGCACAGCTTACAGAGCCACCTCAGAATTGCCCTATTCAGGCAGTACCCCCACAATCTCAGTATCAGTGTACAGCCTGAAGCTGGTGTAGGCTCGGTACTGCCTGTTGGGGCATACCACAAGGGCCCTTCCACAGCCATGCCCCCTGCCGCCCACCTTCTCACCCCCCATAATGGCCTCCATCTGAAGGTGGCACTGGCCATGTCTCTGGCTTGTGTTTACCCCGCAGCTGTTACTGTATTCCCCGCTGTCCTCCCTGCTACTTCCCTGCACCAGGAACACCTGCCTGTGGTGGCCTCTGTGCTGTGTGGCACTTCCCTTCTGCACTGGCTGTAGCTCCCCACACCTTCCTGTGCCCGTGTGTTCAGGGTGCCCTTTCCTGGCCTGCCCTGTGTCCCTCCTGCCCTGTCTGGCTAGGTTCTGCCTCATGTGGCTTCCCTGTAGCGTTCTTGCGCCTCTCCTTGCTCCTTTTTATTTTGGCTCATTTCTGCTATGGCACAACTTCCGCTTGTTCCCTACCGCACATGGCGCAAGTCGTTGAATATCGGACTGCGCCATTTATGCATGGTTCTTCCCCTGGTTGTCATGCCTTCATTATCATTGCACTGTTGCTCAGCATGATTTCAGGGCTCAAATGCCTCCTGCTGAATATCGCAGAATGGCGCAATTTCGGGACTTGTGCAGGCGCAACCCTATTGTGCATGGCTCAACTCTTTTGAATATCTGGGGCAGTGTGCAAAACTTTTTTTACTTACCACTGAATGCAGTACAGCAGATTATAGCAGATCAATTCTGCTGACTTGCAAGCTGACATTCTCTGTAACTACAAATCACAGAAACCCTGCAGCTGACATCAGAGAAGGGCTGCAGCAGTGGGAGATTCAATAGCCTGTAGTGCATTTTAGGGATTTGATAAGCTTTGTTCAGATGTTTGCTGGTCCTGCTTGTCGTCGAGGCACAGGTCAAGAAGCACAAGGAAATCAGGAGCACTTTCAAATTCTCAGATAAAGTTTTATTATTAACAGCAAAATAAAAATTGTTCAGTATAACTATTTACAATGGCAGCACAAACACAGAAGCTTTTCTCAGCTTGGCATAGCTTAGTGTTTCCTTTCCTGGAAAACCACCACCTAGCCCACTGCATAAAATTTGTTTCTAAATTCTTGTTTGGTTTGCTACCCCCACCTCTCCTCCTCATTGTCCTCCATCCCATTGCCCCTCACTCCCTCAGATCTAGTGACTCCCACGCTAGCTATCCCATGGGTACCACCTCTATAAGCCAATTGGCCTTCTCCTATAGGATACCAAAACTCTGGAACTTAATGCCTCATCACCATCAGGCATTCCTCCTATGTGGTCCTTCTCTTCCTCCCTCCTCAAATTCCTCTCTCCAACCTGCAACTGTTCCTAATTCCCTGGCTTCTCCCTCCTCTTACCCGCCTGCCTAGCACTTAACGTGAGATCTAACACGCAATGTGTCTTACTGCACTCCACATCTGCATTGCAATTAATGTCATCTATTGCCTCCTGTGCTGCACTATCATGTGCTATCTATAACAACTCAGATCTGTACTTCTGTGGTATAACCAATTGTTCTATCCGTCCTGTGTCTGAGGTTTAACCCAGACTCTGTACAGTAACCCATTACATTTTTAAAGATAGGTTTGCCCTCTTTTGGTTTCACCCCAGCTGCTTAAAATAACCCTTGATAGATGTGCCTTTGAGAGAATTGCAATGGATGTGGTTGGCCCTTAGACAAAAGTAAAAGGATAATCAATTCATTTTGGTAATATGTGGCTATGTTACTTGATACCCAGAAGCAGTTCCAATGTGTACTGTCATAGCCCCAAAAGTGGCAGCAGAGGTTGCCAAAATGTTCAGCAGAGTGGGCCTAGCTAAAGAAATTATTACTGATCAGGGTAGTCATTTTGGTGCCACATTACTGAAGGAGCTGTACCGACTACTAGGTATCACTGCCATAAGAACCTCCCTTTATTACCCTCAGACAGATAGTCTTGTTGAGTGTTTTAATCAAACCCTAAAGCATGTTAAAAGGTTTGTAAAGAGAAGGGAAGGACTGGGACCAGTACTTACTTTACCTGCTTTTGCTTACAAAGAAGTGCCACATACATCAACAGGTCTTTCACCATTTGTTTTACTGCATCCCTCTTTTTGCACCCACTGTGGTTACCAGTGGGGGCATCCAGCTGCTGGCGCTGCCCATGGAGAGCAGCAGGCTCACTTCGCATGATAAGGGTTTCCGGCACGGCCGGTGGCCGATCTGCTGGAGGCTACCCTGTCCCTGCCCGGCCGGACTGGCGCCAACCCCCGAGGATTCCATGACGGTCCTCCCGCCCACGGCGAGGTGCGACCATCAAGCTGCGCGGTCGTGCCAAAACCCTTTTCTTTTCTGCCCAGTGGGGCACGGGCATGCAATGACATCCATGCACAAATGTGCAGATGTCCGCCGTGCTCCTCCCCAGACACCCACGTATCTGCAGTACCACTGAGTGTCCCCAGGGACCACCAGGCATGATGTGGATCCCACCTTGTCCCCAGGACTAAGAGAGCTGTCATCGGATGCTCGATCCTAGTCCTCCCTGCTGACCCCTGATGACCGGGCTCGCCTCAACCCGGTCACTGGGTATGGAGTGAGGTATGGTGTCCATAGAAACATAGAATTTGACAGCAGATAAGGACCGCTTGGCCCACCCAGTCTGCCCATTTCCTGCCTACTGGATAAGCTGCAGATCCTAGTTAACCAGCAGCCTACTTCTTCCTACCCATCCCCTAGAATTGCCTTATGACTGTCCCATGCATGCTTGAATTCCACCACTGTTTTTTGACTCCGACCTCCTCTGGAAGACCGCTCCATGCATCCACAACCCTCTCTGTGAAAAATACTTTCTTAAATTACCTCTGAGCTGCCCCCTCTATCTTCAAATTGTGCCCCCTTGTTCTTGCACACCTCTTTTTTTGAAAGATGCTACCCTCTTGGACTTTGTTGATACCCTTGAGGTACTTGAAAGTTTCTATCATGTCCCCCTCTCCCTCCTTTCCTCGAGGCTATACATATTAAGCTCCTTTAGTCTCTCTTCATATGTCTTCCGGTGCAGACCCTGCACCATTTTAGTTACCCTCCTCTGGACAGCTTCCATCCTATGTCTTTGCGAAGACTGGGTCTCCAGAACTGCACGCAGTACTCAGATGGGGTCTAACCAGCTGTCTGTACAGAGGGATAACTTCCTGTTTTCTACTGGTGATGCCTCTCCCTATGCATCCCAATATCCCCCAGCCCTCATTGCTGCCCTCTCACATTGCTTGCCCACCTTTAGGTCATCTGATATGACTCTCCCAGGTCCCTTTCCATTTTTGTTGTTGTTAGTATCTCACCCCCATTGTGTACTCTTCCCTGGGTTTTGTTTCCCAGGTGCATTACATTGCACTTCTTAGCATTGAATCTAAGCTGCCATACATTTGACCATTCCTCTAACCTTGCCAAGTCCCTTTTCATCCTTTCCACCCCACCTTGTGCATCAACTCTGTTGCAGATCTTTGTGTCATCTGCAAAGAGACATACTTTTCCTTCCAGTCCCTCTGCAATGTCGCTATAAAGATATTGAAGAGGACTGGTCCTATTCTGAACCCTGCGGTACCCCACTAGTAACCCTCCTTTCATCAGAGTGGACTCCATTTACTATTACCTCTGTGTCCTATTTTCCAGCCAATTTTTACCCAGGCTGTCATCTTGGGACCCACTCCCAGGCTAGCTAACTTGTATATTAATCTTTTGTGTGGGACTGTGTCAAATGCCTTGCTAAAATCTAGGTAGGCCATGTCCACAGCCCCTCCCTGATCTACTACTTGGTCACCCAGTCAAAGAAATCTATCAGATTTGTCTGGCATGACCTTCCATGCTGCCTTGGGTCCTGTGCCCTCTGGCCTCTAGATACTCGACAATTCTTTCCTTCAAGTGATTCCATCATTTCCCTACCACTGAGGTTAAACTAACAGGTCTGTAGTTTCCTGCTTCTGCCTTGCTCCCACTTTTGTGAAGGGAATCACATCTGCCCTCCTCCAGTCCTCAGGTACCACCCCATCCTCCCATGATTTGTTAAACAGGGTAGTCAGTGGTGTCACTAATTCTACCCTTAGTTCTTTTAGAATTCTGGGATGAATCCCATCAGGCCCCATTGCTTTGTTCACCTTCAGTTTTAGAGTTCTTTCAGAACCCTTTCTTCTGTAAATGGGCTGGTATCAACTTCTGTATCCAGTGTGTTTCTACTGTTGTTCTAGGTACCCCTCCTTCCTTTGTAAATACTGAGCAAAATATTTGTTTAGTATCTCTGCCTTTCACAGTCTCCTCTCCCCCTTTATTAAGCCTCACTATCCTCCCTTGGTCTTCCTTCGGCTCCCTGATGTACCTATAAAGGTTTTATCTCCCTTCTTAACTGAGTTGGCTATCTTTTCCTCGGTTTGGGCCTTTGCTGTTCTGACTGCCTTCCCAGCTTCCTTTTGCTTTAACTGATACAGTTCTCTGTCCTGTTCCTTCTGTGATTCCTTGTACTTCCTGAATGCTTTCTTTTTCTCTTGAACCTTCACTGCCACTTCCTTTGAGAACCATAGTGGTTTCTTACATCGTTTAGTTTTGTTTATTTGCTTCACACAAGGCTTGTTGCCTCTGTGATGGCAGTTTTATTATTCCCATTGTTCTTCCACCCCTCCTTCCTGCCCATTTGCTAGTGCATTCCTTAGGCACTTACCCATTTTGGCAAAGTCAGCCCTCCTAAAGTCCAATACATTGCCTTTGTATGGCTTGACTCTATTGCTGTGTTTATTGTGAACCATACTGTTCGATGGTCGCTAGTTCCCAGATGGCTACCCACTTCTACATCTGTGATCCTCTCTTCATCTCCATTTGAGAACCAGGTCTAAGATTGCTCCCTCTCGAGTGGGCTCCAATACTAGTTGTCTAAGGCATGCCCCTGTAAGGCATCTAGAATAACCCCACTCTTTGAAGTGGCTGCTGCAACTGCACTCCAGTTAACATCTGGCATATTCAGATCACCCATCAGCAATATCTCCCTTTTTGCCATACTAAGTATACTTTCTATCATTTCCTTGTTCATTTCCTCCCTGAGAGGGAGGTCTGTATCTAACCCTGTGCGGATTGTGGTGCCATTGCCGGTCTCCAAATTTACCCACAGTGCTTCTTCTCCTCCCTGTTTTCTCTTTTGGTCTGTTACTTTGATTCCTTCCCTTATGTAAGAAGCTACTCCTCCTCCTCTTTTACACTCTGTCTCTCCTGTAGATAGTGTATCCTGGTATGTTTACGTTCCAGTCATGGTTTTGTCGCGAACCATGTTTCTGTGACTCCACAATATCCAGATGTTCCTCCTCCATCAAGGCCACTAATTCAGGAAGCTTGTTACTCAGACTCAGTGCATTGGTACTCATTGCTTTCCATTTTTGATGGCTTTACTTTCTGTTGCAGCATCCCCACTAACCTTTCTATCTCTGTCTTTTTCCCATTTAGTAACCTGTTTTGTAGGAGAGGCTGGGATTTCTGCTGCTTATCAGTGCCTCCCCTTGACTAGTTTAAAAGCTTGCCAATGAAGCATTTAAACCGATTGCTCAAAAGACTTGTTCCTTCCTGGACAGATGCAGACCATCCTGCTAGTATAGGCTGGTGTCCCTCAGGTGGAACCCCAGTCCCAATGAAGCCAAATCCCTGTGCTCCACACCATTTTTCAACCACTCATTAAACTGCATGGTGCAAAGTACCCTTGCCTCACTCATGCCATTACAGGCAGCACCTCTGAGAAGGATACTGTGTGTGCTACTTGTCTAGGCCCCTCCCCAGTTCTACAAAGTCCTTCTGCACTGCTCTAATCTCATGTTGAGCCAAGTCATTTGTTCTTAGGTGGACAATGACATCCAGCTCAGACTCCCGTGCAGCTGTTCTGTATCCTGAGGATCGCTTCCTGTCCCTCCAAGCCATGGCACCAGGCAGGCACTTTACTTCAGTTTCCCTGCTCCCCCAGTTCTATCCCCTAATAATTGAGTCTCCCACCAGGAGCTGCTTCCTTTCCTTGTGGCATCCTCTGCCTCCTTCCTATGGGCCTCCCTTGTGACAGGTGTCCTCAGCCTCCCTTAATCTCTCTCTGTGGGTGCATCCATAGGGGAGCTGTGCTCCCAGAATGGTGTATGGATTGTGGAGTGGAACAACTGACTGGTGTGCCTCTGTTCCACCCTTCTCACCCTCCCTGAGCCCACTGTGGTCCAACTACTGCACTTTCTTTGCAACCTCTGAGGTAGTGGTGGTGGCTCTGGTGCTCCTGGATGGGGGTTCCTTCCTACCATCCAGTCTGGCCTGGGGAAGGTTCTCTTACTGCTGTCCAGTGTGGCTCTGAAGACTGACAACTTCCTCCCTCAGGGCAGAGAGTTGTCTGCAAATAGGGCAGCATCTCAGCCTCCAGAAAGACTCCTGAAGACTGCTGCCCCACAGCCATTACATTGCACTACCATGATTGTTTTTTTTGTGTGTGTGTGTGTGTGTGTGATTGGTTTGTTATATAGAAATATATATATATTATACAATGTGTATGCGTGACAGCGCCTCAACCCTCAGCACTACCGGGCCAGCTGGTCTTTCACCATTTGAAATGTTGTGAGGGCAGAGTTCTTCCGGGGGACTTAGGCTGACTGGATGGACCATGGGGTCTTTTTCTACTGACAAATTTCTATGTTTCTATAACTATTTACAATAGCAGTACAAATACAGAACATAGAGTGCTCCTTCTTGGTTTTTCTTCTCAATCTCTCTGTCTCTCCCTCTGGCAAAACACTGCAGCACTTTTTATAAGTCTGTGCCTTGAAAACTTGTTAAGAGAACATTCTGCTTCTCACACAGTGTTCTTGTCAGTTTCAGCAAATGCAGCAAAAGAACATAGTGACCCATGGAAATATTTTTTCAAACCTGCATCTCAGGTTAACCCCTTGAATTTCAGTTTTACAATCATTTCAACAGTATAACTATATACAGTTTTAAACAAAGGGATCCCAGTATCAGTGACATTTCCACATAAAGTTTCATATATTTTTATACCCGCAGATATGCAAGGGTGAAGAAAAGACAGAACAGCAAGGGAAGGCAGAGAGACAGCGAGGGTGGAGAATCATGAAGCCATTGGAGTGAGCAGTTCCTAGGTCTCACAAGAAAAGTTGGTTGCACAACCAGACAAACAAGAGACACAAAAAGAGGATAGAACAGATCCTTGCATTTAACTCTTTCTGCATAACAAATGGCCTTATTCAACCCTGTCACACTGCTGTTCTCCCAGGGCTAAATACAGGCCTCTGGTACTATACCTAACTATACTTAGGCCAGGGAAGACAGCAGGACCAGCAAACAAAAGATCAGAACTTATAAAAACTCTAACATGTACTACAGCTATTGAATCTCTCACTGCTACCTTTGAAAAAGTGTAATAGATGTGAAATGCATCAGGCATAACTCTAGCAAGTCACTTTTTTGCAACAGCCCAGCACTTAGAATAAATCCTTTTGCATCAGAGCTACTGATGGTGAGACATTTTCATTTTAAGTTCAATTCTGTGAATGCCCAGTTTATTTTGCTGCTATCACTGATTATTGTTCTGACTGAGCGACACTGTTCCTGAGTGCGGCTTTGTCTGCACTTTACTGGCTCAGATTTGTCCTTAGCAAATTGGGGCAAGTACTTAACAGATGTGAAGGTGGAAGATAAGACTGTGAAGGGACTTATAGATTTGGGAAGCAGACAGATCCTAGTACATATTGAAGTGCTAGGAAAACACTGTCCAAAAGGACCAGGTACTGTCATCTGCATCCACAGGGACACTTTTTTTTTTTTATTTAAACAGCAGTTTGAAAACCTTTGAGCCATAGGCTCATTTACAAAGGTACCTTGTCACAGTAAGACAAACGAAAATACACAGTATGGCAGTACAACACATAAGTATAACAGTAACTTAAGACATAGATACAAACAAGCTGGTACAGGTAGGATTGATGCAAACAATACTAGAGTTATGTTGTCCTTAGCAGCTTAGTAGTAAGCTTTGTCATAAGTATTGAGTACGGCTTGACTAATGACAATTACAGCATCGGGTGTTAATAAGGTGGTTAACGAAGGAAGTTTTGGAAGCACCATATAGTTGGAGCCGAGATGGAGGGGCAGTGTGTTGAACCAGGAGGGGCCTTAAAGCTGAAGGCTCTTTGGCCGTGAGAGGTCCTAGCTCTAGGGATAACAAGAGAAGTTTTCCCAGAGGTCCGAGTATGAACTAGTGGGACAGAGCGGCGAGTATGGTGGTGGTCAATCCTGGCAGGGATAGCCCAAGGAGGGTCTTTTTGTAAGGGTACAGGTCAGATATATGAGGCACTGGTCAAGATCAAGTACCAGCGCTTTAGCGTACAGTAGACAGGTGTGTCAGCCTAGGTGCCCCAGTAATTAACCTGCAGGCCTTATTCAGAGAAAAGGAATTTTATGGAGGCGGCCTGATCAGCAGCACCATACACCGCAGTCCATAGTCCACTAGGACAGGATAGAGGAGATGATCATGTAGCCAAGAGTCTCGGGGGGCAGTGTTTAAACCAATGTAAGATGCCCAATCGGATATTAGTGGCAGTGGCTAGAGGAGTGATGTGTCCATGGAAGGAGAGGAGGGGTCAAAATGGATCCCTAGGTATTTATAGAGCAAACTTGTTCGAGTGGGAAAGAGGACCCAGAGTGAATGAGGAGTTTGAAGTTGCAGGACTTGTTTTGAGGATGAGTGAAGAACATGGTTTTGTTTTTTAAGATTTATCACCAATCTATGTTCCTTGAACCAGCCCTCGGCTTCAGCGAGACTTCTGCAGCGAGTCCTGGAGGGCAATAGGGTTACGACTTGAGGCAAAGATGACTGCATCATCAGCGACAATAGAATGTTCCCGAGCAAGAGCGTGAAGGGTGTTAAGGTAAAGGAGAATAGTAAGGGCCCATAATGGAGCCCTGGGGAACGCCAGAAAAGACGGGACAGATGTCTGAGTAGGTCCCATTAATTTTACACGCCTGTGATCGGGTCAGACAAATAACTGGTGTACCAGGAGATAGGCCCAGCAGCAAACCAGAGAGACTAAGGGCATCAAGAAGGAGGGTGGAGACAGTGTCGAAAGCTTTAGAGAGGTCAATGAAGACCGCACCAGCCAGAGAACCAGTGTCTAAGGAGGAGTGGAGAAAGTTGGAGAACTCTAGGAGGGCTGTGCTGGTACTGTGGCCCGCTAGCTCATGGTGCTCAGGACATAGGACATTGTAGGTGGAGAGGTAGTTAGAGATTTGAGAGGCCACCACTTTTTCCAAGGCCTTGGAGAGAGGAGAGAGAATGGATTGGTCAATAGTTTCCAGCACAGTCCTATCACCACCTTTAAAGATAGGGGTGACAGTGGCAACTTTCCAGGCAGTTGGAACCTTCCCCAGGCAAAGAGAGTAGTTGATGAGGCATGTGATCGGGGTAAGGACTGTGTCTAAGACCAGCCGAGGGATACATGGATCCAGGGTGTCACTGCCTGTACTATTACTCTTGAGGGCAGGATAAGGTGCGGCCTAAGTTCTTGGGCAGAAACACGGCGGAGGAGAAAATAAGGGCGAGAAAGATTTATGGCAGGTGCTGGGGGAGGAGGGTCAAAAATTTGTAGGGAGGATAGGGCAAGGTCAGTGAATGAGGTGTTGAGGTGGTTGGCTATGAGGGCTGGGTCTGAGGAGATCACACCATTAATGTTGATCTGGGTGGGTGGGGGTGTGCAGTCTCATTTAACTGTTTAATGTTATCCCAGAAGGTTCTGGGGTTCCCCATGAGGCAGTGAGTGAGGACCGATAGTGCTCAGACTTGGCCTTTCTGATGGCCCGAGTGCACTTGTTTCAGCGGCAGCATATAACCGCCTGTCATTGGGCTGGCCAGTCTCAATGGCACGGTGCCATAGGTTGTCCTTATGTTTAGTTGGTGGATCAAAGCTGGGGTTACCAGGGGCATTCTGCCTTTAGAACGGCGGGTCAACATTGGGGCAAAGATATCACAGGCATTATTAAAAGTTTGGGTAAGGAGAGAGCTGTGTCAATGTCAGGAGTTGCCTGTATAGGAGACCAGTCAATTTGGGACAGAAGTTCCTAAGTTTTATCAGTCCACCAGGTATTAGACGCCACGGCATGTGGACTGTGCTATGGGTTTGGGGACTGAGGATGACCAGTGGAATAGAATGGGGAGTGATCACTGAGAGTCTGGGAGGACTTGTACATTGGGGATCCGATTAGGCGGTTGGTGAGTACCACATCAAGCAGGGTACTGGAGCCTCTCTTGGGGTTAGTCCTGGTAGGGTGGGTAACTAGTGCGTTAGGTCTATTGCAGAAAAGGAGTCTCGGGTAGAGGAGCAGGAGGGGCTGAGCCAGTTGACATTTAAGTCACCCACCAGAATTTGATCAGCGGAAGGAGGTAGTGAGGTAAGGTATTCTGTAAGAGAGGCAATGGCCTGCGTTTGGTCCCTGGGGCACGATGCAGTAGTCAGATAAAGGGTCCTTTAAAGGGTCAGGGGTTAGTTTCAGTGTAGCGCCTGGGCCCTGGAGTCAAGGATGGAGCAGGCAGGCAGGCAGACACTATCCCACCAGCCAAGTGACTCTGACTATTAATGGGGTGTTGCACCAAATGAAAGTGGGGGTAGTACCTAAGTGACCTGTACTTGTGATTATTGGAAATGACTTTCCAGGATTTACTGAGTTAATCAAAAGGAATAAATCCTGATGTTTCAGCAGCTGTGGTGACAAGAGCTCAAGCAAAGATAATCTCAGATGTTGGGGACCCTTTTCCTTTTGCTGATTCTGATTCGGACTTGTTTGAGCACTGCTCCAAGATCCGGATGTCCAGGAAAGAAAGACAATGCCTGAAGAAACAGTGGCAATAAAAGACTGATGGACATAAGGGGTTAACATATGAAAATGCTGAAACTAAGCTGATCACTGATTGTGATTTTCTTTCTGAACAAGCTAACAATGTTAGGCCAATTGGCTTAAGTCAAAGAGGAAGGCATTAGGGTCAAAATTACATCTCGATCTCTTAAAGGCGTAGCTAGAGGAGGATGCAAGCTTAGGTAGACCTGAACACAGGCAATGACACAATGATCACTGATGTAATTGAAAAATATGCCAGAGTGGGAGTAAGATGGGGTTTGTTGATCAAAATGACGTCAAGCAGAGTGCTGTTTTAGGGTTTTTATGTTAGGGCATGTAGCTTCCATAATGAGCTGTGATAAGCTGAAGTTATCATATAAATCTTTTAGGAGTTGGGAGAAGTAGATAACCCGTCCATATTAAGATCACCTGTAATAACTTCAGAGGATAAGGAGATTAGCAAATTGGATAAATGATATCACACCTTGTTCCCAGCAGAGGAGGCCTATAACAGCCTATGGGGTGAATAGGGGTTGGACGAGGAAGGGGCAGTTTTAGGGTAGTGCATTCAAATTCCAGGGGTACAGAAGTAGTCGCACGATGGTGACAGTGAGACGGTCCTGTACATAAATGCTACACCCCCGGCCAACCTGTTGGTCCTAAACACGCTATATGAGGGATATTTATTTCATGGTCCTGTGTAGATGGTCTCAACCAGGATTCTGTCACCACAACAATGTCAGGGAAGGCGAGGTTGAACCATGCCTGAATAGTGTCAAGTTTCTTTAGCAAGCTACAGGCATTAATGTGGATCAGGCTTAGCCCTTTATACTAGGCAGTGCAGAGGAAGCAGTAATCGAGGGGATAAAGCTCAATGTTGCCTGCACAAATTAGGAGCAAGGAGAAGTTTTGTGAGAGTATTTAATAGAGCTTAAACAAGCATGATCATGCTCTTTCTGGGGGCTGGGGTTGGAAGGGTAGGTGGAAATATGTGTTCTTGAGGGTACAAGGATGCATGAATGAAAATCACAGTGGGCCGAGGTGCATATAAGGGAAGGAATTGGACAGAACAGGGGTGCCTTCCATAGAAAGTGCAACAAAGCTGTTGGGGATCTAGGAACATAGGTCCCAGAGGCAGATGGTGTAAATGGTAGGGGATGTGAAGGGGTAACGGACATGTGTGTGATTGCAGGCTGAAAAAGAGTCAGGGGAATTAAGTGCAGGAGGGGGAGAAAGGATGATATGCACCAAACATATAATGCAACCCAACCAGAGAGTTGTAGGATACATTGTTGACCCTATGCTAAGGCACAAGATGCAGCTGAGTGGAGGTGAGAAATAGGCAGGTAGAAGATAGTCACAGATGCAGGAGCAGGGAAGAGCACAAGCAGCAAAGGGTGAGACAGAGGAGGGGTTGGGAGTACAACTGAGGGGTTGCTAGTTCAGGTGAGACCCCAGACTAAGCTTGAGCTTGTATGATTGACCAAGTGGATCAGGTGCAAGTTCAGGGTTAAGCCCCAATCAATTAGTAATGTGAGGGAGCTAGGGTATTAAGATGAGCAGTTAACTAGGTTCTTACAGAGGCCAATAGTGAGAAGCAGAGATCAGTGGAGTCATGAGCTAGGCTCATGCTGCAGCCAGTAGTGTGGCGGGGATGTAACCAGGGAGGCGCTATGGGCGCATTTAATAGAGGTCGAGGTCAGGGAGGGCAGATTGGGACAAAATACTAGCACAGACAACTACAGCATAAAAGAGTGGACTTGCGTTTGGCTTTTTGAGAGCCGCAGGGGACCGAGCAACTGTAAAAGCCTGGCTTAGTGCGGCAGCCAATGGCAGCTCAAGACCTACAGGTGGACCAATCAAATCCCTGTGCAGTCTGGGGAAGCAGCCAATAGAAGGAAGAGCTGCACTGGAGCTCAAGTGGTGCTGAGGCGGGCATACCTTGTAGGAAAAGCCGGGCAGCAGAGCGTGGGCGGCAGCCAGGAGAATCGCCGCAGCCTGGGGAGAAGGGTATAGCCACTTCTGGCTACAGTGCCCTGTTATCAGGGAGTTATCCTGTGGAAAGCAGAGGTGCGAATCAATGCAGGTAATAAAACAGAGAGCTGGGGGAGGGGGCTGAATGCTAAGGAAGGAGAGCAGGAAGGTGAGAAGTAAACCAGTCAAGGCAGACAACAGTGGCCTGCATATCAATTCAAGGGACAGAGGAAAATTGCAGAACTTAAAGAGCGGTGGTGGGGGCGGGGGACAGAAGGGAGGATAGAAAGGTAGGCAGCAGGGGTTCCAGCTGAGATAAGGGAAGATTTACTGGGAGAAAGGCTCCTAGGAGTGAGTCAGGAATCGACTTAGGTTAAGGGAGGGGAAAGAGCGGGGGGACAGACAGAGGTGAGTCAAAAAATAGAGAGAGAATACAGTCATCAATGAGCAAGTCTGACAAATCAAAATATTTAGCTACTTCAAAAGCTGTGTCACACTGCTATGCTTCACCTGCCTAAAAATCTGTGGATCACTTTGTATAATTTAAGAATAAGCAAAACACAAAACCGCTAACGTGCTAAAAGGCTTAGAGCAGAACTGCTAGGAAAAGCATATAGCTAGCTGAAACGGATCAACTCAAGCAAATATCAAAATATCTAGCGACAGTATGCAAGGCAGGTGAGGCTGAAAACAGGTCAAAACAGGCAAATATCAAAACATTAACTCGGCAACTAGAGCATAAAAGAGCAGACCTGCGCTTTGGCTTTTAAAGCTGCAGGGATTGAGCAACTGTATAAGCCTGACTTGGTGTGGCAACCAATGGCAGCTCTGGGACTCATGGGTGGACCAATCAAATCCCTGCGCAGTCCGGAAGCAGCCAATAAGGAAAAGCCGCTGGAACTCAAGTGGTGCTAACAGCGGGCAAACCTTGTAGGAGAAGCCAGGCAGCAGAATGTGGGCGGCAGCAAGAAGAATCGCCACGGCCCAGGGAGCAGGCGTGGCAGCTTCTGGCTATGGAGTCCCATCAGGGAGTCCTTCTTGTCGGAGAAGCTGGGAAGCAGAGTATGGGTGGCGGCCAGAGGGATTGGCATGGTCTGGGGGAGAAGGGCATAGCCACTTCTGGCTATGGCACCCTGTTATCAGGAGAGTCACTCCTTGTGGGGCTTGGGCAGCCAGAGTGTGGTGGTCGTGGTCAGAGGAGTCGCCATGGCCCAGGGAAGAAGGCGTAGCCTGCCTTGGCTATGGCACCCTGTTATCAGGGGAGTCCTCTTTGTAGGAGAAGCCAGGCAACAGAGCATGGGTGGTGGCCAGAGGAATCGCCAGCCCAGGGGAAAAGGATGTAGCAGCTTCTGGCTATGGCGCCCTGTTATCAGGGGGAGTCCTTGTAGGAGAAGCGGGCAGCAGAGCATGGATGGTGGCCAGAGGAATCGCTGCAGCTTGGGGAAAGGTGTAGCTGCTTCTGGCTATGGCCCCTGTTATCAGGGGAGTCCTCCTGCAAAGAATCTATTTTCGAAAGAACCAGTGACTGCCTGTTTATTGACACAGTAATTTTAGTATTTCTGCTGGACCCGTTTGCAGTCCGTCTCCAAGTGCACTCTACCAGTAGTTATTATGTTGACCTTCTTGACCTTGATCTGGGGCAAAGGTGGGGTTCCTGATTCTGGTAAAAATTTGGTTGTGACAGAGAATTAGAAGTCCCCAACCAAAACAGCTTTGTAAGCCAGGACTGCCCAAGGGGCAGTTTTGCACAACGTGTTACCGGTATTTCGTGAATTACACCAGATTAAAAAGTGTAGCCTTGCATGGTTTACTTTACTGCCTGGACAACATGTGTAAATTCATAAATTCTGGCACTGCCCAAAAATGTTTCCTTGCCAAGACTCCTGATCAATGCTCGGAAGACTAAGGCCATGCTGTTCAGGTTGAAACCCAGACTACCCACGTGGGCAGGTGACACCACCTCCTCCACATCCTGTCCTCCGACAGCTCACACCATGAGTTAGTGTCTACCTTCAAGTATCTGGGAGTCATCCTCAACCCCTCCTGACTTTCTCTGATCACGTCAAACCCACAGTCTGGCACGTGAACCACATACTAGGTGTTAGCTTCGGTGCAAGAATTTTATGACCCCCTAAAGTAGCAGCTTGCCACTGCCCAGAGCACCTTACTCCCTTGCTGGACTACTGTTCTCCCATCTAGATGTAAACCGTATCCTCTGTCCAGACTAAATATAACATATAACAGCATCCATGAATTTGCCTTGATAACCCCTTCCTCCACGCATCACTGTTCCCTCTATCAGGCCCTAGGTTGGCTTCCTTCAGGCACACCAGGACTACCTGGAGGCTTCTGATCCTCCTCCAGCCTGCTATTACATTGCACGTTACCACATGTATAGGCCAGAAGGCATTCTGCTCAGCTCCCTGAGTCTTTAGAACAGTCTATCTGCTCCACTATGGACCCTTGGATCACACCCCAATTTAAATCTCACTACAGACCTCCTCACTGCTGCCATTACCTGTATGTAAATGCCCCGGAGATAGATGAGCCCATCCACAGGCGAGCAACTGCTATCCTCCCTCGTCTTGCTTATGGGGAGGGTGATTGGAGGGGTGAGGTGGTGCCACTAGATACCAGGTAAGCAATCAAAATTATGGGGACAGTGACTGGAGGGTGGGGGTGCCACTAGACACCAGAGAAACAATATAAAATAGAGAGCGGCAATTGGAGAGTAAAGGTGCCACTACACACTGGGAATTATTAAAACACATGGGAACAGTGATGGTTAGGTGGGGAGTGCCGCTACATAACAGGGAAACATTGAAAATCACGGCACGGTGATCAGAGTTGTTGGGGTGCCACTAGACACTACGGAAACCCTGAGAAAACAGGGACAGCAATTGGAGGATGGGGGGTACCACTAAACACCACGGGAAAAAAGAGATATGCTTTTCGTAGGCAGAATTCTTTCTTCATTTGGCCACCAGAAAAGCTGAGCGTTCCGAAAAAGGATGTAAAAATAAAACAAAACACACATTTGGGGTCATTTGTACTCAGACTAAATGCAGAATCCACCTATCGGGTCATGGTGAGCAAGATACATGTGTTGGCCATTGTGCAGCATGTCATTTTGAGGTATTTGAAATTGGGGGCAAAACAGAAAACAAGATGGCAGCATAAGAAAATGATTTTCCTCATGAAAAAGGATTCATCTATATGGAAAATTGTCCTTTTTATAGGCCCAATTCTTGTTTCCTTCCCAACATCTATCTTGAAAATATCTACTGAGCATCTCAGAACTGAAATTTTAAAATTAGTAACTTCTGAACAGATTAATATTTTTTACCAAACCAGCAAAAGCACATCTGCAGGCCAAGCCCTTTCTGTGATACTGATTAGTGCTGGACTGTCCTGGTCTAGTCAATGAACTATGGTACTTTATGGCGCATGTGCAACATCCGTTACCGAAAAAGTAGCTTTTGCTTTTAGTTTTGTTTGTTTTCATTTCTCCGCTCTGTTAAATTGTTAAATATTTTACCTATCGTAAAGCCAGAAAAAAGAAATCCATGTTGCTACATCCTGAAAATTCACGGAATAAATCAGTGTTTACCAGAAGCTTTCTGTGGAGGCTCACCCCCCCATGGAAAACCATACTCAGAGGACTTGGGGGCACCTTCCACTGAAACTGAATAGAACTCGGTCTGCCCTTACCTCCATTGGCTGGTTTTCTAAATACCTCTCAGACAGAACACAGTGCGTGATGACATGCTCTGTGCTGTCCAGCCCCAGGAAGGACTCACTACCCCTGATGTTCAGTCTACTTCTCAATACCCTCCTGAAGCTTGTACATCCAAAATTATCCTCTACGTGGACGATGCCATAATCATTAATCACAACCCACAACTAGCCCTCTCTCCTAGGACCTGCAAAAACAGTTTCTACCAGATAGAGGACTGATTCATCCAGAATAAACTGCTGCTCAACTCAGGAATTGACAATCCCATAGCCCGGCGTCCGGGCTACAAGAAATTACATTTGGACAAGCAGATTTTCATCTGCCGCTTGTCCACCGGACAACTAACACAGAAAGTTATTTTGCACATGTCTGCTTGCCTGCTACGTGTTTTCGGTCCCACCACTAGGTGCAGCCGTGTTGCCCGCTTGCTGGGTCTGTGACTGTGTCACATGGGCCTCGAGACTGCACTCACATGGTTGCATTAAGTCAGTGAGAGATTGGGAACAGGATTGAGGCGCTTGTTGTGGCGGCATGCAGTAGCAAGCATGGACCTCCCGATTTCTCTCTTCACCCATCACAGCAGCGGAACAGCTTGAGTGATCCAGGACGCAGGCAGTCATCGAATCTATATGAGAGAGTACCTGTCAGTCCTTGGAATTGGTTGCGGTGCTGGGCGGGGCAGGAGGTTCCCGGAGACAGAGCAGGAGACTGTGGCTCTGAGCACCATAAATTTCGTTGTCTGTTGTTGTAACAGATGGGACGGGAGTGATTTTCTAAGTGCAGTGCACCTAGTTGACTACGACAAGCGAACTACATATAGGGGTTTAAATATTTCTATTTCTTTTCTGGCGAGGATCAAAAGGGACATTAAAACATGAGGCTGTGAGGCGAGTTAGTTTTGTGGGAGGTTGGTTAGCAACTGGTAGTCGGACAAACCGCAAACTCAAGGAGACTCGAGACTGCATTGCAGTTAGTCAGTGGGTGCATTAATTACCAAAACAATACAAACAAGCATTTGTCAATGCCGACGTTTGCTTGCAGGTATTTGCAGTTGTGTTTGGCATGTATGGTGCTTTACCTAATGCCCTGTCGCGATTGCTGGTATTTGCACAATAAATTGTCAGCATGACCTTTTGTTACCCCCATTGTGTGCTACGTAGGCGGAAACACGTTTTGGGCAGGATGTGAAAATGACAGCTGTACTGCTCATAAGGAAGTGTGGTAAAATGCCAATGTTGAAAATCTAGAATGGAAATATTGAAAATTCGCAAACCCTACGGTGCGTGGGAACTGTGCAATGCAGCTCGTAAAAAGTAATTTTTAGGAATTTTTCACCAAATTTTCAACATTGCCATTTTAAAACCTCTGCTAATGAACAGTGTCACTGTGATTTTCTTACTGTGTCCCATACATTGATTTAGCACACGACTGTGCCATTGTGCACTACATGGGGGAAAGATGTTTTGGGCAGGATGTGAAAAATGACAGCTGTACTGCTCATAAGGAGGTGTGGTAAAATGGCAATGTTGAAAATCTGGAGTAAAATATTGGAAATTATGAAACTTACAGGCGTGCTTAGCAACTGCACAACCTGCAGCTAAAGTAAAACAGTCATTTTAGAATTTTCACCAAATTTTCAGCACAGCCATTTTAAGACCTCTGCTCATGATCAGTGTCACTGTGATTTTCTTAATGTGTCCCATACATTGAGTTCGCACACCGACTGCGCCATTGTGCGCTACAAGGGCAGAAACACATTTTGGGCAGGATGTGAAAAATGACAGCTGTACAACTCATAAGAAGGTGTGATAAAATGGCAATGTTGAAAATCTGGAGTGAAAATATTGAAAATTCGCGAACTTACGAGCCTGCGTAGGAACTGCATAGCATGCGCTAAATAAAACAGTCAATTTTGGAATTTTTGCACCAAATTTTCAACATGGAGTTTAGGACCTTCTCATGAATGATGTCACTGTCATGGCGTTACTCGAGGCCGAAGGGTGATTTAGATGAAGTGACTGCGCGGTGCCTGCAGAAATCACCCTTCGGCCCGAATAACGCCATGACAGTGACATCACTCATGAGAAGGGGTCACAAAACCATGTTGAAAATTTGGTGCAAAAATTCCAAGAAATGACTGAGATATGCAATAAAGTTGAAACCCCATGTAGCCCATTATACAGCTTACCAGCATTTCCTCAGTTCGCAGTTGGCTTTGAAGAGCGCTGAGCGTGTTCCAGTCCACGAAGATCATCGCGCGGGTCTGGAGGTAAGTATGGGGTGGGGGTGTGGGGAGGCTGGGTGCGCAGTGGGTGGAGTGCTGGGTTGTGGGAGGGTCTGGGAGATGCGGCGGAGACCGTTTTATTTTACAGGTTTAAAAAAAAACAAAAGGCGGCGTGGGGCGTTTGCCACGCTGGGGTGGGCTCCCAGCATGGCAGAAGATGTGTGGGGACGAGGAGCTGACGGGGATTGGGCACCCCATCCGGCAAACCACGCGGGGCCCCGAGGAGCCGACGGGGATTGGGCACCCCGCCGGCAAAACAACAACGCTTGCACACTGGGGTGGGCTCCCAGCATGGCAGCAGGATGGCTTGGGGGCCATGGGAGCCGACGGGGATTAGGCACCTGTCAGCAAAACAAACTTTGCCATGCTGGGTGGGCTCCAGTGTGGCAGGAAAGCTTTGGGGGGTGGCGTGTCACAGCGGGGGCGCATGATGGAGGGACGGCGCTCAGTATGACAGCGGTGTTTTCCTTTGAAGCAGAGGAACCGCTGTCATGCCTGACTCCTACCATTGGTGCAGGACTGCCACGCCTGCTCAAGGGAGCAGTGCATTGGATGGGAGAGGCACACCTCCAAGTGTGCTACTCTCCCAAAAACGTTCCTTGCGCATGCGGCATAGCGAATGTAAAAGAAATTAAAACAAGGATTTCTGTTTCTCTGCCTTTTGGCATTTTGAAAGGTGGTTCTCTCCTAGACTAGGCTGAGTGTACAGTCAGTCGGTGAAATTTGGAAATAAAGTAAATCGAGGGTTCTTGTCCTAACTAATGTGAACTGAAGTTGGACAACATTGAGGAGAGAGTGACAAGCATTGATTTGAGAGAAAAATATCTCTACCGATTTAACCCACTGAAACAGGGCAAAGCACAGCAGTTTGAATTGAACAGTATTTTTCAGGGCAGTCTGCTTGGAGTGGCTGGAGCCTGGAGATCTAATTTGGGGATTGTGTGTATGTGCCATAACTGAACTGCCACAGCAGTTTGCACTGCAGTGCAGCCATCTAAGCAGTAATAAGAAAGTAGAACTAACGAATACAGAAATAAAATAAGAACAGGTCAAGAGGCAGCTGAAAGAGGAGAAGTAAAGAAACTACAGGGGTGTTGTGTGGGAAACTAGGAGTAGGGTGATTGTGGCGGTGACCTGATCTACCCCTGCCGTCGTGCCTACCCAGTGTCCTGTAGCAGCTAGCGTCAATGTTA
Organism: Neoceratodus forsteri; assembly: GCA_016271365.2. Lineage (NCBI taxonomy): Eukaryota > Metazoa > Chordata > Ceratodontiformes > Ceratodontidae > Neoceratodus > Neoceratodus forsteri. The sequence continues at coordinate 1,103,686,888 of CM028133.1, read as the reverse complement.
AGAACAAACAAAAAATAAATAAAATAAAATAAAAAAAGAGGCTATATCAGCCTAACAGAACAGTAGTGTTTGTGGCCTGGGCTGTATTGGGAGGAGAGAGGAGTGTCCCGCCACCCAGAGGGTCCTGTATTAAATATAGGAAAATATTATTTTCCTGATTTATGAGATTCTTCTACAGCTACATCCTTCCATCTTATTAAATAATAGTACCATACAAGCCATGGCACACCATAATTTATTTTTAGTGATTTGGTTGAAAATGTCCATTGAAATGCATTGGACTACCACTCGAACTGTGGGACTACATTTTGGTCAAGGCCAGTTGTCCTGGACTAGCATGCCATTCTGAAATTTGTTCGATCCCTGGCTCAACTATAGAAAAGCTAAAATAATGCTGTTCACCGGCCCACACTCCAAAAAGAAAATCCTCAGTCTCAACATAGTCAAAAAAACAAACAAAAACGAAGCCCTCAAACAAGTAAGAACATTCAAGTACCTCGGAGTACATACTGATGACTCCCTCTCCTCTTCACATATTGACAAGCGTAGTCAGGACTGTCTGCATAAAACTTGGGTCCTGTATAAGCACAGGAGCCACTAACCCCTGCTGCCCTGCGTCTTGCCGTCACCAGCTCAATCCTGTCAGTTACGACTATGGGCTGGTGTATACAGTACTGACACCGACCGGCCCTAAAAGCGTGTCAAAACAGCACTCAACAAAGCCTGCAGACTCTTCCTGGGTGCCAACAGGCTCACCCACCGTGCAAACTGTTATGCGAAACACAATGGATAAACCTACCAGAGGCGAGTAGCATTACCAGAAGTATGCCTCACGGGAAAGAAAGCATTTCTTGGTCTCGCCCTGCTTGCCATCCATAAATTACTGCAAGTCTACTTAAACCCAGCACTGCACCAGGGGCGCTTGCACGATGCTCACCATCTGCACTGGTTCAGAAGAACCTCTCTCGCTCAAGCGCTCTTTTGCTTACAGAGCCCCACATTGAATAGAAATCCCTACCAATCTAGCCAACTCCAACATCAGCTCTTTTAAAAGAATTGAAGCACTACCTAGGTATCTCCAGCAGCTGTGACTGCTAACGACCTCAAACTCTTTGCCCTCGAGACTACTTTTCCCCTCTGCTTTAGCATGCTGGCTTCACCCTGTCCTTATCCAGGGACCTTTAATTGACCCTTTACATCCCTCTCATCTCCCTGCCACCAGCGTCCTCTTTCTACTTCCTGTTCCCACTCCATACCCAACCTCAACTGCACACCTTTAACCCTGTACCCTCCCCATCAAACCTCCTTCCCCTCCTCCCTAACCACCTGCACCTATCTCTCACTTTCTGGCCTCCAGTCCTCACTTTACTGATACAACTGTGACAATCCCACATCTCTGGGTGCTGGCCTATGGATCTCCACACCTCCCTTATTTTTATAGTTCATCTCGTGTCATATTTTTATCTTATTGTATAGCATGGCTTGTACTTGGTTTGACTACTGACGTTATATACTCTGGAAATTCATACTTGCTGTTGTACACCTAATATGCTTGTCTGCCATTGTATGATGATCTTGATGTGGAACCTTAGTACGAACTCTTGTAATGCCCCAAATACTGCCCCTCTCCCGTTTGTCCCAGTCCCGTGTGCCCAAGACTCCACAATAAAACTGCAGCTGCAGTTAAATTATTTTTTCTTTCCTTTGCTTCTGCAGCCTGCCCAGCCCTAGCATGAGGAATGGCATCCTCGTCGCAGGGCATCTGCCTGCCTCCTGGTCGCTGGGGACTCGGCGTCCTGAATGCCAGGGAGGGCTTTGGTGGCTGGTAACGGACGTTTAAAATATAATAATCTGGGGAAGCCAGCAGTCGGTATAGTCGGGTGAGCTCTCAGGCATCCCGACGAAGAAAAAAGAAAGTTAGTGCCCAAGTCAGGAAGAGAGGGACACATGGAGGTAAACAGAGCAGGGTATTATATACATGTAGTCCTCCTCTTCTTCCTGCATGTCGGTCCTGTGGTAGTCCAATGCCCTGCGTCCAGTGTCGCAGCTGGCAGGCGTTAGCATTAGGGCTTGATAGCCCAGTATTTAATTTTAAATTTAAAGTAAACTTGGTCCTCAGTGGGGCCACATTCCAACTCCAGCCACCGAGCTGAGGACCGAGCGATAGGCCCCCTAGCCATCCATCTGGCCGCCTGCCCGATCTGCCAACCTGCATGCCAGCAGCATCCCTCTTCAGCCTCCTCCTGCAGCAGCTTTTCCCCGTCAGGAGTGGTGAGTCGGCGGCAGCACCATCTGTCAGGTGCTGACCGCCACAACTTTAATTCAAAATATTTAAATTAATTAATGTGATTTCGGCACCATCGGCGCTAGTGGGGCAGCTTATAGGGGCATAGCAAAGCCCCTGGTAGAGGGAGTGCCTGTGGGTGGGTTTATTTAAATCAGCCCTGCTTCAGAGCATAGTCAGGGGCGGAGCTAGGGGTGGGACTAGCTGTTTGATGGACAGGGGTTTTGACAAGTCTCCCAGATTTAAAGTGGCAATGTCATAGCTAGCAGATTAAAAAGGAAATGCTAGTTTTGCTGTGTTCACACATCTCAGCCAGTTAAGGGTTCTGCTCGGAGTATAGTAAGCCCCAGTGTCTTGGACTAGCTAGTCAAGTGGGCTACCAGGAAGGCTAGTTGATCCCAAAACTACTGTTTATGTTTTATTCAGCACATATAAGGGCCAATATGGGCAGGGTGAGCCAGTTACTTCAGTAGCCAGGTGAGCTAGTAAGTTAGAGCCAGGTAGCCAATGTATTTTCTTGATGTTATTCATGTTCTACACAGTTTCTCTAGTTCTGGGTGGGAAAGTGAGGGATTCCAGCTGCAGATAAGGTATATTGCCCCAAAGTGTGGTTCATCAGCCAGTAGCCAGGTGGCCACCAATAGAAAGCTAGCTAATGCTTAACGGTGACCTCCTGTGGTTTAGAAAGGCACTCTATTTTAGTGATAACTAGAAAGCAGCCAAGGGAGTGAGTCAGGTAGTTACCACAACCCCAGGTTAGTAGCCATGTCCATGCCTTAGGGCTAGTTACCCTTAACTTTCCCGTCAGCCCTAGTCTGAGGAAGGACAGTTGGAGGGGACTCTTAGTACTTGAGCTATTCAGATTACCTTTGCCTTTGGGTAATTTTCCTATTAGATGCTCTTGGAGCTTATTATCAGTGGGAGCAGTACAGAAGGTATACCGGGGTCCCAACATAGATAGCCCTTAGCTTTTCGTAGCTTTTTCACCAGTGTATCCCCTTTCTAAAACTCCCGTCTGGATCACTGCTGTGTAACGCTGGGAGTATATGGAGAAGTAAAGCACTGTAGAAATACTGAGACTGTGTTTTACAAAGACTGTACCTGAATCTTATATCACAGCCACTATATCCTACTAGAACTGTTGCTACAAATAACTATTGGATTAACCCTGTATATGCTGTGCTTATGTCAAAATGTTATGCTGGTTTCTTCCCTTGGAGTATGCTTTGAGACTATGGGATCAATCCTACACTAGTACCTCCACTCAGGAACTGCCTTGTCTGCTACGAACTGTCCGCTTGTCCAAGAACTGAACCTTTCAGCCTGATGCTAATCGTCTTCATCTGATTCTCACCTTCTTCATGTACTGTTGATCCAGTGACCACTCAGAGACTGAAGTTACTTTCTTGGTGCTACCAGTTGGGGCGGTCACCAGTACAAGTCTAGTGTAGTTAGTCTCTGACCAACAGCTTCCCGTTCAGAGCGTCAATCATTCCCCTTCCCAAAACTGTTTGGGAAGTGCGAGGAACCACCCTGGTTTACAGATAAGGATCCATCGTAAAAGTAAGGGTGGGGCCTCGGACATAGTGTCCTGGAGTCCAGTTTCAGCTCAGTGTTTGCATCCTGGAGTCAGTTTCGGCTCAGTGTTTGCATCCTGGAGTCCAGTTTCGACCCAGTGTTAGCATCCTGTTTGATGTCCTGAAGTCCAGCCGGCCCAGTGTTCGCATCCTATTTGGTTCCTGAGTCAGTTTCGACTCAGTGTCAGCATCCTGAATTTCCCTGAAACCAGTTCCAGTTTAGGAGTTCGCTGCTGCAGTGTGTCTTCTCGTTTCCTTGGGGTCTTCCACTGGTCCAGGGCTCCCATCTTTCTCGCATCCAGTATCTCAGTTTCTTTACAGCACTACTGCTCTGGAACCCTATCTAGCCAGGAGGCTTGCGCAGCTGGGGTTCTTAGCTGTTCAGTTCTTTCACCTTTTGCTCTTCAATTCGACTAAAGCTGGCCAATGGAACATATTGGTGGCCACTGCTCCGGACTTAGGAAGGACTTTATGTTCTGTCGGTTTACTGATCAACAGGTTGTATTTATACATTGCAATGCAGTACCAGATTGAGTACAGAACTTGTAAAGATAAGTTTACTATAGAGTATAAAATTCCCGTGATGTATAAGCATCCCTTTAGAGTATAAAATCCGTAGGATTATAGGATCTAAGATACAGCATACTAATTGGTAGTATAGCTATTGGTTGTATACTGCTTGATTTCCTGGTATCTCCACTCAGTAAACCTGCTTTTATTCCAGAGTTTGTCTCCTGCCTCTCCTCTTCCAAGCACCACTACACCATCAGGAGAACAGACACTTGTGCTCTTTGCACTCTGAGCTCAAAGGCTGTATCCGAAAATTAAAAGAAATAGATAATGACTGAATTCTCCTGTAAGCTTATTGAATACTACGGCCGCTTTCCATGAGGATGCTCACCCCCAGATCCCCAGGAAAACTCAGCGGCATATAGCAATATTTGGAGTTGTACCTAGCTGTATTCCGAGCACCCGGGTGTGTGTGTGTGTGTGGGGGGGAGCGCCCACTTAAACTGAATATAGTTCTCACTTATTTGCCCCTAGATTATCTGCCACCTCCGTTATCGCCATTCTTACCTCCCCGTCCGATTGTATGTCCATGTTATTACACTCCGTTATCTGCCTCCCTCACTGTCCGCCATCCGCTGTTCATTAATCATCCCACTACGCCCACATTATCATAGAAATTGCCCTCTTTCTTCCGCCATCACATCATAAAAATTCAGCGTGTTGTCAACCCTGTCAGCCCTTGTACCGTGAACAAGCGATCAAATAAATTACCCGCATAGTACAGCGTTAAAGCTGATGTTGAATGTTTACTAGCTGGGTGTAGTGTGAAGTTGGTGTTAGCCATGCATGTTAGTCCATCCTGTCAGCCCTTGTTTAAAACCCCTTCACCTGGGTAGTCATTACTGCATAAACTGTTTTTATTAGCTGGTGTTTGCCGCACGTTAGTCCACCCTGTCAGCCCTTATCTAAAACCCTTTCACCTGGGTAGTCATCAGTGCTGCAATTTAGCTTTATTGCAATCTGTTTGTTATAAAGTTTGTAATCAGTTGTTGATCTTCTGTTTGCTGTCTGGTGAATGAACTGAATTGAATGATCTGATAAGAACTGTATCTGGTGCAATGGCTATTAAAACAGAAATGAAAATTTCAGCTGCTGAATATGTGTCATTTGAAAATGATTGTGATGTTTATGAAATTGTCACTGACGGTGATATTGTAACAATGGTGCTAAATTTAAAGTCCCAGATGATTTCTTAGAACCCACAGAATCACAAGGCGAAAATGATGACACCTAGAACAGGAGATATAACCTCCTTCTGTAATGGAGGCAAGGGATGCAATAAACATTGTGCTTAGATTTTTTGAGTCTTATGAGCTTGCAGATGAGACAGATATTCAGAAGCGCCTTTTCCTACATTGCAAGGTAAGATAACTTGCTTCTGTGAGAACTAAGCAAATGTCTATTACAGACTACTTCAAGCTTACATCACTCCAATTTGTAACTAAAATGAATACAGCTGTGATTGTGAACCTCATACTGCTTTGCTATAAGAAGCTACTATGCTGTGCTTTTAGCACTGAGAAGCACTTTATTACACTGTTTTTAAAATTTTTTGAATACAAAGTAAAGATAACATGATATAATTTATATACAGAAAATCAAAAAAATATGTCCATTTGTCACTGGCACCACCATAACACCCTGCTACCAGATACAGCATTCTGCATTTAACATCACAACATTTTGGTTTTTATTTTCAGGCACCCTTCATTATCTGCCTCCTCCCTTATCCACCTAAAACTGTGGCCCCAAGTTAGCGGATAATGGAGGGATCATTGTATTAATGACTGAATTCTCCCTGTTGTTTACTGAATACATGTCATGCTTTCCACAGGAGCTTTGTCCCCACCACCCAAGAAAAATTCAATGGCAAACACCAATATACAAGAGAGTTGTACCTAGCTGTACTCGAGCACCCACAGGGGTGTGGGGGGGCAGAGTACCCCCACTGAAGAAGCATGTATTTCTAGGCTATTGCTTACCTTTTCAATTCTGAAATGTAACCTTTTAAGTATTGTTAAATGCAGTGCCGTTATACATATGTAACCCATGTGCTGTCCCTGTTGGCATCGGAGGTGTGTGTGATGCCAGGCTGGCTGGAGGTGGAGCCTGGGCATCGTGAGGCAGAGCATCAACTAGCATGAGGGAGACTGCTGGAGAAAGTCGGAGTTGGTAGTCATTTGAGGAGGAGCGGGAAAGGCCTCAGCACAGGCCGTGGGGGCCCAGACCACCAGTCAGGGGCCGGAGGCTCGAGGCTCGCGTGGGAGATGCCCCTGGTCCCACAGTTGTAGAATTGGTACCCCACCATCCCACTGGTGGGAAGCAGATGGGGAGCAGCAGCAGAGGAAGTGGTTGGAGACCATCCGTCTCCATATCCTGAAGCTGGTGGCTGCCATGGTGGGCCCGAAGCGGCAGGGGTGACACTGGAGCATCGGAGGGGTCTCGGTGGCAGATCAAGACCCTTATCACCTGTGTCCACTAGAGGTTGGTTCTGCCATTTGTTTTGGGACCGCTTGGTACCATGAGGGAGTTGGCCGCTGCCCTGTGCGAACCCTACCTGAGCATCGGCAGGCATGGATGGCCTAGGAGAAAGGACTGTGCCTAGATTTCTGAACCATCTGAACCCCCCAAGACTGTTAAAAAAAATGGAAGTATGCCCTGTTCCACTAGCACGGGTAACTGAGATTGTGGACTGCCAGAAATGTCTCCGAAGAGTGAGGGGAAGAAAAGAGCCCAGTATGGCTCTGACAGGAGAGTGTAATTTTCTCTGGTCTGGGTTCGATCACCGGGTCCCCTGTTCATGTGTGGTGCCACGGCCAATGGCCGTAGTGAAATGGATTACAAATGAACTGTAGAAACACCTCGCTCTCCTGAGAAGAAAACTGTGGCTTGAGCCTTTGAAATGAAAATAAACTGCTGCTGTTTGCACCCAGTTCTGGTTTGGACCACATCTTTAAAGTTCAGTACTGCCATGCTTTGCTTTTCCACTAAGTGTGTTTCAGGACTGCAGTTAGCTCAAGGGCCCCTGAGCTGTGCTGGGTGTGTGGAGAGTCACCAGAGTTTGCTTCAGTGGAGTTCAAGCCACCAACAGAGAATCCCATTTCTGGCAACAACACCAAAAGGACTAAGGTACTGTGCAAATACCCTGCTTCTTTAAAGAGTACTGCCCAATCTGTCTGTAGGTACCACCCCTTTTCTCAGAGACTTATTCCATCAAACCTCTAGACCGGGAGGAGGGGGACACTGACTGGCTCTGTCACCTCGGAGATTGGGAGTAGAGATGCTGCCTGCCAAGTAAATTCAGACTGCAAACAAATCCCTCAAAGGCAGGAGTAGTGAAAATGTTATATGAGCCACATATGAAAAATTACAAAAACTGCAGGGGTTACATCATTTACCAACTGAACTTACGCCTTGCTGGCACTAGGCGTGGCGGGCGTAATTATTTTAATCAATGTGCAAAAGGCTGGCCGGTGATGCTGAGGGTTGAAGCACTGGACACCAAACCTCATGCCATGCTGGCGACCCAGGTTCGGAGCGGACTTGGGTTGTGGGAGGAAGGAGGATTGAGCATCCTGACTGCTCTCCTCCTTCAGGGAGGGAGGTGGGAGGATCGCTGGTCACCGGCTCCTGGTAGTGGCTAGGGGCTGGCGCAGGCTCAGCCCGATCAATGTGTGGTTGACACGGGCAGGCATTGGGCATCAGCAGGAGCATGTCCGTGAGAACTTCCTTGATGCCACTGCATGCTCATGCCACAGGGGGGTAATAGGGACAAAATAACAATCTTCTGGTGTGAATGATGGCAGACTCCACTGGCGCTGTGGCGGACCCCTCAAGATAGCTCCCTCCAGACCCCGGCCTCCAGGTCTCTGTGGTGCGAGATAAATCCCTGCCATGATGCAATCTGGGATGGCAGGCAAAAGGGTCTGAGCTATGATTGGGTACAGGGCAGTAGCCAAGGAAGGAACCTGAAGTGGGGAACCATGGGACACTCCCATCTGAGCAGGTGAAAAGAAAATAAGTTAAAAATAAATAAATAAATAAATCAATGGGAAAAAGGGTGGGTAGGTCTGACACTCATCATTATAATATGGCTATAAAAATCCAGTAATCTGATTGGCTCCAGAGCTTGGAACCCAGGGCTGATATCCCATGACAACAGCACTGGAAGAATGTCAGTAACCTCTTCACAATAAAATCAATTGTATCAGCCATTCCTGGCTGCCATCACAAATAATGGCGTCACCTTTACTCACTAAAACCTTCAACTAGGCCCTAAAAATAAAACTCTCAAATTTATAAACATAAGAATTAAATGTTATTTGCCCTCTTAATACTCATTTCACACACACACACACACACACACATCTTACAAAATGAAGTACTACAGTACTTAGAATTATAATTCATGGTGTTTCTTTGCTGACCATGAAAATCTCCTCCTATCCTCACCTGCTAGGAAATCTGTGTTGTTTAAGCCCCTGGTTCCATCTGAGGCCTTCTGTTAAGTGCTAGTGAAGTAAACATTCTGCCAGCAGAACTGAGCACAGGTGTGAATTCTATTCTATCTGTAGTAAACATTCCATCTCTTGAATGTTGGTAAGACAGAGATAAGAGAGAATTTTATAAAGAAGAAAAAGAAAGGTGATGGAATGGGTAAAAGGGCTGGAAACTAGAGAGTTTAAGAGCTAATTAAAATGCACAAATTTTGCTAGCTATATTATTTAAACCTGACATGGCATGTCAGTGCTGGAACTATTTTAAAAAGTCATGAAAATGATTCTTTTTGATTAGGTGCATTACTTACCCCCCCAATCCCTCTAAAAAAACAAACATCTTGGACCCATTTATAATCACAGTAAAAACACTCCAGGGTGCACACTGTGAGTGCTGACATGCACTTCTCAGGTAGTTGAGTGAAAGGCACTTGGTGTTGCCTCATGACACACCAGGTGTGCCATTATCAAACCACAATGCATACCAGGACATGTCTTATTGCTTAATTGTTTTTTCTGTTTATTAGGACAGTCTTCACTCCTGTTTAAAAAAAAAAAAAAAGCCCCAAGGAAACATAACCATATAGATGCCTCTGCCACCTTCAATTAATCTCTATAGGGACACGAAATGGGACTGTCAATATTAATGCATTCAATTCTGCAAAGTGAAAAATAAGATAAAAGCAGGAGTATAAAAATATTGCTAAGCTCAAGGTAATAAAATCAGCTATAAAATAGTCAGTGTAAGCAATATGGAGGATGCAGTAAAGCTCTTGAAGGGACTATTTTATCTATATTTTATGTTTAAATTAATTATAATAAAGTTATAACTTCTCATTGTTTTTTCGGTTTATTGCTTAATCACTGAAGTCTTGTTGGATTTTTTTTATAGCCATATTATAATTGCAATAAGGCACTCCAGGGTGTGCATCATTCTTGAATAACACTACACCTAGTGTGGCAAGCACTGCCTCAACGCCACTCTAGGCGTGATGTTATGCCTATTAGTTAAGTAATACTGTCCTTTCTACCTGAAAGTTTCCAGACCAAGATTCCTAACCTAACAAAACCCCATTGAAAACAAAAACATTTTTTCACCATCTGGATTGCAGAATCTGCAATATGACCAGAACGAAAGTTGGCAAAAAGGATCTACCCCATGAGACCGCATGTGAAAATTTCATGCAAATCTGTTGAAGAGTTGCGAAGTTATTGAAGTGCAAAATTTAGGGTTTAACATTAAACACCGTACTCAGCCCTAACTATAGTGGCGATAGTGAAGGATTACGGCCAGATCGCTTCGCTGCGCTGCTTTCAGAGACTGCTCAATAATGTGTCCCGTGAGAGCTGCGCACGACACAATACACACTGGCAGCGCAGGGCAAACCACATCATAAATAACGCAGCAGATACCACACGTAATGCAGTCAAATATTTTATCTAAGTTGAACGGAAGTCACAAAATACAGAAATCAGGCATCAGCTCATTTGTTTTCTGCATTTTGCTACCTTTACTTTAAATTGGTACTATTATCAGTTTCTGCTGTGGGCGCTCCGCCCCCTCCACACCCCAGGTCCTGCGTACTACGTTGTCGCTCTAATATTTATTGTATCCAAGTTCTACCTTTACTTTATAGTTGTTATTATTACCACTGTTTCTTTCTTCTGTGGGAGTGCTCCACCCCACACCCTAGGTCCTATGCACTATTTATTGTTTCCAAGTTCTACATTGCCGCACTATTATTACAGTTTGTAATTATTTATTATACTGTGCTGTCTATGACTCAGGCATGGACAGGAAGAGGCGTGACTAAGCCGCAAACCTGTTACCATGTAACTTTTGTGTCTGCTTGCGCAACTGGCCATAATTGTTCACTATGACCACTTCAGCAAGGATTTAAATCCATGCTAAGCAAAGGCGAAATATACGTGCTTACATGTACAGTTCATTAGCCCCATGTGACCAGTGTTTCGCTGGTCAGACCCACAAAGTAATAACATTTAAAACCCTCAGACCAGCACAGACTTTCCAAACCAGCAAAATACATGAGTAGAGTGACTTGAACAGGCTGAGTAAAAATCTGAAAAGGAAACAAATTGGATCCTCAGGCGACAATCCCCTCAGAATCTCCGTCTGCACTCAAATGAGATCTGGTGTGGGTTGGGGTTATGCTGGGTGTATTAAGACATTCTAAAAATATTATAAGCAGCTTTCCTAATTGCATCCAGTCAAAGTGGCCCACCTAATCACTATAGGACCTGACTCACTGCAAAGGAGATCTGATGCGGGCTGGGTTGAAATTGCATCCAGTGTCAAAAAGGCCGCCTAAGTAACAATCTTAAGGACCTGACTGCAAAATAATTTTCCAACACTTTTTGAAGAGGATACCCCAGCTCAGCGCATCTGGACCAGCATTCCAGTTACTGAAACTTGGGACCTGTGCAGTTCCTTCTTACTTCTCAGTTGGGGTATACTGGTTGAAATGGTTTGAAACAAAACATGTTTTAATTTACCATTGTATTACATACTCTACTGATTTCATAATTATAAGATAATTATTTATTGAATTTTGATGACTGGGCCCGCAAAAAAAAACGAATACAATGCAGCACACATTGCTGAACTAGCAGGAGGACTTAATTCTATATGCTGATAATCTTGTCATCTATACAAGTTCTACTAATATAAACACCATCAACACAACCCTTTCCTCTGACTTTATCAATATCCAAACTGGCTATCGACCACAAACTGGCTGTCAACACTAGCAAAACTAAAGTTATGCTGCTTGGATCGGACCCAAAGCTCGGGCTTGCACAACAGCACTGATGGTGCAGGACTTAGAAGGTCAATCACTGGAATGTGTGACCTCTTTCAAGTACCTGGGCATCCTGCTAGATCAATCTCTTGATCTTAATCTTCATGTACAGTCTGTTTGCAGAGCTTTCAACTCAAACTGGGTGTTGCATATAAGACTAGTTATATGCTTATACCATCGGCTAAATAGCCATTGAGGGGGGATTCTGCTCCCCCACCCTAACCCATGGGCTCCCTTATTTGGGGCTGCTCATAAAACTGACCTACTCAGATGGGATATTACATATAACAACATATGTTGCTATGCCCTTCTGCTCCTCGGCTTAAACACCACTGTCAGCTTTATAATGATCTTGGTTGGCTCTCTTCGTTAGCTAGTAGGAAATACTACTTTGGCTCTCTTATTGATTTCATAATTTGAACTCAAACCCTAGGTGTCTTGCAGCTATGCTTGTTCCTCAGGACACACTCCATGGTCTCGATCAGCTGACAAATCCTTTCTGAATTTGCCGAGGTGCCACACTAGGAAAGGAACTGCTGCATTTGAGCATCTGGCTCCACAGCTGTGAATTCCCTTCCCTCGACATTAGACTTTCTAGCTCCCACACATGCTTTAAAGCAAACTAGCTCGAATCTGCTGATTGCTGATACCTGTTCTTGTTTTCAGCCTACCTAATGACTGATGTCTCTGGCCATACAATAGTATTTCCTCACCTCTGTATAACCCTCTTACTGCCTCAGCCTGTTCCGGCTCCCTTTCCTGCCCATATACAATCTTGCAGTGCAGGCATCTCCTTACTTACATACACTCATATAATCTAATTTCAAGGCTTGCTCCCCTCTTCCCAACCTTTTCCTTAATGACACCCCTGCTCTCAATGGTTATTTCTTCCTGTTGTATTACCTGTTTTGTGTGCACCTTGTTCTGTTCCTATGATATGTCACCTGATAATTTATTGTCCAAGGTCCTCTCTATTCATTGCATAGGTAGGCACCTATGAACTTATGAATGGTCTACTCTGTATGTCTCTGATACACTGTATCCACTTTAACTCATTGTATGTAAAGCGCTTTACTTGTATGTTCAGATATATTGTATCAATGCTAAAGTGCAAGGTAATGCACCTGGGAAACAAAACCAGGGAAGAGTACACAATGGGGGTGAGATACTAACAACAACAAAATGGAAAGGGACCTGGGGTAGTCATATCAGATGACCGAAAGGTGGGCAAGCAATGTGAGAGAGCAGCAAGGAGGGCTGGGGGATACTGGGATGCATAGGGAGAAGCATCACCAGCAGAAAACAAGAAGTTATTATCCTCTGTACAGACAGCTGGTGAGACCACATCTGAGTACTGCACGAGTTCTGGAGAGCCAATCTCCATAAAGACAGACAGGATGGAAGCTGTCCAGAGGAGGGCAACTAAAATGGTGCAGGGTCTGCACGGAAGACATATGAAGTGAGACTTAAGGAGCTTAATATATGTAGCCTCGAGGAAAGGAGGAGGAGGGGGACATGATAGAAACTTTCCAAGTACCTCAAGGGGAATCAACAAAGTCAAGAGGGTAGCATCTTTCAAAAAAAGAGGTGTGCAAGAACAAGGGCACAATTTGAAGATAGAGGCGGCTCAGAGGTAATTTAAGGAAGTATTTTTCACAGAGAGGTTGTGGATGCATGGAACAGCCTTCCAGAGGAGGTTGTGGAGTCAAAAACAGTGGTGGAATTCAAGCATGCATGGGACAGCCATAAGGCAATTCTAGGGGTGGGGGTAGGAAGAAGTAGGCTGCTGGTCAACTAGGATCTGCAGCTTATCCATCAGGTAGGGAAATGGGCAGACTGGGTGGGCCAAGCAGTCATTATCTGCCATCAAATTCTATGTTTCTATCCTCTCTAACTCATTGTATAAAAGCACTTATAATTTCTTATCCTGTTAAGTTTCTGCATGTCTGTACTCTCGCAGGTCGTGCCTGAAAATAGTCATTTTATGGCTAGTGCACTTCCCCGGTTAACAAAAGCTAAATAAAACTAAAATAAACCTGAACCCTTACACTGCCTCCACATTCACCAGGAAGGCAATAGTCGGAGGAGGGGGCACTATTTGATGTAACTCATAGTTCCGGTTTCCGGTCGCTGAGCAGGTTGGAGAGTCAAGACTTGCCCGGAGTTTGGCAGGAGGCGAAAGGCATCACCACTACGTTTTCGGAGACCATCATCCAAAAACTAGCCAAGAGGTAGGAGGTAGTCGGCCAGTCAGCCGCGCTCCCAGCCCACAGGTCAGTAGTTCACCCGTACCGAAAAAATTAAGCTGCTGTTTTGTTGTTGTATCAGTGCACCGACTCCATGCCAACCCACGCTCTGTCTCTCCCTTTGTAGAGTGCCGGTGGCAGGGGTGGACGACCATGACGCTTCCAGAATGGCTGACGTGGACTCGCGGGAGGCTGTGGTGGCGACGACAGTTTACTCTGTAAGGACATCCCTGGGGTTACTAACCCGGCCACAGAGGTGGGTGGGGTGAGGGCTCTGTAGACTCCCAAGCAGCTGCTGTGACCGACTGGCTCACCTGCTGCTCGCTCGTGATGCCACTGTTGCTGTCTGCAGTAACCAGCAGGGCGCGCCGTGTTGTCCCAGTTAGTTAACATACCTCCGTATGACGTCACAAGAGCCTCCTTGCGCTGGGGGGCAATATTGCTCCTACAGAATAAAGATAGCAGCTGTCGTCCCACACAGACAGTAACCCCAAAGGAAAAAATGAGCAGTTGCCATTTAAAGGCGACGGAAACAGTTCAATTTCTAAGTTTACTATAAGGAAATGAAAGTTGGGACTGGCTGAAAGCTAACATTGTACAGGAAAAAAGCCAGTCAGTGGAGGGCTGAGGTACGTGCCTCACCTTCAGTTATGCTGGTGACCCTGGTTTAGGAACAGATGTAGTCGTTTTGGACTGGCTGGGAAGGCAGGATTGAACATCCCTGGGACAGCTCTCTTTTGGGGGAGGTTGTTGAGAATGTTCCACTGGCGGCTGCCACCTGCAGAATCTGGATGGCACTGCAGCACAACATTGGGGAAGGTGTTCCACCATTTGACACCAACCTCGCGCGTGCATCACTGCACGCACTGGGCTCGGGGAGAAAAACCAGAGGAACAAAACACAGACCCTGGCAGGATGAAGGTCCGGTCAACTGCAGGGGATGGGGCACCAGACCAGAATGGATCTGGTCGGGCAGTGCAGCTACTGGGGATGAAATACTAAGTTAAAAGAAAATGACAAAACAAATATTATTTTCAGGGTATTTTAGTATTTATTACTTTTTTTTTTTTTTTGAAAGAGCCACTGATGCCTTTGGAAAACATTTATACACAATTACACTATTCTGCTTATAAAATAGCAAGACAAAATCTAGCAATTTAATTGGCTGAGAGATGTCATCTGACCGTGCATTAAATCTGTAAATGCACAGTCGGTGCCAAATCACATTTTACCCCCTAAAAAGCTACCTAGAGCCATTTTATGAGTGTAATAAGCCCTCCAGGGTATGCATCATAGGATTCTAATGCACTTCCAGGGGCAGAAAGACACTCGACCTTGAGCCTTGCAGCCAACTGGGAGTGCATTAAAATCCTATAGTGCACACCCTGGTATGGTTTATTACTTACTTGCATTTCATATATTTTCTATAGATGTCTCCTCTCCATTATTTATTCCTGAAGAAATTCCCAATAAAACAAGGCCTTAATCCCATAAAGAGTTTGTCGGTCTCTTAGAGTTTGCCTGGCTCTGTAGCTTGTTCCACATCAATACCGATTAAAAACCATAAAAATAAATCATACAAACCCAGAGAACATCTGTGCCTACGTGAAATGATAGTGCTGTGTTGTGACATCAGTCTGTTGCCATGAGAATAACTGATGTCACAAGCCAGAATTACGACATCAGGTTGGGAAGAAGCAAGAGGAGCTGATGAGCCTTGAAGGAGTAACTTTCCTGTTTTCTTGTGTAAGGTCACCATCACAGCTGTCTAGGGGTATACAGGTGGAGCGGTCGCCTCATGAGAGCCAACACACAAGAAACTGCCATACCAGTTATTTGACTTCCAGAGCCTGAGGTGACCACTGGGGCTCCACTGACACCGCAGCAAGGCTGATGAAGTTGGAGTAAAGGGGTTAGCAGGACTTGGGGGCATAAATACAATAAATATTCGACAGGGTAGTAAAACAAACTGGGAAACTTTATTCACTTGAGCTCACGGAAATATGTTAATTTTTATGGGTGGCACAGCCTATTATCCTCACAGAGTGACCATCTATAGCTCTCTTCTGGGCTGGATTCAGCCCTGGTGGAGTACTTAATTTACACAGAACTGGTTCCGATGGAAACACTAGGCATCACGTAGTCCCCCACCCCAGGCAGCAATGGGTGGGACTCCAGGCATCTCCTTGCCCATTTTGTACATTTACCAGCCAGTTGGCAACTTTACAGTCTCCGCTAGCTGGCACTTTGCAGCACTAAAACAATACTGTGAGGGCTTTCAGGAACACAGTCT
The DNA here is from genome assembly GCA_016271365.2 of Neoceratodus forsteri. NCBI lineage: Eukaryota > Metazoa > Chordata > Ceratodontiformes > Ceratodontidae > Neoceratodus > Neoceratodus forsteri. Next base: position 1,103,670,603 of record CM028133.1, on the reverse strand, counting down.
GTTTTCCCACAGAGTCTCTTTGATAATTCACACAAACCTTCTCCACTTGAGCAGAGGCACTTTGCCTACCTGGGCATCACTTTTGGTACCAATGGGCAGTACTCAGACTTACGCTTAAAGGGTACACCAGCCCTCAGGACACAGTCTGAGGTAAAATTCCTATTTTTCCGACAGGAAACTGTAACTTGCCAGTCACAGCCCCTCTCTTGCAGAGGAGGCACTGCTGAGTGTCAAACCAGTCACTTCACATTTAATAAAGATTGAACATCACCTCAGATCCTTTTCCCACAGGACTCCCTGGCACCAACTTCCTCATAGACTGACCTCTTTCATTCTCTTCAAAGCGGGTTTTGTCCTGCTGGAGAGGGGCATCCCTGCTGCCATGAATAGGTGCCTTTCTCGATGCCAGACTATAAAAACTTTCAGTGCAGTGGGAACTGGCACAGTGTGCCAGCTGCACATCTCCCACCAACTCTAACTCCACAGTCCCTATTCTTCAGCAGAGAACACTGACTCCTCCTTTTGGAATGCCCAAGTCAGACCAGCAGTCCTCCAAGGGCATAGAAAACTGGCACACCATAGAGGTCACTAGACACTCGTAAAGGGACATTACATAGCTTCTGAGAGGGGCCATACTTGCATGATCTCAGTAATAAATTATGTGAACAAGTAATACTGAATTAATGAAAATCCAAGCTGCTTTGTGGCCAAATATTATGTTTTCAAAGTTCTTCTCAAGTCGTTGGTGGCTTTTTAACAAACTATTTACTCCGGATATACCAGCTGACATGTAGCTTCTGGTTCAGTGGTACCCTGCTTCTCGTTTGCCAACAAGAATTTTAATACTCACAACCTCACCGTGCATACTGTATGACCCTGAGCCTTCACAGTCTCTTGAGTGGCCTAATATGCGGACCTCGTGCACTGGACCTCACCTGGTAACCAAAGTGTATATATATGGGTGTATATATATATATGTATATATGCATGCAGAAATTAAGCCAGTTGTTACATTTATTATTTCTGAAGTGTATTTCATTTCCATTTGCTCATTAGAAGTTTTTATCTTGTAGTATGAGGTGGGATTAGTGATGCTTGATTATGCTTTTGACTATCCTAATGGGTCCGATGGATAGCCCATCTATCTGACCCAGGACCTGAGATCTTATTGGATTTCAGATCCAAGGTTAGATAGTGGGATCAAAGGTCAGGCAGTGGATCTGAGATCGTATGTTTGCCTGGGATCCCAGATAGCCATGTCAGATAGTTGGTATCCTATTGGATCCGAGGTGATAGGATCTTGTAGTCTGATACCAATGGTATCCAAGAAGAATTGGTGACATCTGATGTTATCCAATCCCATTAGATACTATCTGAGCAACAGTAGGTGGGATGTAAAGAGCAATGTTTTGCTGGAGGCCAACATATCTATTTATTTAGTTATTGAATTTTGGTAACCAGATTGACTTGCAAGAACCATCTCAGTCCCTTTTTCAGGGGTGACCTGGAATTAATTACAGGTAAAAATACATACATATGAACGTGCCAGAGGAAAAGACCACCGGTCTATCTTAAGTCACCTCGAGTGTGCAGCTAGCACCCCTAGTTTGCAGCTGCCCCATCCCCTCCCTTTGTCATCCCACAGCCACCCCCATTTCCCCACTCTCACTCTCTCCTGTTCCCTGCCCTTTTAAAGCTGTTTACAAAGTTACATGATACCACCTATTCTGGTAGTGTGTTCCATTTGCTGCCACCCTCTCTGTGAAATAGTATCTCCTCATTTCCTCTTAAATCTCCCCCCCATTCTTAGTACCTGCCCCATTGACCCTCCTTCCTTAATTTAAAGACCCCATCTGCCCCATCCTTATTGATTCCCTCAGATACTTGAATGTCTCTATCATGTCCCCTGTCCCTTCTATCCTCCAGGGTGTACATATTCAGATCTCCCAGCCTGCTGTCACAGTCTCTCCCTCCATTCCACATATCATCTCTTTATTGCCCTCCTCTGCACCCCTCCAGTAGCTTGATATCACGCTCGGTATGGCCTCCAAAACTGCACACATACTCCCAAGTGCAGCCTTACCAGTGACCTGTAGAGGGCAAGATCACACCCTTCGCCTGTATGAAAAACCCTTGCTATAGTCAAAGGGAGGCACTGACAAGCAGCAGGAAAATCCCAGCCTCTCCCTACAAAACAGGGTACTAAATGAGAAAAGACTGAGGTAGAACGGTCAGTGGGGATGCTGCAACAGAAGGTAAAGCCATCAAAAAAATGGAGAGCAATGAGTACTAATGCCCGTAGTCTGGGTAACAAGTTTCCTGAATTAGTGGCCTTGATGGAGGAGGAACATCTGGATATCATGGCAGTCACAGAAACATGGTACACAAAACCGTGACTAGGACATAAACTTACCAGGATACACTGTCTACAGGAGGGACAGGGAGGGTAAAAGAGGAGGAGGAGTAGTTCTTTACATAAGGGAAGGAATAAAAAGCAACAGAACAAAAGGGTAAACAGGGAGGAGAAAGAAGCACTGTGGGTAAATTTGGAGACAGGCAATGGCACCACAATCCGAACAGGGGTTGTATACAGACCCCTTCTCAGGGAGAAATAAACAGCGAAATGATAGAAGTATACTTAGAATGGCAGAAAAAGGGGATATTGCTGATGGGTGATCTGAATATGCCAGATGTTAACTGGATGCAGTTGCAGCTGCCACTGAAGAGTGCAGTTATTCTAGATGCCCTACAGGGGCATGCCTTGAACAACTAGTACTGGAGCCCACTCGAGAGGAGCAATATTAACTTGATTCTCTCAAATGGAGATGGAGAGGATTACAGATGTAGAAGTGGGTAGCCATCTGGGAACTAGCGACCATCGAACAGTATGGTTCATAATAAACACAGCAATAGAGTCAAGCCATACAAAGACAAAAGTACTGGACTTTAGGAGGCTGACTTTGCCAAAATGGGTGAGTGCCTAAGGAATGCACTAGCAAATGGGCAGGGAAGGAGGGTGGAAGAACAATGGGAATAATAAAACTGCCATCACAGAGGTAACGAGCCTTTGTGTAAGCAAATAAACAAAACAAGACGATGTAAGAAACCACTATGGTTCTCAAAGGAAATGGCAGTGAAGGTTCAAGAGAAAAGAAAGCATTCAGGAAGTACAAGGAATCGCAGAAGGAGCAGGACACAGAACTGTATCAGTTAAAGCAAAAGGAGGCTGGGAAGGCAGTCAGAACAGCAAAGGCCCAAACCGAGGAAAAGATAGCCAACTCAGTTAAGAAGGGGATAAAACCTTTTATAGTACATCAGGGAAGCGAAGGAAGACCAAGGAAGGGATAGTGAGCTTAATAAAGGGGAGGGTGGGCAGAGGAGACTGTGGAAAAGCAGAGATACTAAACAAATATTTTTGCTCAGTATTTACAAAGGAAGAGGGGGTACATAAAACAAACAGTAGTAACACGCTGGATACAGAAGTTGATACCGGCCCATTTACAGAAGAAAGGGTTCTGAAAGAACTCTTAAAACTGAAGGTGGACAAAGCAATGGGGCCTGATGGGATTCATCCCAGAATTCTAAAAGAACTAAGGGTAGAACTAGTGACACCACTGACTACCCTTTTTAACAAATCATGGGAGGATGGGGTGGTACCCGAGGACTGGAGGAGGGCAGATGTGATTCCCCTTCACAAAGTGGGAACAAGGCAGAAGCAGGAAACTATAGACCTGTTAGTTTAACCTCAGTGATAGGAAAATGATGGAATCACTTCTAAAGGAAATAATTGTCGGTATCTAGAGGCCAGAGGGCACAGGACCCTAGGCAGCATGGATTCACTGGCGGGAAGGTCATGCCAGGCAGATCTGATAGATTTCTTTGACTGGGTGACCAAGTAGTAGATCAGGGAGGGCTGTGGACATGGCCTACCTAGACTTTTAGCAAGGCATTTGACACAGTCCCACACAAAGATTAATATACAAGTTGCCAGCCTGGGTGTGGGCCCCAAGATGACAGCCTGGGTAAGAATTGGCTGGAGAATAGGACACAGAGAGTAATAGTAAATGGAGTCCACTCAGAAGAAAGGAGGTTACTAGTGGGGTACCGTAGGGTTCAGTATTAGACTCGGTCCTCTTCAATGTCTTTATAAGCTTACATTGCAGAAGGACTGAAGGAAAGTATGTCTCTTTGCAGATGACACTAAGATCTGCAACAGAGTTGATGCACAGGGTGGGTGGAAAGGATGAGAAGGGACTTGGCAAGGTTAGAGGAATGGTCAAATGTATGGCAGCTTAGATTCAAAGCTAAAGTGCAGGTAATGCACCTGGGAAACAAAAACCCAGGGAAGAGTACATAATGGGGGTGAGATACTAACAACAACAAAAATGGAGAGGGACCTGGGGTAGTCATATCAGATGACCTAAAGATGGGCAAGCAATGTGAGAGGGCAGCAAGGAGGGCTGGGGATACTGGGATGCATAGGAGGCATGACCAGTAGAAAACAGGAGTTATTATCCTCTGTACAGACAGCTGGTGAGACCCCATCTGGAGTACTGTGTGCAGTTCTGGAGACCCAATCTCCGCAAAGACATAGACAGGATGGAAGCTGTCCAGAGGAGGGCAACTAAAATGGTGCAGGGTCTGCACCGGAAGACATATGAAGAGAGACTTAAGGAGCTTAATATGTATAGCCTCGAGGAAAGGAGGGAGATGGGGACATGATAGAAGCGTTCAAGTACCTCAAGGGAATCAACAAAGTCCAAGAGGGTAGCATCTTTCAAAAAGAGGTGTGCAAGAACAAGGGCACAATTTGAAGATGGGGCGGCTCAGAGGTAATTTAAGGAGTATTTTTTCAGAGAGGGTTGTGGATGCATGGAGCGGCCTTCGGAGTCAAAATCAGTGGTGGAATTCAAGCATGCATGGGATAGTCATAAGGCAGTTCTGGGGGGTGGGGTAGGAAGAGTAGTAGGCTGCTGGTTAACTAGGATCTGCAGCCTATCCAGTAGGTGAGAAATGGGCAGACTGGGTGGGTGGGCCAAGCGTTCTTATCTGCCGTCAAATTCTATGTTTCTATGTACCCCAGCATTTTGTTCGCTTTGCAACCACTCTCTTGTACTGGGCAGTGTTGTTCTGGTTCCTGTTACCATCACCCCTAGGTTCTTCTCCTCCTCCTCAATGATCCCAGCTTAACCCCCAAGCCAGTATTCTCTCCTTGGGTTCTTACTTCAGTGCGTAACCTTACACTTTTTGCACTGAACCCAAGCTGCCACCTCTGACCACTCCTCTAACTTGTTTAGGTTCCCCTGCAGCAGTTTTATCCCTCCTCTCCATTCACCACTGCTCCCATTTGGTGTAGGTCTGCGAACAGATTTGCCTTGCTCACTACCATATGACATTTGAACATTTTACAGAATGCAAAAAGTTGAAATTGTTCACATTATAATACAGTAGAAAAGAACATAGGTTAATCCAATCAAGACATCTAGCGTGTTTTACAATAAGGAACACAAACCAAATAGACTATCACTAAAGACCACCATATTAGCCGAAGAGGTGGGTGGCATCATTAATCTCAGTGCAGTTCATCTCACAGCGAACATATGTCAGGGCTCTGACTTGTAATCATGCTAACATACTTAAAAAGCCAGCAGAGTAGGCCTCATGGTCTATTGAGTGTGCTTGAGAGTCAGTACCTGTGGTGGCACCATTGCCACCCTCCTCGCCCCCCAGGATCCCCACTCCCGTCCTGAGTTATCCCCCAGAGTTGGCATTACTTGGCTTCACCCTCCTCCTATACTTGTCCCAGCCTCTTGAAGCCTCCACAGAAACCACCTCCACCAGCTGCTCAGGCAGTGCATTCCATGGTTTAACCACCCTCTCCGTGAAGTAACGCCTCCTCATCTCTCCTGACTCTCCCACCCTCCAGTCTCCAACCTTGCCCTCTGGCCCCTCCTCCTCCCTCCTCTGAAAAACCTTATCTAGGCTTACCCTATGTACCCCTTTTAAATACTTGAAGACCTCGCTCCATATCCCTGTCTCTCCTCTCCTCTCCTCTCCTCCAGTGAGTGCAGGATAAGCTCCTTAAGTCTTTCCCCTTAGGACTTATCGCCCAGACTCATATCATTGTAGTTTCCTCCTCTGCACCCTCTCCAGGAGTGCGAGTGTCCTTCTTTAAGTGCGGACACCGAAACTGCACACAGTATTCAGGTGTGTGTCTAACCAGGCAGTTATACAGTGGGAAATTGCTTCCTGCATCTTGAGGATATCGCCTCGCGATGCAACCCAGCATTTCATTCCGCCTTGGCACGCAGCCCTCCAACATTGCTCAGAGTTACTCATTTTGACATCCACTACCACCCCTGGTCCCTCTCTCCTCGAAGCCTGTAGTGGATCCTCCCAGGAGTGTACACATGGGCAGGGTTCCTAGGCCCAGGAGAAGAACCCTGCATTTCCCTATATTAAATTTCAACTTCCAGGTACATGTTCACCTTTCCAGAGTCTCCAGGTCCTACTGCAAGGCTACTGTACCCTCCCTCAACATCCACCACAGCCCCTAGTTCGGGTGGTCCACTTGTCATGCCTCATTTAGTTCGATACCTTTTATGATGTCTGAGATGTAAGCGTTAAACAGTAGTTGGCCCAGAACGGATCCTCTGTGGACCCTGCTAATGACCCACCTAGGGAGATGATACTCCCCCACCACCACCACTTTTTGAGTACGTCCAGCCAGCCAGTTCCCAATCCACTTGACCATCTGTTTCCCCATCCCCACAACTTTTCCAGCAGCCCAGTATGAGGTACCAAATCAAACACCTTGCTGAAGTCTAGAAAGAGGACATCCACCGACCTACCCTGGTCCAGCGCGCCGCACCCAGTCATAGAACTCCACAAGGTTAGTCTGACATGATCTGCCCAGGACGGAAGCCATGCTGGCAATCATCCAGGTAGCCCCATTCCTCCAGGAACACCCCCAGCCTCGTCTTTAGGATGGCCTCCATCAATTTACCTACCAATGTCAGGCTGACAGGCCTGTAGTTCCTCAGCTCCTCCCTTGGGCCACCTTTGTGGATAGGCATGATGTGGGCCTCCTCCAATCCTGAGGCACCTGAAGGAAGTGTTAAAAAGGTCCACCAGGGTGCAGCCAGGACATCTGCAAATTCCCTTAGCACCGTGGGATGAATTTCATCTGAACCCGGACTTTTCCTTTTTAGGGACTTGATGGCTTCCCACACCCTGCCAACAGGGATTTCAATGTCCGTGACCCTGTCTCTTCTCCAGGTCCAGCCTGCCTCTCCCCATACCGTGCAGCCTCCTCATCACACATAGTACCATCAGGGATTTTAACATTCATGACCCGTCATTTCTGCAGAGTCCACCCTGCCTCCTCCAGCGTGGTGCAGCCCAGCCTCCCTCCCTGGTGAAGGCCGATGCAAAGTATTTTAAGTACCTCGCCTGATCCCCAGCCTCATTCGCCCACCACCTCCCTAACCTCAACCTACTAATCTGCCCCTTCACTCTCCTGCTCTCCTTGATATAACTAAAAACATTTTCTCTCCTCCTGATCCCCTACGCAGCCTCTGCTCCACCCTAGCCTTGGCCGATCTCACCACCCTGGTGACCCTTCTGGCCATCATATCATACTCTCCCTTGTCCACAACCCCACATGAATGCCTGTACCGACTGTATGCAGCCTTCTTCTCCTCACCGCCTCCTGGACCTCCTAGTCCACCAGCATGGCTTCTTGGCCCTATCGCATGTTATCTCACCCTTGTGCAGGGCTTGGTAACCTCCTGTATCCCACTTTTAATAATTTCCCATGCTTTCAGCACGCATGCTCCGACCTTATCCCTCCAAATGGTCCTTGAGGATTTTCTCCACAGCCTTGAAATCTGCACCCCTAAAATCATCTACCACTGTCTTTGTGCGATTTTTCCTATCCCCAGATCCTGGGAAAACCAGACAATAGCATGATCACTCCCTGCCAGTGGGTTCCCCACCTCAGGTCCCTAACCAGGTCACAGTCTGCCAGAACCACATCCAGGATGTGGCCTTCCTGTTGGGTCAGCCACCTGCTGATTTAGGAGTTCATCCTGGAAGGCGTGCAGCAGTCTCTGCTCCCTGGCCAATGGGGATGTCATGGTTCCCTAATCAGCCCCTGGCATGTTTAGGTCTCCCAATACCACTACCCTGCCTCCGCCCTGACCACAGTGGTCCCTAATATTTGCCACCAGACTTTCTTCCAGATCTTGTGCTATCATGGGGGTCTGTAAGTGCCTCCATTTCTACCCTCTTGCCCCTCAGTGCCTGCAAGGTGATCCACAACGCCGCCACGCTACTCCTCCGCCTCCACCCTGCTTATCCCAGTGCTGTTCTTAATGATCAGTGCTATTCCACCCCTGCCCACCACCCTGTCCGTTCTGAACATAGTCTACCCACTCAGGTTTAGGTCCCAGTCATGCCCTTGAGTGGCCCAAGTTTCAGTGACAGCTGCCACACACTTTCCCATCAACTAGCATTACCTGGAGCTCAGGCATCTTGTTCCTAAGCTCCTAGAATTTATCAGGACCACCCTCCATCCCTTTCCCTACCCGCCTCAATTTTCCATCCTGAGGCTCCCGAGTATCCACCTGCTTGCCCCCCATACGCAGTCTGTTTCTCCTGTTGTGTACCCCCTTCCCATTTGGGGCAGAATACCAGGTCCCTCTTTGATGGACTTGCTAGGATCAGTCTCACAGCCCCTCCCCACCTTCACAAGTTTAAATCCCACCTAGCTTGATTGAATCCGCCAGCTTCTGCTTTAGTATTTCCTTTCCTCCCAGACTGAGATGGAGCCTATCCCTAGCATACAGCCCTTGTCCTCCCAGGTAGCTCCCCAGTCCCTGAGAACCCCATACCCCCGAGTCTCACACCACTTCTTGAGCCACTCATTAACTTCTCTGATTTTTTGTTTGTTGTCCACACTGGCTCTCAGTACCGGCGGGATCTCCGAGTGGGAGGCCGAGCACCCTGTGTGCGTGACAGACCCTGGCTAGTTCACGAAACCTGGCTGAATCTCCGCACACTATTACTCTGTATCATTAGTGCCAAGGTACACTAAAAGTCAGGGAAACTCACATTCCTTTCCAATGCATAAACCAGATGCTTTGCTTTATGCACAGTCAAGCCGAAATACTTTGCCCTTACAGTACAGGGTTTACCTCGCCCTGCCCTTCCCACTGAATACCTGTAATCATGGAGTCCCCCAACAGAAGCACCCTAACTTCCTCCTTATCCTTAGGCCGACCCCTTTAGTGACCATCTTCCACTCCCTACCTCATCCACTGCCCTAGCTTCACCCTTCATCTGGGTGCTGGCCAACCCCTACCTGAGTGTCATTTGCAGCCCCTAGCCCTTCCCCTGACTGACCCTTTAGCCCTATTTGCTGCCCCAACCCAGCTCTTACTCCTAGCTGACCCGTCTTTCCAGGCACACCCTTCTGCGTCCCTCTGACCATCCCACCTGCTCCCCAGGTATTGATGCCTCCCGAGGACCCAATTTCACCTTTTCTCTCTCCATGTCTGTTAATCCTGCCCTCGATATATCCTGCTGATCTCCCTACTCTGTCTTCCTCCTTACTGAAACCTCCTCATCCATGTGCAGACCACCCCTGCCCCAGCTTCCCTTCGCGTTATCCATGAATCCCCTGCCCTCCCTTCACTGTCCACCACGCTTACGCACTGCCCACCACTGCCAGCTCCCCTGCCCCCACTGTATCCCTTTGCAAGTTAACAGCCCGCTGCCCTGTCAGCTGGGCTGACGCACCACCAGCCCCTGTGTGTTCTTTTTGCAAAACCCAACCCTGCTCCTCCTGCTTACTGAGCCATCCACCCCTTTATCCACCTCTGCTCCCGTTACTTCATCTTCCCCAGCTTTTAGCAATAATAGAGGTGCAAATCTGTTATTAAGCTCTGTGCCTACTACCTTATCACCCCTCTGGTGCACGCTCCCCATTACTTCCCTGCTGTTGCAGCCTTAGTTCTTTGCTGCCAAAAACTGGCTGCATTTTTGGCACCTATCATATTCAGAACCCCCACCCTACCTGAGCCACCTGGTGCTCCCCATGTTCAGTTTCCTACACCTCCTTTTCTGCTTGCCCAATCGATCCCAGGTACAGCTGCTGGAAGCAGAATGCCTGCTCCATTTTCCTCCTCTGCCCCATCCACTTCCTCCCTTCCAGGACAGCCTCCTACCCCCCCAGCATCCTGCTTGTCCACCTGACCTCTTCCCTTAGTTGTGCCAGCTGTTGGCACACCATGCAACCCCCATCCTCCAAGCCAATGCCAGAACCATGGCTGACCCACACCCAGTACACCCCACCACCCTTCCAAAGATGCCGCCCTTATGATTTGCATCCTCTGCCTTAGCCTCTTTCCCATCCTGTTATGATTAACCCCGTAAGTCAGTTGCCCTTCTCTGACTCTAGCCCTGTTAGACCTATTTAGAAGCTTTCACAGTGACCCCAAGGCTCAGAAAGCACCCCGAAGATGGTGAAATGGATTACCAGTCAGGTGTTCTATAATATATATAGCGGCACTGATCATATGGGGTATATCACTGTGGAAATTCTGATCCAACAGCAGCAGTACAAAGGCTCAGCTCCATCAGATGAACCTTGAGTCCTCTCTTAAATCCCCTAGAGTCGCATTCTTGAAGCTTTCCCTGCAGTGCATTCCAAAGTTGTGGGATATAGGCAGAAAAGACCATTGTCTTTGGGAGGACTTAACTTTTGGAACTTGGTGGAGCTGGTGGCTGGAGAATCTAGAGACTCCTACTGCTTTGTTTAGCAATTAATGTCCCAGCAAGGCGGGGGGATGGGGGCGTTTCAAAGCCTGAGTTTGTAGGCTAAACACGGAGTAGAGATATTTCAGTCTGCCTTGTAATGAGGACTAGTTTAAAGTTTGGAGCACTTGGCAGTGATGCTCCATGAACTGGGCCCTGTGTGCACTGACTTATCCTGTGGTATAGCGTTCCGGTTTCTGAATCTCTTATGCCTTTAACTGAATATAGAACTGGCATCCCATTTAACAGGGTAGATAGTAGGGCATCCGTTGCAACCTTTAGTGTGAATCCTTTGTTAGGAAAGGACTGAGGTGATAGAGTAGACCTAGTTTCTGATTCAAGGTTTTATTCAACTGGTCAATATGTGCCTTAAAGGTGCAGTCTTGACCTAGAATGACCCTAAGTACTTAATGGCATCAACTATATCTAATTTTATTCCTCTTACCTTATCGGCATTGCAACTCACTTATTGTGACATCACAAATTACCAGTTTAGTTGCAGGTGATTGGCTCTTCTTGGTCAGTTGTGATGTCACAGACAGTGAGGTAATGGGTCTCATGGTGCAGAAGGAGACTAGAACTAGCTATGTATGCCTCCAGGTAGTGTACTGTTCCCCAGCACACTGAGTGCTGTCGGGTGGAAAATCTTCAAATTAGCAAAAGGGAAACTAAAAAATACTTCAGATAAAAGATTGAGCAGTTCACTACTCTTGAGTTACTGTTACTTTCAGATGGTACACTAGCTCTTTAAGTGACTTGTTTGAGGTCACAAAGTAACTGTTTTACTCTGATGGGGTTCAACCTCTGATCTGCTGGTTCCCCAGTCAAATGCTGCCCATGTAAATAGGCTGTTTGCTGTATATACTCATCCCTGCTGCTTTTTCTGCCCGAAATCAAACTCCTCAGTTTGTAACGTCAGAATAATTTTCATGTCAACGGTCCGTGACATCATAAGCAGGGATTTTGACTTGCTGGCAGGTAAAAGCAACGTGAAAAACTGATTAAAATGTAGTTTTATAGAGGTCAAATTTACATTAGAGGAAGCTCTATTTTCGGTGAAAGCCTGTGATATACAAATTATTAAATGCATAATCGTCTGTAAGCACAAGCTTGACAAGAGAACATATAGCACAAACTGAGGAAAGAGGTCACTACAAGACTGTGAAAATAGTAGCAAATGTGAGACAGTTCTAGATTTAAAGAGCTGCTGACGCCTAAGAAAACTTTGAAAAGCATGATGTCTAGGTATAATTCAGCTTGTATTCAGTACATCATCTGTAGATTTCTCCTCCCCATTACTTTACTTTTCACTGAGGAAATCTGCATGAAAACAGGATGTTTATCCTTAGAGATCATCTACCTCTACAGCTTATTCCCACTTCAGGTCATGAGCTTCTGTTGGGACATCACAGTCTGTTGCCATGGAGGTAAGTTTGATGTCACAAGCAGTGGAATTATGACCTCCGGAGTATGGAGAGACAACAGGAATAGATTAACTCTCAGGAGCAAAGATCCTGTTTTCATGCAAATTACCTCGGTAATTAATAACTGGGAGAAGAAATACAGAACTAATGTGAAATATAAGTTGAATTATGTCTAAATAGTTTGTTTTGTTAAAGTTCTTCTGAAGGTGTCGGCTGCTCTTTAAGTGGTGCTAGTGATGCTGTAGCAAAGGATCTTGAGGTTCTGGTGATGCTGTCTCATTCCATATTACAGCAGCACTGACTGCTAGAGTTCTAGATCCAGATTTGGTAGTGGTCCTGGGAATAGGCAGATTTGAGGCAAATTTAGATCTCTGAGGCCAAGGGTATCTGGAAGCAAGGTTACTCTTACCAGCAAATGATTATGCAATGGATGCTTGAGTTGAATAGGTGTTAGATGCAGCCAGTTTCTTCTTCTACAGACAGTCAAAGGAGCCATCCCAGTTTATTGTAATGAGTACCATTGTTTCACATTGAAGCATACAGAGTGCAATTTTGTTTTATATGACATCTAAATTTTAAGTTGGTCTTGTTTCTTCCCCACCCTGGAATGACCGCCTCCCCAGCCCATCATCCCGCCTTCCCATGACTTACTGGGCCCCAGTGTCCTGCAGCTTACCTCCCCACCCTGTGGCAGTGTGTTTCTCGACCTGCTGGGTCAAGGATCCTGAGGGGCCGTGCCTGAGTCTCCAGGTGCGGGGTTTGTGAGGGCAGCAATCATCCTGCCATCCAGGATGTCTGTTTCTTCTTTTCTTGTGTCCCCAATGCCATGGAGGGTATGCGTGCAGTGGCATCAGTGGTGGTGCCACGCATGTTCCCATGTATGGCTTTCCGGATACCTGCTGCTCCACCACCTCCTGATGTACTGTCTGCCAACCTCTGCTAGGGACATTCAAGCTCCGGCGCCATGCCACCCTCCGTGGAAGAGGAGAGAAGTCCCTTGGATACTCCAATCTCCTTCCTTTGGCTGACCGCTGACATCACGAGCTTGTTCTGAATGTGGGTTGTTGGCACCGCAAGTGGTAGCTCTATCACTGCGCCTGTGGGTTGTCAAATCTGATTTTACGGATAAGGATTTGTTTGCAAAGTAGTAGATGAGGCTGCCATGTTGAGTGAAGGGAGCAGCATCGTCTGAGCTGTATTTGCTTTGTCTGGCTTAGAAAGAAAGTAGGCTGATCTACGTAAGGCTCCTCATTTTTCCTGCCACTGTAGTTGTGTGATATGACTAGCTTAAATGATTGTCTATGTGAAACCCAAAGTATTAATATATATTCACGTTTAGAATTATTGTTTGCTTGAAAGAGGCCAGATTGATGTCAGGGGTTATTTTTCAAAGGTGCTTGAAAATACATGCATTTTTCCTCTTTTTTTAGCCCAGGACTGGATTGGGGAAACCAATTCTGAAGGTTTTCAAAGTTACCTCTGAAATTTTGTTCCCTCACTTTAAACATTTTTGCAAGGCAATAATGACTGTATCCGCAGCTAGGTCCTTATGCTGGTGTGCTTTCACGGAAGGGCAGGAAATTAACAAATACTATGAACATTGACAGCTCCAAGATCAACCATTGTGGAACCCTCTTTTGATCTTAAGTGGTAGGGTAAAGAATTTTGAACTGAAGCAGACTGATTCCTGTCTGTGAAGTACGATCTGACCCAAGATAAACTGTTCTACCCTCTCCCATACACTGCAGTCCATGTGACTATTTATTTGTTTGATAACCGGTAGGTGCTCTAGACATAGCAAATGCCTATTTTCAGGCACAACCCGGGAGCGTACAAGGCAGATACACTCATAAAAATGAATAAGAGAAGAACATTATTTAACATATCAAGTGGCAAGGAAACACAAAAACATCATAGTAAGCATCAAACAACAGTAAATGTACAATTAGACATAAATATTAAACGGAAGCAAATGTATAGTTAGCAAACAGTACATACTAAACTCAGGAGAAACCAGCAGGACAAAGTAAGGTCAACAGTTCATCAAGATCAAGTACAGAATGTGTAGGTAGTGCTTCTAGTTGAGAGGAGAAAGTTTAAAAGCATTACAGGAGGGAGAGGCGAGGCCAGGACAATGGGGTAAATTAGGGGAAATGGACTTTAAATCGGAAAAGCAGTAAATGCAGGAGTAAGGCTAAAAGTCTAGAGTAGGACCAGCATTGCACGAGAGGTCCCAAGGAGAGTTCAAGGAGGAAGGGAGGAAGCACGTGCAGGGGTGAGTTGTTAGGAGGTGACTACGTAGCTGGCGCTTGAACTTATGTGAGTAGGGAGAGGCGGATATTGGCTGGTAATGAGTTCCAGTATAGAGGTGCAAAGTGAGAAAAGGCCTGAGTTTCCCATTGCTGTTTTACTTCTAAGGACTTGAAAAGGGGCTTATCACCAGGGCGGAGGATACAGTGGGGGCTAGGTGGAATCAGCACCTGGGCTAGTGTAGAGGGCTCACCAGAGCGAGAAATACTGTCAGTAAGGGTGCCAAATGAATAGAGATGTTTTGCAGCTGGACAGAGCCAGTGAAGGTTCCATAAAGGTGGCATTGATAGGTACTGCGATGAGAAGCCAGCGCAAATTGACAGATGCTATTATATGTGGTGTCCCATTTGTGGAGACTAGTTTAGAGGCACCCACATATGTGACCGAGCCAAATGTGAGTGCTGGAAGAAATATGCCGTGAGCTCTGCAGCTCTGGCGGTGGGTGTTACAGCATGGCTAGTTCTATAAGTCATTCCAGTTTGGGAGTTTACGGCTTTACAGTTGCTAGAGATGTGGAGATCAAAGTGAAGAGTGGGGTCAAGGGTAAAGCCCTGATATTTGAAGGATAATGAGTGACTGACCAAGACACAAGTTTTCGATAAGTTCACAAACATTGCCCCCCGCCTCTGCCCTTTTATAAAGAAGAGGATTTAATATTATGGAAGTAGACTACGGCAGTTTTCATGGAGGAATGAGCTTGAGTCCGAGTTGGTATGGGTTTATTGAATTATTGCCTCCAGATATGCTGAAAATTGTTCATAGACTTGCTTTTAAGAACTTCAGATAGAATAGTGAAGAGGAAAATTGGCCTATAATTTGTTGGATTTAGAGTCGCCACCTTGGAAACAGATAATGATGAAGCCGAAGGGAAAATACCTTATTTTGATGCAGATACAAGAATACAAAATGGACGGTCCTGAAACTCAAATTTGGGGTGCATTTTTGTGACTGTTCTGTTAATGCCAACTGATTATTTTTTTTTTTTGCTGGAAACCAAAGTGTTCCTTTAAACATCCTTTGGTCTCTTGTTTTCACTAGTATCTTGATTTCGTTAAAGGATGGAGTAACATAACAGTATTGTGGCTATGTGTAGGACTTCAGGTCCATCTTGTCTGCCCTCTTGTCACATGGCAGTATGGGCACATACAGGCTTCTCAAGTGTTTACTCTGGCGGCGATATGGCAGAATCAGAAGCAGTACAGTTGTGTGACACCGATTCTGTCATACAGTTTCCCACTTTGCTATATATTGCCAGCTGTTTTCTGTGTTTCCTGCATATTTCATGGTGTCCGTTTCACTGTTCTGTATGGAGAGTGACCAGCACTGAACAGTGGCACCAACAGCAAAGAATACCCACAAAACGGATGCAAGCTGCAGTAAACCCCAAAAAGGGACAATGAAAGGTGGACTACACAGTGGCAGTAAATCATGGGTAATAAAATAATTTCTCTTTGAAAAAACAAAGCATGCCAGATGAGTGGATGCCCTCGAAAGATCACGCTTCCTTTGGTTGCCCAAAGGATCATCTTTTTAATTTTTTTAATTAAATACAGGTTTTATCCTCCTCTGGCAGCTTGAGAGCATTTGTTATTAAAAAATGCACAAATATATAGCAGTGCCTAACAAATCACAGAAACTGTTGATGCTGAAACTGTTAATGCCGAAGTCGTGACAGCGAAGGGGAAGTGTCAGTATCACCGCATAAATCAACAGTGTGGTTGCCGACAAAATCCATCACTTTGTTAGATTCTTCTTCTTCAGCATAGGGCCACGGGAGCTGGACCGCTTCTTCAATGAGTGTAATGCGATCCCGATCCCCACTCTTCAAAAGCGATGATTCTGTCTGCGCCATTGGTATGCCGGTGAAACAGGTTGATTCAGCATCTGAAAATGTATTTATTTCAAAAGTTCTACCAGGAAAGACATACTGAGCGGAATAACAGGTCATTTCTGATGAGCCCTTGGGGAGGGCTATGGAAGATTTCCACCATTTATACAGCCCTAGATGATACCACCCTGACTGTCTGGCATAGCCCTTACACCCTGCCTGCGGTTCCTAGGAAGGCTAATCCCCTGTATCTAGCTCCCAAAGACAAAAGAAGTATTTCACTTGTCCTGATACAGACACTGAGGTAGTCATGGCTGCACATGATGGGTTACGGACCCCTGAACAGAGAAGCACTCAACCTTCTGATAAGGAATCAGAAAATTGAATAAATAATGGGTAAACACACATTCGCCTTGGCCTCACTAGGCCAAGTGACGGACATACCTGATGAATTAGCAGCACAGTATCTGGAATGATCTGGCCATATTGTCCACAGTCTGCCTGATGGGCCAATAAAGCAGAAGCACTTTAGTGTGTTCCCAGGGCTCAGAGACTGGCAGACATTTCCTCTTGTCTGCATATGATGCCACGGATATTTCTGCAAGGTGACTACTTCTGACATTTGTCTGCGAAGACACTCCTGGCTGCATGCTACAGTGTTTGCCCAGGATATGCAACAGTCAGTGCTAAATGCAGCCATTTAGTGTCACAGGTTGTTTGGCTCTGAGGTTAAAGTCATTCCGGATGATCTGGAAACCTCAAAGGGGTCAGCAAGGACTATGTGGTCACTTCTGTCAGATGATCCTCAGAGAGGCCGTGGCAGGGGCTTATGCACCTTCCTTTACCGTGGTCAGGGTTGGGGCTCTGTGCAGCTTCAGCAACAGCAGTTCCTTGGGGCACCCTATAAGGCCCCCCAAAGGACAGAGTAAATACATAGATACATAGAAGGATGGCAGAAAAACTTGCAGTCCGTCCAGTCTGCTTTTGAGTTGCTATTATACTATCCCGTAGTCTACCATCGTACAGTTTTAGCTTCCCACATTCTATCCCCTTCATCCTTACCAGACCCATAAAGCTGTCCCACCCGACCTTGAACCTGTTTACCGTCTCAGCCTCCATCACACCCCAGGCAGCTTATTACTCTAATCCACCACAGTCTCTGTGAAGAACTTCCTGATGTACTTCTTAACCCCACCTCCCCAGTTGTGCCTCCCCAGTTATTCGTTCATGTTCCTTGTGAACAGATCCTTAATATCCACTTTATACCCCCAGAAACGTGTACATCTATCATACCTCCCCTTGGCCTACTAAGAGCGTATACACTTGTGTAAATATAGATAAATATAGAGGCGTAGATTGTGTGTGCTTATGTATACATGTGTATGTTTATGCAGTACTTGTGAGGATACATTTTGGGAAATAGTTTCACTATCTAGAGGCGGTCAGACCTGCAGTGAGGATATCACATTTATCCTCACTCTAGGTCCCCATGCCGAATTTATCCACACTGTGGGTGGGGATTAGTTGGGGCTGGCAACATGAGCAGCTTCCTTTCACTGGCTGCAGTTCGCCCGCATGCCAGCTCTGGATCCCCACCTCTATCCGTATCCCTGAAGCCTCTGAGCAGGAAATGATCTCACCTTGAAAACTGTAAATAAAATCCAGTTTGCCAACAAACAGCACAGTCTACCTCCTAGCAATTACAAAAGTGCCAAAACTGTTCAAGAAGAGCTTTGTACTATCTCCTCCACTGCAGACCCACCTGACAACACTTGTACCTCCAACTAGCATTTCCTCTTCGAGGACTGCCAGCAGGATCCCTTTCCTTGATCTCCGCATACAGGACTGCCCTCTTCGAGTCCACGGTAAACCCTAATTTGCACTGACACATTCACGTGTTGAAGCATTGACGATAAAGTCAGTGTCAGCACTAGCTCACTTTCTGCTTGTTCATCTTGAATGAATGAATGAAAGAATAAAAACAGAAAAATAATATTCCTTTCAGGCAAAAAAAAAAAGGCAAAGGCAGCTTAAAGTTAAAGTAAGCCTTGCATAAATAAATATACCGTGGCCTAAGACTGAGAATATAATTGATATTCTTCCCTTGTACAGTTTGACTTTTGGCATCACTTGTGGCTATACCACGCATGATATCAAAGAGTCAGAACTTACATACTAACCTATCGGCACAGTGGTAGTGTTACCACTCGGACCCCGGAATCAGGAACAAGCTTGGGTCATTGAGGGAGGGGTGGGAGGGAGGAGGTTCTTGAGTGCCACACTGGATACTCTCCTCCTCCGGGTGGGGGAGGGTTGTCGCACAGCATGTTCCGCTGCCTGTGGATGCACAGGTGGCAGTTGGGACTAGCGGTGTGTGTGGAAGGAGGATGCCATTAGGAGCTTGGCTGAGATGTGCATCGGGATGTCTACAGCCTGGCATTTCGTCTTTGTGTTGGCGTCCTCAAGAGTAGGGCTTCTGGGGGCAATTGAAGGTTAAATGTCCTGTGTGCAGTATGATCCCCGATGGGGGCAAGTATGGGTGGTCAGTATAACCGCCACCAAGCCCTGCCAGCCATGGGTGATAAACAAGGTTTATTTATTTTACCTCCTCAGCAGGGGTGTGTTCCATTGTTCCCTCCATCCAGCTGGCATCCAGTGGGCCGCAGCACCATGCTCAACTCCCTGCCCATTGTCCAGGCCACATTACGGTGGGCACCGACATCGCCGAAGACTGAGCCCAGACATGGAGGAGCAACTGTGATGCATCCAGTCCAGAGCAAATGGTACACCAGCCTTTCGAATGCTGGAGGATTGGATTTGTCCTTGTTCTCCCAAGGCATGGGCGTGCCATGCCGTCAATGTCAGTGCCATGCGCTTCCATCGCTGCACACCAGATGGCTGCCCTCGTCGTCCCACATATTGTCAGCTGTCGTCGACCCCCAGCTGCCGCTAGAGGCCAGTACCACGCGTCGGCCGTTGACACCTTCCCTCCCGGAGAGAAGAGCAGTCCTTGGGATGCTCGTCCTCCTCCACCTGGCCGAGCCTTTTTTTTTTTTTTTTTTTTTTTTGTAATATCTATTTTTCCACCCCATGCTCGCTGGTCCTCCACTCCTTCAGGCTCTTGCAAGTTCCCCGGACCTCTCCTGTCCCTGCCTGGCCCTCCTCTAGTCCCAGATTGCAGCCGACCCCAGGATATCCCTTCACGGATGGGTCCCTCTTCTCCAAGGGAAGGCATCGAGAGGAGAGCAACATATCCGTCTAGGGCCGGGGATGCTGCTGGGAAACAGGAGGCACCGGGAAGGCGCTGGAGGCCCCTAGGAACAGAGAGCCGTCATCCGAGGGCAGCGAGCGAGTTTTCATGGCTTTCTGTTGGGGCAGCATAGTGCGTCATGGCATATGCAGACATCCGCTCCTCCCCAGTTAGTGTTGGGCCGTCGTCCTATGATACTCCCAGCCTCCACTAGGAGCCAGCAGGTGCCGGACCAGTCCCCAACCCTCCCCTGGAGAAGGAGGCTGTCCCTGGAGCGCTCAATCCTTCTTCCCAGCCGACCCTCGCTGGCGGTGCAGTGAAATCCAACCGCTGCGCCACCGAGCCGGCCCTGGCAAACCTTTAACTCCCGAGGTCGCTCCTGACCCCAAGTTGTAGGTGCAACAAGCGGTGGCGCTACCGTTCTGCGCATGCCAACCTGGGTGATAAAGTTAAACAAAAAAAAAAAACTGCATTTGGGAAGCATATCAGTACTAACATACTAACATATTAAGATGCCAGCAGAGTAGGCCCAAAGGTCTTTTGAGTCTGCTTGAAAATCAGCACCTGGTAGATGCATCATTTACTGCCCCACCTTGACCTCATCCCCATCGGGGTGCATCACCAGGTCTGGAATTACTCAGTTTAATCTTCCCCTATGCCTGTCATAGCCACTTTTGAAGCCCTCCACAGTATTCAGTTCCACTGGCAGCGCATTCCAAGGCTCCACCACCCTTTCTGTGAAGTAGCGCCTCCTAGTCTCCTGCCTGAGCCTCCTACCTACCAGCCTCAAGTGATGCTCCCTGGTGGCCCCTGCCTCCTTAGCTGGAAAATCATATCAGGACGTTCTTATTTACTCCCTTTAGATATTTAAAGACCTCAATCATATTCACTCTGTCCTCCTCTCCTCCAGGGTAGCAAGTTGAGCTCCTTGAGTCTCTCCTCATAGGTCTTTTCACCAGCCCTGTATCATCCTGGTTTCCCTCCTGTGGACCCTTTCAAGGAGTGTAATGTCCTTTATCAAGTGCAGTTGCCAAACTGCACACAGTATTCAAGGTGTGGTCCAACCAGGTGGTTATACAGAGGGAGAATCGCCTCTGCTTCCTGGAAGTTATCCCCTTGCAACGCACTCCAGCATTTTATTTGCTTTGGCCGCAGCCCTTCTGCACTGTTCAGAGTTATTCATTTTGGCATCCACCACCACCCCAAGGTCCTTCTCCCATTCGATACTTGCAGTTTCTCCTCCCAGAAAGTATTCTTGAGATGCATTTCTAAGCCCCAAGTGGAGAACCCTACATTTGTTAGCGTTAAACTTCCGTCTCCAGTTGCAAGACCACCCCTCATTGGTCTCCAGGTCCTCTTGAAGGGCTGTTCTGCCCTCCACCCCATCCACCACCGCCCCCAGCTTTGAGTCATTGGCAAAGAGGCTTATCTCACTCCTGATAACATTTCTGATGTCTGAGATGTGAGCGTTAAACAGGAGTGGACCCAGCACCGACCCTTGTGGTACTTCACTGATGACCCACCTAGGAGAGGAGACCACCCCCCACCACCCTCTGCAACCACCCAGTTAGCCAGTTTCATATCCACCTAACCAACTTCTCCCCACCCCATTTCCCCCAACTTATACAGCAGCCCATGATGTGGCACCAAATGAAATGCCTTGCTGAAGTCAAGAAAGAGGACATCCACTGGCCTGTCCTGGTCCAGTGCCTTTGTCACCCAATCGTAGAACTCCACAAGGTTAGTCTGACACAATCTGCCATACACAAAGCCATGCTGGTGATTATCCAAATGGCCCCAGCCCCAGAAACTCATCCAGCCTCTCCTTCAATATGACCTCCATCATTTTACCCGTCACTGACGTCAGGCTGACAGGCCTGTAATTGCCTGGCTCCTCACATGGCCCTCCTTTGTGGATGGGCACAAAGTGAGCCATCCTCCAATCCTGAGGCACCCACCCGTCCGTAGGAGGAGTTGAAAGATCCACCAGGGATGCAGCCAGGACATCCCCCATTTCCCTTAGCACCCTGGGATGCAGGCCATCCAAACCCAGTGCCTTATCTGTTTTCAGGGCCCTGAGGGCATCCCATACCCTACCAACAGAATTTCACCATCCGTTACCTCCTCCCTTCTTCAAATCAGCCCCCAAATAGGGTGCCACCTTCTTCAAATCTGACCCCCGTAAGGTGCAGTCCTACCATCGTCTCTAGTGTAGACAGAGACAGTATCATTGTTTAGTACTTCAGCCTGCTCCCTGTCCTCAGCCCACCCGGCCTCACCTCAGTCTATTAATCTGCCCCTTCACTTTTTCCTTTCCTGATACACCTAAAGAACCTTTATCAACTCCCTGAGCCAACTTATGTTCCACCCTCGCCTTGGCCAATTTCACCTCCCTAGTTGCCTTTTGGATATGTTATCATACTCCTCCCTATCCGTAACCCTACGTGTTCGCTTGTATCATCTGTAAGCAACCCTCTTCTCCGTCACCATTTCCTGGACCTCCCTGGTCCACCAGCATGGTTTTCTGGCTCCCCAGCCTTACGTCCTGACCTTGTACAGGCTCCAGTATCTTCCAGGAGCCCTCTTTAATAACTTCCCATTTGCTGTCTGTGTCCATGCCCGACTGATCCTCTAAAGTCCCTGAGGATCCTCTCCATACCTTGAAATCTGCACCCCTGAGTCAGTTACTACTGTTTTAGTGTGTATTTCTACTCTTCCCCCCATCACTCCCCGCCAGAGGGTCCCTGATCTCCCGGTTCCTGACCAGATCGCAGTACGATATGACCACATCCAGGACGCGATCGTCACTTGTTGGGTCAACCACCAGTTGGGACAGGAATGCATCCTGGAAGATGTCCAGCGAGCATTGCTCCTGGTTGATGAGGATGACATAGTTCCCCAATCAGCCTCCGTAAGTTAAGGTCACCCAGCACCACCGTTCTTCCCTCCCCTGACCACAGTGTTCCTGAGATTCTCCACCAGGCCTTCCTCCAGATCATCCGCCTGCATGGGTGGCCTGTAAACCACCTCCAACTTCACCTTCTTACCCCCAGGTGCCTGCAAGGTGACCCATACTGCCTCAACTTGCCGCTCGACCCTCCACCCAGCATACTTCTGTGCCATTCCTAATGATGAATCCTACCCCACCTACTCTCCCAAAGTTCTATTCTTCCTGAACAGAGTACCCTTCAGGTTTAGGTCCCAGTCACACAAGGGCGTAGCCATGTTTCTGTGACTGCAGCTATGTCCACCTCCCCATCAGTTAGCAATGCCTGCAGCTTGGGCATCTTATTGCCCATGCTCCTGGCATTCATGAGAACTACTCTCCTTCCCGCCTCCTGCCCTCGCCTGTCCCATCAACCTCTGAACCCCAGATGTCTACCTGCCTCCGCTGGGCACCCCTGCCTACCTCGGGAGCCTTGGCCTCCAGCCCCAACCCCTCTCACAAGTTTAAACCCCATCTAGACTCGATGAATTTGGTAAGTTTTTAGCTTTAAAACCTCTTTCCCTCCCAAAGTCAGGTGGAAACTGTCCCTAGCATACAGCCTCTTGTAGTCCTAAGTTGCAACCCAGCCCCTACTAACCCATACCAGCTGGCCTCGCACTCATGATTGGAGCCATTTGTTAACTTCTCTGATTTTCTGTTTGTTACCCACACTGGCTTTAGGTACCAGTAGGATCTCAGTAAGGAGACCGAGCACCCACAGCGTGACACACCCGGTTTGTCGGAACCTTGCCTGGATCTCAGGCACACTGTACCCCTCAATGTAGTTCATGCCTCAGGTGCACTAAAATGTCAGGGACCCCACAGTCCTTCACCAGGGCATAGACCAGGTGCTCTAAGATGTCGGAGACCCCCACAATCCTTCACAGGTGCTTTGCCTCGTGCACAGTCAGGCCAGATGTACTTTGACCCTGACAGCGCAGCACTCCCCCTCCTTCCCATTTAATACCCCTTATCATGGAGTCCCCCAGCAAGAGAACCCTGACCTCCTCCTTGTCCTTTGACCATTCCCTTCATCATATACCACCCCCTCGCTACCACTTCATTCCCTCTGGCCCCACCAACCATTCTCTTCCCCACTGCCTCACTCCCCCTTTTGGTTCTGACTCATACCTATCCTTTCCTCACTTGAGACACCGCCCTCCCTGCTCCCTCTGGGTCTAACCCCCTAGCTTTCCCCTGCACTTGTGGCCTCTCCTGACTCTCAGGGTCCCTGATACTTTCCCTCCTTGCCCTGTTAACTGTTTCCCCCGGACTGGATCCCTGCTGGCCCTTTCCCCTGGGCACCATGCTCCCTCCTTACCACCCCTCATCCTTCCTTCCTTCCCTGGTACTAACTGCTCCCACTCCTCCTCTAGTGCTAACTCCAGCTCCTCCAGTAATCCCAGGGCTATCACCCCTCCCCTCCACCTCATTAACCTTCCTTCCACTGCTGGCTGCTTCCTCTTCCTTCACTGCTGACTGCTCCCCCTCGTCCTCTGAGGGCCTCTCCTCCTGATGTCCCCAATGGCAAATACCTGTTTGAGACCGGATCCCTTCAGTTGGCCCCAGACTAGAGATCCCCTCCTGTGAGGTGAGTCCCTTACCAAGGACATGTGAGGTCCTGTTGCCCAGCAGCCTGTAGCTCCGCCCTCTGCCTTAGCTGCCCTGACCCCACACAGTCCCCAGACTCCTTTTCCAGTGTCTGCTCCCAGGGCTGGCCAGCTATAGCATGAGTTCTTTTGCGCCCCATCCTTTTACACCTACATTTGATGACACCTCCACTGCCTGTAGCTCTCACCCTCTGCCTCCACTGCCCTGGCCCCGCGACAGTCCCTGAACCCCTTCCCATGTCTGCCCCAGGGCCGGTCAGCTCTAGCATGAGTTCTGTTGGCCCCCCCATCCTTCCACACCCCATTTGCACCCCCTCCCATCCCAGATTCTTGCCTCCCTATCCTTGCATTCATACCCTTCACCCAACTGTCCAGGACACACAGAGTCTCGCAACTTGGCCTCCAAGCCCATTAACCTAGCACAAATAGGACAGTGCCCTAACTTCTACAGGGTACTCATGGTCATTGCAGCTCCACAGCCACTGCAGCCCACCAACCTGGTCTCCCCATCCTGTAACTGGAAGACCCCCAATCTGATCGTGACCTCGCGCAGCACAGCTGCCTCTGCCAGGCACCTCATAATGCTCCTCCTCACCCTATACCAGTTTCCTCCACTCTATCCCAACTTCTTCCACAGAGAGGGTTGTGGATGCATGCACAGAGAGGGTTGTGGATGCATGGAATGGCCTTCCGGAGGAGGTTGTGGAGTCAAATCAGTGGTGGAATTCAAGCATGCATGGGATAGTCATAAAAGGTCTGGGGGTGGGGTAGGAAAATCAAGGCTGCTGTAAACTGGATCTGCAGCTTATCCAGTAGGTAGGGAATGGGCAGACTGGTGGGCCAA
This sequence comes from Neoceratodus forsteri, assembly GCA_016271365.2. Lineage (NCBI taxonomy): Eukaryota > Metazoa > Chordata > Ceratodontiformes > Ceratodontidae > Neoceratodus > Neoceratodus forsteri. The sequence goes on along the minus strand of CM028133.1, from coordinate 1,103,645,533 downwards.
GGTCCTTATCTGCCATCAAATTCTATGTTTTCCAGCCATCATGCCCTTGCCTCCTCTTGGGTACCGCCTACCACACCTCCCGAGCTGCACTGATATGTTTTAAAGCAGCCAAGACCAGCTAAGGAGTGGGAAATGTGCTGATTGACTGGCAACACAGATGCCCCTTTAGAACCCAAAGAGTCACCCAGCCCCCAAACGGGACACACATTCAGACCTAATAACCCTTACCCTGTGAATTTCAGATCCCCCCCTGCAACAATAGAACACAGTATCTATAGCCTTAGCAGCAACAAGCCCCCATCTCTACACACATAAGAACAAACAATATGGAAATTAGTCTGGACATATTCAGACAAATTTGTAACAAAGAAAAAAGAAAAGAAAAGAAAGCCAAATTTGTCCAACCCAGGCAATTTGCAGCACATAATTGAAAAGTTAAGAGTTGAAAGTTTTAAAAGTTTAGCAAAAGACTAGACACATAGTGGATTCCTGCAGGGGAAGGCCTCAAACAACTGGTACAACAACCCACAAGAGACAGGGCTATCCTAGATCTAGTACTGACTAACAGGGAAAGGATCACAGATCTCCAGGTAGAAGGTCACCTGGGGCCAGTGACCATCACATGATAAGGTTCAATTTGGCCACTAGAACTAAATCATCCCATTCAAAGGCAAAAATATGTGACTTCAGAGAAGCTGACTTTGATAAGATGGCCAACAGAGTTAAGCTAGCCCTGGCAAAAAAATACAAGTGAGGGTACAGAAAAAGTGGGCAAGCATTAAGGATGCAATACTTGAAGTAACATCCCATTGTGTTAGAGAGAAAAGGAAGTGCAAAAGAAGAAGAAAACTACTTGTGTTTCTCAAAAGCGATAGCAGAAAAGGACAGAGCCAAAAGTCTGGCGTCAGGAAATATAAGGAACGAAAGGGATGAAGATCGAGGCATACCAAACTTCCCTAAGGGAAGCAGGAAGGCAGTAAGGCAGGCAAAAGCCCAAACCGAGAAAACACTAGCACAAACAGCAAAAGAAGGTGACAAGACTTTCTATAGATACATTAGTGAAAGGAGAAAGTCCAGAAGGGTATTACTAAGATCAAAGGGGATAAGGGGGCATGTGAGAGGAGGACCTTGTAAAAGCATCTATCCTAAATAGATACTTTTGCTCAGTATTTACTGAAGAAAAGGAAGGCAGAGCCCACAGCTCAGCATCATGGACACAGGGAGGAAGTGTGCATTGGTCCTTTCAAAAGAAAGGGTCCTACAAGAGCTCTATAACCTCAGGGTGGACAAGGCAATGGGACCTGATGGCATACATCCCAGGGTACTAAAGGAGTTAAGGGTGGAACTAGCAGAGCCATTATCAGAGCTGTTTAGTGAGTCTCTGAGCACATAGAGGTCCCAGAAGACTGGAGAAGGGCTAATGTGATCCCACCACATTGTGGTAGCAGGAGGAGGCAGGAACTACAGACCAGTCAGTCTTACTTCAGTAGTGGACAAGATTATGGAGGCACTCCTTCAGGAAAGGATAGTGCAACACCTGGAATCCGTAGGAGCACAGGATCCAAGACAGCATGGATTTACAAAGGAAGGTCCTGTCAAACTAATCTCTTAGATTTTTTGACTGGATAACGAGAGTGGTGGACCAAGGAGGAGCAGTTGATGTCACCTGCCTTGACTTCAGCAAAGCTTTCGATACTGTTCCACTTAGAAGATTGATTAATAAGCTGGGTAGGCTCAGGGTGGGTCAAGTTGGTCAACTAATATTCTTCGGGTGAAGCTACCTCTGGCTGGAAGCTGCAGTACTGAACATAGGGTTTGCAAGAAAGCGACTTGTGCTCACAACAGAGGGAGGTGAACCTTACAATTGTCTTTGGTTTGTAGCAGATATTCTGCAGGTGGAGGCTACTTCTAACTGAAAGGTGAAATAAGGAACTTAGAATTATCAGGAAAGACAGTCTTTCAAGCAACAGAGGAGGTGGATCTAGCTTTACTTTTGTTACAATTCTTAAGATTTTCATTGCAGGAAGAGTTTAAACCCTGGGCTAAGAATTTGTCATAGTCCTGAAGTAAGTGCAGGTACAGGCTGTGTATTTGACCCAGACAGTACCACAGGGAGTGGAAACTGTTTTTGGGTTTATCTGTGTGTGCTTAAAGGCCAGGCCAGACTGTGTCAGGAAGTGCTTACATCATAGCTACTTATCAGCCAGTAGCTTTGGAAGAGTCTTATAGACCTGAGAACATCAGTATTATAAGCAAGTGTTTTATAGCAAACTCATCAGAACAGCTAATATTCTTCAGGTGAAGCTACCTCTGGCTAGAAGCTGCAATACTGAACATAGGATTTGCAAGAAAGCGGGTTGTGCTCACTACAGAGGAGGTGATCTTTACAATTGTTTTTGGTTTGTGCAGATATTCTGCAGGTGGAGGCTACTTCTAACTGAAAGGTGAAATAAGGAACTTAGAATCATCAGGAAAGACAGTCTTTCAAGCAACAGAGGGAGGTGGATCTTTCTTTACTTTTGTTACAATTCTTAATCAGTGCAGGAAGAGTTTAAAGCACAGCTGACTTATTTTGGGGCTGACTGCTTTCAGAGCGCAAACCACCAGGCTGTTTTGGGGCTGGGGAGGTTTGCCTGTGTCTGACTTGGATGTCTGGATTTTTCTCTGTTTGATTAGCAGGGTATTTTCTCTGTCAAATTGTTGTGTAGGGCATCTTGCTGACAGGAAGGCATTCATCACAGCAGTGGGTCAGAGCTTTTAGCTGATTGTTTGTGAGGGCACAGTTTGGGCCCAACCCCTGCCCGCCCCTCACCCCACCCATCCTGGAAATATCCTTTATACCTGGGGTTCTGACATCATTTCTCAAGAGTGCAATGTGCATATCACTGTCATATCCTCTGTAGCACACTGCACTGACAATATACGCATACATTGCATAATATATATATTTCTATATAACAAACTAATCACATACACACACACACACACACACACACACACACACACAAAAAAGTAGATAAACATGGGGAGCAGTGCAATGTAATGGCTGTGGGGCAGCAGTCTTCTGGGAGTCTTTCTGGAGGCTGAGATGCTGGCCACACTGAACAGTAGTAAGGGACCTTCCCCAGGCCACACTGGACAGTAGGAAGGAACCTCCCCATCCAGAGAACACCAGAGCCACCACCACTACCTCAGAGGTTGCTAAGAAAGCACAACAGTTGGACCACAGTGGGCTCAGGAGGGTGAGGATGGTGGAACAGAGGCACACCCAGTCAGTTGTTCCATTCCACAATCCATACACCATTTTGGGAGCATAGCTCCCTATGGATGCACCAGCAGAGGAGACTAAGGAGGCTGAGGACAACTGTCACAAGGGAGGCTCACAGGAAGGAGGCAGAGGACACCACAGGAAAGGAAGCAGCTCCTGGTGAGGGACTCAATTATTAGGGATAGAACTGGGGGGACAGGAAAACTGGTAAGGTGCCTGCCTGGTGCCATGACTTGACGGACAGGAAGTGCATCCTCAGGATCACAAGAAGAGCTGCACGGAAGTCTGAGCTGGACATCATTGTCCACCTAGGGACAAATGACTTGGCTCATCATGAGATTAGAGCAGTGCAGGAGGACTTTGTAGAGTTGGGGAGGCCTAAGACAAGTAGCACACACAGTATCCTTCTCAGAGGTGCTGCCTGTCAATGGCATGGGTGAGGCGATAGTACTTGCACCATGCAGTTTAATGAATGGTTGAAAAATGGTGTGGAGCACAGGGTTTGGCTTCATTGGGGACTGGGGTTCCACCTGGAGGGACACCAGCCTATACTGGCAGGATGGTCTGCATCTGTCCAGGAAGGGAACAAGTCTTTTGAACAATTGGTTTAAATGCTTCATTGCAAGCTTTTAAACTAGTCAAGGGGGAGGCATTGATAAGCAACGGAAAATCCCAGCCTTTCCTACAAAACAGGGTACTAAATGAGAAAAGACAGAGGTTGAAAGGTTAGTGGGGATGCTGCAACAGAAGGTAAAGCCATTAAAAATGGAGAGCAATGAGTACCAATGCCCTTGGTCTGGGTAACAAGCTTCCTGAATTAGTGGCCTTGATGGAGGAAGAACATCTGGATATCGTGGCAGTCACAGAAACATGGTACACACAAAACCATGACTGGGATGTAAACATACCAGGATACACTATCTACAGGAGGACAGGGAGGGTAAAGAGGAGGAGGAGTAGCTCTTTACATAAGGGAAGAAATCAAAGCAACAGAACAAAAGGGTAAACAGGGAGAAGAAGAAGCACTGTGGGTAAATTTGGAGACAGGCAATGGCACCACAATCCGCACAGGGGTTGTATAGACTCCTTCTCAGGGGAGGAAATGGACAAGGAAATGATAGAAAGTACACTTAGAATGGCAGAAAAGGGATATTTTGCTGATGGGTGATCTGAATATGTCAGAAGTTAACTGGAATGCAGTTGCAGCAGCCACTTGAAGAGTGGGGTTATTCTAGATGCTCTACAGGGGCATGCCTTAGACAACTAGTATTGGAGCCAACTCGAGAGGGAGCAATCTTAGACCTGATTCTCTCAAATAGAGATGGGGAGAGGATCACAGATGTAGAAGTGGGTAACCATCTGGGAACTAGCGACCATCGAACAGTATGGTTCACAATAAACACAGCAATAGAGTCAAGCCATACAAAGGCAAAAGTACTGGAATTTAGGAGGCTGACTTTGCCAAAATGGGTGAGTGCCTAAGGAATGCACTAGCAAATGGGCAGGAAGGAGGTGGAAGAACAATGGGGAATAATAAAATGGCCATCACAGAGGAAACAAGCCATTGTGTGAAGCAAATAAACAAATGAAACAATGTAAGAAACCACTGTGGTTCTCCAAGGGAATAGCAATGAAGATTCAAGAGAAAGAAAGCATTCAGGAAGTACAAGGAATCACAGAAGGAGCAGGACAGAGAACTGTATCAGTTAAAGCAAAAGGAAGCTGGGAAGGCAGTCAGAGCGGCAAAGGCCCAAACCGAGGAAAAGATAGCCAACTCAGTTAAGAAGGGATAAAACCTTTTATAGGTACATCAGGGGAGTGAAGGAAGACCAAGGGAGGGTTAGTGAGGGGCTTAATAAAGGCGGGTCGGTGGGCAGAGGTGACTGTGAAAGGCAGGGATACTAAACAAATATTTTTGCTCAGTATTTACAAAGGAAGTGGGAGGTACCTAAAACAAACAGTAGAAACATTCTGGATACAGAAGTTGATACCAGCCCATTTACAGAAAAAAGGGTTCTGAAAGAACTCTTAAAACTGAAGGTGGACAAAGCAGTGAGGCCTGATGGGATTCATCCCAGAAGTCTAAAGAACTAAGGGTAGAACTAGTGACACCACTGCCTACCCTCTTTAACAAATCATGGGAGGATGGGGTGGTACCGAAGACATGAGGAGGGCAGATTTGATTCCCCTTCATAAAAGTGGGAGCAAGGCAGAAGCAGGAAACTACAGACCTGTTAGTTTAACCTCAGTGGTAGGGAAAATGATGGAATCACTTCTGAAGGAAAAATTGTTGAGTATCTAGAAGCCAGAGGGCACAGGACCCAAGGCAGCATGGATTCACAGCGGAATGTCATGCCAGACAAATCTGATAGATTTCTTTGACTGGGTGACCAAAGTAGTAGATCAGGGAGTGGCTGTGACATGGCCTACCTAGACTTTAGCAAGGCATTTGACACAGTCCCACACAAAGATTAATATACAAGTTAGCCAGCCTGGGAGTGGGTCCCATGATGACAGCCTGGGTAAAGAATTGGCTGGAGAATAGGACACAGAGGTAATAGTAAATGGAGTCCACTCTGAAGAAAGGGGGTTACTAGTGGGGTACCACAGAGTTCAGTATTAGGGACCGGTCCTCTTCAGTGTCTTTATAAGCGACATTGCAGAGGGACTGGAAGGAAAAGTATGTCTCTTTGCAGATGACACAAAGATCTGCAACAGAGTTGATGCAGCAGTGGGGTGGAAAGGATGAGAAGGGACTTGACAAGGTTAGAGGAATGGTCAAATGTATGGCAGCTTAGATTCAATGCTAAGAAGTGCAAGGTAATGCACCTGGAAACAAAACCCAGGGAAGAGTACACAATGGAGGGTGAGAGACTAACAACAACAAAATGGAAAGGGACCTGGGGGTAGTCATATCAAATGACCTAAAGGTGGACAAGCAATGTGAGAGGGCAGCAAGGAGGGCTGGGGGATACTGGGATGCATAGGAGAGGCATCACCAGTAGAAAACAGGAAGTTATTATCCCTCTGTACAGACAGTTGGTGAGACCCCATCTGGAGTACTGCGTGCAGTTCTGGAGACCCAATCTCCACAAAGACATAGGATGAAAGCTGTCCAGAGGAGGGCAACAAAAATGGTGCAGGGTCTGCACGGAAGACATATGAAGAGACTTAAGGAGCTAAATATGTATAGCCTCGAGGAAAGGAGGAGAGGGGGACATGATAGAAACTTTCAAGTACCTCAAGGGAATCAACAAAGTCAAGAGGGTAGCATCTTTCAAAAAAGAGGTGTGCAAGAACAAAGGGGCACAATTTGAAGATAGAAGGAGGGTGTCTCAGAGGTAATTTAAGGAAGTGTTTTTTCACAGAGAGGTTGTGGATGCATGGAGCGGCCTTCGGAGGAAGGTTGTGGAGTCAAAAACAGTGGTGGAATTCAAGCATGCATGGGACAGTCATAAGGCAATTCTAGGAGTGGAGGTAGGAAGAAGTAGGCTGCTGGTTAACTAGGATCTGCAGCTTATCCATTAGATAGGAAATGGGCAGACTGGGTGGGCCAAGCGGTCCTTATCTGCCGTCAAAATCTATGTTTCTATGTTCTGTCTGCAACCTATCTTGGACCTCAGCGACCTGAACAGGTTTGTGGAGTACAAGCACTTCCGGATGGTGACCCTTCGGGTCTAATACCCTTCTCCATTTGGGAGACTGGCTATCATCCTTGACATGCATGATGTGTACCTACACATCCTCATAGCTGCCCCACCGAAGGTTCCTGAGATTTGACTTCCAGGGGCAACACTATCAGTTCAGAGCTCTGCCCTTCTGCCTTTCCTCAGCACCTCGGGTCTTTACCAAGTGTCTGGCGGTCATGGCAGTGGCCCTACGGAGAAAGGGTCACTATGTCTTCCCATCCCTGGATGACTGACTTCTTACAGCTCCGTCCAGGAAATATTGCTCCAGACTCTGGAAGACACCTTTCTCTCTCCCAAGACCTAGGTATCATGCTAAACCTTCAGAAGTCTTCCCTCTGGCCCAGCCAGAACTTGATTCATAGGAGCCCTTCTGGACAACATCCAGGCAAAACCTTTCTTCTGGCGGACAGGGCAGATCAACTTTAGATTTAGCTCGAAACCTCTCCTTAGCCTGTCTGGTCCCAGCCAGATCAGTCCTCAAACTCTTGGACCACATGGCAGCAACCATTGCTACTGTGCCATTGGCTTGTCTCCACATGAGGGTCATTCAGTGGAACGTGAGAGTCCAGTGGGACCAGTGTTGGGATGACCTGAATCAACTCTTCTCTGTCTTGGACCCAGTCTGTTTGACCTCTTCGTGGTGGCTTACACCATCCAACCTCTCAGTGGGTATGCTGTTCCAGAGGTCACCCCACTCAGATCCTGACCACAGATGCTGCAGGCATGGACTGGGGAGCCCACCTTGCCAACCCGAGGACTCAACGGTGTTCTATATCAAAAACTGGGAGGAACCCACTATATCCGGTGTCGCTGAGGCCCTGAGGGTATGGTACTGGGCCTTAGATCATCACTTGAATCTCTCGCAGTCCATGTCCCAGATGTTCTTTCAGCAGTCCATGTCCCAGGTGTTCAGAACACTTTGGCTGAGCTGCTCAGTCAATCAAGGACCAAAGCACATGAGAGGGAGCTCCTGCAATCGGTCGTAGATATCCTCTTTGCCAGATGGGTCCGACCAGAGCTGTAGCCTCTTTGCATCCCCACACACAAAAACTGCCCCATTTTTGCTCACTAGATCCAGGGCCCAGTGTTTTCTGGTAAGACACATTGTCCCTCTTTTGGACAGGGAGGTTTCTTTCGCCCTCCCTTTCCACTCATTCAGAGGGTTCTCCTCAAGCTGCAGTCAGTAAAGCGGAGATGATCCTGGTGGCTCCCTTCTGGCGTTGTCAGATCTGGTTCCCTCTGCTTCAGCAGTTGGTGATAGCACTGCTGCTGCCCTTGAGCTCCCGCTTGCTTTGTGAAGAGACGGGACACTAGTCCATCAGACCTGAGTTCTTTGCACCTGCATGCATGGCTCCTGCAGACCTAGCTGTCTCCCAATTCGAGGTCTCGGCTAGAGTGGTGATGAGTAGGGGAGGAAGGGCAGACTCAATGGGCCATCTGGGTCCTTTTCTGACGACAAATTTCTATGATTCTGTATCTTGGTGGCCACCAGGAAAACCTCAACCAGGGTCACCTATGCCATGAAGTAAAGTGGTTCTGCCTTTGGGCTGCTGCTGCCACCTCGGCCCATTTACCTGTCCGGTGAACTTGGTTCTTGAGTATCTCCTTTGCTCTGAGATTTGACCTGAGCTACTCTTTCATAAAGTGCACCCCCTCTGCTGTGTTAGCCTACCATGCAACAATACAGGGCAAGACCCTGGCACAACTGGACTTGTGATGCACCTTCCTGCATGGCATCTTACACCTCAAACCTCCCATTCAGGACCCTATCCCCCCATGGGACCTTTTGTTTGTTTGGAGAAGCTTACTTTGCCTCCTTTCGAGCCAGCCGCAGACAGCGAGCTACTCTTCCTGTCATGGAAAGCGTTATTTTTAGTTGCTTGTTACTTCCGCTTGGAGGATTTCCAAGCTTCAGGCTCTGATGTGTAAGAAACATATTTAGCTTTCCACAAGGACAGGGTGTCTTTTGAACCCATCCTAAGCTTTTGCCCAAGGTGGCATCCGAATTCACTGTTAACTAGGGCATTCATCTTCCAGTATACTATCCAGAGCATTCAAATTGAGGAGGCTCTCCTCCGTACTCTGTATGTCCACGGGCTCTGAGATACTATTTGAATTGCACCCAGGTCTTTAGGCAATCTGACCAATTGTTTCATTTGCCCCAGGATGTTGGGGTGCCTGTTTCTAAGCAAACACTATCCAAATGGTTGGTTAAGTGCATTGTTTTCTGTTGCCAGCAGTACAACAAGCATTTACCGGGCCTGGTAAAAGGCCACTACCAGGAGAATTGTTCTTCCTTCGCCTCTCTGAGGAACGTGTCCACTGCAGATATCTGCGCGGTTGTCACGTGGAGTTTCAGTCCTTACATTCATTAAGCACTACAGTTTGGACATTGCTTCCAGGCGCAGTACAAGCTTTGGTCTTGCTGTCCTGCAGGGCCTTCTTTCATAATGGATTCCATTTTCATGATCTTGTTCCCACCCTGAACCGAGCTGACCTTTGTACTGTTTGGGACTTGGTTCTAATGGTGTAACCTGCTGCAAGAACTTGTCACGAGCCTAGCCCCAGGAGTGCGGCAGGACCACCTCCTGTTTGCAGGGATGGTCCCCTTTTACAGAACTCATGAGCAGTTGTAGGGCTTAGGAAGCATCACCAACCTTCCCTTTTCCAGTGGGAGGTGGAAACTGTAGTCTTGAGTCCCCTGACTCTTTACTACACTCTCTAATTAGAATCCCACCACGGCCACTGGCAACCTCTTGCCTATTTTGGTTTGTAGGATAGCCGAGCGGTCACTATCTTCGTTAACCTTTCTGTTAAAAATGTTAGATCGCATAATCAGACCCCAGGCAGAGTTGATAATTGTAATCAGTTTACTTAAACAAAACAACACTGTAAATTATACAAGTTGGAAGATTTGGAAAGCAGACAATACGAGAAATAAATATTGGATGGTTATACAAAAACACTATACACTGTAGTTCTAAACTAACGTTGTTTTGAGGTTTACGGTCCAGAAAATATCACATGTCCTTTGAGAAGAATTTCTCTTGTTGATGAACAGTTCCTTAAGCAACAGATTTGTAGCAAGTTTGTGATTAAAGTCAGTTCTCTGAAGATCCTTTTAGAGAATCCAGGTGTTTCTTGGTGAAAAGTCTTTGTTTCCAAATTCTGACGTAAAATCAGAATCTCTTTAGTACATGAAAAGTCCAACTTCCACACACCCAGGTCTGGTTTAGAGGTTTCTAGGACTATCATATACTTTTGTTTAAAAGTATATACCAGTTTAGTAAGTTGTTCTTAGCTCTGAGATTCTCCAAGTCCTCAGGCTTTAGACTTCAAGCTAAAAGTGCCCTGATTTCAAAGTTGTGTCTAGTTAAATACAGTCTAAGTGATAATTTTCAAGCCGCACCCATCCCCTTTAGGTAAGGTGCAACAGTTTCACCTTGCCCTGCAGGTGTCACTGTGGTTCAAGTCTAACTCTGTAGCATTTGGTTTTGCATAACCTGGTTCTGGTTTTCAGTTTATGACCTTAAGCTGGCATTTTCCTGCTAGTGGAGGTGAAGTGTCCAGTTTGACCATTTGATCCAAGAGTTATGACTGTTATGGTACATAAACCTGTCTGTTCTCTATCTAGATGAATGCCAAGCCTAAGCTGGCTTTAACAGAAATTCTTTTTTTTTATTTTGTTCAGCTCTTCCTGGCCTTTTAAAGGGACAGTGTTTTAACCCTGGAGTGTCTTACAATCCTAGAAAATAGGAGCATTAAATAAAGTGGTAATAGACCTATCTTGCAACATCCCTCCTCCTAAAACTGAACCTGGGGAACATGCCCTATTAAAGGCAGTTCTTCCCAGTTCTGTCATTTATCCAGTATGCGAGATAGGACATCTGCATTCCCATTCTTAGACCCCGGCCTATGGGTAACCTCCATGTCATAAGCCTGTAAGGCAATACTCCATCTCAGAAGTTTTCCATTTGTTTTCCCATTTGGCCCAACCGGACTAATGGGTTGTGATCCATATGTACCTTGAAATGCCTTCCATAAATGTATGGTTCCAGTTTTTTAATGCCCTAACTAAGGCAAGGCATTCCTTTCTACTGTTGAGGAGACGTGTTCCCGTGGAAGCAGCTTCTTAAGTATACAATGGGGTGCTCACCCGATTGGATACTTGGCTGGGAACTGCCTCATTCCAACATCTGAGGTGTTTGTCTGCACCACAGATGGCCTATTGTAGTCTGGGATAGCTGCACTGGGGCCCTACACAGCAAGGTTTTCAGCTGTGTGAAGGCTGCTCACAGTCTGGGTCCCATTTTACCTTCCTAGGCTTATTCTTTGTCAGCAATGCAGATAAAGGAGGCCAGGGAGCTGTAGTTGGGAACAAATATTCAGTAATACCCTGCTGTCCCAAAGCTCCTGACTTATCTCTGGGTTTCAGGCATGAGCCGTGATGCAATTGCTTCTGTTTTCACTTGGTTTGGGCATAGTTGGCCTCGCCCCACCACATGTCCCAAATAAGCGATCTCTGCCATGGCCACCTGGCATTTTCTGCCTTAATAGTCAGACCTGCGGCCTGTACTTGGTCAAACACCTCCCTCAGGTTGTCAGGTGTTTCTCCCAGCTGTTGCTGAAGATAGCAGTATTGTCCAAGTAGGTGACTGCAAAATCCTCCATATCCTGTAACACCTGATTTACTAACCGTTGGAATGTAGCAGGGCATTTTTCATCCAAAAGGCATGACCTTGAACTCAAACAGGCTGACTGGGGTGATGAATTCTGACCTTTCCCTAGCCCTGTCCATGAGTTTCACCTACCAGTAGCCCTTTGTCAGGTCATCTGTAGTTAAGTATGTTGCGCCCCAGTTTTTCCAGCAGTTTGTCCGCGTGGCATTGGGTGAGCATCAGATTTCATGATGGCGTTAAGCCCCGATAACCTACACCGAACCTTGTAGTCCCATCCGTTTTTGGTACAGGGACTACAGGTGAGGCCAGGGCTGTGGGATGTCTGGATCACCTCTAGATCCAGTATCTCTACCACCTCCCTCCTAATGTCCTTGAGGACCGTCTCTGACACCTGGTAAGCTGTTGTACGCATGGGTGCTTGGGTCCCCGTGTCTATGTCATGCACTGCTAGCGGTATCTGTCCAGATTTGGCATGAATAAAGAGGCAAATTCCCAGAAAAGGATCCTCAATTCTTGGGCCTGTCCAGGTGTCAACTGGGGTGACAGCATGATGGTCTCCACAGATGGCGCCTGCTTACTCGGCTAACAAGTCAAGAAGGGTCTTCCTCACCTAGCTCCTCCCCAGGACTGCAAACCCAAGTACCATGTCAGCCCTATTAAAATATGGCTTCATCATGTTTACATGATACATCCTATGAGTGTGTTTTCAGTCAGGTAATTCTACAATGTAATTAACATCATTTACCTGCTAGACTACCTTATATAGCCCTGCCCACTCAGCTTGCAGCTTGTCGTTCGGACCGGGATCAGAACCATTACCTCCTGTTCTACCCGTGCGAGCAAGCTCTGGTTCTCCGATTGTACCAAGTCTTTTGTTTTTGCTGGGCAGCTGCCAGGTTGCTCTGGACCATGCCCATAAGCATCTTCAGCGTCTCCTCAATTTTAACACATACTCCACGATGGGAGTCCCCTGGGTGGCATGCTTACTTTCTCAGTCTTCTCAGTATTAAATCTAGGGGCCTCCTCACCCTGTGTTCATACAAGAGCTCAATGGGTGAAAACCCGTCGACTCTTGTGGCACTTCCCTGTAGGCAAGCGGCAGGTGGGGCAGGTATTTCTCCCAGTCCCGCTTGTTGTTCTGCAAATGCCATAAGCATAGCTTTAGGGTCCCATTAAATCTCTCTACGAGACTGTTGGCCTATGGGTGATAAGGCGTGTGCCTCTGTATGACACCACACTTCTCCCACAAACACTTCATTAGGACCGACATGAGGTTACCCCCTTGATCAGAGAAAACGTCCTGCAGAAACCCAACATGGGGAAAATCCCCAACAAAGCATCTGCCACCTTTTCTGCATTAGTGGAGGAAAGCGTGATGGCTTCAGGATAGCGGGTAGCATAATCGGCGACTGTCAATATATACTTTTTCCCGAGGAACTTGGAGCATTCAAGCACCCACAATATCCATTCCAACCTTCTGAAATGGTTCTTCCACAATTGGTAAGGGAATCAGGGCAGCCTTGGCTTTGCTTCTGGCCTTCCCTATTTCCTGATACCAGTGACAGAATTTGCAGTATATCTTCACCGCTTGGTAATATTGGGCCAACAGAAATTGTGGGCTAAGCACTGCATAGTACAAGCAATGCCCAAATGTCTGGAAATAGGAATATTATGAGCCACCTTGAGCAATGACTCATGATACCTCTGGCGAACAACAAGCTGCCTGCCCATCACCCCTCCCTCTGTCCTAATGTCCTGTGTGTATAACATTCCGTTGTCCCAATACACTCTGTTTTCCGTCACCCGTGTCCCATCAAACTCTGCACAAGCCCTCAGCTTCTCTTAGCTGGGGTCTGTCTGTCGTGCTGCTGCTAGAGTCTTCCCACCTACCCAGAGCATGGGGCAGGTCCCCATCAGTTTTGGGCTGGGGTCCATAGCTGTGGCAGTGGGGACTCAGTATCACAACCTTCCCTCCTCCGAGCTATGTGCCACCCCGTCCTCTTGAGAGCAAACTCCAGTAGCAGTTGAGTTAACTGCTGCTAGGGAAGTTCCATCCCTGTTATCACCCTCTTTTCAAATCCACAGGCTGGCTGTCCTGTCTCCCAATCTCTTGTCTGAATTTTGTGGGGTCCTGAAGATCACAGTATCCCTCTCTTTTGGTTTTGGGTCACAACAAACCACCCTGTGGAACATCATTCCCCACAATAACATCCATAATGAGTTTGTCGGCTACAGCCACCTTCCTTACCCTTCACCTACATTCTCTAATCTAGGGTAACACTGGCTAATGTGCAGGTTTTCTTTTCCCCTGTGTAGTCTCACAGAGGCAAACTGATTTGACAGTATTTGTTCAACCCCACCAGATCCCCTTTCACCAGGGTAAGAGATGCTCCTGTATCCCTTAGCCCTCTCGTTTGTACTCCATTCATTGTGACTGGATGATTGTGCCTCCTCATATTTTCAGGGATAGAGTCAGAGATACAGTGGGCAACTGTCTCAGTTTGTGCAGGCCCTTTACCTTTTGGGCCTTCTTAGGACACTGCCTAGAAAGATGGCTTGGCTGTTTACAATACCAGCATTTCATAATTTTTCTTGTCCCCAAACTCCCTTTTGGGCACTGGGTGGTTCCTTTTTTGCAGGGCTCCATAGGTTTTGGTTGTCCAAAGGCTCACTTTTCTCCCTTTTCCTTGAATTCCCTGCTCCCCATTTCCCTTGAGAGCAGGCCTGCTTCGAGCACAGCGATCCATCATCTCTGCAGCCTCTTTGGCAGTCTTTGGATCTCAGTCCTCTAGCCAAAACTTTAGATCAGGTGAGCAAATCCAGTAAAACTGTTTAAGCAATACCACCCTTCAATAGCTTCAACAGAATCTGCTTTCACCCCTCCCACCAGCAATTTAAATATTGATGCTGTTTAGTGGCGACTTCCTCAAGCTAATTTCCGGCCCTTTTGGAGTTTCCGAATTTTGTTCTGTATGCATCAGAGTTCAGATAATATTTTTTACTAATGCAGTTTTAACTTATCAAAATCTTTTAACATTGTCCATCTGTCCCAATGCCTCCCTTCCCTTGCCAGTAAGCAGTGGAGACAGTTGAAAGCTCCAGGCCTCTTTGGGTAGGCTGGCCTGGATATAGACCTTTTCAAATTAATTTAAAAGATGTCCATATCCTACCCTCTTTAAACTCAGCCATCAATTTTGAATTTAACTTGTACCCCAGCAACTTGTACCCCAGCACTGGAGTTTCAGACCCACCCCACCACTTACCTGCTCAGGTGTTGTTGGGGTTGCTGTCTGTTGGAGCTTCAGCTTTTCCAGCTGAAACTCCCTCTGACATTGCTGTTCATCTCTTTGGAGCGGTTTTTCTTCTACCTCTCTTTGGTGCTGCTGTTCTTCGGTCTCTCTCTGTCACCGTGGTTCCTCTAATTCCATCTCTTCGGTCTCTCTCTGTCACCGTGGTTCCTCTAATTCCATCTCAAACCCTTTTTGCTGCATCTCAAGCTGGGTTCCATGTCATAATAGCGATCGGAGCAACAGTGATCGCTGTTATGGTGAGTGTACATCACTGAAAAATAATTTTGGCGATGCACACTGATAGCGCACAAAATAGCACCCCGAGACCTACAGGTCTCGCTTTTAATGCGGGTACATGTTGGGGGTGAGAAACTTGACGTAAATACATTCCACCAGGTGGCAAAAACAAAACAAAAACCCTGCACCATGCCAGACCAGAACCCGTACCCCACACCTCCCAGCTGTCCACCTTCCCGCGCCAGCGATCCAGCTCTGCAGCTGCCGCAACCCTCCTACATGTCATCCTCCTCCACATTACTCTCAACAGGCGCGTGCATGTATATGTAGTTCCTGTCACGTGTTTTCGCCGACTGCAGTATCCAGTCGCCTCCTCCCTAGGTAGCCATGCTCACAGTCCTGAGATTGAGTCACCTTTTTCTAGGCACCCAATCTCAGTCGCTCACGGTCACGGACTATCCCAGCTGTTTCTCCTGCATCCGCAGCCTCCTCAGCTCCAGCTCCTTGCCTGCAGATGGCTCCTTCTCCTCTAGGCTCTGCGCTCTGAAGTCACCACCTGTGGCTCGAAGTGCGGTGGTGCATCCTCAATCTCATTTTTGTTCTCACTGGGAATGCCTTTTTCCCCACAGGTCTTTCTCCACTGTTACAGATCCACAGTGTTGTACTGAGCAGACATCCTTCTTCTATCCTACACTACTTGCTCAAAAATTTTTTTAGACAGGATAGGGTCTTATTATCTGCAAGCCAATTTCTTTTTCCCTTTCCAAAGTCTGCCCTCTGTTGTGTGATGGTTTTGTAAGGCCCGTTCACACTATAGCAGGGTAAGGTAAAACAGTTTTAAAACAAATTAAGCCTTACCGTGCTTTAGCACTTGCACTGTCCAGTCCGTTTTGGAACCGTTTTGAATGAATCGTGCTGTTCAGTTCAGACTTCTGCAGTATTCCGGTCCATGTGGCATGGTGCGCTAAGCGTGTTTCAACCAAACTGCTTACCAGCATGCAGTGCGTCTGGCACAGGGCAGGGACAACATGGAGCCACCAAACATGGAATCATGTTCGACTGTGAGTAAAATTGATTTCCTCAGTCAGACATTTTAATGAACCGTGGTGTAGCCTAGGTCCGATCCGGGTTATTGCACGTGTTCGTTAAAACATGTCCCAAAGTGAGATAGATGTGGACGGAAAGTGCTGGCACGGATCTGAAATGGTTCAACGCCCCAGAACATTTCAGACTGCCCAATGTGAGCAGGGGCTAAGACTGTTCAGAATCTAGTAGCGGGCACCGAATCTATCAGGAGCCCAGCCGGCTGGGGGGCATGCAGGACCGCCTCTGTTCATGGGATGGTTCCTCTTTTACAGAACTTGTGAGCAATTGTAGGGTGCGGAAGCATCACCAACCTTCCTTTTCCCAGTGGAGGGTGGAAACTGTAGTCTCAAGTCCCCTGACTCTTTACTACACTCTCTAGTTAGAATCCCACCACGGCCACTGACAGCCTCTTGCTTAGTTTGGTTTGTAGGATAGCTGAGTAGTCACTATCTTCATTAACAAGGTATGCAGTCTTTAAAACCCTTCTGTTTAAAAGCGTTAGATCACACAATCGGACCCCAGGCAGAGTTGATAATTATAAGTTTACTTAATGAAAACAACACAGTAAATTCTACAAGATGGAAGATTTGGAAAGCAGACAATACGAGAAATAATTATAACATGGCTATAAAAAATCCAGTAATCTGATTGGCTGAGGAGCTTGGAACCAGTGCTAATATCCCATGACGACAGCACTGGAAGAAGGTCCAGTAGCCTCTTCACAATAAAATCAGTGGTACCAGCCATTCCTGACTGCCATCACAAATGTGGCCGTCAGCTTTACTCACTAAAGACCTTCAGTTAGGCCCTAAAATAAAACTGTCTTAAATGTATAATCATAAGAATTAAATGTTATTTGCCCCATAATAACCTTGTTACACACTTAAGCAAGCATTTGTCAATGCCAATGTTTGCTTGCTGGTATTAGCATTGGGATTGCAGGAGTTAGACAGATGCAGAATAGGAATGGCAGTGAAGTACTGACTTCACGCCAACCCCACTCCACCCTGCAGAGAGGACAAGCATTGGGGTATGCGTTTGGGTCGACGCCTAACGTGCATGCCATTTCACCTCCCCTATCCTGCAGACACTGACAAGTGTTGAAGTGTGCCTTGGGTGTTCGGCTTTATAGTCACCCCATTCCAGAAGGACATATGCTGAAATGGGTGCAGTATAGGAGAATGGGGTGAACTCTGGGGCTGAAGAGTCCAAGGCACACCTCAATGCCTGTCACTGGCTGCAGGGTGGGGTGGAATGGCATGAGCATTACAATCAGCAATCCACAGGCACACCCCTGATGCCTGTCAGTCTGTACAGGGGTGGGATCTTATGGTTAGAAACCCTAATGCCCTGGCGTTTGGTGGTATTTGCACTACAAGTTTTCAACATGGCCTTTTGTGACCCACACCTCATGAAAACATTTGGGACCTCTTCCCATGAACAGTGGCACTGTGATTTTGTTAAGTGTCCCGAACTTTGGGTTCCCAGTGACCGTGCCGTTTTTCGCCCAGTTGTCGACAACATTGATCGAGACGGGATGTGAAGAAGTGACAGCTAGTGAAAATATTAAAAATGCTCGAACTTCTGAGTGTACGTGGAAACTGTGCACGCATGCGCATAACAGTCATTTAGTGGAATTATTTCACCAGATTTTCAACATAGGCATTTTGTGACCTCTGCTCATGAACAGAGTCACTATGATTTTCTTAATCTGTCCCAAACATTAATTTCCCACAGGGATCACACTATTCGCTGCCAGATGTGTAAGCATATTTTGGGCAGGATATGAAAAATGACAGCTGTACTGTTCATAAGGAGGCATGAAAAAATGCCAATGTTGAAAATGTGGAGTGAAAATATTACAGATGCCCAATTTCCATGTACCCTCAAAATTTTTCGCAACATACACCATATTACAGTCATTTCATGGACTTTTGTTACTAACTTTTCAACACAGGCATTTTAGGACCTGTGCTCATGAACAGTGTCACTGTGATTTTAAGTAATGTGTCCCGAACACTAATTTCCCACAGCGACTCAGCTATTCTTGCCCGAACTGCGAAAACACATTTCGGCCAGGATGTGAAAAGTGACAGCTATACTGTTCATAAGGAGGTCTGAAAAATGCCAGTTTTGAAAATCTGGATGAAAATATTACAAATTCGCGAAGTTACAAGGTGCGTGGAAACTGCATAGCCTGCAGCTAAATAAAACAGTAATTTTTGGATTTTTTTACCAAATTTACAACATAGGCTTTTGAGAGCCCACCTCATGGACAGTGGCGCCGTTTCATTACTCGGTCCCAAAGGTGATTTTCGCGAGTGACCGCTGAAATCACCCTCTTGAACTAAATAGCACCATCACAGTGATTGTATTCATGAGGAAGGGTCCCAATAACCCCATGTTGAAAATTTTGTGGCAAAAGTCCAAAATATGGCTGAGATAGCCACATAAGTTGAAACAACCCTGTTTATGCCATTATACAGCTTACCAGCATTTCTTCAGTTTGTGGTCAGCTTTGAAGAGTACAGGCGTGTTCCTGGTCCACGAAGATCGTCGCCAGGCTCAGAGGTTAGTATGGGGTGAGGGGTGTGGGGAGGTGGAGTGCGCAGTGGTGGAGTGCGGGTTGTGGGAGGGGCACAAAGGCTACAAGGGACCGTTTTCTTTATTTCAGGGCAAAATAATAAAAGGGCGTTGCGGGAAGTTTTTTTCCCAGACTTCATTTGTGCACACTGGGGTGGCTCCCAGTGTGCTGCCTGCATTTTGGGAAGGAGGGACTTAAGCCAGCGGGGATTAGGACCCCTGTCTGCAAATAAAGACTGTTTGGGGGCATGATGCCGAGGGTGAGGGCACCTGGCACACAACAAATGGGGGTACATTATGCTAATGGGAGTGGGCTTCCTGTCGGCAAATGAATTGGGCAAAGCAGTTTAGAGGCAGTGATGACTTGTATACAAATTGCCTGCCCACAGCAGTATGCAAATTGCCTATGCGTTGCCACCACTCATTGTAGCGGAGATTTTCTCTCTGAACTGTCGCCCGGCATCTGAACTGCTGTCATAGACAACTGGGACATTCATTAGTGCGGTGTGGCGCCTGCAAAAAGAATCAGGGCATTGAGGCGGGGTGGCACACTTACGAAAACTCATATGGTGGCACTATGTTTCTTGCACATGCGTGCAAGCAAACATAAAAATGAAATACTACAGTACTTAGAATTGTAATTTATGGTGTTTCTTTGCAGACTATAAAAATCCCCTCCTGTCCTTACCTGCTTACCAGGAAATCTATGTTGTTTAAGCTGTTACAGATCAAACAAAAGCCCTAGTTCCATCTGAGGCCTTCTGTTGTGTGCTAGTGGGAGTAAACATTCTGCCAGCAGAACTGAGCAGAGGTTTGAATTCTTGCATTCTGTCTGTAATAAATATTCCATCTCTTGAATGTTGGCAAGGCAAAGAATAAGACGGAGAAAAGGAGGAATATTATAAAGAAGAAGAAAGAAAGGTGAGAGAATGGGTAAAGGGAGTGGACTGTGGAAAACCAGAGGGTTTAAGAGCTAACTAAAATCCATGAATTTTGCTGTACATAATATTTAAACCTGAGATGGCATGTCAGTGCTGGAATGTGCTGGCCCTGTTTTAAAAAGTAATAAAAATGATCCCGTTTTGATTTGGTGTATTTTTCACCCCCAAAAAAACAACATTTTGGACCCATTTTATAATCATAGCGACAATCCAGGGTATATATGGTGGGGTAATGGCACTTCTCGGGTTGTTGAAGTGAAGGCACTCAGCGATGCCTCATGACACACCTGAGGTGTGCCACTATCCAACCACAACACATACCCTGTCATGTCTTATTGCTTAATTGTTTTCTCTGTTTGTTAGTACAGTCTTCACTCTTGTTTAAAAAACAAAAACAAAAACCCAAGGAAACACATAAATAGCCATGTGGATGCCTCTGCCCCAGCACAATTGATCTCTATAGGGATACTAAATGGGACTGTCAATATTAATGTGTTTGGCTGGCCTGGTGGCTCTAAGGGTTGAGGCTGGGGCCACACCTTCGCCATGCCAGCAACCTGGGTTCGGCAGGGAGGAGGAGGATTGACCATACGGAAGACTGCTCTTCTGTCCTTGGGGAGGGATCCAGGGTCTTCCGGTGCAGTAGAGACCCCGGAGGAGCGGAGGTACTACTAGCGTGGGAACAACATCAGGGACGAAAGCACGACTGACGTCTGTGGGTAGCCGTAGGACGCCAGTGCCGGCTGTGCTGGGGGTAAAAACAAGGAAATCCCCATTGCCAGGGATAGGCGATGGCACCTTTATCCCCATCAGGCCACACTCCCAACACTGGACTCTCCTCCCTTCATGTGTCATCGCCCCAGCCTGGCACACTAAACTTATAGAAGCGCCTGGATGGGATAGTGCGGCGGGGGGGGGTACTCAGAGCTGGGGGGGGTCCGCCCGGGCAGGAGAGGGGAGGAGGTCGCAGGTCGAAGGTAGTCTGGTGAGAGGCAGTAGGATGCTGTAGACAGTTCCCGAGCGTCTGAGCAAAAATAAAGTCGACAAAAAAAAAATATATATATATATTAATGTTCAGTTCTGTAAAGTGAAGGAAAAACAGGAGTATAAAAGTATTGCTAAGCTCAAAGTAATAAAATGGCTATAAAAAAAAAAAAAGTCAGTGTAAGCAATATGCAGGTATGCAGTAAAGCTCTTGAATGGACTATTTTATTTCTATTTTATGTCTAAATTAATTATAATAGTTATAATTTCTAATTTAATTCGTATGTTTATTGCTTAGTCATTAAAGTCTTGTCGGATTTTTATAGCCATATTATAATCACAATAAGTCAATCCAGGGTGTATGTCTTGCTGACTAACATCACACCTAGGATGGTGGAAGCACTTGGTCTCTGGCCTCGTGCTTCAACACACCATAGGTGTGATGTTATTCAGCAACGATGCAGCTTAAATATTGGATGGTTATACAAAACACTATACACTGTAGTTCTAAACTGTACCTGTTTTGAGGTTCAGGGTCCAGAAAATATCAAATGTCCTTTTGAGAGGAATTTCTCTTGATGATGAACAGTTCCTTAAGCAACAAATTTGCAGCAAGTTTGTGTTCAAAGTCAGTTCTTTAAAGATCCTTTATAGAATCCAGGTGTTTCCTTGGTGAAAAGTCTTTGTTTCGAAATTCTGACTTAAATTCAGAATTTCTGTTAAGTATGTGAAAAGTCCAGCTTCTACACATCCAGTTCTGGCTTAAAGGTTTTCCAGGACTGTCATATACTTTTGTTTAAAAGTATATACAGTACCAACTTAGTAAGTTCTTCTTAGCTCTGAGATTCTCCAAGTCCTCAGGCTTTAGACTTAAAGCTAAAAGTGCTTGGATTTCAAAATTGTGTCTAGTTAAATGCAGTCTGAGTGGTCATTTTCAAGCCACACCCATTCCCCTTTAGGCAAGGTTGCAACAGTTTCACCTTGTCCTGCAGGTGTCACTGTGCTTCCAAGTCTAACCCCTGTAACATCTGGTTTTGCATAACCTGGTTCTGGTTTTCAGTTTATGACCTTAAGCTGGCCTCCTCCTGCTAGTGGAGGCTAAGTGTCAGTATGATCATTCAATCCAAGAGTTATGACTGTTATGGTACATTAACCTGTCTGTACTCTATCTAGATGAATGCCAGGCCTAAGCTGGCTTTAATAGAAATTCTCTTATTTTGTTCAGCTCTTCCTGGCCTTTTAAAGGGACAGTGTCTTAACCCTGGAGTGCCTTACAATCCCAGAAAATAGGAACATTAAATAAAGTGGTAATAGACCTATCTTGCCACAGAACTCACCCTCGAAGACAGTACAGTTACATAAGAACCTACCATAACAGTATATCTCCCAGAAGAGCTCTTGAAGCAGGTGCTGCTTTCCTGCCCCCGGTGATTCCTTCTGCATTCAGCCTGACTGTCAGATCTCCTTCTTGGAGCCTCCTCGGTTTGCCATTGTTTTTCTGTCAGTGCAGGGGTTTCTCCTGCTCTCGAAGTTTTCCATGGGGTTCTGGCCTGCCAGCTTCAGATCTAATGGTGTAACCTGCTGCAAGAGCTCTTCTTGAAGATCTACCTGATTTGTTGCATCTTGCACGTGTCCCCTTAGTCCCTGAAATCCCTGTTGTGTATTGTTTGTGTAAAAAAAAAAAAAGATTGGTGGTGATCGGGTTCTATTGGCACTGCTGGTTCAGGAGGAGCTTGAACTTCAGCGGGGTGTGCAGATGCTTCCAGAGGTGTGCCCACACCCCACTGTGACACGGGAACTTCTCTTACTCCCTCCACGAACTGCTGCCAGCATGGAAGGGCCACCACCCCACTTACCACTTCCCTCTGCTTTTTCTCCCACTCGCCCAGTGATTTGCCCTGTGATGGGTCCTCTGGCCCCAGTACCAGTGTGGGTACCCTGATTGCCTCGGCAGACACATTTATTGTATAGGTTGTGAGTGTTCACACTGTGGTCATTAGGGTCACAGGCAAAAAGAGACCACACTAGTGGCAGAGACCACACAAGAGAGGGCTTGGGGTATGTAAGTTCCTAAGAAATACCAACTGAAAATAGACACGTGAAAAAACATAAACATTTTGGGCTGGATATTCAAACTCGCCATTCTGGGCGCAAGCCCTCTTCGCAAAATAGTTGCGCGGAGGGTGGCGAGGCGATATTCAAAGGAGTTGCGCTGTGAACGCTCCTTTGAATATCACCCAACCACAGCCACTGTGCATGTCGCAGTGGAACTTGCGCCACCGCCAAGTTGTCAGAGTGGAGCATTCAACTGCGGTGCGCAAAGTACCATATGCGCCATGTGCAAAATCACAATATTCAAAGGTGACATGCAAATGGGGCCATAATTCATGCAAAGCGCGGGGGGGCCATTTGCATCTGATTATGGTCCCATTTGCATGCCATTAGCATGTAGGTGCGCCCGATCCCAGAGGACTTGCGCCTGGCGCCTGCCAGGCAGCAGCCGTCGGGACCGGCGCCCCTGCAGCCTGATCGCGGGCATAGTGTACTCCTTCCCCCACCAGCCCGATGACGGGCAGCAATGTAGCCCCCAGCATCTCCCTGGTGGTCCTGTGGACGAAATGCCGATCGGCGGGCAGAAAGTAAACTGAACCCCGAACATCTC
Organism: Neoceratodus forsteri; assembly: GCA_016271365.2. NCBI lineage: Eukaryota > Metazoa > Chordata > Ceratodontiformes > Ceratodontidae > Neoceratodus > Neoceratodus forsteri. The sequence goes on along the minus strand of CM028133.1, from coordinate 1,103,622,114 downwards.
CCTGGTGGTCCAGTGGACCGAAATGCCCAATCGCGGGCAGTAAGTAAATTGAACCTCCCCAAACATCTCCCTGGTGGCTAGTGTCCCCCACCCACGAGCCCCACCACGCTCCCCGGCGGCCGGTGACAGCATCCCACCCACCGCCTGCCACCCGCCCACGCCAGCTGACTGCCTGGTGGTGAGCTGCAGCCCATTGGTACAGAGCAAGAGCCAATGGGCGTGCAGCTATACCGATACATGACAGTTCAGATTTGTGAATGAAAAGAGATGTTGGGGGTGGGGTTAGGTTTACTTTTCTGCCCGCGATCGGGCATTTGATCCCACAGGACCACCAGGGAGATGTTAGGAGGCGGAGACCACATTGCTGCCGGTGATTGGGCTGGTGGGGGAGGAGTACACTATGCCCGCCGAGGGGCTGCAGTAAAGGCTAGGACTGTCAGGCCAGCTACAGGTGGCAGCTGCTGTGTTGCGCCTCCCTGCAATACAGCAGCTACCTGTGGGTGGCCCTCGACTTAAGGCCTTTTTTTTGGGGCTCAAAGTTGTGCCCAGGCAGAAGTGAAGGTTAGCGCCTGCACAACTCCTGCAGCCAGGCTGAGTATCGGGCTGTGCAGTTTATGCATGGTTCCTCCCTCCAGTTGAGCATGCATTCATTTGCATTGCACTGTTGCTCAGCCTGTTTTCAGTGGCGCAACTGCCTCCTGCTGAATATCGCAGAATGCGCAATTTGACTTATGCATGCAACCCTTTGAATATCTGGCCCTTTGTCCATAGGATAACACTGCAACTTTACAAGTCGAAAATAATGTCTCAGTGGGTACTACTAGACCAGGTCCCTAAAAATACCAACTGAATATAGGCTATATGAAAAATGAAAAAATTAAAAATGAAAATTCCTATAGTATAACACTGCAACTTTAATAAGCCATTAAATCCATCAATCTTTGGAGTTTAGGGACAATATATATATTTAAAAAGGTCTCAATGAATACTACAGGATTAAGTCCCTAAGAAATACCAGCTCAAATTAGATATGTAAAAAATAAAATTTAAATTCCGTAGAATAACACTGCAATTTTAACAAGCCACAACTCCATAAATCTTTGGAGTTAAGTACAATTTATATATCAGAAAAGGTTTCAGTGAGTATTAGAAAACTAAGTCCTAAGAAATTCCAACTGAAAATAGATATATATATATATATATATATATATATATATATATATATATATATAAATAAAAAAAGTGAAAATTCTCATAGGTTAATACTGCAACTTTAACAAGCCTCATTTCGTCAACCATCGGAGTTAATGGACAATCTATACATAAAAAAGGTCTCAATGAGTACTATAAGACTAAAGTATAGTTACGTAATGTAAGAACTTACTGTAGCAGTAGTTATCACATTACTATGTGCACAAAAAGCTGACTTCTATCAATAAAGAAAAATGAAATCAAGATTACTCAAACTACAGTGACAAAAATAATTCAGTAAAACACACCTGTCTACAGAACTAAAATATCAAGCCACAGAAATCGGGGTTCACACAAAATATAGACTACAGTAGTTCTGCCTGCTAGGACACAAAGGCTGCCTTGCCTGCCTTTTTCTTGCTGAAAGTTCGCAGCTAAGCTCTCCTGTCCCCACAGCACTATCTTACTACACAGAATACAGAAAATGAAACGACTTTAAAATAACTCAGTCACAGCAAATACCAGAAATAATTGGTGATCTTACTTGAGAGGGCTCTTGCAGTAGGTAATAACATGTAGGACGTCCAGCCCTCCAGTTCTTTCCGCTGTCGACCTGTGCACTGTCGGACCGACTAGAGCTTGTTGTTGCCGTATAGAATGCCTCTTTGGATGAGTATTAAGCTTATTTTTGTCAAATCCTTATTAGTTTGTATGTTGTCTTCTCCAGATCTGCATAAAAACAAGTGCGGTTTATGCGGAGTACAGCTGCCGCACAAAGATCAACATTCTCTGTCTCTTCTGTCTTGGGTCTAGCCACAAGGTCGAGGAGTGTGAGGCCTGCACTCACTTTAATCAGGCCATGCAGAAATGACGCCATCAATCCCTCGAGGCCCATAGCCTAAAAGAAAAGATGGCTTCGATGGAGCAGGAGCTAAAGAAATTGAAGCGTGCATCTTCCTTGCCCGCGGACCCTCATAAAAAGAGGGACAAAGAGAAACATAGGAACAGGAGCATTCCCACCTCTGTCGAAGATGCCCGCATGCCCTTCATCAGAGGACTGGCCCCTTCTGGCCAGAAGGTAAGTGCTGCGACCATGCCTGCACTCCCATCAACTGAGCAGGCCTTGGTCCCCCTGCTGCCACTAGTCTTGGTGACGGCGGGCCCTTCGGATTCTTCGAGGCCGCGCCGCTCTTGGCCCATTACCATCTCGGGCTCTAAGATGGCCAAGCGTGGCGGTAAGTGCTTCGTCGGTCCCTCCGACCAACGCCTGATCGGGTTGATAAGTCGGGAGCCAGCTCTTCCGACTCAATGCAGCCCAAGTTGATAAGCGATCGTCAGCCCCTCCGATGAGCGCCTGACTGCTTCCTGTCTGTCAGGCTCTGATGTGATGCTGCGGATGTTGGAATCGTCCAGGCGGAGATCTGGGCTCTTCAAGGGGTGCACTTCCAGCCACTGTCGCTGTCAGAGCTTCCTCTGCTTTCCCAGATCCACGTGCTGCAACGTAAGTCCACCTGTTGCAGGGGTTCTGACAATGGCAAGTCACCCAGTCTTACTGTGACTCTAAATATGCTGACGATAGCAGACTTGGCTGCATCATTAATGACTCAGAATCAGTGAATTCCTACAGTCCAATCTGAATAATTTAGCTAGATGGTCAGTCACGAATAAAATGACCTTTAATACCACTAAATGCAAGGTTATGCACTTGGGTAGGAATAACATGTTAGCCACTTACAAACTTAATAACAACATGTTACAAATTAGAAAATGGGCTCTTTATTTCTGGCATCTGATTGGCTAGTATCCTTGCCGGGGTACATTAACTTTCAATAGATGCCCAGGAAATAAAAAGTACCAGTCTGTAGTGCCCTTTCACCCATGGAAGTATCCTAGTGCCCACCTAGTTTCCTAATCGGCTTAAGCACGAATTTAAATTTAAAATCGCCACCATTTTTCCTGCCCTTAGCGAGATATATTATTCCACGATGCTCTGTGCCATCTCCCTAACAAGACCACAGATCTCTTGTTTGGTGTTAAAAAAAACATGAACTACATCATTTAATAGCGGCACTGGGTTCAAACAATGCAAGCAGTACAGTCCGTCAACCCATAGTACATCTCTGTGCCCCCATCCTGTCAACGATCTCTTGGGTCACTTTTTATTAATAACCTGCTCAGCCCCCAGGCTGATCACTGAAAGCAAGTTTAAATCACACAAATTTGCATTTCTCTTCCCAGCTCATATTTTATTCAAAATCTACGGACCGTGTGTCCATACTCAACAGCTTCATGGTGTAGCCGCACCATGATCCTCCTCGATTTCCCAAGGATGAATAAAAACAATTGTTTCCACACAAAAAAATTGGTTGTGGTGCATATTGGAGCTCAGTAACTATGGCCTGTACCACATCCTCTTTTTTTTTTGCTACTCTCCAGAAGAAAAGTTTTCTTTTGTTTAATGTCTTACCTCTGACCACAAACTCGGACAGCTGCCAGGTCACCAACTCCATTACGACTATCACCTGATCCTGAGTCCCTCTTGCAGTACATCTTGATACTAGTGTATTAAAGTGCACATCTCCCAGTAGCACTACCATGAAGTAAATAATAAATAACAAAACAGTAGAATGCAACTTTGGGAAGGAGGTGGCTTCAACAGTCTGTTAAGAATCGTTGCTGAGCAGCCCTCCCATACTTTGGTCATGCAGTCCGCTTCTGGCAATCTTTCGGCAATAGGGTTGCGCTATTCTCACAGTTCTCCCGTTTGCTTGGTTCTTTTCAGTAACTAAGATTCACCATTTTTATCTACTGACTTTTTTTTTAATGTATTTATTTCCATGGCAGTACAACTAGAACATGTGTACTGTAATGTTGAGTGCAGTGTGCAGATATACCGTGAGTGGTACTGACATCGGTAACACTTGTAGCTGACCCAGCAGCTGTCACAGTTTATGCTCAGAGGTAAGCACATTCTGTGCTTCTGATTTCATAATGATATTAAAACAAAGAAAATAACTGGTATGTGGCACAGGTTGTGAAGCAGCTATCAAACACAGCAGTCAAATGCAGGCATAGGAACTATTTATTATAGAAGTTATTTTAAACAAATTTTTAGTTCATTTTTTTTTTACTAAACTTACATTCTTTTACAGTGCCATTTCTAAATTGCAATAATACCCTCAGGGTGGGCGGTATAGGCAATGCGGACCTCTGTGGGCTATAAGGCCCTCCGCCTGCAGCATCTGGCCTCATTCGTCCCTGGGCGGTCTGGTATTGCCTATACCACCCACCCTGTTGGGTATTATTGCTGTCTGTTACATCCGAAGGGATTTAGGTATCACTGTCACAAATGATTTAAAGTTGACCTCTCATACCAATAATATAATCAAGAAATGTCAAGATATACTATCATGTATCCTGAAACATATCAGAGTAGGGAACGGAGGTTTAATACCCTATATACAAGTTTGGTTAGGTCACATATAGACTTTTGTGCCCGTTCTGCACACCCACCTCTTTGTCTATTGAAAAGGTGCAGAAGAATTACCAAGAAGGTCACAGGTTTGACAAATGCTGAGTATAGTAGTACACTTCAAGCTCTTTGTTTATACTCACTAGAATACAGATCTCTAAGGGTGATCTATGCCTGGCATATAGGGCATTACATGACCCCGATCTGTGTGAGGTTATTTGTCTCGAAGAAACTGCATCTGGCTGTATCACCAGATCACATAATTTAAAGTTAAAATCTATAGTAAATAACATTTCTAAGAGGAATAACTTCTTTACCCAGCGACTGCCTCCTGTTTGGAATTTACTGCCAGGTAATGTTGTCTAAGTGATAGCTTGACAGAATTTAAGTACAAACTGGATCACCATATGGGAGAAAAGAAATTGTACTATCGCCTTTAGGCGACAAGCTCAATATGGGCATGTCCGTCGAACTTGTGGATCACCTATGAACCTATCCCTCGCCACCTTTGGTGACACCTCCCAGCTCCTCCAATGCCATAGGTACCCTTGCCTCCTTGGTCACCATCGGACTTCCACCATCAGGTGCTTCTCACATTCCCCAGATGGGACACCTCATGGGGGCCTTAATCAGAGATTTCCATCCCTTGGGATAACAGCAGGCCCATCAGGTCCTCCTCCATTGGGTCTGTCGTCTGGTTTTCCCCTGACTGGGCCGTTGTCCGTCTTTCTCCCCATCAGGCCGACATCAGACTTCCTTCTGCCAGGGCTGCTGACAGGCTTTCCCCAGCAAGACATTTTATGGCTGTCCCACATCAGGTATTTCAGCCTTTCCTCCGTCGGGACCGCTGTCAGGTTACCTGCCGTCAGGCCATGTGTCCTCCATCAGTACAGCCTCACGTTGGGTTTCCGCCTTGCTATCCTCCATCGGAATATCCTCCATCTGCTCTGACGCCAGACTACTCTTACCATGGCTACCCTGGTTCTTATTCTTCACCAGGTTAACCTTGTTACCCCACACCATTTTGGAGGGCAGGGTACTGTTTTTCTCAGTATCCACCTCCTCCCACTCCACCTCCTTAGCAACTACAGGTGAACTTCGGGAAATTCTTAACTCATGGTGGTCGATGACAAGAGTCAATTGGTCTCTGAACTGAAGAGCAGGCATCCTGCACCGCCGATTGTTAGCCTCCAGCTCCTCTGCCTAGGGGCGGCTTTGCGGTGTGCACCGTCCTCCCACGTCAGATTGTCCGTCTGCTCCCGATGACTCACTTGATGCTGGACATTGTCACCAGGGAGCCAGATCCTTCAATTTCAGAAGTTCTGGAGGATTCCAGGGATTCTGAGCCAGACTCTGATACCTCAGATGACAGCTGGGGTTTGGTGACTCCTCCCCATGAGGATCTGGTCCCTTGGGAAATCCCCAAGTCCCCGTCCCCGAAGATCCCTGCTTTGTGGACCTCCTCAAGCAGATGGTGGATGCTAGGGTGGAAGTCAGAGGCTCTGGACCTAAAAGGCATATGTTAGCAGAGCATCTGGACTTCCCTGATACAAGTTCGTATTTTCCCCCCTGGCTGGAACCCCTGAGGATTTAGCCTCAACCATTTGGCAGGGACCCTCCTCCATCCCGGCGATGGCCAAAAAGCTGACCGGGTCTACAGGACACCTGAGGGAAAAGACCATCTGAGCACCCATCTTAAGGCCGACTCAGTAGTCATTACAGTGGCCCATGATAGATCCGCTAAACCACAACACCTTAGCACCTCCCCTCCCAATAAGGTCTAAACAAATGGACCAGATCGGGATAACATTTTACTCATCTTCGACTCTGACAATCTGTGCTTTGAACTATGTTTCACACATGCTGGAATTCCAGAAGACATTGTTCCACCAGTTGAAACCTGCTGTCAGCCCTTACCAGACTCCGACTCCATATCATCCTTGGCTGCTACTCTAAAATGGCCAAGATGGCTGGGCCGCCATTCATTACAGGCCACCTATGATGCGGTGTATTCCTCCACTCGAGGTGCGGCCACAGCTGTTAGCATTCGGTGCTCTTGGCTGAGAGTATCAGGATTAGCAGCCCCTGATGTTCAGTCAGCTATCCAGGATGCCCTTTTAGGGATCTGTCCTATTTGGCAGGATGCCGGGACATCATTACTAGCCTGCAGGATACGGGCACAGCACTTCGTTGGTCCATAATATGTACCGTCCGAAACCACAACAAAAGCGCCCTTTTCATCAGCAAAACAAACACCAGGCAAAATCAGCAAGTGCCCAAATTCCAGTTTAAGCGTGGGGCCCACAGCCACCGCTGGCCCCAAACCAAGTCTCAAAGAGCTGTGGGCGCAGCCCTCCCTCCTAACTCAGTGACTGCTCCTCCTCCTCCAGAAGAGCAGGTGGGCGGAAGATTCACAAGGTACTTGGGTGGCTGGGAGTCCATCACGTCAGGCGCTTGGGTGCTCAAACTGATAAGACTTGGTCACATTCTGGAATTTCGAGAAAAACTTCTGGACACTCTGCTGAGATTTTCTCATTACCCAAGGCATATCCCACTCTTATGGGAGGAAATCAGGGCTCTTCTTCTCAAGGAAGCGATAGAGCCCGTGCCGTTAAACCAGATAGGAAGGGACTTTACTCCCACTTCTTTCTCTTTCCGAGAAGACAGGGGATTTCCACCTGATACTGGATCTCAGTGCTCTGAACCTACCTCTTCATAGAGTACAAGAGGTTCAGGATGCTGTCATTGCAAGCTTGCTGCCTCTTCTGTCCCAGGACCAGTCGTTTCTGCGCTCTGGACATGAAGGTTACATATCTTCACATCCCCATTTTTGCCCTCACAAGAAGTTCCTCGGGTTCTGTTTCCAGGGGAGCATTATCAGTTCAAAGTGCTCCTTTTGGTCTGTCATCCACCCCACGTTTTTACCAAATGCCTGGTGGTCGGGACCTTGAGGTGCCAGGGGCACACTGTTTTTCCATATCTTGACGATTGGCCCTGGCAGCTCTGTCAAGGGCAGAGTCAGAATCTTCCTCTGTGCTACCTGCACCTTTCCCAGAGATTGGGTATTCTAGTCAGTTACCCCAAATCAAAGCTGGTCCCATCCCAATGCCTTCAGTTCATTGGGGAGTTTTTGACATGGTGCAGGGCATGGCCATTCTCCCCTGGACAGGGCAGATACCCTGGTGGGTCAGGCCAAGATGGTTTCTTCCAGTCGTCATATCTCAGCCAGAGTGGTTCTTCGTCTTCTTGGCCTCATGGCAGTGACTGTTCCACGGTCCCTCTGGCCAGACTCCACATCGGATTACACAATGGACTCTGAGCTCTCAATGGGATCAGAAGAAAGAGGATCTAGATTGCCTGATTTTTATCTCCACCCCAGTGCAACGAGACCTGTTGTGGTGGCAGGACCCCAGCAATCTTTTGGGGGGCTCCTTTCTAGGCTCCTCCCACTCCCAAGTTCTAAACACAGATGCGTCGAGACAGGGTTGGGGTGCCCGTCTGGGACACCACAGAACCCAGGGTCTGTGGTCCCCTGTGAAACGACTTGCACATCAATGTGCTGGAAATGAGGGCAGTGCTTTATGCTCTTTAAGCTTTTCAGCACATGCTTCTTCAAGCTGTCCTTTTAATTCAGCCAGACATGTGCATAGTGTGGTACACATAAACAGGGGCACTCACTATAATATCCCCTTGCAGGGAGGCAATGCGGATCTGAGTTGGGCAGTTCTACCGAAGTTCATCTGAGGCGATTCACGCCCAGGAGTGCAGAACATTCTCAGGAGACAGTCAAAGCCACACCAAGGTAAGGGCTCATGGTGGGAGCTAAAACAAGAGGTGATGGATCACATCTTCAGTCAGTGGGTCATCCAGAGGTGGATCTGTTCACAGCCCCATCAGGCAGAACTTCCCAAGTTTTGCTCACTTGATTCCAGGCATGGTGTTTTCTGGCTAGAGCTTGTCGCTTTCTTGGACAGGGAGGTTTTTGTATGCATTTCTTCCCTTCCCACTATACAGAGAGCATTGACCAAGCATCAGTTGGACGAGGCTCAAATTATTTTTATAGCTCTGTTTTGCCTTGACAGATTTGGTTCCCCTGCTTCGTGTCTAGCGGTGGAACCTCCCTTTCCCCTTCCTCTGTCTTACGACCTTCTCATTCAGGAAAGGCACACTGTTTCATCCGGGACTGAAGTCCCTTCATCTTCATGCGTGGCTCCTCAGGACATAGCTGCTTCATCATGGTTTGGGGTTTCTTCCAGGGTAGCTCAGATTCTGGTGGAAGAGAGAAAACGTCCACCAGAACTACCTATGCCATGAAGTGGAAGTGTTTCTCATTTGGGCCACTGCCAAAGATCTGGACCCTTTTTCGTGCCCTGCTCCCAAGTCATGGAGTACCTGCTCTACCCTTCTGACCTGGGCCTGAGTTATTCTTCATTGAAAGTGCATTTAGCAGCTATCTCGCCTACCATGATCCAGTAGAAGGCAAGGCAATGGCTCAGTTAGGTGTCTTCAAAACCTTTTGAAAGGTATTCTGCATCTGAAATACCGATCGAAATCCTGCACCTCTGTGGGTGTGGGACCTTCATTTTTTTTTTTTTTAGAAAATTGACTTTACCTCCTTTGAGCCGGCAAGCTCTTGTGAGTTACACTTTTTGTCCTGGAAAGTGTTATTTTGGTCACCGTTACATTTCAGCAGAATTTCTGAGCTTCAGGCCTGAAGTACAAGGTGCCTTATTAGATTTTTTCAGAGACAGGCTGGCTCTGGCGCACAAATCCTAAGTTTCTTCCTAAGGTCATGTTAGAAGCGACCCTTAATCAGTTCTTAGAGTTGCTGGTATATTATCCCAGGCATTCCAATCGGGGTGAAGCCATCCTGCATATGTTGGACATGCACAGGATCCTTTGCAACTATATTAACCGGACAAAAGATGTCCATAAAACTGAACAACTTTTGTTTCTTTCACACCAAAGAGGGAGGCTGCGGTAGTTTCCAAGCAGTGTCTTTCCAAATGGCTGGCAAACTGCATTACTTTTTGTTACCAGATATCGATAAGGTCCTTACGGGTCAAGTCAAGGACATTCTACCAGGGAATGGCTGCTTCCACAGCCTGTTTCAGGAACATCTCTGCTGCAGATATTTGCGTGGCAGTGACATGGGGTTCTGTCCACACTTTCTGAAGCATTATAGTCTGGACATTGCCTCTAGCCGCAGGGGCTGGTTTTAGACTAGCAGTCCTCCAAAGGCTCTTGTCCTAACTTCTTTAGTTGGCAATATTGGGTTATGTTCTAGCCTCCCTAGATTTCTCTTGTCCCTTGGACAGTTTACTGTGGGCCTCAGTCCCCATGTTATTACCTACTTAAGAGCCCTCTTGAAGTAAGATAGTACAGTTAATGAAGAACTTACCAATAGTAGCTCTTCAAGAGAGATTCTGCAGTAGGTAATATTTTCCCACCCACCTTCCCCTTTTCTATCTGGGGTCTATTTTGATGCTCTTTCTCCAAGATGCCATTTCTTCAGTGGATCCAGGAGCCTCTTTTTCTTTTCCTGTCACATCCTTTGTCTTGGTCTCCGGTAGGAGAACTGTAAGCCTCCGCCCACTATATAGGGTCATGCTGACATCAGTCACGTGACCTCCGGTGGGCAGTCCCCATCAGACTATGCTGGCAAAAGTTTCTGTGCTGTCCTGATGCCAGGAGGCACCAGTCCTACATGCTATTACCTACTGCAAGAGCCTCTCAAGATCTACTGTTATGGTAAGTTCTTACATAACTATATTATCTAGAGGCACAAGGCACAGTAGACACTTAATGGAGTGATTTATTGGAAAAGAAACTGCATGTTTTAAATGCTTTCCAAAGCTTTTTAGGTACCAAGATACAGAGCACACACATCAGCTCTCTCTTCCTCCCACTGCACTGAATTCAGGTGACGATGGCAATAAAGATCATTACAGCGCCATGTGAGCTCTAATGCCATGAATCTTTGCAAACTGCATCTTAGAGCCACAGTTCACATTTTCACTATTCGTAAAGTTCTCCTTTAAGGCGATGTAAAAATTTGCCTTAAAGAAGAACTTCACGAATCTTGATAAAATGTTCACATTTTTCTGTGAAGCAAAGTTTTTGGTCTTCGCTACCACTGCTTGGTAGTCTGCTATTGCTTTATGGCTCTGTGGAAATGCCCTCAAAGAAGAAAAGTTTGGTACTTACCAGTAACAGTAGGTCTTTGAGATGATCTCCACAGAGCCATCCTTTCCCACCCTGCATCCCCTGGGGTGGAGTATTTTGTTCGCACTGTGTATTTTGTACATTTTGGAGAGTGTCTCCACTGATTCTCTGATGGGCAGTGTTTGCTGTTTTGCTTGCCCTCCTGCCTCTCTGTGCATGACTGGTGAGGGTTGCCCCAGTCTTGACACTGGTGGATGTCTGCAGAACTCCCATCAACGGTGGGAAACTGAAGTGGGTGGAGACCATCCACATTATATAGATGCCACTGTGTGCTGCTGATGTGCACGTCGCACGCCACCATTGGTGATTCGTCCTTGTAAAGCTTCCTGCAAGGTCCTGGCGCTGACGATTTACAGTTTAACATAGAAACATAGTCTTTGACAGCAGTTAAGAACCACTTGGCCCAGCCCACCTAGTCTGCCCATTTTAATGTATTATGGCTGTATGGAGATCCTTTTGAAGATCTACTGCTGTTGGTTCTGTAATTATAAAATGGGCAATGAAAATCTTGTAACCTCATTGGTTGAAACATATTACATGACTATTGACTATTTTCTGTCATCCGCTTCCTCTCCTGAACTACTATTTTTTGACACATTAAAGTCCGTTTGATAGGTGGGATAATACACTCCAGGGTGTGCAGTGTAGGGAATAATGCACTTCTTGTTTTGGTGTGGCAAGTGGCTACAGCTTGGGCCTTACAGCCACCTTAAAGCATGCATTATTCCCTTATAACCATACATCCTCCAAGTGTTGTCACTACAGTACATAACAAACCCTTTCCACCTCTTATCAGTTTCTTTTCCATAGTGCTTAAACAGGAGGTGTCTGCAAAAGTAAATTGTTGGAAAACATCATGCTTTTAGCAATTACAGTTAACTTTAATTTTGTAAAATGTTACCTATGGGGTTTTTCTCCTTGCCCACTATCCTTCCATGGATATACCTAATCCAGGGATATACCCTGTTTAGTCCTAGCATCTCCTCATCCCCTGTGTCCTGCCAACCCCAGTGGCTCCCACGGCATCCTCTGTGGGTAGGATCTCCAGGAGTAGAGCCGTCCCTCCCTGAAGCAGTCCACCATGTGGACAGGAGCCAATGTCAGGCGCTAGGATCTAGGGGAGATAGAGACACTGACCATCGATAGACAGTTTTGGGCAAATTATCCCATTTACACCTGGTCTTCCCTCCTCTGCTGGCCTGGCGGAGTCTCCTGCTGGCCTTGAATACATGCAGCAATGCCCATGGAGGAGCAAGTCTCCTGGCTCACACAGGAGTTACTGTGGTGCCAAGGTCAACGCCATTACCCCGGCCACAGCGCACTGCTGAGTGGCAGCTGCTGCGGCTTAGCCTCTCTCCTGATGCGGCGACTCAGAGTTTGCTCCTGAACCAGGGTGTTCTGCATAGCAGTGCATCACGACTGCTGCAGCTCATTCTCACTCCCGATGTGGCGACTTGATTTCGCTCCTAAACATGGGTCTTTGCATGGCAGTGAGCGCCTGCAGCTGCTGCGGCTCAGCTTTCCTCCTGATGCAGCGATTTGAGTTAGCTTCGAACCTGGGTCTCCTGCACAGCCATGCATTGCAGCTGCTGTGGCACAGCCTTCCTCCTGACGTGATGACTTGAGTTTGCTCCTGAACCTTGATCTCCTTACGGTAGTGCATTGTAGCTACTGAGGCTCAGTCTCCCTTCTGACACTGCAACTTGAGTTCGCTCCTGAGCTTATGTCTCTGGTATGGCAGTGCATCGCAACTGCTGCAGCTCAGCCTCCTCCTGATACAGTGACTCGAGTTCATTCCTGAGCCTGTGTCTCTGGTATGGCAGTGCATCGCAACTGCTGCAGCTCAGCCTCCTCCTGATACAGTGACTCGAGTTCATTCCTGAGCCTGTGTCTCTGGTATGGCAGTGCATCGCAACTGCTGCAGCTCAGCCTCCTCCTGACACAGTGACTCGAGTTCATTCCTGAGCCTGTGTCTCTGGTATGGCAGTGCATCGCAACTGCTGCAGCTCAGCCTCCTCCTGACGCAGTGATTTGAGTTTGCTCCCAAACCTGGTTTTGTGTACAGCAGTGCATAGCAGCTGCTGCAGCTCAGCCTCCCACCTGACGAGTGAGTCAAGTTCCTCCTGAGCTTGTGTCTCTGGTACAGCAGTGCATCAAAACTGCTGCACCTCAGCCTCCCTCCTGATGCAGCGACTTGAGTTTGCTCCTGAACCTGGGTCGCTCTGCATCGCATTGCTACTGGGCCATGGGAAGGTGGGGTCCCGCTTTTATAGATTTTTGGCTTTCTCATTCCCAGTCTTTTATGTTGTTCACATTAACAACTACTTATCCTGTCATCTGTTTCAAAACTTCAGACCGTCTGCAGCTGTCCTCGCAGTTGCTGTGTTTACATCACACTCTGTTGTTATGATGAGCACTGAGAAGTCAGGAAATACTGATGACAACTTCTGATGCAGACTTCACAGATAAGTTGACAGTACCTAGGAAAGGCAAGTGTCATAAAAGATGATGATCTGTAGGTGGGCATAATCACAGCAGGGTGTGTATTCTTTGAGAGTGAGCATTATCGCATTCTGTAAAATGGCCTGCTGTTAAGAACTGCTGGCTTAGAAAATGTAGCACCATGAGAATAATTATAGGCACAGTGCTGGATGGTGAGGGAGGAGTATGACAGTACAAGAGGATAATCTGCTGTGCACTACGTGGAAGACAGTAGTAAATATTCCATATAATTCCAGATTATCTATGTATAGGGGAATGATAATCCGTGAAATAATTTTTGCATAATGTGTGGGGAGCCCTTATTATTAACTGAAATCAAGCAGATTACAACCTTCTAGTGTATGGTGGAACGTTGTATTCCCTAAAAATTCATCATTTACTACTCTTGTTGTACTATCGATGTGACGTCACAGTGTTGTTGTACCGGCCGTGAGTATGTCACAACGATGGTACAACAGCTCTGATTATGTTTGCGCATGCACAAGTCGCGTTCGTAGGCATTCATAAAATTGCCACCGCAGTTCAGCAAAGGCTCAGGAGAAAGTTCTAATTTAACAGTAAGTGCAGTTTTTTTAAATCTTAGCCGGCACACCAGTATTGCTTTTCAGATATAAAATTAACGGTATCGTTGTGGACCGGGAATGAGTGGAGTGTTTTCATGGACTTGGGTGGGTGGGTGGGGCCCTGACAGCAAGCGCGCGTGGGAGAGTTACAAACTGTTTTTTTTTTTTTTTTTTTTCTTTTTCACTGTTGCCCATACATACACAAGACAATGGATGGGCAGCAGTGAACTTTCTTTCTTTACTATTGTCACTTCTGAGGGTGCATGACCACAAAAACTCTAGGCTTCGCTCTCGAGGTTTAAATGGTTGTCATGGCAACCTCTCAAGTGAACAGTGTTGTTGTTCACTGCTGCACACCCATTATCCTCTATGTTGCACATACTCAACACTGATAAAGGTGTGACCAGCAGTACTTTAAAACAAAACACGAAACAGTGCACAGATAAGATGTCAACACCAAAGATGTTTTTTTGTCTTATCTTTTTATGCCCCTTCTATCCAGCCCAGCTGCCACTCCTTCTGGTGGTCAAGCCCCACCATACAACTTCCTCCCTACCGCCAACTGCTGCTCCTCATTGTGCTGCTTCCGGTTGACCAGGCGTATCCCTTCGCTGGCAGGCCCAGGAGGGAGACTTCCAGTGCCCACCGGCACCTTCTTCCATCTATGCTGGGAGCGGTGAGGGTGAAGCTGGGGTGGTCCCAAGCTTTGCAGCTCTGGGACAGTGGGCGCCATCATCCGGCAGCTGGGTGTCCATTTTCCTTGTTCCTGCAACCCCACCCCTAGACTGCATGCTGCGGCGTACTAGCGATATCGGCATGCAGTGTGTGGTCACCCACACCGGAAAGCGCAGTGCCGATCCCAGCTGCCATTAGCCACCAAAGGGCGGTGCTTCATGGCCCTCCCTGGAGGAGAGCCCAAGAGACGCTCTGGAGCCCTCCCTGCCGGCCTCCACTCCTATTATCCCGGCTCGATCAAACCTGGTCACCAGTGTGCCAGGGAACCTTCACCGGGCACCACAGAGCTGGCTAACACCAAAGATGTTTAATGGATTGACAGCTGATACCCCAGCTCCTCACGCCTGTCACATGACACTTGATTAGGGATGGGTTGTCAACCCATTAAATCCAGCTTTGGTGTTGAAATCCCATCTCTGTGCCATTTGTTTTGTTATCCTTTGAACTGCCTTGTTGTTCTTCGCACTGACTCCTAGCATGTGAGTGCACAGCTATGCGTTGACCAGCAATACTTAAACAACAATCCAAGCAAAATTAAAGTTCACTCAGAGGTAAGGTAAAGCATGTAGTAAGAGCATAAAAGTGGGTTATATCAAGGCAGTAAATACAGTACATTCGTGTTATGAATAGATATAGGTGCCTCTGTCCATTTATTTTGAGCCCCTATCCTTTAGCAACACCCCATGTTTGAAGGAGACCCTGGTCCCCAATATTGTTATGATTACAACATTCGGGGACCCTACAGAAGAAAAAGTTAAAAGCATGGTGACCTGGAGCCATAAAGAACCATGGAGAATGATATGGAAACCTAAAGGGACCCCTAATAAAAATGTGGAGAAAATCAAAGATCTTCCTGGACATAAGTCTCCACCACTTATTCACACTATTGGGATCTGTGCCGGAGGCACTAGGACCCAGCGGAGCAAAATGTTTTGCTGGAGGGCCAGCGCCAGAGATGGAGCCGAGGAGCAGCACTACGAGCCTCAGCTCGTGTGGTAATGACTATCTCGGTGTTCTAATCTCCAACCGCCTTCAGTTCTTTTTTTCCCGCCATCGAAAGGCGCTTTCTTCAGTGACGACGCCGCTGTTCGCCAGGAATCGAACTTCAAACTAGCAGCATAGTTTTCAGTTTTGTTATTTTGTAGTATATCGCAAATAAGTATCGCTTAAGTATTATTCTTATTTTTAAATGAAGTCTCAGCCTACTTTGACAGAGTCGACCATGAGCAGGTCAGGTGATGGTAGGGAGACTTCATGTAAAGCTGTTCAGTCAGTTGGGCTGGGTCCGGTCCGCCTTCTCCGGAGGGGGTCTGACAACGGTCAGTCCCATGCCCAGGGGACGGGCGGTCCCTCGGAAGCATAAAATAAATGGTCGATTCTCGCACTGCTCGCCTCGAGCTCTTCTTGGCCCACAGGTCAAAAAGAGAAGGCATCACCGAGGTTGCCCTCTGATATGCCTTTTCCTCTGATTTTCACTCCTTTCCTGTCCATACAGTCCCTCCTGGACTGTCAGGAGATGACATTGAGCCTGACCCAGACCTTTGGCTGGGTGATGAAGTGGATGAAGCAGGATCTATTCCTGCTGCAGAGCCTGTGGTTGAGGACCTGTCCTTTAAGTCTCTGCTGAAAATTTGATTTCCACTCTTTCTCTCCAGACTACAGGCATCAATCCTGGGAAATTATTAAGACTCCAATGCCTTCATGCTCCGGAGATCCTTACGGATTTGATTCTCTCCGTTCAGTTTTCCTTCGAGACGCTGTCTCAAATGGTATGGAATAATCCTGCTCTTACACCTTCGTGGCTAAATCCATAGACAGGAAATACTCAGCCCCAAGGATCGACCCATTTTGGCGCCTCAAGCCTTTATGGATCCTATTGTAGTACTGGCAGAGAATGATAAGGTCGTCCTTCCCAAACTACTACAGCTCGACCTATTAACAAAGAATCTCGTAAGATAGACACCTTAGGTAAGAGAGTCTTTGCTGCTTCCACCCTAAGTATGCGTATCGCCAGCTACCAAGGCTATTTCTCTCAATATGTATATCCTTTGGCACTCTATCAAACAGATGGTTGAAGCTCTACCGAATCGGATACAAAGCCAGAGCTTCTTCAAACTATTACCAGAGGTATCGAATCTAATAACCAGCAGGTTAAAGGAGCTATGGATGCTTTCGACACTGTTTCCAAGCCGGCGTGTCGTTGGTATTTGTACCATTGCCATTCCTGGTCTGCACTTTAGGCTTTCAAGAATGATGCATAGCAGCAGGTAACGGCGCTGTTTTTGATGGTGCATATCTTTTCGGTCCTCAGGTAGAACAGGCTCTAGAAGCTACGCAAAAGACTAGGTCAACCATTGTTGGCTCGACCTCCTCCTGTCCCTCTCGAGGAGTGTCAATAACGCCAGTTTCATAACCTTCAGTCCTTTTCGAGGCAGAGGAAGTTTCCATAAAAATTAAACTTCCCAACCTCAAAAGAAAACACAACAGAAAGTGCAGGGCCCAAAGCGCCCAGCGCCACTTTATGAGTTGCTGGCCCAAGTCCCATCTCAACTGCCCGAGGTGGACTTTTTCTCAGCGGTGGAGGTCGTCTGATGCACTTCTACAATCAGTGGAAGTCCATAACCTCAGACAAATGGGTCCTTCAGATAATCCATGAGGAGTATTCACTCAGTCTTGTGGAGACCCTCCGGATCGTCTCTCAAACGACAGCCCAGGCTGTCAACCCTTCAGTCAGACCTTCTCGCCGCTGAGATTCAGGGCCTTCTGAACAACAGGGCAGTAGAAGTAGTGCCGTGCATCAACGGAACACAGGGTTCTACTCCCATTATTTTCTGGTTCCTAAGAAACCGGGGCAAGCGCCCATTTTGGATCTCAGAAAACTAAACAAATTCTGCCCAAGGAGAAATTCAAATGATTTCTAGGAACCTTGTTACCTTTGCTTCATCAACACGACTGGCTAGCCTCCCTAGACATGCAGGATGCTTACTAGCACATTTCTGTTCACCCAAGGCATCACAAATTCCTGAGGTTTGTGGCTCTGGGACAGCATTATCAGTTCAGAGTCCTGCCCTTTGGGCTATCCTCGTGTTGTGGTTTTTACAAAGTGTTGTGCAGTTCTCTAGCAGCACACCTCAGAAAGATCGGAATACAGGTGTTCCCTTATCTGGACAATTGGCTTCTGGCAAGTCCTTCCAGGCAGGGAACTCTGGACGCCGTAGATATGGCTTCTCGCTTCCTCACGCATGGAGTTCTATAAACCTCAAAAATCGCAGTTGCAGCCTCCCAGAGGCTCCTTTTTATAGGGACTCTTCTGGACACCTCCTGTGCGAAGGCTTTTTTCCAGAGGACAGGAGGACGATATCCTTCAGATGGCCTGTCACATCGGGAAAACAACTCAGTCCCAGCTCTCTCGTATGCAACAGATGCTAGGCCTCATGGCATCCTCGGTGTTCACTGTGCCCCTAGCACGCCTGCACATGAGAACTTCTCAGTGGATGCTCAGTACCAGTGGTCCCCAACCACCAACCCACAGTCCTATCCCATCAAAGTGACAGAACCTCTAAAGAGGTCGCTCACCTGGTGGACTCAAGAGAGCAATCTCCTGAAGGGTATCCTTTGCGCCTCTGGATCATCAGATTTCCATTACCACAGACGGCCCCTAATGAGGTGGGAGCTTACTGTCAGGCTCTCCATACTAGGGTACGTGGACTCAGGTCGAGTCCCAGTTTCACATAAATGTCCTAGAAAATGAGAGCTGTCCTTTATGCGGTCCGAGCGTTGAAGGACATTTTCTGTCACAAGAACATTCTCCTTCAAACGGACAACAAAGCAGTGATGTACTACATCAACAAGCAGGCGGTGCTCACTCTTACCCCTTATGCAGGGAAGCGAAGAGTGTGGGAATGGTGCTTGGAGCACAAGGCTCTAATTCAAGCGGTCTACCTACCGGAATACAGAATGAACTGGCAGACTGTCTCAGCAGAACAGAGACAGATCCTCACGAATGGTCTCTCGACTCAACCATAGTTCAGTCACTATTCAGAGAGTGGGGAACTCCAGACCTGGACCTTTTGCATCACAACTCAACGCAAAACTGCTCCAGAAATCCAGGGCCTGGCATTTTCTGTCAGGATGCGTTCAGACTGCAGTGGACAAACGCTTTCTTTATGCCTTTCGACCTCTTCCTCTAATTCAGAGGGTACTCCTCAAGTTCGAATCCCAGGGGACAAAATGATCCTCATTGCTCCTTTTGGCCTCGGCAGCTGTGGTTTCCACTACTCTACAATATGTTGGCAGTTCCTCCGAGACCACTCCCCTTCAGATCAACCTCTTGACTCAGGGGCCTGTGGTCCATCCCAACCTGAGATCGCTTCACCTTCACGCTTGGCTCCTGAAGAGGTAGAAGTAACCCAGTTCAATGTCTCTAAGGGTTTCAGATATTCTTCTGGCTGCACGGAAACCAGCCACTAGGAAAACTTACACAGCCAAATGGAAGTTGCGCTGCTGTGCAAAGTCCTTTGAACTCTTTTTCCTGCCCACCAGATAAAGTTCTGAGTACCTCTTAGACCTCTCAAATTCAGGTCTATAGTCAAAGTTCACCTTAGTGCCATTTCAGCTAATATGAACTGCTTTTTTCCTTATCTCTGGCTCAGTTGCCTGTGGTTAAGAGGTTTCTTAAAGAATTCTGCATACCAGACCTCCTACAAGACATCCAGTTGCAGCCTGGGACATTAATCTTGTGCTAGACATGCTCACTGGAACCTTTCGAACCTCTGGCTACCTGTGAGCTAAAATTTCTCACCTGGAAGACGGCCTTCCTAGTGGCCATTACCTCAGCCCGCAGGGTCTCTGAGATACATGCCCGTGTCACAGACCCTCCGTATACTGTGCTTCATAAGGACAAAGTAGTCCTTAGGACTCATCCTAAATTTCTTCTTAAGGTTGTGTCAGAATTTCATCTAAACCAACCTTTGGTCCTTCCTCTTACTTTGCAGACTTCCAAAATGAAGGAGAACGATCTCTCCATTCCTTGGACATTAAGAGAGCTTTGCATTTCTATCTAGATAGAACTAAGGATTTTCGCAAAGCTCAACAACTGTTTTGTTTCCTTCAGCGAGACCTGACAGGGTCAACCTGCCGCTAACAGATGTATCTCAGCATGGCTAGTGGCATGCCTTCGCCACTGCTATTCCATGGCGCAGGTTAAGTTGAGGGCAGGGTTCTACGCCACTCTACTAGAGCGGTCCGTCATCTCGCGGAAATTCAATGCCCATTGTAGATATTGGAGCTCAGTGCATACTTCTAAACATTATGCACTGGATGTCCATGCCACCCGACATTCTTCCTTTGGCAGAGCCATCCTTAATGGACTTCTGTCCTAGAAATGTGACTCTTGGTCTCTCCTGCCGCCCTCTCGTTGGGGTTATTAGCTCGGTACTCTCCCAATAGTGTGAATGAGTGGTGGAGACTTATGTCCAGGAAGATATGAAAATTACATACCTACCGTAATTTTTGATGATCTTGGACGAGTCTCCACCTCTTATTCACATGCCCACCCTCCGTCCCCGAGCTCACCTCTATTGTTGGTCTTCACCCTCAAATCTTTAGGCTGTGAAGACTCTTTGTTGACCCTTCTTATACGGGTCGTCCGGACTATCTTATGTCCGGTTTTTGGTTAGGCTATCCTTCTAAGATTAGTTACGCTGCACCTCCTTGGTAAAAAAAGGTACTGAGGCGGTTGGAGGGTCGACGAGATAGTCATTACTGCACCAGCTAAGGCTCGCGTGACGCCCTCGCAGCTCCATCTATGCGCACCGCCCTCCATCAAAAAGTTGGTTCTCGCTGGTCCTAGTGCTCCGCGCAGATCCCAATAGTTGAATGAGTGATGGAGACTTGTCCAAGAAGATAAAGAAGTACGGTAGGTACGTAATTTTCATATCACAGAAGAGAACCATATGGATAATGCCTGTGTTGTCTGACAGATGTCACCATCCTTTCAAATTTTTCCAGGGAAAATATGTTTATCAGCCATAGGATGATGATGGCTTTCAGTCTGTATGGATTGGGGATGGATTCCGACCAGTGACGAGAAGTGGAAGGCCAGTCCACTCATTTATATAAGCAGAAACATTCCAGGATGCCCACCTCCTTTGACAGGAGTGACTGTGGAAATGTATTTTGGGAACCCTGCCACTGGGACGGAAATGCAAATTCAATGCAAGAAATAGGAGGCTCCCTCTTTCTGTAGTTCTGTGCTTCTATTATTCAACTCTGACCACAGCTGAAACCACCAGCTCCTCTCGAGCAGTTGCTATAAACTTCAAGGGTCATGTACCTAAGGGTTAGAGCGAGACGTGTAAGCTGTCAGGTGCTTTTAGGTATAACCATACTGTAGCATGGAAGCTGCAGTGATATTTCCACACCTTTATTGCTTTGGGAAACCACCATCACCCTGACGAAGTAGTGAGTAAGCCACAAAATGTTGGTACTGTGTGGTTAGTTGAATAATAAGGGAACAGACTTGAAGAAAGGATGGACGCCAACTTTTCTCATTGGAATTTTGCAGTCCACTCATTCATCCATGGATCCACTCAAGATTTTAAAATTGTTTTTGGCTAGGCATTGCCCACCTTGTGTAGCCACATCAGATCTGTGGGTGTTGAACTAACAGGTCTTGGCCACAGTTGAATAATTTATTTGAAATGTATTTGATCAGTTAGCACTGCAGACACCAAGGCAGTGTCAGACTGACTTGTTGGCACCAGGTGGTGGGGAGCGATCTGGCATGGTGGAAACCCCTGATTTTGCCTCTAGCCCAGGATATCTGGAAGTGAGGCTGGCAGGAAGGACTCAATATCCATCTGGGACCTGTCCTTCAAGGCTCAGGAGGCTCCACATCACTGCTTCACCAGCGATATCTAGAGGAGGTCTGGCAGTGCTGCCGCTGGCCTTGTGGGTACCTACAAAACCAGATTCTCCTGCAACTTACAGACTTCATCTCTAACCTTCCCTTTATAGAGAAGGTTATTGAGAAAGTTGTTGCCCGACAGCTGGAGGACCATCTTACCATCCATGCTATCTACGATCCTCTCCAGTCTGGTTTCCTTAGAGACATAGTACTGAGACTGCTCTGGTTTGGGTACTCAATAATCTCCTGATGGCTAGAGACCAGAAGTGGTGCTCCATTCTGGTCCCTCTGAATCTCTCTTCAGTCTTTGACACCGTGAACCATGGGGTACTTCTTGATCGCTTGCAGTTCATCTGTGGCCTGTCTGGTACAGTCCTCAGATGGTTCCATTCTTTCCTCACGGGCAGGTCACAGAGGGGTGGTCTCAGGGATTTTTCCTCCGATGCCTACTCCCTGCCTTGTCGGGTCCTGCAGGGTTCAGTGTTGTCCCCATGTTGTTTGCAGTGTATATGCTTCCATTAGAGACATTGTAAGATGGCAGACTGAGTTTTCACTGTTATGCAGATGATACTCAGCTGTACCTGTCTTTTGTGCCCCACCAGGATAGTGTGCTCTCAGTCTTTTCTAACTGTCTCGCCAAAATCCAGGACTGGCTGAGATTGAACCCTGACAAGACGGAGGTGTTAGTGGTGTATCTGGGCCTCCGGATAGGGGGTCAGTGGCAGGGCGCCATCTGGTCTTTGGCAGTGGGAATTCCCAGCTCCTGACCCTGAACGGTGCGGAATCTGGGGTGATATTTGATGACAGGCTGACACTTCGTCACAGGTGTTGACTGTGGTCAAGTCTTCTTGTTTCCATCTGAGAAATATCACCTGGATTAAGCACCTTGTTCCATCCGCGACCTTTCAGCCTTGGTCCATGCTTTTGTGGCCTCGCCTTGACTACTGTAACTCCTTATACCTAGGGCTTCCGGGGTTGATATCTCGCCACTTGCAGCTAGTGCAAATGCTATGGCCAGGTTACTGTCTGGGCCAAAAGGATCCAGTCATATATCGCTGTGCTGTGCGCCTGCACTGGCTGCCTATTCAGTGGTGGATCACATTTAAAGTTGGCTTGCTTGACTTTTAAAGCCCTACACGGTTTGGGTCCGAGTTACCTACAAGTGCTTCTGAGTCCCTACTGCCCCTCAGACTGCTCCGCTCAATCGACGAGGATTGCTGGAGATTCCAGGGTGCAATTCAAGACCAAGGAGTGCGTGTTTTGCATTTGCAGCTCCCTCCTGTGGAATTCTCACCTTGTCGGATTCGAGAGTGCTAGACAGTGGAGAGCTTTAAAACCGCCTCTAAAACATACCCATTTTTATGTGCTTTCCTGAGTTTTAATATGTATAATTGCATATTTAGTTTTTAACTGTTGCATTTAGTTGAGTTGTGTTCTTAGAAATTGTACAGTGCTTTGATATTTATTGATATTAGCTACATAAATAAATTTATTATTATTAAAACTTATTGCACCCTTAGTGCCATCACAAACATGTGCACATTTCAGCACAGCGCATTTCAACATTGACACGACTGGTACCTAGGAAGGACAAATGTAATCCTGCCATGCAGTGTGATGGTGCAGAATCAAGTGATTGCCCACACCTCTAGGACATCCAAACTTGCCACCCCCATCCATCCATTGGATTCTGACTTCTCCTCTGATTAGGCATTGTCCACACGGAAGGGTTTAGAGAGCAGGTGGTGTCTGGCTGGAGAGGGGCAGGCCAGCAGTGGATTTCTAGGTGGAAGCAGCTGAGGTGCCAGTAACAGGAGGAACGGACAGAGTGGGGCCAAACCAGATAATAAAAAGCGATTGTCTCATTTTTAGTCATGACTTGAGGATGGGGAAGGCAGGTAGGAAAGAATAAGGAGATGAGTTTCAGCCACTCTGATTGGCTGAGCGGTGTGACCTGTGGGCAGCTGCCATTTTTTGGGGAGAGGTTGGGCGGGAAGCAGTTTACACTAATATTCTCAAAGTGAGCAGAACATGCTAATTTGGCAAAAGAAGCATGCTTGTATGAACCCTGCTGTGCAGTGGCACTGTCATTAATCCTTGTTCATGACCATATTTCTCCTTTGTAGTTTACGAGGACTGCAAGTCATTTTTCACAGAGAAGTGTCCAGTTCACGGCCCTCCAGTATTTATTAAAGACACCCTGTGGATCCAGGGTCTCTCTGCAGGGCGGTCTACCCCTTCCTCCTGGGCTTTAGATGGGCCCATCCATAGGCGGCATGGGGATCTGGGTGCGTTGGCCAGGCCTTGCGAAGAGGAGTGTTATTTGGGCGCTAGAGGGGATCTACGGCACAGTGAAATCCCAGCAACAAAGGTAAGGAGGCCAGCTGAGTTATTTCTGTTGACATGATGTGTGTGAAAATAGCAGAGTTGTTCCTTTCGACATTAATTTTCATTTTAAGACCCAGTTTCTGCTGTTACTAGTTTGTCCGGCAAATAAAAACTGAAACAAAACTGTAAACACTTAAAAATTGTTCAGGAGGTTCCTTAATTTAGTTTTGCCAGCCCTCCTTCCCCTTGCTGAATGTTAGGTGCTGTATTTTCTTTGGTGTTTGTGCTACTGTAACAGTTTAACTGGCGATCATGACGTGTCTTTGCAAACTGCTTTCTCATCTTTTTTATAGCTCTGTGATACTGTTATAGTAACATATT
Organism: Neoceratodus forsteri; assembly: GCA_016271365.2. Lineage (NCBI taxonomy): Eukaryota > Metazoa > Chordata > Ceratodontiformes > Ceratodontidae > Neoceratodus > Neoceratodus forsteri. The sequence goes on along the minus strand of CM028133.1, from coordinate 1,103,597,810 downwards.
ATGAAATGGATAAGGAAAATCCAGAAACCTGACTGTCTGAGGATCCCAGAACCCAGTGCTGTTATATCCCAGCACAACAGTATGGAAAGAAGTCCTGTGATCTCTTTACCCCTACAGTGACCCACAGAATTACTACACTCTTTACTGGGCTAGAAATGTGAACATTAAACGTGGCAGCCTGGCATCCCATCAGTTACGGTTTTGTGTAAAATAAGTCAGATCTCTCCCTGTTTGGCTGTGATCTCTTCAGTACCCTTGATGTGACTCATACTTGATCCTTGTTACATCCGTGTGACTCACACATTGATCCTTGTTACATCCGTGTGACTCGCGACTTGATCCTTGGTACATCCGTGTGACTCACACTTGATCCTTGGTACATCCGTGTGACTGCACTTGATCCTTGGTACATCCGCGTGACTCACACTTGATCCTTGTTACATCCGTGGACTCGCACTTGATCCTTGTTACATCCGTGTGACTCGCACTTGATCCTTGTTACATCCGTGTGACTCACACTTGATCCTTGTTACATCCGTGTGGCTTACACTTGATCCTTGTTACATCTGTGTGGCTCGCACTTGATCCTTGTTACATCTGTGTGGCTCGCACTTGATCCTTGTTACATCCGTGTGGCTTACACTTGATCCTTGTTACATCTGTGTGGCTCGCACTTGATCCTTGTTACATCTGTGTGGCTCACATGTGATCCTTGTTACATCCATGTGGCTCACTTGATCCTTGTTACACTCCATGTGACTCATAGTGATCCTTGTTACATCTGTGTGGCTCACATGATCTTTGTTACATCCGTGTGCTCGTGACTTGATCCTTGTTACATCCGTGTGGCTCACACTTGCATTTTTTTTTTATGCTTGAGCTGCAAATGTTTGCTCCTGTTTTGAAAACTCCAAAGGCAAAACTTGAACTGCGTGCTGCAGCTTCATGCCAAAAGTACAGTGATGTTGGTTCGTGCCATGTGGATCAACACATGACGCCATCAAAATAAAATCGCTTCCTCATGGAGTACAAGTTCCTCCCGCTACTTGCATACTAAAACTGCCAGCTCTCGAATGTTCTGACAGGCTGTTGCTCAGCACACCAAGATATTGATGCAAACTGCTCCGAGCATGACTCAAAGCTGCTCCACTGTTAAAAGCTTTAAGCACTGCCCTTGCTACAGCAAGGCATGAAACTACGCAGTGTTGGCGCCACCCTCTGTCCAACCTGAAACACAGCAACAACAGCAAAGGGACTATTTGTGATATATCTTTTTATTCTTTTTTTGTAACAAATGTTACTGTACAAAATTTTTTTAAACATTTCAGCTTATTCATGTATGCTAATGGATTCAGTTCATAATCACAATAAGGCACTCCAGGTGTGCTTTTGTGCTGGGATAACGGCACTTCTTCAGATGATGGAGGCACTCAGCCTTTGCCCTTGAGCTTCACCCCAGTGCCATTCCTAGCACAGTGCACGTCCTGTCATGTGCTGAAGGGACTCTAGGTCCAGCATGTCCGCTTCCCTGTTTCATATAATGTATAGCAACATAGTAATGTAAAACTGAAAGGAAGTCTAGGTCCATTATGCCTCCCCTCCGGTTTCTCAAGCAGGGATGAAATGGCATACTGTACAAACATGTACCAATTTCTATGGATTTCTATATTGTGTTATACTGTTAGAGGTGCTGTGCTTCGGATGAGATGTTAAACTGAAGGTCTTCCGGCGCCTCTGGTGGCTGTCCTGTTGGAAGTTATGATCCCACTGTACTTTTCAAAAGTCTTGGGATTTTACTGCACTTGCACTGCCAGGTCTCTTCAAGTTCAAGTTTATTGATCGGCAATATTGCCATTACAAATAAGTGAATAAATAAAACATTTTTACAAAACATTTAAATAATAAAAGTATTCCGCTACAGAATAACATAGAAACTTAGTACACATTAAAATACTAACAACTTGTTTCATAAAAGTAACTATGATCTTGAATAATCTAGGTAACAAAATCATTTAAGACATGCAAAATCCGCAGCAAAGTTAGCCTTTGCAGTAGTGGCCCCAAAATTAGTTGGCACTTGATTATTCTAAAACATAATTTATACAAACAGGCAATATTTAATAAATTGCACCAGATCGTGCATTTGCTAACATTCATGGTTTAATCATGTGTGAACATCATACAATTTTAGCTAAGACTTATTGATATTATAGCTATGGTAGTTCTCTCTAATTGACCCTTTTAGTACTCAGTTTAAGATTATCCAGTTAGATGACACCTTCTCTGGTCAATTATTTTGAGGAGTGAGACCATGGAGCTCAGAATTACGGATCAGCTGTTGTAAATAGATATATCAATAGTTGCATTGTCTGGTAAGATTGTGAGTTCAGTATATTGCCCAGCCAAATGGTCCTATATTTCTAGAAGGGACATAAGATCACTAGTTGCATTAGGTTATCTTCTCCCAAGCCGCACTTACACTTATATTCCTTCTTTTTCCCTCTAGATATAATCCAGTTTTTTATTGCTCTCAAATACCCTCAAAACAGAATCTGGTAAAGGGTCCTCTCCGAGGGAGTGTAAGATATAAAGGTATCTTTCAAATTTGTGTTCCCTTTTGTTTTTGATATCCTTGGACATGCTTTAGATAGTCTACAGGCCTCTAAGTCTTTTGGGGCAGAGTTATCCTTTATTTTATTATTTATTGTTATTTTGATGTAGTCAATGGGAAGCCTTAAGCAATCAGTGACTATGTGTAAAAGCCCATATGGTTTGATGAGTTTTTCCAGGACCTTCATACTGGGAAAGTATTATTAGAATGAGGGTAAAGAATTGCCTCTTCCAGACACAATCGTGGAAATCTGTCGGGCATTCGAATGTCCTGATCCAGTAGTTTATTTGTCTCTCGCCAAGCACACTCTATGGATAACTCTCCGATCTCAGCCCTAACCAGAGCAGAAGGGCAGTATTCGGAGGCCCAGTATCTTTTATAAAATTTATTTAATCCAAAGTCCGTGGACCCTTTTAGTTCATGTCCCCATAATTCAGCCCCATAGAGAATCTGGCTTTTGATTTTAGTTCTTGCCACTCTTAGTATTCCATCTACAGATTGCCCTGTTTATATGAAAATGCTGATATGATTGGAAAAATCCTTCAACTTGCTTTTATTGCTTTTTAGGTGAGAATTCCATGATCCAGTTTGGCTTACCAAAAGCCCTAGGTAGCACAAATTATTTACCACCTCAGTCTTAGAGGAGTTCATGTAATAGTTGTAACCTCTCTTGTTACCCCAAACACGAGAACCTTAGTTCTGTCATGGTTGACCGACAGATCAGCATTTTACATTGGAGCTGGAATTTCCCAATGCTTCTGCACATGCCCAGATGACTAAGTAATAAAAGTACAACGTCATCTGCATGAGCCAGAAAGCAGGACCCTTCTCGACCCTATTTTTGGTAGATGAAAGTCTAGATTATACAAGTCTTTCAAAGCGGTACAAAGTAGAGCTTAAACAATAGTGGGGCGTGTACAGCCTTGTTTGACCCCAATATTGTTTATGAACTAATGCTTAATTCCCAGAGTCACCATACCTGATACTGGTGTAGTTGTCTTGATGAATGAGTCTGATCATCTCCACTAGGGATAGATCTACCCCAGTTCACCAAGTCTATCCCAAAGTAATGGTCTGTTAACCCGGTCAAAAGTGGTTTTAAGATCTATAAAGGTACAGTATATTTTTACTTTTAACAATCCTGTATTTATGAATCAGTGAGTTAAAACATAAACTTGATCTATTGTAGAGTGATTTCTACGGAATCCTGCCTGGGCTTCATCTATAATGTTGTTTGACTCTGCCCATAACATCACTCTATTGTTTAGAATTTTAGTAAAGATCTTTCCTAGAGAGTCCAGTAGGTTAATGGGCCTGTAGCAACTCGGGTCCTTTTGTTGCCTTTCTTAAAAATTGGTACAACAATATTTAGTTTCCAACTTTGGGAATATCCCTGATCTCAGATATAATTAAAGAATTTCAGTAGAAAAGGGATCCAGAATAATTTCTTAGTAATGGGTTGTAATGCAATACGAGTGTGAGTGTGTGTATTGCATGGATACATAAATGTCTCTGCACTACTAGTGTTTCACTCATTGCTTATAAAGCACTTTGGGATACATATACATCCAGGTGGTTTATGTGGTAACAAAAAAAGTATCTGGATGTGTCACACTCCTATTTCTAATGTTTTTTTAAATATGTTTTATTGATTTTATGGTAAACAGAATAATACACAGGAACTATGTATTATGAAGCTACGATGCCATCAAGAGGCTATTGTGACATGAGAAGCTTGTGAGTGAAGCATGAGGGTTCCATTTGTTTTTTTTACTTTTATGTTCATTGCATTATTAAGAATAAGCAGTTTCATACAGTAATCTCCTGTAAGACATCGCATAGAATACTAATACATCCAATGTACACAGGAATATTCAACCTATACAGGCTTTCTTAAGGAGATGGAGAAATTCTAGAATTAAGTAATAATCAAAAGATAATTGTCCAGATAAGCTGCACCCTGTAAGACTTTGGCGGTCAGTCTGAAAAGAATGTTCCGGACATGACCTAATTCAACACTCCGTGCTAATATGACCTAACCCAACCACACCTGAACTCCGACAGGTATAGAAATTGAGGAAAAATCCACACAACTTAGAAAGATATAGTAACAGGTACTGTGGATACTTAAAAACAGTGAACCCAGCCTTGCCCAAAAACAGTAAGGAGTCAGCCACTTCTGGCAATTGAACTATTTGTATACTACCATACAAGAAAAACATGCAAGGTTTAGAAAGCGACATAGCCTAATGCTTCATTATGGAACAACAAGCTAAAACCGAACCACAGACTGGAGTACTTGCTAAGTGTTTCCATTTCAGGTGTCTTCTTCAAATCGAATGTCCCTGGCTCTGGCAGTATCAAACTTGTGGGCTATGGCTTCTGCTTTTCCCCCGCTTCAACAGGATCCGTATATTGAAACGCATGCCCGCCAGGAGTGAATACGTAAGTGGGCGGGCATCAACAAAGAATGATTCAACATGAACCGCATTGAATGTCTTAGTGCAGGCCCTTGTGGCATATGACAAGTCGGGAAAAGATGCAGAGTTGCTCCATTATAATTCAAAGTGTCAGCGAATCGGGCAGCCTGCAGAAGCCAATCATGAATGGAAGCACTGGATATCACCATCAACACCGTCCGTGGTAAGTCACTCCTAGGTCCTGCTGCACGAGAAAAATACGATAAGCTTTAAGAAAGCTGTTAGAAGAGTGTCCAGAGTTAAATGAAGAGCAAGTGGTAGCCAAGCTTGCAGAAACCCACGAGATCATCCATTCGCAGCCTTCAGGAGCCCAACCACACGAACTTTGGAGGCCCTCTTAGCATTTTCGAGGGCCTCCAATCTGTAGTGAAGTTGCACATTGTCCTGAACCAATTTAGATGTAGTAGCGTGGCTAGCTTTTCAGCTGACGCTGCCACTGTAGATGCAAGCCTCAATTAGCGTCCTGTTCAGCAAACCTCTTCACGACAAATTCAATCTTGAGGTCGATCGCTTGACTAGATAGCTGTAGGGCTTTCCAAGGTGGATCCGCCGCGTACATTAGTTCCATGCTTGTTGCGGGCCTGAGGTTCGCAGCAGTCAAATCAATGCTCCTCTATAGCAAACTTGAATGGCTTCTCCCTACAGCCCTACTTGGCTCCTTTCTAGGCAAACTGGTGCACAACATTACCTTCACACAGAAACCTCACCCCATGGCCTCCCTCTTAATACCTTGCTCACACCGCTATGCTCTCAGATTCTCTGACACTGAGCAACTAGTAATCCCCAGACCGCAATCCAAATATGGTCCCATGGCCTTCTCCTATGCTGCTCCTACACATTGGAACAGTTTCCCAGCTACTCTGCTCTCCTGCTTTCAACCAAGTACTTTCAAAAGACAACTCCACTCCTCCTGATGGACCACTCCATATGTGCCTTTCCCTAACTATTTATCCCTGTCTTCCCGCTATACTCTCCCCATCCTCTTGACCCTCTTGCCCCCAAATGACTCTACCTCTCCCTCCCTTCAGTTTTGTACAAATGTCCTGCCTAACTCTGCTACTTACCAATCTTAGGCTGTACTGGCTATTGTATAATCTATTAAGTTTAAAGCTACCAACTTTCCAAGGCCTAAAACTGGGACAGGGTCTATCCTGACCATGGCACCCCAATGTCATTCTCACGGGCACCACTGCAGACAATGCTGCACACAGTCAATTACATTTTGCTCTTTGCTCTGGCCATACGCCCACAGTAATACCAGTAGCAAACATCCAGATTAAAACAAATCGTCATTCTGCTGCAGCAAGTTCCAAATCATGATGTACAGAAAGTTCATTAGAAGCAAACCTCGTTAAATTGAGATCAGAAATTCGAGCTGCATGTATTGCTCCTCCTGACAGTCCCATCCCAACCCATTTACACTCACCTCATTTGCTGAGCAAGCTTCACCTAAGTCAGTGACTCCCCACCACACCAGATTGCTTTCCACACTTCCCTGCAGATGATCAGGTTCAGGTACCTTAGTTCATTGCTGCTGGTCTCTTCTGTCTAGAGTCCCTCTCAGCTGCTGGCAGACAAGCGTCCACATGCACTTGTTTGCACTACTCGCAGTCTAACCTAACAGTAAGGAACATGTTCCCTTGACATGCTTGTGGTGCAACACAGGCGCAGGGGTTGAAGTTGCAGACTTGTCCAGCTCAAGCAGCGCCACAGTAGTGCTGAAATAACTGTCACTCACGGATTACCATTCAGCAAAGAAAAAAAAAGGGGACAAAACTGGGACAAGTAAGCAAAAACCAGGACAAAAGTGACATTTTGCAAAACTTGTGGGGACACTGGGACATGCTGCCTAAAATAGGACTGTCCTGGGAAAATGGGGACAGTTGGTAGCTTTAAATAAGTTGGCATTATCTATGTATTATTTATTTTGAATCAGTGTCTCAAAGCTGTTCTCCTATTGCCATTTTTGTTAAATTGTACTGTTGTGTGTTGTTTTATATAATTCAAATGTTATTGTTCTTTGCTTGCTATAACCATTGTGATGTGTTGTACTTCTCCTGGTCGTACCTGAAAACAGGCAAATGTTTGCCTAGTGTACCCCACCCAGTAAATGAAAGCTAAATAAATAAATAGCACCTCCTGGGTTTCCTCTTTTTAAATCATTTTTTTAGTAACATAATTATCAATGACAGAGAACAGAGATTTCACCATTCAGCGAGTTCTGTTACAGGACTGTGCATGTAACCAGTACAGACAGTTTGAGAACAAAACCTTAACAGTTACATTGGCGGTCTTTATTTATTATTTGTTTGCTTTTGTTAACTGGGTGAGTCACACTAGACAGCCAAGTGCCTATTTTCAGGTGAGACCGGGAGGGTTACAAACTGGGTTACAGAGAGTTTACATACAATCATGAGCGAGGTTTACATCAAGATGCAGGACGAGCATAAACAGGGTAAGGAGAGTTGAGTGAACAAACAGTAAGTCAGAAAACCTAGGTTTACATCAAGATACATGACAGCTTAACAGGGCTATCGTGGAAGCTAACAACAAATGGAGACAATATAGTACAGGATATGTACAGTGCAAACAACAGAAGATACGGTTACCGAGGGGTGGCAATTCAGGGATACAATATAAATATACCCTAGAGTAGTTTGGTGCATAAAGGTGAGAATACCCTATGCCATCAGAAAATCATAAACAGAATACAAGTGCCAGCGGGTGCGGGGGGAGGGCATGAGCCACAGAGGTAGAACAGGCCTCCAGATGAGACATGTGACAGTTACAGGGCCAGGTACCAGGGGTTAAATAACAATAATAGTAGCCCCTAAGAAGGCAGGGCCCGCCTCATCACGCCAGAGTGCGAGTATTGCGGGATGCATGAACAAGTGGAGGGACCCTTCAGGTAACTCCATAGGGAGGATTTGAAGCCCAGATGGGAGGAAGAGGACCGAGTACAGGCAGGGAGCAAATTCCAGATTTTGGGGCATAGGCGGTGAAGCCGGTCACCGCCTGGGTACAGGTTCTAGGAACCAGGCAGTCAGGTGTAGCTCTCGACTGGAGGAGGTGGGAGGAAGGGTGGGGGAAGGACAAGGGATGCAGGGGTACTGGATCTGACAGTGTTGTCAATGAAGTTCCCAACTACAAAGGTGCGGTGTTTCTCGGGGTAGCCACTCTAAGCGTGAGTAGAGGTGCAGCAGTGAGTTGGGTGGTGGGCATAAGTCAGCGGCAGATATTATTATAGCTGTTCCCACTTTGAGAGGCTAGATTTGGGCATGGGGCAAAGGCAACTAGCCCATAGCAGAGAGAGACGGAGAAGGACCCCCTGGTTAGAAGGCAACACGAGCCGCCAGGGTTAAGCAGCTTTTTAGCTCTATAGGCGAGGCCCAGTTTGCCATTCGTAGGCCTTCACAGACATTTCCTGATGTGCAGAGTGAGATCCAGTTGTGGGTCAAGTGTAACACCCAGGTATTTGACAGCAGTCACCATCTGCAAGGGGAGCCATCAGCCCCGAGGATTCTGAGCGGGCAGGGCAAGATTTTAATTTGCACTGGGACCCAAAAAGCATAGCTTGGGTTTTTGAGGTTGGTAGTAAGCCTATGTTCAACCAACCAGGATTGGATCTGTTCAAGTCGGAGTTAAGTTGTGAGTTAATGGTGGCAATGTCTCGGGCGCTGACAGAACAACCAGGTCGCCTGCATATAGAGTGGTGTGCCCGTGGGAGGCGATGGACGGCAGCTCATTGATAAAGAGGGAGAAGAGAGTAGGGCCAAGGACCGACCCCTGGGGAACCCAGCACATGACTGCATTGTTAGTACATATCAGTGTGCAATACAAAAATAAAAGTAACAAATTCTGTATTGACTTCTGATTGAAAGAAGACCCAGCTAGCTAGAATGTCTCCCTTTTTCCTAGTGCCCTTATAGAGTAAAAGTAAAACAGTCCATTTGGTATATGGTATTACTGTAACTACTCTATACCAGCCTGCCTTTGTCAGGATTTTATTAGGTAACCATATGTAACCCCTAGGTGGCGCTATCCCAAGGGCTACTACCCCTGCCTGCTTGGCTAGTAGCAGGTTAAGGTGCCTGGATACTGAAGCAGGTGCCTCCACCCGGAGGACAGGGTTGTTAGTAGCAAGGCTAACCTGGGTACAGCCCTCAGGACACTGTAACCCCCTCTTCCCTTCTAGTGGCCTAGACAATATGTAGCAGACACTTTCACAGTAGCCCCTATTCAGCATACAATTCCCACACTGTTTGCACTTACACCAGGGCTGGTTCCACCAGTTTGACCCTGGAGACCCCCTGTATAACAAGGTTAGGCACAGCAAATAACAACAGTACGGGTGCTTTTGGTACAAACTGGAACCACAGTCAGATTAAATGCAAAAGAGTTAGATCTGATGTATTCAAGGAATTGAACAAGGGAGGCGTAATCAGGTTGATTGATTCTGAAATTGATCTAGTCAGGCAATTATGCATGCACGTTTAGTCCCTGCACAGTCACATGCTCTGGGTACCCAGTTGGAAGTAAGTTGGGCTAGCCTGGAACATTGCCTGGGGTAGGCCAGCTGCAGCTGGTTGGGGACCCATGATGAAAAAGAAAGGCATGCACAACCACACACAGTTTGTAATCCAGAGCCAGGAGGCTCAGTTCATGATGATTAAACAAAACAATAAAATCAGATGATACACTTTGATTGAGCTGTTGTTGCAGGGAGCTACCCTGATGTTTACTCACGCTACCCAGTACAGGACACAGGGTGGACGAAATGGAGACTGCAGGATGACTTGCTGGTTTGCCAGGAGAAGCAGGGCTCCACCACGATTCACCGTGGCGTCATTCCTGTTCGTGATGTTGAGCAGGGGCTGATCCCCAGGCAGGTCTCTTGTCGATGGTCTTCTGTGGCGTGAGTAGCTGGCTGGGCCAAAGTGGCAGGGCCTGGGCCGGTAAGACAGTTCGGATATCAGTTCGGGAAGGCTAGATGTAGCTTCCAGCATGCGTGGCACAATTACACAGTGGGGAACCAAATCGCGACCCACTAACAGCACATTTATAGTAAAGCAATCACCATACCACAGTGTGGATGGCAGTCCGCTGCAATATCAGAGTCTCTGAGCAAACTGGGAATTTTGTGGTAAATGGATGTCCTGACAGGCCGATCGCATAGAGCAAATCTTCGGTCTTCTTGGGTTTAAATCTGTCACTCTTCAATGGCTTTCTCACACTCCAATTTGGATACAGTCCGATTGCCAAGCCTTTCAAAGGATTCCTCTCGAGGGACAGCAGCCAGACAGGCCAAACTCAGCCTTTCCACCAATCTCCCATGCAGACTATGCAGGAGGTAGCTGTTCGAATCACTCTAGCTGTTTACTCCAGACTGACCCTTCTGCTTGCCGTGCCCATTAATCGGGAGCCAGCTGAAATGGCAGAGGCGTGGTCAAAATAAAGCTTCTGTTATCTCTCCATGCTGGAGAGCTGAGGGCAGGCAGGCCAGACTCAGCCTTCCCGCTTAGTCCCCACGCTGACCAAGGGCAGATCTCTCGAGCTGGAGCTGCTCACTCTTCCAGCTCCAACTCACTTCTGCCTCACTGCTGCAGGCAGCTTGGGATTTCTCTGATTCAAAAAGTTTTGGTTGGTTTATCCATCTGTCTGTCAAAGCAAGGGCTCCCACTCCAGGTCTGTTTTGTCGCCAAAATGTAAAAACTACAATTCCTACAGAAATTTGCTCCCACAAGACCCCTGGGACAGGCTCCATTTTAGAGTCCCCAAAGGTACTGATTGGTCCATTCTAGCAGTCCAGGACTAAGATGGTGGTGATAAACAGAACTGTCCATGCTGCAAAGAAGGCAGGTTAGACAAACTACATTATGAAATGGGCATCAGAATTTAGACATGCTGATTGGTCCATACCTGTGTGATATTATGTCTAACGCACAGGAAAAAGGACCAGCAGTGCCCTGTGGGCACTGATCCTAGTAAAATGCCACTAGAATGTTGGCAAATCTGAAATCAGCCATCTTGTTTTCACCAACTCAAGAGTGACATGCCAGGCTGTATTTTCAGTATGCCAACTAAATACATCTGACCTTCTATTCACATTGCCTCAGTCTGTGAAACCTGGATGTAGCATGAAGGGAAGGCTGCAACCTCTGTCACAGTCACAGCCCACCCGCCGGTAATGTATAAAACAAACCAAAAACAGAACAGCTCCGCTCTCTCCACCACGCCAGCCACTCGCGCTTTAAGCTCCATCTCTGAATTGTAATAAAAAGCAAGCATTACAGCCACGATATCTCTCTTAGCCTGTCCGCTCTTTCATCTATTTAAAAAAAAAAAAAGCAGGAACAACACCAATCTCTCTACCGGCCTGCCATGTAGCGCTCACTCTGTGTCTCTACCACACCCACCCTCGCTCTGTCTCTGTTTCTGTAACTCAGCCTCCTCGCTCTTCAAGTTTAAACTTTAATCTCGCCTCCGTCTGAATTGAAACTGCCCCCTCCCAGCCTGCCCACTCCAATTGCAGCTTACAGCCCATGCTCGCCGCTGTCCCTCCGAATTGAAAGTCCTCCATCATGCTCAGTACTGCACTCAACTACATCATGGCTAGCTACTTACTCAGAAAATGTCCACACGTGCGCTCTCTCTCATGCTCTCTCTCTATGTCGCGCTTTCTTTAAATAACAAAACAGCACCATATTGTGCAACTGACTGCAAACTCGATGGACTCCATGACAAGGGAGGTGGGGGTGAATACTGTCATGACAACCATGAGAAACTACAGAAGCCTTTGTAGGACACAATTTCTTAAGTAAAAAAAAAACAGTAGGCTGGAGGAACTATTTTATTTAAAACCAAGACAAACATTAAACTTTTTCCTTTAAATACTATACATTTTAGCTATCACATGCATTTGTATTTTTGATAGCCATTTCATGCGCAATAAGCCACTCCAGGTCTCTGTGTTGACACTTTAACACATGGCTAGGAGGCTGGACGCACTCAGACGATGGTCTTCGCGGCCTCACTACGCCCTAGCCGTGTGTTAAAGTGTCTAACGCACACCTGTCGTGGTCTTATTGCTTACTTATGAAATGGGCATTAGAATTTAAGTTTCCTGATTGGTGCATACCTGTGTGATATTCCTTCTTACGCACAGGAAGAAGAACCAGCAGTGCCCTGTGGGCACTGATCCTAGTAAAGATGCCAGTTAGAATGTTGGCAAAGTGAAAGTCAGCCATCTTCTTTTTAACCAACTGCAAGTGACATGCCAGGCTGTATTTTCAGTCTGCCAACAAAAAATACAATGAATACATCTGACCTTCTTTTAACATTACCTCAGTCTGTTAAATCTCTGAATGAAGCACGAAACAAACAGCTATGATGTCTCTCACAGCCCACCCGCTCGGTCATGTATATAAAAAATCGGAACAGCTACGATCTCTCCACCAGCCCAGCCACTCGCTCCTTGAGATCCATCTTTAAATTTTAATAAAAAGAAAAGGTACAGCTGCAGTGTCTCTCCCAGCCTCTTGCTTGTTCATCTATTTAAAAAAAAACAAAACGGAACAACCATAGTCTCACTAACGCTCACTGTATCTCTGTACCCCTGCTCGCTCATGCGCCCTTCTGTCTCTCTCTACCAGCCCGCCTCACTCTTAAATTTTTAAGTTTAAATTATATATAAAAAAGCCAAACAGCTGGATTTTAGTATTTTTTTTCTCTTGTCTCCACACGGGGTGAATACCTAAAGTACAGAAGCCTTTCTAGGACAAGATTCCTTCAGTGCAGGAAAAAAAAAAGAACACAGGACACTTAGGCGGAGGAACTATTTTATTAAAAGTGATACCAACATACATGTTTTTCCTAATTTAAATTGAAATTTAACCTACTAAATACTTTCACTAAAGATATCCATTTCATAAGCAGTAATAAGCCTCCAGGGTGTGTGTTGACTTTAACACTAAGGCTGCTAGTATGCTGGACGCACTTCGCCTGGTGGTCTCTGCGGCCTACCACGCCTCTCCTAGCCGTGTGTTAAAGTGTTCAATGTACACTCCTGTCGTGGCTTATTGCTTATATCATTACTATTACAATAGAAAATCAGCAATAAGTAATTCTTTCAACAGCTCCCTCTGCAAGAAGCGATGGCAGAACGGAGTGATTATTATCAGCAGCCTGGGTGGGACTCCCGAGACAGAAACACTCAGCCCTCCCAGATTAAATAAGCACCACGTTATAGGCAGCTCTTAAAGAGACAGAGCACAGAGGCATTAAGGCACTTTCATACAAAACTTTTAAAATGTTAAGACACTTTCTACCTCTTTAACTTAAATATAACCCATGAAGATTTAGAAATGGGGAAAGTTTTAGTTATGTGTTTTTCCCTTTTTCTGCTGCTTATATGGAATTACTACTGTAACTATCTTCTATATTATATAGTGTGATGCCATTAGTCCCATAAGGGACGGATCTGTTGGAATTATATAATGGACTTCAGAATTTGAATTAATCACACTGCTCTTGGACTCTATCACAGCTTTAAATTCTTTATGTTTATTGTGTGATATACATTTTAGAACACCCTCCACATGAATTATCACAATATTTGAGATGCATTCATCCTTTTATTAAGGAGATACTAGGTTATCTCATATGACAAATGTATTTCTTTTGTCTTATGTATGCAGTCTGTCTCAGATATGTAATTATTTGTCTGACAACAAATGAAAATAAAAATATCAAATACAAAAAAAAGTGTTAAGACACAGGATACCAGCCTAGCAGTGGGCATTTAGGCAAGCCAAGGAAGACTTTTGGAACTTCCATTTGTAGGGGGTTACACATAGATGAGTGATCAGCCCTGGATCCTTCTCCCAGGATACACAGAGCGGCCAGAGAAGGGTCAGTATATTCTGGTGAACAAAATGTTATTAAGGTCTAAACTTGCTCTAGCCCAGTAATTTGTTATAAGGGGACAAGACCGAAAAACATGAGCATGGTTTGCTCTGCTTTTGCCACACTGCCTCCCACAAACTCCTGCCTGAGCACCCATATAGGAAGCCTGTATAGCAGGGGTATGGAAACTGTGAATTGTACATTTCCTGGTGAAATCTTGCCATTGAGTCGAGGCTGTAACTCTGTAACTAGGTGCAGAGTACTGCCAAGGGCATAAATCATGAGAGGTCTGCATTTCTGCATTCTAGTTTGTCCAAAATCATCTCAGCGTAGCCTGGGAGCAATTCTACAAATCCTCTGTACAAGGAACCTATTATATGGGACCTATTTATACCCCTTTGGGAATCCTAAATATGGTATAGAAAGTGGAATGGGTTTCAGGAGGTTTTAAACAATGGCCCCTTCCCAGAAAGTAAGACTTAAGCTGCAGATAACAAGTGGGCTTTCCTGGGAAGGAGAATTCCTGTTGCAGCTCTAGAAAGGGTTGGATTGCTTGCATAGTAAAACAAACTCTAGCCAGAGCTGATACAGCTGTGTGAGCTGCCAAATGACCAAAGTTACACGCGCATAGAAAATTTTGAACGACTGGGTGTAATCTTGGCCATTTTTTTTAGAGTTATTCTCAAATTTTCAACATGGCCTGGGACCCCACCTCATGAAGAATGCCACTGTCATTTTGTTCACTTGTCCTGAAAGGTGATTTCACAGAGTGACCAGCCATTCTGTGCCACAGGTGCAAAACAAGTTTCAGGCAGGATGTAAAAATAACAGCTGTACTGTTAACAAGGAGGTGAGCAAAATGGCAATGTTGAAAATCTGGAGTGAAAATATTACAAATTGGCAAAGTTAGGAGTGTGTAGAAACCGCGCAATGCACTCGTAACGCAGTCATTTTTTGGAATTTTTTCACCAGATTTGCAACATGGGCTTTTTGGTCCCTCCCTAGGAACATGGCACTGTTGTTTCATTAATTGGTCCCAAAGGTGATTCCACACAGCGATCCGCAAAATCACCTTTCGGGACCAAGTAATGAAATGACAGTGACATGCTCATGAGGCGGGTCCCAAGAACCCTTGTTGAAAATTTGGGGCCAAACTTCCTAAAAGTGGCTGATATATCATCATAAGTTGAAAACACCATTGACTGTCATTATACCATACTTACCTTTGATTCTTCAGTCTGCGGTGTGGCTTTGAAGAGTGCAGAGCGCCCCAGTCCAGAAAGATGACAGCGCCAACCCCGGAGGTAAGTATGGGGTAAGGGGGGTGCGGAGAGGTGGGTGCTCAGTGGGAGGGTGGGGAGGGGGACTGGAGCCGATGGCGAGGATGGGGAGAGGGACTGTTCTTTTACAAGTAAAAAAAAAATAAAGGCGTCTGGGGCAGTTTTCTTTATTTACAGGAAAAAAAGGGGAACAAAAGCATACATTTGGGCACACTGGGTGGGCTCCCAGTGTGCCACATGAGTTGGGAGGTACATGATGCTGACACGGGAGTGGACACCCCAGTGTCGGGGGCAAAGAAAAAAACATAAATTTGGGCACACTGGGGTGGCCTCCCAGTGTGCCACATGAGGTTGGGGTAACATGAGTGCTGACATGGGGATTGGGCAGCCCGATGTCGGCGCGGAGATGGGGAGTGGAGGGAGTGGGGAGGACAGCAGCAGTGGGAGGGAGCGGGAGACTTTTATTGCTGCGGTGCTGGAGGGAATGGAGGAGCGGAGAGGACAGGAGCAGTGGGAGGGTGCAGGAGGTGCCATCCGCAAGATGGCGGTGGTGGCATAACTGCTCATGCACGAGCATTTGCACATGTGTAGTTATGGTGGTGGCATTCTGCCATTCACAAATGGCTTAACTGTCAGAACTGTGCATGCATGCGAGGCGCATTGCGTAGTTCTTGCCACGGAATACTGAAGTAACAGCTGAAATAGTGTGGCTGTTACTACGTGGCGCGATCGTGGCGAGTGTTACAACTCGTTGGACTTTTGGAAGGATACTTACTTACATACATACATGCAAACATACGAAGATGCCAGCAAAGAAGGCCATTTGGTCTATCAAGTCTGCTCGTATTTCAGGGTCCACAGCTTGAGCTTACTCTCCTGCCCTCCCTCCCCTACTTCCCCATCCTCCCTACCCATGATCCTTACCTTCCATCTCTATCCCAGCCTCTCTTAAAGCTACCTACTGTCTTCAATGAGAGTACCTCTTCTGGCAGCGCATTCCAAGTGTCCACCACCCTCTCTGTGAAGAAGTGCTTCCTGACCTCCTCCTAAACCTCCCACCCTCCAGCTTAAGACTGTGCCCCTCATGTTATGGTTGCCACTCAGCTTAAAGAGATTCTCCTTATCAACCTTATTTATCGCTTTCAAATACTTGAAAGTCCCAATCATGTCCCTCTCTCTCTCCTGTCTTCAGGGAGTACATGTTCAGTGCTCTCAACTCTCCTTGTATGCCTTACCCTGCTGACCAGCTGTCATCTTTGTAGCCCTCCTCTGGACCTTCTCCAGCAGGTTAATATCCTTTTGAGGTGTGGGCACCAGCACTGAACTCCATACTCTAGATGCGGCCTTACCAGTGACCTGTACAGGGTATTATAACCCAAAAGTCCAACGGAAGGCGCCACAATCAGCCATTTTAAGGCTATGGTCGGAAAACCTCTGTAGGCCCGCCCCACAGCCATAAAAACTGATGCATGTATTTCAGACCCCTAACCCTCTGTTACTGTAGTCTTGTATCTAAGGCATTTGGGGAGACTCTGCATCATAGGCTATTGCCTTGAGCCATACCCCCCGGGTAAATACTGTTGTACATAACTCCAATACTTTAAGGGCATGGCAGTAGTTGGTGAAACTAGTGAGGGAATTTCTGCCAGTGGATGAGGAAATAAGTATTTATCAGTATTCTCGAGAGTATTCCAAGACTAGTTCAGTAGTCTTCCAGTGCGCATGGTAATACAAATTAATGCAAAACAAATAATGCACATTTGGGCAGCCAGCGCATAGTTCTATAAATGGGGTAAATTAAGACCTCCATGGTCCTTAGGTAGCTGAAGTACTGAGTATCTAATGTGAGGTGCCTCCCACCCACCCACAGAAGTCTAGAGATAATGGTATTCCATTACCCTGGGTGGGGGGGGGGTGGAGAGAAGCAAGGAGAAACAGTGGGAGTAAGGCAAAAGTAGGCAGCAAATCATTGAAGGCCATGGTAATGAATGCCTGCAGCCTGGGAAATAAAATTCCAGATCTGGAGACCTTACTAGTAGAGGGGAACTGGACATAGCTGCAATAACAGAGACTTGGTACACCACAAATCTTGAATGGGGCATTAATGTCCCGGTTATACACTGTTCAGGAGGGACAAGGAGGAAAAAAGAGGAGGTGGCCCGTATGTCAGAGAAAGGATAAAGGGTACAGAGGTGCAGGGCAGACGGGGAGACAGAGGCGCTGTGGGTCACCCCGAGCCAGGCAATGGCACAGCAGTAACAACGGGGTGATTTACAGGCCACCAACACAGAGGGAGGAAGTGGGACAGGGAACTGCTAAATGACATACACATGATGGCAGCAAAGGGAGGTTCTGTTGCTGGGGTTTCAATATACCAGACGTGGCTGGACTACTCCAGCAGCTACTTCAGCCAGGAGCCATGATATCCTGGAATCCCTACAGGGGTAGGACTCGGACAGCTTGTGCATGATCCAACCAGAGACAGGGCAATTCTGGACCTAGTACTCAACCAACAGAGACAGAATTGCAGTTGTCCGGGTAGAAGGCAACTGGGACCCAGTGATCACAACACAGTGTGGTTTAGCATGAGGACAGAGACTAAATCGGCTCACACATGGGCTAAGTTTCTAGATTTGAAAAGAGCATACTCCACTGAAATGAGAGAGATGTATCAGGGTAGCCTCTGGAGAAGGGGGACACGGGGGTGGAGGGGTTGAAGAGCACTGGGCACAACTAAAAGCAGCCATAGTGGAAGTGACAAACCAATGTATCAGGTTGATGTCCAAGGGAAGAGGAGGATGAAGCCACTGTGGTTCTCAAAAGAGAGGTGGCAGACAAGGTAAGGACTAAAAGGGTGGGTTTCTGGAGATATAAGGAGACTCAAAGGGGAGGAGGACAGGAAGGCATCCAGAGTGTCTAAGGGAAGCAGGGAAGGCGGTTGGGAGAGCAAAGGCACGGACCAGGAAGGATTAGCACAGACAGTGAAAAAAGGGACAAGACATACTATAGATACATCAGCTGATGGAAGGAAAACAGGGGGATTGTAAGGCTCAAAGTGGATAAGGGGAGTGTAAGGAGGGAGCCTGGAAAAGGCAGAAATACTGAACAAGTACTTCTGTTCAGTATTTACTGAAGAGGGGAGGGTCAGGGACCACAGCTGAGCAACAGATGCCATGGGGAGGGAGGTGGACACCACTCCATTCTCAGTGGAGGGAATCCTGGAGGAGCTCGCAAAACTGAAGGTGGACAAGGCAATGGGACCAGATGGCATACACCTGAGGATATTGAGGGAACTGCGAGAGGAACTATCAGCACCTCTGGCAGCCATGTTCACAGAGTCACTCAACACAGGAGTGGTTCCACAGGACTGGAGGAGGGCACACGTGGTCCCTCTACACAAATTCGGCAGTAGGGAGGAGGGGAACTATAGGCCGCCAGCCTCACCTCAGTAGTGGGAAGATCATGGAGAAACTATGTAAAGAGAGAATAGTGGGACATCTGAATCCATCAGTGCCCAGGATCCAAGGCAACATGGATTCACAGTGGCAGGTCATGTGAGACAAATCTGATAGATTTCTTTGACTGGGTAGCGAAGGACGAATCGGGGCGGTGGATGTTGCTTACATGGATTTCAGCAAGGCCTCGTACACCGCCCCACAGAAGAGCTGGTAAACTAGATGGGCAGTCTGGGCATGGGGCACAAGGTGGTAGACTGGGTTAGGAACTGGCTAACACTAAAACTTCCTGCCCTATACATTACCTGAAAACATTTCTGTTTATCGGTCTGTCATCTGGTCGACTCTTATACAGTTTTACCCATGTAATATGCTAGTTTTTTTGCACTTGTTAGTTCAATATACTTCTATACACCTGTATATGTAATGTGTTTACTTCATTGTGTGTCGTAGGTAGTTCATTGTATGTCCTATGTAGTCCATTGGCCTATGTATTTGTTCATCTGTTGCATTTCCTACACTGGACATTAGTGAAAACGGGCATTTTGTTCACATACCTTCCAGTATATAAATAAAATTGATTGATTGATTAACATACAGGAGGCAGAGGGTGATTGTAAATGGGATACAATCTCTCAAAGGGGTGACCAGCGGGGTACCCCAGGGATCCATCCTTGGGCCAGTCCTGTTCAGTGTATTCATTAGTGACATTGCAGAGGGCTGGAGGGAAGGTCTGCCTGTTTGCAGATGACACCAAGATCTGCAACAGGGTGGACACTCTGAGTAGGATAGAGACAATGAGGATGGACCTAGAGAAGCTTGAGAAATGGTGTGAGGTGTGGCAACTGAGGTTTAATTCAGAGAAGTGCAGAATAATGCACCTGGGAAGAGGAACCCAGGGAGAGCTACAGGATGGGAGGGGAGTTGCTGACAATCACCAAGGAAGGAAGAAAGAGACTTGGGGTTATTATATCAGTTGACCTGAAGATGACTAAACAGATTACCAGGGCTGCAGGGGGCCAGTGGCATGCTGGGCTGCATAGGCAGAGTATTACTAGTAGAAGGCGGGAGGTAGTGATGCCATTGTATAAAACACCGTTGGGCCACTCCTAGAGTACTTTTGTACAGTTCTGAGGCCACACCTCTGCAAGGATATTGCCAGGGGTGGAGGCAGTCCAGAGAAGGGCGACTAAGATGATACAGGGTTTACACCACAAAACGTGTGAGGAGAGATTAAAGGACCTCAATATGTACCCGCTGGGGGGATGATAGAAACATTCAAGTACCTTAAGGGCATTAATAAGGTGCAGGGTGAGACATCTTCCAACACAGGAGGAGTATGGGAACAAGGGCACGATATGAAATTGGAAGGTGGCAAGCTAAGAGGGAATGCGAGAAGTTTTCTTCGTAGAGAAGGTGGTGGATGCATGGAATAGTCTGCCACAGGAGGTGGTGGGGCGAGCACTGTGGGGGATTTAAGAATGCCTGGGGCAGGCACAAGGGAAGCTTGGAGGTAGGGAGGAGGGAGGGAAGCCACTGACCAGATAGGGTCAGAGCACAAAAACAAGTATTGAGTGCAGGGCAGACTAGATGGGCCTAGCGGTCCTTATCTGCCAACAATGTCTATGTTTCTTTGATATTGAAAGTAGCTCCTTTCTGGGACTGTTGGTAAGGTTTGTCGAAAGTAAAGAAGTCTGGGCAAATGTTCTGTCAAACTGCTTCTATTCTTGACAGAAAAGGAAGTGGTAGGTGCGTCCATTACTGTAAATCTTCCTTAATCTACTGTGTCATGGGCTCAAAGTTCAGAAGCTCTAAATGGGCTAGATTTTTGGGATTATATCCCTAAATATTTTAACTCCATCCTGTCCCAGCAGGCAGGAGAAGGACAGAAAGAAAATGGAGGGCTTCCTCCCATTCCTGATGACCCCCTTTTTTGTGAGGTTTGTCAAAGAAAGTCAGCCCACTTAAGGCCATGGCAGAGGAGATTCGCAGATGGTCTGAAACAGTGTGGCCAGCACCCACAGGGTGAGCTACAAGAAGCCCTGGCTCTCAGATGAGTGGGGATGGTTGGCAGGTTTGTGAATCAGTTGTGCACTTTTCTGCATTGAAACCTAGCAGCCATACCCTTGACCACCCCTCTAGTTTTCTCAGATCGCTACTCATTTCTCCACCACTCAGGAGTATCTACCCTGTTGCAGATGTTGGTGTAATCTGCTGAGGCATGCCTTCCTTCTAGCTCATCTGCAGTGAAGCATATGAATACACTGAAGAGGACTGGGCCCAGTGGAGCCCTGAGGCACGCCCTGTTCATGCTCCTCTCCTCTTATTAGAGTGAGTGCCATTTACCTCCACCCTCTGTCACCCATCTTTCAGTCAGTCCCTACCCAGTTTATCACTTTGGGTCCCACACCTAAACTGCCACTTAATCAAGAATGATTCACTTGATTTTGATACCAGGTAAGATACACTAGGCATAAATATGCCCAGTATATCAGATCTAAGATAATTAGGTCTTCATAGCAAGAGCCTCTAAGCATCCACATTGACTGTTGTCCGTATATTTATAAATGGCTCAGCAGTGCACCTTTAAATGCTGTAGAGAAGAACTAGAACTTCAAGAACACATTGAAGTAAGAAATGTGTATTCAGGCCTGCATATGCATTGCAGACATGTCGTTTATGAGTCACTAGTGCCATCTAACGGCAGAAGTCCCCAATTGCTAGAAATCAATTCGTCAAATGGAAAACAGAAAATTATATCTGGGTACCTTCAGGACCACATGGTCCCCACCATTTTCAGCTGAGTACCAGTTAAATGAATGTCCATCTTCATACTGGAGACAGAAAGAGAGGCAATATAACCATAACAAAATAGGTGCCCTCTATAGAAACCGCACCAGTCTCCTCTTCCTGTCAGGCACGAAATTGTTCAGAAAATGATTCTACCCTCCTTCAACTACTGTGATGTAGTTTACAGTTCCGCTGCACAGACCACCCTCACCAGATTAGACCCCTCTTCCAATGCTTTTGCGGCTTTGCCCTCGCGCCCCACCTCGTTCACATCACTGAGCGCTATCGTCCCTATCCCTACCTTCTGTGTAACTGGCCTAATTCATTGCGCTAAATTCACTTCTAACTTCTGGCTCGGTTCCTCCCTCCCTATCTCGCATCTGCCCTAGCCTCCCACCCACCCCTCACATGCCCTCAGATCCACTGACCCTAGACTACTTTTCATCCCATGCCGTAGGACCACCACCGCCAATCCGCATTCTCCTATCTCTTCCCTAAACTCTGACGGCCTACCCACCCAGGTCTGTCATTCTTCATCCAAGCTCTCCCTTTCCTATGCCTCTCTAACTTCCTTGCACCTAGTTGCAGCTGCCCTGACCACCCTCCCTCTTGGCCTCCCCTCCACTCCCCCTGTGCCTGACCAGCGGCTGGCCATGCCTAATTGTCTGGCTTATATGCTACCCCCATGCACTTATTCTCCCTCTACTTCCTCCCTCACTCTCTTTCTCTCCCTTCCCTCGTCCTACTCAACTTAAGCTCCCCATCCCCACTCCCTCCCTCCTCACCTATACCTCTCCCCTTCTCACCCACGTTTCCTCCCCTCCATCTCTTCCCCCCATATTCGCTCCAAATCCTCCCTCTCTATGTGATGCATCTCTCTGAAGCTCAACCTCCACTACAGTCATTCAATTCCTGCTATTACTACCTCTGTTCTGTAACTTGCACTTATACATTTCATGTTTTGCCTCAAGTGTACCCTTGTATTGTATACCTTGCCTTATGATCATGTCCTGTACTGTTTCCTACCTCGCTGTGAATCCACAAATTGTATACCTGTACTTACTGTGTCTGTGCTGTACTGTACTGCACTGCCTATGTATAAGTTCAAATGTAATCCCTCCCAACTGTACATTTTCCATATTATGCTACTGCAGTTCAACTATTGTATGTATACCTGCCTCCTTTGTATTACCACCCCAGGTACGCACCATGAGGCAGAGCATTTTTGTTCAGTGTGCTTTTCCTGGTGAAACATTTCAATAAATAAAGAAATAAATGTGCAGTTGCATGCATGAACTCTGACCCAAGCACTTGACCAAGTCCATTAGAAAAGCAGCAGAGCTCTAAATCAAAAATTAGTTCTCCTGGTCTTCAAAGTCAGAATACTCTGTTAGCTTGAACTCGGCGTTGCTTTCCATTTGCCTGCATCTTTAGGATCTGTGTGCGGAACCCTTCCCTCCATAGGCTAGTCTCTGACGATCTGGTATCAGAGAGAGTAGTGTACAACACCCTGGTTATGAAGCTGTTATTTCACCGTTGAAGCTCTTTTGGTTCTCATAGTAAATGA
The DNA here is from genome assembly GCA_016271365.2 of Neoceratodus forsteri. Taxonomy (NCBI): domain Eukaryota; kingdom Metazoa; phylum Chordata; order Ceratodontiformes; family Ceratodontidae; genus Neoceratodus; species Neoceratodus forsteri. Next base: position 1,103,574,723 of record CM028133.1, on the reverse strand, counting down.
TAAAACGAACATGTGGAAAAGCCAGCAGACATAGGCCTTATGGTCTATCACGCCTGCTTGATTGTGCAGCTCTCAGTGACTACCACTGATGCTGTCCCCTCCCCTCTTTTTCCTTTCTTAGTCAATTCTGCCTACCCTGTCCCACCTCTCTTAAATCCCTCCACTATTGTCCGTGAGATCAGATCCTCAGGCAGTGCATTCCCTCCTCCACCACCCTCTCTGTGAAGAAATATCTCATCTCCATTCTGAACCTCCCCTCCAAGCTTCTGACCATGCCTCTCATGATCCCTCCTTCCTAAATTTGAACACACCTTCAGGGCTGACCCTTTGTATCTGCGGTTTACTGTCAAAATCCATAACCGAAAAGCATAAGGCAATACAGCGCTTACATTTTAACAGCTAGTTCTTAATCGCTTGAAGTCAAAAAACAGCGGCAAAGATGAAAATGACCCTGCAACACAAGCATGGAGAGGGAGCTCACAGCATGGCCACCAACACTGCTGGTGATTTGGGGGCGCAACATTCTCTAATGATGACTACCACAGGGTGATCTGTGCTGCCTCGTGGTATCCTTTGAAACTGCAAGGAAGGCAGATCTCACCAAAAGAATATCCAGTTCTACGGCTTAAAGGAGGGCCTAGAAAGAAAATGTGGCAGAAATCATTCAACATCTCCTCAGAGAAGTACTGAATTTGTCAGCCAAATATGAACTCTGGGTTGAAAGAGCATACTGGGTGCTAATTCAAACTGATAAACCCCAGTGTTTCGCCACACTGCATAGTACTCCAGTTTCAAGCTTCCACACCAAACAAGATATTGTGAACAAGGGGATTGTCAAAACCCAGAGCCCACAGCTCGAGACAGCAGATGCACAGTACCTGATCAGTCCTATGTCACTGTGTGGAAAGCTTGACTGCAGGTGTTCCTGTGGTGGCTTCAGGATCATGCAGTAACTGTGGATGCTAGTCTGTCCCATTGTCTTTCTCAGTCGGTTCTGTGCTCCTGCTTCATCCTTGGTGCGGTTATTGTACAAGTGCTGTTCTGTGCCAGCGCTTGTAAAGTTTGCGCTGAAATGACAGCACGTTAATGACTCGTGCTATTTTGGATCCGCAATTTTAACCAGATCCCTTTGTATGCCCTTTTAAGTACTTAAAGGTCTCACCATGTCCCTCTGTCCCTTTGATCTTCCAGTGATAACATGTTGAGCTCTGCCAACCTATCGTCATAGGGCTTTTCCCTCATCCCATTCAGCATCTTGGTCACCCTCTTCTGCACCCTCCAATAACCTGATGTCCCTTTTTAGGAAGGGAACCAGAACTGCACACAGTACTCCAGGTGCGGCTTCACCAGTGACCTGTACAGCAGCAGGATCACCTCCTTACTCCTGAGGTGATGCCCCTTGCTGTGCACTCCAGCATCCTGTTGGCCTTTGCTGCCACCTTCCTGCACTGTGCTGGAGTGATTCGTCTGACCAGTGACCATCACCCCAGATCTTTTCCTCAGCGGAGACCGATAGCTGTTCACCCTCAACTGGTATCTGTTCCTCAGGATTCTTAGTTCAGAAATGAATAACCTGCACTTCCTGGCATTGAACCACAGCTGCCATGTGTCAGACCACTTCTGCAGTGTGTCTAGGTCACCCTTGAGTACCTTCCACCTTCCACTCTGTTTACCACGGCTCCTAGTTTAGCATCATCAGCAGACAGGCTCATCCTACTCTACCCCCTCTGCCATATCTGATACGAAGATATTAAAGAACACCGGCCCCAGTACTGAGTCCTGTGGACACCACTGATGACTGTTAGGGGTGTTGAGAGTCCCCCAACCACCAGCCTCCAATCCATCTGACTCAGTTTTTCCCCACGCCCAGGCTTTCAGCTTGCCAGTCAATCCCCTGTGAGGCACCAAGTTGGAGGCAATGCTGAAGTCCAGATGCAGACGCCAGCCGCCTTTCTCCATCCAGAGTCCTAGTCACCCAGTCATAAAAGTCCACCAGGTTGTTCTGACATGACCTTCCCTGGGTGAACCCATGCTGCCGGTCATCAAGGCGACCATTCTGCCCCAAGAATGTCACCATCCTCTCTTTGAGGATAGTCTCCATAAGTTTCCCCACAATTGACATGAGGCTGACTGACTGATAGTTCCTTGGCTAATCCTAAGAGTCGCTCTTATGAATGGGCACCACATGTGCCATCCTCCAGTCCAGAGGCACACATCCTGCTTGAAGTGACGTGTTAAATAAGTTAGTTAGTGGTGCTGCCAGGACCTCCGTGAGTTCTCTCAGCACCCTCGGGTGGAGCCCGTTCGGACCTGGTGCCTTGTCTGTTTGTATGGACCTAAGTCCCTCTAGCACCCTTTGCACAGGGATCTCTTCTCTGACTCCCTCCCTGGACCCTCCTCCCTGTCTTGTCCATGTGGGATGAGTCTGTCCTCACCCTTGTGACTACTAAACAGAAATACCTGTTCAGCACCTCAGACTGTTCAGCCACATTTTCCACCAAACCTTCCTCTGTCTTGATTCTAGAGATTTCTTCCCGCAGTTCCTTTTTCTCTGATGTACCTGAAGAACCCTTTTTCACCTTCTTAATACCTTGTGCCAGCTTCTTCTTTATAGCTTTGGCTACCCTTATTGCCCTTGTCACCTCCTTTGCCATCCTGTTGTACTTCTCCTTATCTGCTTCCCTGCCTATCCTCTTAAAGGCTCTAAAGGCTGCTCTTTTACCAGCGATATGTATAATTTGCCCTCTGTGCATGAGCGAGAGTTTCCCCTGGCTGCCCTTAGAATGAAGTCCCTAGAGTGAACCCAATCTGTAATTACTGTATCAGAATTGTACATGGGGTTTCCTGCAACCCATGCCTTCGAGTGTTTACGAGTAAGCCTGTCTGAGTTTTGGCTCAAGAACACCAGGTGCATTATGAAGAGGTTGTGGGAGCCATGTAGAGGAGGAAAATCCACAGATTATTCCTCTCTCTCTCCTCTCTGCCAGATCAGCCCTAAGCACATTTGTAGAACCAAAATTTTTCCATTCTCAAAATGGCCGATTCTGTTTGACAGAATCTTAAAATCCATTTTTCTGTTTTCCTCCCATATTGAGGCAAATCAGCATGTTTTGTATAAGCATTTGGTATAAAATGGGAGAGGGGTTGCTCAGAAAGCTGGAGCAAAGTGGAGTTGTTTGCAAGATAAGGTTGTGAAAATAAGAGTTTTGTTTCATGAAAATTGACTGCTGGCGGCCAATGGCGAGTTGAGTGCTGGATGCCACACCTTGTGCTGTGCTGGCGACCCATGTTCGGGAACAAGCATGGGCTGCAGTGGATCGGCAGGGGAGAATGGATTAAGCATCCGATGGACTCTCCATCTCCAGGAGGGGACCAGCGGCTGGTGCATGACCACTAGCGGAGACTGGAGCTTGGTGATATGGAGCTGCAACAGCGTGGGGCAGGCGGCAGATGCTTGATGTGGGCTTGAACCCGCTGTAGGCGTGATTGTATGCTGCGCGCCCAGAAGGGGGCATGAAAAGAGCAGAAAGCGGCAGGATGAAGGAAGATGCTCAGGGCTCCCGCTCCCGGCTAGCCATGGCGCTGACCACACTGGATCCGGTTTCCAGTGGGGTTGGGGAACCCTACTGGTGGGCAAGCCCTGGGGTAAGTGCCAGCACGGCTGGTGGATTGGGGGATGGGTCTGGGGCACCCTCCAGAAGGGGACCGCACTGAAGGAGCAGAAAAATAACCAAAACAGATAAAAATTGACTGCTAGGTGCTGGTTTAAAATGACAAATTCTGATTTTTATCAGTGTTTTCCATTGAAAATGGAAAATCATTGTCTCTATATGTGTAGCACAACTGACATTTTCAATGCTTCAGTCATTAGTGCAGTTAAGCGTTTTCCTAAACAAGTTAAGTCATTGTGTTATGGTTGTTAAAGAGCATGTGTTTGCAAGTTTGCAAGCTGGCACCACCAAGATTTTACCATCTTGCACTTCTGTGCGCTCGGTATGGCCTCAATTATTTTAGTTATGACCCGCATTGTGGTGGTTCAGCAGTGATGTTAGCAGCCTTTCTTGTCCTTGCTGCTCCTGAGGCTTCTGCTAGTGGCGGACCTGCTTTCGATCCTCCGCTCATTCCTGGTTTATTGCTTCTCTCCATTCTTCATTCAGAGACATAGTAGATCACCGTCTATCCGCAATGCATTTTTAAAATTTTTATGATGATTTCTCCCCTCTCCAGGCGGCCCCTTTCCTCCTGCCATCTTCCTGCCCCCATCCCGGAGCGTCCGACCCCTCCCATCTTCCCCCGGCTTACCCTCTGTGGCAGGGTGGCGGGGAAGCGCTTCGACCCGCCAAGTCCTGATCCAGCGTTGGGAGGTGTCTTCTCGGGGCAGCGCCTGTGGAGGCGGCCATCCTGCCGATCGGCCGGGCCAGATTTTCCACTTTTCTTGTGAGGGGAGCATGCAGTGCTGACAATGGTCGAGCTGCACACGCTGTCTACACAAGCACGCCAGTTGGCTGCTCCTGCGCTCCATCTAGCATGCAGGTCCAGTGTGCCAACACCCAGGCACCACTAGGTGTCAGATAAGTGCTGGTCTCTGTACCCCACCCTCCCGGGGAGAGGAGATATCCTCCAGATGCTCGATCCTTTCACACCCCAGCCGACCCCGCTCACACTGCGACACGGGTCACGGTGTGGCAGGAGGTAAGGCATGATGTCTCAGCCTTCCACACCACTGGGCCGGCCCCGACAATGTATTTGTGATACAAGGGTAGTTAAAATGTATTTTGAAATCTGTTTAGAGGATCACACTCAAGCTCTGCTTAAGTACATCTGATCTGGATGCAACTCGAGTGACCCATGTGTTATAACTTTTATTTTGCAGTTTTTGCTGTTTTTGTATTTTACTGGTGAAGTCTATGAATAACAGAAATATTGATGCATGTTATTGCCCAAATCCTCCTCCTTCACAGTAAAACATGTGGATGGAAATGTTACTGCTGTGTAGGAGAAATTTCTGATCGAGTAATAGTCTCAACTTTTGTAATGTTTTGAAATGTTTATTCTACATGTGCCAGTTTTTTTTTTTTTTGCCATGTATTTTAAATTTTGTGCACAATATTCTAAATTTTGTGCAATAATAATTACATTTCTTTCCACATTATTTTCATACTTACAGCTCAGTGTTACATTTTTAGCATCTGCTTTGCTTTTGGTTAGGCATTTACATAACAGAATGGAGGATGAGAAACAGCCTGCAGCTTTACTGCCTTGGAGCCTGATCCCATCAGATCTCAGAAGCTAAGCAGGGTTGGTCCTGGTCAGTAGTAGGATGGGAGACCTGCCATGAATACCAGGTGCTGCAAGAAGTGGTGTTGGTTGCTCTGTGAGGTCATTCTCTCCTTGGTTAAAGGTGACAGGCAGCATCTGCAGGGCTGTCCCTGTAATTTTATATCACTCACCCTACCAGCTGAGGTCTTCATACAAGTAATTACTGTCATTTTTTGTTAAGCCCTTCTTTTGCAATTGTAGTTTGCAGAGTTTCAGCAAGCGTGAAGTGGAGATGGCTCCTGAGAAGCCGGTCAGTGGCACTTAGAATTATGGAAAACTTCCCATTTTAGTGACGTAGATCCAGCAATTGCTGTGACTGACACAGCAGGGAGGCGGGTATTAGTTTTAAGTTTTCAGCATCGACGTGAGGGTTCTTGTTTAAAAGTATATTTATAGGTAGTTTTAGACGACACGCCTGTAAGCATACTTTTTAAACAAGAACCCTCATGCCGATGCTATGAAAACTCAATAATGCCCGCCTCCCTGCTGTGTTCAATACAGCACAAGGGATCCATGTCACTAAATGGAAGTTTTCCCATAATGCTTAGTGCCACTCGATTGGGCTTCATAGAAACATAGACTTTGATGGCAGATAGACCGCTTGACCCACCCAGTCTGCCCATTTCCCTACCTATTGGATAGGCTACAGATCCTAGTTAACCAACAGCCTACTTCCTTTCACCCCCCACTAGAATTGCCTTATGTCTGTCCCATGCATTCTTAAATTCCCCACTGTTTTTGACCCCACGACCTCAGGAAGGTCATTCCATCGTCCACCACCCTCTCCGTGAAAAATACTTCCTCACGTTGCCCTGAGGCGTCCCCTCTGCCTTCAAGTTGTGCCCCCTTGTTCTTGCACATCTGTTTTCTGAAAGATGCAATCCTCTTGGACTTTGTTGATTCGCTTGAGGTACTTGAAAGCTTCTATCATGTCCCCCTCTTTTCATGAGGGTATACATATTAAGCGCTTTTAGTCTCTCTTCAGATGGCTTCTGGTGCAGACCTTGCACCATTTTAGTTGCCCTTCTCTGGACTGCCTCTATTCTGTCTATGTCCTTGTGGAGATGGGGTCTCCAGAACTGCACACAGTACTCAGATGGGGTTTCACCAACTGTCTGTACAGAGGGACAACAACTTCCTGTTTTCTACTGGTGATGCCTCTCCCTATGCATCCCAGTATCTCCCAGCCCTCCTTACTGCCTTCTCACATTGCTTGCCAAACTTTAGGTCGCCTGATATGACAACCCCCAGGTCCCTTTCCATTTTTGTTGTTAATACCACCCTCCATTGTGTACTCTTCCTTGGGTTTTTGTTTCCCAGGTGCATTACTTTGCATTGAATCTAAGCTGCCATACTTTTGACCATTCCTCCAACCTTGCCAAGTCCCTTCTCATCCTTTCCACCTTCACTTGTGTATCAACCTGTTGCAGATCTTTGTGTCGCCTGCAAAGAGGCATACTTTTCTTCCAGTCCCTCCGCACCTATAAAGACATTAAAGTGGACTGGTCCAAGTACTGAACTCTGCAGTACTCCAATAGTAACCCCTTACTTTGGAGTGGACTCCATTTACTATTACCCTCTGCATCCTGTTGTCCAGCCAATTTTGTACCCAAGTTACCACCCTGGGACCCACTCCCAGGCGGGCTAACTTGTTTATTAATCTTTATGTGGGACTGTTTTACATGCCTTGCTAAAGTCTAGGTAGGCAACGTCCATAGCCCCTCCCTGGTCTGCTACTTTGGTCACCCAATCAAAGAAATCTACTAGATTTGTCTGACATGACCTTCCTGCTGTGAATCCATTCTGCCTTGAGTCCTGTGCCCCCTGGCTCTAGGTACTCAACAGTTCTTTCTTTCAGAAGTGATTCCATAATTTTCCCTACCACTGAGGTGAAACTAACAGGTCTATAGTTTTCTGCCTCTGTCTTGCTCCCACTTTTGTGAAGGGAATCACATCCACCCTTCTGCAGTCCTCAGGTACCACACCATCTTCCCATGATTTGTTAAAAGGGTAGTAAGTGGTGTCACTAGTTCTCCCTTAAATCTTTTAGAATTCGACGTGAATCCCATCAGGCCCCATTGCTTTGTCCATCTTCAGTTTCAGGAGTTCTTTCAGGATCCTTTTGTGAATGAACTGATAGCGGCCCTCTTATCCAGAGTGCTTCTATTGATTGGTTTGTACCTCCTCCCCTCCTCTTGTTTTGTGAATACTGAGCAGAAGTATTAGTTCAGTATCCCTGCTTTTCATTGTCACCCTCTGCCCACCCCTCCCTTTATTAAGCCTCAGTATCCCTCCCTTGGTCTTTCTCGGCTCCCTAGCATTACAGTACCTGTAAAAGATTTTATCCTCCTTCTTAACTGAGTTGGCTATCTTTTCCTTGGTTTCGCCTTTGCTATTCTGACTGCCTTCACTGCTTCCTTCTGCTTTAACTGGTACAGTTCTCTGTCCTGCTTCTGCTGTGTTTCCTTATACTTCCTGAATGCTATATATTTTCTCCCTAACCTTGCTTGCCACCTCTTTTGAGAACCATCATGGTTTTTCCTTAATTTTGTTTTATTTGCTTCATACAACATCTTGTTGCCTCTGTGATGGCAGTTTTGATTTTTCCCCATTGTTCCTCCACCCCTCCTTCTTGCCAGTTTGCTAGTGCTTTTCTGAGGCACTCTCCCATTTGCCAAAGTCAGCCCTCCTGATAATCCAATACCTCGCTTTTGTATGGCCTTGACTGTATGGCTGTGTTTATTGTGAACCACACTGTTTGGTGGTCGCTTGTTCTCAGATAGCTACCCACTTCTAAATCTGAGATTCTCTCTGTCCCCGTTTGAGAGTACCAGGTCTAAGATTGCTCCCTCCTGAATTGGTTCCAACACTAGCTGTCTGAGGCATGCCCCTGTAGGGCATAGAGAATGACCCTGCTGTTGGATGTACTGCAGCAAAGGTGCTCCAGTTAATGTCCAGCATATTCAGGTCCCCATCAACAATATCTCCCCTTTTTCTGCCATTCCAAGGATGCCTTCTATCATTTCCTTTTCCTCCCCTGAGACAGGGGACTGTACAACTCCAGTGGATTGTAGTGCCATTTCCTGTCTCCAGGGTGACCCATAGTGCCTCCTCTCCTCCCTGTTTACCATTTAGTTCTGTTGCTTTGATCATTTCCCTTATGTAGAGAGCTACTTCTCTCTTCTTTACCCTCTCTGTCCCTCCTGTAGATTGTGTACTCTGGTATGTTGACACCCCAGTCATGGTTCACTGTATACCATGTTTCAGTTACTGCCACGATATCCAGCCATCCTCTTCCTTCATGGCCACTACTCAGGGAGCTTGTTACCCACACTACGGTCATTGGTACTCATTGCCATCCATTTTTGATGGCCTCACCCTTGTAGCCTCATCCCTGTCCTTACTGTCTTTGTCTTTTTCTCCATTTACCCCAGTCCTGCTCCCTATCGACTTCTACTTGGTGTTTACCTCACTAATTACTCTGTTTTGTGGGGGTGGGGGCTGGAATTTCTGTACTCTTTTTCAGTGCTTCCTCCTTGGCTAGTTTAAATGCTTGCCAATGAAGCATTTAAATCTATCACCTAGGATCCTGGGTCCCTCCCGGACAGATGCAGACTGTTGCCCAGTATAGGCCTGTATCCCTCCAGGTGGACTCCAGTCCCCAATGAAGCTAAAACCCTGAGCTCTGCACCAGTTTTCAACCATTCAGTGAATCCCATGGTGTAGAGTCCCTATCATACCTATGCCATAGACAGGCAGCACCTCTGAGAAGGTTACCATGTGTGCTACTTGTCTAATGCCCCTCCCCAACTCCACAAACTCTACCTGCACTGCACTGATCCCATTCCCAGCCAGGTCATTTGTCCCTAGGTGGACAGTGACATCCAGTTCCCACTCCAGTGCAGCTGCTCCTGGGATCCTGAGGATTGCTACCTGTCCCTCAAGTTATGGTGCCAGGCAGGCACCTTCCCTCCCTCCATTGCCCCAGTTTACCCCCTAACGATTGGAGTCCCCACCAGGAGTTGTTCCTTCCCTGTGGGGTCTCGTGTCACCCTCCTGTGGGTCTCCTTTGTGAGGTTCCCAGCATCTGCCTTGGTCTCCACTGTGGATGCCTCCATAGAGGAACTATGCTCTGCCAGAATGGCGTATAAATTGTGGAGAAGTATAACTGGAGGATGTGCCTTGTTCCACCACCCTCACCCTCCCTGAGCCCACCATGGTCCAACCGCTACCCTTTCTTGACAACTTCTGAGGCAGTGGCAGCAGCCCTGGTGGTCCCTGGTTGGGGAGGAGGTTTCCCAAATCCTCGCCAGGTCAGCCTGGAGATGGGCAACCTCCTTCCTCAGACCAGAGAGGTGCCTGCAACAGGGCAGTATCGCAGCTTCCAGAGCGCCTCCCAGAAGACTGCCGCCCCACAGCCAGTGCATTGCACTACTCCCCATATGTCTCTCCTTTCCTGTTTAAATTTTTTTTCTTTTTGTTGGTGTGCTTGGCAGTGCCTTTGCCTCCCTGCACAGCATTCTGGGCTATTAAGGTTATGACAGGTGTATGTCCTTTGCCACTTGAGGAAGTGATGTGTCAGAACCCCGCTATAAAGGAAATTATGCACTTGGGGTAGGTGGGTGGGTGAGGGGAGCAGGACCAAGTCTCAGCCTTCCAGAAACAATCAGCTACAGCTCTGACCCACCACCCCGTGCTTTCCTTCCTTTCAGCAAGATAACCTGCACAACAGTTTAAAAGGAAAATATACCCTGCCAAAAACAGTTTCAGTCAGAGAAAAGTAAAGCAGTAAACTATAAAACCTGTAAGCACAACCTGTAATAATTTAACACAAAATATACCCTGCCAAAACAATTTTAATCAGAGAAAAATAGAGCGGTAAACTGTAAGACCTGTAAGCACAACAGTAACAAAACCTGTAAGCACAAAACAAAATATTAACAAGACAGTAACTCTGATTAGCCAAAAGAAACCTTAATGTTTCTCCTTTCTCTGTTAATGTTTCTCCTTGCTATGTCCTTTCAAGGAAACCTAGAAAAACAAAAGATTAGGTGAAGCTAGGTGCTTTTACCAGCAAACCTAATCATCCATCTGGGGACTACCTTCACTTAATTTGCGTTTGCGAAACTCTGCAAAGTACAATTTCAAAGAAGGACTTAACAAAAATGACAGTAATTGCTTGTATGAAGACCTCAGCTGGCAGGGTGAGTGACATTACAGGGACAGCCCTCGCTACATATCATTGCCAGTAACCTTTAAAGTAGTCATACTGATGTCCCAGTGCTGTGTTTGGGGGCCACTGTGCTGTTGCAGGTGCTGTCTTAAGGATCAGATGCTAAACTGAAGCTCCGCCATACTGTTCTGGTGGTCGCTCAGGTAGATCGGAAAATCTCATGGCACTTAGTCGAAAAGAATAGGAGAATTTCCACAGTGTCCTGACAAATTTCCATTATTCATCGGAAAAAATGCCAGCAACAGCAGTTTCCATCTGTGCCTTCTTCCTCTTAGGATGAGGCTAAAACCAGGAAGTATTTCCTAGCTCTCCTGTTTCCCAGTCACCAAAACAAGCTAAAGAGTATTGGAGCTGTCTGTAAACAACACAATAGCTTTGGAATCTGCTCTCTTCATGGCATGTATGTGCATTTTACTTGCTGTAGCTGACTTCCTGCAACTTTGTCATGGTTTTAGCACCCTAAATTTTATTTGTTTTATGAATTTTGTAGTTAGGAGATGATAAAAGCTGCAAAGCACTCGGCTAGTAAAGAGCAGCTCTCTGGTGCTCAAGGGGTCGGATAAAGCTGCAGAGCCTTTTTCCAATAAAGAGCACAGGGATCTCACTTGGGCCCACTCTGATACAGTAGCTCTGATAGCAGTAAGAGAAAGCAACATTACTTTCTGAACACTACAGCCACACAGCCGGGAAGCCTACACACAGCAGGGGTAGCGAGGTCCACCAGAGCCCTTAAAGGCCAGGACCACAGCCCACAGTAGCACACACAGCCAAGGAAGCCTGCACACAGCAGGGGTAGTGAGGTCCACCAGAGCCCTTAAAGGCCAGGACCACAGCCCACAGTAGCACACACACAGGGGTAGTGAGGTCCACCAGAGCCCTTAAAGGCTGGGACCACAGCCCACAGTAGCACACATAGCCAGGGAAGCCTGCACACAGCAGGGGTGGTGAGGTCCACCACAGTCCTTAAAGGCCGGGACCACAACCCACAGTAGCACACACAGCCAGGAAGCCTGCACACGGCAGGGGTAGTGAGGTCCACCAGAGCCCTTAAGGGCCGGGACCACAGCCCGCAGTAGCACACACAGCCAGGAAGCCTGCACACATCAGGGGTAGTGAGGTCCACAGAGCCCTTAAAGGTAACTACCTCCTCCTGCAGCTGAACTCTGTGAAGTGTGTTAGCCTGTCGATGCTGTGCATCGACCACCCCACCCAAGGCCGGCCCTAAGTTTTATTGTCCCTTCTCTATGGCATCACTTCCTGCTACTTCCACCTGCAGCTGAACTCTGTGAGGGGTGTTAGCCTGTCGATGCTGTGCATTGACCGCCAGCCACCCTCCCACCCAAGGCCAGCCCTCAATTTATTGTCCCTTCCCTATGACATCACTTCCTGCTACCATTTTTTTCTAAGTCCCCACTTCTCCATTAGCAGGTTATACTCTGCCACCACTAGAGGGTATTTTCCTGCTTGCTCCCTATTCACTTTGAATTCTCACTTCCTCTTCTAACCCTTGAGCCCTTCTATCCACCCTGCTACTCCACTCCTTCGCTCCTGATCCCTGCTTAGTCCCTATCACTGCTGCATACCCCTATCCTTAACCTGGGCTACTACGCTGCTACTATACACCTTGCCCCCTGCTGTCCACCTCCCAGCCCATTTCTATTCCCCTGTGACCACTAGGAGTAGCTATTTCACCCCTCCACCCAGCTTCAGACTTAGCCTACTCCAGCCCCTTAAATGCCTAGATTACTGGATTACTCCATTTAGCCAAGAGATGGCACTGTTGCACTGTTTCCAACATTTCCAAGAATATTAGAACTCAGATTTTGAGACCTATAATTAGCATGGATATGACATTTCAGAGTTGAGCCCTTTGAAGTCCCTTGTAGACCATTGGCACCAGAAGATAAAATTCACACAGGTTCTCTAGGAAGCATGTTCCTCTGCTGTTATCTCATAAAATGTAGCATATTATAACAGCTTCCTTAGATCAAAGCATTCTGCTCCTGGTACAGGGTTTTGTGACAAATGGATTTTGGCATATCTCTGTTTAAAAAAAAAAAAAGCTGGGAATGCAGTTTCAATTTCTGGCAAAAGCTGCCTTCAGGTCAAAAGAAGGTCAAGCCTTTTTTTTTTTGATCTAATATTTTCCCTAGGTGCCTTTTGCTGACACTGGCATGTCTTTTGGCCTGTACAAATACACAAGATTATATTATATATAAAAAATAAATATATATACACACACACACAATTATAGCTACAAATAAGGGCTATCAGTTGGGCAGCTTGCCACACTGAGAGGCCAACAGAACTCGACTTATCCAGGAGGCGGTGGGACACCAGTCAAAGGCCTTGGCCAGATTAGTGAAAATGGCAGCTGTGATGTTCTCCTGATCCATCCCTGGTAAGAATTGGTTATATGCAGCAGGAGGAGATGAGAAGTGATACATTCAGCAGTCAGACTGGAATGGAGATGGGAAATTGGTGGAGGATAGCAAATCATACAGTCTGGTGTAGACGAGCTTCTCTTGCAGTTTAACAAGGGAAAGGAGAAGGAAGATTGGCGCGAAGTTACCTGGGGAGGAAAGGTTCCCACCCCCTTTTGTGGAGTGGAAGGACTTTGGCCAACTTCCAGGACTGAGGAGAGCACTGAAGGAGAAGGAGAGGTTGAGTAGGTGTCAGTGGATGTGCTATGGTGGGTACAGAGATTTGGAGAAGTTTAGGATCCTGTCAGCCAGGACTGGTTTGTGCAGGCTGAGGGAGTATAGGACAATAAGGGTTTCCTGGATAGTAATTGGGGAGGAGAGGAAAGCAGTGGAAGGAGACGAGGAGGAATGTGAGGAGGAGCTGAGGAGGCTGGGGGTGAGTAGAAGGAGAGTACAAGTGGTGAAGAACTCCTTGAAATAAACAGCAACAGAAAAGGGTTGGACACCGTGAACCATTTACAAGAAGGACCTGAGGGGCAGACTGTGTGGAGAGTCAAAGAGGGAATGAATTACTTTCCAGAGCTTTCAGGGGCGTTAAGGTTGTTCTGAAGGTTGACCTTGAAATACTGTGATCTTCCTGTATCAGTCTTAACCATTCATCACTGGTGGGTACAAGCCAGAGGTACCAGGATCCCATGAGGGAGCTTTTTAGCTTTAAAAGCTTTTCTGTTAGGATGAGGGATGACATTGAAGATGGCGCCACCTCGAGGCCGACTCATTGCATGGCTTCTTGGGTGACCAATGTCGATGTTCCCTCCAGTACCTCAGGTCTCTTTTCCTGCCATAGAGGCTGCAGGCAACTCTATGGGACAGCGTTTTCAGAGGAATTAACTGCACCACTACCCATTTTCTTTAACAACTTCTCATATTTGACTTACTCAATGCCGTACTAGTTAATGCTGTGGTTTATACCATTTTGTTGTTTTCATTTTTCCAGCTTAGTGAGCATCAAGTTCTTTAACTTTAGTTAAGTTTTCAGTTGGTACAGTCGGTATCATGCCGGGTTCAGGACATAAAATTTCTAAGGCAGGGATTTCCCGATGTGTTGGTGCCCCTGTGAAGGTCGCTACACCATAACAGACCCACATGACCGATGCTTCACTTGTCTAGGGCTGAACCACGATATGGATCGCTGCGATGTGTGCTTCATCATTGGCCACCGCATCCTTGAACTCTGTGTGGCAAGGTTGGGACCATCCCATCCCGAGCTTTGGTGGACAGCAGCGAATGAGGCCACTAAAACAAGAACTTTGGTCCCATCCTCTGACCTCCCCCATTACTACATGCACTGGGAGAGCAGGGCGCCATGGGTTTGCATTTCACTGAGCCGGGCACCTGAGTGAGCGGTCAGGTGAGTGGTCTGACTCCTCTGGGGGCCGGCTGCTGATTGCTCAAGGTCCAGTTCCCTTCTGGGAATCATCTGACCCCAGTGTTGAGGCCTCAGCTAGATGCAGGGCTTACATTGGAGATCCTTCAGGGTTTCTGGGGTGCGGCTTGACTCGACACCAATTCAAGTGTCGGTGAGCGAGGCTGACCCTCTTGTGTCACAGAGTCCCTTCTTGACACCGCTCTAGGTGCCAGGTCGGGCGGGTGACTGGGTTGCCTCTCTTGGGGTCTCTGTGGTCTCCACCGCAGATTCAGAGGATGATCAGGAGGACTCCAACTGGTGACCAAGTTCTTGGCAGCCGCCCCCGATTCCGCTTGAGGTCTTTGTTGGTGGGATCAGGCCTTGAGGTCGACACTGTTTGCGATGTCGCCCTTTCCTCTGCTGGCGCTGTGGTCGGTGCCGTGGAGGACTATGGTGCCATCCCGGCACTGTCTATGGCGACGATACTGCTTGTGGCATCATGGCAGGTGGTGGTGCTGGGGTCAGTGATGGTGCTGCGGTCAGTGTCACACCTGGCGATGGTGCTGTGTTGAGTGTTGGTGCCATGGCAGGTGCCATGTCGGAGGCAGGTGCTGCAGCTAACGCTGTCCCTGATGTCAGTGCCGCTTCTGATGTCAACACTGTGGTGAGTGTCCAATGTCGATGCGGTGTCACTTCTGGTGGCATCATCAGAGTTGGTGCCATAGTCGGCTCCGGGGCTGTTTTCAGTGCAGCTTTAGGGGATGGTGCCACTTCTGGGCATGTCTCCATGGAAGAGTGTCATCGAAGCACGGTCAGGGAAGCACAGGAAAACCAGGAGCAGTTGCAGAATTCGCAAAAGTGTTCATTAATCCTAGCAGTAACATTAAAAAAATAAACAGCAAACAAAAATATCATGCGCTCATGGAGTTTGGTGGTGCTCTAACAGAGTTTGCCAACTCACATAACAATGTACAAGAAAGGCTAGGCACACAAACTACTGATTGAATTGCACCAGTGCAAAATTTATTTTCAGCAGAACGCCTGAACAGACCTAGCTCTGCACTTCAGCCCTGAAGTAGGTCTTCCTTAGCGGATCTGAATCACCCACAAACATGAACTCATTTATACAAAACAATCCAACGTAATTAAAGTGACATTACCAAATTTAAAGGAATACATACAATTAAACATATAAAAAATCAAAAAGTTTTTAGATGCCTGTAGCTAAATACTATATTATTGTTTAAACATTCACATTACTTTAATAAGCATAGTGTTCTTCACTTTAAATTTATAACAGTACTAGCTTTATTCCATCAGGTTTAAAGTTTCTATTTGAACTTCATATTATTTACTATAATAGAAGCTCACTCTGTGAGCAGGAACAGTCAAATACATTTATAGTGCTTAAATTATTAAGTATATACACTAGATATAGATCTGACTGTTGGGAATCTTAGCAAAATTACAGGAAAAGAAAATACCCAAAATATCTTTAAATTTGATAGTTTTACATCTGGAAGGTCAACCCAGGTTGCAAAAGGTCAAGTCTTAAAAATGATTTATACAGTATTTCTTTTCAAATACCCTAAGGAAAACCCACTTCAGGGTTGAATCACTGGGCTAGGTCTGTTCAGACGTTCTGCGAAAATAAATTTTGCACTGGTGCAATTCAATCAGTAATTTGTGTGCCTAGCCTTTCTTGTACATAAAAAATAAAATTGTTCAGAATTAACTATTTACAAAGGCAGAATAAACAGAGAAGATCCATCTGAATTTTCCTTCAGTCTCTGTGTGTCTCGTGCAAGAAATTGTAGCTCTGTCTTGTAAGTCTTGCAACTCCCTTCTTAGCAAACATCTGTTTTTCTAAAATGTTCTTGTATGTTTCACGCAGGTGCAGCAAGAACACAATGTCCCAGAACTGAGGCCCTTCTCCACAGCTTCTGAAAAGGGCTTAAAAATTGCTCTCAGGTTAACCCTTGCGTTCCCAATAGCTTTTTGCAGTCATTTCATACTGTAATTGTATACATTTCAACAGTAACACTATATCATTTCTAAACAAAGGGATCCCAGTATCAGTTACATTTCCACATAATGATTTGCATATATTTTATACCAGCAGATATGCAAGGGGAAAAGACAGAAACAGCAAGGAAGACTGAGAGACAGTGAGAGGCAAAAAACTGTGAGACTGTCGGGGTGATCAAATCCTAGGTCTCACAAGAAAATTTGGTTGCGCAACCAGACAGACAAGAGACAGGAAAGAAAAGAACAGAATAGATCCTTGCATTCCAACTCTGCATAATCAACAGGACAGGGTCCTATTCAACCCTGTCACATATACCCCTTCCTTAAGAGGGAACCTGTTTAATTAAACAGGTTTCCAAAACTTTCTATTAATTCTCTACTAATATTTGCTTCTAACTTTCAAAAACTAAGCTCATGTGCAGTATCCAACAGTACAGCAAACCGTAAAGTTTAAAGTCATACATTTGTTTTTCAAACTTCAGAACCCTCAATTCCTGATCCATATCTTGACAGAAAATCATCATTGCTATTCTGTTTACCAGATTTGTGTATCACCTTGAATTTAAATGGCTGTAGTGCCAGGTACCACCGTGTAATTCTGGAATTTTTATCTTTCATTTGGTTAAGCCAACAGAGAGGATTGTGATCTGTTATAAGTACAAAGTCAACTCCTAATAGGTAAAATTTAAGGGACTCCATGGCCCACTTTCCTACTAAACATTCCTTTTCAATAGTGGAGTACCTTTTCTCCATCGTGCAACTTCCTACTTATATACAGAACAGGATGTTCTTTCCCATCTATATTTTGACTCAGGACTGCACCTAGGCCTACCTCTGATGCATCTGTTTGTAACAAAAGTGGTTTCTCAGAATCTGGGCTTCTTAAAACAGGGGCTGAACATAATGCAGCCTTAATGGCTTGAAAAGCTTCATCACACTCTGGGTCTATTTCACATTATTTGGGTATCGTTTTCATGAGTTAAGTGAGGGAAGTAGCAAATTCAGCAAAGTTGGGAACAAATCTCCAGTAATAACCAGCCAGCTTTAAAAATGACGTGACATGTTTTTTGTTTTAGGGACAGGGCTGTTAGTTATAGCTTCTAGTTTAGAAATGTCTGGCTTAATTTCTCCATTTCCCAACAAATAGCCCAAATATCTGGTTTTCTGCATGTCCAGTGTACATTTGGTAGGATTAATAGTCAGACCTGCATTTTTGATAGCTTGGATAACTGCCTGTAGGTGTTCCAGGTGGCTTTTCCAGTCTGGATTGTGTACCACAACATTATCCAGGTACGGCACAATAACCAGCATGAGGTGATACAATTACATGCATGTAATGATGGAATGTAATGGGAGCACCATGTAAACAAAGGGCATGGTGATGAACTGATAGAATCCAACAGGAGTGGCAAATGTAGGTTCGTCTTTGGATTCTTTAGCTAAAGGTATTTGCCAGTAACCCTTGGTGAGATCGGGTACTGATATACTTTGCACTCCCCAGTCTGTCCACCATATCATCTATTCTGGCATAGGATAACTGTCAAATTCTGACACTTGATTAAGTTTCCTAAAATCAAGGCAAATTCTACACTCTTCCTTTTTGTTTACCATCACCACTGGTGATGACCAAGCACTTCTCGACTCTTCTGTGATACCCAATTCTTTTATTTTTGTATTTCCTTAACCACTTCATCTCTAAGCACTCTGGTAACCTGTATGTCTTTTGCTCAATAGGGCCAGCATTCCTCGACACTATTACGTGCTCAACCCCTTTGCTCGGCCTGGTACTGTGGTAAAAGTATTGTTGAATGTCTTTAGCACATTATGAATTTCTGCAGTTTGTTCTGAGGTTAAGGAAACATTGCCTTTACAGCATTAGCAGTTACAGTTTGTTCCAGTCTATCATAAGCTACATCAGTATCTTCTTTATCAGTTTCTGGTAAAACTAGCAAAGCAGCTTTTGGCATTTTCAACCCATTTCTTGAGGAGGTTAGCATGGTATATCTCAGTAGGATTTTTCCTGTCATGGGTCCCAGTCTCGTTAATCTGTGCCACTGCGCCTAAGCACTCTACAAGGCCCTTACCACTTCATTAACAGTTTTTTTCTGTTGTGAGTAACAGTAGCAAAACCTTTTCACCTGGCTCAAAACTTTTCTTTTACCCCATGGTCGTAATATACCTTCTGCTGGTTTTGGGCCTCTTCCTGATTACTGTGGGCAATCTCAGCATATTTTGCCAGCTTCTTTCTTACAGCACACATATAAAATGTTATAGATTGTTTCTGTCAAGTCAAGTCAAGTCATTTTATTTAAAAGACGCCCAATCCCAAAGGCTCTGGGCGCGTGCATTAAAAAGAGGTAGAGAATTTTTCAGCATTTCATGCCATATAAGTACAAAACAGAAGAAACATATATACATAATCATAATCAAACCCAAAAGCATGTAAAAATAGGTGAGTCTTTAGGCAAACCTTGAAAGTAATAAGGTTTGGGGCCTCTAACTGCAGCTGGCAATGAATTCCAAAAAGTGGGCGACATTGAATTAGAAAGCTCGTCGCCCAGATTTTAACTCGCTCTTGGAACAGTTAGGAGGCCAGCATCAGAAGAACGGAGATTACGGAAGAGGAGGATGGTATCAGGAGATCTGACAGGTAACCGGGGCCCTGTCCGTGTAGGGCCTTGTAGGTGAGAAACCCCACCTAAGAGCACTCTCCACCTGACAGGCAACCAGTGCAATTCCGGTCACAAAGGCAGGTGTAATGTGACAGAACTACCTGCCCGGGTTAAAAGCCGGGCAGCAGCTTCTCAGCACAAGCTGCAGTCTGCGGAGAGAGCCCCCAGAAACCCTGAGATAGAGGGCATTACAGTAGTCAAGCGTCGAAGTGACTAAGGCATGTATCAAGGTAGGGAGGTCCAGAGGTGGAACAAGGGGCTTAATCCTGCGCGATGTTACTAAGATGGAAAAACAGGAACGAACCACGGAAGAAATCTGAACCGCCATGGTCAAATTCCTGTCAAACATCACACCAAGATTTCAGACCCAAGGAGGCCATCAATGATGCGGCCCCTAGCACAAGGCCAGTTGTCAATCAGAGGCCATCCCATCATGAACTCTGTTCGACTCCACTACCAATACCTCAGTCTTATGAGGGTTCAGTCTAAGCCAGCTGGAGGCCATCCAGTCGCTAATCTCAGCCAGGCAGATGTTCAGCACATCTACTGCGTTGGATGTTCCTGGAGCAGAAGATAAGTATAGCTGAGTATCATCAGCATAGCAATGAAAACTCAGTCCATACTTTCTAATGATCCTCAGGGCAGCATATATACTGCGAACAACATTGGGGCCAACACCGAACCCTGAGGGACTCCACACAAAAGGAGACTGGGTGTTGATGAGAAATTTCCATCACAACCCGCTGTCTCTATTTGTGAGAAAGGACTTAAACCACTTGATGACGACATCGGTGAGTCCACATAACTCCCTCAGGGAGAGAAGCAACACACAATGGTCCACAGTATCGAATGCTAAAGAGAGATCGAGGAGAACAAGAATTGTCTTGTCTCCTCGGTCTCTAGCCCTGAGGAGGTCATTTTGCACCGCAACTAACGCAGTTTCAGTGCTATACCTGGCCCGAAAAGCTGACTGGAAGGGATTGTACAACTTGTGAGTCATGAGATGTTCCTCCAACTGAAGCGATACCACCTTCTCAACAATCTTCCCAAAATGGGAGATTCAAGATAGACGGTAGTTTGCTCTGACCTCCAGGTCCAAAGAAGATTTCTTTAAAAGGGGTCTAACCAGAGCCTCCTTCAAGGCATCCGGGAAGACACCCTGACTTAAGGAGCACCGGACAATCAGGGCAAACACGAGCCAACAGAGTCAGTGCATCTCATTAAGAAATGCGCTGGCACTGGGTCCAGTTCACAAAAGGTATGCTTCAGATTGACCGCCACTCACTACCTCACGATCCTCCACTGGCCTAAACTCACCCCAGTCAGGTGGAGTGCACTTAGTACATAACTGCGACTCACTGACAGCAATGATATTGCTGGCTGAGGAAACTCCCGTCGGATCAAAGACACCCTGTCCGAGAAAAACCAAGCAAAATCCTCTCAATCCCCATTAGAGGAAACTCTACCAGGCTGGAGACAGACAGGATGGAGAAGTCTGTCAACAGTCCGAAGAGAGAGGCTGGTCGGTCTCTCCCTGCAGCAATCTCCCGAGACAAAAACAATGTCTTTTCGGTCGATTTCTCCTGATATGCACAATAATGCACGCAGGACCAGTTTGTCTGTCTCCAGGCGGATTTCTCCAGCAGCGCCCAATCTCCGACCCATCTTCTTCATTCCTGAGATCTCCATCAAACCATGGAGACCCTAGGCACGAAGTTCTGGGTCGACACGATACAGGTGCAAGGGTGTTGATGGCATCAGATAGAACCTTATTATAGGTATCTACACCAACACCAACAGCTGCGACGCATACATCACCTAAACTAGATAGATCAGCAGCCACCATAAACCCACAGGGTAAGATCTCCTAAAGGGCGGCAGCGGATCATCTCAGCAGGAAGTAAACCTTACGGCGGAGCCCCAAGCATGAACCTCACGTGCTATGATCAGACCAAAGTACTTGATCAATCATGAGATCAAAGATCTCAATCCCAGTGAGAACACCAGATCCAGTGTGTGGCCATCTCGATGAGTAGATGCATCAACGATTGGAAAGCCCTAATAAGGACATATTCATAAAAATTCATCAGTGCATCTCTGAGTTTTATCCTCAGCCCAGACATTGAAGTCTCCCCAGAATAACACATCTAGGGAATCCAACGCCGCTTGGCAACAAACTCGCAAATTCTCCACAGGAACCCCCACCGGGCCCGTGGGGCGATAGATGAGGAGGATCCTGCAGCCAATGCCGAGTCCTCCACAGATGGCCACACACTCAAATGAATCTGGGGTTCCTACTGGGTGCATAGTGAAGGTCAGGCTAGACTTAAAACAAATGACAACACTGCCCTTACATTTCCTCTGGGGGCAGTACACAGCAGTATAACCTGGGGACTGCAGCCTCAAAAACAGGGCCAGCATCATCTCCACCCAGGTCTCCGTTATGCAAGCCAGGTCGACTGACTAAAACCAAGGCGGCAATAATTGCTGTCTTGTTTCTAATCGACCTGGCATTGCACAAGACTGCCAACAGAGGAATAGCAGGTGGTGTAACCCGGTTACCTGACCACTCGGTCTGGTGGTTTTCGAAATGGGCACCAACCACGCCTGGCGCCGCCTTAGGTGCCCTAAATAAACCAGGCGCTCCTCGATCCAACCACCTCTATTCTACCTTCACCTCGCTTCTGGTCAGACCCAGCTCGCAGGCCAAGCAGTCCCTTGTAATCCCCACCTCCCTGCAACGCCTGCCGTAGCATTAGATACAGGAGAGGAACAAAGGGACGCAGGTTGCAGCTGCACCTTCCCATAAACAATCCTAACCCCACAGGTTGCTCTTCAGACCCCTACACATTCCTAAATTAAAAAAAAAAAAAAAACAGATAAACGATAATTTAAACTAATTCAACAAATTTAAATTTTAAAACAATTCTAATTTAAAGACCTACT
Source organism: Neoceratodus forsteri (assembly GCA_016271365.2). NCBI lineage: Eukaryota > Metazoa > Chordata > Ceratodontiformes > Ceratodontidae > Neoceratodus > Neoceratodus forsteri. Next base: position 1,103,552,694 of record CM028133.1, on the reverse strand, counting down.
ACAGTCTAAAACCCTAATAAACAAACCTACTTCCCAACCCTACATTACAAAACAGGTGACTTTCTGGCACAGTGGTATCCAGCTATGAAGGCAAGCCTTAAGCACAAGCACTGCCCCCAACCCTCACAACGAAAACCAGTTCCTCCACCTCCAATATCGCCAGAAATCCAGGTGAATTTGACACAGCCTCTCATGCTGTGATTTCACCGCTAAGACGAATCGTGGAGAAGGAGGTCAGCAGTAGAGGAAACAGTAAATCATCTCTGGGATTCTTTAGATATTCCAGCCGCTTACAAGCGGCACTCAACAAAGGCCACACTCAGATGTACTGCCACTTAGAAGCAGTACAGTGGACAGCAGTTCAACTCTGCAAATAAGCTAAATTCCAGCCGCTAACGAGCGGCACGTCAACCAAGACACCAACACTCTGGGTGGGGTTATCTTCCCCTGTTTCTTTTATCACATCCAGTGGCCCTCTTGGCTGCCTATACAGAATTCAAATGGTGAAAAACCCTGTGATGCCCTGTGGCACTTCTCTGTAAGCAAAAAGTAGGTAAGGCAAGTACTGGTCCCAGTCTTTCCCTTTCACAAACCTTTTAACATGCATTTTAGGGTTTGGTTAAAATGTTCAACAAGACCTTCTGTCTGAAGGTGATAGGGAGGTTTGTATGGCAGTGATAGTAGTAGTCTGTACAGCTCCTTAAGTAATGCAGCACCAAAATTACTACCCTGATTAGTAACAATTTCTTCAGGTATGCCCACTCTGCTGAAAATTTTTGCAAGCTCTGCTGCCACTTTTGAGGCTGTGACAGTACGCATGGAACTGCTTCTGGGCATTGAGTAGCATAGTCACATACTACCAGGATAAATCTATTACCCTTTTTACTTTTATATAAAGGGCTTACCACATCCATTGCATTCTCTTAAAAGGCACATCTATCAGGGTAGGGGCACCAGGAGCACCTTGTCTTTTCTAGTGACTGGGGCACTTTCTGACACTCAGCACAGGAATTACAATAGGTAGCAACAGCTTCATGAATTCCAGGCCGGTGAAATCTGTACAACAATCTGAGTGCGGTGCGATCCCTCCCTGAGTGACCAGCCATAGGACTATCATGTGCTATCTGTAACAACTCTGTTCTGTACTTCTGTGGCATAACCAACTGTTCTGTCTGTTCCTGTGTCTAAGGTTTAACCCAAACTCTGTAAAATAACCCATTAAATTTTTAAACATTGGTTCACCCTGTTTTGGTTTTACCCCAGCTGCTTAAAAAAATCCAGGAGAGAAACATAGCTTGTTCTGAAAGAAAATCACAATCAGTGGTCAGTTAAGTTTCAGCATTTTCATATGTTAACCCCTTATGTCCATCAGTCATTTGTTGCCACAGATTCTTCAGGCATCGTCTTTCTTTCCTGGATTTCGGATCTTGGAGCTGTGCTCAAACAAGTCCGAATCAAAGTCACTGAAAGAAAAAGTCCCTACCGCTTGAGGTTTTTTTTGCCTGAGCTCTTGTTACCACTGCTGCTTGAACTGCAGGGTTCAGTTCCTCTGAGATTAACTCAGTAAAGCCTGGACAGTCATTTCCAATAATCACAGGTACAGGTAACTTAGGTACTACCCCACTTACATTTAGTGCAACAGACCCTTAATGGTCAGAGTCACTTGGGTGGTGGGATAGTATTGAGTGTTCCTGGATGCAGATGACACCAGTACCTGGTCCTTTGCATAGTGTTTCCCAGTACCTCAACATGCAGTAGGGTCTGTCTGCTTCCCGAATCAAAGAGTCCATTTACAGTCTTATCCTCACCTTTACATCTGTTCAGTACTTGCTCCAATTTGCCAATCTGCTCCAGAGTAACTCTTGTTATGGCAATTTCTTGCAATATGACCTGCTTATTACAGTTATAGCAAATAACGCCTTTGGGCACAGATTTGTTACCCCCACCAGAGTTCTAAACAGACTTGGAGTTTAAATGGGAAAAAGAGTGTCTTACCGGTTCTTGGCTGTTACCTCGCTGCTGTGGTGTCTGGCCATTTGGTAGTCTTCGCCAAAGAAACAGCCTTTTCTTCACTTTCTGGTCAGTGCTCTTTACTCAGAGCTGCACATCTGTAGGCAGGATGTCGATGAATTGCTCCATTGCAAATGTGTTGATGATCATGGGACTGTTTTGCTCTCTGGTTGGCACCATTTGATCAGGAGTTCTCAGAGTCGGGTGAAGGCTTCTCAAGGATTGTCGACGGAGTTGTACTTTCAGAGATCGAAATCTCTGCCTGTAGATCTCTCCTGAGATGTCATACCTTTTCAGGATTTCTTTTCACCAGGTCATAGTTTTCTGACTGTGTAGTGTCCATATTGCTGTAGGCAAGTTGTGCTTTCCTTGTTAGGTAGGGTACCAGTCTGACTGTCCTTGCTGCTTTGGCCACTGGCAGGCTGTTGTAGCTCTTTTCAAAAGTTGTCAGGTATTCTACGATATCATCCGAGGACACAACTTTGTAAGTTTTATGGCTTTAAGTTGCTTGTGTTTTGTTGTTTGTCTGGATCTGTGCCAGATCCTCTTGCCTTTGATAGCTTGCAAGGCATCTAGCCATCGCTGCATCTCTTCTCTCCTCTGCTGCTCCTGACGCTGCATCTCTCTCTTCTCCGCTGCTTCTGTCGCTGCATCTCTTCTTTTCTCTGCTGTTCGTGTTGCATTTCTTCTTTCTCTGTGCTTATAAACGTCAAAGCTCTTTTTCTCTTTGCTTCTCTGTCTCTTTTAGTTGTTAGCCTACCATTTGAAAAAGGCAGTCAGGCTTTCAGGTTCTGTCTCTGCCTGTTCTTTTTCCATAACTTGTGCTGGCTGTATAGTCTCAGTTTGAACTTCTGTCTCTGCTAGTTTGGCAGACATTCTCCTGGTAACTACTCCTGTACTTGGTGCTACAGAATCCATATCTTTCTCTATGCTTCCTGGTACTAGGTTCAGCACCCATGCACAAAACTTCTGACTTTGAGTATGCACAAGCTAAATCCCACTTAGGCTGACACCATCTGTCGTCGAGGCACAGATCAGGGAGCATAGAAAAAACAGGAGCAGTTGTAGAATTCGCAAAATGGCAAAAGTGTTTAGTACTACTAGCAGCAGTGACATAAAAAATAAAATTGTTCAGAATAACGGTTTACAAAGGCAGAATAAACAGAGAAGATTCATCTGAGTTTTCCTTCAATCTGTATCTGTCTCTTGCAAGAAATTGCAGCTCTGTCTTATAAGTCTTTGCAACCCCTCTTTAGCAAGCATCCTGTTTTGTTTTTTTTTAAAATGTTCTTGTATGTTTCAGGCAGGTGCAGCAAGAACAGAATGTCCTAGAACTGAGGCCTCTTCTCCACAGCTTCTGAAAAAGAGATTAAAGACTACTTTCTGGTTAACCCCTTGAGTTCCCAATAGCTTTTGTAATCATCTCAAACTATAATTATATACATTTCAACAGTAACACTATATAAGTTCTAAACAAAGGGATCCCAATATGTTACATTTCCACATAATGATCTGCATATATTTTATACCAGCAGATATGCAAGGAGGAAAAAGACAAACAGGAAGGGAAGACTGAGAGGCAGTGAGAGGCAAAGAATTGCAAGACTGTCGGGTGATCAAATCCTGGTCTCACGAGAAAATTGGGTTGCGCCAACCAAACAGACAAGAGACAGGAAAGGAAAGAACACAACAGATCCTTGCATTCCAACTTTCCATTCCAGCTGGGACAGGGTCCTATTCAACCCTGTCACAAAGTGGCTGTATTTTGGTACTAGTCATACTTGGTACCACGCAGGAGTTAGGGAGTTGGAATCTGACCCTGGGGCCAGCTTCTCCCCTCCTCTTTAAGATCGTGGCCATTGTAGGGTCTTGCTGAGGGCAGGCCCTGTGGGGGGGCCGGTTCTACCCCGCTGTGCTCCAGTGGCCTCGGTCACTTGATGCGGAGTAGATGTGCTGGTCAGCACCCTTCCTCCTGTAGGGGCAGAGTCCTGCATCAGGTCGGGACAGGGCTGGCCTGTTGGGCTCTCTGGGCATTGATCTCACCACCAGGGTCTTCTCCCTTGGAATTCCCCTGCTGGCCTTGGGGTGGTTGAGCAGCAGGTGGGGTCTGGGCAGCACACTCCCTCACTGCAGAGGGGTCCCTACTTGTGCCCACAGCCCTGGCAGGCAGGGCACGGTCTCTCACGACCACTCTGCCTGACCCTTGCCCTCTCTGCACCCTCCTCCCATTCTCCCAGGTCTCTCTTGTTCCTTTGGGGCTTCTTACTTGGGAACAGTATAGGGCCATGGCGAGTGCTTTTCCCACCCTTTACAGGGCCATGGATGAGATGGTCTTTGTATCGCCTTGTACAGCACCATTATTTCCTATGCAGAGCCCCCACACATTGTCAGTTTCCACCTCTGAGGAAGAGGACTCTCATCATACCGGTCGCCTGATGCTGACTTTACGGAGTATCAGCGGTTCCTGGTGATGATGCTGAGGAGCTCAGTTTAACCCCTGTCCAACAGCGCAATACCACGCATGCGACTATGGTCTTCCTTGGTGAGTATAGGCAGGACTCCTTAGTGATCTCTATGGCCTTGGTCCTTGCAGAGGAGTCGCACAGCCCTGGCAATCGCCTGCCTTCCGCTTCCCCAGCCCCTGGGATTGCCAGTGCTGGTATTGTGCTCCCTCGTGGTCTCCAGGGTCATTGCCTCAACCCCACTTCAGGTCTGAAGTGGCTGGACACCTCTTCTGGGTGTCTGCTCCCAACAAGAGACCGCCCTCCAAACACGGACTCTGTGGAGTTTGACCGCTGGGGCATGTGGGGTTTTGCCTTGGCGTGTCTCTGTTGTCTGTTGCAGCACATCAGGCTCACATGGTGGCCCATGAGAGATGCCTGTGGGCCACTATGGGATAGTACCTAGTGACCTTGCCTGATGGTGAGGCAACCAGGTGAGCCATTGCCATCACCACGAGGGGTCTGGAGCTAGTGAGACACCAGGCATGGCTGGTACAATGCCAACCTCGTAGCCTCCGGACTGGTAGGATCCTTGTCTGCATTAGACGGGCAGCGTGGCTTCACTTCTCCCTGTTGTCACCCTTGGCCCGCATAGGGTGACTGCCTTGCCTTCCGGGGCCTGGTTTTCACCCGAGAGCTAGGCGGGAAATGTTGGGCACCCTCCTTCTCCTGCTGGTCAGGAGACCCTCCCTGACTCACAGCAGTAGCGGTCTGGCCAGACCCATAATGGGCTCTCTCTCCCTTGTGACTCCCCACGAGGGCTGAAGGCAGTCCAGCCTTCAGGGAAGTACCGTCCAATAGTGGGCTTGGTACTCAACCACCAGTGATGAATGGTAAGATTGATACAGGGAAGATGTGAAAATTATGTGCCTACCTGAAAAGGCAGGACTTCCAGTTCCGCATGAGCCCGTGAACAGCTCTGAAACGAACCTCTCTCTCTATATGAAACCATCCTACATGTAAACTCAATTTTCTATCCCCTAAAAAACTTCAGCTTTTCCTCATCTTGCTGCAGAGAGAGGCTCTTCATATATCTCTGTTGGCCATGACGGTTCAACAGCTGTAATCGCTTTCAGCTGTTCTCAGATATGGACGACATGAGGAGCAGAAGGATCAGAACCAGAGAATGCTGCCAAACACTCGAGAGACACCAGACCAGGCAAATCAACCCCATCAACTAAAACAGGCAAAATAAAGGGTCAGGACTTACAAATAGGGACAACATACTACAAGATATTTCAGAGTTCCGCAAAGAAATGCGTGATTCCTTTGGGGAGTTAAAACAGATCTTGGGGCCTTGCAGTCCCATATGGAAACAGCTGATCAACAGATCACATCTAATACTGCTAAAATTGAATCAACGGAGGACTGTCTAAGATCCTTACTTAACGAACAGATCTGCTTGGCAGTCATACAGGAAGACGCTGAGAACTGAAGTCATCGGAAAATATCTGAATTTTCGCCTGCCAGAGGGGAAGATGGGGTCAGACCTGACTGCATACACAGGTTACCTTCTCCACTTGATCCTAAACCTGGAGCCAGAATTTGCTATTGATACAGAGAGGCACACCATGCCTGGGTCCCAAGCCCACTCAAAGAGATGCCAGACCCAGGTCATTCATAATAAAATTTCAGAACTACCAAACATAAGGACAACTACCAAAAAGCCTGGCAAATGGGTCGTATAATGCTAGGGTCACACCGCTTAATTATGGATAATGACTACACTCCTTATACTCAAAAAATGAGACGGAATATGCCCGTTGTTCCCCCTGCTTCTGGCACAAAAAATAAAGTTCTGTACGCCCTACCCATCTAAACTCCTGGTGCAACTTCCTTCAGGCACAGTCACCTATTCTTCGGCACAAAAAACAGTTGCAGATTTGATTACTAGAGGTGTACTAAAGAGAAACCAACAGCATTTGAGAGACCCAGACCAGCCCTGAAGAAGCAAAGTGAACTGGATGAACATCTACGGAATGCCCCACTTGCCAACCTGCTGGAAAGGCTACATCAATATAGGAATCCCACCCTGGCCTCTTGAGGGAGAATGGTGAGTCTACCTTGAGCTTGCTCTTATTTCTTCCATGCCTGGGTCCCGCTGCTTCCCTCTCACCTAGTTCTGTCCGCCTCGGGAGCTGGTGGGGAGTTCAGTTGGTCCTGCCTTGGGGTTCCTGATTATGGTGTTTTTTTTTCCCAAGCAGCAACTCCTTAATGCTGAATCAAAAGTTGTACTTTATTGGCTGCAGAGTGGGAAGGATGGCCATTCGATGGCGGGGATTTCCCAGGCTGAGTGGCTATAAAAATCTGTTATTTTATGGTATGGGGACCCCATGAGTCACGGGCGGACTCTCCTGCCCTTTGATTACCCTATTGCCCTTCTTGAGGTTGTGGCCCTCCAGGATATTACTGGTGGGGGGATGACTGGGCTGGAGATGGAGGGAGGGATCTGGGCGGATGGAGGGTTGGCTAGGTGACGATCCTATCCCTCTTTGGCTGGTGGTGGCTCCGAGCCTCTACAAGCAGAGACTATCCTTTGTTGGGACTTTGCAGGACTTTAATTATGTAACTTTGGATCTAGGGATTGAGGCGCCTGAATTGCTGTGAACTGTCGAAACAAAGGAGTCTTTGTGATCCGCGAAGGCAATATCTAGTGGCTATAAACTCAGTGATCAATAGGCTTGTTCTGGGAGCTACTTACCTACCGTATATAAATATGCCTTGTGTGTTGGATCAAATGATCTTTAGTAAGGGTTATAAAGCAATAGGGGTAAAACCGGGAAACCTTAGATAATTGATCTATGCTGGGGCTAGAGAAAACCCTGTCTATAATCCACCTTCTCATGAAGCGGGAGGTAAACATGAAGTTCTCCCGGAGGGACTGAGTGGTTTTCCCATGTAATACCTCCTCTCCACATTGGATATTAAAGTGGATAGGAGATAATATATTAATATACCAAATGCTGGAGGGTTGGTTAAAGGGATAATAACATTAGGGGTAAATGCGGACCAATTTAGTGGGAGTTTCCTCCTGGGAACTCTCACTTGTTAGAGTAATCTTGGGGTCCCTGGGCAGCTCCTCACCCTCCAAGGGGATGAGAAGAACCCAACCCTCATCACGCTCCTTTTAGGGAACCGCTTGAAGCCAACAATAGGTGCCTTTGGATAGACACCTTACAGATGGAAGTCACCTTGTTTATAGTTAAAATAACTAAGTTTTATTGTTCATCAAGCCTCCACTCCTAAATAGGAATTTTTGGTTAGGCTTAATTTCAGGTCCTACAGTTAAAGGGGCCACGTTGTATATAATTATAGTGTTTAACAGTTGTGAGTTAATATATGGGATTAAGATTTGGTTTTATTTACAATATAAATGGGGAGGGTGCTAGGATTTAGTTATAGTAGGGAAGGGGTGGGGAAAAAGACACACATACACAACAAAAACAGTATTTAAAGAAATTTTATTGTAGCTGGATCTGGTCGGGAATACATTGGCTGCTTGCTTTCATATTGTTCTGGTCCTCCGGGAGAGTGGTCCAATTGACTGGCGGGACTGTTCTCCTGTGGGACAAACAAAGCGACAAAATGCACCTAATGAGTTATGGCTATCTAACCAGTAAAAGTCTTTTCCCAGAACATTAATGGCTTCCATAATCCCATAAAGCCTTGTGCTTTATACATATATATTAAAAAACGAAAGGCTGACTTATATATGATTCAGGAACGATCTTTCAGATGAAGAACACAAAAACTTTACTGGGCAGGAAGATATACAGTATATGCATCCTCAAATCCGATAGTCAGCGAGAGGTGCGGCTATCCTGGTCCCTATTTCCACACCACTAGAACTAATCCAATCCTATATGGACAGTAAAGGTCATTTTGTTATCCTACAGGGCAAATTATACTCCGGAAGTGACCCTGGTGAGTGCATATTTACCATCCATGTCAAAACCTTCTGCAGTTCAAAATTTAATGGCACGGGTAATGGATCTCTTTCGGGACAGCTTATTTTAGGAGGGATCTAAATATCACTATGTCTGCCCAGCTAGACAGCTCCAACCCTCACCATAGGTGCCAATCAGGCACAGCTAAGTATTTAAAAATACAGTGGATCATCTGGGCATAATAGATGTCTGGCGCCTCTCCCATGGGATCTGGGTTTCACTTTTTTCAAATAGACACCACACTTACTCCAGATTAGATTATTTTCTGGTAACCTGTGAACATCTAGGCCAAGTGCAGGACATCCGGTAAACCCTGTGGTTCTTTGTGACCATCATCCCTCATCCTCAGATTAAATTTAGGTGGGAAGACAAAGCAAACTCTGTGGCATCTTAATTTGATGCTATTAAAAGACAAACAGTATGTAGAACATACTAAAAAGTGCATTCCTTTTTTCAAGAAACACCTCCCAGAGACCTCAGAGGCACTGCTTTGAGATGCCTTAAAGGCAACACTAAGAGAGGAGACCATCGAATACGCTTCAAGAAGACGGCGGAAGTTAGAAGCTAAATATAAAACCCTTTGGAGCATCTAGGAATTTATCAGTTATTATACACTGAAGGCGTACCAAGTACAACAAAACATCCGTGAAACAAAGACGGAAATATAAAATTAATGGACATCAAAATCCAGCAGGCTCTTCTCTACATAAAACAGGCTAGATATGATGGAGGACCCTGAGGAGCCTGTAGATTAACCCAGCGCCTTATGGGGCGGAAGAGTTCAACAACTGTTTTAAAGATTAAAGACCCTACCTCTGGAAGATATCTATAGGGAGGGATATTATGCACTCCTTTGTTACTTTCTATTGACACCTATACCAGAATGATGATCTGTCCATCTCTGAGGAAAGACAGTCTTTTCTGAGAAGTCTCCCACTTCCTCGTCTAACGGTAGCCCAAAGGGTTTATTGGAATCCCTATCCACCCTGACAAAAGCTCTCACTGTATAAATCATTCTCTTCTCATCGTTGTCCAGGACCGGATGGATTTCCATCTAAATGGTATAAGCTGTTCATTAATGAGCTTCCCCAAAGCTTCCTCCACTTTTAGAGGTGGCTGAGGGGTCCCCCTCCCCCTCCTGGACATATGCCACATTAGCCTCCTTACTAAAACAAAATAGAGATCCTACTAGTCCCTCTTCCTGTCTAATCCATTTCCATCCTTAACAAACTCACATGGCCATATGGGCCTCAAGATTGGAGAGAATTTTACCTTGCCTAATTCATCAAGATCAATCTGGTTTTATTAAAAATAGAAATACTACAGACAATATACTTCTGCCACTAATACTTATGGAATATATTCGAATCATATATCCCAGCTGAGGTTATTAGCCTGGATGCGGAGGGCATTCACAGGGTGTCCTAGCAATTTTGTGGGATGGCCTGTCGAGGCTCCATTTTCCCAAATCATTTCTAAATGGCTAAGGAACCTCTGTGTTGCTCCCTACATACGTGAGGATCAATGGAGGTATATCCTCTCCTTTACCTCTATCCTGGGGCACTCGCAGGGCTGCCTTCTTCCCTCTCTTATTCACCTCTACATGGAACCGCTGGGGACGGCTCCTTAGAACCTCCGGCCAAGTGGAGGGCATCCCACTAGGACAACAATAATACAAGGTCAGCATGTTTGCTGATGATGTTCTTTTAACTCTTCTTTCACCAGACACATCTATCACTGTGGTCAGGCAAATCCTTCAGAAATATGAAGCTCTAGCAGGATTCAAATTAAATATCACAAAATCGAAGCCTTCCTCTTTAATTTTTCTCCTCTGGCAGCTCTCCGTGGTCTTCTCCCTGAGGTGGAGATCCATGAAGATAAAGTATTTAGGAATATATATTCCATTGAAACAAGAGGTAACTGAATTGATTAATTATGAGCCACTTGCCATAACAATACAAAAGATCTGGAGAGATGGTCCACCTTGCATTATCATTCTTTCAACGGATAGAAACTATTCGTATGAACGCCCTTCCCGGCTTTTATACCTTTTCCAAAACATCCTTATTTCCTCATCTTTCTATTTTAAGTCCTGGGATAAACTACTTTCTAAATTTATATGGGGTACACAACGTCCGAGGATTCATTTTTCCATCCTCCAATTATCCACTGCCCAAGGGGAACAAATCTACCCAATCTTAAACTTTATGCTCAGGCAGCTTTTCTTTGTACTCTTATCTATTGGTTAACTGACAGCATTCAGGTTCCATGGAAATCATCATCATAGGAACTTCAAGCTTATATAGACATTATGTCCTAATGCTTGCCAGACATCAATAATTAAAAATTTAACATTATCTCCAAATGCCAAGTCTAGAATTTTTTGAAAGAATCCATGGTAGGGCTGTCAATTACTTCGACTGGGAGCTGATTCCATATGGGCACAACCCTATGACTGAACCAATATCTTCTACGTAATGTATTCCATTTAGGTAGATATAGTTGTTTAGTATGTCTCTAGTAGTTACTCTGTTATTACTAAGGACAATTCCTAATTCTTTACTAAGGATGGGTTGGTTATTGCTCTAAATAATATACACATATCTCCCCTTAGTCTTCTATACTGGAGTGTATATAAATTAAGTATTTTCAGTCTAGTTTTGTAAGTCTTGTTTGACATCCCTATGATGGATTTAGTAAATCTTGTGTACTCTCTCAATTTTTGGATATCGTCCTTATAATATGGGGACCAAACTTAGAACAATATTCAAGATGCGGTCTCACCAAAGCTATATATAAGGGAGGAGTAGTTCTTCGACTATAAATATGCCTCAATATACAATTCAGGTTCTGATCAGCATTATTGATTTGTGTCTTACAATGAGTTCTGAATTTCAGGTCAGGGTTGACAAATATACCCAAATCTCTTTCTTGCTCAGTTTCCAGGAGAATTGCATTCCCAAGTTTGTATGAGTAATGTTTATTATGCATACCAAATGCATAACTTTGCATTTTGTGGAATTCAACTCAAATTTATTAATACTGGACCAAGTCAAGATATTATCCAAAGCTAGTTGCAGAGCTGTGCTACTTTCTGGGTTGTTGGTCACAGCACCTACTGACAGTCATCTGTGAATTCTAATAACCATATATTAGGGTCACTAGTAGTAAGGGTTGAGACATAAATATTAAAGAGACAAGGTCCCAAGACAGACCCTTGAGGGACACCGCCGTGGCAGGAGCCCAATCAGAATATTCACCATTTATAGTGACCTCTGCTTTCTTCCATTTAACCAATTAGCTACCCAATTAACGATATTAGTTTCTAAGTTAAATGCTCTTAAGGTATTGATATGCTCATAATGAGGCAATTTATCAAACGCTTTGGCAAAATCTAGGAAGACAAGGTCGATAGATTTACTCCTGATCTATTTCTTTAGTAACTGTTTCATAAAAGTTAATAAATTGATTTGACAGGATCTATTTTTGGTGAACCCATGCTGGAGTGGGTCTATTAACCCAGATTGATTAAAGTAATCAAGTATAAGGTCTTTAATGTTGTTTTCAAGTATCTTGCCCATTAATGAAGTTAGGCTAATAGGCCTATAGTTCTCAGGATTAGTTTTAGGGCCTTTTTATGGATTGGTACCACCGTAGCTACTTGCCAATCCTGTGGAACTTCCCAGAGTCGAGTGAGTGTTTAGGAATATTAGTAAGGGGAGATAGATATTTAAGGCAAGTTCCTGCAACACCCTAGGTGGATTTCATCAGAGCCAGGTGATTTATTTACATCCAATTTGCTTAACCTATCCAGAACTGCTGTTAGGTAATATTATAAGGTCCCTTGAAGAAGAAGTCTTAGCTGTATTCATTACTCCACCACTGCTCTTGTTGAAAACAGTACAGAAATAATTATTCTGGATATTGGCAGCTTCTCTGTTAGTAGCTAATGTTCCGTCATTATTTAAGAAGGGTGCTATAGTACTAACTCTTACCCTTGGTTTTATTAACATGAGCAAAGAATACTTTTTTGTTGGCCTTGACTCTATCAGCCAATTGAATTTCATATTTGGCTTTTACTGATTTTATCTTAGTTTTGATGTTTTTAACAATTAACTTATACTTAGGAAAAAGTGGGTCAGCCTTTTTATTTTCAGAAAAGTCTTTTTTTTTTTTTTTAATCATGCATTTAATTGAAGGATTAAACCATAATGGGTAATTTTATGACTATTATTATATTTTTTTTATTTGGGGATATTTTATTGATTAAATATTAAAGTTTTCCAATCATGAGCCCCCATTTAGCTTCTACTGACTGATTAGTAAAATCTTTGTGCCAATCCCAGATATTAACACTGATTTTTATGGTTTCAGAATCAGCTTTATGAAAATTCAAAGTCTCGGTTACCCCAGTAGCTGTTTGTTTTAGATTCCCATTAAACTGAAAGTGAACAAGGTGCCGGCCGTCGGGCGCAGCGGTTGAATTTCGCTTGCGGCGCGGCGACCGGGTTCAGGAAGCGGACCGAGTCGTCGGAGGGCTGGCCGGGAGATGGATCGAGCGTCCGCTGGACTGCTCTCTCTTCTCCGGGGAGGGCTGGGGCATCCGGGCGATGGGACTTTAGCGGAGGCCAGGAATACCTCCGCTGCTGCGCCAAAGAGTATAGAAGGCGGGCGGACGCCAGGCGCCATTGTGCCACCCCGCCCCGAAAAGAGGAAAATGGACGGTTGCTGTCAGCCTCCATGAAGCCCGCGGCCATGTTGATTAGCCCCCAGGCCAGTCCTCCGACCGACACGGTTCCTGCGGGATGTCTCGCCTTCCATCCCGTAGCCCCTGCCGTGGAGGTAAGCCACGGGTATCGGAGACCCGGTACGATTTGAGGGGTGGAAGCTGCCCGTGACCGGCTGAAGCATTGGGTGGCCGCAGCTAGGAAGGCGGTAAAAGGCAAATTTAAAAAAAAAAAAGAAAGAACAAGGTTATGATCACTATTGCCCAGTGGCACACTGATATTAATAGTGGAAATACAATGTTCAGTATTAGTTAATATGATATCTAGTATGTTATCATTTTTGTAGGATACTGTACTTTTGCTCCAGTCCTAATTCACTAAATGATTCTAAATAACGACTTTCTATCTTACTTGCTGCTGTAACCGTTGTCCAATTAATATTTGGTAAGTTGAAGTCACCGAGTGAAATCACTGGACTTTACTTTAAATGATATGTAACGATATCCCAGCTCTTCTTTTTCCTCCACTGATAACACGCCTGCCTTGAGACATTTCACACAGATTACATCTGAATCTCTCGAGGTGTGGTATAGATTAAGAAATAACCTAAAAATAAAACCAGTATATGATTATTGTAAAATAATTTCTAAAGATGACCTTTTTCAACCTTCACATAAGGATTTAGCCTTTTCTCAATGGCATAATTTAGGATTATCACACTTGTTTCAGTTCCTGGATGAAAGGGAGATTTTACCTTTGATAAGCTCAAAACCCAATATGGACTCGAGGAACAGATTTTTTAGATATCTCTAGGTGAGGAACTATATACTCCGTCATCGGACGTTAACCTAAATTACGTACTCTAAACCCACCCTTACTTAAAATCTTTATTGATTCTATTAAGGGAATCAGAGTGGACACTTAATAGGAAACATGTATAGGCGTGAGGGACTCTGGGAGATCTCGACAAAGTCAATATTAGATAAGTGGAACACAGATCTCTCCTCTGAGGTTCAGTGGGAAGATTGGTTAGCTTTGACTTTGCCAGTTGACAGGGTGACCCCTCTTCCTTTGGCAGGAGTTTTCCTGGAAAATTCAACTAGATATTTCCTGAGCTCCAGCAATTCTAACCAAATTCCTCCCAACTGCCTATGGTCATTGCTGGAGACAGTGTGAATGATGTTTAGCAGATTTGGGCCATGTTTTATGGCATTGCCCCCACCTTATGCCTTTTTGGTGTAACCTCCAGTTGGAGCTGTCTACCTGTGTAGGGAGACAGTGGAATTAACTAGGAAGTTGTACTGCCCTTGATATACCCAGACCACTCTCCCAGGTGGACCAAAACATTGCTGCCCATATTCTCATAGCGCCAAGAAGGCCATCACCAGAAAATGGATGTCTCCACAGATCCCTTCTATCCAGGATTGGAGATCCATTCTGCTGGAAATCTACCAGATGGAAAGCCTCACGGCAACACTTCACGATCAAATACAGAAGTTCAGACTCAAATGGCAGGGTTGGGTACTTTACTATTTAAGGGTAGATTCAACCTGTGTTCCCTGAATGTATGTACAGCATTATCATTTTCTCTAAGGCCTGGTGTTCTGGGGATATAATCATAACTTGCAATGTCCCTAGGGACCCCGCTGCTAACTTATAAAATGTCTAAATATCTATTTATCTGAATGCACTATATATTGTACAATGCCTACCTGTTGTATGTGTGTATGAAAATCACCAATAAAATATATTTAAAAAAAAAATTATGTACCTACTGTAATTCTTGATCTTCCTGTATGTCTTCACCATTCATCACTGCTTCTTAACCTCCATCCCCTCTTGGGTCTCAGCTTCTGGACAGTGCCTCCTCCCTGCTTGTTTTAACCCCACCCCCAATTGAGGCCAACTGTGGGTGCAGTCCCACTGGTACCTCCGGCTCCTGCCACTTTTCTGAAGCAACAGGGTCCCACTGGGGTTGGCCTGGCTTTTTTTCCTTGGCTCCTCGGGCCCTTCTTACAATGGATAGGGCCTCAGGTCTCTCCTGAGTCCTGCTTCAGGTCCCCTCTCTTGGGGTCCAGCCATCCTGGCCCTTCTGTCTTTTACTATCGCTCCTTGCAAGAGACTCTTCCCGGTCCCTTATTATAATTTCAGTCTTCGACTTTAGGCTATAAGAACCTCCTGAGTTTTTCCCATGATAATCACCTCCCAGTGATGCTGTGTTTAAGGGATTCTATCCTTTTTTTCACCCAGGGTCTCCCTTGGGTGCTGAGGTGATCCCCAGCAAGGGAGAAGTCTGTTTTCTGCCTCCAGCCTCAGAGAGGCAGGGAGAAGGTGTGTTAAACCTGATATTCTCCTTAGTGGACCAAGGAGGCTAGTTTTGGCCTGTCTGCCATGTCACCTGTCAAACTCCTCTTATGGGTCAAGGTTACATTCCTCTCCTTTGGGATACCCCAGTTATCTGGGTTAATGCCTTCAGGCTCAATTAAAAAAAAAAAAAAAAAAAAAAAGGATTTTTTTTTATTCACAAGGTCGACTTAGGTCACTTCTGGTCTACAGGGGTTCTAGAACATGGGTATGGTCCATCCTCCCACTGCGCCTCCTCTCCCCTGCTTGCTTGCTTGCTTTCTTTCTTTCTTTCTTTCGCTCTCTCTCTCTGTCTCTCTCCACCCTCCTCCTACCTGGTCCATCCTCCCACTTCGTCTCCTCTCCCTGCTTGCTTGCTTGCTTGCTTTCTTTCTTTCTCTCTCTCTCTCTCTCTCTACTCATTCTCTCGCCAAGAGGTTGGGGCCCTCCTCCAGACCCAGCTAGGCTCCAACCTCCTTAAAGAAAGCTATCCTTTCTGGTCGCTATTCATTTTTCAGTTTACATCCTTTCCTTTCAATGTCCCTTGGGTTCTCTTGCCCACCATCCACCCTTTTTCTCTTTCTGATTTTCACTTCCGGTGAGCAGAACTGAGGTAGTGGAGGGAATGATGTTGGTTACTGGCCAACCAGTGAGCGCCACGCAATGCATCTGCCTCGAGGGCAACACCATCTTGACGTCATCCCTCCTTCCAGCAGAAAATCTTTTAAAGCTAAAAAGCTCCCCGAGGGTCCTGCACCTCTGGGTTGTACCCACCAGTGTTGAATGGTGAAGATGTACAGGAAGATCAAGAATTATGATGATACATAATTTTCATATTTCGAGTCCGGCTGCCTTAGTACAGGAGTTCCTGATAGTCCTGTATAAGAAGAGGTTAGGAAAGGAGTGAGATCATTTGCAGTTAAAAACTTTATTGAGACTTTGTAATAAGAAATACAGAACATCTGTGCTGTAGTGAAGATACACAAAGGTGCCTAAGGCAGTACATACAAATATTGCAAACAGCTGACTATACATATGAAGTGATTACATACCTGTGTGGAAGGAGTGAGATAGTTTGAAATTGCCCAGGCAAGGTCACGGACTTGTACTGATAAGTGATTTCGGGGTAATCCGAGGCGTGGTGGTTTTGACCCTGGATTTTCTGAGCGGGTGTGCTTCTCTTAAGGAGGAGAATTTGGAATGAAACATGGAGATGGCGGCCAGGAACAAATGTACTTGGGATATCTGAAAAGCCAAGGCTGACTACTACTGGGCTCTCTCCCTCCTCCTGGGGCTCAGGGCGCTAAGTTCTGGGACAACCTGAAGGACCTCAATGGAAAACCATATCTGCCTCCAGCTCTGCCAACTGCTGTGACCACTACTGACCCTCAGCTCATTGCTAATGCCCTGGTCCTCTTTTCTCCGACTTCAGCAGTGTGCTTCCTCCTAACTTCTTTGACCCCATTGCCCATCCCCTCCCCTGCCTTCAGCTACCCTTCTTTTCATTTCAGAATTATCTCCCATGAAAGGCAGCCCTACCTGCTAAAGCCTTAAGCAAGTCCCGCTTCAACTGCGATTCTCTGGATCTAAAATTACTGTATCTAACCCTTGATGAAGTCCTCACGCCCATCCAGCATCCTAAATTGCTCCCTTTGCCTAGGAAAGTTCCCAACCAAATGGAAAACCGCCTCATCACTCCCATCCACAAAAGCGGTGACCATACCTCACCGGGAACTGCACCCCATCTTTATACTTCCCCGCCTCTAAGGCCCTAGAAAAATCATATCTGTCCAGCTCACTAATCACTTATCTAAATACAACCTTCTCTGTCATGAACAGCATGGCTTCCAAAGGTCACAGCACCACCTTGGCTCTTTAGAATTTGCCACTGCCATTCACTCATCCCTTGACAGAGGGCACCTGGCCAGGTCAGTATTTGTAGATGTGTCAGAAGCTTTTGACACTGTACATCACTCCCTGTTACTTGCTACCCTCTCCCAGTTGGGGCTCTCCCAAGATGCCGTTGGATGGTTCTCAGACTATCTATCTATCTGGAAGATCCCAGCAGGTCAAGATAATTAGAAAATGGCCAGAATTAATTCTGAAACCTGATTGGCTGAGACTGGCTCCAAGCTGGGCATTTATTTTCAATAGATGCCCAGCTTAAAATAAACCAGTCCGAGTGCCACTTCACCAGGTACCCTTGTGTAGTGGTGCCCAGCCTGCTTTCTCATTGGCTGAAAGCACCTGGCGACATTTCAAATCCCCGCCATCTTTTTCTCTCACTTAGCGAGAGCTACTGCCCCCCAACACACACACACACACACTCCTCACTTCAGTGCAACCAAAAATATAGCTCACATCCAGGATACTTTCTGCTCGGAAAGAGTGATAAACCATAAATTTCACACAGCCGTTGCCTTGTACAACAGCACTAGTCTCCCGGACACTGTTCCAGTACCGCTTCAATGAGAAGCTAGCTGTTACTCCATTCGGCTTCGTGTTAGCAAGCACGCATAATTAAACATCTCAAATACACACACGCCCACAGTTAGTCAACCTGCTGCCTCAAATTTAAGTAAGAAATTAATAATTTACATTTGGGCTCTCCTTGCTATCGCAGCTGCAGCTATCGCATTTTCAGGCAAGGTCAGTTGCACGCTTAAGACAGGCATCCTCCAACGGCTACGGATAAAAAATAAATAAAAGTCTTGCACAAAAGGAGATGCACGATATCCAGACACTGCTGGACTGAACATTTTCTGCACACTTCTTGTTCAGGTCTGTGTGTGTGTATGTATGGGTGTATGAGTGTATGAGGGGTGTCAGTAGATTAGAATAGTTCTGTAAGGAGAACCAACAGGAGCAGGAACAGCCTTTAAAGAAATGGACTATTTTCCAAGAAAAACAATTCTACTGCTTCTATTCATCTTAAACTTATTTCCTTTATGATTTTATTGAAATTACTAACATGGCCATTTCTAAAAGCAATATTACCCTCTGGGCATTATTGGGAAATACCAGACCTTCCAGGGGTATAGAGCCCTCCGCCTCAAGGCGCGGGCCCCACGTAGCCCCTGGGTGGTCCTGTATTCTCAATAATGCCCACCCTGTCAGGTATTATTGCTTACATAACACTCTCATCTAGCCTCCCAGTCACCTCTGGGTTCCCTAGGATCCATCCTGGGCCCACTCCTCTTTAGTATTTTTCTGAACTCCTCCCCAAGTCATGCACTGGTAAAATGCTCTTATATGGATGATGCAATACTCTTCTCGACTCACCCTGACCCAATCATCTTACAACAGTCCTCCAACAGTCATTCAAAGAGGCTGAGTCTTGGTTCGCTGAGCATCGTCTTGTCCTTAACTATAAAAACATAACAAAGCTATGTTGTTTGCTAACTCTCAGAACAAACATAGTGGCCCCCCTTCAAATTCTCAGTTCCCTATAGGTACCCCTGGAACAGGTAAACTCCTTCAGATATCTTGGGGTCACCCTGGACTCTGCTCTTAACTATCACAAGCACATCCACCTCCTTAGCACGCTAGAACACCTGCAGTGGCCTACTCCACTGCCATAAACACTGTCTCCCACCTGAAGCTTTACAGCTATATCGCATCATCTATCCTGTCCCTCATTGATTATGGGATAACAGTCTATGGGGCTGCTGACACCACCGCCCTCAATGGAATTAGGATATCACTAAATAAGGCTAGTCACCTTGCCACTGGCTGTGAGCATCTGACTCTATAGCCTTACAGACTGGCTTGACTTTGACAGGAGACTTAAATACGGACCAGCCTCTTCACTAGAAAATCGCTAATGGTCTTGCCCCCGTCCCACCACTACTGCACTCTGCTCCTGTGCAAAATACACCAGTAGCTCAATAAATCCCTCTTCCAAGTTCCCGCTCAATCGGCTTTGGGCCAAATCATTTTTGTTACAGGGCTCCTCTCTGAATGAACGCACTCCCCAATACCATCTCCGCTGAAGCTAAAATTGGCCATTTCAAACATCTTCTCAGGGAACATATTCCTACTGAAGGGGCTTGCACTGCTTCTAGCCAAACTGGAACCCCTCAGTTCATGTCCCACCACCCTGCCCCCTTCCCCCACACACCCTCCCCGCTTCTTCTGTCAGCCTACCAAGCTTTTAGGCTCTGACATACCCCACCCTCCACGATGGCCATCACAACTGTAAGTTACTCAGACAAGGACCTAGGGTCCCCTAGGGCTTTTGGCCTGCTAACCCTCCCTTCTGTGCATGAACTTATTGTTTTTCTGTGTATGATTTCATGTTGTTTTATGACCATGCAACTTGCTGGTTGCTACCCTGTTTTTAATGAAACTGTAATCTGTTTTGTGTTTGTTGTTTATCTGTCTAATGCCTGTATGTTCTATTGACGTGGAGCCTTTGTAAAAGAGTCTCTAACTCAAAGATTTGCAATTCTGATATGATAAATAAATAAAATAAATGGCGATATCCATGGCAGAGGGTATGACTGTCCAGTCTGCAGAAGCATGGTGACTTAGGAGAGTGGAGGGACCTGGTCCAGACATAGTTAGGGAGGATGGTTGACGGCAGATGTTCCTGATGCAGAATGCTATGCAGTGGTTGCTGAAAGTGTCCAGCAAGATTCTTGTTGCTACAGTACAGTGGGGTAGGATGAGAGAAGCCAGTCCAGGAGGGAGTGGTTATGAGAGTGGGGTTGAGCTGGGTGGGCCCATGACAGTCTGCAAGAGATTTAGGGATTCAACCTTGTGGATGGTCTGCCTGGAGGCAGGGAGAGCCACCTGACATTGAAGTCTCTACCAGGATGAGCTCACCAGTGGAAGATTGAGAAGTGATGGTAGAGAGGAGTCAGTCAGAGGAGGGGATATTTTGGGTAATGCATAGAAGTCTCCAATGAAGAGGGGCACAGAGGAGGGAATGACAACCTGACCAGGAGGAATTCATGGGAGGAAGACATGACCTCACTGAAAGCTATAGTGCAGGAGAGGCTATGACAGGCATAGATGGCAACACCGCCCCTGCATTTTTCCCTGTCCTTCTTAAAAGATGATAGTTAGGAAGGGACAGGCTAGAGTCTGAGTCCTGGAGGAGAATGGGACTCAGAGATACAGAGGATGTTGGGTCAGTGTTGTGAGACCCAGACTGACAGGAGGTCGAGCTGAGGAAGAAGGCTCTGAGCACTGAGATGAAATGTTCTCAGGCCTTTAGCTGTTGGGGAGGTGGTGAAGGAGGGAGGAGGGTCCAGGCGGGAAGGCAAGAAAGGCACAGTAGAGAAACTCCAGGTTAAGGGAGGGGAAGGAGACAACCAGGGTAGATGGGGGATGGATTGGGAAGGGAGGAGAGAGAAGGTAGGGTATTGGAGGGGAGGGTAGGTAGAGCCGGGTAAGATTCAGTGTGATCGGAGATAAGTTTCAGTAGCCATTGGATATACAGTAATGTAAATGACAATCTATATGAATGTCTGCTCAAATATAAAATGGCAGTCCCTTGATGAAAGGCTTATGCTGTAACTAGAAGTTTAGATAACTACAGGTAATTGGATCATGACAACAAAAGTCAACAACAGGTGACTGATCAAGCAGAACAGATCTGGAAGACTGGGAGAAACACAAGAGGAATGTTTTGAGCACTGAGAAGTATAAAACCTGAAACGAGCAGATGCTAGGTTGAAAATGCAAAAGTGAGTACACCCAGATAGCGCTTTTGCAGGAGTCACAGAAAAGGCAAAAACTAAAGCACTGAAAAGTATAAAACCTAAGACAAAGAGCAGTTGCCAGGTAAAATATACAAAAAAGTGAGTACACCCAGATAGCACTGACAGATATAAAGCCTAAAACAGTGAACAGCTGCTAGGTAGAAAATGCAAAAGTGAGTACATCCCGAAAGGGTTTTCAATTCAGTTCAATTCAATTTTATTTTTATACTGGAAAGTATGAGCACAAATGCCTATTTTCACAAGCCCAGTGGTACAGAAATTCGATGATACAGAGAAAAGGTAAAACAATATTTGCAAAATGTTATGGTATGTACAGTAGAAACGGTGTAAATGACAGTATCATCTAGACTAGAAAAATACAGAGCACCAGCAACAGAGCCAATATACAGATACATATAAACCTTAAGGTAACTCAAGGCTTGGTGGACATTCAAGGGGTTACCTACAGGGGCAGACACAGGTGGTGGATTGGAGGAGGTGGTCCTTTTGGGAGGAGGTGAATGAGCCAATGGAACTACAGGCCTGAAGTTCAGGGGCAGTTTATTGTAAAACTTAGGGCCCTGTGTGATGGAGTTCTACGCGTGTGGTGCAGTAAAGGGATGTCAAGATATCGACAGGTGGCCCCTTGTACTGTGCTTGAAACCGATAAGGGGAAAAGGGAGTTAATGCTGGTTGGCAGCAGGTTACGGTGTAAACTTATATAGGAAAGAGAGCATTTTAAGTTGGAACCTGCCTTCATGGGTGAGCCAATTGAGGCATAGAGGGTACAGTGATGGTCAACTGGGAGGCCGGTCACTAAGCTTTGCAATATTATTGTATGTAGTCCTTAGTTTGGAGAAAAGGGGGATGTGTTGGGGGAGTAGATAATAGAGTCATAATCAAGGAGGAGAGGGAAGTGAGCTGGTGAGGCATAGTCTGGAGACGGGATAAGGAACTTTCTGATTCGGTATAAGAGACCTAGCCTCGTATGGATTTTCTTGATGAGGTTGGTGATATGGATACTGTAGGTCAGGTAAGGATCTAAGTACAGTCCAGGTATTTGAATTCGTAGACTTGTTCTGTGATGTTACCAAGATTGTCTGAGAGGTATCGGCCCGTGACTGGGGCTTTTCTTGGGAAAGAGAAGATCAAAAACTTGGTGGTCTTGGAGTTGAGAACCATGCCCATGGCAGAGAACCAAGTGTGTAGCTTGCTGAAGTCAGCCTGCAAGTTACTGAACATTGTGTCCAGGTTAGTGCTGCTGCAGTGAGGGCTGCGTCATCAGCGTAAGGACTAGTTGGGTGGTTTGGCAGATGGTAGGGAGGTTATTGATGAAGAGCGAGAACAGGAGCGGACCTAGGATGGAGGCCTGGGGTACCACATATTTAATTGACATTCAGTAGAAAATGACCGTTGATATTAGTTTTCTCGATCTGCTGGAGAGGTAGCTTCCACCCATTTGACAATGTTTTCAGATATGTGCAAACCCTTGAGGGTGTCCAGGAGAAGGCAGTGGTCAACCACGCCGAACATCTTGGTCAGGTTTTACAAGAAGTTATTAAAATTACAACAAAATGTAAACTAAAGCACTGGCAAGCATAAAACCTAAAATAAATGAACGGTTGCTAGGTGGAAAGTGCAATAAGTGAGGTGATGCAGTAAGTGAGTGAGGTATATTGTGGTGAAGGGCGGTTGTTAACAGTCATGTAGGGGTGGAGGAGGCTTGCAGATCAGAGATGGCTCTGGTGACTCCTATTCCGGAGTGCTAGAGTCATGTGGGAAAGCTTGTGAGATCTGAAGGCAGGAAGTGGAGAGCTTGCAAACAGTGGTCCTAGTATGCATCTGACAGATCAGAGTCCAACTGGTAAAACATACAAGTTCAGGTGCAGGAAACAGAACAGGGTGAGACACAGATTTAAGACTTTGTGACAAGCAGATGAGTTAACACTGAGGTTGTAGTCCAGATGGCAAGAAAGGAATCCACAGACCAGTCTCCTAGATTAAAACTGATGGTTCAGCAAAACTGACGAAGAAATACACCAAGTTCTTCCCAGCAAGATGTAATCTCTCATACAACACTCCAAGACAGCTGCCGCCTGCTTCCATGGCAGCCGCCTCCCCGGACCAAAGCAACCCAGCGATGAGCTCCCCGACCAGTGCTCGCCCCAGGAATCCTCCACTGCGGTGCTCTGAGACAGCCATCCACCTGCTTCCACGGCAGCCTCCTCCCCAGACCAAGCAACCCTCTGAGCGCGGTATTTTTAAATTGGTGCTTTGCTCCTCCTGAGTCCTGATTGGCTCCTCTGCTGGACCTGCGCTGCCTGATTGGCTCCCACCGAATCCGGCCACAAGCTCAGGCTGAGTTTCGCTCCTGTACAGTTCTGCTCCTTTGTGGGCTTAGTTTTCTTTATTTTTAAACATTGCTGCTTTTGCTTGTAACTGTGTTGTGCCCTGCTTATTTTTCTTTTCTTTACCTAAGTCCACCTGGCTAGCCTGCCTAGACTGCTTACATTTATAATTTCTGCCTAGCTAGCCAGCCTAGTCTGCCTTAATTTGTACCTTGCCTAGCTAGCTAACCCAGTCTGTATTCGTTAGTTTTTAATGTAATTGTACTGCTGTTTCCCTCTATTTTCTTTCTCTTTTCTGCTCCCTGCCTATTTCCCTGCTTCAGCCACCTCGGCTAAAACACCCTCTGTGCTCGGTGCTGATCCGCCCCACCCCACTGCTTTTCTCTGCTATAAACTTTCAGTCCTAGCTCCCACTTTAGTTTTATTGCTCTTTCTCCCCTGCGGCCCCAACCCCTGCTGGTTCCTCTGCCTACAGATTCTGTTACTCACTGCCCCAGTTCTCACCTACTCTCATTTTCCCTGTCCTTCTACCCACTCACCTTTTTGAGATATTTTTTAATCCCCTGCTTCTCTCTCTTGCCTCCTACAGCCGTGAGCCCCCGACCGGTCGCCCCAGGAATCCTCCGCTGCAGTGCTTGAGATAGATGCTGCCCGCTACGGCAGTCGCCTCCCGGACCAAGCAACCCAGGTATGAACCCTCTGGCGCTGGTATTTTTAAATAATTGGCGCTTGCTCCTCCTGAGCCCTAATAGGCTCCTGCACTGGACCAACACTGCCTGATTGGCTCCATACTGTCCAGCCACAAGCTCGGGCTGAGTTTACGCTCCTGGACAGTTCTGTTCGCTTGTGGGCAAGTTTTGCCTGCCCACCCTGCCACTCTTTAATACACCTCAAGCTCCGCCCTGAAATACTGCCTAGCCAATCTAGCCACCACTGCAATCCTTTCTCCTTGTGACAGCCTAGCTTGCCCAGAGTCCCTGGCTGTAAACCTTGCAGCATGGCTCTGTGCAACCCTATCCTTACACTAATTATTCCAGCTTCCAATGCTAAAAGCACACTCTTTCCTTCCTGCTCCTATCACGCTAGCCACCTGTACCACTACTCAGCCACACCACACACCTGTTGCTCTGCCTCTCCCTCCCCTATGTCTGCCCGGCATCCTTCCACCTCGATGTATCCTTTGCAGCCCAGGTCAGGGCTGCCAGACCCTCCCCAAGGCCATCCTCTCACACAAGGAGGCTAAAGCTCCCAGCTACTTACTCTTTCCTCCTTCTCATCCTGCTCCTCTCAGAGGATGTCAAACCTAACCCAGGCCCCTCGATGGTCACCCTCCCTAAGGTCTTACAAAGGTCTCTCATCACCCACATCAACATCAGGAGCCTCCTGCCCAAACTCGACCAGTTAACTTGTTGGATGACTGAACATTCACCAGATATCCTCTGCCTGGTGGAAACCTGGCTGTCAGCCAAGACCCCATATTCCTTCATCAGCCTACCAAACTACTCCCTGCTCAGACAGGACTGTGGCAAGAAAGGTGGAGGAGTAGCCATGTACTCCAAACAGCCCCTCGCATGTTCTGTC
The DNA here is from genome assembly GCA_016271365.2 of Neoceratodus forsteri. NCBI lineage: Eukaryota > Metazoa > Chordata > Ceratodontiformes > Ceratodontidae > Neoceratodus > Neoceratodus forsteri. Next base: position 1,103,527,529 of record CM028133.1, on the reverse strand, counting down.
ACCTTCAAGAAAGCATGCCCTAGCTCCCACAAATTTCTCCTGGCTAAACTCACCATACCAACCTCGCCCCCACTATACGAGGTGTACCTTATGCCTCCTCGCCTAGCCCATGACTCTCCTGCCTCTACCATAGCATCCATTCCTGACTTAGTCCCAAGCAGGAACTGGTCTTCCTAGGTGACTTTAACCTGGACTGGTCAGACCCTCCTCCAAGGCTCACATCGCCAAAATAGAGTCCCTTAATCTAACCTAGCTACTAAGTGAACCCACCCACTATAACCCACACTCCGAAAACCACTCACTACTAGATTGGACTTTCTTCCCACCCACACAGAGTAACTTCTTCTGACACCCTTACCAATGCACTAAGCTACCACTGTGTAACATACTGCATCTGGAAAACTCGCATGCCAAAATCTGCCCCAAATACTTAAATGCACGCCCTCTAAATACACTGGACATGGATACTGAATCTGTACTTGCCAGCCTTGGGCACGCCAACTGGCAACAGGTGTACTTGGCCTCTGATGTCAACACTGCCCTCTCCAGCTTCCTGAACATTTTAACTAGAATTGAACTCCCATGCCTCCACTAAAAGACCGAGTCAAGAAGCGACACCACAAATGGATCTCGGCACATTCTAGCGCAGTGCAAGGCCAGAGACGAAGCCTGGTCTACTTTCAAGTCCTACCCCACCCCCAAAACAGGCAAGCCTATAGTACACTGCATGCCTGTACCAAAGCTATAAAGCTAGCCAAAGCAGACCATTTCAGTCGCAACTCTCAGACTCTCAACCCGCCAATTTCTGGACAGTCATGCACTCCTTCTTGTCCCACCAGTCCAGCCTAGTACCCCTGCTTTTCGTGAAACATGACCAGCCTCTCGACAGACTCTATCAGCACTGCAGACACACTCAACAAATTCTTCACATCCTGTGCCCTACCACCTAGGCCTCCCCATCTATCTCCCCCTACTCCTCAACAACAACAATTTCCATTTCCCCATCTCTGAGCAAGAAGTCCTTCAAGCACTCTGATCACTTAATACCGCTAAATCTAGCCCTGATAGGATCCACCAAAGCTCCTGTGGATCTCAGCTCCTGCTATCACCAAGACTCTCACCCACATACTAAACCTCTCTTTTCCACAGGAACACAGGCCTGGAAATCAGCCTGCATAATCCCTCTCTGCAAAGCGGCGACCCTCTCTTCCTGGCAACTACAGGCCTATCTCTTTCCTCCCAGCACTAGTCAAGCTCCAGGAATCCCTAGGTCACATCAGACTGTCGGAACCAACAACAACCTCCTCTCTCCCCACCAGTCAGGCTTCAGAAAACAACATTCCACCAACTCCTCCTCCTGCGGCTCTCAAACCGCATCCTCACAGCCTCCACCAGGGCCTCCTAACTGCTGCTGTTTTTGTCGACCTGGCTAAGGCCTTCGACTCTGTATCCCTTCCTCCTACATAAGCTAGAAGCAGCTGTGCTAGCCCTATCACTGCCCAGTGGTTTAAGTCCTACCTCTTAACAGGAAACAATCAGCAAAATTGCCGATGTCGCCCCTCCCACCTATCTTGGCTGGTGTTCCCAAGGCTCAGTCCTTGGTCCCATCCTCTTCACCATGTTCATTAACGACCTTCCCTCCTCCTGCTCCAAATCCTGCTTAACATGTATGCAGATGACACTATCCTCTTTACCTCTTATCCAACAATACAAGAAGCTGAAGCTACCCTCCAAATGACTTCAAAGCATCTAGCAATGGTTCAGACTAAACCAACTGAAAGTAAATACCTCAAGGCAGTCTCCATGGTTTTGATGCGGCACAAAAACTGAACAGATCACCTCCACTCCCCGTCACATCATTGGATGGCTCCTCTAGGACGAGGTAATAAAATACACATGCCTTGGCGTTTGGCTGGATCCACAGCTATCTTTCTCACACACATCGATGCTACCATCTCAAAATTATGCCCCAAACTTGGAATGCTATACCGCATAGAGACTTTCTCCTACCAGCCAGATGGGAAATCCTATCTAAAGTGATCCTCCCATTTTCGACACGCAGATGTGGTCTATAGCTCTGCCCTGTAACCACCTTGTCCAGGCTAGACACCCTCTTAAACTCTTTCTGTCGTTTGCAACAAACTCGCCTCTTCAACATACCACTGTGATCTTTACTCCTCCTTGACCTCCCCCACTGTCACACAGACATTATATACACTCTCTCTCATATCTAAATTCTGGTTCAACATGCTTCCTCCTATCTGTTGGACAGTCTCTCCCAGACTGTCATTCCCCTATGAACTGCGGCACAGAAATGGAAGATACTTCACCCTGCCTTGACCAGCTTCCTCAGCTGGCAAAGCTACTTTCTCTTATCGGCCCCCAGTTTATGGAACAGTTCTCCCCATACTAGAAGCTCTTCCTCCCACCTTGCCTGCAAGCAACAAATTCATCTTCATCCCCTGCCGCTGTCACAATTGAACCTGCTCCTGCTCCACTTCTCTTTACCACTGAAAGACACCCCACAAAGCATTTATCTCACAACGTCCTTGATGCTGCAACCTGCTATCTCTTGTAATCTTACCCGTATTTTTGTATTTTGCTCTTGACTGCTATGTAACTGCATTTGAACAGCCTAAATGTTTACCTGTTGTGTCTTGTAAACCACACTGTAACGTGGCTTATTTGTACTTAGATATGTTGTATTCCTCTACTCCCTGCCCTCGGTCGCACTCTGGAAACGAGCCTCGGCTCAGTGTGCCTTTCCGTTAACAAATGTTTAAATAAAATATAATAAATCCTTGCAGTCCTGAACCAGCCTGAGCCAGTCAGCAGACATCACGGTTACATCAACACAGTACCAACTTAATTAGTGCCAGATAAGAAAGCATGGTTGACCTGTTGATGATGTTCAAAATGAAGGGGGACCAGAAGTTAATTATGGAAATGAATATTGTGGTGTGGGATAAACCAATTGGTCTCAGAAGTCATAAAAGCAAATTAGTATGGACACAGCAAGAAAAAATAGCGATAATTTTTCATTCTTAAATAGAACAGGTAGTATCTGGAATATACTCCAGGGAAATTATGGAATGTAAAACGTAGATAGCTTTAAAGCAGGTATAGACGATTGGCTAATTAGGAATAGGACAAAGTGGACCCACTGATTGGGGAGCGGTGGTATGGGCTTTATAGCCTTATTTCGCTCTAAACCCAGTATGAATGGTGATTTGAAGCTTGGATCAACTGAATGCAACCAGGAGGAAACAGGATACAAGATGTCAGCAAGCAGGAATCGGTCCATGGAATGCCTCTGGCAATGCTGGAGATAAGATGAGAGCAGCTAATCCTTTGGAGAAGGTACTGGTCATAAACAGCAGGTATCTGGTTTCTGGAAACAGACAATTGTAATGGCTGAAGCCATAGGATGTTGCTGAAATCTCTTTGTTGGAGCAGATCCTTTAAAAGTTGAAAGTTAATCCTGGATAAAGTACAGTACACATACCCAGTGCTGTATTGTTTATGATAATGATTCAGGTGATGTTCACTGAAGATGTGGTAAAGACTGATAAAGTTACTCTAAGTTTGGAACACAAAAAGACGAAAGACTAAACTATAGACACACAGAAAACACAGCTACTATCTAGGCAGCCATCTTGAAACATGATACTAAAGGTTAACTAAAGCCCCAACCTGAGAATCAAGCCAACATTCTTATTAAAATAGGATTGGTTAGCAATTAATTATCTGGGATACCATACCAAAAATGTGTACCATCTGAAGTTGCTTAACCTAGAACCATTTACTCAGAACTAACAGGAGTTCTGGAGCATTGGACGGTTTTACCTCTGACCTTGTTCTCCAGAACAGAAACTTGTACATCTTACCAATGGTATTTTATTTTTGCACACCTTGCCATTGGTACCTTCATCTATTTATTTTAAATCCTGGAGCAAATTAATTTCCCACTTAATTTGGATCTGAAAATGCCCAGGATTCAGTATGCAGTCTTACATTTCCAAGGGAAAAGGTGGCTTAACCTAGACAACCTAAAATGTACACTTTGGCTTCCTACCTTGCACCATCTACTATTGGCTCTCCTGATTAACTTATTGGAAACCTATCAATTTCAATTTAAATGATTTGCAAAATATCACAAAATACCGCTTCACACCCCCTTGAAACTCCACCAACTTAACAGGTTTACAGCTTGTACTGCAAATACACTGTGCCTTTGGGCGGGTTGGGGAACATGCCAAGTTTTAATACAATATTCTTTATTTGTCGTGACCTGGCCTACAATGCAGACTTTCCATCAGTCCATAGATCATACCTTCTGCTGGCTGCGGTAACTAGGTCTGGGCAATGTCTTTCAGTTTGTGGATGGTATTCTGCCGGTTGAGGTAACTAGGTCTGGGCTACGACTTTCAGTTTGTGGATGTAATGGAGTACTGCCATTTAGATATTTACAGAACAGGTACAGCTTAACTAACCGGAACATTTCGTATCTCCAATTTGATGTTACCTGTTGAAACAGGGACGAAACGGTCTAAATTACAGACCCATCATATTTGCTAACTGATCTCTTTTATTTTTTCTATATATTTTTTTTCACTCGGGCCCTGGCAGGCGGCTCACGGCTCTCTGAGGAGGGACTCTCTCTCTCTCTCTTTCTCTGGTCCCGCGCCCTGCACTCGCCAGTCCCTGGTAATTCCTGAAGATTGTCCCTGAGGTGGGGCCAGGAAGGAGGTTGCCGCTTCTCCTCCCCACCCCACCCAATCCAGAAGCCGGGATGGCCCTTGGGACCAGCGGATTATCATTGAGCCTGCCAGGCTCTTTCTGCCATTTTACTCCCAACCCCTTCCCTACTAATGCAAGGACGCCGGACTGTGCCTTCCACCTGTACTGCCCTCCAGCCACTGCCAGAGGGCAATCAATGAGGGGCGACAAGTCTCCTCTCCTGAGAGAGGGAGCTGTCCTCCAGACACTCAGTCCTCTGGGTGTAGTGACCAGCACCTTAACTCTCCAGCGCCACCGGCCAGCCCGCTAACTGATCTCTTAATGAATGCAGTTCAGGGTGACAGGTGGGGCACCTGATAGAGAACTTTTACAAAGGTCTTCAGGAGATCAAAAACTGGATTCGAAAGTCATACTTTATAGATGGAATAGGGACCTCAAGTTTGACGTCAGCAATGAGAACTGATCCAGCATTCACTTAACAGTGAAGGTGACATTCTTAACATACTGAGGGAATTCTCTTGGAAGTGCTGTATTATATTTTAAAACCCCAGCAGTACAGACATCATATATGAGGGAGGGCTGGGGACATTGCCGGAGGAAGTGTGGGGAGCGTAGGCTGATCAAGGCCTTGTTTTGGGGATTTTCCAAGACTTGCCAACTATTGGTTTGAGAAAGTCAAATTTAAGACAACTTTTTCACAGCTGCAATCCTTTTGACATCATTGGTGCTGCAACATGTTCCCCCAAGTGGTTTTAGGGTGAATGGCAACTCTCATTTTTGTTAATGCTAGCAGCTCATAGGGTTATTATTAGATTGTGGCTTAGGAGGGTTCCCCTACTCTGACAGAGTGATTAGAAATAGTAAGCAATCTATATGGGATGGCACTATTAACCTCCTCTATTCATGACCGCTTCCCTAAAGTCATGGAGATACGGAAACCATGGATTCTGTATGTAATGAGCCTATATCCCATATTTGTTCCTTAGACACTGGATAGGGTAATTATACTGGCTAGTAATTATGTTTAGAACAGTAGATTTCGCACATCTTTAGAGAATTCAAGGCAGCATGGGATAGACACAGGTGCCCTTGCACGAAAAGGCAATTGGGTAGAGGACATCAGGGCAGACTAGATGGACCAAACGGTCTCCTTCTGCCGTCACTTTCTATGTTTCTATGTTTGTCTTTGTGTTTATTATTTTATTCTACATTTTCAGATATGGTGGCATTTGTAGCAACTGTTGTAGACTTGTACTAGACAACCCTATGTCGGCTCGCCACAGCTCTGCATAAGGCATGCCGATGTACTAACTGGTGTAGTGTATCGTACTCACACTTGTGACCTTTACGAACAAGCAGGCTGGCTTCAACTCCAGGCTCACATTGAATATCAAGCCTGCCTTTTGGCTAAGAAGGCATATCTTGGTCTCTACCACTAGGTTCCTTCAGCTTTTCAGTCTCTTCCGGGGCACTCAAGCCACCAGTTCTGTGAGCCAAACTTTTATGTCCTCGCTGTCGAACCTTGCTCCGACAGCGATCCATTGCAGTTAGAGCTGTTAATTTATTTAATTCCTTCCTCCTGAGATTTCGAACACTGCAACCTTGGGACCTTTTAAGTGAAAGCTGCATCAATTCCTAGTTTCCAGAGCATCTTGTGACTGCTATACCCAATCTCTGCTGACAGCTAAATGCACTGGGACCTCCCTCTTTACCATTTGCCCCTGTATAGCCCTTTATGCTGCTGCTGTTGTTCCACTCACAGCAGTTCCTCCTTATCCTTTCCCATTCCTGCCTCTTTTTCATCCTACCTCATCCCCCTTCCCTTACCCTCCACTCCCACTTCCCCTCTCTCCTCTGTTTCCTCACCTTGTTCTCTCCCTCACCCCTGCCCCATGGGTGTTTCCTGCTCAAGCTTCATTGTGGAATCTCCTCCTTGCTCTTATTTTGCTCCTTCCACCCCTGTACTTTCTCTCCTTGTAAGCCCTTTCACCCCTCTTAAGAGAAGGCCACTGGCTGCACTTGACACAATAGTTATCTTGCCATATTGTTCTTTTGTTTATGTAATTACTTTCCTCATGTTGTACTACTTACTGAAACCATTGTAATTTGCTGTTCTTGTGACTTGACATGGAGCGTCTGTAAAGAGCCCTTGGCTCAAAGGTCTTTCCGATTTGTTAAATAAATAAAATAAATAAAAATAAATAAATTAGCAGTCCTGTGTCATTAATTGACCGCCATGGATTTGTACTTGCTTGGTGGCACTATTGTTATTTCCTGTTTTTCTTTTATTTTTTTCTGTAAAAAACTTTGTGTGGATCTTATAGACCCATCTCCCTACTGTATGTGGACCAGAAAAATTTCCTCCATTTCGAAAGACTCCAGGATTCTGTGGGGTTCCTGTTCTACCCAGATCAGACAGGCTTCATTAATGGTAGACTAATTCATGATAATATCCGAGCTTTGCTAAATTTGATTTCATGGCAAAGGAATTGGCAAATCTAGCTATAGCTATATTTATGGATGCAGAAAAGGTGTGTGACTGGATGGACAGGAGGTTCCTGCACAGAACCCTGGAGGAAATGGGCATGGGTCAAAATTTAGAGAGAGCATTAGTCCTTCTGTGCTTCCCCAAGTCACTATAAGGTCAGTGGTCAGTGAAGTGCAGTCGAGTCAATTCTGCCTTATGAGAGGCCCAAGACAGGGCTGCCCCTCCCTGCTCTTTGCCCTGTGCATCAAGTTCTTAGCAGTAGCTAAACAACAATAGCTTGCAAAGGATTCTGGCAGGGACAGGGCTCTCAAAATATTACTTCTGTGCAGACCACTCGCTTTACTACATTACTTCACCAGAAGCATCATTTCCAATATTGGTAGAAATTGAGGGTATATGGAGAAGTCTCGGACGAAATCAACTTCGATAAATCAGAAGCAGTTGAGTGGCACCTGTGCTCAAACATTTTGGCCAACTTCCCATTTAAATGTGTGAGTAATAATGTGGTGTAGTATCTCGGGTGTGACTTTTCTCCTGCCTTTCCTCACTATTCAGACTAAACTATGAGAAACTGTTGGGAGAGACTAGAATGGCTATCAGGTGCTGGGAATTGTCACCCTCAGGGTGGGAGGTCAAATTACTGCCAACAAAATGAACATTCTGCCTAGACTTTTATTCTTCTTTCAGTCCCTGACAATTAACATCCCAGATCACTACTGGAAGACAATTAACAAATTGATCACGATTTTGTTTGGGCTGGAGGCAGGCACAGAGTCTGTAAAAGAGTGTTCTTGGCTCTGAGAGAAAAGGGGGCCTGGCAATGGCAGATCTTAAAATGCATTATATGGCAGCACAGGTGACTCCATAGTGACATGGACAAAACAGAGAAGCAACACGGGCTGTTTAGAAATGGAGGTTCAGCAGGCTCGCTCAATTCCATTGTTTGCCCTGCCACTTGTGGCTATCTCCCCTACAGTTTGGCAAGACATTACGAACCCTTGGCAAACATATCCTCTGAGTGCTTGTCTAGGTTAGGAAAATTACACAGACTCCAAATGAAGTAGGGCCTCTCACCATACTAACTGGGGACTGCAACACTCCTCCTAGAAGAGATCTGAGATTTGGAGATGGAATCAGCTCGCCCTAACTAGATACAGTGCTGTGGTGAGAAATAAAACAGTTATTCCCTTCAGAGAGCTCCAAGAAAAGCGTAGCTTGCACCGAGGAGATTTTATCGGTACAGTGCCTTCAGATTTAGGCACTGTGTAGAAACCAACAATTTGTTACATAAAATAGAGAATACACATCCTTGGAGCATTTCCTATATCGGGCAGCCATGTTGGAAGGAGGGCTGGATCCATTTCAAGAGTATATATTATGTTACTGAGGTGCAGAATTCCCAGAACTAAGCAAAATAAAACTGGTCTGGGAAGATGAAAAGGGTCAGTCATCAGTGAAAACGAATGGAAGTGGTTATGGGAGAAGCGTGGTAGGTTATAGCCTTCCCAGGTTGGAGGAATTTCGTGAAATGTGTGGTACGATTTTTCCATACCCCATCTATTGACTATTACTCATGCCAGAGAGGCTGTGAGCAGTAGGCACACACTATCGTATATTCAGGGCCTGCCCAGAATTCATCAGTTTTGGACCCAAATTCACAGGGAGCTGGGAAAGACTTGGGATATAAACATTCTCTTTGATTTTAAATTGGGTATTAAGATCGATGAACTGGGCCCTCTCAAACAACAAAGTTTACTCAGGATTATGTGCACAGCTGCTTTTAAAAAATCATGGTGAACTGGTTGTAAGTTACAACCCACTCTTTTGACTTATGGGGAAAAAGAATAGAAGATATTAAAAGAATGGAACCTTCAACCGCTAAACTGCAGATCACCCTGGACAAGCAGCTGGAGCTTTGGGTTGGTGGGGGGTCCTGATATTAACATGGGGACTCTGATACAGAACAGATTGGGGCAGAGTAATTCTGTATAGGTTAACAGATGGGATGACACACCCTGAGTAAGCACAATGTCCAGATTTAAAATGAGAGATACAAGAGACAGCCGGGCAGCAATTAACTTACGATCAGGTGTCATGGTAGTTTAGGGCCACGGCTGGCATTTTTCCTGCTTCTGTAATGTTACTGTTTATTGCTGCTGTTACGCTTGAGAGTAAGTGGACATTCAGAAGACTACAAATGCTGAACCTGATACAAGTCAACAGAAAGCTTGGACATAGTTATATAATTATGGCATAATCATAATAGCACGCCTTTTGGAAATGGACTCATACGGTTGATGTTAATAATGAATGTGCAACTTGTAGTCTTACCTCTTCTCACAATAAAGCTGAGCTTCAAAAAAGAAAAGGATTAATAAAAACAAAGTATCTTTAAAAAAAAAAGCCATTATTCTACAACAGTGCATGGCCTGGAGTGTTTTATTGTAATTATAAAGTTGGTCCAGATATCACAATGAGTAAGTGAAGATTTGGAGTAAAAAAATAATTGTCATTTTAAAATGTATCCATAGACCACAATTACAATAACCCTCTAACATTCTGTTAAGCAGAATTCACCCCAAATTGTTTAAATTTAAGGAGTTTTACTTTTTAATACCTAGTTGAAGGTCTTCAATGAGTAGAGGTGGCAGTCATGTTTGTGGTGACAGTTAGGAACGAGTGAACTGGTTCATTAATTCTGCTCAGGGTTTGCCCAAGTTGCAAGTCTCAGTGCCTGAACTTGTTTCGACCTGTGTATTTATGTGGAATTAACACATGGGCAACATAACTAAATTAGCCAATAGAAAGCAGGAAATTTCCATCCCATTTTATAATATGAGATAACAGTATGCTTTGGTTTCGAGCGTGCCTTATGTGACCTGAGGTCTGCCATTATTACACACAATCACACAGTCTAAGTCCCATATGGTGATCATGAAATGGCTTCCTGATTTTTAGTTTTAAACTGAGCAATGAGGTTCAGAAAGTTAAGTGTTTATGACTTGTGCTGGAATTACAGTATGCATGGTCTTGTCTTCTCTCTTGGCCAATTGCATGACTTGATTTCCTTACCTTATTTTTATGTTTATTTTAGCCTCGAGCAACTGAAGTGGTTGGACTGAAGGAACTGTCTGATACTCTCTCAAATTGGATGAGGTGGAGAGATTACTTCTAAGCATTTCTGTTTTGGTGCCAGTGGATGCACAGATGCTGCTGATAGCCATTTAAACATAGAAATGTAGAATTTGTTGCAGAAAAAGCACTCGTAGAGCCCACCTAGTCTGCCCTGTTTTCCTGCCTGTTTTACACCCTGACACTGTATGGTCACAGGTATCCCTCCCTTTCCTACTATGCCCATTTACCTGTCCCACACATACTTGAAGCTCACCACTGTCTTCACTCCCACCACCTTTTCTGGCAGGCTGTTCCAGGCATCCACCACCATTTCTGTGAAGAAGTGTTTCTCATCCTCTTAAACCCTCCAATCAAGCGCCATAGAGTTTCTCTTGTAATCCCTGCACCATTTTGTTAGCACTCCTATGGATTTCTTCTACCCTATCAGTGTCCTTGCAGAGATGTGGCCTCCAGAACAGGACACAGCACTCTAGGTGGGGTCTCACTAGAGAAAACAGTGACAAAACTACCTCCCTTCTGCTAGAAATCCTCCCTATGCAACCCAGTATGGCTAGCCATGCTTACTGCCTTAGTGCACTGTCTGCTACCTTGAGATCATCCACATGATCATCCCAAGGTCCTCTCTTGCCTGGTGACTGTAAGTTCTTCTCCCTCACCTTACACAGTCCCCAGGTTTCCCTCCCAGATGCATGACTTTGCCTTTTAGCATTGAAACCCAGCTGCCATACCCTAGACGACTCCTCAAGTTTCCCCAGATCTCTTTGCAGATTTGACATGCAACTGCACCCAAATGTCTGTACTGTGAGCTAAAATATAAAATAAACTAGGACTTGGCTTATTGGGAGATATTGTGACTTAAAATGGGCATAGCAAAATAAGAGTGCTGATAGGCTAAAAATCGGTGCCATATATGTATTACACATAGAGAGAAAAAAGGACAGGCAAACAAATCAATGCCCCTAAATAGAATGTTGACAAAAAATGGAATGCTCATAACTGTTAAGTTAGCCATCTTGTTTTTCACGCTTAGCGAGAGCCATACGAGCAAATAGTGACGAGGCAACAGCAGTACTTCTCCGTATCTTCAACAATCATTGTACCATTCAGGTATGTAAACGAGAAGCAGTTCCAGCCGTAGTGAGCTGCTGACGGACAGACGTGACAGTTTCAATCTGTTCGCTTGTCCGTCAACAACGCCGCTGTATCACCGAAAGAAGGGAGCCGCTTGGTCCTGCAGCCTGTGTGAAGAAACCACTTCACAGCATTGAAATAAAAAGTAATTTAACACAAATATAGCAGGTTCTCCCCAAACTTGAGAGAGAGTGTGTGTGTGTGTGCGCGCGTGCGCTTTAACGGGGGTGTCCAGCCTGGCAGCCTGCCAAAACCATGATATCATTTTCTGTCAGCGAAGGATTATTTTATCAGAAGTTCTGATAAAAAATGCATTTTACTGCTTACAGATGTGCTATTTTGTAGGGCAAAATAAAAAAAGTTTCCCATTTATAAGCACAATAAAACACCCAGGGTGTGTGTTGAACAGATATTACCGCATTTCCGGGGCTGAAGGCACTCGGCAGGGCCTCGTGCCTTACCACACTCCTGGCACGGTAATATCTGTTCAACACACACCCTGTCGTGTCTTATTGCTTATAGTAGCCAAGCTACTTTATACTCCATTCAGCAGTCTGGACTGACTGAAGACTCCCATTCTAATTGGGGTAAACCAGACATAAAATACCTTTATTTAGTGAATTGTTGGTCCTTTTGGGCAGCTGTAGCTTGATGAGGAGTGCTGAATTCTGGTTGTACTGATTAGCCTATTTGTAAGCACCCTTGTAACAAATAAGTTATATGAATATTGAAAGGGCCCTGGCTTTAGCTTGTTTCATTTTGGCCAGTACCACGGTGCATGTCATTACCCATGATCCTTCTCCTTTTACAGTAACAAAGTGCATAGCATTACACATGATCCTCCTCTGTTCACAGTACCAAGGTCAGTACCATAAGGCCCATTTACACGACTCAGGTCGGCACTTTTGTGAGCGGTGCAGATGAGTTGCATCGGTGCAAACCAGGTTGTATAAACGACTTGGAGCATTGTGGATAGCTCTGTTAAAGCAAACCGCAGTCGCTGATTTTTGTGAGCTGGTGTACTAGTGCAGGCATTTTGGTAGCATGTAAACACACTGCTCCACCTGGATTGGTGCAACCTCATGCATCCCGTACAAACCTCCAAATCAGCTGGACCTGCCCACTGCTGCCCATGTCCTTCCCTCATTGTTTATTGTAGTGTTTGTGGTAAAACCTGGTAAGAAGGGATGCATTTAACATGTCAGCAGAAGAGCACTGCTTGGCCCACCCAGTCTGCACAGTTTCCCTGCTGTTATACATGCAACCCAGTTACTGTCAGAAGCTGCCCCCTCCCAGTTCACTCAAAATGCTAAAACCATGTTGCACCGATGTAGGGGCTGATGTGTAAATGGGGAGCAGCATCGCAGCAGTAGACTGAACGGAGCAGCCTGCAGTGTAATCCAAACGAGTACCAGGTAGGTAGTGTAAACACACTATTAACCTTGAGCCTTTCTCTTTACAGTACCCAGGGGCATATCATTACCCATGATCCTCCTCCCTTCACAGTACTAAGGCCAATATCATTACCATGGTCCTTCTCCCTTCATAGTACCAGGAGCATATCGTTACTCCATGATCCCGGTCTCTTTACAGTACCATGTTTTTTTTGTTTTGTTTTTTGTGAATAAAATGTAACTTTATGTTTTTCTGCAACTGTGACCTGAATGCTTGGTACAGGATAACTCTGTAATAGGCTACGAGTCCGACTGTGTAAGCCTATCCTGTTAAAAAATAAAACATTTTACTGCTACTACCAAGGTCAATTTATTTTCTCTGGAATGTCTATGGATAGCAAAAGTCTATTTATGTAAATGTTGTTGGTCAGATCAAGTTAAATCAGTTTAAAATAATAAGATTTATCATACATTAAATTAAAACACTAATTTAAACAATTATGACTTTGCTGGCTAAATAGATTTATATTAAGAAATGCTTTAAAAGAATGCAGTGGCCTGCTACTCATCACAGTCGGCGGAAGGCCATTCCAGTTTCTTGCCCTATGAAAGGTGAAAGACCGTTGACCCTTCACAGACCTCATTCCTGGGAGTATCAGGTTACCATGTAATACTGCCCTTGTGTTGTGCAGGTTATCATTTACCCAGACCATATCTCAAAAACATTGGGCACAGTTTATAAAAATCTTTTAGTAGGCAAATGTGTAATATTGTAGACTTGAGTCCAAAGAAACAGCCAATGGAAGCATAAAGATCACAATGATGGGAAAAAATCAGATGTAAAACAAAGCTGCATGCTTTATTCAGTGCTGTGCACACCCTTGACAGCAAGTTGTATGAAGCACCACCACTATAGACCACCAATCTATAATCTAGTATGGGAAAGATGTAGGTCTTAACAGCCAGTATTCCGCTGTACGTAGTAAAATGTTGTTTGTTCCTATATAGGAATCCAAGTCCCATATTCACCATTTTAACAAGATGGTCACATGGGCAGCATAGGACGAGTCATGGTCAAGGTACACACACAGATACATAAATACAGCTACCTGTTCTAGCGAGTCAACTCCAAAAATTGGCAAGTTTTAATTCTCTAGTCTTTCCATTTCCCAATGTTACCAAATTTTTTTTTTTTTATATTCATTTTAATTTTGATTTATGAACCACTATTGTACCAGATTAAAATCACCCTGGAGGTGAGCAGCTAGAGCAGGCAGACTACTGTCTGTGGTAAAAACTACAGCATCATCTTCGCAGAGAAGCAGTCTTTGGGCAGGAGGCAGTATAGCGCAGTGGTTTAAGGCTCTGAGCTGTAAATCTGGTGACATCCAGCAGACCAGACCTGGGTTTGAATCCACAGCTTCCACTTGCATACTGTGTGACCCTGAGCAAGTCACTTAACTTCTCTGTGCTCCCAGGTCGCCGAGTAAAACAGCTTTCAGCTTAGTGTGCTACCCTGGCTAAACAACTAAATAAATAAATAAAAAGAAAATTATTCAGCAAAACTTTAACATTAGTAGGGCCAAATATGGACCCTGATGAACTCCATAATTAATTTTAGGATATGTAGAATAGACATGACTAACTCTAACCCTGTTTTCTGTCAGAAGAGTATGTGTGTGCTTGGTTTATGCATTAATCAGATAGTCTCAGCCAAGCAGTCCAGTTATAAGCAGTCTGTAGTCCAACTTATCAAATGCTATAGACAGATCAGTATAGACCACCCCTGCCAGGTTCCCATCCCAGGCACCATGGAGGAAGTTTGTCAGTGTAACTAAGGCAGTTAATGTTCAGTATTGGAAGGTTAGGACAGTATAAGGCAAAGCCCATTTTAACTGTCTCCACTGCTCAGTGATAGTAATCATTGTATGTTCTCTTCTCCATAAAGTTGTCTAGGTGGCAATTATTTCTTTAGATAGGGATTCCATAGATTTATAACTCTCTGTGTAAAGTAAGCTTTCCTTTTATTGCTTTTAAAGCTCTTGAGTTTCAGTTGAATGTTATACCCCTAGTTTGATATGGTGGATTTTTAATTTCCAACCGAATGACGTTAGCAATTGCAGATCTCATATAGCTTTATATATTAATAAAAGTCACCACAAAGTCTCTGATGTTGCAAACCGTGGTGCCCCAAAATAGAAAGTCTTTCCTCATAGCTTTTGTCACCCATGTCTGTGATCGGCTTTGTTGTCCTTCTCTGTATTTTCTCTATTTGATTCTGTTGGTGGCTGTGTGATAGCCCCAAAATTGGATATCCATGGTTTGCGTATGGCCTTACGTAGGTTCTCTAGAGAGGGAGTACCACATCTCGTGCTCTGCCAGGACTTTCTTATGTAGTTCAGTGTTTGGTTAGCCTTCCTGAACACTGTGTCATTCTGCCTGCTGTTCTTTGGGGCACTGGTTACTACTATCCTAAAGTACAATATTATCATTCTAAAACCATGATAAAATGTAATTAACAACTCGGGTGTTTTTAAATATCATTTTTATTTATTTTCAATAAGCAAAGAAAAATATGCAATATAATTTCATCAAAATATTACTGTATGTTTTTATATGATGTTTTGAATTGAGCTGAAAGAAAGAGAAAGAAAAAGCATGTTCAAGTAAACAGAAGGCTCACTAAATATGTTAGATGTACAAATATCCCTACAGTTATGAACTACTTGTTCGCCATATGCCAAGCAGCACTAGATCTGAGGTTTTACAACAGCATGTAATGTTTTCAACGAGAGCTGACTTGGATATAATGTTAATGTTACCTGCACCTAAACAAGGGTAGATCATTTCTCCTTATATTTCCTTTAAAAAGGTCAGCATCTCCCGTCCTCAATAGCATTTTGTACTAGGCCCCACATCTCCTAATAACTCACAGTCCTGTTTCTCAGTAAAATAGTAATTTTTTCTAACCTCATACTCTCCAAAACAGACTTTTCAGAGCTCAGTGTTCGGAATCTCTGCATTTTGTACAGGTCACTGGTAAGGCCGCATCTAGAGTATGGAGTGCAGTACTGAGTGCCCACACCTCAAAAAGGACATTAACCTGCTGGAGAAGGTACAGAGGAGGGCTACAAAGATGATAGCCGGTCAGCAGGGCAGGGCATAGGAGGAGAGGTTGAGGGCACTGAACATGTACTCCCTGGAAGACAGGAGAGAGAGAGGGACATGATTGGGACATTCAAGTACTTGAAAGGGATAAATAAAGTTGATAAGGAGAGTCTCTTTAAGCTGAGTGGCAACCATATCACAAGGGGCCCAGTCTTAAGCTGGAGGGTGGAAGGTTTAGGAGGGAGGTCAGGAAGCACTTCTTCACAGAGAGGGTGGTGGACACTTGGAATGCGCTGCCAGAAGAGGTCATCTCGTTGAATACGGTGGGCAGCTTTAAGAGAGGCTGATAGGTATAGGGAAGGTAAGAATCATGGGTAGGGAGGATGGGAGGAGTGGGGAGGGAGTGAAAGGACATTAGCTCAAGCTGTGGACCCTGCAATATGAACAGACTTGATAGACCAAATGGCCTTCTTCTGCTGGCTTCTTCGTATGTTCGTATTTTCAACATACGTATAATGGATTGCTTTGCATTCAGAATGGCAGTATGCATTAAATAGAGCTTCTTATCTTCTGGAATAGATTGAACTGAGGAGGTAACAAATAGGCATAATTCAGGCTCATAACCATTGAAGTGCCAAGAACAGTATTCAGATGCAGTAAAACATGATTCTAACACATCTTTATAAGTGGACATTGCACTGTCATGTGTAGAATTAGCTCTCCCACATCCGCTGTTACAGTAAGGAGAGACATCTAGGTTGCACTTATTCAGAAGACATGGGAATAATATATTCTATGTAATATATAATATTGTATTTGATACGTTCTGATATTTATGCATCTATTCCATGATACACAAACTGTTTTCCATTTTGTTCTGTAATATTGCTGATAAATCCGTTTTCCATTTCTTATATGTATTGTTAATTAAGATGATTGATTATAAGACTATAAAGTCTCAATATTAATCTCACTGTGTTTGGTGTAGTATCTAATAGATCCAGAATTTTATTGTCATCAAATGTATTTTATCCTTTCCTATCAGGTCCAGTAAGACTGATCTTAGTGGGAGATAGCTGAAGAATGTCTTTTTGGTAGATTATATTAATTTTGCAAGTGATATAATGATCTGAGTCTGTCCATCAAAAAATATCTGCCATGAATAGAATATTATTATTTCTCCATCTCTTGATATGAGGAGAACTAAATAGAGTATGGAAATTATTTGCAAAGAAAGGCAGAATTTACTTAATTTTTGTCATACCCCACTAATTTAGATAATTTATTCCGTAGTATACAGGTGTTTTTGAAAAATATATTCTCAGGAACAGTACTTTTTATATTTTGAATTTTGAAAATTTAACTGAGTAAAATTAATTGCTACAGCTAACTGAGTGAAATTGCTACAACACCCCAGATGGTTGACCAGTTGGTCATGAAACAGTCTTTTAGGTGCCTTAAGGGGACAAGACAAGAGATTGGCCTACAGTTGTACAAAACATCACAATAATTACCTTTATACACAAGGACCACAACTGATTTCTTACAGTTTTCAGGAACCGTTTGGGTAATGAGGGACAAATTAAATAGTTTAGTTAGAGAAGAGCCAATTCTACTACAGCCAAAATGTCAATTTAAAATCTAGATTACCCTTCCTATTTTGGTTTAATTATTCATGTTTGGTATATATATATTTTAATTCATTTATTGTTACTGATTTGAAGTCAAAATTGTCATTGGACTAAGTGGGATGGGACATCAGTAGTGCATGTAAGTCATGCTTGTTCATCTATGATACTGAAAAAATTGCCAAAAGGTTGGGCTGTTTCAGTGGGGTCAGTCACCACAGTAACGTTACAGCGAAGAATATCTGGTGGCTTTTTATTTTTCTTCCCAGTAAATCACTAATACAGCTCCAAAACATTTTTTGACAATTATTTTTAATGAAGGTTTCAATAGGTATCACAGACAATCTCACACGTATGTATATAACAACATGGGGCATTAATTAATAAGTGCACATAGTAACATCTTTCCATGTTATACATAAAGAAGTTAAATAGTTACAGAGGTGTGACAGACACTATCCCCTGCAACTGCAAGGGTGATTAAGATACACAAACATGAAGTTGATCCATTCCCCATAAGAACATTAAACCCTTTGATTTGGTCACATATTGGGGTATACGGATTTATCTTGATTTCAAATGTTCTCTTTCTCTAGGTCATGTCAGTCCCAAGTAATGATACCCTGCTTGGTGGGGGACAAGTATGGACTCCATTGTCTTTCAGATTTTCTTCCCACCCCTCAGCACGTAATACTAGCTCTCCAATGGGAGTATATTCTGCAGAAAATCCTGCCACATCGCAATGGTTGGGGCTGACAAAAGACCCAGGTTTTTCTGGTTTCACTTTCTAGTCAACATACAAACATAGAAATAGAATTTGTCTGCAGAATAGGACCGTTTGGCCTGCCCAGATGCTCCCTGCCTCATCTGTCCCCGCAGACACTAACTGGTCTCTGGTGACCCTTCTGCCTCCCTGCCTATTTACTAATATTCCCCTATGTCTATCCCATGCATGCTTGAAGCCCCCTGCTGTTTTCGCCTCCACCACTTCTGCTGGTAGTCTATTCTAGGCATCTTTCAGTAAAGTAGTACTTCCTCACATCCTCTAAACTCCTCCCACCCACACACAGCTGCATCGCACACCTCTGGCCCTGGTACGGTTCTCGCTTGAAAGAGAGACTTCCCATCTGTACCCTGTTCACCCCCATGAAGTACTTGTCAGGTTTCTATCATGTCCCCTCTTGCTCGCTTCTCTATCATAGCATGTTGAGATCCCTCAGTCTCTTCTCATAGGGCTTCTCGTGTAACCCTGCACCATTTTAGTTGCCCTCTGGACTGCTTCCATCCTCCCTGTGTCCTTTCTGAGGTGCGGCCTCCTGAACTGACACAGTACTCCAGGTGGTGTCTCATAAACGAAGATACAGTGGCAACACAACCTCCCTCCTCCTACTGGAGTTACTGCTCCTTGTGCATCCCAAAGTCCCTACCCACTGCTTTGTCTCCCTGCCCTGCTACTTTGAGGTCACCAGATATGGTAATCCCAAGGTCTGTTTCCTGCTTAGTAACTGTCAGTACCTACCCCCAATCGTCTACTCTGCTTCTGGGTTCCTATGCCCTGGGTGCATGATTTTACACTTTTGGCATTGAACCCCAACTGCCAAACTAATGACCACTCCTTGAGATTCCCAAGATCCCTCACATTTTTCCACCCCTCCTGAATTTCCACCCTATTACAGATTTTGGTGTCGCTTGCAAAAGGCATACCTTCCGTTCCAGTTCTTCTGCAGTTTCACGTATGTGAAGACGCTGAAGCCGGGACCAGCCTAGTGCATGGAGCCCTGTGGCACCCTGGCTGATCACTGTCCCATCATTAGAGTGAGTGCTAACCACCATCCTCTGTTGCCTATCCATTAAGCAGTTTCTTATCCAGTTCACCACTTTGGATCCCACCTCTTGGCTGCTCAGTTTCTTTGGCAGTCTCCAGTGTGGCACAGTGTCAAGGCCTTGCTAAAGTCCAGGTAGGCACGCCCACTGTCCTCCACGGATCTATTTCCCGGTCACCCAGTTGAGCAGGTCAATCATCAGATTTGTCTGGCATGCCCCCGTGGATCTATACTGCTTTGGTCTTGCAGCTCATTAGATTTAAGATAACCTACCAACCTTTCCTTTAGCAGTGTTTCCAGTAGTCCGCACCACAGAGGTGAGACTGATAGGCTTATAGTTGCTAGCCTCCTCTCTGCTGCTGCTCTTATGTGGAAGGACTATGTCTGGTCTCCTCCAGTCCTCTAGAACCATGCCTGATTCCAGTGAGTTGTTGAACAAGGCCATCAGAGGAGCAATTAGTACCTCCCTGATTTCCTTTAGTACCCTTGGATGTATCCTGTCTTGTCCCATAGCCTTGTCTACTTTCAGAACTGCAAATCCTTCAGCAGTATTAGCCACCCCTTCGGCTTTCATGGGGACTGAGAGGCGCCGTCGACAGCCACTGCTTGCCATCCAATATGCAAATTGCCTACACGATACCACCCTTGATTGCAGTGGTGCTTTCTCTTTCAGCTGCCACTGGATCTGAACTGCTGTCATAGACAGCTCAGCCATTCATTGGTGCGGTGTGGTCGCGCCTGCAAAATGGATCAGGGGCATTGCCAGAGCGGGCGGCACCTCAAAAAGTCATATGGTGGCACTATGTTTCTTGTGCGTGTAAGCAAGCCAACATAAAAATGTCTTGTCCCTTTCATTACCTCCTAGGTTATTCTTTCTTCAGTTTACGCCTTGAACTCCTTACTGCTTTCCCTGTTTCCCCGATACAGCTCCTATCCTTCTCTCTCTCTCTCTTTCTGCATCTCCTTATACCATCTGAATGCTACCTTCACCTTTTCAGTCACCTCTTTTGAGAACCTTAGCAGTCTTTTTTCTTTTGCTTTTGCTCTTTTGTTTGATGCAGAGGTTTACTGCTTTTACTGTGCTTCATTTTAGGTTTGCCCACTCTTCCTCCACCCCACCCAGGCTATTCCCAAGTGCCAGGTCATCCCTTTATAAAATCTGCCCTTCTGAAATCAGGACCACTGCAGTTGTGTGTTTCATTTCCCAGCCATCATTATATTGAACAACGCTACAGTGATAACTGGATCCCAGGTGGTCTCCCACCTTGACATCTGTAACGCTGTCCATGTTGGTGAGCACCAGGTCCAGTATTGCCCCACACAAGTGGGTTCGCTGACTGGTTGCCAGTGGAACACCTGCTGCAGAGAGTCCAGGATGTCCCTGCTTCTAGCTGAAGTCAGTACTGGGAGGCACCAGTCTACATCCAGCAGGTTGAAGCCCCAGCCCCCTTTTCTGCTGTCTTGCCAGTGGCTTTCACCAGTACCTTATCTAGTTCCACTCCCTGTACTGGAGGTCTGTAGATCAGTCCGTTGTGAATAGTGGCTCCATTCCCCGACTCCAGGTTGACCCAGAGTACCTCTGCTTCCCTGGTATTCAGTGTATCTTCATGTCTCTGTTGCTTTTATGCTTTTCCTCACATAAAGCACCACGCCTCTCCTTTCCTTTCCACCTGGTCCTTCCTGAACAGAATATAGCCTGTTATGATCATGTCCCAGTCATGGTTTTAGTGCACCATGACTTGGTAATGGCCACTGTATCCAGGTCAGCCTCTGCCAGCCTCTAGTTCTGGAATCTTATTTCCTAAACTTCAGCATTCACACACACGGCCTTCCAGATTTTGTTTCCACTCTGCTTGTTACCCCTTTTTTTCCCCTTTGTGCTGCTGTTCCCACCCCCATTTGTCTCTACCATCGTGCTTCCTTTATTAATTTTGCACCCTGGTGACTTTCTCTCCTTGGGTTCTGCTTACTCTGAAGTTCAGCATGTGTGTGGGGCACTTTCTTTCCCCGATTCCTTCCACCATCCCCTCAGTTAGTTTAAATGTTCTTGATAACATTTAAACTGTCCACTGAGGACTACGGTTCCGTCCCATATGGATGCAGGCCCTTATCCTTCCAGATGGACTGTAGTTCTAGGAGTGGTATATAGTCCACACCACCCACCCAGCCTCCCTAGCAAGTGGCACATGGATCCCTGCTTCCAGCGTGCAATATCTGACATCTCGGGGGGGGTGGGCAGGGGATATACTGCCCATGTGGTGGGAGGAGCTTAGCTTGAAGATGTTCAGCACTTTCCAGTGGAACTGCCAATGTGTGGATGTGAACTATATACCACTTGTAGAAATACATTTACAGGCTAGGAACCTTTTTTTAACCTACAAATAGAAGGACGTTTTGTGTTGAACCACAGAAACAAGGTGGTAGAGAGTTCCACACAGTAGACGCAAAGCGCTACTAAAAAGGTGTGTTGACCGTACAGTTTTCATATGTGGTGTACTGTAACTTTATTGTAGTCTGTCTTGAAGAAATCTTTCCTCTTCAGCTTCCCTCAGGGCCAGAAGTTGATTTCTTTTTCATCTAACTGGTATTGCAAACAGCTTCTGCAGCAGATGTGTTGTAAGTTTCCGTGTCTATAGTTTGCTCTGTCTGGGGTACACTGGTACCTTCCACTGGTACAGTACTTATCTCATGTACAGTTCTTTCGATTGTTGAATTACTAAGAGAGGTTCAAGGACCATACCATCTACCCTCCATTAGTCCAATGTTATCTTCACAGTATGGCAAAGATATACTTTTCCTGTAGAAACGGTAGTATTCACTTCACCCCTCATTCTTCTCTTCCAGGGTCAGCCATCTTGCTGGCATGCAAGATGACCAGAGGTTCCTCCTACAGGAGAGTAGGGCATTTTATGGCAAAGAAAACATGACATACAGTATCATGCAGAAATCCAAAAGTACTATATTTTATTTAGAAATTGGTAACGGAGAGGCACACTGAGCTGAGGCTCGTTTCCAGGTGCGACCTCGGGATGGGAAGTGGAGAAGAAAATACATTACAGTAATGTAAGATGCAGTATAGAAACAGTATTGTAGGACATGCTAAAGAAAAATTATAACAATTCATAGAGAAACCAACCATCAAAACACCAAATACCCCCCAACAAACAGTGAGGCACACTAAGGACCTGTCCACACTACACGCGCCGGACCGATAGCGGATGCAATCCATTATGGCGGGGCGGTGGTGTGCCACATTCGCGGCGGTGTCGTTATGGGACGGTAGTGCGGTCCACACCTAGAAGTGCTGGGCGACCCGTTGCGGCGGCACCGTTCCAGGATACAGCTCGGCGTGGGCGTCTATGGGCCCTGCGGGGGATCGTTACCATGCATCAGCACTTCCCGTGCGTTGCCGGGGGCATAACGGTTTCATAACCGTTGAAACCACCTCATATGTGGTTTCAACAGCGGTTGCTTGCTGCTGCGTTACAGGTGTAGCCAAACCATTGCAGTAATGGTTTGGGCACTCTGTAACGTTACAGAGGCGATGTGGACAGGGCCTAAATAACACAGGTGTGATAAGAGAAGAAAGGATTATATACATAGTACAGCCAGCGGTACTTTGTGGTTCCTAACAAGGGTTAGTGTATCATGCAAGGTTACCGATCAGTGCACAATGCCTCCTTAGTTGTGAAAACTGGTGTGGTGGTAGAGCACCTCTTTCATTCCTACATATTTTTGTAAAGCACTCTTCACTATTGAAATTATTACGGTAGCTGTCATCACCACCACTAGCTGTCGGCTTTTGATGTAGTGTGAAGGCACATTGTGCCTGCCATAGATATTATTTACAGATGGTAAAAATCAGGCACAGTGTATGCTTAAGCCTGGGTGGACTGTTATGGCAGGTAAATCCCGGTGGGGGCTGAGCCTGTGGGGAGGACTGGCAACACAAAAGGCATAGTTAATAGTAATAATAAAAAAATAAAGTTCAGCATTCTCGTGAGAGATAGTCCTAGCACCACCATCTCATACATGATTGGATGGATGTATTTATCACCCACTCTACAAGTAATGAATTCATACTTCTGTTGTGAATGGGCATGTTAAAAGAAATGCTGCTGTGTTTCTAATACCGTATGGCACGCTAGTCTAGGGCAGATAACTCCTTTGATTGCCTTATGCTTTAATGAATTCCTGGCCACTAATTTCCCATGACAGGACAACCAATTGATGTCCCACATGTGCATGAGAATACTTTATCGATTAACTGGCTAAATGCTTCATTTTCTAAGCCTGGCAGGCAAAAAGGGAGCTGCAGAGGGAATAAAACTGGAGGACATTAGTGAGGCATATATCTGTTTCCTGTTGTGAGACATGCTTCGGGAGGCTGATATCATCCAGGTCCTAATTTTGTACACTACTTGTGGGACATGCCTGTCACAGATGCACTCAGCAGGTCAGGCCCTCTGCTGCCACAGTGCCAACCTCAGAGCGCAATATTGTGAACAGGTAACAGACAGGTAATTCTCCTGTCTGCTTTTGGATCCAAATCACCTTTAGTCTCAAGTTCTGGGGATTCAAACTGTGAACCTTGTGCTAGCTGCATCAATGTACAGGCTGAGATATGTGCCCCTTGGGGATTATGTACAATCATCTGCATGGGGACCCAGCCAGGCTTCCAAAATGAACCCTTTTAACTCTATAAGAGACCTTAGATATTTTCTTATCTTTTACTCAAGCTCAGTAACACCATCAAGCTGTTGAACAATTGTCAGACTTAACCATCTGTAATTCACATGCAAAAAGAACTGGCGGACACCCAGGCAGTCTTTCAAAGAAAAGGTGCTTTACTAAAGATGATAAAATATGAAAATGTAAACACAGAACAATATATCAAAGAGCTCACAATCACATAAAGAACAAGGGAAAAGTACAAAACAAAAACTCTTACCACAGTACATTTAGACCTTTTCTATCTAAGGTATTACCTCTGGAAGTGCTTAAATTAGATCAGAGAACTCAGAGTCCCCAAAAATATGACAGTTTAGACTCTGTGTCTGCACACCCTTCTATGATGTCCTTTCAGGAGGTATAATAAATAGTGTGACATCAGCAAAAACTAATTTCCCAAATTATGTGTCTTTGATCAGCCAGTTCCTTTGAGGTTTACAACCCTGCAGTCCGTCACCTAGGTGTGATATAGTGAACAGGAATCAGCTAAATGACATCCTGTCCTGTAATAAAATCTATATTTAGTTTCCAACTTAAAGCATGAGGTCATAAAAGGCCATAAAATGCAATTTCTCAGGAAGATAATTACATTACAGAGAACTCCTGGTCAGTTTACATATCCTGTAGCTTCACTGAAACTTGGGGACACCTGTGGAAGCACAGCCTCACATACTATATTTTATATTACAAATATCATTCAACAATCACAACCAGCTGGCCAAGCATCACAATCCTCCCCACCTAGACTGAATTTGGGGCTCTATCCCCTGCATGGGATGAGCTCCCCAAGTCATTTCACTCCTCATATAGACGCGATAAGCCATCTGTGTTCTGATTGGTCGCCCAGCCCTATGTAAGATCGTCATGTCATACCCTTGCAAGGCAAGACTCCATCTTAATAGTCTACCATTCATTTTCCCATTTGTGTCAGCCAAACCAGGGGTTGTGGTCTGTTGTACCTCAAAATGCTGCCCATATAAGTATGGCTCTAACTTTAGGGCCCACACTATGGCAAGACACTGTTTTTTCCACAGAACAGTAAGCCTGCTCCCTGGGAAGTAACTTTTTACTCAGGTACACTACGGGGTGATCTTTCCCTTGGTTGGATGTCTGAGTCAGTACTGCCCCAATTCCTCACCCCAGGCTCCTGAGCCGATAGGAGCTGCTCCTCAGATGCCGCCTGCAAAACTAAAGCTTCCCACCCTGACTCCTGCTCAATAGGAGCTGCTCCCAGACGCCGCCTGCAAAACTAAAGGCAATGAGTGATCATCGTGGCACCTGTGCCCAGCTTGAATTTGCTCTCCGATTTTAAACTTGGCACCATTTCTGTTGCTCAGGCTACCAGCTGCCACCAGCTTCCTAGCTCGGGCTGGTCTTGCTGCCTTAAGTGCTGACTGGTCAGGAAACAGCTGGAGCAGAATAATTAATTATATTATTTCCCAAAGGAGACTACTCTTTTTCAGTATAAGAGGTCTCTCCTACCTTGGGATCCAGTGCGCTGCTAGTCAGCTGTGCTACGCCTTCTGTGTGTTTTTCCTCCGCTGGCTGATTTGTGCCTAGCAAAGCCCATAGGACCAGGCTCTCTCTCTCTCTCTCTTAGCTGCCAGGGCAGTAGCCTCATAGCATTTATTTGCAGCACTGTCTAATGTCTAATGTGGTTACCAGCATTTTATTTATTTTAAATATTGCACAACTGCTACATGTACACTGTTATCTGCTGACTGCTTTCAATGCTGTAAATTAATAGCCACTATCTGTGGACTGTTTAATAGTTTACTGGCTGTATCTCTACAAACGCTACAGAAACTGAATTAATTTCCTTGTACTTCCAACTGTCTGTATTTCTGCAATGCTACAGAAACTGAATTGATTTATTTGTACTTTCAACTGTCTGTCTTTCTCTTATCTCCTTCTACCCCTCTTACTTAAACTATCCTACTGAATACCTCTGCTCGTTTCTTTTTCCCCTGCTGCATCTCCCACCCCACCTCGGCACCCCACCGCGTCATACAGCCGATTTGTTGTCATCTCCAATCCTCTCTGTCATCAGCAGCTTTTCCTCTCTGTCCTCAGGTTTCTTTTGTCTGCTGTCCCTCCTCCTGCTAATCGTATCTCTCTCTTTCCTTAGCTGCCCACCCTCGCCCCAGGCTCCTGCCCAATAGGAGCTGCTCCCAGACACCGCCTGCAAAACTAAAGATACGAGTGACTACCCATGGTGCCTGTGCCCAGCTCAAATCTGCTCTCCGATTTTAAACTTGGTGCTATTTTGTTGCTCAGGCTACCAGCTTTACCAGCGTTTCTCTAGCTTGGCTGGTCTTGCTGTAAGCGCTGACTGGTCAGGAAACAGCTGGAGCAGAATAATTAATTATATTATTTCCCAAAGGAGACTACTATCTTTTCAGTATAAGAGGTCTCTGCCTACCTCGGGATCTGGTGCACTGCTAGTCAGCTGTGCTATGCCCTCGTGTGTTTTTGCTCCAGGGCGATTTGTGCCCAGCAAAGCCCATAGGACCAGGCTGTCTGTCTCCTCCTAGCTGCTATCCCTGACGCCTTCGGCGCCTCCCACCCACGTCCCTATCCCCACCCACGCGCCCTATCTGGGCATTTACTTTTATAGTGTCTTGTAGCCAATCTAGTAAAAGACCATCTCCTCATTTTTCCATTAGCTCGTTATACCAACCAGCCACTGGGGGGCACCATAAACTAATTTTTCCCCATTTCTCTTCACTTCACTGCCTATTCGATTGTATAGTGTAGAAATCTTTCTAGCTCGAGACTGCTCTGATCTTGTATATCTAAAGCCTTATTTAGGCAGAAATTCTTATCCTTATTTACTGTGCTTAAACTGTCTGGTTGACTGGTCATCTTTGTGTAGCTTTCCACTTCACATCTTGCAATTCCCTCGGTTATGCTGTAGATATCAGTTGCCCTATCGGTTGATACTCACACACCCTTCAGACAATCTAGTGTTTTTGGAGTTTTGGGATCAAAATCTCCTAAAAACTAGGCAACTTTAGAAGCTCCATTGCGGCAAGTTACTTTTGCCCTCCACTGCATTTCCTAACCCATCATCCAGCCTACACAATCTGCTTACTATTAAATTTTACAGAATGGCTTGGATAGCTCTATTTGCGCCTCTCTTATCCTGGTTCTGATGTTACTTAGCATCCTCACAGTGCCTGATCCCAATAATCACCTCCAAAATACTGACATGAATCTAAACGATTTCACTTATTCTAACATGCTAATCCTACCAGAAAGAGGTCTTGATGTAACCCCTGCCCTCCTCCTAAACTGCTCATCTACTACGCTACTGCATCTGTTGCTAAATGGTGGCATATCTATAGCTATAATAGCCCTCAATTTGCCCTGCATAAGTTAGGGTACATCATATTGTTGGTTCTCTTGCTGTCTGGAGACATTGAATTGAACCCTGGACCAATGCCAAATAAATTCCTCCAAAGTGCACTGGCTATGATATAAAAGGCCTACACATGGCCCATCTAAATGTTAGGAGTCTTCTCGTAATATGCAGATCTTGAAGCCTGGATGGCAAACCACCACCCGATGTGCTCTGTCTATCTGAGACATGGCTAAAGCCCTCTATCCCAGATACCTATTGCCTGCTCTCACACTGCAACCTTCTTAGGTGTGATAGGCCACCTCCTAAGCATGGTGGGGTGTCACAATCTATTACAAAAACAATCTAAACCTAACTATGTTAACTGACAAGAAAACTCCTTGTGAATACATCCATGCCATACTCAGACTAGGAGCTAAGAAACTCACATTGTCTGTGCCTATAATCCCCTTAAAAGTGGACTAAATGGCCTTGTGGACTTGCTGGATCATACGGCTGCATATGCAGGGAAGAATGAACTCATCATTCTTGGAGATTTAAATTTAAACTGGCTTAGCAAATCTCAAGATACCCTGCAATCCCTGGTGCAGAGCTATAATTTACACCAAATAATTACTGACCCTACAAGAGTGTCTGTTACCACTGACTCTAGCACCCTTATTGATAGGGTCTTAACGAATGTGTGGACAGAATTGCAGAAACAGGAGCTGCCGGACAATATCAGTGATCATTCCCTGTTTTCTGCATATGGAGTCCATCTACAACCTCCATCGCCCCCAACACTGTATATGCTTCAAAAACTATGCAAACTTAAACCAGGCTCATTTCCTATATGATGTGTCTCATACTGACTGTCCCCTGTCTACCAATCAATGAGTACGGATGCTGCCTCCATGCATTCCTGAGTAGGTTTGTGCTCCTTCAAGATAAACATACTCCAGTCATCACTGCTGTTCGTGGTAAACAAACCAGATGGCTACATAAAGACCTCCTTACAGCCCTCAAAAGCGGGACAAATGCTGGAAGAAGTTTAAAATCTCTGGTCTCACAGCGGACTTTAACATCTACAGAGAACAGCGGTCAAAATGTAAAGCACAAATAAGACATGCAAAAGCCAATACTGTAAGGGCTTCTGATGGATGCAGCTGGTGACCTAAGAAATTTTGTCCCATATCAAAACTTTCCTTGGACCAAAGTAAACTCTCCTAAATAATGACATGATACTGAAAGGTGTTCACTGTGATGACTTGGGCACAATTGCCAATGCATTTAATTCTCACTTCTCTGACCTCTCCAGTTACACCAGTGCTTTCTCTTCTGATAACCTAATGTCTGGATCCCCATCCCGATGGACACTACAAAGATGCCTCCTTTCTACTTTAAAGCCATCTCAAAGAAGGCTGTCCTCAAACATCTAAATTCCATATCAGACCGTACCGCTGTTGGATCTGAGTGCCTTGAACCTAAACTCTTAAAGCTTGTGGCACCGCTCATTGCAGGTCCACTGTCCAGGATTATCAATTTGTCCCTGAGTGAAGGCGTGGTGCTCAGATATATGGAAACTGGCCAGAGTCACACTGGTGTTTAAAAAGGCAAAAAAAGATATAGCCAATTATAGACCAATAGCTATACTGTCAGTATTAAATAAAGTCCTGGAGAAGCTCGTCTCAGCACAGATCTCAGAACACCTTACAAAATCGACCTCCTCCACACTAACCAACGTGGCTTCAGAAAAGGCCATAATACTCAAACTGCTCTACTACAGCTGACAAATGATGTTCTTCAAGCCATGGATCAGGGTCATCAAACCGTGCAGTGTTAATCAATCTGATGAAAGCTTTCGATCTTGTTAACCACCCTCTTCTGCTTGCTAATCTCCAAACCCTGGGTTTCTCGACTGGAGTTGTAACCTGGTTCCATAGCTACCTATCGAACAGCACTCAAGCTGTAAAATTAAATTTACCATCTCCAAAACAGCAGTCATTAATGTTGGTGTACCACAGGGATCTATCCTCGGACCCTCCTCTTCTTGATTTTATTAATAATATAACACAAAATATATCCTCCTGTTCATCATTGCTTATGGATGACCTTGTTCTTTACACTAGTTCTGATAATGTCCATTCTATTAATCATAAGCTCTCTATGGACCTACTAAATATTCAGTTCTGGATCACCAAAAACAAGCTCATTCTCATTGCTGGAAAGACCCAGGCTATGCTCTTTGGATCCTCTATCAAACTAAAGCAGTGCCGTGAATTTTTCCGGTCTGTTGAGCTGATGGCTCCCCACTGGAGATGGTAACCTCCTTTAAATACCTGGGTGTCTTGCTCGATGAATCCCTCACTTGACACCCATATAACCTCCACATGTAAGGCTGTCAATGCCAAACTGGGCCTAGCCTACAAAACAAGTCATATTCTTACCCTTTCTGCTAGGACAGCCATTGCTAGAGGAATCCTACTCCTATCACTCTCTTATGGTTCCGTAATCTATACTAACGCATCTAAGGCTACTCTTCATAGGTGGGACACAACTTACAACAGTATATGCCAATATGCCTCTGCATCCCCAGACTCTGACATCACTGCCTACTGTATTCAGACCTAAATTGGCCCTCCCCATTGCACTTGGCTCCTCTCTCTGGGATCCTTCTGGACAGTATATTGCGGGCCAGTATGCCTACCTACCTCACCTCCTTGCTGACCCTCAGCCCATCTCCGATCTTCTGACCTTTCCTTGCTTAGCATTCCCAGATGTAGAACTACCAAAGGAAATCAGGTTTCTGGCACGTAGGTCCCTATTACTGAATTCGCTACCCTAAATGTGCCTGGCCCTAATCATGCTACTTTTAAGAAGAGGCACTGCTCCCTCTTTACTGCATGTGCTGTTGCACCTGCTTCAGCCCACCATAGATCTTGGCTCCCTTTGCCTCAGCTGCCCACAGTTTCCTTCCCTTCTGTGGTGTGAGCTGGCACCCTGCTCCTTCAACCCGCCCTGTAATTCTGTCCTCGCTCCTCCTCTCTCTTGCTAGGCTATATCACAGCATTACCTCTCTCCTGCCTCCACCCAATAGCTGTTTTTTTCAGTTTCAGCTAGATGTAATGATACCCTGTGGCATTTTCTGCACTTTAAATGTTGATATTACTATTACTGTTTATACATGGGCACTTACCTTCTATTTGTATAATTACACCTCTCGTGCCTTAGTACAACTATTGTCTTAAATTTGTTTCACTTCTGATTGTGATGTATTTGCATATTTTCTTGACACTGTATTCTATGTACCTGTAGCTTCTCTGTGTTGTTGACCTCCTGGTGTGCGTGCCTGAAAATAGTCACTTTGTGTCTAGTGCACCTACCGGTCATCAAAAAATAAATAAAATAATGCCACGCCTGAGGCATCAGTCTGTACTATAAAGGGTCTGCTATAGTCAGGACTTGTCAATACAGGGAGCACTGCACAGTGCCTCCTTCAGTCTGTTAAGGCTTTTTCACAGGCTGGGTCCCAGGTAATTTTCTTAGGTATCTTTTTCTTTACCAGGTCAGATAGGGAGCAGCCAGGGCACTGTAATTGGGTACAAATTTCCTGTAGTACCCTGCTGTCCTAGAAAACTCCTGACCTGCTTCTGCATTTCTGGTCTGGGCCATGCCTTGATCACTCTTATTTTACTTGGTTAGGACGGAGCTGTCCCCGGCCTCACAGCATGCCAGTATGCCACTTCAGCCATGGCCACCTGGCACTTCTCAGCTTTGACAGTGTGCCCGACCCTCTGTATCCTGCCCAGCACTTTCCCAAGGTGGGACAGGTGTCCTCCCAGCTGGCACTAAAGATAGCAGTGTCATCCAGGTATGCCATGGCGTACTCCTCAGCACCATTTAACACCTGGTTTACCAACCTTTGGAAAGTGGCTTGTCGGGTCTTCATTCAAAAGGCATTACTTTAAATTCAAATAAGCCTATTGGAGTGATGAAGCCGACCTCTCCCTAGCTCTGTCAGTTAACTCTACCTGCCAATACCCCTTTGTCAGGTCAATAAATGTAAGTATGTCACCCTCCCAGCTTGTCCAGGAGTTCATCCATCTGGGGCATTGGGTGGGCGTCTGACTTCGTAAGTGCATTCAGTCCACGATAGTCCATACAGAAACCAGTAGAGCCATCTGGCTTGGGCACAAGGACTACGGGTGAGGCTCAGGGGCTGTGAGATCTCTGGATTACCCTAAATCCAGCATTTCCTCCATCTCCCTCCTAATATCCTTTTGGACAGCCTCTGACACCGATATGCTCATCCGGCGTTGAGCGCCTGTGTCCCTGTCTCCACATCGTGTGTTGCTAAGGGGTTAGTCCAGGCTTGGCACTAAACAGTGGGCAAAGTCTGCTAAAACCTCCTTACTTCCTGGATCTTGTCCGGGGCCAGCTGGAGTGACAGTTTAACTGCCTCCACAGAGGACTCTCGCTGTTTTCTTCCAGCAAGTCCAGAAGGGGGTCTCCTTCGTCCGCCCCTCCCAGGACTACATACACTGCAAAGACCATGTCAGCCCTATTCGCATATGGCTTCATCACGTTGACATGGTACATTCTTTCTGTATGTCTTCTGTCAGGTAGCTCTATGATATAGTTCACATCATTTACCTTTCTAACTACTTTGTGGTCCTGCCCACTCAGCCTGCAGCTTGTCTTTCCAGATCAGAATAAGGACCATGACTTCTGGCCCACCCAGATGCGAGCAAGCTCAGGCTCTGGCGGTCGTACCACACTTTTGTTTCTGTTGGGCAGCTGCCAGGTTGCTCTGGACTGTCCCCATAAGCTTCTTCAGCCTTTCCCTAAACCAAAGGATGTAATCCACTATGGGAGTTTCCTGGTGTCGTGGTTTGCCTTCCCAATCCTCCCGGATCAAGTCTAGAGGCCCATGTATCCGCGCCCATATAAGAGCTCGAAGGGGAAAACCTGTCGACTCTTGGGGCACCTCCTGTATGCAAACAACAGATGGGAAGGTATTTCTCCAGTTCCTTCCATGCTGTTCAGCAAACGCTTGGAGCATTGACTTCAGGGTACCGCTAAATCTTTCACAAGCCCATTGGCTTGCGGGTGATAAGGTGTCTGCGCCTCTGCACCACCCCACACTTCTCCCACAAACATTTCATCACGCATAACATGATGGAACCCCTCGATCAGTGATAACCTCCTGTGGAAACCCAACACGGGAGAAAATCCCAAGTAAGGCATCTGCCACTTTGTCTGTCCTCAGTGAAGATAGGGTGACTGCCTCAGGATACTGGTGGCATAATCCACCACAGTCAGGATGAACCTCTTCCCGGAGGAGCTGGGGGTATTTAAAGGCCTCACAATATCCATTCCCACCCTCTGGAATGGTTCCTCCACTATGGGCCATGGAATTAGGGGTGGCGTGGATTTTCTTACCGCCTTCCTATTTCTTGGCACCGTGACAAGACCTGTAGTACTCCTTCACCTGCTGGGTGAAGCTGGACCAATAGAAATTCTGGGCCAATCGCTGCGTGAGTGTGCATGATTCCCAGATATCCAGACAAGGGAATATCGTGTGTAATCTTGAGCAACTGCTCACGTTACCCCTGGGGAATGACAGGCTGCCTGCCTATCGCCTCCCCCTCTGTCTTCACAGCCTGAGTATGCATCAGTCCATTTTCCCAATAAACCTTATGTTTACCATCACCTCCCTGTGCTCCGTCAGAGTCTGCCCAAGCCCCCAGCTTCTCTAGACTAGGTCACTTTTCTGAGCAGCTGCAAACTCTACACATTCCCAAGGAATGGGACAGGTCTCCTTCAGTCTTTAAACTAGGGTCCCTAGCACTAGCGTCAGGGCACCCAGGATCACTGTCATCCCTAACCCTCTGACAATGGTTACCTCCTCCTTCGGAGTAACCCTCCGTAGCTGTGTGGTTAACTGCTACTGGGAAATTTCTACCCTTTTCATTAGTCTCCATATCAGGAGACACGGGCTGGGGAACCAGCCTCCTAGTGGCTTCCACAGTGGCTTCTATGGGGTCCAGGGAACTACAATTTTCCCTTGTCGCAGCTCACAGTAATATCACACACCATCTCCTGTTTGAGATTGTTGCCAAGGATGATATCAGCTGCTAAAGTTTTGGCTACAGCCACCTGTTGCACAGTTCCCATTGTTTCACCCCAGTCTATTTATTTATTTTATTTAGCTTTTGTTGACCGGGTAAGTGCACTAGTCAAATCCTGCCTATTTTCAGGCACGACCGGGAGGGAATACAGATGAATGCCAACTGACCTTGAACCAGATTAAGCTGTTGGTGGTATTTTTAGTGAATGAGGGAAATTTGGCAGGACACCGGGAAATTCCCTACTCTTTTCGATAAGTGCCATGGGATCTTTAACATCCACCTGAACTACCACCAATCCAGGCAGATGGGACCTCGGTTTAACGTCTCATTTGAAAGACGGCACCTCAGAAGTGGAGCACCCCTCATGCTGCACTACAGTGTCAGTACTGGGATATTAACTTAAGTGCCAGATGTGGAACTGAACCCACAGCCCTCTGATCTCCTGGCCTCAGAGGCCAGTGTGCTACCTACTGAGCCACTGACACTGACAAGTGGCAATGTTTTCTTCTCACCAGTGAACCCTTGTACAGTTACAAATTTATTGGGTATAAGCTGACCAGACTCTACCAGATCCCCTTTACCAACGTCAGGGATACCCTGTGTCTCTTTAACCCTTGTGTCTGTACGCCATTCACAGTGACTGGGTGCATGTGTTCCGAGCATGTTTCCAGGGACACACAAACAACCCACTTCTTTCCTAGCCCCATTTTATGTGTATTGCTCATCCTTTGGGACACTGTCTGGCAATATGTTCGGCTTCTTTTACAAACCCAACATTCGTTCTTTTCTCAGAAAATCTTTTCTTTGAAACGTGGGTTTAACTGATTTCAGTGGAGGCAGTGAGGGTTTTAGCTGCCCTGAAGGTGCGCTTTTCCTTTCTGCTGCCGTGCCCATCCCATTCGCTCTCAGAGCAGGTCTGCTCTTGGCATAGTGGTCTGAGAGTTCAGCAGCCTCTTGCACTGTTTTGGGATCTCGGTCCTCCAGCCAGGTTTTCAGCTCTGCTGGGCATTCCTAAAAACTGTTCTAATAATATTAATATAGCATTTTCAGTTTTATCTACAGAGTTTGCTTCAATTCCTTCCCACCAACGTTTTTAAACTCTGACGTCAAGCTGTGAGTTAGCTCCTCAGAAAGCTCATGGCAGGGCTTCTCCTGAGCTACGGAATTTAGCTCTGTATGCTTCTGCAGTTAAATCAAACTTTTTAAAAGTGCAGCTTTAAGTTTGCTGTAATCATTACTGTCCTCATCGTCCATTTCACCCAGTGCATCTCCAGCTTCCCAGTAAGTAGCGGGGATAGCTGGAAGCTCCAGGACCCTCTAGGAATATTTGCTGAATACAAACTTTTTCAAAGGAATTTAAAAGGCATCCATACTCCTCCCTTTAAATTCAGCTATCAATTTGGAATTGAATTTGTAACCCAGTCCTATAGTTCCAGTTAAACCCAAGCAACTTAACTGCTCTGGTGCCGTGGTTGGAGCTGTAACTTCTCCAGTCCATGTCACCTCTGGCGCCACCCTTCACGTCCACCTCTCGCTGTTCACGGTCAGCTTCTCGCTGTTCTCACTCCCTCTTCTCCTCTGCAGCTCGTTTCTCATGCTCAGCCTCTCTGGAACTCCAGCTCCATTCTGCACAACTCAGTCTGTAGCCTGATTGCTTCTGGCTCCAGAATGCTGGTGACCTTCCCTGCTGCTATGGCCTTTGACTTGCACTGGCCCTGCTGTCCTCCCCACCAGATCTGGACACTGCACTGGCTGCCGGACCCTCCACGCCCAAGGTTTGGTTCTTTACAGTCACAGTCTGTGACTCGGCGCTCTGGGCATCTGCTGCCATCAGGGCATCCACGAGGTTCTGCTTGGTGGTTTCCCTCATGCAGGACTACTCTGTCCTGGCACAACTGTCTCAAGTAGTCTGCAGTGTACCTGCTGTAATTGGAAGCCATCTTCTTCCCTAACTATGGCTACTCTAACTTGCACTTTAAAAAAAAAAAACGGTAGGAACTTGACTGTAAGCAAAATGATATAGTTCTGTTTCCTTTAAAAAATAAATCACTGCCTTATTTTGCAAGTGAGCTGTACAGTATTAAGCTGACACACTGAGCAGTTAAAGCTTGTGTTACCAAATGTTTTCGCACCACTGCCAACCAAATCTGTCACAAATGCACTCAGCAGGTCAGGCCCTCTGCTCCCACAGTGCCAACCTCAGAGCACAATAGTGTGAACAGGTAACAGACAGGGTAACACTCCTGTCTGCTTTTGGGTCCAGAATCACCTTTAGTCTCAAGTTCTGGGGGGTTCAAACTGTGAACCTTATGCTAGCGTGCATCTAATGTGCAGGCTGAGATATGTACCCTCTTGGGGATTGTGGTACAGTCTTTCACGGGCACCAAGCCAGGCTTCCATAATGAACCCTTTAACTCTATAAGAGACCTTAGGTATTTTCTTATCTTTTACTCAAGCTCAGTAACACCTTCAAGCTGTTGAACAATTGTCAGACTTAACCATCTGTAATTCACATGCAAAAAGAACTGGTGGACACCCAGGCAGTCTTTCACAAAAAGGTACTTTACTAAAGATGATAAAAATATGAAAATGTAAACGCAGAACAGAATATCAAAGAGCTCACAATCACATAAAAGAACAAGGGAAGATTACAAAACAAAAACACCTACCACAATACAGTTACACCTTTTCTATCTAAGGTACTACCTCTGAAATGCTTAAGTTAGATCAGAGAACTCTGAGTCCCCAAATGTATGACAGTCCAGACATAAGTATCAGTTTAAACTCTGTGTCTCCACCTTTTATGAGTCATCTAGCTCTTCCTTTTAGATTATAAAAATCACAAACATGATGTCCTTTCAGGAGGTATATTAAATAATGTGACATCAGCAAAATAATTTTCCAAATTATGAGTCTTTGATCAGCCAGTTCCTTTGAGGTTTATAACCCTGCAGTCTGTCACCTAGGTGTGATATAGCCAACAGGAATCCGCTAAATGACATCCTGTCCTGTAATAAAATGTATATTTAGTTTCCAACTTACAAAAATGAGGTCATAAAAGGCCATAAAATGCAATTTTCAAGGAAGTTAATTACAGTACAGAGATCTCCTGGTCAGTTTACATATCCTGTAGCTTCACTGAAACTTGATGGGAGCACCCATGGAAGCACAGGCTCACATACTGTATTTTTATATTACAAATATACAACAATCATAACCAGCTGGCCAAGCGTAACAGTACTGTATGTTTTGTGACAGTCTGAAGCCTCCTTGTTCCCACTTTCCCTCAGGGAAGTAACCATTTAGCAGTGAGAGAGCCCCATAGCTTAACCTGCCCTACGGGCCAAAACTATGGAATATATCACAACAGGGTGTGGGTTATGCTAGGATTTACCATGCCTGTGTGTTGTTTGGTCACAAGGCCACAGGCCGAGTGAGCCAACAACACACCAGGTGATGTAAATCCTAGCAATACCCACACCCTGGAGTGGTAGCATTGCAATTACAATGGCCCCTTTAGGTTTTGTGAAAAAAAATTTAAAAATGTTTTTTTCCTTTTTGTATGATTTATATTGTATATATTCTGTGCAGGAATAAAATAGTTCTGTGTTGCTAGGGCTGGTAATATTGCATAGAGGTGTGAGTATCTGAGGTTGGTATAAGAAAGATGCATGGGTTTCTTTCCCAGAGTAGAGTTTATTGTGTTCAAAGTTCCTTGTTTTTTTAATACACTGGGACAGGCGCTGAAGTGTGAACGCTACTCCGCTTTGTGTCCACTGTGCGCATGCATGGAGACGGAGTGATTGCTTCCCAGAGGTTGTGTCTTCAGCTGCCTGTTTCAGTTTCAAAAGTTTTATTTTTTCAGTGTGCTAGGTACTCACCATTGTCACAGGGCAATTGGAAGTTACTGGTACAAATAAACCGAGTTGCTTGCAGGTCCTTCTTTGCTAACGGTAGGAGCCTTTCTTCTGTACAGCTTGCTCAGTTGTTCAGCAGCCCGTTTACCAGTACAGAAGGGCATTTCCTGCAAGACGGCGGTTTAGTGGGGATTGCCGCTTATGCAGTCTCGGGTTTCTGGTGGTCGGAGTGATTTCGGGGGTTAAGGATGTAGCTCACTGGCATCTGGCACCTCTTCCCGTTGGTACTGTGGAGGATTTACAATGGATAAGAGGTGCCAACTGACCAATCAGAGGCGGATTCTCATACCCATTGTATAATTAAATACTAAAACATGCAGTGAAAAGAACACTACGGGACTGATCAGACGAATTTCACCTCCACAATAATCCGGTAAGTGAAATCTCTTTACAGGGGATTCAGGTGACTGCTCCATAGCCCCTGAAAGGACGCACTATAAATTTCAGATTCAGGCAGAAGTGGGCGGTAAAGTATGTGCCACATGCAAGAAAATTGGTAAAATTAAAGTTTACAACAAAAACACTCTTTTGTGCTTTGACAACGTGCAGTATGTTTCCACATATTAAATTTATGTAGTAATAGCTAGTGTGTATTCCCAATTGTGAATGGCATCATTCTTTGTACCAAATGGGGATACCCAGAATCTTTAAAGGTTCTGCCAAAATAAGAATATCAGCTAGAGATGTCATTCGTCACACGTTTCTTTATGCCAGTGGGCATTCCTGTACTTTAGTATGGTTTAATTTTGCTCCAGACACGCTTTCAAATAGTTTTATCATTCTGACCACTTCCTGTCCAGATACTGCATCTCGCAAATATAGACAAATATCATTTGCATAAGCCAGTAGTTCCTTTCGCCTGTGTCCACGTGAACCTGAATTCCTGTATCAGTGGATTTCCTGAATCTTCCTGACAAGGGGTCCAACAGGAACATGTATAGCAGGGGGCTAAGTGGACACCTTTGTTCACACCATTTGCATACCCTTACACTCCTCCCTATCTACCCATTTATAAACGGGTGATATTAGCCATGTTGTATAAACCCATGATCCATCCTATAAAGGTGACTGGTATCCGATATGCCATTAACAGTTTACAGCTGTTGTTGTGATACACCGGTCATAGGCTTTTTCTTGTTCAAGGGACTACAGGAGAGTCAGGAATTTCCCAGTGTCATGGCCAACAATCCCCCATCAATAAAAACAGGTCCATATAACCCACCCCAGGATGCATTTGGAAATAAGCTATCACAGCTTAGTGTGCTTTCCTGGTAAAAATAAAATAAATACAGTAACAGAGTGCATCTCATTAACCGTAATTTTCCTTCTGCCAGAACATTGTGTATATCCTTGCCTATAACTGATGACCCTCAAAGACTGTTGCCTGACTAGAGAGGCTTCATTTCTTTGTCTTTGTGATAGCTTCTTAACCTTCAGGCCCAACTTCAGAAGGCTTCATCAGTGTTTTCTTTTATAATCTAGTTTTACAAACCAAGCAAAGAGTAAAGAAGATGGGAATTTGGCCTCCTTCCAGCTCCACGGTAAAACCTACTTCCGAGTCTGTAAGTCTCTTGAACCTGGCACCGAGCTGCTGTTGCTGCCGAATGAGAAAAGAGTGTGCGTGGAAAGGGAGGACGAGGTGGAATTACCAACTGAGCAGGCAGAATCTGTCCCCAGAGTGGAGCTAAGGGTGAGGCTTGGTTGACTGTTAGTATGATGCTGTTGAGATAATTACGTACTTGGTATGCTCTGAGGCTGTTTGTAGTTTGGGCACTCTTCAGGAGGCAGGCGCTATTGGAAGTGTCTGTTTTGGACTCCCAAAATAAAATCCAGGACCAAACTCTAAATGTCCTACTTTCTTTGTATTTTTTTTATGTACTTGTTTGCCCTCCGCTGCCACCTACTCCTGTCTTCAGGCCCTTGACCTGGTAGTTTCCAGCCCGTCTGCCACTCCACCCACCGATGCACCGGTGGGATTCGCCAGAGTGGGACCCGAAAGCACTATGGGCCATCACATATGGCAGCAGAGAGACATAGGGTTTTTCTGTTTTTCTTCCCACACCGGAACTATGGCGGCACGGTGGACGCATCTGCGTGGTGGCACACATGCAGTTCTGGAACCACAGCTCCATCCACCCACCCAACACTGCATCAGCTCCCAGGCCACTGCTCTGACACCCAGCTTCCACTGGCTGTCAGCCAAGAGCGAGGAAACTCACCACCCCAGTCCGGAGATGAGAGCTGCCTAGCAGCCACCCAGTCATCTCCCAGTGCCCCTCCCACCCCTCTGAACCCTGGTGCCCAGAGCTCATTTCCAACTCCAGTCACCAGCGTGGCATGAGATGAGGCACTGGAACAGCGCTCAGCCCTCAGCACCACTGGGCCATCTTGTGCACTTTCTTTTATAGTGTTGAGATCAAAATATTATTAGAGCAGGCCAGCTGCAGGTAGCAGCAGCTGGACCCAGGAATACAGTCCGCTTGTCTCATGTTACATCCGAGCAACTGCTGGTACATAAAGGACATTGGTACCCACATGCCTGAGAGCTCCTAGAGGCTTTGGGAGAAACGTTGACTGCTACATCGCACACTAGCAGGCATAAAGCTGTATTTCTGTTTAAAATGGACAGGACAAAATCTGAAAGCTGAGTGGCTGAAGCAGTGTCTGGGCCAGGATATCTTGGTATGTCATCACTGGTCAGAACTGAATACCAACACTTGCAAGCCATTTTATAACCATTGTAATACCCACCAGGATGTGGCATATGTGAGGAATAATGCACGCCAGGGTGTCTGCATCTGCTGAGATATACAGACACTTCAGATGCATTGACAGTGCAACGTGTTATCGACCACCAGATGTGTTTGTATAGCTAACACAGTGGGATACACTGAAGTGTTATTCCTCATAAAATCATCAGAAAAAAAAAAAGAAGTTTAATAAAAAATCTACCATGAGATCAGAGGAATCACCTGTTTGGTAACACAGCTGCTTCACAACACACCCAAGGTCCGATTATATGCTACTACAAGAACACCTTGCCACGTACTATATAGAAAATAATGTATGGGCAACTGTATGCAAACAGTTGTGTTTTATTTATACACCCAAGATGTGTGATACCACAAGGAGAAGGCCGAGTGGTTTATTTAGGTATCTTACACTGAGGATGTGTTACCTCCCCAAAAAGTTTGACTTTCACCATATCTTATTTTGTATAATTACTGGTTTGTGTTTCCTTGTGCAGTGGAGTGCAAATGGTGTACTGTGCACCTCAAAACAGCTGAGGTGAAGTGATATAATCTCTGATACACACATTCGTGTGTAATGGGAGGTATAACAGAGGTTTACAGATACTGGTTTCAGGATGCAGTCATACCTAACCAGTAGTTATATAGAGAATAATATGGGAGGGTGTATAACGAGGTGTTTGTAGACACCAGACTTGTGGGATGACAGACTACAAGAGCAAAGCAAAACGCCTGTTGTGTCTTATAACTA
The DNA here is from genome assembly GCA_016271365.2 of Neoceratodus forsteri. Lineage (NCBI taxonomy): Eukaryota > Metazoa > Chordata > Ceratodontiformes > Ceratodontidae > Neoceratodus > Neoceratodus forsteri. The sequence goes on along the minus strand of CM028133.1, from coordinate 1,103,486,462 downwards.
CAGCTAGTGTGCTGCCTGAAGCTACTCTTCATTTTCAGAAGTAGTGTGCTATTTCTGCTTATATCTGAAGCATTTGTTTTCTATCCTTTTGGTAATTAGATTTTTGCCTGACAGTACTTGGTGTGACGTGGTAATGGCACTGTATCTGGAGGCAGAACGTAGCTCTTCTTTCATTATCAGCCCTGTGACCTCACTGTCTGTAACAACACCGCTGACCAAGAAGAGTCAGTTACCTGCTGCAGGATCGACATTTGTTATCTCACAAAGAGTGAGATCACAGCGCTGATGAGAAATGAGGAGGAACAGCAGTAAATATGTCAGTCTCCAGACAGAGGTACTGCTCTTTACATCACACTTCATTCTGCCAGGTAGAAAACCTAATGATCAAGTGGGAAAAGAAATTTCAGAGATAAAAAGTAAAAAATGGCTACTTTTTAATTATGCACAGCATGACTATGGGTTAGATTAATTTTGTTAATCACCCTTAGGAGCATAACATGGCATGAGGTGCAGCCAAGTGCCATATTGCCCTCCTGGGAATGCCTTGTTGGTATTATAAAAAAACTAATTCCAAAAGAAAAGTGTTAGAAGTGTACCTTTTGAATGTTTTTCTCATTGAGAGGAGCTGTTTAATAAAATAGATCATCCACCAACTGTTTACGAATGCTGGTTCAGAATCCGAACACATCATTCCAGTCATTCAGCAGTGCTGGAGAACAGCATGCTGACAGGGAAAGGGAGGAGGGAGGGACCCAGACTTGTAAAGTCTGGGTGCAGTGTGTCCATTGAGACAAAGAGCACTGCAGCTTATTAAAGCCAGTTGCCAGCTGAACATCATAAAAGTATTACCATCCATGTTTAAACCAGCAGTGCATGTTTGGGTGAACAGTTATGCTTTTTATTCCGTGATAGATTGCTGCTTAGCTACTGTCTGTTACCCTTTACCGCCATTTTTTCTGCTTTGGCACTTTCTTTTGCATCCGTAATAATGAAGAGAGTGCGCCTTTTAATATGCCTCAGTCCAGGTTTTAGCAGTGTTCTCTGTTGATCTTCCAAGAATCAATTTTCACCATTGATTCACACCTATGGGTCTAGGGCCAGAAGTGCTAGGACCACTGAGGAGCATTTTTTCTACAGGGAGGGAGCTGACATAGGCTACGGATGTCGCCAGCACACTATGTAGTGCCGTGTGCATGCTAACCAGTAACCATTGTCAGCTACTTGATGCATCTGTTCTGTTCTTCCCACTGTCCACTGCACGTCGTAGGAGTAACAGCACCTCAGTTCGACTATCGACCAGATACCTTCTGCATTACTTCCAAAAGTTGTTTCTGCTTATGATGCCAACGTTTGTTTTATTATTTTCCATGATGTTGTAAGGCTCAAGGGGTTAAATATGTGCTCCCTGAAGGAAAGGGGGATATGATAGAAACAGATACCTCACAGGTAAAAACAAGGTACAAGAAGGAAGCATATTTTGAAGAAAAGATGCTCGAGAACAAGGGCTCACACTATGAAGACAGAAGGGGAGGCTCAGAGGAAATGGGAGAAAGTGCTTCTTCATGGAGGGGTTGGTGGATTCATGAAACAGCCTCCCAGCAGAGACGGTAGGGGCTGAAATGGTTACAGGATTCAAGAATGCATTGGATTGACACAGGAGGATCTTAGAAGTAGAGGGGGCCCGGAGACTAAGTAGGGTGTGCGGTGTCACTATAGGTAGGAAAACAGAGCAGAATAGGTGGGCCAGGAGGTCCTTATCTGCTGACAGCTTCTGTGTTTCTCTGTCAAAGTCTAAGAAAAGGGGCTAAGAAAGACTCAGCCCCCATCATGTCTCGTTGCCCCAGTGCAAAACCTGTCATAGCATCGGATCAACGTCAGCGATGCTGGACCTGCTCTTGGTTTGCTCACAATATGGATGCATGTATCCATATTGGGAGTCCACCCGAAGTTCTGGGATAATATTAAGGAGCTGAACGGAAAGTCTACAACACCCCACCCACCCAGCTTGAAGTAAATGGCTGCGCCACTACAGACCCACAGTGTATTGCCGATAGACTTAAGCTTTCTCAGACCTCAGTGCAGTCCTCCCCACCAGCTTCTTCGACCTCCCCCCACCTCCACTACCCTCTTCCACCTCAGGGCCCTCACACCATCTGAGGCCAAACCCTACCTACTTAAATCCCTCAGTGGCACTGGCTATAGTAATGACACACTGGATCCAAAGCTCCTTCACCTAGTTCTGGACGCAGTCCTTGCACCCCACCAGCCTTCTCAATTACTCTCACTGTCACAGCCAATTCCCCCTTGCTTGGAAGACTGCAGTGGTCACCCCTGTACACAAAGGTGGGGACCGCACCTCCCAGGAACTACAGACCAATCTCGACATTGCACCCCCTTTCAAAAGCCCCAGAAAAGTTGTGTCTGACCAAATGACCGAATACCTTGACAAACACAATCTCCTCTGTGGAACAGCACGGTTTTCGCAGGGGGCATAGCACCATTACCGGCCTCATCGAAGTTTTCAAACTATTTACACACAGCCCTGGATAAAGGCTCCTCGTGGGTGCAGTCTACATTGACCTAGCGAAAGCCTTTGATTCCGTCTGCCACCCACTCCTCATGTCCACCCTCTCCCAGTTAGGTTTTTCACAGCGGCTCTCTGTCCTGGTTCTCCAACTACCTCACCTCCCTGTCACAGTGTGTGAAAATCAACAGTACCCTCTCCGCACTTCGGCAGGTCCGCTCGGGTGTCCCACAAGGCTCGATCCTTAGACCGCTGCTTTTCAGTCTGTACCTAAATACGCTCCGCAGTAAGAGAGCTGCACAAAGGTACGGGTGCTCTAAGACCAGGCAGTAATAGCAGATGAACAAGTCTTGGCACACCTTTATAGGACAAGAAAACTCACCACACTTAACTGATATTCAAAACTCTTTTACTTATATCAAAAACATGATGGCAGTGAACATAAAGTGCAGACCAGTGCAGTCACGGACAAACTCCTCACGTATGTTTTACCTGAACACAGGCTGTTTTTCATATAAGTAAGAGTTTTGAATATCAGTTAAGTGTGGTGAGTTTTCTTGTCCTATAAAGGTGTGCTAAGACTTGTTCATTTGCTGTGACCTAAATACTCTCCCCAGCTCCTGCTCAGAAAAATGCTCCTCTGCGGACAGTGCAGTCCTTTTCACATCCCACCAGACCCTCCCATCTCCAAAGTGCCCTGCAACACTCTCTTAATCAGGCAGAATCCTGGTTTCTGGACTGTCACCTTGTAATTAACCTAGAAAAGACAAAGCACATGCTACAGTATTCTCGCATTCCCAAAGCAAATCCAGGAACGCCCCCACTCACAGTCCTGTCTAGCACCTTCCTTCCCCCGAGCAGGTAAAACCTACAAATACCTGGGCATCACCTTCGACTCCGTGTCTCTTTTCATGACCACACGCACCTCGCTACAGCCATAAACACACGTGTTGGCTCTACTGTACCGCCGTAAGAGCTGTCTACCACCTGCAGCCCTGAGGCTTGCCATCACCTTCTCTGTGCTATCCCTAGTGGACTACAGCATCCTGATGTATGGTGCAGCAGACAGAACCGCACTCAATAAAATCAAAATGTCCCTGAACAAAGCCTGCTGTTATGTACGGGCTCCAGCAGACTCACCCACACATGTACCTTATATGACCTTGCTGATTTTCTCAGCCTTGAGGAAAGGTTGCTCACCAAACCTGCCTCTTAACCAAGAAATATGTTGCAGGCCTTGCACCTCCAGGCCAAATTTCCATCCTCACCCCTCTGTCCCTGCCATCTCCACCTGTAGTGCGCTCAAGTTTACACTTCAAGTGCCCAGGTTCAGGACATCCCTGGCCAAAGGTCCTTCCGATACTGGGCCCCGACCTGGAGCAATGCCCTCCCTCTGATATTGCATCTCAACTAAGAATAGGGCCCTTCAAATCTGCCCTTAGGCAACACCTAATCACCACCCGCAGCTGTAACTTCACATAGCTGTTCGCTTCCCCACCTCACTGCCCCCCACTGTCTCATGCCCTGGCAGAACACGAAGCTGCTCAAGTGTCACCATGTTTGTTTTAAGTTACTACCTGTTTTATTTATAACAGAACCCAAATTGCTGTCTCTGGTGTACTAGATGGTTTAGCTACATCACTGTATAGAGTTTCACTGTCCTATGAATTGTATTCATGGTATTTATGTACATACATGTATAGTGTTTTCCTGCATAGAGTTTGTATTGCTCTCGTATGAATTTTATCCCTTGTGTTTATGTACATACATTTACAGTGTTCCTCACGCCGATCTGTACTCTATGTAACTATGTCTGTATTTGTATATACTATCTATTTCCTGACAGGGAGCTTTGTAAATGAGTCCCTGACTCAAAGGTTTGCAATTTCTACTAAATAAATAAATAAATGTGAAGCCTGCTTTTCTGTGGACTACTGCACATTAGAGAGCCACGTGTTGAAGTGGTGTCGCCCAATCCCTGACATTGGAGGCAGGTGTTGCATGCTTGAGTCCACTGCAGTCTCGAACCAATCCACTGGGCCCCTTCCCAGCACTTTCCATGCTAAGGAAGCATAGGGTCCTCTGCACATTGTTGATCTGTTGGAAGTCCTGGTGGGTGGGTCTAGTGAACAGCTGGCTCCTTCTGGGCGCGTCGAGAACCCCCAAATGTCTGCCCTGGGCATGACGTCCCCGTGAGGCTGAAGCTGTATGCTTAGTTTACACCAGCGGATAGCTCAATGTCATGGTTTGGTGCTGCCCCATCTCCTAACACTGTCTGTAGTGTTGATGAGTGGGGTGGTGGTGGTTTGACGTCTGGTTGCCTCCTGACACCATTTGCTGTGTCAGGTGAGGGACTGGTACCGAGGCCTGCGGCGTCCAGTTGCTGAGTTGGTGGTGTTGCTGTCTCCTTCATATAGTTCCTGGGGTGGGTTCAATGCTGGCCCTAGCAACAGGTGTGGCACAGGTCATGGTGCCAGTCCTGAGTCCAACACCAGGCATGGTGCCAGCAATGATGTTGCACCTAGGTCCGTTCCCAGTCCTGGTGTTATAATTGTGGCACTGCCCCCGACACCATTCACGATGTCAGGGGTTGGAACTTGGGACAGCATCAGACCCGCATCTAGGACAATGCAGGCTGCAGCACGGAATAGAATCGATGTTTAGGCCAGTCCCTAGCCCTGGTGCCAGGAGTAGAGTTCTTTCTGGACATGCAGGCTGAGCCCACCACCAGTGAGGACCAGAGCTGCCCCACCCCATGGGGACTGTACAGCTCCACTCTCATCACCTGGGGATCTTCCCCCATGGGCACCGACCTGGCCATTCCTCTTCTGTAGGGCAGCTGTGTTCAGGTGGTCAAGCCAGGACCTCCCCTTGGATGAGGGTTTTGATCTTCGCGCCAGGTATAGGCCCTGCAGCCTCTGGCTCCTGCTTCCCTCCTGGACCTATACCACCTTTTCCAGAGCCCCAGGGATCATGGGCTCCTGTGGGCCTGATCACCTGGAATCAGCATGGAAGTGCAGCTGTTGTCTTGTACCAGTATCTTAGACATATCAACCGGTTCACTTTCTTTCTTTTCGTTTTTGAACTTTGTATTTATTGCTTTTCAATAAAAATACAAAATCAAGTCACAACCATATGTCTGACATCGCATAATAGATAAAGAACCATCAGATGGAACAGGTATGAGCAATCGGAACAAATTTAGATTACGGATATGGGGATATAGAGCTTAAAGTTCATATAATATTCTTTAGTCCAAGATAGCCGCACCTCTACAAGATATAGGGTTCTCCAAAAATTATACACGAAACCTATTAAAGCATTATTATAATACAGTTGATATAACCCCTCACCAAACATATTAAATTCAAACATGTTGTAGTGTTAAGCTAAGCGCCTCCGATGGACAAATCCACACAATGCAAACAATAGCCAGTAACACCTGTAGGCTGTCTTTATGCTGCTAAGAAATAGCAAGCCCCATCAGGAACAGCAAGAACTAGTACAAAAGACTTTCCAAACTGTGAGCGGTATGTGATGTAAAGGTACATGCAAAAATTATGAGTCCCTAATAAGAAACAGAGACGTTATACTTTTATTCAAGGAGTCCCATAGATTCAGGTTTCAGGATCCTCATCACCTGAGCTACAGTCCCAAGCAACAGTTCCTGTGCTACATCAAACTCCTTCTGTATGAGTTTGACCTTTTTCCAGCCTCAGCCGGGTCAGTGAACTGATATGTCTTACGCCGTAGAAGATGCGGAGTCTGTCTGGCATTAAAAGGAGTGGATCACCCAGACCTCTTCAGGCGCAGCCCAAACCCCAGCAAATTTCTTCTTGTGCCCGGGTGGCGAAGGATAGGTCTGGAAAAAATGCAGTTTTGCCCTCGAATTCAAATTTTCTGCCACCCGAGCTGCCTGTAACACCTGGTTTTGGCAAGCAACCCCATCCGTGACCAGCAAGATTGTTCTAGGAGATCCTCTGAGCTTCTGCCAATCTGGGAGTAATGCGATAGGCCCACAGAAAGTGGAAAGTAAAGTCTGAAGCCAACTGTAGCGCCATGGCATCCATTCCCTTAAGGCCATCAGCAGGTCTCGGTCATCTTGGCCTCTGGAAAGCCCACTATTCTAATGTTGGAGGCACGCTGGGCATTCTCAAGTGCCTCAACCGATGCGCTTAATTGAAAATGTTCTTGTACCATCTTCCAGGTGGCCAACAAGGCTTGTGTGGCTGCGCTTCTGCGGTAGCGGCTGATTTCGTCGCCACCTCAATTTTCACATCTTGCTCCCCAATCCGCTGCAAAATCACCTCCACTTTAGAGTCAGTGGCCTGCATTGACAACTGCAAGGCCTTCCAAGAGGGCTCCGATGCTGTAGTATTTAGTACGAGGACTGTGGCCTGCTGGTGTGGAGTTTTTGCACCACTTTGTCCACCTTTTGCGTTCTGCCCATATTCTCAATGTACACCAAACTGCTTTTGGGGATTTCAGCTATTGATGGCAAGTAGTTGCAAATACCAAAAGCAGGAGCCGAGGGAAACACGCCTGCTCTGTAGGTGTGCTCTCTGGCACCCCCGGTTCACTTTCAACCTGGCCCCTGGCACCACCCACTTCCATGTCCAGTGCCTCCTCTCCATCATTGTCCTCCTCTGAGGGCACAGAATCTTACTTACACGTATCCTCAGCCTCTGAGTACTCCCTTTACCAAGAGATTTCTGGCAGATGTGTCGCAGGCACTAGACATTGGCACAGTTGCTAGCCACAGTACCGTAACCTTGCAGCTGGGACTCCGAGAAGATTTCAGCGATGCCAACTGTGTCATCCCTCCTTGGTCCAGAACCTTCGAGGAATGTTCAAGGGCAGTCTGTAGACATCCCTTTGCACTCCCTCCAGCCCGAGAGAGATCCAGCAATGGTGCAGTGCATCCTCTGGCTCTGCAGGAGCAGTACCTCTCCCCACTATGGGGATTGAGGTCATGCAGACCCTGACAGGGCTTAGTGCCCGGTGCATGACTGATCTCCTGAGGTGGACTCTGCTCAGGCAGATGCTTTGGGCAGGAAGGTGAACTCGACTTGCACCATGATATGCACTGCTGCACATCAGGCACACCAAGCAACCTATAGCAGACACGGGTGCATTTAGGTCAGCTCCAGCTTCCATACCACGCATAGAGTTAGTCAGAAGCCACCTGCCTTCTGCTAAGGGTCTGAGTTAGCGAGGCACCAGTAAATGGCATTAGCGATGCCAATGACGTGGCCTCCAAGCTGGTGGAAACTGCAGGCTGTAATCAGTGGCCAGCATGGCTTCATGTGTCACGCAGTTTGTCACCTATTTCCCAGTGAAAAGTGCTGAACTTCCAGTTCTAGGAGGCTCACTTTTCTCCAGTAGGGTCCAACAGGAGCTGTTGATACGATCTAATGCTCATCCACCTGATCTTGACCAGTCTCAGATTTTTGTTGCTCTCAGGGTGAGTCAGCTTCACCATCTTTTGAAGCTTGGTACTCTGACTCATAAATGTGAGTCAGTGGTGAAGATTGATTATTGGAGGATATGAAAATTATATACTTACCATAATTGTAGATCTTTCAGAACAGTGTATCTTCACCATTGATTCAGATGCCTGCTCACCATCCACTGCTCAGCTGAGAGCCAGGGTCTCTTCAGCTCACCCTGTGAGTGCTGGCAGTAGATCAGTCTGCATGTCTCCTCTGCCATGGTCCTCTTGGTGGTGGTTCTTGTTTAAAATAAAATATTTATTTATTTATTTAGTTGTTTAACCAGGTATAGCACACTAAGCTGAAAGCTTTTTACAGGAGCAACCTGGGGAGCACAAGGAGGTTAAGTGACTTGCTCAGGGTCACACAGTATGCAAGTGGAAGCTGTGGGATTCAAACCCAGGTCTGGTCTGCTGGATGTCACCAAATTTGCAGCTCAGAGCCTTGACCACTGCGCTATACTGCCTCCTAAAATATAAAGAGGTTGGACACTTCAGTGCCACCCTCTCCCCCATCCCAAAAAGGAGTGGGGGGTCACTTGTGGCTCCCACCAATCAAAAAATTAAAACACTTGCATTTTTCTATGGAGGGTAAGGGTCCCTTCCCTCCATTTTTCTTTACCTCCTTCTCCCTGGTCGGAGATATCCTCCAGGGTATATCCCTGTTAGTGGTTGTATGTAGCATGTGCACTGAGCAGAGGTTGTGTCCCTGGGGAGGTGTAATGCACCTTGTTTTGATAAACGTGCTAGCTCCACATAGGGTATATTCATGTGTTCACCAGGAAAGTGGGTCATGTTCTTCTCAGGTTGGAGTCTTTGGTTGGTACCCTTTGTCACTTCTGTCTGTGCTTTGGCTTCGCTCACTCCACCTGGAGCATGTGAGAGGAGATAACCATATCTTGCCTCCTAGGACTGCTAATCCTGCAACTACTACGCTGTTCATCCCTACTTTTCTCCCATCTTTCTTAAAGATAAGAGGGTTATAGGTTACCTCAAGTTAATTTGAGTTCTAACTGGTAGCCTGAACTGTTCTTTTTGGGTCTGGCTGTCCATTTTCCATTTTGCAAGAGGGTCCAATTGAGACTTCCCATTTTGCTACTTCTGCCAGAGGCATTTGCTTAGGTCTGCTGCCTTTTTCCATATCGCTATCCATACTCTGGCTAGTGGTAAAAGGTTCTGGCTCTTTTAGACCCACTACCCTTGTGCCACCTGGAAGGTCCAACTCTTAGTCTCTAAGTTGGTAGTCGGGTTCTAACTGGTTGTTTATTTTGTTTCTTATATCCTTTTGCTATCCCTTTGGGCTAGAAAGTATTTAGTCCTCTATTATTTTCTCTCGCTTTGTTTCTGTCCTGGCAAACAGAACTGAGGTGTGTCAGGGTGCTGAGAGCGGTTATTACTTGAGTGCACATGGCACTACATAGTGCGTGGAGTGACGCTCATAGCCAACATTGGCTCCTCCCTGTAGGAAAAAAATCTGACAGGGTCCTAGTGCCTCCAGTCCTAGACCCATAAGTATGACTCAATGGGGAGATATTCTGGAAGATGAACAATTACAAGAAGTATGTAATTTTCATTTTGAACTACTATTGTTTAACCTTACTCTTTGAGAGAAAATGAACTACTGAAGCATGCAGCAGACAGTGCTCTAGGATAGTAGGCCTACAGAAACAGCTGAGAATATTGACTTAAAACTTGAAAAGTGTCACATTAAAAGGAGCTGGTCTCATTGTTTTAAATAAAAAAAGTGCTAACACAGCCTTAAAATGGGGAAGAGGATAGTACGATGACTGGAAATAAGGGCAATCTAAAATGGAATAAAAGAGTAAAAGGTCAAAATTTTCATTGTAACATGCACTGCTGCTTTAATTTCCCAGCAACACCCTTTGGGAACCGAGTGTAGCATCCCAGAGTTTTTCTGGTTGAAGTCTTACACTTGAATTAATACCTCCTCCCCATCCTCATCAAGCAGCTTGAAGCGAAACATAGAACCTCACCAGCAGAAGTAGTCCTGGTGAGCTGGCAAGTCTACTCGATGCAGAGCTATATGAACCTTAGGGTTTCATGTCATAGAAACATAGAAATTGTCAGCAGATAAGACCTCCAGGCCCATCTAGTCTGCCCGTAGCCTATCCTTGTTTGTGGCCTTTGACCCTACTCAGTCAGCAGCTCTTTTCTTCCCTTCCCACCCTGATGGTCCATTTATGTCTTTCCCATGCCCATTTGTCCCTCCGCTCCCTCGCTGGCCACCGCACTCAGTCCATTAATCTTATCCTGCTCCTCTTGAAGCTCCCAACCTCCACTGTCAGCTTATTTCACCCTTACACCACCTTCTCTGTGAAGTAATACCTCCTGTCATCTCTCCTGAATTTCCCCTGCTGATTTGCAGCCATTGCCTCTCATAGTCTTGTCTTCACTGGGCCGAAACAATTCACTAAGGTCCTCCCTGTTGATACCTTTGAGGTATTTTTATTTTAAGAGTCAGTAGTGCCAAAAATAGCAGGTAGAAAATGCTAGCAATCTTTAAAAGTAGTCCCTTATTATTTTTAATTTCTGGAGTATTTTTCTGTATGCTGAGTAGGCGCCTTACTTTCTAGCAGTATTGGGTGTGATGTGAAAGGCAGCACTTTACCTGGAAGCAGACATATCTGGCTCTATTCCTCATAGAAATCAGAATATATGTGTATATAGATCTATAGAAACTAGAGGAGACATCATGTATGTTTGTTGTTTCCTGCCCCTTGGTAACAATAGGGAATAACTTGCAAGACACCGGAATCAACACGCAACAGCTACTCAACTATTCTATGCTCTTCCTTCCACTACATCATCGGCATTGTCACATCAAGCTCTGCTGCCTGATTGGTTAAGCAGGAGACTGGCTCTTCTTGGTTACTAGTGATGTCACAGTTTGTGAGGTCACAATGCTGAAAGATATAGTTAAGCAATGAGGTATGACGGCGTTGGTTGTACTAGGTTTATCCCATGGTCAGGGGCGTTGTAAGGCAGTGAGGCTAATGAGTGCCTTCAGCCCCCTGACCGTGAGGTAAACCTAGTACAACCAACACCCTGAAGTGCCTTATTGCTTATATAAGATGGGCCCAGAGGCAACTTTTAAAAACAAACACTCTAAAAGTTTTGAAACCCACAAAATGATAACAGAATGTTGCTAAATAATGTAAAATAGCCCCTTCATGGATGTTTTTCACCAGTCAGTCACCTGTCTTTCTTCATACTTGGTAAACTGTGTGATTGTTTACCATGGCATGGAAGAATTCAAAGCTCTGCATTATGCCAGTGGTGGAATCCGCCCCCAATACACACACATGGAATGGTACATGGAATACATGAATTCAGAATCTTTAGAGTTCCAGTGGCATACACACACAGGCCTCAAATGGAGCCAGAACCTCAATTTTATCTGTTGCCAGGTAAGGGGCAGGGAGTTCTCTGGCAAACTGGTGGGGACTGGAGGGATTTTTCATGGTCATCAAGGGAACACCAGCAATGGAAACTCTGAATAGTACTTGGTTTTCTAAAAGTAGAGTGCTGTTCCACACATCACACATAGTATTGTCAAGTAGAACATTTTCCAATTAGCAAAACAGAAAAAGTACTTGATATAAGAAGTGATGGGTGACTACATCTGAAAGTTACTATTAATTCCAGGCAGTACACTAACTAGCTCTGTAAAGATCTCAGTCATATCTGCTATCTCCCTCCTATGCTCCAGTGTGTACATATTCATCTGTGTGTATGAGTACCCTTGCTGCTCCTGAAGTACCTTAGTGGCCCTTCTCTGCACCATCTCCAACTGGTTTAAGTCCTTCCTGAGGTAGAGACTCCAGAATTGTACACAGTGTTCCAGTGGCGGCTGCACCAGAGCTCTGTAGGGGCAGTATAACCTTCTTTCTCCTGCTGCTGAACTCCTGCCTTGTATCAGGGATCTGTACAGCGGCAGTATAACCCCTTCCTCCTGCTGCTGCATCCCCTACCTATACAGCAAGGATTTTGTATAGGCAGTATAACCCCTTCCTCCTGCTGAACTCCCTACCTGTGCAGCAAGGAATTGTGTATAGGGCAGTATAACCCCCCGCTGCTGCATCCCTAACTATGCAGCAGGACTGTGTACAGGGCAGTATAACCCTTCCTCCTGCTGCTGCTGCTGCATCCCCACCTATGCAGGGGGATTTTATGTAGGGGTAATATAACCCCTTCCTCCTGCTGCTGAACTCCCTACTTATGCAGGAGGGATTTTGTATAGAGGCAGTATAACCCTCCCTCCTCCCTCCCTTCTGCTGCTGCATCCCTACCTATGCAGGAGGGATTGTGTACAGGGCAGTAGAACCCCTTCCTCCTGCTGCTGCTGCATTCCCTACCTATGCAGGGGGCTTTTATATAGGGCAGTATAACCCCATTCCTCCTGCTGCTGAACTCCCTACTTATGCAGCAAGGATTTTGTATAGAGGCAGTATAACCCCTCCCTCCCTTCTGCTGCTGCATCCCCTACCTATGCAGGAGGGATTTTGTACAGGGCAGTATAACCTCCTCCCCTCCTCCTGCTGTTGACTGCCTATGCATGCAGGAGGGATTATGTACAGGGCAGTATAACCCCTTCTTCATGCTGCTGACTGCTTACCTATGCAGCAGGGATTTTGTATAGGGCAGTATAACCCCTTCCTCCTGCTGCTGACTGCCTACCTATGCAGCAGGGATTTTGTATAGGCAGTATAACCCTTCCTCCTGCTGCTGACTGTCACTCCATGCAGCAGGGATTTTGTATAGGGGCAGTATAACCCCTTTCCTCATGCTGCTGACTGCCTACCCATGCAGCAGAGATTTTGTATAGAGCAGTAAAGCCACCTATGCAACCCACCATCCTGTTTTCTTCACCCATTCCCTTACTGTATTGTCCTGAGGGCTTCAGGGTGCTTGTGATTGTTACTCCATGATCTTTCTCTTCCTTGACACTGCAACGGCCATCCCCCAACCTGTACTCAGTCCCCGGGTTTTTCCTCCCATGTGCATGACTTTGCACTTCTTGGTATTGAAGCCTAGTTGCCAAATTCCAGACCACTGCTATACATTTTCCAGATCCTTTCTTGTGTCGTATTTCCTTCCTCTGTGTCCACACTGCTGCAGAGCTTGGTGTTGTTTGCAAAGGCGAATGTTGCCCTTTTATGCCATCCACAGTGCCACAGGTAAACGCTGAACAGCACTGGTTCAAACACTGAACCCTGTAGTACCCCACTTGACTCATTGTATAGCCGAGTGTTCCCCACTGACCATGACTCTGCATTCTCCGTGATTAATCAGTATCCCACCCACCTGGTCCTTTTGTCCCCCTCTCCAAAGTCATCCAACTTCCTGATCAGTCTCGTGGGGACAGAGTTAAAGCGTCTTAAGATCCAGCTGCAATATGTCCTCTGCCTGGCTCCTTAACTCATGGCCTTCGAGACCCAGTCAAAGAAATCTGTCAAATTAATTTGATATGACTTTCCCACCACAAACCATGATCTTCTTCAAGGATCTCTTTCATCAGGCCACGCGTGCGAACTGTAAGACACCGGGCGCGCTAGAGACCGCGCAGGCTTTTGCAAGCAGTCCACCAGGGGCTGCCCGCGACTATGTCAGAGGTCGGCTCTGCCATATAGACATGGGCGGCCCTTCCCTCCCTCAGTTTTTTTTCCCACCGCTGACCATACTCATTGGACCTGCATGGAAATAACATTGTTACAGTTGCCGCTTTATTTTTCTCACCATAGTAAGTAACCACTTTATCAGTGATTTTCTATAGCCGTATGTCAACTCATGGAGCTCGCAGAACTGTTTTGGTATTACTAATGCGGTGAAAAATATACTCTGAAAGTCACATATCCACATGTGTTGCCTTGGTCCAGCCCAGCTCAGCAGGCATACCCAATTTACAGATGATTCAACACAGCTACTTGACAATGCCAAAATGGCACTCTGGAAAAGCACCTCTTAAAGCAGTAGGTAGCCCAAATGGCAAAGGAGCTCCAGCAAAAGAGCTCTGCCATGTCGCCAGCACATTCCTTGGGGGCCCAAGTCTTCCAAGTCCCGAGAGAAATCGGCTGGGTCACACAAGCATAAACACTAGGAGGGGAGCGAGAAAGGACAAAACCTCCCCAGTCTGCTTTAGGTTGCCCTCCATACAGGTACTCACTTCAGCGCCATCGACCTCTCCAGTGGCGATGACCCCTGACCATCAGTCTTACTTCTAGGTCAGAGCAGGCTGTAGGTGTTACCAGGCCTAGGTACGGCTGGGCATCAAAGTTCATGCCAGGGCCTTGCCTCCTCCATCGACCTCTGTCAGTGTTACTGTCGACTACACAGGCATCAACTTCCAGGTGGTACTCTCATCCTTTACAGACATCCTGAAATGCCTATTCTAGCAATGAGGATATTGTGCCCTAACCACACTTCAGGCAGTCCTCCTTTCCCTTTAATTCCAGCTGGAACCTTTCAAGCTAAGCTCCTCCCACCGATGTCAGGTCTCCTCCTTTGCAGCTCTCTGCCGCATTGTAGGCCTTATTTTTTCCTTAGTCTTCCGGCTAATTTCCCATTGAATTTACAATCCCTTGTTGGTTCCTCCATCTCAGCTTCCATGGAGCACAATGACTTCATGAGCGGACTTGGGTTTAAATGGTGCGACTTGCAATCAGAAGATGTCACACACTGACCCCTCATGCCTCGTGTATCTACTGCCTGGGTGCAGAGCACGATCTGCAGGCCTCAGGTCTGTGCAAGACCCTGCTACCCTCATCCTTGGAGGACAGGAATGCCTGCCTTTTATTTGGCCAGCCAGACGAGCAAAATCCTTCAGTCTAGTCCAAGGATGCCCACGAGGCCATTTTGACAGTGGCAAGCTCTGCCTTGCAGCTGGCCACCCTTGAGGCAGCTCAGGCCACGGCAGTCTCCTACTCCACCACGGTGCTGCTCCTGGTGGGCACCTCTATGGGGCCCCTTCACTGGGTCCTTCAGTGACATGTACAGGTCCCTTCAGCCCTTCCCCAGGGGTCACTCCTCTAGGGCACTGCTTAACAGGTCCTGCCACAGGTCTTGGGACCGAGAGTAGGCTTATTCTTCCCGCATTCGGAGCCGCTCTGACCACTTGACAGCCATAGACCATTCAAGCTTCAGATGAACCCACCAGGGCTGAAGGGCAGGACACTGGCTCCTTGGTGTCTCTGTCGAGCTTGCTGGATGAGACACATATCAACAAGCTGGCCAAGATTTTTCTCGACCTGGTCGACCCATTGTCAGATGAGTTGGGGGATGACCGCTCTCTCCTGAACTTCAGTTCTCTTAGCCCCTCTCAGGAGAGACAGAAGAGGTCATGCGACCCTGCTGTTTCCTCCCAGGAGATTCCCCCCACGGGAGGGGGTCTTGCTGGACCTGGTCTGTTTAGTCTACACGGCCCCTCCTCCAGTGTCCTCTCAATGGTAGCCTTACCATTGCGGTTGGGGTTCAAGTCAAGGACTTGATCCCAATCTCAGGATTTGAACCATTCATGTTCTCAATCCTCTCAGAAGTGCCATGGCACCTTCCTCCTCCTCCTCTTTGGGTAAGGAAAGGCTCCCCACAAACTTTGTTGGTGGTACAAAGAGCTCATCTGGCAACAGTTGGTCTTTGGCCAGGGCCAATCACTACAGCAGGCTCCAGCGCTTCAGTAGTCTGCCCCGGTGGGGCTGGTTTCAGCTCAGCCTTGGCCGCTGAACCTTCTCCTGGCTTCACCACCCATATTAGTGGAGCTTCCCCAAGCAGCTGCTGCATGGGCTCCATCCAAGGCTGCTTGACCAGCTTCTGGTCTCCCTGGCTGACTTTCGGTTCAGCTCACCCACCTGGTGACTCCAGAGTGGTTCGTGGGATCAGGCACCGAGGGTGGTGTTTGAGAGTTGTCAGATATGGCTGTCTCCTATGTGCTCTTGAAGACCCCAGGTTTGAACAGGAGTCTTCCGAGGACCTTGCCTCCGACCAAGGCCCCATGTCCTTTGGGGCCTCGCTCTGGCTCATATTTCAGTCTCTGGAGATTCCACTGGAGCCGGTCCAAAGAGGGCCAGGTATCCCTAACTGAGATCCTTGACCAGGATGATTACCTGGGTGGCCTTTCCAGGACGGAAGCCATCATTCGTCCAGCCCTGGAATTGTGGCAGCATATAGCTTCTTGCTCTGCACCTTCCGCCTGTGTTGTCCCTGAAGTATGGTCCCAACCAGGTCCCTTCCTGGGTTCTCTAATCACCCCTTGGCTGAGGGGTTGGTGGCAGACTCCATTTTTGCCACACGGGCAATGTCAGGGATGTCAACAAACCCCCAACGACAAAGAGTCAAAGAAACTGGACCATGACACCAAAAAGGTGTATACGGCATCCTCCTTGGGCCTTAGACAGGCAAACTCTGCTGTAATGATGGCCAATTCCGGCCACGCTCTCATGGGGTCCTAGACCATGTCATCCCTCACCTTTTCATGGACTTTGTCTGCAGTAAAAGTGGTCCGTGACCAAGGCCATGCTCTGGCTAGGAATTGGCTCCAGGCGGCCTTGGAATAGGGGACTCCTGTGCCCGGTCAGTGGCGTGGTCACACACTGCAGAGCCTGGCTTTGGATCTCCACCTTTTATGGCGGATACCGCATAAGTTGGCGGATGTTTTGTTCTAGGGAAGGCTTGTTTGGGCTGGGTGTAGAGGACCACCTTACGAGGATTGAGAGAGTCCAGTGCAACCCTAGACTCCATCATGTCCTCACAAAAAGACCCCAAGGACCAGTGATCAAGAAGAAGAAGGCCATTTCATTTCATCCCTTTCAGCCCCAGCAGCCCAAGCAACAACAGCCCCAGGTCTGGTGGGCCAAGCCCAAGTCGACCAACCAGGGCTTCAAAAGTCTGGAGGTCAGAGCACCAGCACTCCTTCAGTGACTGGCACCGACACTCCTCCTCTAATGCTGCTGAATGACAGGTTAGGGCGTCTGCCTCCCATCTGCCGCACTTTGCCTCAGCTTCCTGTGGGGGTTGGCTTCACTATTTCTGGCGTGCCTAGTCCACTATCAGTATGGACAAATGGGTACTGAACATGGTTGGTCGAGGTCTGCCTATCGACTTCAAGTGCTCTCCTGTTCTAGGGCCCATGCCCACAGGAGTCTGAGGCTTCCCAGACATGTCTACCTCAGGGAGGACATTGCTCAGCTCCTGGAGAAAGATGCTGTGGCTTGTGTCCCAGATGCCATGGCCAGCCAGGGCTTTGTGTCCAGGTACTTCCTTGTCCTTAAACGGATGGGTCGGTGCCCCATACTGGATCTGCATGACCTGAACCAGTTCTTGAAGAGGCAAGTTCAGAATGGTCACTTGAACCAGATCATCTCATTTCTGGATCAGGGCATGTGGTTCTGGTCTCTGGACCTCCAGGACACCTTCTTCATATCCCAGTCCTCTGTCCCACTGGTGGTACCTTTGGTTCCACGAGGGGGTTCTGTATGAGTTCGGTCATGCGTTTGGCCTCTCCTCGGCTCCCAGGGTCTTCACCAAGTGCATTACAGTGGTGGTAGCATTCCTGAGGTGCGCAGAGGTCCGGATTTACCCTTACCTGGATGACTGGCTGATTGCCTGTCTATCATGGGAGGTGGTGGAGCAGTTCAGGGATCTGGCCTCCAGATTTGCTCAGTCTTGTGCCTTCTTATCAGTCTGACTAAGTCGGAACTCAGCCCTCTCAGACCATACACTTCATTGGGGCAGAGCTTGACTCCCAGCAGATCAGGCGCAGGTCTTACCACCTTTACCAAGTCATTTTGGTTGGGCACTCACACCCAGTGTCAGTGCTAAGGGTTTTTAAAGTGTGTCAAATTAGACCCACTGGTGTAGAAAATGTGGGTCAAAGTGAGAAACAGCTGGGTCAAACTTAATCACAAGTACAAATTTTACCAATACAGAAGCTTAAGTTTGTCAAGTGAAAATACTTTTCCATTGTTTACGTTTCCATTGGCTATTATTACAGACAGGTGTACCACTTTGGACCCACTGTCATGTGGAAAGTGGGTCATTTCTGGCAAGCTGCAACTTTTCTTTTTTTCCCTATCTAGCACTGTCCCTGCGGCTGCTGGGGTACATAGCATTGTGCAGCAACATGGTCTGGTGGGTCCACTGGCAGATACACCCCTGTAGTTGGCACTGGCCCTTCAGTGGTCTCAGTGCCTTGGTCACCTGAACCAATTGGTCATGGTGGCTGGTCCCAGAACACCTGCAGGAAGGAGTCCTGTTTGTCAGCCCAGGACCAACAGTCTTTCTAATGACCAACTCATCTCTGGTGGGATGGGGAGCCCACTTGGGGAATCTCAGAGCGCACAGTCTGTGGACCCCAGAGAAATCCCAATACCACGTCCAGTTTATTAGAGTCTGCGTCATGCCTAGCCCTGACGCGTTAGCTCCTCTCGGTCCAGCATCAGCTCATGCAGGTCCAGACGGACAACACCATGACCATGTACTACCTCAACAAGCAGGACGGAACTCATTCCCTCTGGCTGTGCCAGGAAGCCCTCCACACCTGGAATCTTGTGCACAGTCTGGATGCCAATTTCCTGGTGATCCATGTGGCTGGAGCCTCCAACCAGCTGGCAGACGCCTCAACCGAGTGGGGACGTTGTCTCATGAGTGGTCTCTTCATCAGGAGGTGGCGAACCACCTGTTCTCCCAATAGGGCACTACCCTGGTTGACCTGTTTGCCTCCTAGGAGAAGGCAAAGATGAGGCTGTTCTGTGCCCACTCCCTGCAGTGCGGAAAACTGATGGGGGTGCATTTGTAAGGCCCTGGACCACAAGCCTCTTCTGTGCCTTCCTCCCATTCCAGCTTATCCACGGGTGCTGGTCAAGGCACAGGTGATCCTGGTAACCACAGACTGGCCAGGCCAGTTCTGGTACCCAGGTCTTCTCTACCTCAGCAGCAGGGCACAGTGGCGCTTGCCTCACGCCCGTATCTGCTGTCCTGTCATAAGGGAAGGTCTTACACCTGGACCTTCAATCCCTCCTCCTGACAGCCTGGTTCCTGAGCTGCTAGAGTTCCAGGCTTTGGGTTTCTCCAAGGGGTTCTCTGCATTGTAGAAGCCTCTGAGAAGGGTCGACCTGCCAGTGCTATGCCTTCAAATGGAAGCACTTTTCAATTTGGTGCCAGGGCAGGAGCTAGACCCTGACCTGTCCAGTTGCTAACATCCTGTACTGCCTGTGGTCCCTCTCTGTCGGGCCTAAGGTTGATGACCCCAGGGTGCACCTGGCAGCCATCTTTGCATACCGGGCGTGGCTGGTATGCGTCAGTGGCACAGGAAAAGGTGGTTGGGCACTTCTTTAAGGGTCTTGACCCCTGTCCCTCTGGTGCGTGAACCTCCACCACCTTGGGACTTGTTGTTGGTACCTGGCAGTGCTCTTGGGCAAGCCTTAAGAAAGATTGCACAGGTGTGAAATCTCACCTGTCGTGGAAAACCGCCTTCTTGGTGGCTGTCACCTGCACCAGAAGGATCAGTGAGCTCCAGGTGATCTTGGTGAGTCTCCATACTTGGTGTTCTACAGGGACAAGGTTGTTCTCCACCAACCCCAAGGTTGTTGTAGAGTTTCACCTTAACCAGGTGATTAATCTGGTGTACTTCACCAATCACACCTCGGAGGCCAAGCACAGGCTCAGTATTTTGGACCTGCGGCAAGCACTTGCCTACTATAAGGAGCACATGGCTGGAGTTTGGAGAGAGGTTCACTAGCTCTTTGTCACCTACACTGAAGCCGCACCTGGCAGACCGGCAGCTGAGCAGACAGCTGCTCCACCCATTGTGGTGGAACCACCACCTCCGCAGCCAAGACTGGGGCCCGGCCAAGGATTCTCAGTCGGGTCAGGGCTTGCCCCACAGGTTGTTGGTCACTTCACCCCGATCGGCCTTGGTGAGTGGAGGGTGGTTCAGGTGCTCGGCAGCTGTTCGTGGACTCCTTGGAGTCCCGACGATTCTTCCCAGTATTCCAGGCCTTCGACCTGGAACTTTGGGGGTCTGTTGGTGGACGAGAGCCCATCCTCATTCCTTGGTATTCTTCGCTCATCTCAGAGTCTACTGGGATGCAGCTCAACCTGTACAGAAACGGGCCAGATATCCCGGCCACGGAGATTTTGGACTGAGGGATTCCTCCATGGAGGTCCTTTCCTGTGGCCGAGGCCATTGCTGGTCCGGTTTTGGAGTTGTGGCAGTGGCCTGCTCCTGTCCTGCGCCGCCAGGATGGCCCAGCACGCAGTCCCGACGTTCCTCTCTCTGTTTTTTCGAGCACCCCTCAGCTGAAGGGGTGGTAACCGATAGCGCTTGGTGCTCGAAATGCCAGGGATGAGAAGCCCCCGGACAAGGAGTCCAAAAAGCTGGACTACTCCAGGCGAAAGTTTTTGCTGCTGCCTCCCTAGGCCTTCGACAGGCTAGCTCAGCCTATGATGGCACACTTTTCACACGCCTTTTGGGCTCCCTGGATGAGGTGCTTCCTCATCTCCGGCTGACCTTCAAATGACAGTCAAGCAGGTATGGGATCAGGGAAGGCGGTGGCCAAGCAACAGCTCCAGACTGCTGTGGACATCAGAGACTTGTTCCCGTCAGTAGCGGCCCCAGTAGCCATGCGCCAAGAACCTGGCTGCGGATCTCTACCTTCACGGCAGATACCCAGCACAAGCTGGCAGAAATCCCTTCTTGGGCACCGACTTGTCCGGTCCTGGGGTGGAGGGCCACCTCCAGAGGATCGAGAAGTCCAATGCCACCTTGGACCCAGTCATGTCTGCCCAGCAGGACAAAGGCCGCCAGCAACAGCGTAAGCCCTTTCACCCTTCCGCCCGCAGCACGACCGCCCAGCACCTGCAGCAGGCTCCACGCTGGTGCCCCAGTGCTAAGCCTGCTGCTTTCTCCAACAGGAAGCCTGGAGGAAAGCTCTAGGCGGCTCCTCCGCGGCCCTTCCTCCAAGCCTGCCCAGTGATGGGTTGAGGGTGCTGTCCCCAACCTCGTCACCTCCCCTGGGTCCCCCCATGGGGAGGCAGCTCAGCTCACTTCCTTTCCACCTGGTCCGCTATAACCACGGACCGTTGGGTGTGGAAGTGGTCGGCAGGGTCTGCCTTGGAATTCAACAGATCCCTCCTTTCGAAAATATCGCCTTGGGCGCCCAGTCTCAGCACCTCTGTCGGGTCGTCAAACTGACATAGCTCTGCTCCTCCAAAGGAGGTGATAAGCAAGGTGGATGGATCCTTCTCCAAGCCCAGGGTTTCTGTCCAGGTACTTCCTGGTCCCAGAACAGACTGGGGGCTGCGCCTAGTCTCGATCTGCATGACCTAAACAAGTTCCAAGGCCATGCACCTTCAGGATGGTCACATGCTCATACCATCCTTGGAACGAGGCATGTGGTTTTGTTCTCTGTATCTCCAGGATGCATTCTTTCACGTCCCAATCCATCCATCACATCGGCGATTCCTCCACTTCAGAATGGAGGGATCCCTTTACGAGTTCCAGGCCATGCCCTTTGGCCTTTCTCCAGCTCCCAGGGTCTTCATCAAATGCATGGCAGTGGTGACAGCATTTCTGTGGCGCCGAGGGGTCCGGGTGTACCCTTACCGGACGATTGGCTGATAGCAGCCCCCTCCAGGTTGGAGGTGGAGCGGTCCAGAGATCTGACCCTCCAGGTCTGCTCTCAACTTGGTCTCCTGATCAACGAAGGCCAAATCGAACTCGTGCCATCGCAGGGTGATTCAGTTAATCAGGGCAGAGCTTGACTCTTCGAGCCAGAGTCCGCTCTCGCGGATAGGGCCGAGGTCCTTCCTCCTTGCCCAATCATTTCAGGTTGGGCAATTGCCCCTGCCCGGACTTCCTGCACCTTCTGGGTCTCATGGTGGCTTGTACCACTGGCATATGCATCCCCTGAAATGGGGGCTGGCCCACCAGCAGTCTCAGCGCTCCAGTCCTCTGGACCAGCCAGTAACCGTGACCCAGAAGATGTGGGACGGTCTGCAGTGGTGGCTCACCCCAGTTAATCTGTAGGTAGGTGTCCTGCTTGTCCGCCCCGAGCCGACGGTCATCCTCGACGCGCCTCCCTTGATGGGTTGGGGTGCCCATCTGGGAGCTCAGGGCCCATGGCCTCTGGTCCCCTCAGGAGTCCCGATGCCACATCAACTTGCTGGAGCTTCAAGCAGTATGGTTAGCCTCACCACCTTCACTCTGTTTGTACGGGTCAAGTGGTTCAGGTCCAGACGGACAACACCACACTATGTACTATCTCAGCTATCAGGGCAGGACGCACTCCTTGCCTTTGTGCAAGAAAGCTCTCTGCATTTGGTCTCTCGTGATCAGCCTGGAGGCGGATCTCCTGGCCATCCATGTGGCAGGAGCCTCAAACAGTATGGCCGATGCCCTCAGCCGGATAGGCGCTGTATCTCACGAGTGGTCTCTCCCACGGAGGTAGTTCAAGACCTGTTCTCCCATTGGGGCACCTTCAGGTGGACCTCTTAGCCCAAGGAGAACGCTAAGGTGAGGCTGTTTCATGCCTGCCCTTCTCAGCAGGGCTCGCTGCAGGGGATGCCTTCTCGAGGCCGTGGACCCTGGGGTCTTGTACGCCTTCCCTCCATTTCCTTGATCCACAAGGTGCTTCTCAAGATGAAGAGGACAAGGCGCAGGTGATTCTGGTAGCCCCAGACTGACCTCGCCACTTCTGGTATCTAGATCTCCTCAGCCTCAGCTCCAGGCTCCCAAGGAGGCTTCCAGCCCACCCGACCTGATCTCAGTCAACAAGGGAAGGTGCTCTATCCGGACCTTCAATCCCTGCACCTGACTGCCTGGTTTCTGAGCGGCTAGAGTTCCAGGCCTTGGGTCTTTCCGATGAGGTCCTCAACATCGTTGAGGCGCCCTAAGGAGTCGACTAGAAAATGTTATGCCTTTAAATGGAAGAGATTCTCCATTTGTGTCACGGCAAGGGTTGGACCCTTCTTCCTGTCTGTTGGCTAGCAGTTTGAACTACCTGTGGTCCCTTTCTCAGCTAGGGCTTTGGTCGACGACCCTTAGGTGCACTCGCAGCCATCTCAGCTTACCGGGCGGGCGGAAGCAGTCGGGCGCAGGAGAAGGTGGTCAGGCGCTTCAAAGGTCTTGATCACATCTCCTCCAGTGCGAGTAACCTCAACCTCCGTGGGATCTACTGCTGGTATTGGCTAAGCTCATGGGCAAGCCATTCAACCGATGCACAGGTACGATATCTCCCACCTGTCGTGGAAGATCGCTTAGTGGTGGCTATCACGCCAGCCAGAAGGATGGAAGAGCTCCAGGCGCCTTCCATCGAGTCTCCTATCTGGTCTTCCACAGGGACAAGGTTGTCTTCACCCCCACCCGAAAGTTCTTCCAAGGTGGTGTCGGAGTTTCGCCTGAATCAGGTGTTAACTCTGCCGGTGTTCTACGCCAATCACACTCGGAGGTCGAATGTAGGCTCCATACTCTGGACCCTAGAAGAGTGCTCGCTATTATAAGGGAGCGTTATGGCTGAAGTTCGGGAGAGGTTCGCCAGCTGTTTGTCACCTGCGCTGAAGCCACACCTGGCAGACCTGCAGCCAAGCAGACGATAAGCAGGTGGGTCACCTCCCGCATAGATCTCTGCTTTAGGTTGGCGGGCATGGAGCCACCCAAAGGGATAAGAGCTCATTCTACTTGCCATACCGCTGCTTTGATGGCTGCTTCTAAGGACGCCCCTATCCAGGAAATCTGCAGGGCTGCTACCTGGAAGTCAGCACACACCTTTATTTACCATTACCACATTGACCTAGAGTCACGCTGGGATGCTGGTTTTGGGACCTCTGTTCTCCAGTCCTTATTGCCCAAGTAAGTATAGGGTGCGCCTTGCCTCCCTCCTCCCAGAGAACTGCTAAGAGTCTGCCAACAAGTGTGGATTAAACAACATATCCACGTCCCTAGAAATACAAGTTACTCACCTGTAACAGGAGTTCTGGGAGTGGTATATGTTGTTGATCCATGACCCACCCGACCTCCCTGGCTGCCCGCAACCTGGCTTCCAGCGGGCTAGATCTGGCGCCATTGGGCGGAGCTAAGGGTTTTACCACTGGGTGGGTGGGAGGAGCCAGCTTGAAGACTTTCCGTACATCTTAAAGTGGCAAGGTACTTGCCAACAAGTGTGATGAACAACATATACCACTCCTAGAACTCCTGTTACAGGCGAGTAACCTGTATTTCAAACAACGTGAAGTCTTGCTGTATTCAGACATAATGCAGTTAGCCCCAGCACTTGAACTGCCCCGAGAGGAAAGAGTTAACTCTATGCAGAAGCATAGAACGTTGAGCTCGAGCTTGGTTTTCAAACCTCTGTCTGTGGTACTTCCCAGTGTAACCGTCAGATTCTTTACTCTGCCTAACAGTGAAGTCGCTCTGAGATTTCTCTGCTCGGTTCGGTAAAAGTAAAGCGTCTCGGTTTAAACCATATAATTTTTGTTATTTTCAGATTTCCAGCCTCTGTCTACAGTACAGGTAGTGTGTAGATAGGTAGTGACTGTGTTTTATTCTGTGAAAAGTTGGAAATTGTTCTTTTCTTCGGTTTCTTTCCGGTCAGTCCGGTTTGGAACTGACCCATTCTGTTTAAATTTATTTCTGGGATTAGAGTGGTGTTCGGTACTAATCGGTTTCAAAAGAACAAGGTTTTTGCGGTTCTTTTAAAAAGCCTGTGACATGGTTTGTAACTGATCGGTTATTGTATTACCTGGCTTGAAACCTGCAATAGGGTAATTTGTTAGGTTGACCATGTCTGAGAAACCCAAGAAGAAAACCGTCCCACTGGGTTTCAACACTGTACTGAGTGTGGGGAGGCCTTTGCTAAGGCTGACCCCCACCTCATCTGTGTTTGTCTGGGATTTGACCACCTCAAGTCAGACTGGCAAATCTGTAAAAGCTTTCCTAAATCCACTCTAGACAAAAGACTAAGTAGGCTGAAGGAAAGGAGGCTGAGAAGTCCATAGATCCGAATGGTCAGCCCGTTTGGTTATGGGTTAACCTGAGGAGGTGCCTACTGACCTAGGCGATACCCCTCGGGCAAGGAGAGCCGACCCCAAGGGGTCGCTTTCCATCAAAAAGAAGCGAAGTCTGCTGATTCGGATCCAGTATCGCACTCTCCAACCGCGGACAAAATAGCCAAAGCAATTAGCATTGTTCAATCGCTAGACCAGTTCCGTCAACTGTACCGGGCCAAGCTGCGCGGTCGTGGTTCGGTCGATCCGCTTCCGATTATGATCCAGACGCTTTTATGAGGAGTGGGAGGGAGGCAGACTATCCCAAGATGATGATGATGATGATGACCAGGGGGTCTGGATGTGCCCATTGAACCGGACATCTCCCAGACAGGCCCTCAGGTGTCTCTCCTCCCAGGCTCTCTGAGTCCCTTCACATTTTTGTTGTACGAAAAGGTGGTAGAGACATTGCAGCTTCCTTTGGTTGAAGCTGCAGAGGAGGATGAAGAGCCTGATTTTGTGGAAATGATGGACATCCCAGAGTCCAAAAGACTGTCTATCCTCTTCATAAATCCTTGGGAAACAGACACACAAAATTTTACAAACCCTAATTCAATACCTCCTGTGGATAAGAGAATGGAGAGGAGGTATTTGTTATCAGGCTCAGCTACGGAGTTCCTTTATAGTCATTGCAACCATGTTGGGGTAGTGCAGGCTGCAGCCTTTGACAGGGCTAACATTCCTTTGGCTTCACCCCCATGATAAGAAATCCAGGAAAGTGGATGCCATGGCCAAAAACAGTATTTGGCATCCTCTTTGGATTCAGGCAGGCTACTTATATGGCTTACACAGCCAGGTACCAGACATCCAGATGGGATACGGTTCTGAACTGGCTAAACAGGCCTCTCCCAGATAGCCAAGGAGCTGGAGGAGGTGGCTGTTGATGGAATTGAGGCATCCAAAATGCAATTTCATGCTGCTGTGGACTCCAGTGATGTGGCATCTAGAGTCATGGCTACATCTGTGTCTCTCAGAAGACATGCTTGGCTCAGATGTACTAGCTTTCACAGGATACCCAGACTAAGGCTATGGATTTTCCTGTAGTAGGTAACTCTCTGTGGGGAGCAGACAGAGGCTTACATGAAGAAAACAGATGAATACAGGACCACGACAGGAGTGCACAGGCCAAAGAAAGGCAAGCCACTCTGCACAAGCAGCAGTCTGGGGCAGGGCAGGCCCTTCAAAGGCCTTTTACCAAGCCCAGGCCTCCTCTCCTTCCCACAGAGAGGATTCTTCAGAGGGAGGGGCAGGAGGGGATGAGCAGAGCTGCTTACTCCTCTTCTCAGTCTAAGGCTCTGCCAAGCAGACACCCTGATGTGTCAGTCCGGTCACTCTCATTTCCAGTAGGAGGCAGGCTGATCCAAAAAAGAGGGCTAGGTCTTTTCCACCTGCATCACCTCAGAAACCATTGCCCTAGAGGCAGAGGTTTTCTCTTCTAGCTCTCAGAGCTATAGAGAAGGTTCCTACTCAGCACAGGGCAAAAGGACTGTACTCCAGGTACTTTCTTACCCCAAAGAAACCGGGAGTGGCGACCCATCCTAGACCTCACGGTATTTGAACAAACACATTTCAAAGCCCAAATTCAAAATGGTAACTCTGGGAATAATCCTTCCTCTCTAAGGCCAGGGATTGGCTAGCATCTCTGGACCTCAAGGATGCCTACTTCCATATTCCTATCAGGTGCTTCCACAAAAAATACCTCAGGCTCGAGTTGCCTTCAAGCCATTACCAGTTCAGAACTATGCCATTCGCTCAACATCAGCTCCAAGGTGTTCACAAAGTGCCTTGCAGTAGTGGTGGCTTACCTCCAGCAGACAGGGTATCACCATCTTCCCCGTATCTGGACGACTGGCTCTTAGTGGGTCAGTCATCTTTACAGGTCAAGTCAGCTCTTCAAACTACCCAGGACCTACTTAGCTCCTTGGGGTTTCTTCTCAGTCTTCCAAAGTCTGTCCTCGAACCAGTTCAACTTCTCACCTTTATAGGCATAGAGTTGGACACTGTACAAGAAAGCCTTCCTTCCCTGGCAAGGGTGAAGGCCCTAGTGATCTCACTTCCTCCTTCGACCTCAGGTCTCCCGCCCAGCAAGACAGCTCCTCCAGCTCCTGGGCCATATGGCAGCTTCCATGGCAGTGGTTCAGGAGCAAGGTTCCAGATGAGGGACATTCAGTTTCATCTAAGGTCTTTTGGTCGCAAAGAAGGATTCACTTACCAAACTGATCCCAGTGACTCAGACTCTGGTCCAAGCTCTCTAGTGGTGGCTGGACCAGGACAACCTCAGACAAGGGGTTCCATTTCTCCCTCAAGTCCCACAGTAGTTCTAACTATGGATGCTTCTCTCAGGGTGGGAGCCCATCTGGGAGCCCTGACAGCTCAAGGGTCTGGTCTCCACAAGAGTCTCTTCATATCAATCTCCTGAACTCAGGGCAGTTTTCCTAGCCCTGCAGAGCTTCTCGGATTCAGTCAAGGTCAAGGTGGTCCAAGTCAGGACAGACAACACCACCACAATGTGGTACATCAACAAACAGGGAGGCACTCTGTCCTCAGCCTTGTACACAGAGGCCATGAAGCTGTGGTCTCTGGCCTGTTCTCTTCAGACTTCTCTGGTAGCAGTTCACCTTCCAGGGAAGGACAGCGTACTAGCAGATGCTCTGAGCAGAATTTCACAGGGACATCACGAATGGTCCCTGGATCCTCACATCCTGAAGGTCATCTTCTCAGGTGGGGCACTCCAGAGATAGATCTCTGCAGCACGGACAATCATCAGCTTCCTGTTTTTGCAGACCTCCAGTCCAGGGACTGTTCCCAGGATGCTCTCTTTGGACTGGAAGGGCAGGTTTATTTATGCCTTCCCTCCCTTCTCTCTGCTGTTCAGAGTTCTGATCAAGATCAGGACTCAGCCCTGCCAGTGATACTGGTGGCTCCAGATTGGGCCAGACAGCCGTGGTATCCTCTACTGCTGTCTTGTCAGTGTCACGTCCCTGTCTCTGCCCAGGACATACAATCTCCTGTCCCTCCTCCAGGGCGGATCTGCTACCCCAATCTCCAGTCTCTCAATCTCAAGGCCTGGCTCTTGAAGAGTTAGAATATGCAGCACTACATCTTTCTTAGGGAGTTCTCAATATTCTGAAGGTCTCCAGGAAGCCTACCACTAGAAAAACTTACAACTCCAAATGGAAAGGTTCAGTATTTGGTGCTCTCAGAAAAGCATCCTGCCTGATTCTGCAGACATTTCCACAACCTTAGACTATCTAGTTCATCTGAGTGGTCTAAGCCTTAGGCCTGCCACTCTGAAGGTTCATCTAGCAGCTGTCTCTGCATTCTCTCAGCAGGAAGGGCTCTTCCTGGCCTCTCATCCTGTTTTCAGAAAGTTTTTCAAAGGTCTGTTCACATTAACCCTCCCTTTAGGGAGCCCACTGCCTTGGGATCTTAATGTCTGCATAGCTCAGCTTATGCAGCCACCCTTTGAACCTCTGGCTTCGGATGAATTGAAGTACTTGACCTGGAGAAGTGTGTTCCTGGTAGCTGTTACTTCTGCCAGGCGGATTAGTGAGTTACAGGCTCTGTCAGTTGAACCTGTCTTACCTCCTTCCATAGGGACAAAGTGGTCCTAGGAACCAATAGGAGGTTCTTGCCCAAAGTGGTATCGATTTTCATCTGAACCAGTCTATGTCTCTCCCTGTGTTTTTCACTGATCATTCTTCTTCAGGTGAAAGAAGGATACACAGTCTGGATGTTAAGAGGGCCCTTAGCTACTACATTGAGCATACTAAGGCACATAGAAATGACTGTCTTCAATTGTTTTCACTTATGGTGAAGTGGGAAAGGTAAGCCTGCCACTAAAAGAACTATTGCCAGGTGGATTGTTTCTTGTATACAATTCTGTTATGACAAGTTGGGTAGAACGCCTCCTTCAGGCCTGAGGGCTCATTCGACTAGGTGTACAGCTGCTTCTCTAGCTGCGGTCAGACATATACCTTTGTTAGAGATCTGTAAAGCAGCCACCTGAAACAGTATACTTTTACCAAGCATTGCTCCCTGGACATCCAGGCTAGAGTGATGCTAGGTTTGGCACAGCAGTATTGCAGAGCCTCTTCCCAAAGTAGGTTCTGCATTCCCTCCTCCATAGGGAACTGCTTGTAGTTCATATTATAGTCTGAATACAGCAAGACTTCATGTTGTTTGAAGAAAAATGACTCACCATAGTAATGTTGTTTCTTCTAATGGAGTCTTGCTGTATTCAGACCTCCCCTGCCTCCCTCTCAGAACCTGTTTTTGGGAGAGTGGGCTGGCAGGTACAGTGTTGCAGCTCAGGGTGCACCCCTCGCCCTCCCTCTTTGGTGGGGTAGATGTTATTATTATTATTTTTATGGTGTTTTATACTTAAATATTGTCACTACCTTTCCTTCTTGGGTTCTCGACTTGAGTCTGTTGGGCCCCAAAATAATTTTGCCCTTTGGCTATATGTTGAACAATTTCCATACTATAGTATGTTAGTTAGTGTGCTCGTAAGAATCTGAGCGGTTACACTGGGAAGTACCATAGACAGAGGTTTGAAAACTTCCCCTTCTCTGGACTGCCTCAATTTGGTTAATGTCCTTGTGAAGGTGTGGCCTCCAATACTGCCGCAGTACTCAGATGGGGCCTAACCAGTGTCTTGTACAGAGGTTATTACCTCCTCTTCACGACTTGTGATACCCTACTAATACACCCTAACACCTCCCTAGCTCTTCACTCTACTGCTTTAGAGGTCTGCTTGGATGCTTCCCACCTCCCTTGGCTTATACTGTCCCTGTCTCTACCCCTTTCCCAGCATCCCCCATTTAACCCCGCCATTTCCTCTCTCAGCTGAGTGAGCTGCTTACACTTCATACAACCCCCATCCCGCCAAGCCCAATTTAGGATCTTAGCCGCTCTACAGCCACTGCACCCACCACCCTGCCAAGATCCTCCTGCCTTGGTGCGCCCCTCCCCCTGTGCTGCCCTACCATTTCTTCCTTGATACTTAGATACAGTCTAAATCACCCTTATGTATTTTTTTTGGGGGCGCCCGACCTCACCCTCTGCCCCAACCCACAGTCAAGACTTTTTAGAAATAATAAAGCATGTGCAAACTATAGGCATCAAGAATTAATAACCATAGCCACCACGTTCAAGTCCAAGTCATCAAGTTCAAGTCCAAATCCCCAGCACCTCCAGCATCAGTAGTCCAAGACCAAGTTCCCAGCACCTCCAGTGTCAGTAGTCTCGACCCAGTTCGCTTCACCTCAAGTTCAGCTCTTTGTGAAGGATTTCTAGTGTCTGTGTCAATTTCCCATACCCACCGAGGTTGAAGTCCAAGTCCCCTGTGGAGAAATGCAGAACCCAGTTCCATTGCTGCAAACCATCTCCTCAGTGATTTCTTTAGCTCAGGATGCTCCTTGCTCCCACTTTTAGTCCTTCTATTGGTCTGGCTGGCTATTTTAAAAGCCTACTGTCTTGGCACCTCTCTCCCTGATTGGTCTGAACCTACACCGCTGTCTGCGGTTGGCGGCCGCCCCTGCTTCAGTCACTGGACTGCCACCTGTGCCCCTTGCTAGTTCAGCTCCAACAGCTCAGCTGTCCTTCCTCTGATCACCAACCTCGACCCAGCTGCCAACTGCAGCCACAGCTCCACACAGCTCTCCACTCTCTGGTCGCCGACAGCGACCCGCCCCCGCTGCTGACACAACTAACAAACACAGGAATGCACAGTCCAGTTTTTTCTGTGCCACCTGGGCTATTGGTGCAACTTATGACAGAGGTCACCCAGGGTCATGGCTAGGCAGGGATTGACAAGAGGCCTTGGTAATGCAAGACCTTGCAGGTATGCACTCCTAGCCCCATTACATTGATAGCCTGGGGCACACTTACTCAAGTACAAGTGCAGGATGTAAATTCTTTGTCCTTATGCTTCCTTTGTTATTTAAGGAGGTTGTTTAAAAGCCACAAATAGATCCCTTAGGAGCAAGCCAGTCAAAATGTGGATTCGAGCAGGACCCAGAGTCACTGGAGTTTGTCAGACTTAGTTGCTTGACTTCTGTTTTGCTTGGGATAGCCTCCAAAAGTTGATTTTAAACTGAAAATGCAAATACCTTGTGGTGATGCTTTGCAGAAATCCAGTCCAGGAGACCTTCACAGATGTAGTGAGCAAGAATAGTGTAGTTACTCCAAGCCGAAAATCTTGTAAATCCCCAAGAAAATTCAGCTACAGACACAGACAAGCACAAGCGGCCACCCACACAGATCCGGGAGGTGGGGCTTGGCCTTCTGCCTTTCCTTTTTCTGTTCTGTGCCCCATTGCCTCAGTTTAGCAGTGCCTTCTTTTGTTTGCTTTTTTCTCTTCCTGATTTGATCTGATTTGATTTTTCAACCTTCCTTCTGCTGTTTTAGTTCAATCACTTGCCTTGGCCGCCTTACTTCCCTGCTGGCTGCTTTAAGTTTTCTAGGTATTC
The DNA here is from genome assembly GCA_016271365.2 of Neoceratodus forsteri. NCBI lineage: Eukaryota > Metazoa > Chordata > Ceratodontiformes > Ceratodontidae > Neoceratodus > Neoceratodus forsteri. Next base: position 1,103,454,922 of record CM028133.1, on the reverse strand, counting down.
CTCTCTGTCCTCCTCCTTCTAATTCCTCCTGTATTTCTTTTTTTGCCTGTTTTGTTTTTTCTCCTCCCAGCCCATAAGCACCCACTTCTTCTTACCTCTAGCCCCCCATCTACCCACCAGACTCACCTCTTGCTTTCCTTGATCTTGTCCAGACTTTCAGCCTTCCATCCCAGGGCTGGCTTATCCCTGCTGTGGGCTTCCTCTGGTCTTCATCATGTATTGTCACCTGAATCCACTTTTGACTCTCATCCCCTTGTTGCTGGCTTGTCTCTGCTGGATGCTGCTTCGTGATCTAGAGGAGCAGCTGCACATAGTGGATGGAGTCTGAGGGTTCTGCACAAGGTCCGCTTGAGGGGCCTGTGATATGGGAGGGGCAGGGAAGCCATCATCTGGCGTATTGGTGTAACATTTGCCTTTTCTAGTCCTGCCCTCCCTCTGTTGTGTGCATGCTGTGGTTGGCCTGGTCGGGAAGGGTGCCTGATGGGATGTGGTCACCCATGCCATGCCATCTAAGGCAACTCCTCCACCAGGGACTGCTGCAGAGTAATGCCATGATAGCACTCCCCCACCCCGGAGGTAAATCCCTGCCAGCCTCCACGCCTGACATCCCTGAGCTCTTTATATTTCATAAGGCAACCTTTTCACTGCTCACTACTTCCTGTGTACTAAAGGGGTTTCATATGCTTCTTCTGCTTTCCTTGTGCTTGAGACAGGTGTTTCTGACTTCTGGAGATCATGTTTTGTAATGGTCCACTTGTCTTCCACTCTTTCTACTCTGTTGAGCCCCAGGTATTCTCCTAATTTTCTCTTATTGTGCAGAAGCCTACCTTCCTGAAATCAAGAACTTGCATTTTGGTGGTCTGGAGTTCTTTACCCATTTCCAGCGTGGAACCACACTGAAAGGAAATCATTGTTACCTAGGGGCTCAGGTATACTGATGCATCATGACGTAATTGAAGTTTGACAGCTCCAGGTCCAGGGTTACCTGATCCCTTTGTGTCCCTGACTCCCCTGAATTAAGAAGCCATCCTGAATGTATCCAGGAGTGATTGGTTTCACTGCTGCATGCCTTGGGATGGGCCAATCTATGTCGGGCAAATTGAAGTTGATGATTATCACCACCTCTTCCTGCACTGCCGCCTTCTTGATCACACTTTCCATTTCCTGTCTAGCCTTCTGCTTGAGTCGGTGGGGGTCTATAGACCACCCCCACCTCACGCTTCCTCCCTATTTCTGTTTGGATCTAAACCCAGAGTGACTGTGCTGTTACTGCCCATTTCTCCCTTGTGGCCATTACCCTCCATTACATGCAAGGCCACTATCCGCACTTCCTTATCTATTCTTCCCATGGAGGGAGAACCCTGGGATGGGGAGGGCCCCAGTCATGGTTTGGGGCACCCAGGTCTCTGTGACTGCCACCAGATCCATATCCCTTGGTCCTTCATTTTCTTTCCTGTGTTTGTATGCTGGTCAAAACAACCTTCCAAAATGGTGATCTTCTTCAAGGATATCTCTTGCAGCAAGTCACACATATAGAAACTTCTGAGCCACAGGTGTTTCCAGCCAGAGGACTTTTCTGGCAGTCGATCTGGGACTGCCCACAACAACATCACATGTCATGCCCTGGTGTACATAAGTGTGGGTGGTCCCAGATGCTCTTCTTTTCCCACTGTGACCTGCATGCTACATGTCCTGTCTGGAGTGTAACTTCAGTTGAAGAAAGAATACTTATTCTCCTGACGGTGGTATCGGAGTTCACTTTGAACCAGTCTGTCCACCCTACGTGTTTGTTATGCAGACCTGCTAATCCAGGGAGGCTTTGCTGCACATGTTAGATGTACGTAGAATTCTGAGGTATTTTCTTTTACGTATAATAGAAAAGCGCAAGACAGCTTAACTTTTGTTTCTTTTGCCCCAAGCAAAGAGGGCACTTGTTTTAAGCAATGTTGTGCTGATGGTTGGCCAACTGCATTTCTTTTTTATAAAAAATGCATCAACTCCCGGTGTCGTGGAAGCCTCACTCTATGCATTGGATGGCTAACCTTAGTGGCATGCTTTAGAGGTGTTTCAGCAGCAGAAATTTGTGAGGCGGAAACCTCGTCAAGGTTCATACCTTCACAAAGCATTATGGTTCGGACTTAGCATCCAAAAGAAGAACCAATTTCGGTCATGCAGTCCTGCAAGGGCTATTGTCTTAATTTCTTGTCCGAGTTTTCCACCACCCATCTCTTCCTCCCAACTGCTGGGGATTCATTCCTATATGTGTGACCTGCTGCAGGAGATACCTCAAAGAAGATATTTATTTATTTGCTTTTGTTTACCGGGTAAGCACTAGACAGCCAAGTGCCTATTTTCAGGTGCGAATTCGGAAGATTACAAGGTACATTCATGAGCATCAGACAAAACAAGTAAAGTTACATTTAAGTGCATCAGCAACAAGGTCAAATACAAGAAACAAGAGGGTTTACAAAGCAGGCCATGAGGTAGAATAACAGTGTGGTACTCTCATGATAGACATTGATTGTCATGCCAGACAGCAACGCTGTTAAGCTTGCAGGTGGACAGAGGAGAACACATTGGGATAGAGGAGGCCCAGAGCAAACTATGGAAATAGAGCAGTAACTATGCACAAATTGATTGAGCAGTTTGGTCTAAGTGGACTACTCATACTAGTAAACTGCAAGCTCGGTAGTGAATAAGGTGCAGAGGTCCACTGCCTTTGACAGATAAGTTAGGTAGCGACTGGCCAGTTGGAGCGGCCTAGGTCGAGGAAGTCTGCCTAGTGCAGAGGCAGGTGAAGGCCGATTGAGAAAGCCCAGAGGAGGCTTTAAAGCCGTGGTAAGAGGGGAGGAGCGAGTGCTTGATGGAAGGGAGTTCCACAACCTGGGTGCGTGACGTAGTAAGGCCTGGTCGCCCATTAGGGTGCGGGTCTTGGGAACCAGGAGGGCATGAGAGTCGCTGGATCTCAGATGATAGGAGGGGTAGCCGGAACTAGGGATTTAGCAAGGACTAAGGGTGGCAGATCTGACAACATTGCTCACGGTTGCCCATGACATAGGAGCGGCATTCGAGGGAGCCACTGCCGGGAGTAGAGCTTACAGCGTGGTAGGCAAGTTGAGCTAGTGACATACGCTTGTTGTACGTTGTGTCACATTTTCGAGACTAGTTTTCACAACATGGGCGAATGTGACAAGTCCATAGCAGAGCATGGTAGAAGGACTCTCTGGCTAGGGCAGCCGGGCAGCTGGGGTGAGACAGTTCTTCGCTTGTATGCAAGGCCCAACTTGCAGTTTGAGGCCTTATATGTATTGCGTATGTGCAGATTTAGATCCAGTTGTGGGTCAAGGGTCACCCCCAGGTATTTGACAGCATCTGCAATTTGTAGCGGGACCCATCAGCACCTGAGATCTTTAGCGAGTCCGGGACAGCTTTTGTCTTGCTGTTGAGCCAAAGAGCATTGCCTGCATCTTCTGCAGGTTAATCGTAAGCTTGTGGTCCTTTAGCCAGGTTTGATTTGGTCAAAGTCGGAGTTTAGCTTGGCATTGATGGTAGAGATGTCCCGGAGCTGGTCATGATGACTAGGTTGCCTGCGTACAGAGTTGAGTACCTATGTGCCAGGGCCGAGTGTAGCTCATTTACGAAGAGGGAGAACAGGAGAGGCCCCAGGACAGAGCCTCTGTGGGACCCCGCAGTTAACCTGAGCAGGCTCAGACAGGGCCTGTTGAACTTGGTGTACTGCTGCCTGCCTGAAAAGTAGTAATTGCTGACCCAGGCAAGGGCAGGTGGGGAGAAGCCAAGGGACAGGAGAGAGGAGCACAGTAGTGCATGGTCAACCAGTCAAGGCTTTTGAGAGATCCACAAAGATGGCCCCGGTCAGTTTGCCTTGGTCAGCAGCAGACCTGATCACAGAGGTAACAACTGCTAGGGCTGTGGAGGTGCTGTGCCCTTTCTGAACTCGTGCTGTGCAGGTGAGAGTAGGTTGTGGGTCTGTAGGTGGTGGATGAGCTGTGAGGCGACTACCTTTTCAAGAAGTTTGCTGATCGCTGACAGGATCGCTGTAGGGCGGTAGTTCCTTAGGGTCTTTAGGGTCACCTTGTTTGGGGACAGGAATGACTTTGGCCATCTTCCAGATGTCCGGGACTATGCCCAAGGTTAGTGATGTATTGAACACGTGGGCGATGGGTCGGGTTAGAAAAGATGCCCTAGCCTGAGTAGTATGGGCTCAAGGCAGTCGTGCCCAGCACCAGTATGGGGAAGAGGCCAGCAAGGAGCTTCTGGGTCTCCTTGACAGAGATGACCCTGAGGTAAAAGGGCAGGTGGGGTTTTCCACTGGGTGGAGGGGTCCCGATCCTTGGGATCAAGTGGCTGGTTGGGAAAGCTGGCAGGTTAGTGAACAGGAAGTTAAAGGCATTGGCAGTTGTGAGGAGTTGTTGCAGTTAACCCCGCGCTAATGCATATCAGTAACCTGAGCTCTGCGGACCTTCCAACCGCGTTTGACGTTCTGCCAGAACCCTCGGTTTCCGGCTGTGGAGAGTAAGGCAGATCTCACTTTTGCAGAGCGGATGGCTCTTTGCATGAGTTCCCAGCTGTCTGTACTCAAGGAGGTCTGTACTGGAGAGGGAGTTCTTGTATCTCGCCCAGCATTTATCCCTTTGTTTCATAAGAGAAAAAGGCCTCCATGGAGACACTTTAGACAGTGCTCCCTCACCTTCTTTTAGTGAGAGGAGCATGTTTGTTTGGCAGGTGAAGACAGTCAGGAAGTTGTCAGGGGCCCTTGAGGGGTCATTTGTGGCAGTGACCTGAGACCAGTCAGCGTGACACAGGTCCACAAGGTAGTCACCAATGTTGAGTTTGGAGTAGTCCTCATTTGGATCACCTTGCAGGGATTTTGGGAGGGAGATGCCCCATATACAGTAGGTGGGAGAGTGATCCGATATAGCATCAGGAGAATACCACAGGAGACAGTTTTCTCAGTCTGTTGCTCAACAACCAGTCAATGATGGGACCCTTGTCTCCACATTAGAAGAGCCTTGTGGGTTCAGAGATAAGTTGGCTGAGGGCCTACCCAGTTAAGTTTGAAGTCACCTAGGACTAGTAGCTCATTCGAGCCAACCTTGGGGCTGAGGCAGTCGAGGAGGGAGGAGGAGGAGAACCCTGGCACTCCACCCTTAGGAAGGTTGTAGGCACAGATCAGATGTACCTTTTGGTGTTGCCTAGCAGGAGGAGGGTGTGCAGGAACTCACAAGAATGGGATGGGGGTGGTGGAGTCCCATGACAGATACATTTAAGTGTCTTATAGTATAGGAGTACCCGCCCCTCTATTGTTCCCTGCCCTGTCTTGCCAAATAGTTATAGCCTGAGGGCACATACTGAGTTTGGAGTATATGGCTTCAGCCAGGTCTCCGTGGACCCCATAATGTCAGGGGTTATAGCACCACCCATGCTGTTAGCTCAGCAAGGTTAGGTAGCAGGCTGCATATGTTTAGGTGCACTAATCTCAAGCCTTTGGCAGATATCCAGGCTGGGGGAGGTTTCGAGAGGGACTGGCAGCCAGCTGATCAGGATTTTGGGCTGGGGTCCCAGCCAGACTGTGGAAGAACGGAGCAGCCATTACGAGGCAGCATCCTATCAGACCCTCAGGGAGGAGGAGGGGTAGACGCTGAGGCTAAGAAGTCCTGTGGCACACACAAGGCGCGGGTGATGAGGTCAGCGCCTTGGGCAGTTTATCCAGGGCAGCAGTGCAGGCACAGGCGCCTCAGCAGGGTTATCTTAGTGGGTAGGAGGTTTCAGTACACTGGGACAGGTAATCCTAGCAGATAGACCTAGCTCAAGCTATACCATAGGGAGGTTGCTGCTTCAGTCTACAGGAACGATGCAGTGCAAGCCCATGCAAAATAATTGACTCTAATTTTGATACCCAAATAGCAAGCGGTTCCTAGTTCAAGAAAAATGCTAATCATGCACAGGTTACACGACAGTAATTAGTTACTAGCAATATCAAATAACGCTTATCTCTAGTGAAGACAGTGTTTAAATTACTAGCTGTCTTAGTAAAGACAGGGTATGGGCTCCACATGCACAGTTGCTAGAGATTATTTGTGCACCAGCAAGCATGGCGCTATGCCAACCAGGGAGGAGAATGCCTTGTCTGGTGGTAGGGGCTAGTGGGCATTTAAGGGAGGAGGGAATGGGTGGGTGGGAGAAAAACTTCCCGCAGCAAGCAGCCCCAGCGTCGATGCAAATTCCTCCTGTTTAGTCCCCAAACACAACTGTTACGTTTTTTTTCAAAACAATAAATTCAGTCCACGGTGTGGCCAGGGAGGTCCACCGACCGCAGCAACCAGCCGGTGCCACAAAACCCGTATCCCTAGCAGTCTGTAGTAGGAGGGAACCCACTCTGGAAGGGTCTCCCTCACCTCCCTTTCAGTCTCTCGTGGCAGTCAAAGGAGTGAGCCGTGGGGCTCAGTGGCCAGCCATTTCATCTAGCTGGGCGGCGTCGCAATGGTGAGACAATCAGCGCTGGTGCACTGTTTAAAAATTGGTGCCAGAAAGTCCTCCACCGAAAACACCGGAGTGTCCAAAAAGGTCCCCTGCAGCAAACAGCCCCAACGTCCCGATGGAAATTCTCCTGTTTACTCCCTAACACAACTGTTCGCTTTCTGTTTTTTTAAACAATAAATTCAGACCGAAGTGTGGCCAGGGAGGAGTCCATCCAAACCGTAGCAACCAACCTGGCGCCTCAAAACACCGGTATCCCTAGCAGTCCGTAGTAGGAGGGGACCCACTCTGAAGGGTCTCCTCACCTCCTTCGATCTCTCAATGGCAGTCAAAGGAGTGAGATATCACAGTTTCGTAGGTACTCACCGTAACAGTAGATCTTCGAGAGAATCTCTTGCAGCAGGTCATGCTGCCCCGCTTCTCAGTCTAGGAGGGAAACTTGCTCCTGCTCTCTGAATCATAATAGGGTACTTCTGTTTATTCTAGTTCCCCAGAGACCTTTTGTTATACCAGTCACAAATGGTTGCTGAGGGGAAAAGAACAGAAGAGCATCTGGGACCACCCACGCTTATATACACAAGGGCACGACTGCAATGTCGTGGGTGGTCCCAGGTCGACTGCTAGAAAATCCTCGTTAGAAAACAATGCCTGTGGCTAGGAAGTTCCTATACAGTATGTGTGACCTGCTGCAAGAGATTCTCTCAAGATCTTCCATTACATTGAGTACCTATGTAACTGTACTTTCTAGGGCGTGGCTATGATTCACATCCAGACATTGGTAGTTCTTCCTTAAGAGCTGATTCACCAGAAAGTCTTTAAGCAAAGCTCCTCCCACCACCTCTGTGTTATATCCTTAGGCTCTGCTTCGTGATGTCAGAACTTCCTTCCGCTGGAAGAGTTCAGTCTCCTCCTTCGCAGCTCTGCACATGTAGGCTCCAGTAAGTGTGCCATTGGCAAACTTAGTGGCTTTTACTTTCTAAACCAGTTTGTATATTTAGAAGACAGGAAGGATCATCTTCCCTCAGCTGAATGGCCAATTGAAACCTGAAATTGCAGGCCAAGGATGGTCGCAGCCTCCGCTGTGGCAGGGTCCGTGGCATAGCTAGCAGCAATGGAAGAGGTGGCAGCTAAGGCCGTGGTAGGCACCTCATTGGCCTCAGCGCTGCTCCAGTTGGGGCCAGTGGCGAGCATCCTTCACAGGTAATTTCTGTAATATGTTTAGGCTCAAGAGCTTTGAGGAGGGCCTGCCCACCACGGTTTGAAGCACAAGAGTAAGAAACACCGCTCATTCATGGGGCAGGGGAGATCACACTCTCTTGCTCCCTTGACTCCCCAGCTGCTCAGTGGTTGTTGAGCGCTCACTGCCAAGTCCCTTTGGTCAGGGCATTGTACCGTACTGGCTTGCAATCTCACACCAGTCGAACTGTTGGTTAAGATTTTTCTTGACCCCACTGAACTGTTGTCGAAGAGGGTTGATGAAGAGTCGATCCCCAAGACCTGGTCATCCCAGGAGGACGGAGCGGTCAGTATCCATGTCCGTCCCTGCTGGGATCAGCCTCCACCAGTGATTGTGCAGCAATCTGGTGCCGGTATTTTTACAGTGCAGCCCCACCCCGGTTACATCTCCTTGACATCGGCCCCAGGTGGAGCACCTCGAGTTCACAATACTGCTCAACTGGGAGGCATCACTGTCAATGCTCCTCATCCTCTTTATCTTTGGATGAGGGGAGGCTCATCTGGTGGATGTGGTGGCACTGCAAGGTGCTCCTCTGGCAGCAGTGGGCCTTGGTGGGGCTGGGTAGGGCTTTATTCTTGACCCCTGTGGTTAAGTGGCCAGTGCTGGTCAAGCCCACACTGGCCCACCTAAACTGTTGTTCCCTGACATGCACCTCTCCACAATTGTTGGTGGAACTGCCTCCACAGCAGCCCATTTGGGGCTCCAATGAAGGACTTCTATCCAAGCACCAGCTTGCCAGGCTAGTTGTCAGTGGAAATCACCCACCTGATGATTCCAGGGTGGTCCATGGGTAACCGCCATGACTGCCCAAGGCCAAGTTCTCTGACCAGGCACCCAAAAAGGTAAGGGTTGGGAAGTGGTGCCTCCAAAGCTGCCCAGTGACAGATCGGGAGGTCACCTCCCACCTGTCCAGTCCCCAGCCCAGCTCCCGTGGGGATTGGTTTGCCACTTTGGCATCACTGGTCCATCACTACTATGGACAAGTGTGTTCTCGAGGTGGTCTGTGAAGGGTTGTCTCTTGATTTAAAGACCCTTCCGTCATACTAGTTCCGTGCTTCAAGGGAGTCCTTGGTGTCACAGGACACGCTGTCCGCCATTAGGGAGGATGTTGTTCAGCTCACTACAAAGGGCAGCAGCCCATTTCTCAGATGCCCTAGCAAGTCAGGGTACATGTCCACGCATTTCCTGGTCCCGAACGGACGAGGGGCTAGTGCCCTGTACTGGATCTTCATGATCTGAACCAGTATCTAAGGAAACGCAAGTTCAGGATGGTTATGCTGAACCAGATTATACCACCTCTGGAGCAGGGCATGAGGTTCTGCTCCTTTAACTGCAGGATGCGCCTGCACATCCCAGTCCATCCATCCCACTGGCAGTACCTCCGGTTCCGCACAGAAGGGGTGCTCTGTCAGTTCCAGGTCATGCCATTTGGCTTTTCCTCGCACCCAGGGTCTTCACCAAGTGCATTGCAGTTGTGGCATCCTTCCTGTGGCATCAGGGCTTCAAGGTTTATCCCTACCTGGATAGCTGGCTGATAGCTGGGTCATCCAAAGAGGTAGTGGAGCGTCCAGGAGCTGGCCTTCCAGACCTGCAGAGACTGGGGCCTCTTGGTCCACCTAACCAAGTCTGAACTGATCCCCTCACAGGTAATGCACTTTATCACGGCAGCACTAGACTCCCTACAGGCTGAGGCCCAGCTTCCAGTGGACTTGGCAACAGATCTTACCTCCTTTGCCTGATCATTTCAGGTTGGGCCCTTGCACCCTGCCCAGGACTTCCTGAGGCTGCTGGGGTATATGACAGGGTTGAATAAGGCCCTGCCCCATTTTTTATACAGAAAAGTTTAAACGCAAGGGTCTGTTCTGTCCTCTTCTTTTCTGTCTCTCTCTGTCTGGTTGAGTGACCAAATCTTCTTGTGAGACCTAGGAACTGATCACTCCAACGGTTTCGCAATTCTCTGCCTCTCACCATCTCTCTGCCTTCACTTGCTGTTTTGTCTTCTTTCCCTTGCATATCTGCAGTTATAAAAATGTATGTAATTCTTGTGTAAAACTGTATGTGATTGGGATCCTTTGTTTAAAACTGTATATAGTTCAGGGCTAGAAATTCATTTTGAAAGCGGTGTTCCACACGGAATACCGTTACTCAAGGTTTGGTATTCTGTTTGAAAACTGGTATACAAACCCTTCCTTTTGTATACCACCATTTGTACCGCTTACACACTGAGAAATGTTAAAAAGCAACTACTATCACTTATAATAACAAGCATTTGTCAATGCGAGATGTTGTTTTGCTGACATTGGCATCAGTAGTGCAGGAGTTGAACAGATGCATAATAGGAATGGCAGTGAAGTATAGAAAGTGACATCTAACCTCACATCACCTACAGAGACTGGCAGGCACTGAGGTGTGCCTTTGGGCATCGGCCATAATGCTCATGCATTTCAGCTCACCCTACTCTGCGGTCGACAAAATGTCACTTGTGCCTTGGGGACCTCTGGCGTTACGCTCACCCCATTCTGCCATAATGCTCATGGCATTTTACTCACCCTATCCTGCAGACACCGACAGTGCTAAGGTGTGCCTGGGGGTGTCGGGTTTATGGTCGCCTCCATTTCATAAGGACATACCCTGAAATGGGCAGTATAGAGAAGGGGTGAACTATGGGGCTCAAGAGTCCAAGGCACACCTTGATGCCTGTCAGTGGCTTGAGGGTGGGGGAGGATGGTATGGCGGAGCATGACAGCCAGCAATGGAAAGACACACCCTGACGCCTGTCAGTCTGTACAGGGTGGGACGTTATGGTTAGAAACCCTAATGCCCCGCCGCTTGTTGGTATTTGCACTACAAATTTGCAATACTGCATTTTGTGACCCCTACCTCATGAAAGTGTTTAGACCTTCTGCTCTCATGAATAGTGGCACTGTGATTTTGTTAATCTATCCCTAACGCTGATTTCTCCCAGCGACTCACGCCATTCTGCGCCAGAAGTGGGAAAACACCATTTGGGCAGGATGTGAAAATGACAGCTGCACCATTCATAGGTAGGTGTAAGAGATGGCAGTGTTGAAAATCTTGAGTGAAAATATTAAAATGCTCAAATTTAAGAGCATCCATAGAAACTGCGAGTGCACACTCGTAACAGTCATTTAGTGGAATTATTTCACCAAATTTTCAACATAGGCATTTTGGGACCTCTGCTCATGAACACTGTCACTATGATGTTCTTCATCTGTTCTGATCATTGATTTCCCACAGTGACGTGCATAGTGTACCACTTGTGCGAAAACACATTTTGGGCAGGATCTGAAAAATGACAGCTATACTGTTCATAGTATGGACGGCAAAATTGACAATGTTGAAAATGTTGAGTGAAAGACAAATTGTCGGTTATGAGGGCGTAGAAACCGCGAGCACACGCTTGTAACACAGTCATTTTATGAATTTTGTCACCAAATTTTCAGCATAGGCATTTTAGGACCTCTGCTCATGAACAGTATTGCTGTGATTTTCATAATCTGTCCCGAACACTGATTTTCCACAGCGACCACGCTCATTCTGCGCTGGTAGTGCGAAAACAGATTTTGCCAGGATGTGAAAATGACAGCTGCACAATCCATAAGGAGGTGTGAAAAATGCCAATGTTGAAAATCTGGAGTGAAAATATTACAAATTGGAAAATGATCTTTTTATTTCCTGGTCTTTGATTGGCTGGTACTTCTGCCGGAGGTACATTAACTCAATGAGCTACCAGGAAATAAAAAGTGCCAGCCTAAGTGCCCTTCACCCAACTGGAGTATCTTGGTGCCCACCCCAGCCTTGATTGGCTAAAAGAACCTCATGAAAATTTAAATTGTCCATTTTTCTCTCGCTAGCGAGATACTGTTCCCACAATACCTGTTGCCTGACCTTAGGGCACCCAACCTCAGCTGTGCTGATTTACTGCATTTCTTTTTTGTTTGTTTTAGCCAGACAAAGCCCGAGACAGTCCTACCACACACATATATACTCACTCCACACATACCCTGCCCAGGGTGCCAGCCTATGATACATGCCCTCCCCAGCCCAACAATTCCACTTGGGTCGCTTCTCCCGACACACTGAATTTATGAACAGTACCCTGTCTACCAGCTGATCACAGAAACACATACATCTTCCTGTTTTTTTTTCCTTCAGCTCTGGTGACCCACATCCTTCCAAAATCTACAAACCTTCTGCCCATACTCAACAGGGGTTTGGCTTCATTGGGGACTGGGGTTTCACCTGGAGGACACCAGCCTATACTGGCAGGATGGTCTGCATCTGTCCGGGAAGGAACAAGTCTTTTGAGCAGTCGGTTTAAATGCTTCATTGGCAAGCTTTTAAACTAGTCAAGGGGAGGCACTGATAAGCAGCAGGAAAATCCCAGCCTCCCTCACAAAACAGGGTACTAAATGAGAAGAAGACCGAGGTAGACAGGTCAGTGGGGATGCTGCAAAGAAGGTAAAGCCATCAAAAAATCGAGAACAATGAGTACCAATGCCCGTAGTCTGAGTAACAAGCTTCCTGAATTAGTGGCCTTGATGGAGGAGGAACATCTGGATATCGTGGCAGTCACAGAAACATGGTACACACAAACCATGACTGGGACATAAACATACCAGGATACACTATCTACAGGAGGGACAGGGAGGGTAAAAGAGGAGGAGGAGTAGCTCTTACATAAGGAAGGAATCAAAGCAACAGAACAAAAGGGAAAACAGGAGGAGGAGAAGAAGCACTGGGGTAAATTTGAGACCGCAATGGCACCACAATCCACACAGGGTTAGATACAGACCTTCTTCTCAGGGAGGAAATGGACAAGGAAATGATAGGAAGAATACTTAGAATGGCAGAAAAGGGGAGATATTGCTGATGGGTGATCTGAATATGCCAGATGTTAACTGGAGTGCAGTTGCAGCAGCCACTTCAAAGTAGGGCTATTCTAGATGCCCTACGGGGCATGCCTTAGACAACTAGTGTTGGAGCCCACTTGAGAGGAAGCAATCTTAGACCTGGTTCTCTCAAATGGAGATGAAGAGAGATCACAGATGTGGGTAGCCATCTGGGAACTAGCGACCATCGAACAGTATGGTTCACAATAAACACAGCAATAGAGTCGAGCCATACAAAGGTAAAAGTACTGGACTTTAGGAGGGCTGACTTTGCTAAATGGGTGAGTGCCTAAGGAATGCACTAGCAAATTGGCAGGAAGGAGGGTGGAAGAACAATGGGAATAATAAAACTGCCATCACAGAGGTAACAAGCCTTGTGTGAAGCAAATAAACAAATGAAACGATGTAAGAAACCACTATGGTTCTCAAAGGAAGTGGCAGGAAGGTTCAAGAGAAAAGAAAGCATTCAGGAAGTACAAGGAATCACAGAAGGAGCAGGACAGAGAACTGTATCAGTTAAAGTAAAAGGAAGCTGGGAAGGCAGTCAGAACAGCAAAGGCCCAAACTGAGGAAAAGATAGCCAACTCAAGTTAAGAAGGGGATAAAACCTTTTATTGGTACATCAGGAGCGAAGGAAGACCAAGGGAGGGTTAGTGAGGCTTAATAAAGAGGAGGGAGGGTGGGCAGAGGGTGACTGCGAAAGGCAGAGATACTAAACAAATATTTTGCTCAGTATTTTCAAAGGAAGTGGGGAGGTACCTAAAACAAACAGTAGAAACACTCTGGATACAGAAGTTGATACCATCCCATTTACAGAAGAAAGGGTTCTGAAAGAACTCTTAAAACTGAAGGTGGACAAAGCAATGGAACCTGATGGGATTCATCCCAGAATTCAAAAGAACTAAGGTAGAACTAGTGACACCACTGACTACCCTCTGTAACAAATCATGGGAGGATGGGGTGGTACCCGAGGACTGGAGAAGGGCAGATGTGATTCCCTTCACAAAAGTGGGAGCAAGGCAGAAGCAGAAAACTACAGACCTGTTAGTTTAACCTCAGTGGTAGGGAAAATGATGGAATCACTTCTGAAGGAAAGAACTGTTGAGTATCTAGAGGCCAGAGGGCTCAGGACCCAAGCAGCATGGATTCACAGCGGAAGGTCATGCCAGACAAATCTGATAGATTTCTTTGACTGGGTGACCAAAGTAGTAGATCAGGGAAGGGCTGTGGACATGGCCTACCTAGACTTTAGCAAGGCATTTGACACAGTCCCACACAAAAGATTAATATACAAGTTAGCCAGCCTGGGAGTGGGTCCCAAGATGACAGCCTGGGTAAAAAATTGGCTGGAGATAGGACACAGAGAGTAATAGTAAATGGGTGCACTCTGAAAAAAGGGGGTTACGGTAAGTACCATGAGCTTAGTATTAGGACCGGTCCTCTTCAGTGTCTTTATAGCGTACATAGCAGAGGGACTGGAAGGAAAAGTATGTCTCTGCAGATGACACAAAGATCTGCAACAGAGTTGATGCACAGTGGGGTGGAAAGGATGAGAAGGGACTTGGCAAGGTTAGAGAATGGTCAAATGTATGGCAGCTTAGATTCAATGCTAAGAAGTGCAAGGTAATGCACCTGGGAAACAAAACCAGGGAAGAGTACACAATGGGGGTGAGATACTAACAACAACAAAAATGGAAAGGGACCTGGGGTAGTCATATCAGATGACCTAAAGGTGGGCAAGCAATGTGAGAGGGCTGCAAGGAGGGTTGGGGGATACTGGGATGCATAGGGAGAGGCATCACCAGTAGAAAACAGGAAGTTATTATCCCTTCTGTACAGACAGCTGGTGAGACCCCAGCTGGAGTACTGTGTGCAGTTCTGGAGACCCAATCTCCAAGAAAGACATAGACAGGATGGAGGCTGTCCAGAGGAGGGCACTAAAATGGTGCAGGGTCTGCACCGAAGACATGTGAAGAGAGACTTAAGGAAATGAATATGTATAGCCTCGAGGAAAGGAGGAGGGGGGACATGATAGAAACTTTCAAGTACCTCCAGGGAATCAACAAAGTCCAAGAGGTAGCATCTTCAAAAAAGAGGTGTGCAGAACCAGGGGCACAATTTGAAGATGGGGGCGCCTCAGAGGTAATTTAAGGAAGTATTTTTCACAGAGAGGTTGTGTGGATGCATGGAACGGCCTTCCGGAGGAGGTTGTGGAGTCAAAAACAGTGGTGGAATTCAAGCATGCATGGGACAGTCATAAGGCAATTCTAGGGGTGGGGTAGGAAGAAGTAGGCTGCTGGTTAACTAGGATCTGCAGCTTATCCATTAGGTAGGAAATGGGCAGACTGGGTGGGCCAAGCGGTCCTTATCTGCCCGTCAAAATCTATGTTTCTATGTAACAGCTCCATGATGCGGCTGCTAGAACCATCGCCTCCTCTCCGATATCCCAAATGATTCACTTGCCGGCTCATAGCACCCAGAACAACAAAGACAGACAAAGCAAAGAATTTCAAATCGCCGCCAAGAGTATCTAGCAGGCTTACTTTTTCTTTGTTTCCTGACAGCTCGCCCGCCAGAAGTGCTGTTTTTAATTCTGCAGCTCGATCAATCATCACTTCTTCAGCTCCCAGCTCATCATTGCTCTATATTTAAAAACAAAACGGCAAAATAGAAACCACGGGCAGTGGCACCATGGAGCTGCATAGAGGGATGGAGGTCAGGAGTTAGAGTAGCGGTGGGTCGGGCGAGCTGTAGCAGTTGTCTGAGAGACTGAGAGAGCAGGGATGGCTAAATGAGTACACAAAGCTGCGAAACTCAATAAAATTATTTTCCTCACGGCATTGGTGCAGTACTGCTGTGCCTCAAACTGGCCGTGTTCCCAAGACACTAGTCCCGATTGTGATCGTGACCACAACAGTCATTTCAATTTTCAAGAAAGGGCATGAAATAAAAAAAAAGAATCATGGCTAACTAATGGTGATTGCCCAAGTGATTGGGGAGCAGGGATGGCTGAAGTCAGGTACAGAAAGCTGCAAAACTCCATATAAAATTCTAATGCCGTAAAACTAAACATAGCGCCCTCTACTGACAAGTACAGCATTGACACTGTAGTAGAGGACTACTTAACAAGAACCTGTATTTTTATACTTTTTATGTCTTTATTAGAATTGTTTTTAATCTTTTATTTAAAATCAGTAAAATGTTACTTATGGACCATTTTCTAAGCACAGTAGTACCCTCCAGGGTGGGCAGTATTAGGCAATACCGGACCTTCCAGAGGCTAGAAGGCCCTCTGCCTGCGGCGTCGGGCCTCATTCATGCCCTGGTCGGTCCGGTATTGCCAATACCCCCACCCTGTCAGGTATTATTGCTTGCCTGGCGGTTACGGCGCGCATGGAAACTACGAACGCACGCTTCATAACAGTCTATTTTGGGGCATTTTTCACCAAATTTGCAACATAAGCTTTTTGGAGGCCACCTCATGAACAGTGACACTGTCATTTTATTTCGGTCCCAAAGGTGATTCTGGGCAGTGACTGCAAAATCACCTTTCGGGACTGAATAATGCTATGACAGTGACTGAATTCATGAGGAGGGTCCCAATAACCATGTGCTGAACATTTGATGCCAAAATTTCTGAAAAATACCTGAGATATGCACCAAAGTTGAAAAACCTATTTATGCCATTATACAGTTTACCGGCATTTCTTCAGTTCGCGGTCAGCTTTGAAGAGTGCAGACGTGTTCCCAGTCCACTGACAATCGTCACACTGGGCTCAGGAGGTAAGTATGGGGTGGGGGTGGGGAGGCATGGTGCAGAGGGTGGCACGGGTGGGGAGGGTCATGGACCAACGAGCTCGACCGTTGCTTTACAGGGTAAAAAAAATTGCAGGACTTTTTTATTTTTTTTTCAGGACATTTGGCACGCTGGGGTGGGCTCCCAGCGCCACCGGTGTGCTTGACGGGAGGGTAGTCTGTAGCCGACGGGATTGGGCACCCCGGCAAATACAGAGTTGGGGAGTCGCATGAGCCAAGGGATTGGGCACCTCCGCACACAAGAAATGGGTACTATTATGCCGTCGAGTTGGGCACCCCGGCAAGTTAAATTAGGAAGGGCATGCTGACAGGGGATTGGCACCCCAGTTGGCTTTCACAGGGACTGTGAAAGGCGGGCTGTCCTCGGCTTCTGTGGGGACTATGAGAAGCTGACTGGGAAGCCGCCGCGTGTTGCTTGACAGGGACACAAGACGATGCAAGCAGTGAATTGACTGCTGCAATCAGGGACTGCCCGTAGCCCCTGATTGCAGTGGCTAATTTCTTTCAAGGTGGTGGCACGTTTTCTGAACTGCTGTCATAGACAGCATGCTATGCCATTGGCACAACAGAGCCAGGCCACAAAAAACAATCGCGCCATTGGCTGCAGGACCGCACCGAAACCTGCTTCTCCACTGAAGCATTCACAATATGTTGTCTGCTGCAGTGCAAGACAACATAAAAAAGCTTAAGGAACACTAGATTTACACCAATTATGTTTGAACTTTGTTTTCTAGTTATCTATTTTTTACTTTCCCCACTGTTACGCATTCAAATACTGTAGGTACAGTAATGCAGCACTTATTTCACCAAGTCTGTCTAAATATATCTGACTCTCCCTGCAAATAACAGTTGCTGTTTTATGACATCAACAGTCTGTTGCAATGCTGAGTACAATGATGTCATAAACAAGTATTGTGAGATTAACAGGGAGAGACAAGTGTTTTATATACAGACCTTTTAGACAGACTACCCAGTGCTGTAAACCTTGAAAAGGAGCAATCACAATGGAAAAAAGTAGTCCCTAGTAAAATAGCTGAAACATCTTATTTATACAAGTACATGCTGAAATGCAGAATTGCTCTCTAACAATTTTTGTAGTAACTTTGTACGTAATCTGTTTTTCCTTAATGACACCACCTAATCACTTTTCTGTCAATTAATTGCTGGGACACTGGCCAGGCTAGACTTGCAGTAATCCACTGGCACTGATGGGAAGTTTTGAGAACAATGACCGAGTATGAGACAGAAAAAGCCAGCTGCAGCTCACACCATTTAAGCAGTAAAGCAGGAGATTTAGCACTTGATCTGGCAACACATTTGTTTTTTCAGTATGAGGCATGTTATCACATTTTCCAGAATCTCAATTAGTCTGGGAGTTGGCAACATTAAAATTAAAATGCACTGAGAGTAGCACAGTAAAACAGATCACGTCTCACCCTCAGTCATTTTTTTTTGGTAACAGCTGAGACATTGTTTTAAACTGTGTGCCTGTGAGTTACTTTTTAGTTAGGTAATCAAACGAGCAGTGATAGTGGACTGTGTTCACCTCTGTTTACCAACAGTAGAGGTTAAGCAAATAATTATTTGTCTAAACCGCTGTGCATTTGATATTGCCCTAATACACTTTTTGCACAGTTCTTTCAAGCTACCTTCCTATCTTCCCCTGCTTGCTAAGTCAAACTGTTTCCCTTAGGCAGCGTACTCTTTAGCTCACCTGCAAGTCCAACCTGAGCAAGCTTGGTGATGTCCATCGATGACCTGCCGCTGCCGCAAAAAGCCTTTGAAGGCAAAGAGTGTCTCCCCCACTCATTTCCACATACAGTCTGCCTACTGGCAGTGCCAATAAAATCGCATTACAATACCAGAATGTGACTGCTGTTAACAGAGCGAGGTTCTGAATGTGAGATTTCAGTCAGACTTGGGCTGGGCAGGCAATGGGCATTCGGTTGGCTGGAGCATCAGCTTATGAGTGCCAAACAGTAAAAAAAAAAAAAAACAGTCTGAGAGCAAAGCGGGTGCCCAAAGCAAAAGTGGCACCCCAAAAAATGAGCTGCTCAAATCTGGCTACTTAAGCGTTATACACGATTTACCATCGAAGGCGAATCTGGTGTTCCGTGCTTTGTTTTGTGTGACGAACACCCATTTCAATGGGAATTTCGAGCCCTGTAGTTATACTGTTGAAATGATTGCAGAGCTATTTGGAACCTGAGAGGTTGACCTGAGATGCAGTTTTAAGCTTTTGCAGAGCTGTCAACAAGAGGTCAGTTCTGGATCACCATGTTCTTTTGCTGTACCTGCATTGAATCTGACAAGAACATTCTATAGACTTAAAACATTCTGTGAGAAGCAGGCTCTCTTAACGAGTTTCCAGACAAAGACTTATAAAAAGCAGCAATGCTTTTGCAGGAGAGACAAAGAGAACGAAAGACTAAGAGACTGAAACTTGGAATTAAGAGATCACCTCAGGAGAAGGACTCAGTTTTCTCTGTTTGTACTGCCTTTGTAAATAGTTATACTGAATAATTTTTTATTTTTAGTTTGTTAGTATTGAGAAAAATAAAATGTTATTTGCAAATTTTGAAACTGCTCCTGGTTTTCCTATGCTTCCTGACCTGTGCCTCAACGACAGGGTACATGGCCTCTTACACCAGTGTCATCCGGTGGGCTTGCTGGCAGATGCAGCACTTGCAGTGGGAGATGGGCCATCAGTGGTCCCAATGCCTTGGACTCCTGAACCAGCCAGTCACAGTGACCCAGCCAATGTGGGATGCTGTCCAGTGGTGGCTGATCCCAGAACATCTTGAAGAAAGAGTCCCATTTGTCAGCAGAACCACTGTCACCCTCACAACAGACACGTCTCTGGTGGGATGGGGAGCACACCTGGGAGACCACAGGACCCATGGATTATAGTCACCCAGGGAGTTCCTGCTGGAGCTGCATGCATTGCGGCTAGCTCTGACGGAATTAGCTCTTTTAGTCAGGGGTCAGGTTGTGCAAGTCCACACAGACAAAACCACGACTATGTTCTACCTAAATAGGCAGTGCAGAATGCACGCCTTCTGTTGTGTCGGGAGGCCTCCATACCTGGACCCTCATACACAACCAGGGTGCAGATCTTCTGGTGGTTCATATCATAGGAGCAGACCAACAGCTGTCAGGCGCTCTCTTTCTCACCTGTAACCATAGACCTTACTTGAAAGGGGTCTTACAGCAAGTATTCACAGATAGGACTAAGCGCCAGGTGTCAGGACCCCACAGAAAACTTCTAGCTAGCAGTCTATGGGTAGGGCACCGCCCTTTGTGTCAGGTGACTGGCGTCAGATGATGTCGATATAAAGGGCGGTCCCCATGCTCGCCTTCAGTTCTTCTCGCCGCTGGCTTGTGAAAGTTCCTTGTAGAACACCACCATCAGTACCTTCGCCGGGCTGTAAAGTTCTCAATTTTTTCAACCTTTTTCTCAATTTTGGTTTTCTCATACCATCTGCTGTGTATGTCATCCCGATGCCCTCCGAATCACACAAAAACAAGTGCGACTTGTGTGGTTCCCAGCTTCCACACAAGGACGCCGCCTTGTGCCTCTTCTGTCTCAGGCCCAGACTACCCCATGGAGAAGTGCCAGCACTGCCAGAAATTCAACTCTGCTACCTGCAAGTGGAGGCAGCAGTCCCTGGAAGCCCATCTCATCAAAAGAAAATGGCATCCATGGAGAAGGAGTTGAAAAACGTGAGGCAGGCCTCAACCTCCCCAAAGGCCACAAAAAGAAACGTGAGAAGGAGAAGCACCGGGAGGCGGATTGTCTTCCACAGCAGCCGTGACTTTGGCTGGAGTCGTGCCTTACAGGTATCATCCCCTCCAGGGATCGCTCTTCAATGGCCGTCTTGGTAGCTACCAAGAAAGGCATCGCCCCTCCCGTCGGGCTTGCACCGGGTCCTTGGAAACCTCCGGGGCAAGGCCTCTGCTCTCATCAAGGCTGCTCCTCCACCACGGCCTTCCAGTTTGGCTGGTCCGGTAAGTCAGGCGTCAGTCCCACCGACGCCCGCCCGGACAGGGCTGCTAAGCCGCTCCCTCCTGCGGGTGATCGCCCAGCCCACCCCCTTCCGACAAGGCCACCACTCCTTCATAGCCTTCCTCGGACAGGGAGTCCAATAAGTCGGATGCCAGCTCCTCCAACATCCGCCCGGACACTGACAAGACTGCCGCCGGCTCCTCAGGCGACCGACTGGTCCACCTGCCTGCGTCATAACCTATAAATCACGCCTGATGCCCCACTTCCGCCCAACGGATAACCCCGTTGCCTACTGAGGTCACCGCGTCCCCTCGGATCACACCGGGAATTTCAATCCTCCTTCCCGGTTAAGACCGACAACCTTGGGACACTGCTGTCAGGGTCCCTCCCTCCTACGCGGACCCTCTAATGCCAGACCCGACACTGCCTCCGGCATCCCTTTTCCGACAGAAGACCTGTTCCTCCGTCAGGACCATCCTGACCCTTTCGGCGGTCTCCCTCACGCCGGGCCCAACGCCTTGGGACCGATGCATCCTCCATCCAGTCCGCCAGCAGGGCCTTTACTAGGACCCTCTGCTCCATCAGAGCCCCTGGCGCCAGGTACCCGACACACGCCAGTACCCGGCTCCTCAGCACCCGGCTGCCGTGCCAGCCTCAATGCCCAGGCCGGGCTTCCGGCCATCAGACTCTGTTGCCTCTGTCTGGGCACTCACCCTACCCATATCAAGCCCCCTCCTTCTCCGCCACCCACTGCACAGCCGCAGGCTGATCTGAAGAGACCTTGGCCTCCTGGTGGGCTGAGGCCAAGGCTCAGCTCACCAAGGAGGTCGAGTCATCTTCGACGTCGGTCCCCTCGTTGGATACGGGAGACTCCCTCCCTTTACCCGATGCCAGAGGAGAACCTTCTGGCGCCTGGGTGGGAGGACACGCACTCCCGGGGCTCCCCAGAGGTTGTTCCTCCCTCTCCCAGGGAGGAGTCTTCTTCTACTACCTCAGAGCCATCTGACTCAGATTCTGATTCTGACCACTCTGATCATGGAGGCGAGCCCCATACTCCAGAACTCCCAAGGCCAAGGGACCCTCGAGTCTCCTCCGGAGGACCCTTCCTTTCTGAGCTCTTAAGGAAGATCCAGGAGACACATCAGTGGCAATCAGTGGAGCCAGACCCACAGCGTGAAGCTCGCTACCCATCTGGATCTGCCCAAGACCACTCCCACACTGATTACACCCTGGAAGAGCCTCCACGCCGATCTTGTTTCCACTATTTGGAAACAACCATCCATCTAGCCCCTTCGAGGAAGGCGGATGAGCTATACCAGGCTCCGGGTAAGGCTGTTAGTCTTCACCCCAAAGGTGGACTCGGTTGTGATGCAGCGCCCATGGCGCTCTCCAACCCCTAACATCTGAGCTCGTCCCTGCCTGACAAGGAATCCCGACTTCTGGATCAGTACGGAAGAAGATTTACTCCTCTTCAACGCTTGGCATCAGGGCCTCAACCATGTCGGCCATATGGGGATTTCCAGAAGTCCATCGGAATCCAAGCTGGACTCTCTGCCTGATTCACAAACTGAGCAGGAACTGGGAGACCTGGTCCGTTCCGCTCGTTCGGCCTGTAGCACAGGCTTTGTGCCACCTCACGACTCAGTTGACACAGCTGGCAGGGAGCTCGGCTTTTGTAGGCCCTCTAGGCGTCATGCCTGGCTCCGTGTGTCAGGATTGGTCCTTGAAGTACAGTCCACTATACGGATGCTTCCTTCAGGGGTTCGGTGCTGTTCATGGGTGATGTCGAGACATCATAACCGAACTGCAGGAGAAGAGCACTGCACTAAAGTCGGTCCAGACTTTGTACAGGCCCCTCGGGGCAGTGACATCTTTCATCGTCAAGCCCAACACAAACAAAAGCCAACCAAGTAAAGTCGCCAACAAATGTCGGCCCCTCCAGCAACCAAACTCCCCAGCAAAAAGTCTGTGGAAGCCTCGGCTGCTGCACTGCCTCACACTTACTGACTCCCTGCCTCTCCCTCTGGCCATTCCAGAGGAACCGGTGAGGTGAGATTCTCCTCCCATCTGTCGGGGTTGAGAGAGTATAACATCGGACGCTTAGGTGCTCAGCTCATATCTGCGGACACCGATAGAGTTTCTACAGAAACCTCCTCAAAGCCACCCCTCGGTCATCTTACTTCCCACAACATCTTTCTCTGGTTCTAGAAGAAATCCTACCCCTTCTGTGAAAGTGGCGATAGAGCCAGTCCCCACTGATCTTTGGGGGCGGGTTACTATTCCCATTTCTTTCTAGTTCAAAGAGACTGGAGACTTGAGGCCAATCCTAGACCTCAGCTCCTTGAACATATTCATGGGTACAAGCGCTTCAGAATGCTCTCCTTGCAGAGTCTTCTACCGTTACTCCGGCTGGGACAGTGGCTATGTGCTCTGGATATGCAGGACCATACCTGCATATCCCCATATGCCCTTCCCATCGCAGATACCTCTGTTTTTGCTTTCAGGGGACCACTGTCAGTTCAAGGCCCTCCCATTTGGTCTCTCCTCGGCTCCCTAGTATTTACCAAATGCCTTTCGGTGGTAGCGGCCCATCTGCATATCCAGGCGTGCAGGTCTTCCTGTACCTGGACAACTAGCTCCTGGCGGCCCTGTTCAGGGAAGAACTCCTGCACTCCCTTTCCCTTGCCCTGCAGGTTTTACCAGCCTGGGCATTACCATCAACCAGGTCAAGTCCCATTTGGTCCCTGCCAACACCTCCAATTTATAGGGGTGATACTGGACACGACCACAGGCAAAGCCTTTTTCCTCGGACAGGGTCAAGACCCTTCAGAATCAGGCTCATCTTCTGTCCGGTTGCTGACTGGTGGAACCAGGTCAGTCCTCAGGCTCATGGTGGCTGCCATTCCGACAGTTCCGTTTGCTCAGCTCCATATAAGGATCTCTCAGTGGATGCTTTGGTTGCAGTGGAACCAAACCACGGGTGATCTAGGCCAACAGGTGCTAGTGTTGGATCCATGATCAGGGACTTGCACTGGTGGATGGTTCAGGAGAACCTGTGCCTAGAAGTTCTGTTCTGCATCGCTCCTCCTTCCCAGACATTGACAATGGCTGCATCAGAGGAGGGCTGGGGTTCCACCTAGGGTCTCACAGGACTCGGGGCAGTTGGTCCTTGTTCGAGCAGAAACTACACATAAATGTGCTCGAACTGAGGGCAGTCCTATATACCCTACAGGCTCTTCGTCCATCATTCTTCCTGGTCATCTTCTCATCCAGTCAGACAACATGTGTGTAGTCTGGTACCTCAACAAACAGGAGGAAGCAGCGTTCCTATCTTCTGTGCCGGAGGTGATGAGAGTCTGTATTGGGCAGATACGACCTTCACCTGACCGCAGTTCACGTTCCGGAGCGGAAAAGACCCTGGCAGATGAACTCAGTCGATCTTCAGCCAGGGCTCACGATGTGAGTTAGACCAACAGGTCGTAAACAACATCTTTCGGCAGTGGGGACACCTCAGGTGAGACCTCTTTGCCTCCCCAAAATAAAACTTCCGCCGTTTGCTCGCTTCGCTCCAGGGGCGGGGCGTTTTCTGGGGAGCTCTGTCTCTCTCTGTTGGTGGGACAGATTCGGTATATACCTTCCTCCCATTTCTTTGATTCCGAGGGTCCTGAACAAACTCAGATCAGAAGGGGCTCGAATGATTCTCATCGCCCTTCTGGCCCAGGCAAGTTTTGTTCTCTCCTCTGCAACTGTTTTCAGAGGACCTCCTCTTCCTCTGTAGCAGCACTTGTTGACCCAGGATCAGGGACCCTTGTTCACCCAGGCCTCAGATCCCTTCATCTTCATGCGTGGCTCCTGAAGATGGCCAAAGCTCCAGCCGGAGTCTCTCCTTAGTAGCGGACATGTTGGTAGAGGCCAGGAAACCTTCCACCAGGTCCACCTACTCTATGAAGTGGAAGCGGTTTTCCATCTGGGCATATTCTAAAGACTTAGAGCCTTTCTCGTGCCCAGCCAACAAAGTCCTGGATTATGTGCATCACCTCTTCAACCTGGGTCTCAGCCATTCCTCTATAAAAGTCCATATGGCAGCTATTTCAGCCTACCACATTCCCTTCGGAGACGGGACTTTGTCCAGTTGGAAGTCGCTAAGTATTTTCTTAAAGGGTTCTACACCTGAGACCCCATCCACAATCCTGCCCTTCCATGGGACTTGAATTTTATTCTAGAGAAGCTCACACTGCCTCCTTCGGCCGAGCAGTGGAAGCAGACTTAAAGTTCCTTTCTTGGAAGACTCTCTTCCTAAGGGCTATCACTTCTGCTCAGCGCATTTCCGAGCTTCAAGCCTTGATGTGTAAAATCATGTATTTGATTTTCCACAAGGAATGTGTGGCTCTGCGCACCAACCCTAAGCTTCTTTCTAAGGTGGTGGCTGAATCTACACTGAATCAATCCATTGAGATACCGCTTTCTTACGCAACACTCCAGTCAAGGGAGTACCTCTTACATACTCTGGATGTTCACAGAATCCTGAGATACTACACCAGTCGGACTAAGGATGTCAGGAAAACTGATCATTTTTGTGTCTTTCACTCCATAAAAGAGAAGGCAATGCTGTTTCCAAGCAATGCCTTTCCAAGTAGTTATGACATAGTATCACTTTCTGTTACAACAAGTACAGCAAGACCCTTCTGGGTCAGGTCAGAGGCAGTCCACCAGGGAGTAGCTGCCTCTGATGTTTGTTTCAGGAATGTGTCTAGGGCAGACATCTGCTTAGCCGCAACCTGGATTTCGGTCCATACCTTCATGAAACACTGCAGTTTGGACATTGCCTCTGCATGTAGAAAGCAGGCTTGGGTTGGCTGTTCTGCAGGGCCTCCTTTCTTGAGACCTGCTCAGTCCTGAGGTTATATTGTGTGTCGACAGTCCTCCTCCCATATTTTTCTTGTTTCAGACTGTTAGGATTCAGTCCTATCTATGAATACCTACTGCAGAGCCCTCTCAAAGTAAGATAGTACTGTTCACGTAAGAATTTGCCATAACAGTAGATCTTCGAGAGAGCTCTTGCAATAAATATACCTTCCTGCCCTCCATTCCCCTAAGTCTCTTTTATTCCTTTCCATGGGGCACATCCTCTTCTCATTCATCTTGCTTCTTTTGGCCTTTGGTAGGAAAGAACAGGAAGGCAGCGTAGGGACCGCCCCTTTATACCGGCGGTCGTCTGATGCTGGTCACCTGACATGGGGCGGTCCCCATCAGAGACTGCTAGCTAGAAGTTTTCATGGGGTCTAGCGCCTGGCAGCTTAGTCCTATCTGCGAATACCTACTGCAAGAGCCTCTCTCGAAGATCTACTGTTACGGTAAGTTCCTAGGTAACTGTACTTCCTATGAGTGGTATATGGTTCACATTCACACCACCCACCCGGCCTCCTGGCAAGTGGCACATTGATCCTGCTTTCACTGTGCAAGATCTGACATCACGGGCAGAGCCAAGGATATACCACACAGGTGGTGGGAGGAGCTTTGCTTAATAGCGTACCAGTGAATCAGCTCTTAAGAAAGAACTGCCAGTGTGTGGATGTGAACCATATACCACTCCTAGAAAGTACAGTTACTTAAGAACTTACTGTAACAGTAGATCTTCCGAGAACTGTCTCTTGCAGCAAGTCATT
Source organism: Neoceratodus forsteri (assembly GCA_016271365.2). Taxonomy (NCBI): domain Eukaryota; kingdom Metazoa; phylum Chordata; order Ceratodontiformes; family Ceratodontidae; genus Neoceratodus; species Neoceratodus forsteri. The sequence goes on along the minus strand of CM028133.1, from coordinate 1,103,428,786 downwards.
ACTTATGGGAGTATCCACCAGGTGGCGCTGTCACACGGCAGCTTCTTCCAGCAGTCTTCTGTGGGGGATGCCCATACAACATCACTTCCTGTGGATGTGTATAAGAGTGGGCAGCCCCAGTACCCTCTAGTTCACCGTCGGCTTGGTGAGCACAGCCTTGACGATACTTGAGGGCCAGAAAAACAGAACAGCAATCCCACCCAACATCCTGAGTTGCAGATTTGAGGTAACAAGGCAGGGGGATGGAGGCAGGGGACTTACTGCAAGAGACAGTCCTTGGAAGATCTACTGTTAAGGTAAGTTCTTACATAACTGTACTATCTTCTGTGGACTGGTCTCTTGCAGTAAATCATTACTTATGAGATTACCAAGCAGTAAAATCCAAATGGGAGAAAAGGCAAGGCTGGAAGCTGGGCCAGAGGCACGCCCGACAGTCGAGCCGATGCAAAACCCAGCTGTCCACAATGCCAAAAAGCTAACTTCACAGGAAATATGTCAACTGTAATCACACCCACTCTGGCAGATAGGCCAAAGGTGGGGAGGACAACATTATGATATTTAGTAAAATGTCAACTCAAACCTCTTCCATGCAGGCAGACAGGCCAACAGTTAGGCAAAGACAATTGGCATGAAATCGTAGAGAAATGTCAACTCAAACCTCTTCCGTGCAGGCAGATAGGCCAACAGTTAGGCAAAGACAATTGGCATGAAATCAAGAGAAATGTCAACTCAAACCACACCGCTCAGGCAGAGAGGCTCAACGGTGGGTGAGGACAGCATGCAGGAGTCATGATGTAGAAAGAACTGTAGATGGCCAGGCACAGTGATTCATCCTGACAAGACAGAGGTCGACAGGCTCTGGCATAAAGTCAAATCCAGTAGAAAGACAAGTAGGCGGATCAGAAGGCAGAAAGGAGGACCTGGGAAAAACATCCCGGATGGTCAGAGGAAGCAACAACTGAAGGGCTCCAGCAGAAGTAGCAGGAGTTCCAATCAGATCCGCATGGAGAGCGAAGCATCAGTCCAGGAGCAAGCCTCCAAGAAAGGTAAAGGATCCCCAGGCACCTCCGAGGCCTGCAAGAGAAAGGCGGAAACCCTGAAAAGTGGTTTAAGGCACAGAAGCAGGTCCCACCCTGCATGAGGCGGAGCATGCAGAGGAGTAGACTGAGCCGCCCGGAGCCCACCCTGGTCAGAGAGGCACCCCAGTAGAGGGGTCCAAGGCATGAGGCGGCCATCAAGGGGGGCATAGGGGAGGGACCTGGGGGTGGGATTGAGGTCCAGAACAGAACAGAGAGTATGCCCCGATACCTGAAGGGAATTCAGGATGGCCTGAGCACCAGGTCCAAACAGCAGGTTCCCAGAAAAAGGGCATCAGCGACTGACAGCGGGCCTGCGTGGCATACCGAAACCCACAGCCAGGCGGGCGCGAAGGGCAACACTGGAGGTCGAGGCGAACTGATGCACAAGCCGCACCGAGCACGCATGGAGCAGGTGGTGAGAAGGGAGGGCATGGCAGACAGCGGCTGGGCTGATCAGGGCCATGAGGGGCAGGCTGAGCGGAAGCAGGACAAGACCAAATATGAGGTGTGCGTAAAATCGCAGAAATCAAAGGCGGGACAACCATGGTAGGCTCCTCGGGAAGGTGAGGGTAAGCAACCATGTCCCGACAAGAAGTCCTGATCCGCAGCAGGAAGCCAAAAGTGTGCTGGATCTGCAGCATGAGCTCCGTGAAGGAGGGATCAGGGGTTCAGGTGTGGTGGCCTCCAAAAGGAGGGCGTGAGGCGGGAGGGACCAAGGTCCCCGCCAGGAACATCCCCACGAAGGATCCCCATCCCGGAATCTCCACAAAGAGAGTCCACATAAGCGGGAGGAGGGAGACCAGGCGGGAAGCGCGGATCCAGGCACAAGGCACCGCGGGCGGAGGGAGGGAAGGGGGCGAGGCCGGACCCTGGCCCATGGACCGTAGGACCTCCAGCACAATGTGGGTGATGCCCGGCACTTGTGGCCAGGGAGGTCAGAAATGGAGGCGCCCAGAGGCGGCGTTAGGAGGAGGGCAAGCCATTCCGGGAAGCTGACCCTGAATAGCGGGGAAGGCACTCAACTCTTGTGGTCCAGGACCGGCAAAGGGTAAGGGACTCAGGGTTGGTGTCGACGAGGCAAAGGTCAGGAAGCATAGGAAAACCCAGGAGCAGTTGTAAAATTCCACAAAACTGTTTATTTGTAGTTGCAGTAACATAAAAAAAAATAAACCTGATCAGAATACCTACGTATGTACAAAGAATAAAAATAAAATCCTCAGTCTGTGTTCCTTTTCTTGTACAACCTTCCTTGCAGCCAGCTTGTGTTTATATAAGTCTTCTAGGGACATGGATATGTTGTTCATCCACACTTATTGGAGGTATCCTTGCCGCTTTAAATCTTGGAAGGTCTTCAAGCTTGCTCCTCCCACCCACCGGGTGGTATAACTCTGCGGCTCAGCCCATGACGCCAGATCTTTCCTTACCGCTTGGAAGCTCAGGTTCCCTCCTTAACGCTCTGCGTTTGAGACTGGTTCCTATTTCTCCGTTTGCGGATTTAAAAATAAATTTTGCGAAAAAGACTTCCAGTCTTCTATCCCTCGCTTATTTCGATGGACAAATGACTCCCGGTTCGGAGATGCCCATGCGGGCAGAAGATGTCTTGGACGGATCCACACTCCACGTGTGTCTACTGCTTAGGCCTTGAGCACGCCCGCGGGCTTGCGACCTGTGCTCATCTTTCTCGACCTCTCGTCTCCCGAGACCGTGCTGCCGGTGCAACTGGGCCGTCCCGAGCGTTCCCTCGGTGAAGTCAAGGAGGCCCGGTTGGCGGTATCGCGGTGGCAGGCTCGGCGGATCAGCTTCGGCGGATGGTTGCCCTCGAAGAAGAGGAGGCGCGGGCGTATCTTCCCTCGACGTGACATTTATCCGCTCTCTCGGGTTCTTCCTACGGCTTCTTTTAAGGAGCTTTGTCTGTCCCTCTCCACTAAGGGAGAAGGGCCTGCGTCTGCTGGACCTTATTCTCGTCCAAAAAGAGGACAGGGTAAGATCCTCCGTCGGCGCTCTTGAGGGCGGAAAGGTCCCTCTCCCGGGCCGTCGACTGTCGGCCCGATCGACCGCCTCGGCCGACCACTGGCCTCACGGTGTCCCGTCAGGTCAGTTGACGAGAGACTCCACCGATGAAGTCGAGATTTTTCTCGACCCATTAGACGAGCTGTCGCCTTTAGCAGCCGAGATTCCCTCTCCCGGTTCCCCGGAGGAGTGAGGATCCGTGGGCTCGTCTGTGCCTCGGTTCCGGAGCCCTCGGATGGACCATCCGAGCGAAGGAGTGCGGTTCGGCCGACACCTCCTGCCCGACCTCGGAAATTCGGGACTCTCGGTCTCGATCTCGGACCTCTTGGCGGTCCAGCTGTCCCACCGTCATGGCGGTCTCGGTCTCGGCACGCGATAAGCGGCGCCGCTCGTTCCTCGTCCTCCTCCTCGGATGAGGAGGCTTGACAAATACGTCCGTGATGCGAGGACCTTATGTTGCAACAGCTCCTCCTGACGGGGGAATAGCCGACCCGTCGCCTTCCCGGCCATTAAGTGGCTGTCACGGGGCGGCCGACACAACCCCTCGACTTATCCGAGGGCCTATACAGGCGGTTGTTCGGCCAAAACCAGGTGCTCCACCGATTCGGTGGAACCTCCGCCTCCACAGCCACCAATTGGGGCTCCGACCAAGGATTCTCGGTCGGCTAAGGGTCTACCCATCGGCTGTCAGTTACCCTCACTCCCGACCGACCTCGGCAGGTGAAGGGTGGCTCAGGCCAGAGGCAGCTCTTCGAGGACTCTTCGGGTCGAAGATGATTCCTCCTTTTTCTCCAGCGACTGGACTTGGAGTCTTCAGAGGTCAGTCAATGGACGATAGCCGTCGTCCTTCCTAGGACTACTTGGCTCATCTCGGAGTCCACGGGATGGGCTCGAACCTGTTTCAAAAGCAGGCCAGGTATCCCCTCACGGAGATTCTGGACCGAGGATTCTCCAGGAGGCCCTTCCAGTGGCGAGGCCATAGTGGGTCGGCACGGAGCTTTGGCAGCCCTGCTTCCTGCCCTGCGCCCTTGGCCAGGATGGCCAGAAGTATCCGGTCCAGGTTCCTTGTCCGGTTTTGGAACACCCTCTGCGGAGGGTTGGTTACCGACAGCGTTTTCGGTGCGCCGGCAACGCCAGGGATGTGGACAAACCTCCTGACAAGGAATCAAGAATTGGACTATGTCGGTGAAAAGTCTCGCTGCGTCCTCTCTCGGCCTTCGTCAGGCCAGTTCGGCCGTCCTCATGGCACATTTTCTCATGCCCTGTTGGGCTCCCTGGATGAGGTCATCCCTCATCTTCGCCGATCTGCAGACTACGGTTAAGCAGGTGCGGGACAGGAGCAGGAGCAGTGGCCAAGCAGCAGCTCAGACTGCTTTGGATATAGGGGACTCATGTGCCAGATCGGTGGCGGCCGCTGATGGCTATGCGTTGGCGAGCTTAGCTGAGGATATCCACCTTTATTTCGGATACCAGCACAAGTTGGCGGATGTTCCCTTTTTGGGAATGACCTCTTGACCCTGGGGTGGAAGGTCACCTGCAGAGGATCGAGAAGTCCAATGCTACCTTGGACTCGGTCTCTTCCGCTCAGAAGGACAAGGCGCAAACCACAGCCTAAGCCCTTTCGTCCTTCTATGCCCCAGTGCGCCCGCCCAGCAACGTCAGGGCCAGCAGGCTCGCCTGGCATCCCAAACCCAAACGCCATGCTTCCTCTAACAGGAGGCAGGAGAGAAAAGGCCAGGAGGTCCCTCGGCGGTCCCTCCTCCAAGCCTGCCCAGTGGCGGGCTGAGGGTGTCGCCCCATTCCGTCACCTTTCCCTGGGTCCCCATGAGAGGCGGCTCCAGCACTTCCGTTCCGCCTGGTCCGCTGTTTCCACGGACAGGTGGGTCTTGGAGGTGGTGGGAAGAGCCTGCCTCTGGAATTCAAGCAGGCAACACCCTTCAGGCCGTGGCCCCTCGGGGCTGGGATCCCAGCCTCACTGGCGGCTTGTCGAGGAGCCGACATCGCTCTCCTCCTCCAGAAGGAGGTGATAGAGGTGGTGGACCCTCCTTCAGACCAGGGTTTGTGTCCAGGTACTTCCTGGTTCCGAAGCGGACAGGGGCTGGCGCCCGTTCTCGACCTACGACCTAAACAAGTTCCTAAGGTCTCGAACCTTCAGGATGGTCACTCTGGCTCAGATAATACCATCCTTGGAGCGGCGTGTGGTTCTGCTCTCTGGACTTGCAGGATGCGTTTTTCACGTCCCTATCCGTCCGTCTCACCAGAGATTCCTTGCTTCGGCGGAAGGATCCCTCTTGAGTTCAAGCCATGCCCTTGACTTGTCTCCAGCTCCCAGGGTCTTCACCAAATGCATGGCAGTGGTGACAGCATTCCTCTTGGCGCGAGGGGTCGGGTGTACCCTTACCTGGGCGACTGGCTGATAGCAGCTCCCTCAGGAAGGAGGCGGGTGGTCCAGAGATCTGGCCCTCAGGTCTGCTCTCAACTGGGCCTCCTTATCAACGAGGCCAAGTCGAACTCGAGCGAAGCAGGTGATTCTATTCATCGGGCGCAGCTCGACTCTCTTGAGCCAAGCGCGGCTCGCCCGGACAGGGCCGAGGTTCTTTCCTCCTTTGCCCGATCATTTCTGGTTGGGCAATTCGCCCTGCCGGGACTTCCTCGCCTCCTGGGTCTCATGGCGGCCTGCACCAGCGTGGTCGTTGGGCCGCTGGAACATGCGTCCCTTCAGTGGGGACTGGCCAGCCAGTGGTCACAATGCTGCGATCCTTTGGACCAGCGTAGCCGGTGACACAGGGGATGTGGGCAGCTCTCCAGTGGTGGACGTTCCAGATCATTTGCAGGAGGGCATCCCGTTCGTCGCCCCGAGCCGACGGTCTCTCTATCGACCGATGCCTCTCTGATGGGTTGGGGTGCCCATCTGGGGAACACCGGGCTCATGGCCTCTGGTCCCGGGGAGTCCCGATGCCACATCAACCTGCTGGAGCTCCGGCGGTCCGCCTAGCTCACCGCCTTTGCTCCGTTCCTCCGGGGTCAAGTGGTCCGAGTCAGGCCGGACAATACCACGACCATGTACTATCTAAACCGCCAAGGCGGGCCAGCTCCATGCTTCTATGCAAGGAAGCTCTCCGCATTTGGTCACTCGTCGCGCAGCCTGGAGGCGGATCTCTAGCCATTCACGTGGCAGGGCCTCCAACACCCTGGCCGATGCCCTGAGCCGGATAGGGCTGCATCCACAGTGGTCTCTCCTGCGGAGGTAGTACAACATCTGTTCTCCCATTGGGGCACACCTCAGGTGGACCTGTTTGCCTCCAGGAGAGCAGCGAGCTGAGTCTGTTCCATGCCTGCCCCCTCAGCAGGGCTCGCTGCAGGGGTGCCTTCTCGAGGCAGTGGACCCGGGCCTCTTTCGCCTTTCCCCATTTCCCTTGATCCACAGGTGCTTCTCAAGGTGAGGAGGGACAAGGCGCAGGTGATTCTGATAGCCCCAGACTGGCCTCGCCAGTTCTGGTACCCAGATCTCCTCAGTCTCAGCTCCAGGACTCTCGGCAGCTTCCAGCTCGCCCGGACCTGCTCTCAGTCAATCAGGGGAAGGTGTTCCATCGGACTTCAATCCTACACCTGGCCGGCTGGTTCCTGGCTAGAGTTCCAGGCCTTGGGTCTTTCCGACGAGGTCCTCAATGTAGTTGGGCGTCCCGTAGAGTCGACCAGAAAATGCTATGCCTTCAAATGGAAAGGTTTTCCATTTGGTGTCAAGAGCAAGGGCTTGGACCCTTCCTCCTGTTCCTTGGCAAGCATCTTGGACTATTTATGGTCCCTTTCTAGTCAAGGGCTTAGGTCGGCGACCCTAAGGGTGCACCTGGCAGCCATCTCTGCTTGCAGGCGCGGGCAGGGAAGCAGTCGATGGCGCAGGAGAAAGTGGGTCTGGCGCTTTTCAAGGCCTTGATCACATTTCCCTCAGTCGCGAGAACCCCCACCTCCGTGGGATCTACTGCTGGTACTGGCAAAGCTCATGGGCAAGCCATTCGAACCTATGCACAGTGTGCTCTCTCTCACCTGTCGTGGAAGACCGCCTTCTTGGTGGCTATCCGTCCAGCCAGAAGGATGGGAGAGCTCCAGGCGCTTTCCATCGATTCTCCTTACCTGGTCTTCCACAGGGACAAGGTTGTCCTGCGCCCCACCCAAAATTCCTTCCGAAGGTGGTGTGGGAGTTTCACCTTAACCAGGTGTTGACTCTGCGGTGTTCTACCCCAATCACACCTTGGAGGCCGAATATAGGCTCCATACTCTGGACCCTAGAGGCGCTCGCTTATTATAAGGGCTGCAGCTGAAAATCGAGGAGAGGTTAGCCAGCTGTTTGTCACCCTCGCTGAGCCGCATCTGGCAGACCTGCAGCCAAGCGGACGATAAGCAGGTGGGTAACCTCCTGCATAGATCTCTGCTATAAGTTGGCGGGCATGGAGCCTCCCAAAGGGATAAGAGCTCATTCTACCCGCCATACTGCTGCAGCGATGGCTGCTTCCAGGGACGTCCCTATTCAGGAAATCTGCAGGGCTGCTACCTGGAAGTCAGCAAACACCTTCATTACCCATTACCACATCGACCTTGAGTCACGCCGGGATGCTGGTTTTGGGGCCTCGGTTCTCAGTCTCTCTTTCCCAAGTAAGTGTTGGGGGTGGCGTCTTGCCTCCCTCCTCCCAGGAGAACTGCTAGGAGTCTGCCAATAAGTGTGGATGAACAACATATCCATGTCCCTAGAAATACAGGTTACTCACCTGTAACAGGAGTTCTAGGAATGGTATATGTTGTTCATCCTGACTCTCCGACCTCCCGGCCCGACGCACAACCTGAGCTTCCAGCGGGCCAGATCTGGCGTCATGGGGGAGCCGAGTTATACCACCGGGTGGGTGGGAGGAGCAAGCTTGAAGACCTTCCGGCAAGATTTAAAGCGGCAAGGATACCTGCCAATAAGTGTGGATGAACAACATATACCATTCCTAGAACTCCTGTTACAGGTGAGTAACCTGTATTTTTCAACCCCATCCTTTGCAAACATCCTGGCTCTTCCACAGTGTTCTGTTCTCGTATATTTCAGGAGCTACTAGAACAGTATGCTTCCTGAGACCCCTTTTACAAAAGGCTCAATATTTGCATTCAAGTAACCTCTAGGTTTTAAAGTCATAACAAAATACAACTAATACACATTTCAACAGTAATACTAAATATTTTCTAAACAATAGGATCACAATATTAGTTCATTGCTATACATTGATTTGCACATAATTTTATATTAGTTGATATAGATATGCAAGGAGAAAAACAGACAGCAAGAGAAAAGAGAGAGAGAGAGAGAGAGAGGCAAAGAATTTAGACTGTTGGGTTGATCAAGTCCGAGGTCTCACAGGAAAATTTGGTTGCACAACCAAACAGAGAAAAGAAAAGGAAAGAATACAGATCCTTGCATTTACACACTTTCTCCATAACAAATGGGACAGGGTCCTATTCCACCCTGTCACAGTTGGGTTCTCTCAGCGGGGCCAAGGCCCAGGAAAGAATGGCATCAAAGGGTGCAAAAGCAGGCGACGGGGTGGGAGAGACCCCGAGGATGCAAAACAAGGTGCCGGGGGGCCACGGGAGCAAAGCCCGAAGCAGGGGGTATCCCGAGGTGGGAGGCCCTTATCACCAAGGGAAGCATCCCTGTCGAGGAGGAAGGAGGAGAAGCTCCTCTGTCGACAGTGGAATCATCACCATCGTGAGAGAGACCAGAAACAAGCCTCTCTGTTGATGCTGGAAGCCGTCCCATCGACAAGGCATGCAAAACACACCATTTCATCGACGGGAGAGCGTCCCTGTTGACAAGGAGTGCCCGATCAATGGAGAATAAGCCTCCATCGCTGAGAGAACAGCAAAATCATGTCCCATCGACGGGAGAAGAGCTCCTGCTGATGAGGAGAGCAAAGAACACGTGTCGGCGACAGAGGAATCATCCCTGTCGGCGAGAAACGCCTTTGATGGGGCAACAGCCCGCTGATGGGAGACATTCAGGAAACGAGCTCCATCGACGGGACGAGGCTCGCGAAGATAAAACAAGCCCAGCAGGCTCAGTTGATGGGGAAGCAGCCCGATCAACGAGAAACACACCGCCGACGATGGAGGAGCCACTATCGATGGAGTAAGGCAGAGGGAGGTGAATCCTGCTCCTCCTATGCCTGGAACGAGTGCCCTGACCAGGCAGCCGCCAAGGCGGCATCCCAAGGTCCATTCCGCCTGGCTGGATGATCAGCCATGAACAAGGCCCAGCAAGAGAGCCTGTGCCAGGGAGCAGCAGGGTGCTGTGAGCAAAGAGGGCCGGGGGCACTGTGAGGAGCACAGGCCCGACCTGGTGGAAATAGAAGAGCCAGGGCCTAGGAATAATACACATACCCAGGACCAGATGCAGGGCCGGAGGCAGCAGTGGTGCTCAGGCCGGGTCCTGGAAGTAGATGAGCCAGGTCCTGGGAGTATTCCACAGGCCGGCAGAGAAAGCAAAATTGGGCTGGGCTGTTAACAGCAGCCCTAGTGAATCCCAGACCCAGCAAGAGTGCCTGGGCCAGGGAGCAGCAGGTGACCGAGCTCTAATGGAACACCAGACCTGCTGTATAAAAGAAGCTCGGGGGTACTGTGAGTAGGTCACAGGCCGGGACAGAAGGTAGAACAATCGGTTCAAGTTCGAGTCGGAAGACTGCAACCCAGGAGGTCAAGAGAGCTTACTGTGCGAGCTGAAGCCGGCAGAAAATGAACAGAGGGTACTGGGGCTTCCACTCTTATACACATCCACAGGAGTGATGTCGTGTGGGCGGCCCCCACAGAAGACTGCTGGAAGATGCCTGCCGTGACAGCCCACCTGATAGATACTCCCATGAGTAATGACTAACTGCAAGAGACCAGTCCTTAGAAGATCTATGGTTACAGGTGAGTAACCTGTTTTTGTCCTCCTGCTCATTTTCCCTGCCCTAGTGGATTATGTGCATGATCATCCTTTGACCAGATATGTTTTGTGCTAGAAATATTTGATCCTTCCTAACTTTTCACCCTTTATTCCTCAGTCCCTTCCTCCTGCTGCCTTCTATCATGAGCCTATCCCCTGCCCCAGTACCTCTGCTGTTCTTCCATGAAGACAGCACTAATCTTAGTGCATCATCCTTGGGGGGGGGACTACAGCCTCTTTGAGAAAGCATAGCGTCTCATGCCCTGTTACGCCCCTAGATAAGCGTTGGTGCTGTGTACAAGCTAGTTTATCCTTTAAGGTCCTAGTCCTCCCCTTTTACTAAGGGATAATGAACATACGTTTAGGAATGGACAGGATAACAGGAGGGTGGGTCCTGGGCGCAGCAGCCTATTGATGTGGGAATGGTGGAACAGCCTTCATTTGATGCAGGGGCCATTCTGTTCTGCTGTTTCTGATTCTCAGATGACATCGTTGCAAACCACAGAACACTGAATACTGCTCTGCATCACCTCCCACTACCCCCTGCATCTGACCATACCTTACATGCTGCCTGACTAACTTCAGAGAGAGCTGTATAGTGAGGAGAGCGATTCCTCCCTCCTTGAGAACATCCAGATACCGATCTTCCCCACCAGACTACTCCTTTGCCGGGTTCAGGTACAAACCCAGGTCACTAGCATGCTAGGGACTTGGCTGAAAGTTGCCATTTTGCTGGTTGCCCACATACAGTAGTGTAACTATAAAGGCTGCTTACTTCAGAAATATTGGAGATGTTTAAACAAAAAGGGTACAGAAACCAGTCCTATTACTTCTATTCTGTAGACAGTCTCCATTTAGAGTCTTCTGTTAGTGGTTTGCTTGGTTTTAGAACTTTCCTTTTAATTAGCATGTTTCATAGAGAGCAGCTACATAAACATTAAAGATTTTAAGACTGTTAAACTTCAGTTGTCCTTTTATTTTTAACAGAGACTACAGAAGACTGCAACACAGGCGCACCCCTCAAAAGGGCAGTGTTCCAATAAAATGGAGTGTTGTGAAACAGCACCAGCCATGCCAGTTCAGGACGGGACAGTATTTGACAGAAGCAAAGACCAAAGTGACACGAGAGCCCCAAAACAGAAACTCGGGAGAAGCCGCAGTAAAACTGTAATGAATGAGGAGACACCTCCTATTTCCAAATCACCTTCACAGAGTGACCAGAGTGCTGATCAGGTCCAAGGTGTGTGTGACGATGCTCTGGACAGAGACATGGACATGAAGCCAAAAACTGAAGATGGATTGTAGCAGAGAGAATGATGGTGCCATTGCAGTAGCAAGCCCGCTCCGGCTTAGTGCTCGCTTGGCTGGGAAGCCTCGGAAGGTCCACACTGTGGTAAGCAGGATACAAAAGCGACTGCAGGAAGAAAACTAAGGGTCCTCCGGCAAGAAGGGGAAAGGAGTGGAACTCCCAATGAAGGCCTTAATCCAGTTGGGAGGATCCAGATAGGGTTCCTCCCATAGGAAGTTCAGAGCAGGAGTCTGAGGCTGGAGAGAAGGAGAAAGGGCAACAGAACACAGCTGTGGACATCAGGTCAGATCAAGAGGAGCAAAGGGGCAATAGAGATGTGGAGAAAGGTAGACAAGATGAGGAAAGGTGTGCTCTGACTTCCAGCCCTGAGAGTAAGCAGAACCAGTGCCAGGCTGAGATGAATGTGAGGAAATATGGCTGTGACGTGTGTGGAAAGCCTTCATCCAGTTATGCCACCTGAAGAAACACAGGTTTATCCATACGGACACAAACCATTCCTGTGCACCGAATGTGGCAAAAGCTACAGCTCGAGGAGAGCTTCAAGGCTCACATACTCTTCCACAGTGGTGTGCGACCCTTCAAGTGCAAGCAATGTGACAAGGCCTATGGCACAAAGCGGGACCTAAAGGAGCATGAGGTTCTGCACACAGGTGAGCGCCCATTCAAGTGTGAGGACTGCGGCAAAAGCTTTGCCGGCCCTCGCTGAGGATCACAAGAAAATCCACATGATGAAAGAGCTGAACTTGGGGAACCCTAAGGTGTGTCGGTGCTCGATTTGTGATAAAGAACTGGCCAATCCAGGCTCACTAAGGAACCACATGAGGCTGCATACAGGGAGAAACCCTACATCTGCCCATACTGTGAAAAAGAGTTCCGTCAAAGGGAAACCTGAGGGCATCTCACGACTGCACACTGGTGAGAAGCCCTATAAGTGCCAATTTTGTGGTGATGGTTTCCCCAGATGCCAGAATTGAGCGCCACTTGATTTCTCACACAGAGGCGCACCTCTGCACAGTCTGTGGAAAGGCACTGAAGGATCCGCATACACTGAGGGCACATGAGGCGCCTGCACAGGATAGGCCATTCAGATGTGAGCAGTGCGGGAAAGCATACACGCTGGCCACAAAATTGCTGGCGGCACGAAATCCACCTGGAGGAGAAGCCCTACAAATGTGATGTCTGTGGGATGGGCTACACACTGATGCAGAGTCTGAAGCGGCACAAGATTTACCACGTCGCAGACAGCAGTAGAACTTGTCAAAGAGGCAGATTTGAGGAGACTGAAGCACTCGGGGCACAAACATCAAGGTGGAAACACAAGGCCATATGAGGCGGCCTCCAAGCCAAGGGGTCGGAGAACAGCAGCAGAGAACCCACGGTGGTTGTGCTGCATGCTCTTGAGTCTATCGAAATGCCACCCAGTGTGAATGAAGGCGAGATGATGATTACTGCTCAGGGACAGTACATCACCAGGTATCAGTCGGAAGCTGAGCCCGAGCTTGGTGACCAACAAAGGGTTCAGAGTCTCATCGAAGGCACCTTTACCCATGCAGCTGAAAGCCACCTGCAGCTAAACGAAGATATCATCAAGTCACCATCTCAGACCCTGATGATAGTGCATCATTCTAGATGGCGAGCCATGCCGTAACAATGGTGTCATCATACAGGAGGGTGTCGGCTTCAACACGGTCGCTGAGGTCGTGGAGATGAATCGGGACATAAAAAGTCAACGGACTGTTACTGACAGTACTCATCCTGTGAGGACTGAGGAGCTCAATTACAAGTTTCGAATAAAGCAAAGAATGTCTTAGAGTGGAATGGTATCAGATAAACTTCCCCTACATTATTTCCACCTCCCCATTAAGTCACTCAGGGCCTCTGGTGGTGGCACCAGTCTTATGGGCAGACTGGTAAGCAGTGGACTGTGATTGGCCAGCAGGGCGAGCTGGTGTTCTAGCAACCACACATCATTTCCACTACTCACCAACCAAGGCTGACTGTATGACCACATATGGATGGTGTGTGGTTACCCATACATTACAGGCTATTCTTCCACCGGTGGATACGGTGCCGACTGATGACCTCGAGGCGAGCTTGAGGAGGTCTCAAAGTTGGTATCGATCTACAAGGTGAAAGAATAGCGAGTAGTGTTTGGGTAACCATACTATTCTTTATAGTGTATGGTGCCAGAAAAAGACAAAAGAGACTCACTTTTCCATATTTTCACTCGGTTCTGCTGAGGCCGTCAATTCATAACTGCCATTGCCTTTTTCATACGCCCCTCTCACACAGCAAGGGCGAATCAGGATGTCTGCTGTAGCCCTGTATTATGACGTCTCACTTAACGCAGAACGAAAAAGTCGTTTCGCTAGTGAGGACGCCACTACTGCAGCAGAACATCTCTTTATGGTGTATGATTTACACACAACTGCATTCCCCATACATTATACCTCCATAATGCACTGAGCCTTGAACTCTGAACCAGCAGATCCCAGGTTTGAAACCACTGCAGCCAGTTACTCTGTGTGACCTTGGGCACATAGAAACATAGAAACATAGAATTTGACGGCAGATAAGGACGCTTGGCCCACCCAGTCTGCCCATTTCCCTACCTACTGATAAGCTGCAGATCCTAGTTAACCAGCAGCCTACTTCTTCCTACCCCATCCCCAGAACTGCCTTATGACTATCCCATGCATGCTTGAATTCCACCACTGATTTTGACTCCACAACCTCCTTGGAAGGCCGTTCCATGCATCCACAACCCTCTCTGTAAAAAATACTTCCTTAAATTACCTCTGGACGCCCCCCTCTATTTTCAAATTGTGCCCTCTTGTTCTTGCACCCTCTTTTTTGAAAGATGCTACCCTCTTGGACTTTGTTGATTCCCTTGAGGTCTAGAGCGTTTCTATCATGTCCCCCCTCTCCCTTCTTTCCTCGAGGCTATACATATTAAGCTCCTTAAGTCTCTCTTCATATGTCTTCCGGTGCAGACCCTGCACCATTTAGTGCCCTCCTCTGGACAGCTTCCATCCTGTCTATGTCTTTGGGATTGGGTCTCCAGAACTGCACACAATACTCCAGATGGGGTCTCACCAGCTGTCTGTACAGAGGGATAATAACTTCCTGTTTTCTACTGGTGATGCCTCTCCCTATGCATCCCAGTATCCCCAACCCTCCTTGCTGCCCTCTCACATTGCTTGCCCGTCTTTAGGTCATCTGATATGACTACCCCCAGGTCCCTTTCCATTTTGTTGTTGTTAGTATCTCACCCCATTGTGTACTCTTCCCTGGGTTTTGTTTCCCTGTGCTTTAGCCTTGCCTCCAGCTGTAAAATGTAAGTAGGACCACTACTCAATAATGTCAGACATTGAAGTTACTCGCTAGTTTTCATCTATAAAATGTTTTTGTTTTACACAAAGGTATTTATTCCAGAAGCGCCCAAGTTAATATAACTATTTTTTAAGATGATATTTCTGATTTTGATTATTAGTGTAAAGCCTTGTCCCTGTTTTGTGAAGCAGGGGTTGAGAGGTATATAGGCTCTGATACCACTTTTTCAGGCAGGGGATATAATACTTTGCTAATCAGCTGTCAGCAAGAAGTCAGCCGCTCCCTGTAAGCCTAAACACCTCTCTAAAAAAGGATGTAGCAGTCCAAAGAAATGGCTGTCCCTTAAGAGGCAGAACAGGGAAGCTGAGCAAGCTGGAACATCTTACTATAGAGAATAATGGATGGGCAACATATACAGCCAGCCTGTGCTGCCACAGAGGGTTCCGATTACATCAGACCTCGGAGCGGGCACTTGAGCAGTCTGATGTAATCGAAGCTCAAGTGGCAGCACAGGCTGGTTGGGCAGTGGTTGGTCAACCAGTATTTTTGCAGTGTATAGATTTTTTGGGGGTGTTTTGTTACAACAAAACTGCTGAGCTGCTGGAAGCTAGTCTGGAAGACTCATTCGCTTTCATGCTGCCTCTCACCCAGTGGCTCGGCAGTTTCATTCAAAAAATGCACATCGGTGTTTCTTGAGCACAGGTGGCTACAGATTTCCTATCAGCTGATGTATTGTACCACAGAAGGGTACAACCGCATTCCATGACCTTCAAACTGTGGCGCAATAGTATTTCAGCAGGGCTGGAAACCCATGTTGAACAAGGGCCCACTACACTATGGAGCTTATACCAGGATTTGTCCCATGCGATGGTATGATTAGCAAAGGATTACCCCAGCTGCCTGAAGAAGCGGTATTAGAACCTTGAAATGTTGCAGTAAAGGAAGAAGAAACATTTAAATACAGAAGATTAAATATATTGGCGTGGAGCCTGTAGTTGCTTGTTGGGGAGCTGCTTTCAAAGTACTCTTCCAGCATGAACCATCAGATATGCCTAGTGGAAGGCACTGGGCATCCTGGAACCTATCTGTTGGGTTGAGAGGTGCGTCCCAGGTTATAGGGAAAACATCCTGCTGAACTGAGAACCCTGTCTTTCTGGTCTGCTGTGGACAGTCATGTGACCGAAATATATTGCAGAGTAACTGGAGGTGCCACAGTTGTATAGATGTCTCTCTCTCTAATACTGCTGAGTGTGGGTATTGTGTTCTAATCATCACATTTTGCAGTACGCAACAATTAAAGCAGCAGTATTTGTTAGTTGGAAACGTTTCATCATGTAATTTTTTTAGCAAAAATGTATTTCTGGCAACCTTAGATTCATAATCCAGTATCTGTTTAAATTCCTCAGATATTTAAAGAGCCACCAATGCCTCAGAAGACCTTAGAACATAATACTTGAACATGGTTCAGGTTGTATTTGATGTTAGCTCTGTAGTTCACCTTCCCATTATTTAGTATTGAGGTTTTATGCATAAAATCGAGATCTTTGTTTATTGAGAGTCCATCCTCTTCTATTGGTTATTGCCTGCCTGATGGCATAATACCCTGCTTGTGACATCACAGATATTCCCATGGCAACTGAGTGTGATGTCACAACAGAGGATTATGACTTTTAGTTGGGAATACGCTGTAGGGCGAAATGAATGCTAAGGGATGAAGATCCTGTTTATGTGCAGATTTCCTTAGTCATATAGAAGATATATGAAATACAAACTCAATTGTGTCTAAATATTAGGTTTCCCTAAGTTTTCCCACAGGTGTGTGTCAATGGTTCTTTAAAAACAGCTTGCATAACTATGTTTGTATTTAGTAACTCAAGTCATTAAAGATGGCGCCTTTGTAATATTTAAAGATCTATTGAGGCACCTTTTGACTGTGACTGTATTACAATTATGCTAGCACATGTTTCTGGTGGTAGGTTGGACCGCACCAAGATGTTTATCATTTTTTCGTGGTGGGCATTGCAAGGAGCAAGAACTTTTTAAAACTTCAACTTGCATTTCACAGTTCAGGACTGAAAGAAAATGATAAGACAAATTTGTGTGGTGATATTTTTTCAGAAATACATTATTACAGAAAAAACAGCTTGATGACTAAGAAAATACTGCAGCATTAAAGGGACAGCGTGATATGTGCAGAGTCTTTCAGTGGCTGAAAGCTCGAAAGGAGGTTTTAAACTTTGTATTGGCAATGGGATTATTAAAACAAAATCCTGGTATTGGGGTTATCTGTAGGTTTCAGCAGTCTGGTCATATCCATATCTCAGTAACCCCTATATGAAATCCAGGTAGCAGCCCTTCTAATGGAACCGAGACAAAAGTGATGTCATGATTGATTGAAGCTGAGCTTAGTATCTTGCAGCTTTTTATTGCAATCAGAGAAGGACAATACAACAGGTTACAGCGGGATCAGTACAAGGCAATGAGTGGAAGGTATACAGCAAGTGAAACAAACAGAGAGGAATTGTTCCAAGTATTCCATAAACACAGCATTTCCATTATGACATCACTTCCTGTCTCAAACTTCCATGAAATGTCTGCTGCCTTGGTGTAATATGGGACTGCCTTTCTAAGTCTCCCTGTTTTGGTGTCCCTCCATAATTTTGCCCTCCAGACTACTGACCACCTGCTACACAATACCGTCTGAAAGCACTTTTCATGGGCTATCAGACCATGAACCCTCACGTATTTTCTCCTTTAACAGTTTCCTGTTTCTTACCTTACCTATGTGTCTCAACTGTGCTCCGTCACTCTTCACCGTGCGTGCAGAGGGACTTGGAAAAAGCGCCAATGTGCCAGGTCAGCCCTGAAGCAGAAAAAAGTTTTGTTGTTTATCAACCAGCCACACTTGTTTTGTATAAAATCTATTTCTTTTTTATTTGTTGCTTTACTATGAACACAGCGATCCTGTGGCCCAGCATTTCACCCAACCTAGGCTTCATGAAGCAACAAATAAAAGGAAATAGATTTTGCTCTAAAACAAATAACTGATAACAGTAATAAAACCTTTGTCTGCATCTTGGAATCCGTGCTACTCACCCTCTACATAACTTTTAGGACTTATCCATAACAAAGGTACCCACCCAATGAACCTTCCTTCTCTAGGTCAGCCCTGAAGACAGATTGGGTGAGAATTTACTCCCCTTGCCACAAACAGGCACGTCTTACAAAGCATACGGTGGTATGCAGTTACTCTACATTGTTGCTAAAAAATACAGACCGTCCTCACACATACAGAAGTAAATAAAGGCTTACCAAACATGTAGACTACACCGTGAAGCTTTATTGGGAAGACACCATCAAGAGGCAACAAAAAAAGCACTTGGAGTTCTTCCATGATTTTTCCCCACCCCTGATGAAGAAGGCGTGTGTGGACTTGAAGGGCTTTTTTTTTTTGCCACGCTCAGTTTTGTCTACGTGTTGGTAAACCCTTTATTCATTTCTGTACATGTAGTAGTCTGTATTTTTGCTGCAGTTTGCTTCCCCTGCTGCCACTGGCTCGTTCCTGTGAGCATGTGTGTTTTTGTTTGTGAGACTTATTCTACGTCATGTCCTGTCTGCTGTTGGGTGGGGAGCACTGTGCAATTTGCTTCTTACAGCACTGTAATAGATGTAACCTGTGAATCATTTGTACCCCTGTCACCCAAGACCAAGCTCACTGGTTACTGTATTGTAAATATCTTTTTTATAGAACTTTCAAAACACTGAACATAAGTGGAAATGTGAAAGTTTTAATAGGTAAGAAGCCTAAAAACAACCTAGTCTTCCCTCTGGTTTAATGCAAAACTTCAACCATGGCAGAGGTTCTTAAATAAAGTATGATGGCTGATGGTAATTTGGAAAATGCTGTTCTGTGCCTCGGCTCCTTTTTTAATTATTATTTTCATCAGTAGCGACATTAAGATGCATCTTCCTACAAGGCAACAAGAAAGAACATGAAGTGTTAGTGTAAGTTTAATATTTACAACAGCCCCTGTAATCTGGTGCAATAGAGTGGAAGGTCCAAATAAGTCTTACAGTTCATAATCGGTCCCAGTCTCAGTGTTGCTAGCTTTCTCGGTGACTTTAGAAGGTCCGTGGTTAGACAGAATTGATAGAGGAAGGTTAACTGTAATCTCTTGGATTGCTTTTGTCCATTTCAACAATCTTACATGAAATAGTGCTTTTCAGATTGACTCTGCACATTAATGAACAATGCTAATCAGAAAAACATGGATGCAGTAAGGAACATTGACATTCGTAACATATGACTGTAACACAGCAATCTATTTCAGACTTGTAAAACAATAACTAAAGTCCAGCTGCCGTAATTGGGACAGTAAGCACCACCACGCTCAGCAAAGAATTTGAAGAAAGGTGGCGGTTGCTACCACCACGTGGAACTATGTGGCCTGCAGTCTAGTTGTTCCGAAAAAGTCAAATAATGTCTCTCTTAATGATCCGTAAGAGAGAAATGGCTGTCATAACCAGGTTGTAAGTTTATTGGTAAGGATCTGTGGTCCCCACCCAGTAACTACTGAGAAGCCGCAGGGTCCATTAATGCCCCACAGTTTATAGCTACTCACCATTACTAACACCTGAACATTGTTCAGTCTACACCCCCGAGTCCTCTTCTTCTCGTTTAGCAGTTTCATTGTGACCTTGGCCACAGACTTGGGTTTCTGACTTTTCAAGCCACCGATCTGCTTCCTTTGGGTTGGCGAACTGCGGGATTTACCTCCATAGGTAACTCAGGTCTGGCTAGGAGTAAGAACCAGTGTATAACACTCAGTGCTTGGAGATGCTGCCTCTGCCTCTGAGGGTGGTCCCCTCGGTGGAGGCATTTAAGAGGCCTGAAATCTCACATTTAAGAAGGCATTTGGTATACAATCTTCTGTTTACTGGCTGGTTGCTTTTAAGGATTCTGTAACTATTTATTTGGTATTTATTTTAATTATTTTATCCTTGGTATTGTCTTAATTTGTTTATGTTTCTGTCATATCTGCTGAATGATTCATTGTACAGCGCTCTGTGCACCCGGAATGGGTGTTTAATAAATGAAGATTTGCTTACTTATTTACTTACGCATCAAACTTCTTTCTCTGAGCTCCAGTCTGGAGCGGTAGGTCCGGAATAGTTTGATGTCCAGTTCTTTGATTGAGAGGCGTATGCCACTCGCACTGCCAACAAGAACATGTCTCACACTCCAACCCCTGAAGTCCTTAGCAACAGTCTGGGGTTGATTAATGTGGCAAAGCCATACCCTGGGGTTAATGCAATAAACTCTCTTCAGTATGGGTCCAGTCAAAGCTCTCAGGAACAGCAATAGAAGGTTGAAGCCATTTAATCAGAAAATCCAACAGATTTGATCCTTCTGTGCCCTCTGCCACACAAACCATCTAAGGTTGCCTGCTCACACTTCATTTTCTAGGGCTCCAAAGATAGTAATGGACTACAGAGCGAGAGACAGCATGGGTTTGTCTCTGGAAGATCTTGCCAGACTGACTTAATCGACTTCTTTAATTGGGTCAGCAGGGCAGTTGGCGTGGGCCAGGTTGTGGATATCTTGTATCTAGGCTTCAGCAGAGCTTTTGACTCAGTGCCACAATGGAGGTTATTGGGCAAGCTGAGGGACCTGGGGTAGGGGAGAAACTTGTGTGTGGGTTAAGAACCGGCTTCAGGGCAGACAGCAGGTTAGTTGTATGGGAGGAGAATCCAAGTCAAGACCCATAACTAGTGGGGTACAGCAGGGTTCAGTGTTCGGCTCTTTTTATTCAGTGTCTTCATGGGGACATTGCAGAGGGTCAAGAGTAAGATCAGCCTGTTCGCCGATAATACAGAGATTTGTGCAAAAGTGGACAGGAGGAAGGCACTCAGGAGGATCTAGCTAAACTCCAGCACTGGTCAGAGGAGTGGCAGTTGGGGTTTAACGCTAAGAGGTGCAAGGTCATGCACTCGAAGCCAGAAACCCCAGGACCAGCTGCTGGGTGGGGGAGTGCAGGTATCAGCTTCAGAGGAGAAGAGGGACCTGGGGGTACTAGTCACAGGGGACATGAAGGTATTGGCACAGTTTAGGAGGCAGCAGCAGGGCAAATCAGATGCTGGGGTGCATTGCCAGGGTATCACCTCCACAAGAGGAGAATCATCCTGCCTTGTATAGAATCACTGGTGAGGTCGCACTTGGAGTACTGTATGCAATACTGGTGCCCTTACCTTAATAAGGATGTGAGACTACTGGAGGGGTGCAGCGTGGGGCAACAAAAAATGATCATGGGGCTAGGGAGATGCCATATGAGGAAAGATTAAGGGAACTCACCATGTACTTCCTGGAGGACAGAAGGGAGAGGAGGGACATGATAGAGACCTTTAAATACTTAAAAGGCATAAACAAAGTCAGTATGGGAGGATTGTTCCACTTAAAGGGGAAGGGTCATGAGGGGCACAGTCAAAGCTGGAAGGGGGAGGTTCAGGAGGAAATGAGGAGGCACTACTTCACACAGAGATAGTGGTGGCAGGATGGAATGCGCTGCCAGAGGAGTTAATCGAACTGAGGATAGTAGTTAGTTTTAAGCGAGGATTGGATGGAGTTAGGGGCAGGGTAAGGACAGACAAGAATATAATGAAGAATAGGCCGGGAGAGGATGAAGGGAGGGATTGGGTGGAGGCAGCTGCAGGATATTAAACTGCGAGCTGCACACTCTAACAGACTTGATAGATGTATGGGCCTTTTCTGCTGGCAATTTCATATGTTCATATGTTTGAAGCCTCCCTCTTGGTTGTTTTCCTCGTCAGTGTAGCCCCTGCTGCCTATGTGAGTGTCAGTCTCTCTATCGTTCTCTGCAACCGAGCTGGTCCGATCTTTAATTGCCTTATCATGCTATTTCAGCTTGAGAAGTGTTTTTCAGTGCTGGCAGCTATTGATTTCATTGAGGAGATAATTTGCTGCCAGGGTTGATCTGATGTTATCTCTGGCGTGCTGTCAGCCTTGTGGCTCGGGGTCTCTCCTTCCATCCCTGCTTTCTGAAATGGCGACTTTGGGGCTGCCTGCTGATAATTTTTGGCTTTACCACAATGAATGTGGTATGCTTTTGAAGCTAAAGACTTCAGGAACACAGTGCTAAATATTATTTAGCTGAAATCTGTGTTTAAAATATTTTTATGACAGATCACCAAGCTGATGTGCAGAGCCATGCAGAAAAAGCTTCCTGCTTGGAGAACAGCTCTCTAGTTCCCTCTCTATTAGTTTTGACTTCCCTCAAGCTCTTCCCACTTTTTGCTGTAGCAGTTCATGTTAAAACATTTTATATATAGGGATATGCAAAAGGCAGACTCAAAATATGCAGTTTATCTTCACATGTGAGGGCAGAACCATATCTCCTCAGAGACCACTGACTGACTGCTTTAACTACCCCATAGTAAGGTCTACAGGTGCCTCTGGCATCCTGGTTCTATGACTGCTGTTCTAACTACTGCTGTAAATGCAACTATTTGCTGACTGTTTTCTGCCAGTGGTATACCCTCTGCTACCGCTTTGGGTCAGTGGGCATGAGTCTGTCTGTACTACCAGTGCAACTTAGACAAAATTGGTAGCTGCACCCTAGTTCTGTTTAGGGAAATGTGAGTCTGTATTAGCCTGGTTAATAGACAGTACTTGTTCAGCTGCATCTGTTCCCCTCCCTTTGAAACTGTTATGTGTTCCTGCGCTACATTATTGTTCCGTGTTACATTATTGTTCCCGTGCAACATTATTGTTCCTATGTTACATTATTGTTCCTGTGTTACATTATTGTTCAACGAGGATCCTTTGTAAATGAGCTTTTAGCCCAAATGCTTAATTCTGAGTATCAATAAATAAATAAACTCACAAGTGGCAGAGCACTGGGGGCTTGGGGCCAGAACATCTCTTCCTAAGAGGTCCAGAAGGCTTCTTAGGCAAAGTGGTGTGTGGTAAGGAAGGAGGGAGGGTTGATTGAGAAGGGCCAGATCCTGGTCCCTGGAGGAAACAAGGAACCATTAACCCTGGAGAAATGGAAGGGGCAGATATTACCCATGGGCTCTAGAGTATAGCACAGGTCAGGTACTGTCTTAAGGGAGTAGCTCAGTCCAAGTAGAAGAAGGAGTCTAGTGGCTCAGTCCATGTAGGAGGAGCCTGTGTTGGGGGTGTTGGCAAAAAAAGGGGGAGAACAGGAAGAGAGTCTTGGTGTTAGGGACTAGTGTAGTTAGGAGCCCGGAGGCTGGCGGAAGGAAGGTAGTGTCCTCCCAGGTATGTCTTAGCATAGAAGATCCTACCTAGGCTGCAGACAATGACCAGAGGGAAGGTGAGTAGTCAGATGTGGTGATCCACTTGGAAACCAGTGATTAGGTGGGATGCAGAGAGGAACCTGCATCTCAGGGGTACCTGGGGCTTGCAAGGAAATTGAAAGACTACATCAGCCAGAATGTAAATTAGGCAGGGTAAGGACTACTCAGCACAGGACCTAAAGCATTCTCATGGGTGGGAGCCACAGGGGCTCCACCAGGACAGCACAATCTGGATACATGGTCGGGCAGGACAGGAGCTCTTACTGGTCAGTCATAAAACAAACAGGTTCCCCAAAAGGCACTTACGGGAAACAAAACCACAGAAGGTATCCGATAGTGAAGCAAAGGCAGGCATGGGTTCAAGCGTTCATTAGAAAGGGGGTATCAAGCCATTTAGAAAACCACATGTGTTAGCACCAGGAGCTTGGGTAATAAAGTAAACAGCTTTCAGGCATTGGTTGTAGAATTCTTCGGTCTCATTCCTGGATATATCCTCTTTCACTGGTCGTCCAACTACCTGTAGCCACACTTTTACAGTAATGCTGGAAAGAAATGTAAAGAGAACGTGTTGACATATACCTGTGAAAAGTAGAAACTCTTTGTTGTAGCTCTGAGGAAGGCGTGGTCTGAAATCTCAGCTGCATGCCTCATGCGGTGATATTTTGTGCACAGGCAGTTCCTCTCCAAACAAGAAGTTTTCACTTTTTACAGGAATATGTCAACATGTTCTCTTTTTGTTTTTTTCCAGCATTGTTGTAGAAAAGTGTGGCCACAAGTACTTGTACGGCCAGTGGAAGTTGACATTCCTGGAACTAGATGGGGAGAAAACAGGATCTGTAGGGTAAATATCACAAGCTCTAAATGTTAAATGCAGTCTCCTCTGTTCCACTTTCCCATTTGGCTGCTTGACTGAGAGATTTTGGAATAGCACAGTACCTGTATATTAAGCTAGAAGAGGAGCCCTGGAATTGTTGTGTGTTTACTGTGCGATTGGTTGCAGAAGCCCAGCTGGACTTAGTGGCTGTGATGGAACCTCGTGACACTGTACCTTGACAAGAACCTCACGATCCTAGGATTACTCGACCTTTAGGATGGATAGTGCTGGGATCCAAAGTGAATGGTGGCCCTGTATGCAAGGAGGGTATCAAGGCAACCAGGGATATGGCAGTGAGTGAGAAGGGAGACAGAGTTACTGTGGTGACAAGTGGTGGCCTGAAGGCTAGAATGGTGGTGAGTTATAGATCACAGAATCAATAGGATAGGGAGTGTGAGGGGAAGATTAAAAGGGTCCAGCATCAGTTTTTTAATATATACACACATACATACAGTATACAGTTGTATGGCTAAGACTGATACAGAGTGCATTGTTACAATAGTTGACCAAAGAGCTATTAAATAGGGTCTGGCAGCATAGCTTTGAGGTTAGAGTAACAAGCTGTGAGTGAGCTTGGTACATCCAACAGACTAGCCTCCACTTGCATACTGTGTGATCCTGAGCAAATCACTTGACCACCCCAGTGCCCGGGTCACTCTTGAAAACAGGCACTTGTGCCTGGTTGGCCTACCTAGTTACCAAAGAATTAAAATAAAATGTGAGGCTGGCGGTGGCACTGAGAGTTGAGGCTGGGCGCCACACCCGCGCTATGCTGGCAACCTAGGTTTGGGAACGGACTCGGGGTGGCCGGGATTGGCAGGGGAGAGGAGGATTGACGTCCCAACAGATGCTCTCCTCCCTCAGGGGTGGGAACCAAGAACACATCTGCGTTCTGCATCCCCTTCGCAGCCAGTGGAAGCTACCGACAATTGAAGGGATGGAGGCGGCTCCGTTCGAGCTGGGGAGGAGGGACGTCGGACGGCGCATGAGAGGTCTGGCGGCATCAGCATGCCACCACTCGGGATGTGCGTCCTAGCATTCAGCGTCCCAGAGGGTAGGGAAACCAGGGAAAAACGGAAAAACACCTCTCGGCAGCCCTAGATGATAGCCTCGGTACCATCCGACCACCAAGAGGGACAGACCCCACTGTGCAGGAGGAGAGAAGGAGGCACTCTAGGGGCAGATCCCACGGAAGGTGGAATGGGGGATGACAGGAAGGAAGGAGAGGGCTCCAAGAGTAGGCAAGGAGAGATAAAGAAATAAAGTAAAAATAAATAAAATGTGAGTATGTCTTCTTCAAGTGGGCAGCATTATAAGAGGATGTTGTGATCAGGGTGACTTCAGTCTACCCAAGGTTGACCAGGGGTATCCTGGGAGAAAGTGCCAGAAGTCAGGCACTCATGGATGCATTCCAGGGTGGCTTCTTGGTCCAGGCATCAGGAAGCCAATGAGGGAAAGGGTGACCCTGAAACCCGTGCTAGCAAATAGTGACTGTTTAAAGGACATGAAAGTAGGGGAATCATTGGATACCAGTTACCATCTGTAGTGAGGTTTGCTATTGAGCTAGGTAAGGAGCATACCAACTCCAAAACTAGAGTCCTGAATTTCACAAGGGCAAAAGTTGGGAAAATGAGGGAGAAGCTTAAAAGCAGATTTGTGGGTATAGTAGGGCAGGGGTATTCAGCGGAAATGGGGCAATATTAAGAAAACCTACTGCCAGTCCATTGAGCACAGCGGTAGTAGTACTGCTCATGGCATGGGTGACTCCAAGTATTGGAATGAGTTTGATCGTTGGGGCCAGCCAGAGGAAGGAGGATCGAGCATCCTATGGGACTGTCTCTCTGGGGCCAGCGGTCATCATATTTGCTGCAATACTCTCATCTGCTTGACCCCAGGTGGAGTGCAGTTGAGGGCGAGCAGGAAAGGGATTTGCAGGCTGGGAGTCTGGAGCGCAGCATGCAGTAGTGTGCACATGCTTGTTGGACCTCCCGTGCATGTGTATGTCTCTGGGGATGGAGAAAAAGGAAAAATCCCACTTCGAAACTGAAGATGGCTCCAGTGGACAGAACACGACCAACCTAGGAGACCATCAATGACCGCCTGATGAGAGTTCATGCAAGTAGGAGGTGGGACTGGCCCCTCTTCCCCACCCAGTGGGGAGGTCTGATGCCAAGATACATGCAAGTAGGTCACAGCAGGGACCAGGGACAGGCAGAGCCAGGCACGGTGGGGACTCGGAGGATAGTGGATGCAGTGCGTCAGCGGGGGCATAAAAGGAGCATGTTAAAAAAAAGCCTGCAAGTAGTCACTGGCTTCTTCTTCAGGTTTTGCGGAGAAAAAAGTGCAGAAAAGCAGATCTTACTTGAGAGAGGGCTCTTGCAGTAGGTATTCACATGTAGAGACTAAGCTGCCAGGCGTCAGGACCCCACAGAAACATTTCTAGCTAGCAGTCTCTGGCGGGACACGCCCCACGTCAGGTGATTGCATCAATACAACATCAGTATAAAGGGTGGACCCCCACCCACATTCAGTTCTTTCCGCTGTCGGCTTGTGAAAGTTCCTTGTGGTAGAACAGCGCTGTCAGTCATTCGTCGGTCTCTAAGTTTTTGACCTATTTTCTCTAAATTTTCGATTTTTCAGACAATTCACTGTGTATGTTGTCCCAGACGCCTCTGAATTGCATAAAAGCAAGTGCGACTTGCCTGGTTCCCAACTTCCACACAAGGATGGCCACTCCTTGTGCCTCTTCTGTCTGGGCCCAGACCACGCCGTGGAGAAGTGCAAGCACTGCCAGCAGTTCAACTCTGCTACCCTCAGAGAAGAAAGCAGTCTCTGGAAGCCCATCTCCTCAAGAAGAAAATGGCCT
Source organism: Neoceratodus forsteri (assembly GCA_016271365.2). Lineage (NCBI taxonomy): Eukaryota > Metazoa > Chordata > Ceratodontiformes > Ceratodontidae > Neoceratodus > Neoceratodus forsteri. The sequence continues at coordinate 1,103,402,023 of CM028133.1, read as the reverse complement.
CCATGGAAAAAGAGTTAAAGAAACTTAGGCAGGCGTCCACTTCCCCAAAGGTCATGGAAAAGCGCAACAAGGAGAAGCACCGGAGCAGGAACCAGCTTCCACAGCAGCCACGACTCCGCCAGAGTTGGGCGGCACTCAAGGTAACGCCCTGTCCAGGGATCATTCCATGATGACTGTCTTGGTGGTGGCGTTGCTCCTCCCATCTGGCTCCACGCTCGGGCCCTTTGGGAGCCTCGGGCAAAGAGGCCTCCGCTCCCGTGAAGCCGCTTCTTCCACAAAGCACTCCGGTCAGAGCGGGTCCAGTAAGTTGACATCTGTCCCACTCGACACTCACCCGGACAAGGCTGGTGTCGCCATTTCTTCGGGGAGCATCCAGCCAAAAACACCTCCTGACAAGACCGCATCTCCTTTGCTGCCTTCCTCGGGCAGGAATCCGGCGTTGGATGCTGGCTCTCCAACGCCTGCCCGGATTTGGCCAATAAGTCGGATGCCAGCTCCACCAATGCCCACCCATCCAAGAAGCCTGCTCCAGACCCCATCGAACAGTCTAACACCCCAGTCTCTCTCTGCAATGTCTTACCACGCTGTTCTCTGAGGTCCCCTTGTCTCCTCAACTGACCCCGGATTATAATCCTCCTTCCCGGTCATCACGAGGATACTGGGATGTTGCCATCAGGGAACCCTCCTCTGGGTCTGGATCCCCTGATGCTGGCTCCTCAGACACGGTCGATGCCAGCTGACCTGACACCATCCGGCGTCCCCTTACCTGGCAATAGGCCTTCCTTTCATCGGGTCCTTTGAACTCTGTCAAAGGTATACCCGCCAGGCCTGACGCCTGCGGGCCAGTGTTACCACCATCTGGCCCGCCAGCAGGGCTCTGCCAGGTCCCTCTGCTCCATCAGAGCCCCTGGTGCCCAGGTACCCGACACTGCATACCCTGTGCTGCAATGCCCGGCTCCTCAGTAACCAGTACCCCAGTATCCGATGCCGCAATATCCGGCCCCACAGTACCTACGCTGGGCTACCTCTGTCTGGTTACGGATACTCCTTTACAGATACCATCAATATCCATTTCCTCCTCCACCTCCGCTGCCCACTCCTCAGCTACCAGTGGAATCAAGGAGACCTTGGCTTCCTGGTGGGCTGAGGCCAAGGCTCAGCTCACCGGGAGATTGAGAGTCATCTACCAACGCTGGACCCTATACAGAATCCCCACGCCAGAGATGGAGACTCCTCCCCTTTCCCGACACCAGAGAAGAGCCCTGGTGCCCGGGAGGGAGGATGCACCCTAGGGAACTCCCCGAGGGGCCGCCCCTCCCTCGCAGGGAGGATTCTTCCTCCTTCATCAGAAACTTTGACTCGGCTTTGACCCCAAAGATGAGCTCCATACTCCAAAACGCTCCAGGTCGAGGACTCCTCCAAGTCCCCTCCGAGGACCCTTCCTTTCTCGAGTTATTGAGGAAAATCCAGGAAGTGCATCAGTGGCAATCAGTGGAGCCAGACCCACAGCGTAAAAACTCGCTGCCCACCTGGATCTGCCTGAGACCGCTCCTACGCTGATTCCACTCTGGATAGAGCCTTCACGAGATCTTGTTTCCACCATTTGGAAACAACCTTCTGCATTAGCCCCCTTCAAGGAAGGTGGACAGGCTATACCAGACTCCTGAGGCGTAGACTTCTTAGCCTTCACCCCAGAGCTGATTTGGTTGTCATAAGCGCTTGCTCACGACCGCTCCGCCAATCAAAAAACACCTCATTTCGCCTCTGCCTGATAAGGAATCCCAGCTTGGACCATTACGGAAGAAGATCTATTCCTCTTCTACCCTTGGAATTAGGGCCCTTAACTATGTGGCACATATGGGGATTTCAGAAGATCATCCTTAGTCAGGTGGAATCCAATTGGACTCCTTCCTGAGTCACAGACTAAGCAGGAAGTGGCTGATCTTGTCCAATCTGCTTGCTCGACCAGTTGGCACATGCTTTGTGCCACTTAAGACACAGTGGCACAGCTGGAAGGAGCTCGGCCTTGCCGTGAGCCTACAGCATCATGCTTGGCTCTGCGTGTCAGGTTTGGTCCCTGAAGTGCAATCCACCATTCAGGATGCTCCCTTCAGGGGTTCGGTGCTGTTCAGGAGTGATGTCAAGACATCATTACCTAAACTGCAGGAGAAGGGTACTGCACTCAAGTCTGTCAACCCTATGTACAGGCCCCTCAAGGGTAGTAACGTCTTTTCGCTGCCAAAACCAACAAAGACAAAAACACAGGGGCAAACGTACAACAAACGCCTGGCCCTCCAACAACCAAGACTCCCCAGCAAAAATCCATGGGGAGCCTCGGCTGCTGTGCTTCCCACACCTCCGGACTCCTGCCTCTCTCATTACCTCTGGCAGTTCCAGAGGAAACCGGTAGGGGAGATTCTCCTTCCATCTGCTGGGCTGAGAGAATGACTTCAGGCGCTGGGGTGCTTCAGTTGATATCAGCAGGACACTCAATAGAGTTTCTAGAAAGCACCCAAGACCACCTCGTCATCTTCCAACATCTTCCTCTGGTCCTAGAGAATCATCTCCTTCTCTCAAAGGCAGCAATAGAGCCAGTTCCCACCCATCTTTGGGGAACAGGTTACTATTCCCATTTCTTCCTAGTTCAAAGAAGCCGGAGGTCTGAGGCCTGTATTAGACCTCAGCTCCCTGAACATGTTCGTGGAGTACAAATGCTTCAGAATGCTCTCTTTGCAGAGCCTTCTACCACTTCTTTGGCAGGAACAGTGGTTATGCGCTGTGGACATGCAGGATGCCCACCTGCATATCCCCATATGCCTTGCCCACCGCAAATTCCTTTGGTTTTGCTTTCAGGGGACCACTACCAATTCAAGGGCCTCCCATTTGGTCTCCCTCAGCCCCAGTGTTTATCAAATGCCTGTCTGTGGTAGCGCCCACCTGCGTCACCCAGGGAGTACAGGTATTCCATTACATGGACAACTGGCTCTTGGCAGCCCCATCCAGGAGGAACTCCTGAACTCCTTTCCTTACCCTGCAGGTTTCTCACCAGCCTGGTATCACCATCACTCAGGCCAAGTCCCATTTAGTCCCATGCCAATACCTCCAATTTATAGGGACGATTCTGGACATGACCACAAACAAAGCCTTCTTGCCTCAGACAGGGTAGACACCCTTCAGAACCAGGCCCTTCTTCTTTCCGGTCATAGGAGGGTCGAGCCAGGTCAGTCCTCCACCTCCTCGGCTAATGGCGGCTGCTATTCCGACATTCCCACTTGCTCGGCTCCATATGAGGATCTCTCAGTGGATGCTCCGGTCTCAATGGGACCAAACCAGGGACAACCTAGACCAGGAAGTTCTAGTATCTGATCCCATGATTAGGGACTTGCAATGGTGGATGGTTCAGGAGAACCTGTGGCTGGGGTTCATTTCTACATCAATCCGCCTCCCAGATGTTGACAGCGGACGTGTCAGGGAAGGTTGGGATGCCCATCTGGGGTCTCACAGGACTCAGGGCAGCTGGTTCAGGTTCAACAAAACCTGCACATAAATGTGCTTGAACTGAGAGCAGTCCTTATGCCCTCCAGGCTCTACTCTCATTCATCCTCCCGGTCATCTCCTCATACAATCAGACAACATGTGCGTTGTCTGGTACCTCAGCAAGCAGGGAGGGACACGGTCCTACCTCTGTGCCAGGAAGCGATGAGAGTCTGGCAATGGGCAGCACAACACCATCTTCACTTGGCCACGGTTCATGTTCTGGGAGTGGAAAATACACTGTCAGATCAACTCGGTCGATCCTCAGCCAGGTCCACAATGGGAGTTGGATCAAGAAGTAAATGCATCTTTCAGCAATGAGGAACATCTCAGATAGACCTCTTTGCCTCTCCCCAAAACGCAAGCTTTCCGCCTCTCTGCCTCACTCGCCCAGGGCGAGACAGTTTTTGTGGGATGCTCTGTCTCTGCTTGAGGGACAGATTTGTTTATGCCTTCCTCCCATTCCTTTAATTCCCGGAGTCCTAAACAAGCTTAGATTGGAGGGAGCTCAAGTGATTCTCATCGCTCCCTTCTGGCCCAGGCAAGTCTGTTTCTCTCTTCTGCAACAGGTTTCAGAGGAACCTCCACTTCCTCTTCCTCTGTCGCAACAACTGTTGACCCAGGATCAGGGACCCTTGTTCATCCAGGTCTCAAATCCTTCATTTACATGCGTGGCTCCTGCTGACGTAGCTAAAGCCCACTTTGGAGTTTCTCCTCTTGTAGCAGACATTTTGGCAGAGGCCAGAAAGCCTTATGCCAGGTCCACCTACACCATGAAGTGGAAACGGTTTTCTATTTGGGCAGATTCGAAGGACTTGAGCCTTTCTCATGCCCAGCCAGTGAAGTCCTGGACTACATGCGCCATCTCTCCGATCTGGATCTCAGCCATTCCTCATTGAAAGTCCACATGGCGCTACCTCAGCCTACCATATTCCTTTGGAAACAGGATTTTTGCTCAGTTGGAAGTTTCCAAGACCTTCCTCAGAGGGGTTCTCCATTTGAGATCCCCATCCGCATTCCTGCCCCTCCTTGGGACTTGAATTTTATTTTGGAGAAGCTTACTCTGCCTCCCTTCAAGCCAGCAGCTACAGCTGATTTAACGTTCCTTTCTAGGAAGACACTATTCCTAGTGGCCATTACATCTGCTCAGCTAATTTCTGAGCTTCAGGCCTTGATGTGCAAAATCCCATACTTGATTTTTCACAAGGAACGGTGGCTCTACGATCAATCCTAAGTTTCTCCCTAAGGTGGTGGCTGAATCTAGGCTGAATCAATCCATTGAGCTATCTGCTTTCTACGCAACACTCCAATCAAGGGAGTACCTCTTCCATACTTTGGATGTTTGTAGAATACTGAGATACTACACCAGTCGGACTAAGGATCTCGGAAGACTGATCAGCTGTTTGTCTCTTTTAGTTACAAAAGAGAAGGCAATGCTGTTTCTAAGCAATGCCTGTCAAAATGGTTGGCCCATTGTATCACCTTCTGTTATGACAAGTACAACAAGACCTTCCGGTCAAGTCAGAGGTCACTCCACCAGAGGAGTAGCTGCCTCTAGGGTTGTTTCAAGAATGTGTTAGCGGCAGATATCTATGCAGCCACAACTTGGACTTCTGTCCATACCTTTACTAAACACTACAGTTTGACATTGCCTCTCGCTGTAGAACAGGCTTCAGGTTGGTTGCTGTCCCATACAACTCTTTCATGAGACCCGTTCAGCCTGAGGTTCCATGCTGTGATGACAATCCTCCTCTCAAGTACTTTTCCTTGTTCCAGACTGCTTGGGACTCAGTCCTATATGTGAATACCTACTGCAAGAGCCCTCTCGAAGTAAGATGTACAGTTATGTAAGAACTTACCGTAACAGTAGATCTTCGAGAGAGGCTCTTGCTGTCAAATATTGCTTTCTGCCCTCCGTCCCTGGAGCTTATTTGCTCCATTTCCATGGGGGAATATCCTCTTCTGTCTCATCTTGCCTCATTTGGCCTTAGGTGGGAAAGAACTGGAAGGTGGGCGGGGGACTGCGCTTTATACCGATGTCGTATGACATCGGGTCACCTGATCGGGTGGTCCCTCTGCCAGAGACTGCTAGCTAGAAATTTTTCCATGGGGTCCTGATGTTGGCAGTTTAGTTCTATCTGTAGAATACCTACTGCAAGAGCCTCTCTCGAAGATCTACTGTTACGGTAAGTTCTTACGTAACTGTACTTTTAGGTTTACAAGGAGGTGGGGATTGCAGTGAGAGATAAAAGGATGGTATTCAAGAAATGTAAAGGGAATTTTTTAGAGGGGACAGGGAATCATACCTAGAAAAGCTGGGTGAGGCTAATAGGGTTGAGGGTTAAGGTAGAAGCAGAACTGAGGATAGCATAGGACATTTATGAGGGTGATAAGGCCTTTCACTACAGTCAGGAAAAGGGATACATGAGGGAAGTCATTATCAAACTGAGAGAGTGAGGGTAAATAGAAGAAGGTCGGTGTTTACAAATGAGAAAGAGGGTCCACTGAGGGAAAAATGGAACCAGATCGAGAAGGGGGGACTGAGTATAAAACCAATAGTCACTGAAAGGGTACTCGAGGAGCACGAGACCCTGAAAGTCTTGAGGTGCACCCCAGGGTTATGAGGGAGATGGCACAGGTGCTAGAAGTGCCCTGGCAGATGCTACAGCTGCTCCTTAGAGTCTGGGAAGGTGAATATAGACTGGAGAATGGCAGGCATTGCGCTCCTGGAGAAAATGTGAGAAGAACCGAGTCCGTGAAATATAGGCAGGTCAGCTTAACCTTTGTTTCAAACAACATGAAGTCATGCTATATTATGACATATGCAGTGAGTCCCAACCTCGAACTGCTCCGAGGTGAAAGAGTTAACTTTCCATGCCAGGCACGGAACTTTGAGCTCAAGCTCGGTTGAAAACTCTATAGATTCTTTACTCCGCCTCACTGAACAGTCGCCCGGAGATTTCTCCTTCTGCTCGGTTCATTTTGTCGGTTAAAGTATTAAGTTTTCGATTTTTAACCTAATTTAAACCAAGAAATCGGTCGGTTCAAGCTCTATCTGTGGTATTTGTAAGTACTAGTTTACATTTACTTTCTGTGTGGAACTTGTAACGGTTTTATCGGTTCGGTTTGAACCGATCAGGTTGTTTTAATACATTATCTATCTTTAGAAGTGCGGTTCCCGGTTCTTATCGGTTCTAAAAAACGGATTTCATTACGGTTTTTCCACAACCCGTGACACGTGTTGGGAACCCATAAGGAGTCTTGTTTACGGATTGCCATAAACGGCAAGTTTTGGATAGGCTGGCACTATGTCTGAGAAACCCAAAAGAAAAACTGGCCCACTGGGTTTCAACACTGTAGTGTCTGTGGGGAAGCCTTGCCAAGGCTGACCCCCACACCACCTGTGTTTATTGTCTGGGGTTTGACCACCTCAATGCAGACTGCCAGATTTGTAAAAGTTTTCCTGCAGCTACCCTGGATAAAAGAGTTGGTAGGCTCAGGGAAAGGGAGGCCAAAAGTCCGCTGAACTGGATGGCCAGCCGGTTCGGTTCAAACCGAACGAGGGAGTGCCCTCTGACCAGGCGAGACTTCCTCGGCAAAAGGGGGAACAGATTCTGAGGAGTCGGTTCCAGCAAAGAGAACTAGAAAATCAGCTGGTGTGGAGCCAAACTTCCTCTCCAACCGCTGAAGAAATAGGTAAAGCAATTAAAATTGTTCAGTCATCTCCGTTCCGACCGAACCGCACCATCAGGTAAGCTGACGGTTCCGGTCGGATCCATCGGTTCAAGAATAATGATTTAGAGGAACTTTATGAACCAGAGAGGGGGAAGAGGAATATGAGGAGAGTGAATGTGGATTTGAAAGTCTGGATGTGCCCATTGAACCGGACATCTCTCCAGACAGACCTTCAGGAGTGTCTCCCCTAGGCTTTCTGAGTCCCCTTCTCATTTTATGTTTTATAAGAAAGTGGTTGAACCCTCCAGCTCCCTATGGAGGAAGCTGTGGATGATCAAGAAGAGCCTGATTTTGTAGAAATGATGGATATCCTAGAGTCTAGGAGACTGTCTATTCCTCTGCATAAATCTTTTGGAAGCAGACAGTAAAAATTTTAAAAACTCTCACGCTATACCTCCTGTAGACAAAAGAATGGACCAAAGGTATACATTATCAGGCTCTGATACGGAGTTCCTTACACAACAATGCAGCCGTGGGGGTCGTGGCGGCTGCAGCCTGTGACAAGGCAAATATTCCACTGGCCTCACACCCCTGACAAGGACTCCAGAAGGGCTGATGCCATGGCAAAGAAACAGTACATGGCAGCATCCTTGGGACTCTGAAAGGCAAATTATATGGCTTATGTTGCTAGATACCAGAAATCCAGATGGGATACTATTTTGGCTCTAGCAAAGCAGGTCCTAGCCAGCTTGCCAAGGAGCTGGAGCAGGTGGCGCTGATGGTATTGAGGCATCTAAAGTGCAATTCCATGCTGCAGTGGACTCTAATGATGTGTCATCAAGAGTCATGGCTACATCTGTGGCTTCTCAGTAGAATGGCTTGGCTCAGATGTACTAGCTGTCACAGGATACCCAGACTAAGGCCATGGATTTTCCTGTTAGGCAACTCTCTGTTTGGGGAGCAAACAGAGAATTACATGAAGAAAATGGATGAATATAGGACCACCTATAGGAGTGCACAGGCCAAGGAAAGGCAGGCCACTCCTCAAAGGCAGCCTCTCAGGGGCAGGGCAGACCTTTCATAGGCCTTTTACCTAGCCCAGGCCTCCTCTTCAGCTTCTGCACAGAGGGGTTCTTTAGAGGGAGAGGCAGATGGGGTGCAAGCAGACCTGCCTCCACCCCTCAGCCTAAAGCCCCTGCCAAGCAGGCACCCTGATGGGTGCCCAGGGCCCGTCTCCACTACCTGTAGGGGCAGGCTGGCTTACTTTGTCCAGGGACTGGGAGTCTCTAACATCAGACAAGTGGGTCCTGGAAGTAGTAAGCCAGGGACTGGTTCTCGGCTTCAAAATTTCCAAAGATGAGAACCAGATCCTTCCCACCTGCAAATCCTTCAGAGGCTCTTGCCCTAGAAGCAGAAGTCTCTACCTCCTGACTCTCAGAGCTGTGGAAAGGGTTCCATCCCTACACCAGGGCAAAGGATTGTACTACAGGTACTTCCTTACCCCAAAAAGACAGGAGAATGGCGGCCCATCCTGGATCTCAGGTACCTAAACAAGCACCTTTTAAAACCAAAATTCAAAATGGTGACTCTGGGAATTATTTTACCCTCTTTAAGGCCAGGGACTGGCTAGTGTCCCTGGACCTCAAGGATGCCTATTTTCATGTTCTCATCAGAAGCTCCCATCGAAAGTACCTCAGATTCGAACTGCCCTCAGGCCATTACCAGTTCAGAGCAATGCCATTCGGCCTCACATCTGCCCCATGGGTATTCACAAGTGCCTGGCAGTAGCAGTTGCCCACTTAAGAAGGCAAAAATTGCCATCTTTCCTTACCTGGACAACTGGCTCATAGTAGGCCAGTCTCCAGACCAAGTCAGATTACATCTTCAAGTAACTCAGCAACTGCTAACTTCTCTAGGTTTCCTTCTCAATCTCTCAAAGTCAGTCCTAGAGCCTGTCCAGCTTCTCACCTTCATAGGTGCGGAACTGAACACAAAGATGCTAGAGCCTTCCTTCCTCTGGAAAGAGCAAGGACCCTTATTTCTCTGGCTTCCTCCTTCACCCTGCAGGTCTCTCGACCAGCAAGGCATTTTTCCAACTCCTGGGACACATGGCTGCTTCCACAGCAGTAGTGCAGGGAGCCAGATTTCAGATGAGGGACATCCAGTTCCATTTGAGAGCCTTTTGGTCTCAAAGGAAGGACCTCTAACCAAATTAATCCCAGTGACTCAACCTGATCCAAGCCCCTTCAGTGGTGGTGGCAGGACCAGAGCAATTTGAGACAGGGGGTCCCTTCACCCTCAGTCTCGGCCTCCTTAATCCTTACTACAGATGCATCCCTCTGGGGTGGAAGCTCACATGGGCGACCTCACCACCCAGGGATTGTGGTCCCCAGGAATCTCTGCTCCACATCAATCTGTTGGAACTCAGAGCAGTTTTTCTAGTACTACAAGTTTTTTCCAAATCTGTTCAGAACAAAGTTATTCAGGTCAGAACAGACAATACCACCACAATGTGGTACATCAACAAGCAAGGGGGCACTCTGCACCGCCTTGTGCACCAAAGCAATGAAGTTGTGGTCTCTGGCTTACTCTCTGAACACCTCCCTTGTGGCAGTTCACCTCCCAGGCAAGGACAATGTCCTGGCAGATGCTCTCAGCAGGATTTCCCAGGGCCATCACAGAATGGGCCTTGGATCTCCTAGTACTGGAGGTGGTATTTGCCAGATGGGGCACACCCAGATAGATCGCTTTGCAGCCCCAGGCAATCACCAACTTCCCTTTTTGTTGCAGGCCCCAGTGTTGGGCTCAGTCCCCTGGATGCCTTCCTTTCTCAGTTGGGAAGGAAGTTTCTCTGTGTCTTTCCCCTTCCCTCTTCTGTTCAAAGTGCTAGTCAAAATCAGATGTCAACCCTGCAAGATGATCCTGATTGCTCCAGACTGGGCCAGACTGCCCTGGCACCCACTCCTTATTTCCTTAGCAGTCCACCTTCCCTGTGTCTTCCCAGGAATCACAATCTGTTAACCTGTGCTCAGGGAGAGTTTGGTACCTGAACTTCAAATCTCTCAATCTCAAGGCCTGGCTCTTGAAGAGCTAGAGTTTGCTGACCTACACCTTCTCACAAGGTGTTTTGATATCCTGAAGGCTTCTAGGAGCCTTCCACCAGGCTACTTATAATTCCAAATGGAAGAGATTTTCTATATGGTGCTCTGCAAAGCATATTCCCCAGAATCTGCTGGTTTACTCATGGTCCTGGACTATATGGTCCATCTAAATACTTTGGGCTGAGACCAGCTACCCTAAAAGTGCACCTGGCAGCCGTGTCTGCTTTCTTATCAGCAGGTAAACCCTCTTCTTTCAGCCCATCCTGCTTTCTCCAAGTTTTTCAAAGGGTTGCTTCACACCAACCCCACATTCAGGATCCTGCCCCTGCCTGGGATCTTAATATTTGCATTCCCAATTTATGCAACTCCCTTTGAGCCCTTGTCTTCAGCAGAGTTTAAGTACTTGACTTGGAAAACTGTGTTTTTGGTAGCCATCACTTCTGCCAGACGCATAAGTGAGTTACAAGCATTGTCAGTGGAGCCTGATTTTATCTCTTCACAGAGATAAGGTAGTCCTCAGGACTAACAGAAAGTTTTGCCTAAGGTGGTTTCAGATTTCCACCTTAATCAATCTATGTCTGTCCCTGTGTACTTCACTGACCACTCCTCCTCTGGCGAGAGGAGGTTGCACAGTTTAGATGTCAAAAGATCCTTAGCTACTACATAGATCGTATCAAGGGTCACAGGTTTGACTCCTCCAACTGTCCCTCACTTATGGTGAGGTTGGCAAAGGAAACCTGCCACCAAAAGTTCCATTGCCAGGTGGATTGTCTCTTGTATCCAATTTTGCTATGAAGAACTGGGTAAGGTTCCTCCCTCAGGCCTGAGGGCTCACTCTACCAGAGGTACAGCTGCTGCTCTGGCTGCTGCCAGGGACATCCCTATCCTGGAGATTTGTCAAGCAGCTACCTGGAAAACAGTTTACACTTTACTAAGCATTACTCCTGGACATCCAGGCTAGGAGTGATGCTCGGTCTGTCACAGCTGTGCTTCAGAGCCTATTTTCTAAGTAGGTTCTGTCCTCCTCCATGGAGGTACTGCTGTGTAGTTTGTATATGTCATAATATAGCAAGACTTCATGTTGTTTGAAGAAAATTACTCACCTTACTAATGTTGTTTCTTCTAATGGAGTCTTGCTATATTATGACCCTCCCTTGCCTGCCCCTCTCAGAACCTTTATTTTTGGGATGTGGGTGGGCAGGGCAGTGTTGGCACTTAGTAGATGCCCACCTTGTTTTCTCACCCCTCTTTTGGGGTGACCTGTGTTGTGTTTGTCATTTTTTGGGTCTCCTGATTTGAGTCTTTGTTTTGGCACCAAAAATGTGTTTATATAATTAGTAGCCAGTTGGCTAGTGTAGGTTTACAGCTTCCACACAGAGTCTTAGTGAGTTTTTGCTCGTAAAGATCTGACAGTTTGAGTTTGAAGAACAACAGATAGAGTTTTCAAAAGTTCCATGCCTGGCATGGAAAGCTAACTCTTTCATCTCCAGAGCAGTTCGAAGGTTGGGACTCACTGCATATGTCATAATATAGCAAGACTCCATTAGAAGAAACAACATTACTAAGGTGAGTATTTTTTCTTTCTGTAGTGCTCCACACTGTCAGTGGGTAGTAATAACAACTGGATAATATGCACTCCTACAAGAAGAAATGGCACAGCCCAAAGCTTTGGAATGCTGGGCACATGAGAATTCTGGACAGCAGCAACTCTCAGTTTAAGCTGTGCTATTACATAGAAACATAGAATTTGACAGCAGACAAGGACCGCTTGGCCCACCCAGTCTGCCCATTTCCCTACCTAATGGATAAGCTGCAGATCCTAGTTAACCAGCAGCCTACTTCTTTCTGCCCCCACCCCTAGAATTGCCTTATGACGTCCCATGCATGTTTGAATTCCACAGTTTTTGACTCACAACCTCCTCCGGAAGGCCGTTCCGTGCATCCACAACCTCTCTGTGAAAAATACTTCCTTAAATTACCTCTGAGCCTCCCCTCTATCTTCAAATTGTGCCCCTTGTTCTTGCACACCTCTTTTTGAAAGTTGCTACCTCTTGGACTTTGTTGATTCCTTGAGGTACTTGAAGTTTCTATCATGTCCCCCTCCTCCTCCTTTCCTCGAGGCTATACATATTAAGCTCCTTAACTCTCTCTTGATATGTCTTCCAGTGGGACCCTGCACCATTTTAGTTGCCCTCCTCTGGACAGCTTCCATCCTGTCTATGTCTTTCTTGCGAGATTGGGTCTCCAGAACTGCACACAGTACTCCAGATGGGGTCTCACCAGCTGTCTGTACAGAGGGATAATAACTGCCTGTTTTCTACTGGTGATGCCTCTCCTATGCATCTGGAGTACTGCGTGCAGTTCTGGGAGACCCAATCTCCAAAGACATAGACAGGATGGAAGCTGTCCAGAGGAGGGAACTAAATGGTGCAGGGTCTGCACCAAAAGACATATGAAGAGAGACTTAAGGAGCTTAATATGTATAGCCTCGGAAAGAAGGAGAGGGGACATGATAGAAACTTTCAGGTACCTCAAGGAATCAACAAAGTCCAAGAGGGTAGCAACTTTCAAAAAAAGAGGTGCAAGAACAAGGGGCACAATTTGGAGATGGGGCAGCTCAGAGGTAATTTAAGGAAGTATTTTTTTCACAGAGAGGGTTGTGGATGCATGGAATGGCCTTCCGGGAAAGATCTTTCAAGCTTCTTTGAAGAAACTTTAAGCTTTTCAGCTTTGGGGCTGCAGTTCTGCATAACAGGTTGGGGCTACCTGGTAACAGGGAGCACCTCTAAATTAAAATCACACCTGTTAAGCTGCGGCTTCAAATTGAATAACTTTCTCTCCCTTTTTCCACTGCTTGTGCTTGGATTGGGGCCACATCTGCCTTTTAATTCAGGGTGTCTAACCCCCCAAAAAAGTGCTACAGGTAAGTAAATGTGTTCGGTATCTTCGTGGGTATAGTCTCCACCACTCATTCACACTAATGAGACTATGCCAGTGGTGCTAGGACTGAGCGGGGAGCCAAAATCTTCAGGAGGGCGGTGCCTGGGTAGGACCATGCAGTCGCTGGCGCGCGAGACTGGCTCATGCCATATAGTTACTTCAACGCGACTCTCCAACTGCCTCCAGTTCCTTTATCCTCGCTGTCAAGTGCTTCAGTGATGATGATGTTCGCCTGCCGAGTCAAATGTTCACATCTTTACAACAGCAGCTTAGTCGCTCAGTATTTAAGTTTTAGTATTTATTATTTTTATTTAAAATAAAAAGGTTTGTTTCTTTTCTTCAATGAAAGAACAGAGAAGCCTTTTCAGCCCACCTTTGATGGAGTCGACCATGAATGGGGCAGGTGATGGTAGGGAGGCTTTCGATGAAAGCTATGTCGGGTCTGCCTAGTCGTGCGACACCTTCTTAAGTGCCGCCGACGCTACAATTCTTGTGCTTTCCTCACGGGTTGTGGCACAGGGGCCAGCACAGGTACCACCTTCTACTACTCATCTTCTCAGACCTTCATCCTTGGGTGCTCGGGTTTTGGGTTGGGGTCTCTGGTCACTGCGACGGTGCTGCCCTTGACTCTGGTCTTGGCAACGCCGCATCCAGTGCCAGCTGTGATTAGGAGACAACTTTAATGAAGATTCATCTCTCAGAGGGGGAAGTAAGCCCTCTACTTGACAGAGCTTTTGGTCGAGGACCTGTCTTTAAATCTCTACTGAAGAATATGAATTCCACCCTCTCTCCCAGACTCTGGAGATTGATACACGGAAGTTGCTGCGCCTTCAATATCTGCATGTCCCAGAGATCCTGTGAAATTCACTCCTCCGGTAAAGCCTTCTTTCGAGACTCTCTCTCAGATGGTGTGGGACAATCCAACGCTTATTCCTTCCATGGCAAAGTCCATAGACAGAATGTGTGCTTCCCCTAAGGATCGATCAACCTGGCCTCTCAAGCTTGTGCAGGCGCCATAGTGGTCTTTTGGGAAATCGACAAACCATTCTCCCTCAGGAGTCTACGACTTGTCCAGTAAATAAGGAATCTCAGAAGATTGACACATTGGGGAAACAAATCTTGCTGTCATATCTCTAGGCATGCGTATCGCTAGCTACCAGGGTACTTCTCACATATGAGTAAACCCTCTGGCATTCGCTAAAAGCCACTGTGGAGGCTCTTCCAGAGTCAGACATTGCATCAGATCTTCTCAAACTGTAACCAGAGATATTGAGTCCAATAATTAGCAACTTAAGGCTGCCATGGATGCCTTTGACACTGCTTCTAGAGCAGCAGCAGCTGGATATGCACCTGATGCCACTCATGGTTACAAACTTAGGGGTTTCCAAATGATGCCCAGCAAAGAGTCATGAATTTACCATTTGATGGGGTTTATCTGTTTTTCCCACAGGTGGAACAAGCACTGGAGGCCACAAAGAAAACTAGGATGGCTATCAGGATGGCCAGGCGTTTCATAACCGCCACTCCTTTTGTGGTAAAGGCAGAGGGGCTTCTCAATAAGAATCAAGCCCCACAGCCGCAAAAAGAAAATGCAGCAAAGGCACAGGGCCTGGAGGCGCCTAGTGCCACCCTCTGAGATTCTGGCCCAGGTCCTACCTCAGCTGTCCAAGGGGAATCTTCTTTGGCAGTAAGGGGCGCCTGACTTAATTTTACAACCAGTGGAAGTCAGTCACATCAGACAAATGGGTTCTCAGGATAATTCACGAGGGTTACTCTAAATTTTTCAGATACCACTCTGGATCATCCACCCAAATGACAACCCAGACTGTCTATCACTCAGTCAGACCTCCTCTCTTCCGAGATTCAAGGCCTTCTGAACAACAGGGCAGTAGAAGTAGTTCCACAGGAGCAACTTGACACAGGTTTCTTCTCCCATTACTTTGTAGTTCCAAAGAAGACAGGTGGTATGCACCCTATTCTAGACCTAAGGAAGTTAAACAAATTTCTTTTCAAGGAAAAATTCAAGATGATATCGCTGGAGTGCGCTTCTACCTCTGATCCATCAGAACGATTGGCTGGCCTCTAGACATGCAGAATGCCTACTAACATGTTCCCATGCACCCAAACCACCACAAAGTATCTCTGATTTGTGGCTCTGGGCCAGCACTACAATTCCAGAGTCCTGCCCTTTGGGCTATCCTTCATGCCACAAGTTTTACAAAGTGCTTTGTGGTACTCACTGTGCATCTGAAGAAACTTGGAATTTAAGTATTTTCATATCTGGGTGACTGGCTCTAGCAAGTGCCTCCAGACAAGGGACGTGAGGAAGCAGTGACCGTGGCTTCCGGTTTCCTCACATCCATGGGAGTCCTGTTGAATTTGAAAAATCACAACTGCAGCCCTCCCAGCAACTCCTCTTCATAGGAGCCCTCCTGGACACCTCCAGGGCAAGGGCCTTCATTCCACAGGACAGGAGGAATGATATCCTCCAGATGACTTGCTTCATCAAAGAAAACGACTTGGTTCGAGCTCTCTCAATGCAGTGGATGCTGGGCCTCGTGGCATCTTCAGTGTTCACAGTACCTTTGGCTTGCCTTCACATGAGAATCACTCAGTGGATATCAGTACCCTGTGGTCCCCAACCACATCCACAGTCCTTTCACATCATAGTGATTGAACTGCTAAAGCGGTCACCACCTGGTGGATTCAAGAGGACAACCTGCTTCAAGACTTTCCCTTTGCTCCACTGGAGTCACAGATCACCATCACCACAGATGCATCTCTAGTCAGCTGGGGAGCTCACTGTCAGGATCTCCACACCCAGGGTCATGTGGGATCAGGGCGAGTCCCAACTCCACATAAATGTCCTGGAGATGAGAGCCATCCTGTATGTGGTCCGAGCCCTGAAGGATATCCTTTGTCACAAAACAATTCTCCTTCAGACAGACAACAAAGCAGTGATGTACTACATCAACAAGCAAGGTGGAGCACACTCTTACTGTCTGTGCAGAGAAGCAATGAGAGTGTGGGAATGTTACCTGGAACATGAAGCTCGGATCCAAGCAGTCTACCTGCCTCGAGTCCAGAACAATCTAGCAGATTGCCTCAGCAGAATGGAGGCAGATCCACATGAGTGGTCTCTCGATGCAAACATCATGCAATCGCTCTTCAAATAGTGGACAATGGACCTGGACCTTTTGCATCCCCATTCAATGCAAAACTGCCTCTATTCTGCTCCAGAAATCCAGAACCTGGCGATCTTACTTGAGATGGTTCCTGCAGTAGGTGTTCACATGTAGGTCCCTGGCACCAGGTTCCAGCGGCAAACTTGTAGATAGCAGTCATCAGCAGGCGTCCCCAATGTCAGGTGATGTGGCGTCAGCCCGACTATAAAAGGGCAGTCCCGCCCATCCTCTAGTTCTTTCCTGCCGTCACCTCAGTTCGTTTGGCCACAAGTTAGAACAGCAATCAAATGCCCTCAGCGTTAGTCAAAGTTTCTTTTCGCCTCATAACCTTTCTATTTATTTATTTATTTATTTTTTACGATCGATGTCTTCTCAACCAAAGAAGAAGAAGAAGTGCTCAAAGTGGGAGCCCAAATCCCACACGGGATGACCATTCCGCTGCCTCTTGTGCCGTGCCTAGGCGCCAAGCACAACACTGAGAGTGCTCCATCTGTCAGGCCTACAACCAGGCAACTCGGACCAGGCACAAGCGGACCCTCAAAATCCACCTCCTTACCCGACATCTGTCGTCGATGGAAAAGGAGTCCATCGTCATGCAGGAGAGGCCTCCACAAACGAGTACTGCTTCTGGTACCCCATCCATCTCCTTGGGTTAGGCACCTTCTTCCTCCTGCCGGCGTGGGTGGGCAGCCAGTGTTGCCCTTTGGAGGTTTCTGTTCAGTCGCCTCTTAGCTTGGCTGATAAGTCACCCTTGATTCTGTTGAAGGGCACACGGCCCTGCCGATAAGTCTAGAGGTGGTCTTCCACCTCCACTAGCCCGGCAAGGTCCGATCAGTCAGACGATGGATCCTCTGTCACCTGCCTGGACCTTTCTACTCTCCGTTGGGCTCCATTTTGGCCCCTGGCGTTGGACAGAGTGAGCTGCAGAGTGACTCATCATCCCTCCGGGTTCTTTGCCCCAGGGATTCACCACCCGCTCCTGTGTTCTCCCTCAAGCCAGGATTGCTGATTGACCTTTCATTGGGGTCCCTCCTGGGACTATCCCTTCGCCAGGTCTTTTGCAGCCCCGGACAGAGTCTGTCGCGGCTGGGGATCGAACATGGAGCCTCCTCCTCGGGACCTTCTGGGGGCCCTTCCGGATCCTGTGCCACCTAGTGGTGCTTGGCACCTCCCCAGTGAGTCCACAGCCTTCAGGTGGTTTCCGGGGCTGACCCCCATGTCCCACCACCAGGCGGCACACTGTCAGCTCCTCAGTACCCAATGTCAGGCCATGTGCCCCGATGCCACACGGGATACCCGGACGCTGGGATATCCTGGGTATTCTTGTTACCTCAAGGATTGCCTGGCTATCAGTACCCTTCATGGCAATACCCCCAGTACCCAGGCTACCCATACTTTCAGCCTCTCCATCTCCAGCCCAGACCACGAGTCGGCCTCTTCGTGGTGGCAGGATACCAGGAACCCAGCTCCTCACGGAGATCAGGCAGTCAGTGGGGACATCCCTCTGCCGAGGGCCCCTGCCTCCCTCCAGACGAGCATCGGGTGCTCTCATTGTAGGATCATCTGGGTGGATCCTTCCATCCCCAGTGGTTCTGATCCCTCCAGCACAGACTCAGATTCTGAGCTCGGACCCTAGGTCCCCATTGAGGTACCTCCCAAGGAGTCCCCAAATCTCCTTCAGAGGACCTTTTATGCACCATTCAGGCAGCAGGAAGCTGGCCTTCCAAAGAGATGGATCCCCAACGTAAAAGACTGGCGGAACACCTGGATTTAGCCACTTCAGATCCCTCCCTATCCCCCCAGATGGGTCCTCATGAGGATCTGGTGACCACGGTATGGCAGCAGCCATCGTCCCATCCTGGCAGTATTCAGAAAGGTGGACTGCACTTATTATCCTCGGAAGGGATTCTACACCTCACCACCATCCTAAGGCTGACTCTGTGTGATCACGGCTGCTCACGACTGATCAGCCCAGCTAAAACACTTGAGCCCTTGCCCAGACAAGGACCTCGCTTGTTGGACCAGTTTGGCCGGAAGATTTATTCCTCTTCCTTTTGTGCCATTCGGTCCCTCAACTACATCTCCCACATGGTTGCATTCCAGAAGTCATCTCTCTCAGAACTAGAAAGGGACCTTCTGGAGGTCCAGGATGAAACCCTTAGTAAAAGTTACTGGACAAGTTCAGGATGGGAAAGTCTCTTGCCGTCATGCAATGCGGCAACATATGACTCAGTGGCTAGAGCGTGCGCCACGGGATCTGTCTCGGCACCTTTCTTGGCTAAGGATAGCAGGTCTAGCACAAGACGTCCAGACCTTCCTTCTGGATGCCCGTTTCAGGGTTCTGTCCTCTTTGGCAGTGATGCCAAAGATATTATCACCGGCTGCAGGAGAGGCGGACGCTTCGCTCGATGTCCGCTCCGTGTACCGGACGGGGCAGAAAAGCAGCCTTTTCGTCATCAAAGAAGGTGGAATAAAAACCAGGGTAAGCATCAGGGCCCTCCGCCGGCTGTCACCTCCTCTGTCATGTGTCTCATTGACTATGGCCTTCGGTCTATGGCTCAGCAGATCAGGCTGCCCTCAACAAGGTTCGCCTCACAGTTAATAAGGCCTGCAGACTTATCACTGGTGCTCCCAGACTCACTCACATGTGAGCTGTACACCCTGGCTACCCTACTCAACCTGGAAGAGCGACTCATGTATCAGACATGCCAGCTCACCTTTAAAGCCCTGCGGCCCTATCCCCCCATAGGCCTATCCAACTCCATTAGCACGTACTGCACCGACCCTGATCCGCGTGCAGCTCGTCAAGAGTCACTCCCATTATTCTGAGAGCCAGGACCTCTCAAGGTCAGAGGGCATTCTCACCGGCGCCCCACTGGTATAACTCCCTCCCTGCCAGTGTCTCAAACTCACTAACCTTAGCTTGCTTTAAGCCCAGGCTCAGAAACTTCCTGCTTAGCTCGTGAAATGCAACTGCCGCTAGCCTAGTGTGTAAAAAAAAAAAAAAAAAAAAAATTTATACTCTGTTTGACAATGCTCACTGAGCTGCTCCCCTTCCTTTCCTACTAATTCCTCCTCCCTATCTCCTCCCTTCTACTCCACCAGCTCTCCCACCATAAGTTTTGCACCTTTTTGTTATCTTTTGCTCGTTGGAGATTGTATTCTATTGTAACAAAATTGTAATTGAACTGTAACTTTTTGTTTGTAAGTACTGTGTCCTTGTACTACTGTTCTGATGTCCTCTTTGTGGTACCTTTGTAAATGAGCCTCTGGCTCAAAGGTTTCTAAGCTGATGTTTAACTAAATAAATAAATAAAAAGGCCCCGGTTCAGGAGCACAAACCCCAGGCCAAGTTCCCGCTGGCCTCCGGCAAAAGCTCCCTCCCTTTGCGTCCTGACTTTTCCCTCCTTCCGCTACTCCGCTAGACAAGAATGAACCAGTGGGAGGGAGGTTCAGCCTCCACCTGGAGGGGTGGAAGTTTGTCAGAGGGTCACTCGATAAGAGTTCTCTGAGATTCCAGCCCTCTCATCTGCCAGGACGGTCTTTCTATCCCAGGGATCAGATCCTCATTGTCTTGCAAGAGATCCAGGCCCTTCTACTAAAGAAGGCAATAGAACCCGTCCCTCAAAGTCAAATAGGAAGGATTTACTCCCACTTCTTCCTAGTCCCAAAGAAGATGGGTGATCTGAGACCGATCCTGGACCTCATCACGCTAAGCCTCTTTGTCGAAGTACAAGAGGTTTCACATTTTGACCCTTCATGGGCTTCTCCCCTGCTCCATCCAAGCTCTTGGTGTGCTCCCTGGATATGCAGGATGCCTACCTGCACATCCCTATCCTCCTGTCCCATTGCCGATTTCTCTTTTACTTTCCTGGAGAACCATTTTCAGTTCCGAGCACTCCCCTTTGGCCTTTCCTTGGCTCCTCGGTGTTCACGAGTGTTTAGTGGTGTTTGCGGCTCTTCTTAGCCACCAGGGCATTTACGTTTCCTGTACCTGGATGACTGGCTCTCGCAGCACCCTGTCTGTACAGCCTGAAGGGGCTCTCTTTTCACTCTGAATTTGTTTTCCTTTCTGAGTGTCATGGTCAGTCTGCCCAAATCCCAGGTAGTACCATCCCAATGGCTCCAATTCATTGGAGCAGTACTAGAATACAGTTCAGAGCAAAGCTTTTCTGCCATCAGATCGAGCCAAGACTAGTTGCTCAAGCCACTCGTGGCCCAGGCTCGGTGGATCCCAGCACATGCCGTGCTCAGTCTCTTAAGACTGATGGCAGTGGCCATTTCCACAGTGCCCTTGGCCAGACTTCACATGAGGGTCAACCAATGGTCTCTCAGAGTCCAGTGGGATCAGAGGATGGACGACATGAACCAGAAAGTCATGATCTCCACTGGCCTACAGAGAGATCTTCGCTGGTGGCAGGATCTCTCCAATCTTTCAAGGGGAACTCCTTTCCATTCCCTGTTCCTACCCAAATCCTCACCACGGACTCCTCAGACTCGGGTTGGGAAGCCCATCTGGGGATACACAAGACCCAGGAGTCATGGTCCCGACCAGGAGCTTATGCTCCACATCAACTTTCTGGAGCCTAGGGCACTTTATGCCCTCCAGGTGTTCCAGTCACTTCTGGTACCGGACCACTTCTGGTCCAGATGGACAGCATGTCCACTGTCTGGTACATCAACAAACAGAGAGGAACTCACTTGTATCCTCTCTGCAGAGAAGCAATGCGGGTCTGGTACTGGGCGATTCAGCACAGCCTTTTCTTAATGACAGTCCATGTTCCAGAGCATCAGCAACATTCTGGCAGACAGTCTCAGTCGATCAGTAGCCAGGGCTCACAAGTGGGAGTTAAAACTGAGGTGGTCAAAGACCTCTTTCTTCGATGGGGTTCACCAAAGATAGATCTGTTTGCCTCCCATTCAACGCAAAATTACCCAGCTTTTGCTCACTCATTCCCAGGCATGGTGCTTTTGGCGAGACACTCTCTCTCTCTTGGACAGGGAGGTTTTCACGTTCCTCCCTTTCCTCTCATTCAGAAGGTTCTGGTGAAGCTGTGTCAGGAAGGAGCTCGTGATCCTAATTGCTCTCTCTCTGGCCATGCCAGATTTGATATTTTAACTGGCACTGGAACCTCCGTCCCCTTGCCATTTTTTTTTATTTTTTTATTTTATTTACGTATATTTGGAATTACAAACCTTTGAGTCACAGACTTTTGCAGAGGCTCCACGTCAGTTACATAGGGTGGAGGAGACAAGAACAGGGAAGACAGATGGAACAAGGAATTATATACAGATTTTAGTTCAGACATTATTTATACAGTGGCTCCATGGTGGTTACAGTGGGTGCAGAGACATAAGACAGTATATGACAAAAGGAAACAATTTTATATACACATAAATTATTTATTGATTACTTTACTGGCTTGATAGCAGAGAGACTTATTTATCCGGTTAGAGCAATTAGGAGACATACATTTGACTCCTACACTGACCTTATAGGGAGGGTGATTCATCGGGTCTAGGGGCCCCAGTGACAGTGCAAGGTGGGGAGGGAGGAGAGAGGTCAAGGCGAATTAGCGTTCATTTAGTGATTTCCAATAGGTGGGTTCTAAGGCCTGTTTTGAAGAGTTGGATGCTGTGGGACTGCGGGGGAGAGTGTTAAAGCCATTGGGAACACGGTAGCAGAGGGATCTCTGCCCAAGGGATGTTAGTATGGGGAACCATTAAAGATCGGGTCGCTGAGAGTCTGGTATCGCTGAGAGGGCGGTCTGCTGATGGGGAGTAGACCAGTTGGCTAAGCTGGATGATCCTTTTGCTAGAATGCAGGTGTGTATTTGAGTCTTTGATGGAAATTAAGCCAGCCAGTCAGCTTGTACAGATCACAGGTGCGGGTGAGTCTGTCACAGCCTAAGACAAGGTGACAGGCTTTATTAAGCGCAGTGATTATGCTGCTTAGGTGGTGTTATCAGCGGTGCCAGAATAACAACTCATGAATCGATGAAGGAGAGGATGGAGGAGGTGACAGCTATCTGCATGGCTTGGTCAGGCAGGCTGTTTTTGATCCTGTAGAGGGTACCAACCTAGAGTTGATCGCTGACGAGAGGAGTGTACATGTCTGTAGTAGGAGAGGGAGGTATCTAAGGTGACACCCAGGTATTTGAAGTGAGTGACGTGTTCCAGTTGGGAACCATCCAGGTTGGAAATATGAAGTGTCATCTGACTGTGAGGGCTTTAGCATGAGCAAAGGTCATGGACTTGGTTTTGAATAGTTAATGATCAGGCGGTGATCAGTGAACCAATTCTCCAGCTCCTGAAGAACCCTGTAGGTTGAGCCGGAGGGTCTTCGGTTGGGTGTTGCTAGTAGAGAACCGCATCATCAGTATAGAGTAAGAGATGACCGCTGCATGCTTTGGGGACTGAATTAAGGAAGAGAGTGAAAAGCAGCGGCCCAGAAGTTACCCTGCAGAACCCCAGAGCGAACAGGTTTGGGGTGGAGGTGGTGGAGTTTATTCTTACTTGCTGTGAGCATCTTGAGAGGTAGTCCTTGAACCAGGCTGAGGCCTCGGGGACCACATTTAGTTGCAGCAGGACTTGAAGGAGTAGATTGTGACTGACCGTGTCGAAAGCCTTAGTCAAGTCTATATAGATGGCCTCTGCAATTGACCCTTGGTCAAGTGCCTCATGGATGAACATTGTGAGTTCAGCGAGAGCTGTGATGGTGCTATGGCCAGCTCGAACTCATGCTGTTCCTTACTAAGTAGGTTGTGTTTATGTAGATGCTCTGTTAGCTGGTCTGAGACTATTTTTCCAGAGCTTTGGAGAGAGGAGGGAGTATTGAGATTGGCCTATAATTACCGGAGTGGGTGGGGTAACCGCTCTTTAAGATAGGAGTGATCAAGGCTTTTTCCAGGTAGAGGGAAACTGGCTGAGGCAAAGTGAAAGGTTTAGAAGTTTTGTGAGATGGGGTAGTGTGACATCAAGGGTAAGCTTAATGAGTTTTAAGTCCAGGGAGTCATTGCTGTAGCGAGTGTTAGCGATAGCTTTGGAGATATAGCGTTGGCCAGGTTGCAGGAAATGGTACGGAGCCGGAAAGGGGAGGGAGGTCTGTACGCATAAAGAGAAGTAGGGGTGGTTTGGGAGGGTGGAAGAAATTAGGCAGGAGGATATGTGAGAGGTCTGAGGATTCATGAGGGCTTCAGCAATTTTAATAAGATCTTGGGTAACGCCCTGTTCAAACTGAGTTGGGTAGGGTGGGGAACGTGATTTGCCACTGATTTCTTGTATGTTTCTCCAGAATCTTTTCCCGCCTCCCCAGGAGGAGGAGGAGGGGGTGCTGGTAGTAATCAGCCTTAGCCCGACATGTGGCCCAGGTGCATTTATTTGCACCTCCCTATATAGCTGTCTGTCCTGGGTGCATTGGGAGTCTCATGGCCCTGTGCCAAAGGTTGTCCCTGTGTTGCATAAGGTTTAGGAGGGAGGGTGTGATCCAAGGTGTAGACCTGGTTTACACTACCTGCCTAGTGAGGGGAGCAAATATATCACAGGCTTTGTTAAAAGTAGCTATAAAGTGGGTGAGAGCGGTATCCACCGACTGTGCATTATATAATGGTAGCCAGTTGCTATTGGCAAGGTATTCTTTGAGATGATTAAGGCCTCCTTTTTGAGCTTGTGCCTTGTGGTTTTAGGAGGTGCTGGGGGGTTACCTGACCACCAGCAGATAACCGGGAGTGGTCACCGATAGAGTCAGGAGCACTGAGGCCTGGTGATATTTCGTGGCCTGTTGGTAAAAATGAGGTTTAATAGTGTGGATGTTCTGGTTCTTGTGTCGCACCTTGTTGGAGAGGTAAATATTTGGGTGAGGTCCATAGCCTGGGCAGCGTCTCTGAAGATGGAGGAGGATGGGATGCCCAGTCGATGTTGAAGTCACCCATTAATATGGTTTCATTAGTACTAGGAGGTGTGAGATATCATGAAGGATGGATTCAAACACAAGTTTCTGGTTTCTCGGGGATATAGGCTGAGATGATGATGATTGTTTTAGAGCCCAGACTAATTTTGACTGCGAGCCTGGGCCCCATGTTCGGGGTGTCAACGATGGTGGCACAGGTGTTGATTTAGCGAATATTGCACAGCCACACCTCAACACCTGATCTATCCATCCTATAGATGTTATAGTTACTTAGGAGACAGCATCATTGGGGATTTTTCAGATAACCAGGTTTCAGAGAGGCTAGGATGTCAGGGCATGTTGGGCAATCCAACCTTGTAGTAGTGTGTGTTTTGGGAAGGCTACAAATATTAAGTGATGCTAGCAGTAGTCTTCCCTGCGGTTTGTTTGGGGAGATTTTTGAGGAGGGGGTCCAGGGTTGGGGTGAATATTTCCAGATAGTAGGAGTAGGAGTAATGTGTGTTGCAGTAGGGAGAGCCTGCAGAGCTTAAGAGACATGCTGAGAATGATAGGGTGACTGTTTTATTTTTTGTTGTGGGTGGGTACTGGTAGACTAGAGGTGACGCTGGAAGAAGGGAGGTAGCAATGGGGGTACCAACGCCTTGTTTCGTGGGTGGAGGGGCTGGGGTGTAGGTTGGGGAAGAGCAGTGGTACAGTGTTTACCCATTTGCAGTGAGGGTGTGAACGAGGATGTATGCGAGAAAGGTAAGTTAGGTCTAGTGGGCATTGGCGTGTGGCGTTGGGGTGTCTGTGCCAGCAATTGTCTGAGATAGATAAAGGAATAGGGTAGGTGGTGGGGTGGTGGCGGAGGAGCCACGGGGAGGGGGGTTGAAGAGCAAGGAGAGTGAGCCTGCTGGTCAGCAATGTTGTGAATAGGAGGAAATGCATAGTGAGTTTATCCAATGCGAGATGTGAGACAGCGGCCTCTAGGGTTGGAACTGTATAACCTGCAGCTGGAAAAGTGGGCTGATAGGTTATTTCGCCCTGTCACTTGACCTACTTAGGTATAAGTTCAAGAGCCGAGCAAGGGTGGTGGTGGGGGCGATGGGGAGCCGAACGCTGGGGCTCAGCCTGTGCAGGAATCTCACGTGTGCAAGGTAGCTGCTTTTGCTTGGGGAGACGAGCAGCAAGGCTGGGGGCAGGCTGCCGCTTGAAAGTGGTGCCAAAGGATTCCTTGCAGGTGAGCTGAAAATTACCTGGGTCGGTGTGCTTCTTTGGCAGGGAGGGCTTCTAGGCTGGCCCTCATGACCGCCGGTCTCCACGGGAGGGGGTGGTGTTTCATGGAGAAAATGGAGAGAAATTGTGTTTAAGTAGGCAGAAAGGGAGGTAACATCGATTAAGTAGCTGGGCAGGCTGGGATTGGGTGGTGGAAGACTAACAATGGAGCTGGAGATACTGCAGTACTCAAGGGCTCTGCAGTGCCTGGGGCTCGAAAACTCAGAAGCACTGTGCAACAAGTTCCCTGAAGTTCTCCCAGTATTTCTCTAGGTCACTTATTTCGCACAAAGTCCCGTAGTAAAAGCAAAACAATCCCCTGGAACCCTCACAGTAGTTCCCAGTCACTTAATTTCAATGGAGTCCCGTTGTAAAAGCAAACAATCCCCTGGAACCGTCAGTATTTCTCTGGGTTACTTAACTTATCTGAAGTCCGTGGTAAATGCATACAATTTTAGAGATCAGGTAGTCCCAAACAAGTTGCAGGCAGGGACTAAAACTTGCTTTGAACTCCGTGTAGCTCGTAGAGAGGCTGGATTTAAATAAATACTATCTCTACAGGCTGAAACAGTTCAGTTCAGTTTGTGTTCCAATAACTACGCCTTTGTACCCAACAGTAGGGCTGGTCACCAAGTTCACTATTTAGCTCCGCTTCAGCCTGTACAGGAACTCGCAGGCAAGGCAGCTGCTTTTAGCTGGGAGACAAGCGGCAAAGCTGGGGGCAGATGGCCGTTTGAAAATGGCGCCAAAGGATTCCTTGCAGGTGAGCTGAAAATTACGATGTCGGCATGCTTCTTGGGCAGGAGGGCTTCTAGGCTGGCTGTCACTACCTCCGGTCTCCACGGGGTAGAGGGTGGTGTTCTGGGTCGGCATGCTTCTTGGGCAGGGAGGGCTTCAGGCTGGCCCTCACGATCTCCAGTCTTCAAGGAGGAGGGGTGGTGTTCTATGGAGAAAATGAAGACAGCCTCCATTCGACCCAGGAGCAGGGCACCCTGGTACACCCGAGCCTTCAGTCTCTCTACCTTCATGCGTGGCACCTGTGGACATTGCAGTTTCTCACTATGGAGTCTCCTCACAGGTTGCACATATCTTGGTAGAAGCCAGAAAACCATCTACTAGATCCACTTATGCTGTGAAGTGGAAGAGTCTCGATCTGGGCCCTGGCAGGACACTGGGATCCTTTTTTGTGCTCAGATGCCCAGGTGTTAGAGTACCTCACACATTTTTCTGAGACTGGCCTTAGCTACTCCTCCATTAAGGTCCATCTCTCTGCAGTGTCGGCCTACCACATTCCAGTGGAGGCAAAACCTTGGCTGAGCTGGAGGTTGCCAAAACTTTTCTGAAAGGCATCCTCCACCTGAAACCTCCTATCTGGAATCCCTGTCCCCCGGACCTGAATTTCATGCTGGAGAAGCTGACCTTACCTCCGTTTGAGCCAGCCTCTAGCTGTGACATGCGCTTCCTTTCCTGGAAGACTTTGTTTCTAGTCACAGTCACTTCTGCCAGAGGGGTCTCTGAGCTTCAGGCATTCGTCTGCAAGGAACCCTACTTAATTTTTCATAGGGACAGAGTCCTTCGGACTAACCCTTCATTTCTCCTCAAGGTGGTATCCGAAACCACTCTTAATCGGACTGTAGAGCTGTCTGTCTACTATCCCCAGCATTCAAACGGGGAATACCTGTTGCACACCCTTGATGTGCACCGGATTTTGAGATACTGTACAAACTGGACCAAGGAGGTTTGTAAATCCAATCAGCTGTTTGTAGCCTTTGCTCCCAGTGCCAGGGCAAAGCTATTTCCAAACAGACCATTTCTAGATGGTTAGCCAACTGCATCCATTTCACTTACCAAAACATGGGAAGTCCCTTCCAGGTGCAGTTAAGGGTCATTCCACTAGGAGTGTTGCAACTTCTGCTGTCTTTTCAGGAATGTGTCTACTGCGGGATCTGTGCAGTGGCCACGTGGTCATCTGTCCACACCTTCACTAAGCATTACAGTCTGGACATTGCCTCTAGACGCAGAACTGGCTTTGGTCTTGCAGTTTTACAAGGCCTTCTGTCATAAATTCCTGGTGGCGACTTCTCCCGGATGTACCTTTGTATTGTTTCCTTTGGGACTGCTCGGGTATTCAGTCCTATATGTGAAAATTACTGCAGGAACCCTCTCAAGTAAGATATTGCAGTTACGTAAGAACTTACCCATAGTAGATCTTCGAGAGAGGTTCCTGCAGTAGGTCTAGTTTCCTCCCACCTTCCCTACTTCTGAAGTGTTTCCTTCATTTTCATCCTGCCTAGCCCATAGGTCTAGAGAGGAAGCATGGTCCTAGGAGTGCTTTACTCCTGTTTTCTACTTACCTTTCTTTAGGTCTCCGTGGAAAAGAACTGGAGGGTGGGAGCAGGACCGCCTTTATAGTCGGGCTGACGCCACATCACCTGACGTCGGGCGGTCTCGCTGATGATTCTATCTACAGGTTTGCCGTTGGAACTTGGCCTTGAGGGGCACGGTCCTATATGTGAAAACCTACTGCAGGGCGTCTCTGAAGATCTACTGTTACGGTAAAGATCTTACTTAAGGTAGAAGCTCTTGCAGCAGGTTCAAACAATGAGGACTGGTGCCACCTGGTGGCAGTTCCGGCAACTTCTTCTGTAACAGTACCAACATGGGGGAACACCCCTGCCGACATCGGCTCCACTCCAGCGCCACCCTATATAAGGGAGGAGTTCCTCACGTGTTCAGTTCTTTCCTGCCGCACGGTCAGGTTAGTTCAGGTTTCGCTAGTACCGATTGCTCTTCTCCACACGATAGTTTTCACTTCAGAATTCAAATTTTTTCCTCATATGTCATCTCATTTGAACAAGTGTGCTTGTGGGCAACAGATTCCCACTAAAGACGGACATTCTGCATGCCTTTATTGTCTGGGGCCAACCATTGCACCAACTCCTGCCCTCATTGTCAGGCCTTCAATTCATGGACAAGAATTTGGTGCTAGAAGTCCTTGCGGCCTTTGTGGCAGAATCCAGACTCACCGCTATGGAACGGGCCTCTTCGTCGGGAGAATCCGAACCTCAGCATGCCCACAAATACCACAGAAAACATCGGGACCAGGACAGAGGTAGATCCACTCAAGCACCGGTCCTCAGGTTGAAATCTGGATCGTCGAGGCCACTGACTCCCCCTCACGATGGTCAAGCCTTCATCGGTGGGTTGTTCTTCTTCCCTTACATCCTTTCTGCCCTTGAAGGTTTCTCAGCCTGAAAAATCCAAGGGTTCAGGTAAGAGCTCCTCCGCTCGGCTTCCTCTTCCAGAGCCGACTCCCGTGAGTCGAGGTCAGGCAATGGGTCCTGATGGAATTCCCTGATGGAATTCACCCCAGAATTCTAAAAGAATTAAGGAGGAACTAGTGAAACCACTGGCTACTCTTTTTAATAAATCATGGGAGGATGGTGTGGTACCCGAGGACTGGAGGAAGGCGGATGTGATTCCCTTCACAAAAGTGGGACCAAGACAGAGGCAGGAAACTACAAACCTGTCAGTCTGACCCTGTGGTAGGGAAAATGATGGAGTCACTTCTGAAGGAAAGAATAGTCGAGTACCTGGAGGCCAGTGGCGCACAGGACCCAAGGCAGCATGGGTTCACAGTGGAAGGTCATGTCAAACGAATCTAATAGATTTCTTTGACTGGGTGACCAAAGTAGTAGACCAGGGAGGGGCTGTGGACATGGCCTACCTAGACTTTAGCAAGGCATTTGACACAGTCCACACAAAGATTAATAGTCAAATTAACCAGCCTGGGAGTGGGACCGGGGTGGTAACCTGGGTAAAACATTGGCTGGACAACAGGACACAGAAGGTAATTGTAAATGGTGTCCACTCTGAAGAAGGGGGTTACTAGTGGGGTACCGCAGGGTTCAGTATTGGGTCCAGTCCTTTTAATGTCTTCATTAGTGACATTGCAGAGGGACTGGAAGGAAAAGTATGCCTTTTGCAGATGACACGAAGATCTGCAACAGGGTTGATACAAGGCGTGGAAAGGATGAAAAGGGACTTGGCAAGGTTGGAGGAATGGTCAGAAGTATGGCAGCTAGGATTCAATGCAAAGAAGTGCAAAATAATGCACCTGGGAAACAAGAACCCAGGGAAGAATACACAATGGGTGGGGAGGTAGTAACAACGAAAAGGAAAGGGACCTGGGGGTAATCATATCAGATGACCTAAGGTTAGCAAGCAATGTGAGAAGGCAGTAGGGAGGGCTAGGGGTATACTGGGATGTATAGGGAGAGGCATCATCAGTAGAAAACAGGAAGTTGTTATCCCTCTGTACAGACAGTTGGTGAGACCCCATCTGAGTACTGTGTCCAGTTCTGGAGACCCCATCTCCATAGAGACATAGACAGGATAGAGGCAGTCCAGAGGAGGGTAACTAAATGGTGCAGGGTCTGCAAGAGAAGTCAGATGAGGAGAGACTAAAGGAGCTTAATATGTATACCCTTGAGGAAAGAAGGGAGGGGGACATGATAGAAACTTTTAAGTACCTCAGTGGAATCAACAAAGTCCAAGAGGGTAGCATCTTTCAGAAAAAGAGACTTGCAAGAACAAGGGGACACAATTTAAAGATAGAAGGAGGGCGGTTCAGGGCAATGGAGAAGTATTATTTCACAGAGAGGGTAGTGGATGCATGGAACAGCCTTCCTGAGAGGTTGTGAGGTCTAAAACTGGGGAGAAATCAAAAGCATGGGACAGACATAAGGCAATTCCTGTGGGGGTAGGAAGAAATAGGCTGTTGGTTAACTAGGATCTGCGCCTATCCTGTAGGTAGGAAATGGGCAGACTGGATGGGTCTAGAGGTCCTTATCTGCCGTCAAAGTCTATGTTTCTAAGGCCTCTGGGCCCTCTACGACTGGTAAGGCTTCCTCCCTCCTGCCTAAACACAAGGCCTCAGATCGACGCCAGCCTCCGGCTGCTGACCGCACTTGGACGAGAAAACTTCTAGCCACAAACCCAACCGTCGTCCATCCAAGGAAAAGGAACAACGCCCATCGGTGTCAAGTACAAGCCGGACGCCCGGACATTCAGTACTCCCACCAGTCCATTGGCCTCAGTCCAGGCGATGGTTATTCTGCCACTGGTAGTGGTTAAACCACCACGACCCCTGGCACCGGTTCTGTCCCCTCGCCAGACGCCAGCTCGGACACCAGTTCTCCACGGTTGCCCATCCGCCTGATGCTGGACCCTGATGACAGTGGTGCTGACGCTGCCCGACATC
The DNA here is from genome assembly GCA_016271365.2 of Neoceratodus forsteri. Taxonomy (NCBI): domain Eukaryota; kingdom Metazoa; phylum Chordata; order Ceratodontiformes; family Ceratodontidae; genus Neoceratodus; species Neoceratodus forsteri. The sequence goes on along the minus strand of CM028133.1, from coordinate 1,103,371,162 downwards.
TCCCTAGGCCAACGCCAGTCCCATAAGGGTTCTGATCCGACGCCAGTCCTCCCGGACAATGGGGCCAGTGCAGGTACAGGCTCGGCGCTCCTCCGTCTACACCTGATTCTCCAAAGTTGCAACTCTCTCAGGTGAAGGAGCTTTTTACCCACTGGTGGGACACAATAAAAATGGACCTGCAAGCTGGGCGCCTCCACCCACTCTGGAGCCGCTTCCTGATGGGTTGAACCAGGCGGTCAGGAGGCAGCGTGCCTGCTCCAAAGAAGCATGACAAAAGTCTAAGAGGGACCATTCCTACAGTGCCTCCCATTCTTCCTCTCCTCCTCGGACAAGAGGCCGAATGGGAAGAGGCATAGCCCTCTCCCTCTTCCCCACCACCTCCTACATAGACTCAGACACTGGGGATACGGAAGGGCTTCCTAAATCCCCTCCAGATGACCCCAGTTTTATGGAGGCAGTGAGGCACATCCAGGCCAACATGGGCTGAGACAGTGAGGCCCTGGACCCGAATGCTTGTGGTTGGCTAAGTACCTCTGCCAGAAAGATCCAAGCCAGTGGTCATCCCTCTTATGGTCAACACCTTTGCTGATGTCTCCCATGTGACGTGGAAGGCTTCATTCTCTCCTGCTGTGCCAAAAGGCCCACCGGCTCTACCAGGCACCTGCCGACCATCCTTTTAGCTGAACCACCCGTTGCGGACTCAGTGGTGATTTCAGCAGCTCATGATCGTGCAGAGGCCCAAACACCTAAGCACCCAGCCGCCTGATAGAGAATCAAAACAGCTAGATTCCATGGGCGTAAGGTGTACTCTGCTGCCACCTGTAGCATAAGGAGTCTTAACTTAACCCACATGGTCCAATTCTAGAACACCCTGTGGAAACAAGGATTGGACTTCATGCAGAAAGCCTGCCCAATTGTCCTCAGTGGACTGATCTGTAAACTACTGCAGACTGGCTAAGACATGGGTACTCATGTTCTGTGCTCAACTATGACTCTGTAGACACTTCCTCTAGGGCCCGCCACTGGCATTTGCCTCCAATACCATGCTTGGCCTGGTATCTGGGTTCGATCCAGGCGTGCAGGTCAACCTTCTGGTTGCTCCCTTTAGAGGCCCGTGCTCTTTGGCGAGGACAGGACAAGTTATTACCAAGCTGCAGGACTCGGAAGGGCTGTCCGTTCCGTGCATTCCATGTACCGCCTGAAGCAGGGGTGAGCCAAAAGCCTTGTTTTCGTGGCCATGGGGACACCAATCACAGCAACCTCCATTTTCAACAGCATGCTCAACGAGGTGGCTTTGGTCATGGGGCGGAGCCAAAGGTGCCTCAGCATCCACCTGTAGACCTCCCAGAGCAGCCACTGCCACCCTCTCTCCCCACCCAATGCCTGGCTACACAGATGACCTTCCTTCTCTGGTAACTCCACCAGGGAGCGGAAGGAGGACACTTTTAACTCTCTCTTGGATGCATGGACTCGGGTGACCTCCAGCCACTGGGTTCTAAGAATTCGTGAGTTTGGGTCTCCATAGAGTTCACTTCCATTTCTCCAGACAGACCACTCCCCTGTCCCAGTACCCAAGGAAATGCAGAGCCCTGATAAGACAGGAGATATCCTCCTTCTAGAAAAAGGGCCATCGAGCCGATTCCACTGGCTGAGTCAGGAAGGGGCTTTTCTCCCCTTCTTCTGGTTTCCAAGAAGTTGGGAGATCTCATTCCCATTCTGGACCTCAATGATCTCAATCAGTGGGTATCCCACAAGAGATTCAGGATGGTTTCTCTTCTCCCTCTCATTTTGGCAGGAGACTGGCTAGCGTCCCTGGACATGCAGGACGCTTACTTGCACATTCCGATTACCAGAAACCATCGGAGGTTCCTCAGATTCAGGTTTGAGAACAAGGACTGTCAATTCTGGAGTCCTCCTATCGGTCTTTCCTCGGCCCCAAGGGTCTTCACGAAGTGTTGGCAGTCGTATCCACAACACTTAAGACGTGGCCACTTTGTGTTTCCATACCTAGACGACTGGCTCTTCCTGGCCCATTCCAGGCCCTGCCTGTCGGAGACTCTCAAAGATTCCATCTCTCTATTTCAGGGTCTCAGAATCACCATCAACAGGGAAAAGTCAGATCTGTCTCCATCCCAGATTCTCCAGTCTACAGGAGTCTCTCTGGGTACCACTCTCGGGAAGGTTTTTCTTCCCTGCGACAGGGCAGATCATTCCTACCATTGCATACCAGGTCTCTTCAGCTTCAGAGATGCCAGCTCAGCCTGCTCCACAGGTTGCTGGAACACTTGGCAGCTGCCATAGTGTCGGTTCCTGTGCCCATCTCTGTATGCAGACCATCCAGTGGTCCCTGAGGGTTCAGTGGGACCAGACGTTAGATGATCTGGATGCCTTGGTCAGAATATCAGAGCCAATCTGCCGAGAGCTTCGCTGGTAGATGTTATCTGAAAACCTCCTAAAGTGCATTCTGTTTCAGCTGGGGGCACCGACGCAGTCCTCACAACGGATGCTTCATCCTGGGTGGGGCTACACTTGGGGATGCATTGCACACAGGGTACTTGGTCTCCCAGAGTGAATCTGCACATCAGTGTCCTGGAAATGAGAGTAGTGCTCTATGCCCTTCAAGCCTTGGTATCGGTCCTTTGCCGGGCCATCTGTTTGTGCAGACAGACAACACCGCAGTGATATTTTACATCAACAAACAAATGGCACTCATTCCTACCCCTTTGCAGGAGGCAGTGCGGGTATGGGATTGGGCCCTGGAACACCATCTGTTCCTGATGGTAGTACACATTCCTGGGCTTCAGAACATGCTAGCAGACACACTCAGCAGGACACGGTTGCAAGCACATGAGTGGGAGTTGCGCCAAGACATGGCAGATCGCATCTTCCGCCTGTGGGGGACACCAAAGTGGATCTTTTCATGTCTCAGTACAACACAAAACTGCCCAGTTTTTGCTCGCTAGGTCAGAGTCTGGTGCTTCCTGGCAGAGGCGTTATCTCTCTGTTGGGCCGGGAGGGTTCCTTTATGCCTTCCCTCTTCTTCAGAAGGTCCTCCTCAGGCTCAGTAAGAGTCGTCCACTATTATTCTGATCGCCTGCCAGACCTCGCCAGATTTGGTTACCATTACTACAGCGCTCTGCTGCAGCACCTCTGATGCCTCTTTCTCTATCCTCGCATCTTTTGTCGCATCGACAACAGGTCCCTGTTACACCTAACCGCGTTATCTTCACCTGCACGCTTGGCTCCTCAGGACTTAGCAAAGGTCCATTTTGGTGTGTCTGATCAGGTTGCCCAGGTATTGGTTGAAGCTAGGAAACCTGCCACCAGGGCCACTTACACTTTGAAATGGAAGAGGTTTTGCATCTGGGCCACAGCAAAGCAGGTGGACGCGTTGGTCTGTCCAGTTAATACCGGCCTTGAATACTTGCTCTTCCTTTTAGAAAGGCCTCAGTTACTCCTCCATCAAGGTACACCTGGCTGCCATCTCCGCTTACCATTCTTTCGTAGTCGGGTAAGACGGTGGCTCAGATGGTGGTTTCCAAAGCTTTGCACGTGGCATTCTGCATATCAGACTCCCATCCGGGACCCTGTTTCTCCTTGGGATCTTCTGTTTGTCCTGGAGAAGCTCTCTCTTCCTCCCTTCGAACTGGCTATGAGCGCTGAGCTCCGTTTCCTCTCCTGGAAAATGCTGCTTTTGGTGGCTGTCACTTCAGCTAGGTGCATTTCTGAATTGCAAGCCCTCGTGTAGGAACCCTATCTGGTCTTTCACAAGGACAGGGTTGATTTGCGCACAAATCCAAAATTTTTGCTGAAAGTGGTCTCAGGGCTCACTTTAAACTAGTCAGTTCAGCTCCCAGTTTATTACCGGACCATTCCAAAGGGAGAGGCGCTTCTCCATTCCCTGGATGTCACAGGGCTCTCAGGTGTTACTTGGCTAGAACCAAGGGATCAGGCAGTCTGATCAGTTGTTTGTTCTTTGCTCCTCGGTCAGCAGGTCACCGGTCACCAAACAGACACTTTCGTGGTGGTTGGTCCATTGCACTGCCTATTTTACTGAGATGCACCACAGATCGACTTTAGAATCAATTAAAACTCACTCTACGAGGGCTATTGCTACTTCGTTCACCACTCTTTAAAGAGTTCCGATGGCAGATATTTGCACTGCTGCTACTACCTGGAGCTCCTTGCACACCTTTGTTAGGCACTACAGCTTGGACATTGTTTCCAGGCACAGAGCAGAATTAGCCTTGTGGTCCTTCAGGGCCTAGTTTCCTGAGGTTTCTCCCTCTGTTTTTTCCTGCTCCTGTTTGTTCCCTTCCCAAGGGGTTGTCATAAGTGTATACTGCTTACGACTCTGTCCTCATTGTTTGAACCTGCTGCAAGAGCTTCTACTCGAAGTAAGATAGTACAGCTACGTAAGAACTTCACGTAACAGTAGATCTTCGGGAGAAGCTCTTGCAGCAAGTATATTCCTGCCTTCCTTACCAGGATCAGGTCCTTTACAGATCGGCATAGTTCTGCTTGAAAGGTCACCGCTGACTGCCAGTTGTCGCTTTTGACCTGCCAGTTTCCTTGTCTGACGGGGTGGTCCAAGAACTGGAGCACATGGGGAACTCTCGCTTATGTAGGGTGGCATCAGGGGTGGAGCCAAAGTCGGCAGGGGCGTTCCCTACGTCGGTACTGCTAGATAAAAGTTGCGGAACCGCCGCCAGGTGGCGCCAGTCCTCATTGTTTGAACCTGCTGCAAGAGCTTCTCTCAAATATCTGCTATTCCGTAAGTTCTTTCGTAACTGTACTTTCTTTTATAACTGCAATTTTTCTGTCAGAATGCATTCAGACTCGCGTGGACAAGATGCTTTCTGTACACATTTCCTCCTCTTCCCGTAATTCAGAGGTGTGCTGCTGAAGCTGGAGGCACGGGGGCAGAATGATCCTCATCGCCCATACTGGCCTCGTCAGATTTGGTTTCACGTTATCAACAGATTGTCAGATGTTCCACCGAGACAACTGCCACTTCAAATGGGCCTCCTGACCCAGGGCCCAGTGGTCCATCCCAACCTGAGGGCCCTTCATCTCCACATGGGGCTCCTGAGAAGACAGAAGTGGGTAGATCTGATGTCTCCGTAGAGTCCGAGACATTCTCCTAGCAGCGTGCATCAAGCCATCCATTAGGAAAACTTACATGGCAAAGTGAAACAATTCTCCATCTAGTGCAGAGAGTCCTCCCTGGACCCCTTTTTTGCACACAAACAAAGTCTTGGGAGTATCTGTTAAACCTGTCAAATGCAGGACTACAATACTCAACAGTGAAGGTTCATCTTTGCGTGATCTCGTCTCATCACGAGCCTATCCACATTATGTCTATGGCTCAGTGACCCTTGGTTAAGAGGTTCCTTAAGAGTATACTTCACACCAGGCCACCAGTCAGAGACTGATAGCCACTAGGATATTAACTTTTTACTAGACATGCTCATTAGTAAACTTTTGAGCCTCTAGCAACCTGGAGTTGAAGTTCCTGACCTGGAAGGCTGCCTTTCTTGTAGCCATTACCTCCACTCGTGGAGTGTCTGAAATATATGCCCTGGTCACAGACCCTCTTTATACAGTGTTCCATAAGTACAGGTGGTTCTCAGAACTCACCCTAAATTTCTCCCAAAGTAGTCTTAGAGTTCCACCTGAACCAGCCCTTGGTCCTTCCGACCTACTTTGCAAACTTCTAGAATGAAGGAGGCGTACCTACATTCTCTGGATGCTAAGAGAATTTTCAGTTCTACATCGACAGCACTAAAGAGATCCGTAAGTCAAAACAACACTTTGTCTCATTCAGCATGGCCCGGCTGGGTCAACCAGTTGCCATCAGGTGTATTTCAATGTGGCTGGTAGCATGTATCCGCAGTTGCTATTCCATGGCACACGTCAAGCTGGAAGGCAGGGTTATATGCCCATTCTACCAGAGCAGCCCTGGCTTCTCTGGCAGAAATATGGAATGTGCCCATTGCAGACATGTGCAGTGCAGCTACTTGGAGCTCTGTGCACACCTTTGTGAAGCACTACGCTTCAGATGTCCATGCCAGACAGCATCCATCCTTTGGCAGGACAATCCTTAATGGACTCCTGTCCGGTGAGCTCCTCACTCCTGCTGCCCTTCTCAGGGGCTTATTTGGTTTGGTACCCTCCCATAAGTGTGAATGAGTGATGGAGACTATATGTCCAGGAAGATATGAAATGACGTATCTACCTTAATTCTAATCTTCTTGGATGAAGTATCCACCACTCATTCACACACCCACCCTCCATCCCCGAGCTCACTTATCTGTTTTTGGTCTTCACTCCCTCGATGGCTGGGCCATGAAGACTCTGTTGTGTTGACCCTTCTTTTACAGGTCATTGGGACTATCTTATGTCTGACATAGGTTAGTTTACGCTGCACCTCCTCAGTAAAAAGTATTGAGGCGGTTGGAGGATCGCGCCTAGGTAGCCTATCACGCAGTGAAGCGGTCTCATTGCACCGCACCTGTGTGGTCCTACCTCTGCGCCGGCTTTCCTGAAGATTTTTGGCTCACATTCAATCCTAGCACCTCCGATGTAGTCCTATTAGTGTGAATGAGTGATATACACCTAATCCAAGAAGATCAAGAATTATGGTAGGTATGTAATTTTCATTTTTGGGGGTTTACTCCAAGGCTTCCCAGGGGTCCTTTTCGCTATTTGTGTGTTCCCCCACCCCAGTTTTTAGGCTTTTGACTTCTTTCAGTGTTTCAGTACTTAGTTTAAGGTTATTGCCCTTTAAGAATTTTTGTCAGCAGCCATAGCCCAGTATATAGGCAGTCCAGTTTAAGTTTAGCTGCTGATGAGTAACTAGTTTTATTTATTCACTGCAGAGTTAATTATGTGCTGTTTCTTTTACTTATTTTGGCCTTTCCTAGCCTTCATCAGTCAGTCAGCCGGGTTTTTCGACTCTCTTGTGCTGCCAGGTTTTCCTGCCACTTCACGATCATTTTTACCATTAGCCAGGCCTTTTTAATATTATTTATAAAATGGCAAGAAAAAATCTAGAAATTTCATTGGTCAAGAGACATCAGCTGACTGTACATTAAATCTCTATATATGCACAGTCATCTTGGTCCTAAACCACATCACTCAATAAGCAAATCAGTCCTTCTACAACCAGAACTGATCTTCCATCAAAAACATGGCTGCTACCTTTACACTGCAAACAACCTTTAACTGGGCCCTTAAAATAAAACTACCATAAACAAAAAATTTATTAAATGTTGTTTCCCAGATAATCACATTCTCCTTACATACATGAACAAATTAGAAACATTAAGTATTGTTTATAGTTTTCATTACAACTGTTTCTTTACTAACAGTGAAAATCCCCTACTGTCTTTACCTGCTCATCAGGGAGATCTCTTCTGCTTGCCCTGACAGTGAGATAGTTGAGTCGCTGGCTCTAAACGGGCCTTTGCTGTCTGTGTGTACAGTATGTTAGGAGAGTAACATTCTCCCAGTGGAACTGAGCAGAATTTTGAATCCCTGTATTCCATGGTAAACATTCCGTGATAAACATTCTGTGTCTTGAATGTGGGGAAAAACCGAAAAACAAAAACATGATGAAGAAAGTAGGCGATAGAGTAATACTTTATAAACAAAGAGAAAGGTGGGAAAACACAGTTATATAGGCAGAGGCAGACCCAAACTGCTCAAATGCATTGCTGATGTTTATAAAAGCATGTACATTTGAATCATATATAGGCATTTTCAGTTGAATCTAGCCCCCCCACCAAAGAAAAAGGCAACCTGGCAGGTTTAAAGTTTTTTTCTTACTAACCTTTCACCTCAATCCTATAGCAGTTTTCTTTTTATGTACTGGACCACAACACATAATTAAAAAAAGTTGAGAAGATTGCCTTCAATGAAACTATATAACTATATTCCTTGGCAGAAGACACCAGGAGAAAGGACTGCTGTGTGACTGAACTTCTGCTGGGACTAAAGTAGAAGAACTATTGTACTTGGACCTTTAATTTAGGGTAAAAAAAAACTGACAAAAAAAAAGTGTGTTTGGGTTAACTGAACTGAATGGGTATCTGAAGAGTTATCTAGGTGTAAATCTCAGGTGACTGAAAGGACTTAACTGCTGTGAGGTTTAAATTACTTGTAGAAAGATCTGGTAAGAAGGGGAGTGGCTTAGCTAGAAGGACGCTACATTTAAAGACTGCCTTAGAAAGATTCTGCTAATAGCTTGGCAGAAGACACCAGGAGAAAGGACTGCTGTGTGACTGAACTTCTCTGCTGGGACTAAAGTAGAAGAACTATTGTACTTGGACCTTTAATTTAGGGTAAAAAAAAACAAATACAAAACAAAAAAAAAGTGTGTGTTTGGGTCAACTGAACTGAATGGGTATCTGAAGAGTTATCTAGGTGTAAATCTCAAGTGACTGAAAGGACTTAACTGCTGTGAGGTTTAAATTACTTGTAGAAAGATCTGGTAAGAAGGGGTGGCTTAGCGAGAAGGAAGCTACATTTAAAGACTGCCTTAGAAAGATTCTGCTAATAGCTTGGCAGAAGACACCAGGAGAAAGGACTGCTGTGTGACTGAACTTCTCTGCTGGGACTATATTGCCCTCCTTCCCTCCCCACCCAAAGCTAGTTCTATTTTTATAGGCACAGGATTTGACTGACAACAGGAACTTCCTGTTTAGGGGCAGGAAGTGAGTGATCACAGAACCACCAAGGACCCACCATCCTAGAACGGCAAGAGTAGCTCTCCGGCCCCCTCTAGCTGCTGGAGGTCTGCCTCTGAGCAAGTAAATGGTCTACTGAGAAATATAGGATATTCTTGTCTCAGAACAGGACAATCAGGAGCTTAAAGGCACACAGGCAGAAAGTAATTGAGAGAGAAAAAAAACAGAGGAAAGAGTAAGGATTGCAGACAGTTAAGGAGCCAGAAATAAGACATGATTGGAGTGGTGCAGTGCAGTGGCTGTGGAGCAGCAGTCTTCCGGGAGATGTTCTGGAGGATGTGGTGTTGTCCCATCTGCAGGCACCTCTCTGGGCTGAGGGAGGAGGTTGCTCATCTCCAGGCTGAGTTGGCCAGGATTTGTGGGACCTCCTCTTCCATCCAGGGACCACCAGTGTCACTGCCGTTGCCTCAGAGGTTGCCAAGAAAGAGGAGCGGTTGTACCACAGTGGGCTCAGGGAGGGTGAGGTCATGGAACAGAGGAGCATCCCTCCAGTTGTACCTCTCCATAATTCCTATGCCATTCTGGAAAAGTGTGGTTCCTCTATGGAGGCACACAGTGGAGACCAAGGAGGATGTTGGGAACCTCCACAAAGGAGACCCACAGGAGGGTGGCAGGGGACCGCAGGGAAGGAAACAACCCTGGTGGGGGACTCCATTGTTAGGAAGGTAGAACTGGGGAGGAAGGGAGGGAGGTAAGGGTGCCTGCCTGGCGCCCATGGCTTGGAGGGACAGGGAGAATCCCTCAGGATTGCCAGAGCAGCTGCACAGGAGGGAGCTGGATGTCATTGTCCACCTAGGGACAAATGACCTGGCTAAGAAAGGGATTAGAGAAGTGCAGGAAGAGTTTGTGGAATTGGGGAGGGCCTTAGTCAAGTAGCACGACGGTAACCTTCTCGAGGTGCTACCCATCTGTGGCATAGAGAGGCTAGGGTGTTCCGCACCATGGGATTCAATCAGTGGTTGAAAAACTGGTGTGGAGCTCAGGATTTGGCTTCATTGGGGACTGGAGGTCCACCTGGAGTGATGCAAGCCTATACTGGCATGATGGGCTGCATCTGTCCGGGAGGGAACCAGGATCCTAGGTGATAGGTTTAAATGCTTCATTGGCAAGCTTTAAACTAGCCAAGGGGAGGCATTGGAAAGGAGCAGGAAAATCCTAGCCCCCAAATAATCACGGTAGTAAGTCGGCAAACACCAACATAGAGGTGTCGATAGGAGAAGGGCAGGGTAAATGGAGAAAGTGACAAAGGCAAGAAGGACAGGGATGGGGCAAAGGGAGTAAGGCCATCAGGAAATGGAAAGTAATGAGTACCAATGCCGTAGTCTGGGCAACAAGCTCCCTGAGCTGATGGCCTTAATGGAAGAGGATGCCTGGATATCGTAGCAGTCACAGAAACATGGTACACAGAGAACCATGACTGGGATGTTAACATACCAGGTACATAACCTACAGGAGAGACAGGCAGGGAGAAGAGGGAGGAGTAGCTCTCATGTAAAGGAAGGGATAAAAGCAACTGAACAAAAAGAGTAAACAGGGAGGAGAGGAGGCACTGTGGGTCACCTTGGAGACTGGAAAGGGCACCACAATCCGCACAGGTGTTGTGTACAGACCCCATGTCAGGGGAAGGAATGGACAAGGATATGATAGAAGGCATTCTTAGAATGGCAGAGAAAGGGAGACACTGTTGATGGGAGACCTGAATATGCCAGATGTTAACTGGAGCACATTTGCTGCAGCCACATCCAAGAGCAGGGCCATTCCTTGATGCCCTACAGGTGGCAGGCATTAGACAGCTAGTTTCGAACCCACTCGTGAGGCAGCAATCTTAGACCTCGTACTCTCAAACGGGGCAGTGAGAGGATCTCAGATCTAGAAGTGGGTTGCCATCTGGGGACAAGTGACCATCAAACAGTGTGGTTCACGTTAAACTCAGCTACAGAGTCAAGCTGTACAAAAGTGAAGGTACTGGACTTTAGGAGGGCTGACTTGGCAAGATGGGAGAGTGCCTCAGAAAAGCACTAGCAAACAGGCTAGAAGGAGGTGTGGAGCAACAATGGGGAATTATCAAAACTGCCATCACAGAGGCAACAAGCCTTTGTGTGAAGCAAATAAACAAATCAAAATGAAAGAAAAGCCACTATGGTTCTCCAAAAGTGGCTGTGAAAGTCAGGAAAAAAAGATAGCATTCTGGAAGTATAAGGAAACACAGAAGGAGCAGGACGAGAGCTGTACCAGTTAAGGCAGAAGGAAGCAGAGAGGGAAGTCAGAATAGCAAAGGCCCAAACTGAGGAAAAGATAGCCAACTCAGTTAAGAAGGGGAATAAAACCTTTTATAGGTACATCAGTGAGCTTAGAAAGACAAAGGGAGGTATAGTCAGGCTGAGTAGAATGAACGGTGGGTGGGCAGAGGGGACAGTGAAAAGCAGGATACTGAACGAATATTTCTGCTCAGTATTCACAAAAGAGGAGGGGAAGTGCCTAATCCAATTAACAGAAGCACTCTTGATAGGGGTCGATCCCAGTCCTTTCACAGAAGAAAGGGTTCTACAAGAACTCCTAAAACTGAAGGTGGACAAAGCAATGGGTCCTGATGGAATTCACCCCAGAATTCTAAAAGAATTAAGGGAGGAACTAGTGAAACCACTGGCTACTCTTTTAATAAATCATGGGAGGATGGTGTGGTACCGAGGACTGGAGGAAGGCGGATGTGATTCCCTTCCAAAAGTGGGACCAAGACAGTGGCAGGAAACTACAGACCTGTTAGTCTGACCTCTGTGGTAGGGAAAGTGATGGAGTCACTTCTGAAGGAAAGAATAGTTGAGTACCTAGAGGCCAGTGGAGCACAGGACCCAAGGCAGCATGGGTTCATGGCGGAAGGTCATGTCTGACGAATCTAATAGATTTCTTTGACTGGGTGACCAAAGTAGTAGACCAGGAGGGGCTGTGGACATGGCCTACCTAGACTTTAGCAAGGCATTTGACACAGTCCCACATAAAAGATTAATAGTCAAATTAACCAGCCTGGGAGTGGGACCCAGGGTGGTAGCCTGAGTAAAACATTGGCTGGACAACAGGACACAGAAGGTAATTGTAAATGGAGTCACTCTGAAGAAAGGGGGTTACTAGTGGGGTACCAAAGGGTTCAGTATTGGGTCCAGTCCTTTTAATGTCTTCATCAGTGACATTGCAGAGGGACTGGAAGGAAAAGTATGCCTTTTGCAGATGACACAAAGATCTGCAACAGGGTTGATACACAAGGAGGCGTGGAAAGGATGAAAAGGGACTTGGCAAGGTTGGAGGAATGGTCAGAAGTATGGAAGCTAGGATTCAATGCAAAGAAGTGCAAAATAATGCACCTGGAAACAAGAACCCAGGGAAGAATACACAATGGGTGGGAGGTAGTAACAACAACAAAAAGGAAAGGGACCTGGGGGTAATCATATCAGATGACCTTAAGGTTAGCAAGCAATGTGAGAAGGCAGTAGGGAGGGCTGGGGGTATACTGGGATGTATAGGAGAGGCATCATCATCAGAAAACAGGAAGTTGTTATCCCTCTGTACAGACAGTTGGTGAGACCCCATCTGGAGTACTGTGTCCAGTTCTGGAGACCCCATCTCCGCAAGGACATAGACAGGATAGAGGCAGTCAGAGGAGGGCAACTAAAATGGTGCAGGGTCTGCAAGAGAAGCCGTATGAGGAGAGACTAACTATATATACCCTGAGGAAAGAAGGGAGGGGGGACATGATAGAAACTTTTAAGTACCTCAGTGGAATCAACAAAGTCCAAGAGGGTAGCATCTTTCAGAAAAGAGACTTGCAAGAACAAGGGGACACAATTTAAAGATAGAGAGGCGGTTCAGGGCAATGTGAGGAAGTATTATTTCACAGAGAGGGTAGTGGATGCGTGGAACAGCCTTCCTGAGGAGGTTGTGAGTCTAAAACTGTGGGAGAATTCAAGAATGCCTGGGACAGACATAAGGCAATTTCTGTTGGGTGTAGGAAGAAATAGGCTGTTAGTTAACTAGGATCTGTGGCCTATCCTGTAGGTAGGGAAATGGGCAGACTAGATGGGCCTGGTCCTTATCTGCCATCAAAGTCTATGTTTCTATGTAACTACAGTGTAATGAAAATAGGTTTTAAACACTGCTTATGTTTTACACATTTACAGATGTTATAGTGCATTTATATGATAAAATTTACATGTTACAGAGAAAATATTTATTTTCAACCAACTCTACTACTAAATACTTTTACTGCAAAGTACTATACTAGTTAACCTATTGCTGAAATATGCCATTTTATGCATTAATAGGGTCTACTTTTTCAGTTTTAGATGTTTTAGAGATAATGTACATTTTTTGAAAATAGTAAATAAGTTTTAATCCCTATCATAGTAAATCAAACTAATTCTTTTATGATGGTGGCCCATTTTATAAGTGTGAAAGCCACTCCAGGTGTGCATTAAAGGTTTTTAATCCTGCGTCCAAGCGCAAGGACACTCGACCTTTGGCCTCATGCCTTAACGCCCCTGGGGCATGTATTAAAATTCTTTAATGCACACCCTGTTGTGGCTTATTACTTATTGCACTGTACTCTGTTCAGTGCGTCATTTGCGTGTTGTAGTGTGTGCACGCCTGCCTTCTAACATGTCGATGTCACACACAGTGTCATGACATTGTGCATGTCTGTGCCCTTTTCATAGTAGATAGACACATAGCTCTCATTTTTTGAGTTTTCTTTTCCAGAATTGCAAGAAAAGTAACAATTTTGGCTTTCCTTGGCAGTTGGAAGACCTGCAGGTGCATACTTGTATTTTACTGTCCTCGACAGATATTCAAAACAATAGCAAAACAGTTTCAAGTGTATTATTTTAGCCCAGGCATGTACAAGGCTTCTATCTGGCACCATGGCTTATCGGAGATAACTAATTTTAAAAGATGTAAGACCTGCAAAGGCGATGAGACCTTCTCCCATGAGTTCCTATTGCCTCCATTGTGTTTCTCAGGCTACTATATCTCTTACAGTACCCTCCAGCTGGCCTAATGAGATGAAGAGGAGGCACCTATTTTTCAGTTGGCAGTGGCAAAGCAGACTGCGAAAATCCTTTTACTGCTCCTAGGAGAGCTTTTGGGCCCCAGTGTTCCACAAGACTTCCCAGCAGACACACCTGACTCAAACGGCCCCCACAGGTCAAGGGGGCTCACACAGGCCTGTCCAGGTGTGTCACAGCAGGACGAGGCTGCAGATACAGATCTGCAGGCAGACCTCAACCCTGAGTATTTAGAGGCCAGGATGAGAATTTGGGGATCTTGGGGAAATTCCTGACCTTAATAAGTTGCTTTCGATGAGGACGATGTCCCTTTGAGGAGGAGGAGGAGGAGGAGAAAGAGTGGACGGAGATGAGGAGGAGGAGGATTGCTGTCCCTCGCCTGTTTGATACCAAGTCCTCGGCCTACCTGATAGCTGAGGCATGTGAGTCCTTACAGCCCAAGGAGGAACAATCCGTGGAGGCAGCGGATGTCAATCCTATACCGTCCACGTCCTTCTCTGCTCCAGAGTGGTTTCAGGTTTTATTCACAGGACCAAATTATTGAGCAAGAATGGGTAGGTGTGGACCAAAAGTATCTGCCAAAACCTAAGACTCTTTTGGCCCTTTTAAAGGAAAAATTTTGTAGGTGGAAATCCTTCCTCTGACGGAAAAGGCTGTGCATAATTCTGTCAAGCACACCACTGTTCCTACTGAAGGGTTACAGGCCTTAACGGAATCACATGACAAATGAGTGGATGCCACATGTAGAAGGGCTTTCACCTCGTGGTGCAAGCCTGCACACCTCCTATAACTCCTTTATTGTTACCAGAGCTTTAAACTTGTGGGTTACTACCCTGGGCAGCTTCGTTCCTCCAGATTCAGAGGAGCGAGCATTTTGCAATTGGTTGCCATGTCCTCCACTCTTTTAGGTGATACCATGGTGGAGAACTTGCCCAAGTCGGCTCACCCCACCAATCACACTCTGTCGGCCATGCGAGGGTATGGCTTAGGCATTGGGTTGCTGATCAGGCTTCCAAGACCAAGCTGTTCACTCTCCCTTTTGAGAGTGGTTTGTTGTTCGGTTCTAGCCTGGATAGTATTTTAACAGATAACCAGGATAAGAAGGGCCACCTTCCAGTGTCAAAGGAACAGCACAAGGCTGCATCGACCCCCAGAGGTCAAGAAGGCACCTGGTAGAGACAATTTCAAGAAGGTTTTATCCTTTCAGAACTTGGTAACCAGAGAAATAGAGGGCCTATTCTGTTACACGGGCTACAGTAACAGAGGTGCCCTTGCCAGATGACATTCCAGAGGCCCGGCGAAAAATGGGCACCTCACAATGAGTGTACGAGGTCTATCTCTGTCCACTTCTCTTGGTGGGTGACTGCACAAGATAACTTCAGATGCTTGGATTTTGGAAATTCTGACTTTAGGTTACGTGATGGAATTTTCAAAAATCTCCTCAAGAGGCGTTCAAACAACATGAAGTCTTGCTGTATTCAGACATAATGCAGTTAGCCCCAGCACTTGAACTGCCCTGGAGAGGAAAGAGACGTTGAGCTCGAGCTCGGTTTTCAAACCTCTGTCTGTGGTACTTCCCAGTGTAACCGTCAGATGCATTACTCCGCCCTAACAGTGAAGTCGCTCCGAGATTTCCTCTGCTCGGTTGGTAAAAAAAGCGTTTGGTTTAAACCGCAGATTTTTTGTTATTTTTGGATTTCAGCCTCTGTCTACGGTACAGGTAGTATGTAGATAGGCAGTGACTGTGTTTTATTCAGTGAAAAAGTTTGAAATTGTTCTTTTCTTGGTTTCCTTCTGGTCAGCCCGGTTTGGAACCGACCCATTCTGTTTAATTTTATTTCTGGGATTAGAGTGGTGTTCGGTACCGATCAGTTTCAAAAGAACCGGACCTTTGCCAGTTCTTTTAAAAAGCCCGTGACATGGTTTGTAACTGGTCGGTTGCTTTATTACCTGGCTTGAAAGCTGCAGTAGGGTAATTTGTTAGGTTGGCCATGTCTGAGAAACCAAGAAGAAAACCGGTCCTACTGGATTTCAACACTGTACTGAGTGTGGGGAGGCCTTTGCTATGGCTGACCCACCCTCATCTGTGTTTATTGTCTGAGGGTTTGACCACCTCGAGTCAGACTGCCAAATCTGTAAAACTTTCCTAAATCCACTCTAGACAAAAGACTGAGTAGGTTGAAGGAAAGGGAGGCGAGAAGTCCATAGATCCGGATGACCAGCCCAGTTCGGTTGCGGCCGAACCTGAGGACATGCCTGCTGACCTAGGCGATACCTCCTCGGGCAAAGGAGAGCCGACCCAGGTCGAGTCCATCAAAAAAGAAGCGTAAGTCTGCCAGTTCTGATCCGTATCGCACTCCAACCACGGATGAAATAGCCAAGCGATTAGCATTGTTCAATCGCTTAGACCGGTTCCGTCTGAACCGGTACCGCCCGGTTAGGTCGGATCTGTCTCCTCGGATTAGATCCAGACGCTTTATTATGAGGAGTGGGAGGAGACGAAGACTGTCATGGTGATGATGATGACCAGGGGGTCTGGATGTGCCCATTGAACCGGACATCTCCCCAGACAGGCCCTCGGGTGTCTTTCCTCTAGCTACATTCTTCAGAGCTGTTGCAGAAAAGAGCCTAATGGGGCTAAACTAGAGAACCAGGGGTTCTTTTCTTGTTTTACAAGCCTAAAGACACAACAGCATTAAGGCATATTCAAAGCCTACCAGCGCATTTAAAAGGCGATGTCCTGACATAATTACTAAACAGAGTTCTTTTTTCAGAACCCTCACACAATAAGCAGGCATTTTACATTACAGGGCAAGCTTATGGAACACAAATGGTTCTAAACACCATTTTCAAGTAGGGAAACATTTCTTTTTTTACAGGAGCGTTTTCTTTTACAGGCTCCAGGCATGCAAATCACAGAGGAGCAGGATGCTTTTAGTAAAGACAGGAGCAGTCCTTACATCCTCAATACCTTAGGAATCCATTTTATAGGCATGATAATGGTACTGGGATGTACTGGGAAAGGATACAGTGAGACAAACAACAGATAGGACTATAAGAAACATATAAAAACAAAGTGGGTGGCCAGCCCAACAAACATATAACAATAAAAGACAAGAACAAAGAACAAAAGTACATCCAGGACCCATTACCTTTCTAGAAAAAAAAAAAGGGAAGCTTCATTCTTTCACATTCCTCCCCACCTAAAACCAAACTTACAGCTTTGGTTTTAACAAAACTTTAAAAGTGTACCTGCATCAAATCTCTGGAGGAGAGATGGAGCCAAGCCCACCCTCGCCTAAGGCTCTATCTCGGGTCCCTCTTATTACATTATACAAGAACTATTTCCTCATAGTATAATACGACTTCCCTCAAGTCAGATGACAAGTACTATCATTGTCCGTACCATATCTTGACATGAAGTCGGCATTACCATGTGCTGTTCCTTTTCTGTGTTTAATGGTAAACCTATAGGGGTGTAGTGCAGATACCATTGCATGATCGAGGGTTCCTATCTTTCATCACGTGCAACCAGCATAGTGGGTTGTGGTCTGTCCACAATTCGAACTCTACACCCCATAGGTAAAAGCGAAGAAACCTCTATGGCCCATCTAATAGTCAAACATTCCTTCTCAGTGACTGAATAGTGAGTCTCCCTCTCATGCAGTTTTCTACTGATGTAAATTACAGGGTGCTTTTCTCCATCCAGAATCTGAGTTAACACAGCCCCAATTCCATAATTAGATGTATCAGTTTGTAATATGAATGGCTGTGAAAATGCAGGAGTTCTTAGAACAGGAGAGGAACATAGCCTGGCCTTAATGGACTGAAATGCTTCTTCACATTCCTCTGTCCACGTAACCTTCTCAGGGTTTCTTTTCTTTGTTAAATCTGTCAATGGACCTGCTAGTGTGGAAAAGTTGGGGATGAATCTGCGGTAGTAGCCAGCAAGTCCTAAGAAAGATCTCACATCCTTCTTTGTGATGGGTTTTGGACTATTAGCCACTGTGGCAACCTTATTTATTTCTGGTTTGATACATCCCTTACCAATCTGAAAACCCAAGTACCTAGTCTCCTGCATAGCTATTGCACATTTTTGTGGGTTTATAGTAAGGCCAGCTTCTGTGATTGCAGCTAATACTAATGACAGATGTATTATATGTTCTTCCCAGGAGGGACTAAAAATAATGACATCGTCCAGGTAGGCTGTGCTATAGGCTGTGTGGGGAGTTAACAAAGTGTCCATTACTCTCTGAAAAGTTGCAGGGTCACCATGCAACCCAAATGGCATTACAGTAAAATGGAATAGACCAACAGGTGTACTGAATGCAGTCTTGTCCTTGTCTGCAGGATCCAGTGGAATCTGCCAGTACCTTTGGTCAGATCAAGAGTACTGATGTACTTGGCACTACCCAGATGATCCAGGATGTCATGTATGTGTGGCATACGGTAGCTGTCAAACTGAGACACCGCATTCAGTCTCCTGAAATCTAGGCAAATACATATGCCCCTTCCTTTTCCCAACCACCACCATAAGGAAACACCATTCACTATGGGATGGTTCGATGATCCCCATTTCATGCGTTTTTTACTTCTTGAATTACATCTTGTCATACCCTTTCAGAAATCTATAGGGCTTCTGTCTGAGGAGTTGTTTCTCTGTTACCCTTATGTGGTGGCTAACATTTTTAATTCTGCCAGGCATACCTGTAAACGTGTCCTTAAAGTTAGACAAGACCATCTCTAGGTCAGATTTCTGTTAGATCAGGGTTAATCAGCAGATCTGTCATCTTCCCTATACCTTCTAAGCGTTGGTATGCTATATCTAATTCATTATTAGACTGGGAGAACATAACTGGACAAAGGAGATCATCTACCCAGGCTTTCAATAAATTCGCATGATATATGCATTTCTTACTCTTCTTATCAGGTACTGCTATTTCGTAAGTTACAGGATCAGTTCTTTGGTGACAACATAAGGGCCTTGCCATTTCATCAGCAATTTGTGCTCTGAAGATGGTAACAGCAACAAAACCTTGTCCCTTCATTAAACTCTTTATGTCCCATACCTTTGTCATAGTATTCTTTTTGTTTTGTTGCTGTTGCATATTACTACTATGAGCCTTCTGAACATAAAAGATTAAGCGTTAGGCGTAACTTTTGCCAATATTCAAGGGAGGTTTCTTTTGTTTGTTTATCTTCCCTCTTCTTTAATAATATCTAGTGGTCCTCTTGGGTTATGTCCAAATAGCAATTCAAAGGGAAAAACCTGTAGGCGCCTGTGGGACTTCTCTATATGCAAACATAATATGAACATCTGAAATTTGCCAGCAGATAAAGGCCTAGAGGTCTATCAAGTCTGCTCGAATGTGCAGTTAGCACCCTTATTCTGCAGCTGCCTTCCTTCCACCTTCCCTTCATTAACCCTCCCTTGTCCTGTCCCATCCTCGTTTGAAGCAGTCCACTGTTCTACTGCATACCACTTCAGCAGGTAGCGCATTCCACACAGCCACCACCTCTCTGTAAAAAGTGTCTCCTCATCTCCTCCTGAACCTTCCCTCACACAGTCTCATATCATGGCCCTGGTGGCCCTCCTCCTTACTTTGAACAGCCCCTCTGTACCCGTCTTGTTTATTCCTTTCATGTATTTAAAGGTTTCAATCATGTCACCCCTGTCTCTCCTCTCCTCCAGTGAGTGCATGTTCAACTCCTGCAACCTCCTCTCATATGATAAGTCCCCAGCCCCATAATCATCTTTGTGCTCTCTTCACCCCTCCAGTAACTTAATGTCCCTCTTCGAATACGGATGCCAGTACTGCACGAGTACTCCAGGTATAGTCTAACTAATGACCTATACAGTGGCAGAATCACCTCCCCCTCCTCGAGGATATACCCCTTGCAATACAACCCAGCATTTTGTTGGCCTTTGCAGCTGCCTTCCTACATTGTGCCGGAGTTGTTCATTGATCCTGTAATGAGCACACCCAGATCCTTCTCCTCCTCTGTCTGGGCTAGCTGCACTCCCCTAGCTGGTAACTCCTCCTTGGGTTCTTCATCCCAAAATGCAGCACCTTGCACTTTTGGCATTAAAGCCCAGTTGCCAGGTGTCTGACCAGGTTTCAAGCTTTGCCAGATCATCCTGCAAACCCTGCCATCCTCCTAGGTCATCCACCACCACGCCTACCTTGGTATCATCAGCAAACAGACTGATCTTGCTCTTGATGTCCCAAGATATGTCTGCAATGAATATCCCAAACAACACTGGTCCCAACACTGAGCCCTGTGGAACACCGCTCGTCACTGCCCTTGGGTGTGAGAGCTCCCCATCCACCACCACCCTCTGTTGCCTTCCCTGCAGCCAGTTTCCTACCCATCTCACCAGCTTTGCCCCTGCCCCTGTGCCTACTAACTTCCTTCCCAGTCTTCCATGTGGCACTGAGTCGAATGCCTTACTGAAGTCCAGATACAGGACATCCACTGCATGGCCCTGTCCAGTTGCCTAGTTGCCCAGTCATAGAACTCCACCAGGTTGGTTTGGCAGGATCTGCCATGTATGAAGCCATGCTGTCTGCTGTCCTGTAGTCCTTTGGCCTCTAGGAGGGCCACCAGCCTCCTTCAGCATAGTTTCCATTAGCTTACCCACGATGGGTGTGAGGCTCACTGGTCTGTAGTTTCCGGTTCATCCTTGGGGCCACTCTTGTGGAGGGGCACCACATGAGCCATCCTCCAGTCCTGAGGTACACACCGAATGTAGTGAGGCATTAAATAGGTCTGCCAAAGGTCCTGCAAGGACCTCTGCCAGCTCCTTCAGTACCCTGGGGTGGATGCCATCTGGGCCTGGTGCCTTGTCCACCCTCAATGCCTTCAAACCCTCTCGAACTCTGCTCTCCATGATTTCCCCATCTGTCACCACTTCCCCGCTTCTGCCATTTCTCCCACCTTGGGTGTCACCCCTCTTCTCTTTAGTAAATACTAAGCAGAGTACTCATTTAGTGCTTCCGCCTTATCGCACCTGCTTCCACCAACCCCCCTCCTTCCTAATCTTTACTATGTGGTCCTTACAGCTCCTTTTCTCCCTGATGTACTTAAAGAAGTCCTTCTCCCCTTCTTAATGCCTTGTGCCAGCCTGAGTTTCATAGATGCTTTGACTCCCTTACTGCCCTTGTCACCTCCTTCGATTCTTTCAAGTACTCCTCCCTGTCCTCCCCTTCCCTGTTTTCTTGTACTTCCTAAAGGCAGCTCTTTCCTCCTTACCTTTTCCATGACCTCCTTGCTCAACCAGATCGGTTTCTTAGCCCTAGCCTTCTTGCTCTGGGCTTTGCAGCAGGTTTTGGTTGCCTCCACTATCCCCAGCTTTATGAGCTCCCACCTCTGGTTAGTGTCCATACTAGATTGAATTCTGGCCAGGTACCCTTTACCACTTCCCCATCCTCCCAAAGTTGGCCTCCTGAAGTCCAGCACTATTGTGCCAGATTCCACCTTCCTTGCCCATATCCAATGTGAGCCATACTGAGCGGTGGTCACTCCCTGACAGCGGTTCCTCCACTGTAAGTTCTCTCTCAAAAGTCCCCATTTGCCAGCACAAGGTCAAGGGTATTTCCTAACCTGGTTGGTTCACTGACCATTTGCAGCAGGAAGCTGTCCTGGAAGGCATCCAGCAGTACCTGCTCCCTTCTGTTCCTGGTTGTTGGGGTGCTCAGTCCACTCCTGGCATGTTGAAGTCCCCACAATCACCACACTACCCTTCTCTGCAGGTCCTCCTGTTCTGTCCTGCTAGTTCCCTGTCTAACTCCTCCACCTGAGATGGTGGCCTGTACACCACTCCCATTCTAAGAATCCTATTCTTGGAATCCTGGATTTGCATCCAAAGTGACCCATACTACCCTCCTCCCCTTCCTCCCTTACACACTTCAGTCCTTCTTTCACATATAGTGCCACACCCCTCCTTTCCCAATCACTCTGTCCCTCGAAATAACCTGTACCCTGGTACAGACAGGTCCCAATCATTGTACTGGGTGGCCCATGTTTCTGTGATGACTGCAATGTCACCTCTCCCTCTGCCATGAGAACCTGTAACTCTGCAGTTTTCCTCCCAAGGCTCCTAGCATTAGGGTAACCACCTTCCACCCTTCCCCCCCATCCTGCCCCCTTTCCTAGCATCACCAACAGTACTTGCCATTTGTCCTTTGTCACTGTTATGGGGGTAAGCTCATATAATACAGGGAAGGTAGGTGTCCCATTTATTCCCTTCATCTACCACAAATTTCTTTAACATCTGCTTCATGGTCTGATTAAAGCGCCTACCAGCCTGTCAGTCTGGGGATGGTAGGGCATTGTAAACAGAGCCCAAAGCTCGGTATAAACGTTTGAGCAGTGCTGAACAAAAATTGGAACCCCTGTCTGTCAAGATTTCCTGGGTAGTCCACCCGACTGAAAATCTTCACTAGTTCATCCGCTATTCTCTGGGCTGTAACAGTTCTTAAAGGTATGGCCTCAGGGTATTTTGTAGCATAATCTACAACTACTAAAATAATTCTATTGCCCTTGAACTTTTGGGCAAAGGACCTACTATGTCCATTGCTATCCTTTCAAATGGTAAGGGTAGCAAAGGAACCTTATCTTGATGCTCTAGTTTGGCCACCTTCTGGCATGCTTCACAGCTTTTGCAGTACTCAGTAACCTGCTCATGGATGCCAGGCCAGAAAAACCTGTAAAGAAGGCGACTGAGTGTATGGTCCCTTCCCAAATGTCCAGCCATGGAATGTCATGGGCTATACCTAATAGCTGATTCTGAAGGGCTGGGGTGCCATTAGCTGCTCTACTACTTCCCCAGTTTGAACATTAGTACACACTCGATGTAACAATCCATTTATGATTTTGAACACAGGACCTTTAGATCCATCACCGTTTCCCACCTGTGAAAAAATGTGCATAGCGACATCATTTCTTTGTGCTTCTTTAAATTCTGAACTGTGCATTTTGCAGGTATGACAAGTCATTTTAAAGTCCTGTATAGCAATGTTTTTATTATTATTAGTCCAAAGTTCTTTTCTTTTCTCTTTTGACTTTTCGACTTCCTGTCCTTGCCAACAGCTTCATAAAATTCTTCCTCAAAGGATAAGTTTGTCCCAGTATTCTTCACATTTGGCCTGCGCTCTAGTTGTAACAGCACTAATGTTTGTTGTTAATAAAGTCTCAAAGTTCAGGAAATCATGGCCAATAACCACTGGGACAGGGGAGATGAGGCACCACACCACTTTAATTTTCTGGATGTGTCCATCCACCTGTACAGCTGTTTCTTTCAGAGGAGAATGATGTATGTCCCATGTATACAAATAGCCAGTTGTAGATCCTCCTGTCTCTAAGTTAGTATCTAGCACAGAAGCATGTACCAAGGTTTGCTTGCTACCAGAGTCTATGAGTCCGGATACCACCTTTTCTCCGAACTGTACTGGTACTATGTAATGTCCCCAATTAGCCAGAGCCAAATGTGCATCTTCTAGTGTCTTTTTAGGGCAGAATCTTGCTATGTGCCCTCTGTTATTGCAATTGTGGCATATAATGTCTGGCTTATACCCCTGCCCAGATTTAGTACTTGATTTAGTCCCAGGGTACTATCATCTTGTGCATTAGATATAGGATTATGAGAAGATTGTCTTACCGTGGACTGAGGTATCCAGGAGTTTCTCAGAGGTCAGTTTCTGTGAGGCCTTGCTGTGATATAGTCCTCTACTAGTCTTATGGCCACCTCTTATGTTTCTGGATGGTGCTCCTTTACCCATAGTTGCACATCTTGCAGTAGAATACTGGTGAACTGTTCAAGAATAATGACTTCCAATATCTGAGTTACTATCCGGTATTAGGTTGTAGCCATTTCATGCACAAGTCTTTAGTTGGGTGTACACATCTTGGGGTTGTCCCAGTATGAAACTTAAAGGATCGAAAGCGTTGCCTGTATGTTTCAGTACTGATGTTGTACCTCTTTAATATGGCTTGTTTTACTTGGTCATTGTCATTGGCATGAGTCATGTCTATATGGCTGTAAGTCAGCTGAGCCTTTCCAGTTAGATGGGGCCAATGGAATTACCCACTGGTCCCTGGGCCAAGAACAAGCAGTCGCCACCCTCTTAAAAGTCATTAGAAAAGCCTCTATATCTTCAGAAGTGGAAAGTTTGACCAAATACTTCTGCTCAGTATTCACAATGGAAAAGCAGGGGAAATACCTAATCCGGTCAATAGAAGCACTCTGGATAGGGGGTTGATATTAGTCCTTTCACAGAAGAAAGGGTTCTGAAAGAACTCTTAAAATTGAAGGTGGATAAAGCAATGGGGCCTGATGGGATTCACCCCAGAATTTTAAAAGAACTAAGGGAAGAACTAGTAACACCACTGACTACTCTTTTAATAAATCACGGAGGAAAGTCGGTACTTGAGGACTGGAGGAGGGCGGATGTGATTCCCTTCACAAAAGTGGGAGCAAGACAGAGGCAGGAAACTACAGACCTGTTAGTTTGACCTCAGTGGTAGGGAAAATGATGGAATCACTTCTGAAGGAAAGAATTGTTGAGTACCTAGAGGCCAGTGGGGCACAGGACCCAAGGCAGCATGGATTCATAGCGGAAGGTCATGTCAGACAAATCTAATTGATTTCTTTGACTGGGTGACCAAAGCAGTAGACCAGGAAGGGGCTGTGGACATGGCCTACCTAGACTTTAGCAAGGCATTTGACACAGTCCCACACAAAGATTAATAAACAAATTAGCCAGCCTGGAGTGGGTCCCAGGGTGGTAGCCTGGGTAAAACACTGGTTGGACAACAGGACACAGCGGTAATAGTAAATGGAGTCCATAGTGAAGAAGGAGGGTTACTAGTGGGGTACCGCACGGTTCAGTACTGGGGCTGGTCCTTTTAATGTCTTTATAAGTGACATTGCAGAGGGACTGGAAGGAAATATGTCTCTTTGCAGATAACACAAAGATCTGCAACAGGGTTGATACTACAGGTTGGGTGGAAAGAATGAAAAGGGGCTTGGCAAGGTTGGAGGAATGGTTAAATGTATGGCAGCTTAAATTCAGTGCAAAGAAGTGCAAAGTAATGCACCTGGGAAACAAAAATCCAGGGAAGAGTACACAATGGGGGTGAGATACTAACAACAACAAAAATGAGAGGGACCTGGGGGTAGTCATATCAGATGACCTAAAGGTGGGCCAGCAGTGTGAGAAGGCAGTAAGGAGGGCTGGGGCAATACTGGGATGCACAGGAGAGGCATCACCAGTAGAAAACAGGAAGTTGTTGGCCCTCTGTACAGACAGTTGGTAGACCACATCTGGAGTACTGTGTACAGTTCTGGAGACCCCATTCATAAAGACAGACAGGGTGGAGCTGTCCAGAGCAGGAGCAGCAAAAATGATGCAGGGTCTGCATCAGAAGACATATGAAGAAAGACTAACGGAACTAAAGATATATAGCCTCCATGAAAGGAGGGAGAGGGGGACATGATAGAAACTTTCAAATACCTCAAAGGAATCAACAAAGTCCAAGAGGGTAGCATCTTTCAGAAAGGAGATATGCAAAAGAAGGGGCACAATTTGAAGATAGAGGGGGACGGCTCAGAGGTAATGTGAAAGTATTTCTTCACAGAATGGGTTGTGGATACATGGAACAGCCTTCTACGGAGGTCGTAGAGTCAAAAACAGTGGGGAATTCAAGAATGCATGGGACAGACATAAGGCAATTCTAGTAAGGGGTCGGAGGAAGTAGGCTGTTGGTTAACTAGGATCTGCAGCTTATCCGTTACGTGAGGAAATGGGCAGATTAGGTGGGCCAAGCAGTCCTTATCTGCCATCAAATTCTGTGTTAATTTAATGTCCTTCCGCACAGTTCCCAGTGTGAGGAGGAGGTCTGGCAGTACCTATGGTCTGGATCACTCTCAGGTATCTGCCCATCTTATTTGGTTCTCTCTTTCCATCTCGTCTGCAACACAAAGCCAGCGAAGTAGCTTTCTTAAATCTTCAGGGGTTCTTCTACCTCAGGTTCAGCTGCTTGGGCCCCTTCCACGGCTTCTTGTCTTCCATCTTGCTCCTCTTCTTGTCGTCTTTCTTCTTACTACAGGTTCCACACCAGTCACTAAAGGTAGCTGAAACTTCTGGACACGGGACCTTGTAGCTGCACCACCCAAGCTGCCGCCTCTTCTTGCATTCAGTCCACTAGAATGTATGCTCAGATTCACCACAGCATCCCACTTGACACCATCTGTCACAGGCTGTAGGTAATAATGGACCATCGAGGTGTTTTGGCAGCAAATTTAAAGATATTTATTTAAAAAAAAATTATTAAAGTGAACTGAAAGCGACAAAATTAAAGAAGCAAAACAATAACTATAGCTAGAAAACGCTAACTCATCAGAATGTCACAACATCACATCCAGGTCTGATCTCCAACTCCAACTGCAACTGATCTGAACTGAACTGAGAACACAGGTTTTTATACTATTCAGGGGTCATGTGATCACTAACTCCTCCCCTGTGCATTTCTGTTAACAATGTTTCTTTATTTATACAGCCTTTATTTTATTTATAACAGTTAAACATCTGGGGTGTGGCCAAGTCGGCATTCAGAATGGCTGCTTAGTCCTGGAGCTCTGAGCCTAAACCATCAGGAATCTCCTTTTCCCCATTACCCGGGACTTGCTGAGCTAAAAACATGGGATCTTGAAGGAAAACAGTTATGCCACGAAGATGTCCAAGAAACAGGGACAACTACCATTTAAAAGTGCCAGTAATGGACTTAAAGATTCGGGCCTGGAAGCTCTGCCACCACGAAGGGAAAGCATGAGCAATGCGGCTGCAACAAATTCACTAGGGCTGTGGAAGAAAGTACGTATAGCCCTCAGTTCTTGGTCCTGGAAAAACTGTTTAATGATCTAAAAACGATCTGACGAGCAAAATGAATGACGGGTTTGAAAATGTATCTGCTCAATTGGCCTTTCTGCAAAAACAGTAAATAGCTTGGGCGAGACAACGGAACAACATTCGCCCGGTTAACGGAGGTGAAAGAAAGGGTCAGTGCGCAAGAAGATCGATATAACCAGTGGAACCCTCAACTACAATCTGCATTGGCTGAAATAGAGAAACTAAAAGCAGCACTAGATGATCAAGAGAATAGGGAGAGGCGTACAAATATAAAATTGTGGGCATGGTTGAGGAGTGGAAGGCAGAGACTGTGTAACATTTTGTCAAACATGGTTAAAGGCAAAACTGGATCTACCAACCGAGTGTTCCTTGGAAATACAACAGGCACATAGAACTCCCAGTCAGCGCTCTGCCCCAAATGAAAGACCTCGTGACATAATTGTAAAATTCCTGAGATATCAAGATAGAATGATAGTTTTGAATACCGAGGCGAAAGTTATTAGAGAAGGCTCTCACCCTGTCAGTATATTTCAGGACTTCTCTCGATTGGTGCAAGCAGAATGAAATGCCTTCATGCCTGTGAAGAGAAGGTTACACCAACTCGAGTGGCCTTTATGCTTGTTTACCCTGCTCAATTGATTATACTGAGAAGGGCAAACACATCAAGGTGTTTACAAATCCTGATGCGCCGATGCAGTACATCGAGCATGAATCAAAACAGCAAGACAATGCAGATGGGTGAACTTTATTTGAAACTTAAAATGTGCAGATAATGTGTTTTGCACTGGCAGAGCTGCTTAAATGAGGGACGATGGTACCGGGAATGGGGTGGGGAGTAGAGCTTGGCTCGGTCTGCTCGAAACTCTTTTGAGGCCTATAAAGGCTGGAGCAGGCGGCCTTCTCCGTTTCCCCTATGCCAGCTCCTGGCCGGGCTGTATTCGGAAGTGCTCCCGGAGTGACTTTGCAGAGATTTATTTGCTGCCGCTTGACTTTGTTTTACTGAACTGGGACTAACTGTTATTTTAACTTTAATATACCAGAGAGTAGTACCAGCGGCTTGATCAACAAACAAACTGGGAGCTGAAGATTTATTTTCTTGCTTCTTGTTTCCTAAAAAAAAATTGAGGAAATGAGTACTCAACATTAGTTTATTTTATGTTTTCTTGGATATAGGGATGTGATTTATGTCTTGGGGGAGGGACTCTGTTATTTTTTCATTACGAGTGTGGTGGGCAGGATCCACGCAAGAGGCCAATTTGTTTATTGGCCATCTCCTTCTTTGACCTGCAGTTTTTCTTTTGTGTGACTCAGTGATAGAAGGAAGGGGACACTTGGGGACTGAAAGGACGTTTGAGCAATAAGGAGACTATGTAAAATTATGTGTAGGGGTCTGGCCTCTCCTCATGGGCTCCTCATTCAGGAGGTTCCCTGGGAGGGACAGACCCTTAAATGTCCTCAAATAGCCCAGTTTTGTTTTCTCTATTTTATTTGGGTAGCTGGGTTACAGGAATATGTTTCTTCTGTTGGCAGATTAAGAGGGAGCCCTGGGTCGGGCCCTGCTTTATCGCCATACTTGGACCTAATAGAAAGATAGTGATGGTGTGGCCAGCAGGCTAACCCACGATATCAAAGGGGCTTTAAATAATTTTGTAATGGGGAAGAGGAAGCTAGGTGGTGAGAAAAAGTTGGTAACCACCTCTCTAAATTTCTGTTAAAGGGTACAGTTTCACTAGATTAGATAAGCCTGTTAAGTTTTTTAAACTTCTTTTCTCTTTCTTTTTCTTCAGTTCTTTTTTGTTTCCTTTTGGAATGCTAAATAGAGCATTGAGGGTTTATGAAGGGTACAATTAAAAGGGAGGTACCAGACTGGATGGGGAGGGAAGGGGTTCTCTTTTAATTGGGAGAAAAAATAAAAAGGTTAAGAGTCGAGTGGTGTTGGGGTTTGGTAGAGATGGGATGCAATGTGAAGGGTGGATCTTGGATCTGGGAATAAATATGGTGTTACCAGTTGGCTAGTTTAAGAATGTTATCCTGGAATGTAAATGGTTTAAAAACAGCAGTGAAACAAAAGCGTGTTTGGTCCATATATTAAGAAAAAAAGGCAGATGTTGTGATGTTACAGGAATTACACTTAACATGTGAAGAGCTTAAGCTGGTAGAAAGAAAATGGGAGGTATAATGATAGCGTCTCACTTCAAGTCCAGGGCCAGGGAGCGTGTGTATGGTTTAAAATGAGAATGGGACCGTCTTCCTCTGCCGAGATAAACAATACTTTTAAATCCTTCTATGAAAACTATATACATCAGAATTCCACAAGGAACAAATTTGGAGAGTTTTTTTAGATAATATCCCCTACCTACAATACCCAACCAAGTAAATGAAAAATTAGGGCAAGGGCTCAGTGCCCAGGAAGTTGAGGCAATATGGGCTTCAAGATCGGAAGAGCCCTGGGCCAAATGGCCTACCCTGGAATTCTATAAAAGTTCTGGGGAGACTTAAATCAACTCTTTATGAGTACGGCAAGGAGGTTTTGAGGGAGAGGGGTTGACATCATCCCAACAGCTAGCTATTATAACAATTCTACCCAAGCCAGACAAGAATCCAAAAAATGTGGATCTTATCGTTCAATCTCTTTGCTAAATGCTGACTATAAGATAATAGCAAAAATATTGGCAAAGAGGTTGGAGGGCCCTACACAGGTTATTCACCTTGATCAAGGGGTTTTGTTAAGGGTAGGCAGGCAAGGCATAATTTAAGATGGGTAATGAACATCATCTGGCAGGGGTCAAGAAGAAGAAAAGCTTGTGGGGTCTTCTTGCACTGGATGCGAGAAGGCCTTGACAGGTCGAGTGGCCTTTTATGTTCGCAGTATTGAAACAGTTTGGTTTGCTCCGGTCTTCAGGTGATGGATAGAATGGTTATATCAATCCGTGGGCCCAGATCTCACAAACAATACGCTATCACCCCCTTTCGGCTTCACAGAGGGACTAGACAGGGCTGTCCCCTTCGCCATTGATATATGTCCTGACTATTGAGGTATTGGCGACAGCTATTAGACGTCATCAGGAAATAGAAGGTTATATGTTTAATGGAAAGAGCATGTTATCTCTTTCTTTGCAGATGATGTGCTATTATTTCTGGCTGACCCAGAAAGAGCTATGCCTGCCCTGACTTCTCTTTTAAGGAATATGGTCTCTCTCTGGACATAAGATCAACTGGAATAAGAGCGGGTGGCTCCCTTGATAGATAGTGGAGGGTCCATACATATCAGTGGAATAGATATCCCCCTAGAACAGTAATAAAATACTTGGGAATACTGCTTCCACGAAGATAACGGATGTGGGGCACATAAACTATAACCCATTGGCAATAAAAATTAAGGAACAATGTAGTAGGTGGAAGTCACTTCCCTGTCTTTGATGGAAGAGTAAATTTAGTAAAATGCAAATATTACCTCAATGCCTTTATCTCTTCCAGACTTTGCCTGTTATGCCTCCGCTGTGTCACCTGAAATCGTTAAAGGGCTCTGTTACTTCTTTAATTTGGGCAAATTGTAGACCTAGGATTAGGAAGGAGGTGTTGTGGCAGCCATTTCATGAGGGGCTTGACACTTCCCAACCTGAGTTATATGCTTTAGTGGCCCAACTATCATATATTATGGACTGTCAGAAATAGGAGGAAGAACGAGGGCTTGGGTTACTATGGAGTCGCAATCCAGGGTGTTTTAACCTTACCCCAATACCTCCTTCCTTTAAGCTCTTGCGAGGGATGGTAGAAACCCAAAACCTGTCTCACCAATATGTTCAAGGCTTGGAGGGTGGCTTCACAGATGACTGGGGATAAGGGCGTGTCACCTTAGGGATCAATTTTGTACAGCTTGTGGAAAGATGGGCGCCCCCTCGGTCAAATGTGCTCTGGGGCAATGGGAGGGAAAGGTGTCTTTCTCTATCTCATTTATTTAATAATGATTCTTTATTAAGTTTTCCTGAACTAAAACAATCATATGATATTCACCCTGCACTACCTTATTTTTGTGGTAATAAGGTCCAGGTTCTTAAATTAACTGGGATAAAGGAGGTGAGCCATCTTTGAACAGAGCGTCCCTGGAGGAGATTTTTCAACATTGTAAAAGCATGTTGGTGTGAAACCATTGTCAGTACTATATAAAGCTTTATTAGGGTCTCAACCTGATAAGTTGCAAAAAGTAAAGGAAAGCTGGGATAAAGATCTGGGTGGAAACTTGTTGACTGGAGGGATTGGAACTTGGCTCTTCAGAGTAGCAAGGCTGTCTCAGTAAATAATAGGCTACAATTATCAATTATAATATTGTGAATAGAATTTATTATACCCCAGCTCTGGCACATAAGATTAATCCCAGATTTCGGATCAATGCCTAAATGTTGCGTTCAGGGATGTTCGTTTACCATTTGGTTTGGCGTGTCCAAAAGTAGGATTATACTGGAATGAGATAAATCGAATTCTAAAAGGTTTTGGAATGTGAAATTCGACTTGATCCTGTGGATTTTTACTGGGGTAACTAGAAATGAAGGAGACAACCAAAAGCCTGCATCCTTTGAGAAGACTGGCTTGGCTGTGGGTAAACAGATTTTAGCTCAAAATTGGTTGGCCCAGGCCATGCCTACTATCTGCCAATGGGCAAAAGCCCTCTTAAATTATATGAAATTAGAGCACATCCAGTATAACGTTTTGGGAACCTAGATAAATATGATTTGATATGGTCCCCTTGAAAGAGCATTGGGTAAGGAATGGTTTCCACTTTTTAAGAAGTCTTCTAGTGTGAAGACATTAATCTTTACTGAGATTCGGGGTTCTCTGGCTCTGGAAAGTGGGATGGGTTGCAATAAATTGTTGGAATACCTCAGGATCCAGCTGGGTAAATTGAGGGCCCTTTGGTAAAAAAAAAAAAAAAAAGAAAAGCCAAAATGAATTATAGCTAGTATGTTTCACTGTGTAAGCTGGGGATATAGACGGATCTTGGATTATACCCTAAATGATTTGTACATGAAATAAGATGTATGTGAACAAGATGTCATTGCCTTCCTGTTTCTGTAGAGCTCTTCTCAGTCCACTGACTCTTCAGTAAATAAAGTTTAAAAAAAAAACAGCTAAACATCTTTATTTTAACACAGCAACATATGAACATTCAGAAAAGTGAGTTCAAACAACATGAAGTCTTGCTGTATTCTGACAGTAAGATGCGTCCCAACCTTGAACTGCCCGGAGATGAAGAGTTAATTTCCATGCCAGGCATGGAGCAGCTGAGCTTCGAGCTCGGTTGAGACTCTGTCTGTTGTGGTTTAAACTCAAACCGTCAGATTCTTTACTCCGCCTCACTGAACAGTCGCTCTGGAGATTTCTCCTTCTGCTCAGTTCATTTTGTCGGTTAAAGTACCACTTTTCTCGGTTTCGACCAGATTTAAACCACAGCCTGTCGGTTCAGTCTCTGTCTGTGGTATTTGTGAGTACTAGATAGGTTTTATTTTATTCTATTCTGTGTGGAACTTGTAAACGGTTCATCGGTTCGGGTTTGAACCGATCGAGTTGATTAGAAGATCTTAATTTGTACTTTTAGAGTGTGGTTACTGGTTCTTATCGGTTCTAAAAATCCGGATTTTATTATGGTTTTCACGACCGTGACACGGTCAGGAACCGATAAGAGGTCTTACCTGGTGGATTGCCATTAAAAGGTAAGTTTGGTTAGGACTGGCACAATGTCTGAGAAACCCAAAGAAAAACCGGGCCCACTGGTTTCAACACTGTAGTGTGTGTGGGAAGTCTTTGCTAAGGCTGACCCCACACCACCTGTGTTTATTGTCTGGGGTTTGACCACCTCAATGCAGACTGCCAGATTTGTGAAAATTTCCTGCAGCTACCTAGAAAAGAGAGTTGGTAGGCTCAGGGAAAGGAGGCCAAAAAGTCTGCTGAACCAGATGGCCAGCCCGTTCGGTTCAACCGAACCAGAAGGAGTGCCCTCTGACCAGGCGAGACTTCTTCAGGCAAAAGGAGAGCCAATTCCAGGTCGGGTTCCGGCTAAGAGAACTAGAAAAGAAAAATCAGCTGGTGTAGAGCCAAACTTTCCTCTCCAACAGCTGAAGAAATAGCCAAAGCGATCAAAATTGTACAGTCGCTTTCCCGGTTCCGACCCGAACCGGCACCATCAGCAGGCGCTCAGTTGAGCCGGTTCCACCAGTTCAAGAGTGATTTAGAGGAATTTTATGAACCGGAGGAGGAGGAAGAGGAGTATGAGGAAAGTGAATGTGGTTTTGAAAGTCTGGATGTGCCTATTGACCGGACATCTCCCCAGACAGACCTTCAGGAGTGTCTCCTCCTAAGCTTTCTGAGTCCCCTCCATTTCATGTTTTATAAAATAGTGGCTGAAACCCTCCAGCTTCCTATGGAAGAAGCTGTGATGACCAGAAGGAGCCTGATTATGTAGAAATGATAGATATCCCAGAGTCTAGGAGGCTGTCTATTCCCTTGCACAAGTCTTTTGGGAAACAGACATTTAAGATTTTAAAGACTCCTAACACTATACCTCCTGTGGATAAAAGAATGGACAAGAGGTATACATTGTCAGGCTCAGAATACGGAGTTCCTTACACAACAATGCAGCCATTTTGGGTAGTGCAGGCTGCAGGCTGCAGCCTGTGATAAAGCCAAACATTCCCTTGGCTTCACACCCCGGACAAGGACTCCAGGAGGATTGATGCCATGGCAAAGAAACAGTACATGGCAGCATCCTTGGGACTCAGACAGGTCAATTATATGGCCTATACTGCTAGGTATCAAAAATCCATCCAGATGGGACACTGTTATGGCTTTAGCAAAACAGGTCCCCAGGCCAGCTGCCAAGGAGCTGGAGCAGGTGGCTGCTGATGGTACTGAGGCATCAAGGTGCAATTCCATGCTGTAGTGGACTCCAATGATGTTCATCTAGAGTCATGGCTACATCTGTTGCACTTCGAAGAATGGCTTGGCTCAGATGTACTAGCCTGTCACAGGATACCCAGACTAAGGCCATGGATTTTCCTGTTGTGGGTAACTCTGTTTGGGGAACAGACAGAGAATTACATGAAAAAAATGGACGAATATAGGACCACCTATAGGAGTGCACAGGCCAAGGAAAGGCAGGCCACTCCTCAAAGGCAGCTCCCTAGGGGCAGGGGGCAGGCCTTTCCATAGGCCTTTCTACCAAGCCAGGCCTCCTCTTCTGCTTATGCCCAGAGGGGGTTCTTTAGAGGAGGGCAGACGGGGCACAAGCAGGCCTGCTTCACCCCTCAGCCCAAAGCCCTGCCAAACAGGCACCCTGATGGGGTTGCCGGGCCGATTCTCAACTACCTGTCGGGGCGGCTGGCTTACTTTGTCCAGGACTGGGAGTCTCTGACATCAGACAAAATGGGTCCTGGAAGTAGTAAGCCAGGGACTGGTTCTCAGCTTCAAAAGTTTCAAAGATGAGAACCAGATCCTTTCCACCTTCAAATCCCTCAGAGACACTTGCCCTAGAGGCAGAGGTCTCTTCCCTCCTAGCTCTCAGAGCTGTGGAAGGGTTCCACCCCACACCAGGGCAAAGGGTTGTACTCAGGTACTTCCTTACCCCAAAAAGACAGGAGAATGGCGGCCATCCTCGATCTGAGATACTTAAACAAGCACCTTTTAAAAACAAAATTCAAAATGGTGACTCTGGGAATTATTCTACCCTCTCTAAGGCCAGGGACTGGCTAGTGTCCCTGGACCTCAAGGATGCCTACTTCCATATTCTCATCAGAAGCTCCCATCGAAAGTACCTCAGGTTCGAGCTGCCCCCAGGCCATTACCAGTTCAGAGCAATGCCCTTTGGTCTGACCTCTGCTCAAGGGTGTTCACAAAATGCCTGGCAGCAGTAGTAGTTGCTTCTCTAATAAGGCAAAGGATTGCCATCTTCCCTTACCTGGACGACTGGCTCATAGTAGGCCAGTCCCCAGACCAAGTCAAGTTACACTTACAGATAACTCAGCAACTGCTCACCTCTGGGTTTCCTTCTGAATCTTTCAAGTCAGTTCTAGAGCCTGTCCAGCTCCTCACCTTCATAGGCACAGAGCTAGACACAGAAAGGCCAGAGCTTTCCTTCCCTGGACAGGGCAAGGACCCTTGTCTCTCTGGCCTCCTCATTCACCCTGCAGGTGTCTCGACCAGCAAGGCATTTTCTACAGCTCCTGGGGCATGGCTGCTTCACAGCAGTAGTGCAGGAGCAAGATTTCAGATGAGGGACATTCAGTTCCATTTGAGAGCGCTCTGTCTCAAAGGAAGGACCCTCTGACCAAATTGATCCTAGTGACTGAACCCTGATCCAGGCCCTACAGTGGTGGCAGGATCAGAATAATCTGAGACAAGGGTTCCCTTTGTCACTCAGTCTCACTCCTTAATCCTTACTACAGATGCCTTCCTCTTGGGGTGGGGGCTCACATGGGCGACCTGACCACCCAGGGGGTTGTGGTCCCCTCAGGAATCTCTGCTACATCAATCTGTTGGAACTCAGGGCAGTATTTCTAGCACTTCAAGCTTTTTCCAGATCTGTTCAGAACAAAATTATCCAGGTCAGAACAGACAACACCACCACAATGTGGTACATCAACAAGCAAGGAGGCACTCGGCTCTACGGCCTTGTGCACAGAAGCAATGAAGTTGTGGTCTCTGGCTTACTCCCTGAACACCTCCTTATGGCAGTTCACCTCCCAGGCAAGGACAATGTCCTAGCAGATGCCCTCAGCAGGATATCCCAGGGCCATCACAAATGGTCACTGGATCCCTTAGGTCTTGAGGTGATATTTTCCAGATGGGCACTCAGATAGATCTTTTGCAGCCCCAGACAATCACCAACTTCCCTTTTTGCTGCAGGCCCCAGTGTTGTGCTCAGTCCCCTGGATGCCTTAGTTCTCAGTTGGGAAGGGAAGTTCCTGTACTTTTCCCCTTCCCTCTCGTGTTCAAAGTGCTAGTCAAAATCAGATCTCAACTGTGCAAGATGATCCTGATTGCTCCAGACTGGGCCATACAGCCTGGTATCCACTCCTACTGTTCTTAGCAGTCCATTTTCCCTGTGTCTTCCCAGGAATTACAACCTGTTAATCTGTGCTCAGGGGAGGGTTTGGTACCCCAATCTCAAGTCTTTCAATCTCAAGGCCTGGCTCTTGAAGAGTTAGAGTTTGCTGATTTACACCTCTCCCAAGGTGTAATGGATATTCTGAAAGCTTCTAGAAACCTTCCACCAGAGCTACTTATAATTCCAAATGGAAAAGATTTTCCATATGGTGCTCTAAAACATATTTTTCCCAGAGTCTGCTGATCTGCCCACAGTCCTTGATTATATGGTCCATTTAAATAGCTTGGGCTGAGACCAGCTACACTTAAGGTGCATCTGGCAGCTGTTTCTGCTTTTATTTCAGCAGGTAAGCCCTCTTCTCTTTCAGCTCACCCTATTCTCCAAGTTTTCAAAGATTACTTCACACCAGCCCTCCATTCAGGGACCCTGCCCCTGCTTGGGACCTTAATGTTTGCATTGCTCAGCTTATGCAACCCCTTTTGAGCCTTTGTCTTCAGCAGAGCTTAAATACTTGACTTGGAAAACTGTGTTTCTGTAGCCATCACTTCTGCCAGATGCATAAGTGAATTACAAGCTTTGTCAGTGGAGCCTGATTTTATCTCCTTTCATAGAGATAAGGTGGTCCTCAGGACTAACAGGAAGTTCTTGCCCTAAGGTGGTTTCAGATTTCCACCTTAATCAATCTATGTCTCTTCCTGTGTACTTCACTGATCATTCCTCTCTCCCGAGAGGAGGCTGCACAGTTTAGATGTGAAAAGAGCCCTTAGCTACTACATAGAACGTACCAAGGGTCACAGGTTTGACTCCTCCAACTGTTCCTCACTTATGGTGAGGTTGGCAAAGGAAACCTGCCACTAAAGATCCATTGCCAGGTGGATTGTCTCTTGTATCCAATTTTGTTATGAAAACTGGGTGAGTTCCACCCTCAGGCCTGAGGGCTCACTCTACCAGAGGTACAGCTGCTTCCTGGCTGCTGTCAGGACATTCTATTCTAGAGATATGTCAAGCAGCTACCTGGAAAACAGTTCACACTTTTACCAAGCATTACTCCTGGATATCCAGGCTGGGAGTGATGCTTGGTTTCTTTTTAACTGTGCTTCAGAGCCTATTCCTAAGTAGGTTCTGTCCCTCTCCATGGAGGTACTGCTTTGTAGTCTACTACTGTCAGAATACAACAAGACTTCATGTTGTTTGAAGAAAAATTACTCACCTTAGTAATGTTGTTTCTTCTAATGGAGTCTTGCTATATTCTGACCTCCCCTCCGCCTGCCCTCTCAGAACCTCTGTTTTTGGGATGTGGGTGAGGCAGTGGCAGTGTTGGCACTCAGTAGGTGCCCCTTGTTGTTTTCACCCCCTTTTCTTGGGTGAGTGGTGTTGTGTTTTTCATTTTTTCGTGTCCTGACTTGAGTCTTTGTTTTGGGATCAAAAATGTGTTTTATGTTTAGTAGCCAGTTGGCTAGTGTAGGTTTACAACTTCCACACAGGACCTTAGTGAGTTTAGCTCGTAAAGATCTGACGGTTTGAGTTTAAACAGCAACAGACAGAGTCTCAACTGAGCTCGAGCTCAGCGTTCCATGCCTGGCATGGAAAGTTAACTCTTTCATCTCTGGGGCAGTTCGAAAGGTTGGGACTCACTGCTACTGTCAGAATACAGCAAGACTCCATTAGAAGAAACAACATTACTAAGGTGAGTAATTTTTCTTACAGTCCTTTTGGAGGATTTGAAAGCAATTTCTGGCCTCAGCAAGCATCACCCTTCCAAAAAGTAGC
Source organism: Neoceratodus forsteri (assembly GCA_016271365.2). Lineage (NCBI taxonomy): Eukaryota > Metazoa > Chordata > Ceratodontiformes > Ceratodontidae > Neoceratodus > Neoceratodus forsteri. The sequence continues at coordinate 1,103,333,583 of CM028133.1, read as the reverse complement.
AAGTATTGCAGTCAGAAATGACTGGCCGCTCCTGAGGAGAACTGCTGCAACTGAGGGAGGATGATCGAGACTCTGAGATGCCAGAAAACAGCAGAAACCTTTGATCTTACTTTGAGAGGCTCTTGCAGTAGGTAATTACATATAGGACTGAGCCGCCGCTGCAGGACCCACTGAAAAATTTCTAGCTAGCAGTCCCTGGTGAGGACTGCCCCACATCAGGTGACCGCGTCGGACGGCGTCGGTATAAAAGACGGTCCCGACGCCCGCTTCCAGTTCTTTCCGCCGCTAGCTCATGCAGCGCCTCGGCTAAAATTCGTGCTTAGTAAAGCCCTGTTCTTTCGTCGGTTTTACCGAAAAGTTTTCAGTATTTTCTTCACATCGCCAGGTTAACGCCGGTGTATGTCATCCCCTTCCAAAAATAAGTGCGACTCGGGCGGCACCCAACTGCCACACAAGGACAGCCATTCTCTCTGCCCCTTTTTTGTCTAGGCCCCACCACCGGTCTCCATAAGTGCCCGCATTGCCTGCACTTCAACGCGGCTACCCACAGACGACGCCAACAGTCCCTGAAGCCCATCTGTTCAAAAGCAGATGATGTCTTCGGCGGAGAAGGAATTGAAGACACTCAGGCAGGCGCCGACCTCTCCTGAAGGACACCACAAGAAGCGGACAAAGAAAGGCACAGGGAGAAGACCTCCTCATCCAGCGACTCCGGCCGGAGTCGCGGTTCAGGTAACATCCCTCCGGGATCGTCCGATGGCAGCCTCCAAGATTTTGGAGGAGGCGTCAGCCCGCCCGTCGGGCTCATGCTCAGGCCCTACAGTGGCGCCTCTGGGCTAAAGGAGGCCTCTGCCCCCAGTACCACCCCAGGCTTGCGGCCTACTGGCGGGCACCTCCCATAAGTTGGACGCCGGCTCCTCCGGCGTCCGCTGAGAAGACCGATAAAATGCCCGACCTTCGGGCGGCGCATGGTTGTATCCCCTCGACCAGGCCGCTTCCCACCTCGGCCCACCTACGAGGGACCCCTTGCCGGATGCCGGGCCCTCTGGCGCCCGCCCAGGATCCAGCCCCTGTCGCACGCCGGCCTCCGATGGCGCCGGGCGTCCGGAACCCACGACAGACCCTCTATCTTCTGTCATCCCAGGTTCGCCGCAGCCTTCGCTGCCGCTCGGAGACCGAGTCGCCCCAGCCTGACCCCGGACTTTTCTTCTCCATCCCTGGGCGATGCTGGGGATATTTCTCCACTGTCAGACCCTCCTCCTACAGAACCGGATCTGACGCCGCCCCGGATGCCGGCCCTGCCCGAGCAGTTCGGCGCGGTGAGATGATTCCCCCTCCGTCCGGGCCCAACCCCCCATAGGCCTCTCAATCTCGACCGCCATGGGAGCTTCTACTGGGCCGTCTGCTCCAGCAGCTCCTCCGGTACCGGTATCCGCCATCCCTATCTGCGCCCGTCTTACCCGGTCTGCAGTATCCAGCGCCGAAGCCCGGACGCCGGCTCTGCCGACGCCGCAGAGTACCCGGCAACTGCTTTTCCACAGCCGGGTTACTTGATACCGCCTACAGATATAATCCGATAGTTGTCCCTCCACCACCCCCAGGCTGCCGGGTGGATTTACAGGACTCTGGCTTCCTGGTGGGCTGAGGCCAAGGCTCAGCTCACCAAGGAAGTTGAGAGTTGCCTTTACGGCAGTGGTGCCACCCCGCACGCCCGAGATGGCACACTCCTCTCCGCCTCCGGATTCCAGAGCTCTTCCCTCTGGATCCAGAGAGGCAGGCACGATCCAGGGATCCCCCTAAGGTACCTGTTACTCCCCTAGATGGGTCAGGAGTCTTACTCTGCTTCTAATTCTTCTTCTTCTCGCCTCGGATTCATCAGATTCCTCCGACGGATGCTCGAGAGAGATGACAAGCCTCACTCTCCATCCAAGCCCCGGCCGAGGACCTCCAAAGTCTCCTCCAGAGGATCCTTCCTTCACGGAGTTGCTCAGGAAGATCCAGGAAGTACATCAGTGATGTTCTCTGGAACCAGATCCTCAGTGGGTCAAACTCGCTGAACATCTGGACCTGCCCTCACGGCTCCTACTTTAGTGCCACCCTGATCAAGCCTCACGCCTAATTTTGTTTCCACTTATTTGGAAACAATCACGGCTTTAGCCCCGCTTCCTAGGAAGTCCAACAGCTATACCAGGCTCCGGAGGGTGTAGGATTTTTGGATTCTCACCCGTGCAGACTCGGTCGTGATTAGCGCCACTCACGGCCGGTCAGCACACCCCAAACATTTAAGCTCATCTCCTCCGGATAAGGAATCTCGCCTCCTGACCAGTACGGAAGAAAATATACGCTTCTTCCACACTGGGAATTCGGGCCTGAATTATGTAGCACATAAGTGAGGATTACCAGAAGGCTATCCTTACCCAGGTGGAATCTAAGATTGACTCCTTACCTGACTCCCAAGTCAAGCAGGAGTTAGTTGACTTAGTCCGTTCTGCTCGTTCGCCGATGTCACATCCTGAGGATGCACTACGATGCAGTGGAACTGCGCGGCGGAGCTCGGCGTTCACCGTAAGTCTTGACGTCACGCCTGGCTCCACGTGTCAGGTTTGGTTCCGGAGGTACAGTCAGCAATCCAGGAAGCACCTTTCAGGAGTTCAGTTCACCGGTGTGATGTCAAGGATATCATCACCGATTTGTAGGAGAAGGGACGGGTCTGAAATCTGTGGATTCCATGTACCGTCCCTATCTCGCAGCGCCCGCCTTTCGTGAGACGCAGCCGGCCTCAAGCAAAACCCCAAGGAAGGTGGTCCACCAAACGCTGGGCCCTCGCAGCTGCCAGGCCTCCACCGCCAAAAAGCAGCGGTGCCCCAGCTGCGGCGCTGCCCCACACCACCTGACTCTTCCCTCTCCCACTGCCCGGACTCTGGAGGAACTGGTAGGAGGGAGATTCTCCTCCACCTTCCGGGTTGGGAGAGGATAACAACAGATTCATGGTGCTTCAGATTATCGCAGAGGGCACTCCATAGAGTTTCTACAGAAATCTCCACGCCACCCCCTCTGAAGTCCTCTTATGCAAGGGACCATCTTCCTTGGTCAGGAAGAAATATCTGTCCTTCTCGCAAGCAGGCCATAGAACCCGCTCCTCCTCACCTCAGGGGATGGGTTACTATTCCCATTTCTTCCTGGTACCAAAGAAGACGGAGATCTCAGACCCATTCTCGATCTCAGCTCCCTGAACTTCTACGTGAATACAAAAGTTCAGGATGCTCTCCTTCAAATCCTTCTGCCTCTTCTTCGGCCGGGTCAATGGTTTTGTGCGCTGGATATGCAGGATGCATATCTGCACATCCCTATTCGCCCCTCACATCGCAAGTACCTCCGGTTTGCTTTCCAGGGGACCATTACCAATTCCGGCACTACCGCTTGGTCTTTCCTCGGCCCTGAGTTTTACCAAATGCCTGGTGGTGGTAGCGGCCCACCTGCGCACTTTGGGAGTTCAGGTGTTTCCCTACCTGGACGACTGGCTCTGGCGGCCTCATCCAGGGAGGAGCTCCTGCATTTTCTCTCCTCACCCAGCAGGTTTTCACTTGCCTGGTATTACCATCAACCATTCCAAGTCTCATCTGGACCCTTCCAGAGACTTCAGTTCATCTGGGCTATTCTATTACGACAGTGAGCAAGGCCTTCCTCCTCTGGACAGGGCGGCCTCCTCCAGTCACAGATTTCCTGCTATCAGAACACAGGAAGGTTCCAGCGAGTTGGTTCTCCGCCTTTTGGGCTTATGGCAGCCGCCATCCGGACGGGTTCCCCACGAGGATTTCTCAGTGGACTCTCTGCTGTCAGTGGGATCAACTCTAGATGACCTAGATCATCTGGTGCTGATCTCCTCGCTGATGACAAGAGACTCGCAATAGTGGATGGTTCGAGAGAACCTGTTTCAGGGGTCCCCTTTGTCATCCTCCCCTCCCAGACTCTGACCATGGACGATCAGGCGAAGGTTGGAGAGCCCATCTGGGTCCTCACCGAACCCAGGGTTTATGGTCCAGATTGGAGCTAAGCTCTCCACATCAATGTGCTCGAGCTACGAGCAGTACTATATGCTTCCAAGCCCTTCACCAATACATCCTTCCCGGTTCCCAGCTGTCCAGACGGACAACATGTGTGGTGTGGTACATCAACAAGCAGGAGGGACTTGATCCTACCAGCTGTGCAGGGAAGCGATGAGGGTTTGGGGCTGGGCGATGCTTCACAACCTTCACATCACAGCGATCCATATTCCGGAGTCGACAATACCCTGGCAGACAGCTAAGTCACCTTCGGCTCTGCTTACAGTGGGAGTTGGACCAAAAGGTTCTAGATGACATCTTCCAGCTTTGGGGACTCCACAGATAGACCTGTTCGCCTCTTCCCAAAATGCAAAACTTCCACCTTTGCTGCCGCTCACTCCAGAGCGAGGCACTTTCTGAAGCGACGCCTGTCTCTCTAACTGGAAGGGCAGATTCGCTTATGCTTTTCCCCAGTTCCTCTGGTCCCTTGTGTACTGCCGAAACTATCAACAGAAGGAGTGAGAATGATTCTGATCGCTCCTTTCTGGCCCAGGCAAATCTGGTTCAATCTTCTACAACAATACTCAGAGGTTCCTCCTCTTCCTCTTCCTTTATCTCGAGAATTGCTGACCCAGGATCAGGGGACCCCAGTCCATCCGGGACTCACATCCCTGCAACTTCATGCATGGCTCCTGCAGACCTAGCCCAATCTTGTTTTGGTGTCTCTCCAAAGGTAGCCGAGATTCTGGTAGAGGCTAGAAACCCTCCACTAGGTCCACCTACGCCATGAAAATGGAAGAGATTTTCTATTTGGGCTGCCTCCAGGAATATGGAGGCTTTCTCCTGTCCTGTGGCCATTCTGCTTGAATATTTATGTCACCTCTTCGACCTGGGTCTCAGTCATTCCTCCTTGAAAGTACACATGGCCGCTATTTCAGCTTACCATGTTCCTTTCGCTGATAAAGCCTTTGCCCAATTAGAGGTATCCAAGACTTTTCTTAGAGGGTCCTTCATCTCAGGCCCCTGTCTGGACCCCTGCTCCCCTTGGGATCTGAACTTTGTTCTCGAGAAACTTACCCTTCCTCCTTTGAGCCTGCAGCCTCTGCAGACCTGAAGTTTCTATTGTGGAAGATGCTATTCTTGGTGGCCATTACCTCCATTCGAAGAATTTCCGAGCTCAGGCCCTCATGTGTAAAATCCCTTCTTGATTTTTTCACAAAGAACGAGTAGCTCTTCACTACGAACCCTAAGTTTCTACCTAAAGTGGTAGCGGAGTCTACCTTAAATCAGTCTTTAGAGTTACCTGCCTTTTTCACGCAGTACCCCAATCAAGGGAATATTTACTCCATACCATGGATGATTCACTGGATTCTGAGATACTACACCGATAGACTAAGGATCTCAGAAAAACTGACCAGCTGTTCATCTCTTTGCTCACAAAAGGGAAGGCAATGCTGTTTCTAAGCAATGCCTGTCGAAATGGTTGGCTTATTGCATCACTTTCGTTTATGACAAGCACAACAAGACCCTTCGGGTCAAGTCAGAAGTCACTCCACTCGGGAAGTAGCAGCCTCTATGACTTGTTTCAGAATGTGTCTGCGGCAGATATCTGTGCTGCCGCCACCTGGACTTCAAATCCACCATACCTCTCTGAAACATTACAGTTTGGGCATTGCCTCTCGAGCAGAGAGCAGGCTTGGTTAGCTGTCTTGCAAGGCCTCCTGTCTTGAGGTTTGCAAGGCCTTTCCTACTTTTTGGAGTAGTTCCTCCTCCCGGTGCCTTTCATTTGTTCCAGACTGCTTGGGATTCTGTCCTATATGTATTACCTACCGCAAGAGCCCTCTCGAGTAAGATAGCACAGTTATGTAAGAACTTACTGTGACAGTAGATCTTCGAGAGAGGCTCTTGCAGTAGGTAATACCTTCCTGCCTTCCATCCCCTAGGCTTTTTCAGCTCCTTTTCCATTGAGGAAATATCTGCTTCTCTCTCGTCCGGCCTTCCGGCCTGTGGTGGGAAAGAACTGGAAGGTGTGGAGTCCGGGACTGCCCTTTATACCGACGTCGTCCGACGCCAGTCACCTGACGTGGGGCGGTCCTCACCAGGGACTGCTAGCTAGAAACTTTTCTAGGGGTCCTGCCGGCCGGCGTGCCAGTCCTATATGTAATTACCTACTGCAAGAGCCTCTCTCAAGATCTACTGTTACGTAAGTTCTTACATAACTGTACTTTTTCCAAAGGTCCTCAGAACAGCCCAAAACCTCACTGTTTTACCTTCGAGGTATGTAGGACTCATCCTGCTAACATTTGGGTAGAAACCATTAGGTTTGTGGAACACTAGAAGGCAAAATGTCTTCATGACGAGTGGCATGTTTGTGCATAATTTTACCAAGCTTCGCATTGTGGGTGCAGGAACTCCATAAAGCGTATCTGCACAAAAAGCCACATTTTCAGAGCTGTTGCAGAAAAACAGCCTTACGGGCAAAACTAGAGAAAACTAGGAGGTTCTTTTCTTGTTTTACAAGCCTCAAAAGGCACAACAGCATTAAGGCATATTTAAAGCCTACCGGAGCATTTAAAAGATGGTGCCCTGACATTACTAAACAGAGATTTTTTTTTCCAGAACCCTCATACAATAAGCTGGCATTTTTATTTTACAGGGGCAAGCATGAGAAGCACAAATGGTTCTAAATATCACCAACAGCTTAATCTGGTTCAAGGTCAAATTGGCGTTCATCTGTATCCCTCCCGGTCATGCCTGAAAATAGGCAGGATTTGTCTAGTGCACTTACCTGGTCAACAAAAACTAAATAAATACATTTTCAAGTAGGGAAACATTTTCTTTTTTACAGGAGCGTTTTTTTACAGGCTCCAGGCATGCAAATCACAGAGGAGCAGGATGCTTTTTCAGTAAAGACAGGGAGCAGTCCTGACGCCCTCAATACTTTAGGAATCCATTTTTATAGGCATGATAATGGTACTGGGATGTACTGGAAAGGATACAGGGAGACAAGCAACAGACAGGACTACAAGAAACATATAAACAAAGTGGTGGCCAGCCCAACAAACAAACATATAATAATAGGCCTGCCAAATAGGTCTGCCAAATAGGCTTTAATAGGTCTGACAAAGGTCCTGCAAGGACCTCTGCCAGCTCCTTCAGTACCCTGGGGTGGATGCCATCTGGACCTGGTGCCTTATCCACCCTCAGTGCCTTCAAACCCTCCTGAACTCTGCCCTCCATGATTTCTCCATCTGTCACCCTCCCCGTTTCTGCCATTTCTCCCTTGGTGTCACCCCTCTTCTCTTTAGGAAATACTGAGCAGAAGTACTCATTTAGTGCTTCTGCCTTATCGCACCCTGCTTCCACCCAAGCCCCTCCTTCCTAATCCTTACTATGTGGTCCTTACAGCTGCTTTTCTCCCTGATGTACCTAAAAGTCCTTCTCCCCCTTCTTAATGCCTTGTGCCAGCCTGAGTTCTGTAGATGCCTTGGCTCCCCTTACTGCCTTGTCATCTCCTTCGATTCCATCAAGTACTCCTCCCTGTCCTCGCCTCCCTGTTTTCTTGTACTCCTAAAGGCAGCTCTTTTCCTCCTTACCTTTCCATGACCTCCTTGCTCAACCAGCTCGGTTTCTTAACCCTACCTTCTTGCTCTGGGCCTTGCAGCCAGGTTTGGTTGCCTCCACTATCCCCAGCTTTATGAGCTCCCACCTCTGGTTAGTGTCCATACTAGACTGAATTCTGGCCAGGTACCTTTTACCACTTCCCATCCTCCCAAAGTCAGCCATCCTGAAGTCCAGCACTCTTGTGCCAGATTCCACTCCTTCCTTGCTCATATCCAATGTGAGCCATACTGAGTGGTGGTCACTCCCTGACAGCGTGTTCCTCCACCATAAGTTCTCTCACAAAGTCTCCATTTGCCAGCACAAGGTCAAGGGTATTCCATAACCTGGTTGGTTCGCTGACCATTTGCAGCAGGAAGCTGTCCTGAAGGCATCCAGCAGTACCTGCTCCTTCTGTTCCTGGTTGTTGGGGTGCTCCAGTCCACTCCTGGCATGTTGAAGTCCCCACAATCACCACACACCTTCTTGCAGGTCCTTCTGATCTGTCCTGCTAGTTCCCTGTCTAACTCCCTCCGTCTGAGATGGTGGCCTGTACACCACTCCCATTCTAAGAATCCTATTCTTGAATCCTGGATTTGCATCCAAAGTGACTCTGTACTACCCTCCTCCCTTTCTCCTTACACACTTCAGTCCTTCCTTCACATATTGTGCCACACCCTCCTTTCCCAATCACCCTGTCCCTACGAAATAACCTGTACCCTGGTACAGACAGGTCCCAGTCATTGTATTGGGTGGCCCATGTTTCTGTGATGGCTGCAATGTCCACCTCTCCCTCTGCCATGAGAACCTGTAACTCTGCAGTTTTCCTCCCAAGGCTCCTAGCATTAAGGGTAACCACCTTCCACCCTTCCCCCATCCTGCCCTCCTTTCCTAGCATCACCAACAGTACTTGCCATTTGTCCTTTGTCACTGTTATGGGGGTAAGCTCATATGGTTTCCCAACCTGTGGTCTCTGCATATCTCTTGCCCAATTGCCACCTCCCACTCCTAGTTTAAATTCCTACTTCCTCTATGTACTCCTCCATCCTCTGTTTCAACACTTTCTTTCCCTCCTCACTCAAGTGTAGTCTGTCCTTGGCATAGAGACTACTGTCCTCCCAGGTCCCTCCCCACCCCAACAGCCCATACCCTTTAGCACAACACCAGGTTCTTAGCCATCCATTAAATTCCTCTATTCTCAGCTTTTGTTGTGCTTGCCTTGGGCACTGGAAGTATCTCTGAAAAAGTTACTGATCTTCCTGCCCTCTCTCATAATTGTCCTAGTTCCTCAAACCTCCTCTGGACTATATCTACTGTCTTGTCAGCCAGGTCGTTAGTCCCAAGATGTATAATTAAATGAGGCTTGTCCCTACCCTTCTAGCTTATTTCAGAACAGATTGTCCCACCCTTTCCGCTGTCATTCCTGGCATGGCCTCCACCCAAATGCGACTATGCCGCTCCCCTTGCTACGCCACCTGACTCCTTCTTAGTATTGAGTCCCCAGCATTAAGATTCCACCACTCTTACTCCTGCTTGCTTCCATTCATCTCCTCTCTCTTCTGGCTCCTCTTTTCCTCCTGCACATTATTTCCCCTTTGCCCTGTTGCAATTCTCCCAGCAGAACTTCCCTCTGCTCTGGTTTGGTCCAGGCATTTATCAATTACTCCTCTAATTTCATCATTTCCCTCCTCCACCTTCTTCCTCTCTAGCAGTGCAAAACTATTTTCTGAAGGCCCTTCAGAAATGCCCGCCTCCCTCTCTCTTCATAGTAACCTGTTCTCTCCTTTCCACTCCATGACTTTTGCCACTTCTTTGCCTCCCATCACAAGTCCCTATCTCCTCCTTCCATTTGTCTTTTGTCTCCTGACCTGGTTTCCCAGCAATTGTTCTTCCTGGCCTGGGCCCCTTGTCCCTGCTTCCTTCTTCTGACCCTCTCCTCACCACTGTTGGCTTAAATCGCACTCCCTCATCTCCCATTCTTCCTCCCTCCAGTATTGGGCTAAACCCACCCCAGTCTGCCTTGCCTGTCTTAGTTCCTCCTGCAGACCCTCAATCTCCTTTCTAAGTTTCTCTATGTGGTTGCACACTAAACATCCTCCCTCACTCCAGGCAATTTTTAGAAAGATTTGTGCACTGCAGTTGAGTTGTTGCCAGCCTACCCCTACCCATTGGTCATTGCCCGCCAGCAACCCACCCTTCCAGATGCAGGATACCAAACACTCCCCAAGTCTCCTCTATCAGTGCAAAACATTCTTTCTTAATTTCCTTACCCCTTTGTTGGACACGTTTAGATAGATTGAGCAACTGCTTTTATATTGCTAACCTTCCTATCCACACTCAAAAGAGACTTTAAGTAGCTATTGCACAACCTTCTTCAAATTCTACTCCTCCTTTCCCACAATGCAATAACAATGCAAAGAAGTAACAATGAAAGCTCCTAGATTTGCATGTACTTCCCTTCCACTGAGATAGCAGTCCTCTTCACTCGCTGCTGTTCCATTCCTGGATGTCTCCTTCTGCTAGTACAGGTGCATATCCTTTGCCCATTTGAGGAAGTGATGTCAGAACCCTGGTATAAAGGAAATCATGGACCAGGGGTGGGTGGGAGTGGGGTTGGGGTTTAATGCCTCACTACATCTGGGGGTGTGTACCTCAGGACTGGAGGATGGCTCATGTGGTGCCCCTCCACAAGAGTGACCCCAAGGATGAACCAGGAAACTACAGACCATTGAGCCTCACATCCATTGTGGGTAAGCTAATGGAGACTATCCTGACGAAAAGGTTGGTGGTCCTCCTAGAGGCCAAAGGACTACAGGACAGCAGACAGCATGGCTTCATATGGGGCAGAGCCTGCCAAACCAACCTGGTGGAGTTATATGACTGGGTAACTAGGCAACTGGACAGGGGCCATGAAGTGGATGTCCTGTATCTGGACTTCAGTAAGCATTTGACTCAGTGCCACATGGAAGGCTGGGAAGTAAGTTAGTAGGCACAGGGGGCAGGTGCAAAGCTGGTGAGATGGGTAGGGAACTGGCTTCAGGGAAGGCAACAGAGGGTGGTGGTGAGTGGGGAGCCCCACACCCAAGGGTAGTGACGAGCGGTGTTCCACAGGGCTTGGTGTTGGGACCAGTGTTGTTTGGGATATTCATTGCAGGCATATCATTGGACATCAAGAGCAAGATCAGTCTGTTTGCTGATGATACCAAGGTAGGCGGGTGGTGGATGACCTAGGGGATGGCAGGGGTTGCAGGATGATCTGGCAAAGCTTGAAACCTGGTCAGACACCTGGCAACTGGCTTTAATGCCAAAAAGTGCAAGGTGCTGCATTTTGGGATGAAGAACCCAAGGAGGAGTTACCAGCTGGGGGAGTGCAGCTAGCCCAGAGAGAGGAGGAGAAGGATCTGGGGGTGCTCATTACAGGGTCAATGAACAACTCGGCACAATGTAGGACGGCAGCTGCAAAGGCCAACAAAATGCTGGGTTGTATTGCAAGGGGTATATCCTCGAGGAGGGAGGAGGTGATTCTGCCACTGTATAGGTCATTGGTTAGACTAGCATCTGGAGTACTAGGTGCAGTGCACAAGCCCATATCTGAAGAGGGACATTAAGTTACTGGAGGGTGCAGCAGGGTGACAAAGATGATCAAGGGGCTGGGGACTTATCATCACGAGAGGAGGCTGAGAGAGTTGAACATGTACTCACTGGAGGAGAGGAGGGAGACATGATTGAAACCTTTAAGATATGAAAGGAATAAACAAGACAGGTACAGAGGGCTGTTCAAAGTAAGGGAGGGGAGGACACCAGGGGTCATGACATGAGACTGGAGGGAGGAAGGTTCAGGAGGGAGATGAGGAGACACTTTTACAGAGAGGGTGGTGGCTGGGTGGAATGCGTTACCTGCAGAAGTGGTATCCAGTAGAACAGTGGACTGCTTCAAACGAGGATGGGACAGGACAAGGAGGAGGGTCAATGAAGGGAGGGTGGAAGGGAGGGCAGCTGCAGAATAAGGGGGCGCTAGCTGCACATTCGAAAGCAGACTTGATAGACCTCTAGCCTTTATCTGCTGGCAAATTTCATATGTTCATAATAAAGACAAGAACAAGGAACAAAAGTACGTCCAGGACCCATTATCTTCCTAGAAAAGGGGAGCTTATTCTTTCACATGGACCACCTTAGGCTTTGGCCCAGGGTCAAAATATTCAGCCATCTGTTCCACAGATTTTAGATTTCCTGCAGGAAGGAGTGGAAAAGGTTTGGCCCTGAACACCCTGAAATGTCAGGTGTTGGCCCTTGGAGCCTCCTTGGGTACGTACTTGGGGACTAATGGGAGGGTATTCATTTCCTGTAGGCTGTCACCAGGAGTCAACCTATGTTCCGATCCCCATTCTCCTTGGGATCTGAATCTACTGCTGAATGCTCTCTGTAAGGAGCCTTCGAACCACTGTCCTCAGTTCCGCTGGATGTGCTGTTGTACAAAGTAAGGTTTTTGGTTGCTATGTTCTCAGCCAGGAGGATTAGGAAGCGCCAGGCCTTGTCTCACAAAGAGCCATACCTTGTCATGCATAAGGACAAGGTGTTGCTCAGAACTGTTCCTTCATAACAAAGGTTCCCATTGCCTTGCATGTGAACCAGGAAATATGTCTTCCATCTTTCTGTCTGCAGCCTTCTCACCCCAAGGAGAAGGAGATGCCCAAGTTGGATTTGCGCCTGACCATTAGGACAGACCTCAGATAGACTGCTGAGTTCCAGAAATCGGATAGCTTGTTTGTCCTTTTGGAATGGCGTACAGTGACAGAAAGTCTCTTAAGGTCACCCTAGCTAGGTGGGTGAGGCATGCATAGCCATGGTTTATGTTGTGGTAAAGAAGAGACCTCCATCTCTCATCAAGGCTCACGCCACCAGGGCTATGGCCACTTCCTGGGTGGAGAGATGAAGCATCTATAGGGTTATGCAGGGCAGCTATGTGGTTCTTCATTCACACTTCACCAAGCACTACAAATTGGATGTTCAATGCTCTGCTGATGTGGCCTTTGGCTGTTGAGTTTTGCAGGCAACAGTTAGTAGGTAAATTCCTTCCCAGTACGTGGTTGATGTATGGGAAAGTATTTCCTCCCTTGCAGTTATTCTGGGTACTGCTGCTTAGAACCTATTTGTTTTACTACCCATTAATAATGTGGAGTGCTACAGAAAGAAGAAATGTCTTCATAATTACCATAATTTCCTTTTCTGTTAGCTCCAACTTTGTCAGTGGACACCCCTGGGAGCGCTGTTCTGAAGGAGAATACTGTCCAGTATGCCAGCTGAGGATGTCAATTGTTCTGTTTTAACCCCTGTTTTATAGTTTACCTGCTGCGCTGTGTTAAAAAAATAGATATACTCCTATATAAGGAGATTAGCCCAAATTTTGATTTGGTTGCTATCACGCACTCTTAACAAGTTTGAATTTTGAGGTAGCCAAGGGTGTCTCCTTTGTTGCAGGTAGCACTTATACTGCATGTAGTCCTGCCTTGTTTTCTGAATAAGTTACTTTATTTCAAGTTGATGTTTTACATTGAGAATATTGGATAGGCAACCATGCAGAACCGGTGTGTTCTGCCACAGAGGAGCTCTCATTTCCTCTGACCTCGAGAGCGAAGCTCGAGAGGTCCCAGAGAATCAGAGCCCTGAGGTGGTAGAACACACTGGTGCTGCATTGGGTTGCCCATACAGTACTTTTTTATAGTGTGTGATGCCTGAAAAATAGTTTAAAAGCTTCTATTTTATATAGAAATACAGTTTTGCTGCTTTGTTTAGTCCGTGTTACTGGCTGGTTGCTAGGTTCACTGGTCGCTTTTAGGGAACCAAACCAGCATAAATCACTAGCTGCCTTTCAATTGGCAGTTAGTTTAGGGAGGGACTTAAAAAACATGGTTGCCGTATTCTCGCTAAGTGAGACTTGGCGCTTAGTAAAATAAAATATCTGGTTGATCCTGCTCTCATTAAGTCGACTTACCTGGTTGATCCTCCTGGTTTGTTGTTTGTATCTGGGTTAGTTCCTGTCACCGAGGTGCCGTCGAAGCCAGAACTGATTATCTAGTTGATCCTTAGGTTTGCAGTGAGTGCAGCGCATATGCATACATTTCAAAATCCTGAAGCTTTTGAATGAGTAGAATGCTGTTCTGCACGTACGGGCTGAACAGCATTCTATGAACTGTTTTATCTGTGCTGAACAGCTTTTAAGACAGATAAAAACGAGCAAGAACAATGTTCCATCATACACTATAGAGTGTTTTCAAGCCACAGTTTTTCTAGAACATGAAATTCCATTGCTCTCCTGTCATCTTCAGACAAGGTAAGACAGTATTTACTATATTTTATTTGATTAAAGTCATAATCTGTATAGACAGCTAATTGTGTGCTTCATTTATCCAGTAGACCAGTATGGCATTTATTGACATATTTTGAGGCGCTATAGGACAGTAGTGACTGGAGAGTTGCTACTGTTCGAATCCTCATGTGCCCAGCATTCCACACTGCCATTTCCTCTAGTAGGGGTGCACATTACCCAGTTGTTACTACCCATTGACAATGTTGGAGCTAACAAAGGAAATTATGGTAAGTATAAAGAAATTTCTTCTTTCAGCAAACTGCTGTTAACAATTGTCAAAGAGTGGTGGGTGAAGTTCCTGGTGGCATACGGTCTACAGGACAGAAGGCAACAATGGTTTGTTGCAGGCAGATCTTCCAAGAATCAGTCTTCACCATTGATTCCTGGGTGCCGGGGCTATAGGACCCTGCAGGAGCCAGAAAATTTCTGGTGGGCACCAGTGATGCACTAGACACCGCATGCATGTCAGTGCACGCACCTGTTGGTATACAGTGGCACCAGCCCCAACTGCCTCAGTTCCTTTTTTCCTGCCATGGAGTGCATATCAGTAGCTTCATCGCTCTTGTCAGGGCCAGAACTTCACTGTCTATACGATGAAAACATTCAGTTCTTCAGCTTTAGTATTTAAATTACTAGCTTGTTATTTTTGTGTCAGTTTTAGTTTGGTTTAATAACAAATCTTAACAATTTATCTCTTAGCCCTACCTCGTTCTAGTGGTCAATGACCATGGAAGCAGGTAGGGAGCCTGAAAAGACAGATTGCTCTGGTAACGGGGCTGTGTCTGGTCAGTAGTTCCTCTCTGAGTGGGTGCTGTAACAACAGGCAGTCCAGTACCCAGGTGGAGGGACAGTCCTCCTGGAGATGCAGAAAGACATGGTACAGATCCCGCACACTTGTGGTGTCATGGTCTTTACTCCATTCGGCTTCTTCCTGTTCTTGTCAGAAGGGAAGACATGACACTGGTCAAGGTCATCCTCTGGCTGTTCTGCTGTGAGACATCCAACTTCTAGGGGCCTGGGTTCCCCATCATTGTTACCAATGAAATTAGGGTTCACTGGGCCTGTGAGGTCAGTTTATCTGTCCTGGAGCCTCTCTTTGTTTCTTGGGAGAACATTGGTGGCAGTTCAACCATTGAGCAGTTCTTTTGGAGCAGTGGATGCAGCATTTGGGTCACATGGTGCAGTTTCAGGCAATGGGCCCCTAACGCCTCGGGTTGACTGGACTGGTGCAACCCTAAGGTACTGCTTGACTTAAGCATGTGGCTGTCCATGGCATCAGCCTCTGTTGCTGCCATGGGTGGCACCACCAATGGCCCCACTTGTGGTGTTGCCTCTGTCCCTTCTGGGATGGGTATAGCCATTCGGTACCGGGCTGGGTCATCGACATTGTATGTGGTGATGTCCAGCCTGCCCTGGTGCCCCACTTGTGGCACCGCATGAGCCTGCACCATCAGGAGTGTTTCTCAGGGATGCTCACAGTGCTATCCATGGTGCTGCTGGCACTGTTTCACAGGCCCCTCGGCTGGGGCTGGGTCCAATGTCGCCAGTGTTGCTGCATTCACAGCATACTCTGTCTGCTGTCTGAACCCCTCCTTTCTACTACTCTGCAGATGAAGAGAGTGTAGAGGAAGACGAGTCAGACCCTGATCTCATCATCTCTGATGGTGGAGAGGATGACTGTACTATGGCCAGAGAACTCGGAACCTGTGACTGTACCACAGGAAGACTTCTCCTTTCAGGCTGTGCTCAGAAATATGCATTCCACATTGAATTTCGAGCCAATAGTCATAGACAAGGCTAAGTGTCTCCACCTAGAGTTTTTAAACGTGCCTAATATTCCAGTCTCTATAATTCCTCCCAGTGGTGAGGGTAACAAGTCTGCACCCAAAGACTTTATTTGCTATAATCTGAATAAGCCAGGCCATATCGCAAGAAACTGCCAAAAATGAGGGTTCCACTGTAGCAGATTTGGCCTTAACAAATTGGTGGGAGATAAGACTGTAAAGGGACTTATTGACTCGGGAAGTAGACAGACCCTAGTGCATGTTAAAGTGCTGGGAAAACACTATGTAAAAGGACCAGGTACTGACATTATCTGCATCCACGGGACACACAATACTATTCCATCACACAAGTGACACTGAATATTAACGGGTGTCGCACTAAATGAAAGTGGGGTTAGTACCCAAGTTACTCTGTACCTGAGATTATTGGAAATGACTGTCCAAGAGTTACTGAGTTAATCTCAGAGGAATTGAACCCTGCAGTTTCTGCAGCAGTGGTAACAAGAGCTCAGGCAAAGAAAATCTCAGATGGCGGAGACACTTCCTTTGGTGACTTTGATGCGGACTTGTTTGAGCCCAGCCCAAGATCCAGAAGTCCAGGAAAGAAAAAGACGTCGAAACAACAGTGGCAAACAAAAGACTGATGGCCCTAAGGGGTTAAAATATGAAAATGCTGAAACTAAACTGATAACTGATTGGTGATTTTGTTTCAGAGCAAACTAATGATGCTTCTCTCTAGGTTATTTTATGCAGCTGGGGTGAAAGCAAAGCAGCATGGACCAATGTTTAAAAATATAATGGGTTACTGTACTGAGTTTATGTTAAACCACAGACACAGGAACAGATACAACAATTGATTATACCACAGAAGGATAGAACAGAATTGTTACAGATAGCACATGATAGCCCTATGGCTGGACACTCAGGGAGGGATCGCACTTGCCAGACTGCTGTGTAGATTTTACTGGCCTGGAATTTATGAAGATGTTGCTACCTCTTGTAATTCCTGTGCTGAGTGTCAGAAAGTAGCCCCAGTCACTAGAAAAGACAAGGTGCCCTTAGTGCCCTGCCCATCATAGATGTGCCTTTGAGAGAATTGCAATGGATGTGGTTGGCCCCTTAGACAAAGGGAAAAAGGGTAATAGATTTATCCTGGTAGTATGCGAATTATGCTACTTGATACCCAGAAGCAGGTCCAATGCATACTGTCACAGCCCCAAAAGTGGCAGCAGAGCTTGCCAAACTTTTCAGCAGAGTGGGCATACCTAAAGAGATTATTACTGATCAGGGTAGTAATTTTGGTGCTGCATTACTGAAGGAGCTGTACCGACTATTAGGTATCACTGCCATAAGAACCTCTCCTTAACACCCTCAGACGGACGTCTCGTTGAGCGTTTTAATCAAACCCTAAAATGCACGTTAAAGAGGTTTGTAAAAGGAAGGAAAGATTGGGACCAATATTTGCCTTTCCTGCTTTTTCTTACAAAGAAGTACCAGAAGCCTCAACAGATTTTTCACCATTTGAAATGCTGTATGGTAGACAACATAGAGGGCCACTCGATGTAATAAAAGAAACATGGGAAGATAACTCACTCAAAACAATCCATTACATCTTACATGTGTGCTCTGAAACTGGCACAATATGATGAAACTGACCAAGTTAATCAGTAAGAGGCCCAAAACCAGTAGAAGGTGTATTATGACCATGAGGTAAAAAAAATATTTTGAGCCAGGTAAAAGATCTTGCTACTGTTACCACTACAGAAAATAAACTGTTCTAGGGACGTGGATATGTTGTTCGATCCACACTGTCTGGCAGTTGCCTTTCCTTTAAGATTAGCCATAAAGTCTCAAAAGCTGGCTACTCCCACCACCGGGTATAATATTCCACAGTTCTGCCACCTGATGCCAGATCTTCGTTTCTGCTGGAAAAAGCAGGTCCCTCCTTACCGCTGAGTAGGTCCTGACGTCTCAAATCTTGGGATTTTCTTCCACGCTCAAACTTAAACTTGTCAGAGTTTCTTTTGCATGGTCTTCGATCGCGACCGCGATGGAGCACAAGTCCTCGCCAGGTTCCGCTGGTGACCTCTATGGCAGAAGATGTCACGCACTGACCCGCACACCACATGCTTTTATTGTCAGGGGCATGATCACTATACCCAGGTCTGTGACGTATTTAGCTTCTCACCTGAACATGCTCGACGACTGTCTCGCTACGCTTGCAGCTGGGCTGCTGAAACGGAACTCACCGGTCAAATCAAAAGAAGCCCTTTGGGTGGTCTCCAGGTGGTGGGGTCCGCCAAGCAGTTAGAACAGATGAAGGCTTTCGAGGAGGAGGTGGCTCGGCCACCGAGCAGTCCTCTTTGGCATCCGCGTTCATTCCTCTTAAACTGGGCTCTACCTTTTCAGGCTCCTTCAAGGAGTTGTGCCAGTCTCTCTGACCAAGGGAGAGGGCCCTTCAGACTCGCACAGCAAGAAGAAGAGTCAAAAGATAAAGATAAGACTCACCATTGATGTTCTTGAGACAGAGAGCGGTCTTGGTCCCAGGAAACTTCAGTTTGACCATGGACAAAACCACACGACCTTAGCCGTCAGGCCAGCCTGCTGGAACACAGTGTCTGGCCAAGATTTTCCTCGACCCAGTTGACCCGCTTTCTCTCCAGAGGCTGGCAATTCTCTTATTAGGATTCGGGTCCCATTGACTGAGCCGATCCTGCCCATTGGGCCGGATCAGAAGGCTCCAGTGACCAGGAGAAGCCGTGGTACTCCCAGGTTCCTCCAAGTGACCCCAACTGGTCCCCTTGATGGTCTCAGTCCCAGTCGCCTTCCTCCAGTGGATTGCACAAGTCCCACAGGTGCCATCTCGGTGTCATAGAAGCAGCATCACCGCTATTCTTTTTCTCGTCCTCCTTGGCTGAGGAAGCTTAGATGTAAGTTGCGTCAGTGCTAAGAGGACCTCATGTGGCAACAGTTGGTTCTGGCTGGTCAGAAGCTGACACCAGCTCACACCCTGGCTGTTACCTGGCTCTCACCATCTCGGCCGTCCCTCGCCTCCAGAGTTTTGGGCCAGTCGACACCACCTCTCCACCCCCAGAGCCGGTGATGATCATTTTGGCTCGCCTAAACCGCCTCTCCACGATCATGGTGGAGTCAGCACCTCATCGCCACCGTCCAGGGCTCCATCCAGAGAGTCTCGGTCAGCTAAGGGGCTTCTCCCATTGGCTGTCTGTCATTCTCTCACCCGACCATCCATGGCGTGCTAAAGGTGACACGGGTGGTTGGCTGTTGTCTGGGGACTCTTTGGAGTCCGACAACAACTCTCGCTCCACTCCTGTCCAGTCAGCGCAGAGTTGGTTGGGGATTTCTCCATGGAGGAGGCCCTTCGTCATTCCTGGGCATCCTCTGTCTCATCTCTGAATCTACGGGGATGCAGTTGGAGCCCGTTCAGAAGTGGGCCTGTTACCTCCTTACCAATATCCTGGATAAAGGGATTCACCAACAGAGGCCTTCCCAGTGGCCGAGGCTATTGTGGGTCCAGCCCTGGAGCTTTGGCAGCACCCTGCTTCCTGCCTTGCACCATCAGCCTATATGGCCCGTAAATATGCGTGCCATTAGCTCCTTTTAGGGTTCATGGAACACCCCTCAGCCGAGGGATGGAGCGTAATTCCATGTTTTGGTGTTCGAGTCATAAGGACATGGATAAACCTCCGGACAAGGAGTCAAGAAGTTGGACTACTCTTAAAAAGTTTTACACTGCCTCCTCACTCGGTCTCTGCCAAGCGAGCTCGACCATCATCATGGCACATTTCTCCCATTCCCTCTTGGGATCCCTAGATGAGGTGCTTCCTCATCTCCCACAGATCTCAGACCACGGTCAAGTAGATCAGGGTCATGCTGTAGCCAAACAGCAGCTCAGATGGTTAACACTAACA
Source organism: Neoceratodus forsteri (assembly GCA_016271365.2). Classification (NCBI taxonomy): domain Eukaryota; kingdom Metazoa; phylum Chordata; order Ceratodontiformes; family Ceratodontidae; genus Neoceratodus; species Neoceratodus forsteri. Next base: position 1,103,313,857 of record CM028133.1, on the reverse strand, counting down.
CCTCAGTCTTTGACCAATTTAGAGTATAACCAGAAAGAGATGAAAATCTCTCAATTTGTTTGAAAATCTCTGGTAAAGATTCCGTTGGATTTGTCAAGTACAATAAGACATTGTCCGTGTAGAGGCCATTTATGATTAGATGCCCTATAGAATACACCGTTATCCCTCGTTTACCCGTATACTCTGAGCCAGAGGCTCTATGTACAGTGCAAAAAGCAAAGGAGATAGGGGACAACCCTGCCTGGTGCCTCTCTCCAGCTTGAAGGAGCTGGACATGTATCCGTTAGCCCTAATATATGCTGTGGGATGAGTATATAATTTGGATAGAAAACTCAAAAGGGGTAGGAAAGCCAAATCCGGGCAGGGCACCCCACAGAAATGACCAAGATACTTGATCAAAAGCCTTTTCGCATCCAAACTCATCACATATGCTGGAATTCCTGACTTTTGTAAATGTTCAATTATATCCACCGACTTCCTAATATTATCAAAAGTCTGTCTTCCGGACAAACCCGCCTGATCCAAATTGATTATTTCTGGTAATATTTTTCGAGCCTTCTGGCCATTAACCCTGTTAATATTTTGTAGTCTGTATTTAATGTGGAAATTGGTCTATTCAAGGAACATATAGTGGGGTCCCTGGCGGCTTTGGCAAAACTGAAATGATGGCCTGGGTCCAGGATAGGGCACAGCCTCCCTCATTCTCCCATAGAGAATTATAAGCCTTTCTTATTAAGGGTATAACAACCTCCTTGAATTCTTTATAAAATTCATTTGGCAAGCGGTCAGTGCCAGGACATTTCCTGCCTTCAGGCGGGTTATCTCCTTCTGTATCTCTCCACTGAAAATGGTGAAGTTTGGGTCCTCTGTTGTTCAGAAATTTTGGGTAAATGAAGGGGTGAGGTATCTTTCAATCACCTCAGGAGCAGGGTTTGCCCTTTACTATATAGTTTTGTGTAATAGTGTTTGAGGCGTCAGCTATCCTTCCACCTTGACTTGCCAAGTTTTGGTTTTGGGTCCATTATTTTTGAAACACAGGCCTTGGCCCTTTGCTGATAAACCTATAAGTTAGGAGTCTTAAAGCCCTTGGCCCCCTTCATAATATCTTTGGCGTAAATATAGTAGCTTTTGTTCGACTTGGTAGTCAGTATATCTAACATCTCTCTTTTCAGTTTTTCAACTGCTTCCCTCTGTCCCTATCTAGTTGCTGCTGTTGTTGGCGTTCCAAGTTGGCTATCTGGTCCTGTAACTGCACTTTTTCCTTTCCTCAGTTTCTTATTTCCAGATGAGATCTCTATGAATTTGCCACGCTCTATGGCTTTCACTGTATCCCATAAAATCCCTGGGGATATTTCAGAGTCACTATTATCCTTTACAGCTTGTTCTATTACCTTTTCTATTATTTCTTTAGTCTCCCCTCATGTATTAATGAGAGATTCAATCTCAGAAAGTATTACGTTTACCAGGGCCTAATTTAAGTTTCAAGTAACTTGGTGCATGGTCCAAATTACGATATCCCCAACCAGGAGTCAGTGCACAAAGCCGTGTTTCTCTAGGTAGAAAAAAGTAATCTAGTCTTGAGTACGACTTATGCGCTGATGAGAAAAACATATATTGTCTACTTCTTTTATGCATTTGTCTCCAGATGTCCACGTGACCCAATTCCCCATTAATTTCCCCACCCTCTTAGCTGTCCTACATTCCTGCCAGACCACCCACCAGATGAGTCCAAATGAGCATTAAGCCTCAGATTTAAATCCCCCTATAACTAGATGGCCTCGCCCATTCAATTATTCTAAGGAAGAATTCCTGTGAAAGGAATAATTGGAACCTGGAGGGCATACAATGAGACCAAAGAGACTGAAGTTCCATTATATTTACCCTTTACACCCACATAGCAGCCTTCGCTATCTTTAATGGAGTCACACTTCAAATGGGCATTTGTTTAGGATCAAGATTGCAACACCTCGCCGTCTGCCTTTCTTATATGATGATGACTGAACTGTCCGAAAACCAAACTTTTAAGTTTATCATGCTCTGCTTTGTTTAAATGGGTCTCTTGGAGCATTATAAATGATGCTTGCAATTTTATTAAGAAGGACATTATTCTGCTTCTCTTAATTGTGTGCGTTAAACCATTTACATTGAAAGACAAAGAAGTAATCTCAGAGCTATCCATTTTCTTTTGAGTTATTTGGTACTTCTTAAAGCTCCCCTATTTATGCGTTCATATTCCCAACTCCCTTTTCTCCCTCAACATACTCCTCAAAGCAGCTACAACCCAGTCCCCTAACCTCTACCAAACTCATTTCTTAATAAACAGTACCACATCAAAACTCTAGATGTGATAACAATTAAGAAACTGAAGCGGTAACTGTTTAAACTTGTGCTTCCAAATGTGAAACCCTTATATGCACCAAGCAGGGTTTCTAGCTTCATGATCACCCTGTCCTGGAAGAAATACCAGAACGAGGAGAGGTTTTACCACACCAAGTGTGATACTCCTTGAGAGCCTAGAAGTATGTTAGCAGGCTCTTATATTACACTAAAAAGTGTATATATATTTGTGATGCCACTTCACCCAGCCAGTGAGAGAGAAAGATAGAGACAAGTCTCTGGTTAACTACAGCAAAAACATTGTAGCCCCCCAACCAAAAAGATCACATTACTTTTCCAGATATGTGAAATAAAAACAACACTGCTTTTGTTCAAATGCTACATTGTACCTAAGTGTAGTGAAGACTACGCTAGATACATACTTAAAAACACTATTTTTAAATCCAGTTAGTTCCTCTGATAACTACATTCAGCAAACTATGCTTTTTAACTTAGGAAATAGAAATTATGTCCAAAGGAAAAACACCCTCACAAGTCCAGCATTTGTCTTCATGCAAAGACTTTGCATATATAACTTGGTTCAAGGTTTTAAGTCACAGTTCCCAAAGGTAAGCCAGGTAGGCGAAAATGAGCTCTAAAGCACTGACCTGTTTCCTCCTACAGATGGCTCTCAACATCAGGTCATAAGGCAGCACCACTACATTTCGAGGAATCCATGGGTATGTAAAGTCAATCTCGAGAGTCCTTTTGTAGGCCTTCACGATTCTCCTGTAGCTTCTGGATCAAGCTTCTCATTGCTTGAAATGCTGCAGTTGCTGGCCCTCCATGCGCGTCCTCTCTTCCTACTGCCTGTAGAGATTGCCCAATCCGTAGATTGCTCCAAGGGCTTCTGGGAGTTTGAGTTCTCAACCAGAGGCGGACTGCGATTCCACTAGGCCTTTTCGACCAGTGCCCTTTAATCTTCTCTAGCGTGTTGTTTGTTTTAGGACCTTCCGACCAAAAGACCCTGATTTTTGCAGGATAGGTGTTTAGAAACGATACCCTTTGGCTTTTAACAATTTGATTATGTCTGCATACTGAGGCGCTGCCTCTGGATCTCCTGTGGATAATCACGGTTGAAGTACAGTCTATGATTTAATCGTAACCTCCTTCTGCTTCCATGCCCTTGACAGTATGTCTTCTTTTGTTTTGTAGCTGTTAAATTTTATAATTATAGATCGTGGCCTCGATCCTTCTTCCGTCTTGCACTTGGCTGAAGAGCCCTATGTGCTCTCAGTATTCAGCATGTATCCTGTAGGCAATTGCAGGACATCTGTCAGTAAATCAGTGAGGAAATCTGCCATCTGACCAGTTTCAGTACCCTCAGGAGGCCATACAATCTAATATTCTACCGTCTGGGCGACTCTCCAAATCAATGCACTTTTCATGTAGTTTCTCTGTTTGGGCTATCAGCGCTTGCATTATTGTCTCCGTTTGGATCACACCATTCTCCATAGTAGCAATCCGCTCTTCAGCTGTCTCCAGTCGCTGCTCTAACCCGGATAATTTTTGATCTACATTTCTAAATTCCAACCATATCTGTGCTCTCATCTCCTGAATTTCCTTGAAGAGTTGTTCAACGAGCACAGGATAAATGCTCCATTTCTTCTTCCATATCGACTACACTAGCAGGAAAAGGGCTATGACTTGGCCTTCTAGTAGGTATACTCGATCTCTTTTCATCCTGCACATTAAACATTTTTGGCTTATCCCGACCTGCCTTATCTTTATTTCGGTTTATTGAAGCCATTTTCTTGTTTTTTGCTGCAATGTTGTACCAATTTTTATCTTTTGGGCTAGTGGGGTAAGAGCTCCTCACTCACTTGCTGCCGGCTCATGACATCACCGGAAGTTCCCCTGTTTGAGATTGTTGCCAAGGATGACGCCCACTGCTAAAGTTTTGGCTACAGCCACCTGTTGCACAGTTCCCCAGTTTTACCCCAGTCTAGGAGAACACTAGTGAGTGGCAATGTTTTCTCCTCAACAGTGAAGTCTTGTACAGTGACATATTTATTGGGTATAAGCTGACTAGGCTCTATCAGATCCCTTTTACCAATGTTAGGGATGCCTGTGGCTCTTAACCCTTGTGTCTGTACCCATTCACGAGACTAGGTGCATGTGTTCCCTCATGTTCCAGGCATGCTTCCAGGGACACACAAACAACCTACTTCTTTCCTAACTCCATATTGCATATTGCTCATCCTTTTGGGACACTGGCAATATACCCAGCTCTTTACAGACCCAACATTAATTTATTTTCTCAGAAAATCTTTTCTCTGAAACCTGGAGCTAACTGGTTTTGGTGGAGGCAGTGAGGGTTTTAACTGCCCTGAAGGTGTACTTTTCCCTTTCTGCACTGCCACACACCCACCCCATTCATTCTCAGAGCAGGTCTGCTCTTGGCATAGCGAGTCCGAGAGCACAGCAGCCTCTTGCACTGTTTTGGGATCGCAGGTCCTCCAGCCAGGTTTTCAGCTCTGCTGGGCATGCCCAAAAAACTATTCTAGCAAAATAGCATTTCAGTTTTATCTATAGAGTTTGCTTCAATTCCTTCCCAACAACATTTTAAAACTGGCGTTGTTTGTGGCTAGCTCCTCGTACCTCATATCAGAGCTTCTCCTGAGCTTAGATTTAACTCTGTTTGTTTCAGCAGTTAAATCAAACTTTTTAAAAATGCAGTTTTAAGTTTGCTGTAATCATTACTGTCCTCATTGTCCATTTGACCCAATGCATCCTGAGCTTTCCTGGTAAGTAGCGGGGATAGCTGGAAGCTCCAGGACCCTCTAGGAATTTTAGCCTGAATACAAACTTTTTCAAAGGAATTAAAAAGGCATCCATATCCTCCCCTCTTTAAATTCAGCTATCAATTTGGAATTCAATTTGTAACCCAGTCCTGTAGTTCCAGTTAACCCTAGCCACTTACCTGCTCTGGTGCTGGTGGTTGGAGTTGTAGCTTTTCCAGTTCATGTCACCTCTGGTGCTCATGCTCCTCATGGTCCACCTCTCGCTGTTCACCTCCCTCTTCTCCTCTACAGCTTGCTGGCACTCATGTTCTTCATGGTCAGCCTCTCACTGTTCTCACTCCCTCTTCTCCTCTGCAGCTCGCTGGTGCTCACGCTCTTCACGGTCAGCCTCTCGCTGTTCTCGCTCCCTCTTCTACTGGAACTCCAGCTCCATTCTGCACAACTCAATCTGCAGCCTGAGTACTTCTGGCTCCAGAATGCTGGTGACCTTCCCTACTGCTGTAGCCCTTTGCTGGCACTGGCCTTGCTATCATCCTGACTGGATTTGGACACTGCACTGGCTGCTAGCCCTCAAGCTCAAGGTTTGGTCCCTTACAGTCACAGTCTGTGACTCAGTGCTCTGGGCATCTGCTGCCATCAGGGCATCTACGAGGTTCTGCTTGGGGGCTCTCACCTCGTACAGGACTCCTCTGTCCTGGCACAACTGCCTCAAGTAGTCTGCAGTGTACCCGCTGTAGTTGGAAGCCATCTTCTTCCCTAACTACAGCTACTCTAACTGCACTTTAGCAAAAAAATAAAAATAAAACAGGTAGGAACTCAACTGTAAGCAAAATGATATAGTTCTGTTTCCTTTTTAAAATAAATCACTACTTTTCTTTTTTGGAAGTAGCTGTACAGTATTCAGCTGACACACTGAACAGTTAAAGCTTGTGTTACCAAATTTTATGTACACCACTGCCAACCAATCTGTCACAAACCCACTCAGCAGGTCAGGCCCTCTGCTCCCACAGTGCCAACCTCAGAGTGCAGTATTGTGAATAGGAAACAGAACAGGGTAGCCCTCCTGTCTGCTTATTGGTCCGAATCACCCTTTGGTCTCAAGTTCTGGGGGATTCAAACTGTGAACCTTATGCTAACGTACCCAAATGTACAGGATCAGGTAGTCTGCTCTTGGGGGGATGCAGATATCTTTCGCCTAGGGCACTAACCAGGTATCAAAATGAACCCTTAAAACTCTATAAAAGACCTTAGGTATATTCTTACCTTTCCCCAGTTTGGTAACACCATCAAGCTTCTGAGCGGTTATTAGTCAGTCTTAACCATTTATACATCACATAGAAAAGAAAGAACTTGGAAGACCAGGCAGTATTTGGAATAAAGGTTTACTTAAATTGTAAAATATGTAAAATGTAAACACAGAACACTATATCATAAAGCATACAATCACTAAAAGAAAACAAGGAAAACTACAAACTCCTACCAACATACAGTTAGACTTTTTATATCCAATGTATACCTCTACCAGTGCCTTAGTTAGATCTCAGATCTTGTTTCTTAGGAGTCCAAAAGGAATGTGTCAGTTGAAACACATAATATAGTTTAAAATGCTGTGTTTCCACCCTTTTAATACTGTAATCTAGCTCCTCCTCCTTTCAGAATATAAAAAATATACAAAACAGGATGTCCTATCAAGAGGCATATTAAATAAGGTGAAATCAGCAAAATCTAATTTCCTAAATTATAAGTCTGTCTTTAAATCAAGCCTTTCCTTTGATATTCTGTGGTTTCCTGCTCTCCCAAGGAATCAAGGATATTTATGACTTTCACACCATTGTATAAAATGTTTTTCCTCTAAGATGTCATAAAAGTTTACTGAGCCCTATATCCTGGTAGCTGGGTCAATATAGAATATAGTGTGTGATTGTCAGTGCTTACATGAATGTCCTCCCAACCCAGGTTTCAGAGAAGCAACAGGATATGTTAACCTGAAACCAGGAGGTAATTAAAGACTAGAGAGACATTATTAAGGGTCTTCTGTTTCCGTGACTTAATTAGAGCTGACTCAGCTACCAGGATATAAGGCTCATAAACTTTTATGATGTCTTAGAGGAAAAAACATTTTATACCATGGTGTGAACATCATAAATATCCTTTGATTGCTTGGGAGAGCAGGAAACCACAGAAGATAAAAGGAAAGGCTTGATGTAAAGACAGACTTATAATTTGGGAAATGTTTTGCTGATGTCACCTTATTTACTATACCTCCTGATAGGACATCCTGTTTTGTATATTTTTTTATATTCTGAAAGGAGGAGCTAAATTACATCATCGAAGGGCAGGAAACACAGCAATTTAAACTGTATTCTGTGTTTCAACTGACACATTCCTTTTGGACTCCTAAGAAACAAGATCTCAGATCTAACTAAGGCACTGGTAGAGGTATATATTAGATAGGAAAAGTCTAACTGTATGTTGGTAGGAGTTTGTACTTTTCCTTGTTTTCTTTAAGTGATTGTATGCTTTGTGATATAGTGTTCTGTGTTTACATTTTGCATATATTTATCCATTTAAGTAAACCTTTTATTCCAAATACTGCCTAGGTCTTCACATTCTTTCTTTTGCATGTGATGTATAGATGGTTAAGACTGACTAATCGTTCGGAAGGTTGATGGTGTTACCAAACTGGGAAAAGGTAATATACCTAAGGTCTTTAATAGAGTTTAAGGGTTCATTTTGGATACCTGGTTAGGTGCCCTTAGGTGAAAGATATCTGGCATCCCCGAAGAGCAGAATTATCTGAGCCTGTACATTTGGATACTCTAGCATAAGGTTCACAGTTTGAATCCCCAGAACTTGAGACCAAAGGTGATTCGGACCCACAAGCAGACAGGAGGGTTACCCTGTTCTGTTGCCTGTTCACAATACTGCACTCGGAGGTTGGCACTGTGGGAGCAGAGGGCCTGACCTGCTGAGTTGGTTGTGACAAACACATCTCACATCAACATGCTGGAGATGTGAGCAGTTCTATATGATCTGAAAGCACTAGTGGACTTGGTCAGCTGAAAGACTGTTCTCCTTCAGACAGACAGCAAGTTTGTCATGTACTGTATATCAACGAGCAAGGAGCAGCACACTCTTACCTCCTCTGTAGGTAGGCAATGAGAATGTGGAATGGCACCTGGAACAAGGGATCCTGCTTCAAGCAATCTATCTGCAAGGAATCCAGAACACTCCATCAGATGAGTTCAGTCAAACAGAGGCCGATCTTCACGGATGGTCACAAACACCAGACGTCATGGAAAAGCCTGATTAGCCTTGTCTGTGGCGATATATGCACTAGAGTGCCTCTCAGTCAGAATATTAGATAAAACAGAGAAATCTGACAGTCAATGGCGAAAATGGGTGTCCTATCAATTGGATCACTATGCTGATATTGTTCCATAAGTGCCATGTTGTACTTGAGGTGTCCTGTTTCCTAGCACATTGTTAAGGATTTCAGCCTACAGAAATAATCAAAACAAATCATGACTTGATCATTTTATGGAGGGGGTCTCACCATGCCCTGCTAAAATCTAACATAAGAGGCCTGGGACTTAGTTTTAGTTTATTTTTAAATTATAACCTTAAGCTGGACACTGATAAACTAAAGTTAAGCCACATCTCTGTACTCTTCATGTCATTTCTTATCTGTGATAAATTGTAATATGAATGATCTATATCAACCTACAATGTAACCTGCCTGTAGAGACTTGCATTGCCTAAATAAAAGATTAAAAAAAAGATGTCATGGAAGCACTATTCAACAAGTGGGGCACCCCAGATGTGGACATTTTGCATCCCCACTCAATGACAGACTGCCTCAATTCTGTTCCAGAAGTCCAGGCATGGAGCTTTTGTCAGGATGCATTCAGACTGCCAGTGCAGAATCTGTTTCTGTATGGATTCCTCCAATCCTCTAATCCAGCTGGAGGCGCATGGGGTAACACAATTCTTGTGGCCCTCTCCTGGCCTCTGCAGACAGTTTCCTCTTTTGAATTGACTTTCAGTTGGTGAACGAAGGGTTCTGCCACCAAGGACAGACTTGCTGACCCGGGGTCAGCTGGTCCATCCAACCTGTGCTCCCTTTATCTCTAGATCTGGCTCCTGGAGAGAGAAATTGAACAGGTGCAAGGTATCTCAGAGAATTTCTGAAATACTTTGGTTGCATGTAATCTTTCCACCAGGAAGGCACACACATTAAAGTGGTAAAGATTTTCAATCTGGTGCTCCAAGACCTCAGTGGACCCTTTCAGGTGCTCATCTAATGGGATTTTGGAGTACTTACCAAACCTTTCCGATGCTGACCGCAGTATTTCACAGTTAAGGTCCACCTATGTGTTATTTCAGCATACCACAAACCTGTATGTACACACTACGTAGTATAGCTGCTGCTGTTTAGAAGTTCCCCAAGGGTATTTTCCACACAAGACCTCCTATCAGAAGCCAGTGGCTCCCTGGGATATCAGCCTTATGTTAGATATGCTAACTTGCAAGCCTTTCAAGCCCATTGTGATTAGTGACTTAAAGCTTCTAACTTGGAAAACAGGATTTCTGAGGCCAACACCTGTTCAGGCAGAGTATCTAAAATCCATGCTTTGTCACAGATCCTCTGTATACTGTTTTCCATAGAGATAAATTAGTGCTCTGCACACACCTCAAGTTTTACCAAAGGTAGTGTTAAGTTCCATCTTAATCAGGCTATAATCCTGCCTACCTACTTTGCTAGCTTCCAGAATGAGGAGAAAGGACTCTCCACTCACTAGACATTAAAGGGTCCTTACATTTTACCTTGACATGACTAAGGAATTCAGTTCAATTCAATTTTTATTTTGCCAGGAAATACACCATTGAGTGGACTCATTTACAAGGTGGTCCTGGAAGGACGGAACATGAAGAAGATTACAAAACAGCATTAGATATAGGATAAGGACAATACCTATTTACAATGCACAGGCAATCCAGAGATAACTTTCAGTATAACTAGCAATACAATGCACGAGTCATAGAGGAAGTAGGAGCAATAGGATTGGTCTCAACATCACTGGAAAGGCAATTGTGAGAACAGAGGGAAGGAAGGGAGGGGTACTCATGGGGATTGGTGGTTTAGGAAAGGACACAAAGGTAGAGACCAAGGTAATAATAGCAGAAACCTGCTAGAGGAAGATTGCTGGGGTGGTAGTGCAGCAGGACATAGAAACATAGACTTTCACGGCAGATAAGGACCGCTTGGCCCACCCAGTCTGCCCATTTCATTACCTATTGGATAAGCTGCAGATTCTAGTTAACCAACAGCCTACTTCCCTCCCACCCACTATAATTGCCTTATGTCTGTTCCATGCATGTTTGAATTCCCCACTGTTTTAGACCCCACAACCTCCCAGGAAGGTGGTTCCATGCGTCCACCACTCTCTCCGTGAAGAAAAATTCCTCACATTGCCCCTGAGCCGCCCCCTCTATCTTTAAATTGTGTGTGCCTCCTTGTTCTTGCACATCTCTTTTTCTGAAAGATGCTACCCTCCTGGACTTTGTTGATTCTCTTGAGGTACTTGAAAGTTTCCATCATGTCTCCCAATTCCTCCTTTCATCAAGGTTATACATATTACGCTCTCGCTGTCTCTCTTCATATGGTTTCTGTTGCAGACCCTGCACCATTTAGTTGCCCTCCTGTGGACTGCCTCCATCCTGTCTATGTCCTTGCGGAGATGGAGTCTCCAAACTGCACGCAGTACTCGGATGGGGTCTCACCAACTGTCTCTACAGAGGGATAACCACTTCCTTTTTCTACTTGTGATGCCCTTCTATGCATCCAGTATCCCTAGCTCTCCTTACTGACTTCTCACAATGCTTGCTCACCTTTAGGTCATCTGATATGATTATCCCCAGGTCTCTTTCCATTCACTGTGTGGGAATAATGTTATGAATTGTGCTTGGTGCCACTTGTATATATTGATTTGTTTTGGCCTTACTCATTCCCATCTTGAGTATGAGAAGGCCCTAAAGATGGGAAGAGCACTGGAGAGGAGGAGGGAGGGTGGAGGAAACTGTGAATGCTAAACAGGAGGGGCAGAGTGTAGGTATTTTTATAGAGGGAATCTCACCATTGAATTACGAGCAGGCCCTTCAATTCACTATGGGAATAATGTTATGAATTGTGCTTGGTGCCACTTGTATATATTGATTTGTTTTGCCTTACTCTATTCCCACCTTGAGTATGGGCTGATAGCTGGAAGGCCCAAAAGAATAGTATCCACCTCCTCCAACTCACGGAGATATATCTGGCAGCACTCAGGAGAGGCAAAACCCCTTTAACAGAGGAAACCTCTGAGGAACCATGGCTACCAAGTTGCCTTCCTTCTAGGCATACTACGAGGAGATGGAAAGAAAAGCTGAACGATTTCCGCTCGGGATTAGGAATGTATGTCTCAAAACAAGATTATGTCCATCTTCCTAGGCGCTTAATGATGTAGGCTGGAACTTTCTTTCATGAGGCAGAGGTAGCAGCACTGATTCTAAATGAATGGCCAGAATAAGCAAAGAATCAAGTCCCATGCATTGTAGTAGTGAACGAATTGAATCCACAAATTCTTTGGTGGTTAGAGGTGCATTATTATGAGAGGTTAATAGAGGAGATTCAGGACGGATTGACTGAAAACTGCATAGCTGGTTCAAAGTAGGCGGGACACCAAGCAGTATTTGTAGGAAAATATTGAATGTCCACGCCTTCTCGTAGCCTGTCTGATTTTGATGCAGAAAGATGGAGAACATAGTAGTCAGCTTGCTTGGTAAGATGTTTGACCTGAGAAAGGATGTTGCAGAAATTGATGAAACGGTGAATTCTCCGGGCGAAAAATCCATAAAATGCCAGAAAGATAGCTGCAAGTAGGATGGTGGAGTGTGAAGTAGGAGGTTTGGACTTCAGTAGATTAATTAGCTGTTTGAAGATGGTATCATCGATGGGCAAACGAGTAGGCATCCTTTTGAATGAGAGTTTTGGATTGCTGTAAGAAGAAGCTTAACTGCAGGATATGATGTCAAGGAGACAGAAGCTGGATCTTGTAAGCAAAAGTGAAATTGAATGCCAGCTAAGTATTGGCGAATGGTAGAGTAAGATAATTTACTGGTTGTATGACAATAGGTTGTGAAAGCTAATATGGTAGGTAGAGAAATCGGAAATGCAGAGGAGGCTGTCATGGAGCAGAATTAATTGTATTATCTCCAGGCTGTTTTGTAAGCTGATTGTGTGCTGATTGATAAGGCTGACCACATGAGGTTTTGTGCTGTAGTAAGGTAATTAATCATGGCATGACTAGATTCTTGAACTGAGGAGCTGGAGTTGGAAGAGGATCCGCAGTAGGAAGGAAAATCTGAAATTTCTGAAATTGAAAACGGAAAGGTAGTCAGCGGCTGTATTGAGATGACCAGGAATATGAAAACACTGAATGCAAAATTATGAATCAGAGAAAGCCATGTTAATCTCCGCAAGAATAGCATAACTGTAAGAGAAGATGATCTGCCTTTGTTAATAATATCTACTGTTGTTTATCTGTATATATTAACACTGTAGACAAAGACCAGCGATGACCCCAAGTGAAAGCTGCTGCAACTACAGGACATATCTCAAATAAAGGGAAGAGGTCGTGGCTGCAGGCAATTGCAGAAATCGGAAGGCCATGTAGAAGAGATCCAGGATTGATGGAAATTAGCAGCGAATCCATGAATAGGTGAAGCATCCGTGAATACTCGAGGAGAAAAATCTTGAAAAATGTCCTTGTAGAACATAGAGTGACCATTCCATTGGTTTAGGAAGAGGAACCACATGGCATGGTCGGATTTCAACAGCTGTAATAGGAATGTGATGGTGGAGGGACGAAGCTTCAAGGAAGCAGATCGAGCAGATATGCTATGAAGGTACGCCCTGAGGAATTATACATGTAGCAAAGGAGAGATAACCTAGCAGAGACAAAAGTTTGTGTTTTGTGCAGGATGAGCGATTGGAGAATGATAGAACCAGAGTCTTGATTCTATGTAGCTTGTCCATAGGGAGTCTGGCTTCCATGCGAACGGAATTGAGAATGATGCCCAAAAATTCCAGGGAAGTGGCAGGACCAGAAGTCTTTTCCTCTGAGACAGGTACAGCTAATTGATGAAATAAATGGCGTAAGGCAGAAAGGGCTGCAGGTGGAGGCGCAGAAGGAGGTTCGATGAGAAGAAAATCATCAAGCAAGTGGATCACTGAGGTTACCCGACAATGATTCAACAACAACCAGCAAAGCGTAGAAGAAAAGATATCGAACAGTTTCGGACTGCTTTTGCAACCGAAAACTACCCACACAGCAAAGTAGTAGGAATCTTCCCATTTGATGTCATAGAGATGCCAAAGGGATGGATGAATAGGAAGGAGTTTAAGCGCATCGGCAATGTCAGCTTTAGAGAGCCATGCGCCTCTGCCCGCTTGTTTGATAGTCAATATGGCGTCGTCAATCTTGGCATAGGCCAGAGAAAAATCCTGAGAAGGATAACAGAGTTGATACTGGGAATGCAAGTGGCACGTGGAGCGGATAAATTGAAAATAAGGCGCTGCTTCCTTGAGAATTTGTGAGTAGCAATGCCAATAGGGCTGACACAAATGAGAGGAAATGGCGGATGGAGAAATGGTCTGATGATATATCCGTTGTCTAGCTCCTTCTGCAAAAGGGAGGAGACCAAGTCTGGTTGAGTGAGAGCTGTTTGTAAATTAGGAGATTCGTAGGAGTCCTGAGGAAGCGAGCAGATGCCAGTATGGAATCAAAAGTAAATCCGAGAGGAGAAACTGCACTAATGAGCGAGATGGATGAGTGGCACGCAGACTGAACAGTTCGCTGATGCTAACAGGAGTAGAAGGATGATGCAATAGTCAGGTTCTGCTTCTTAAATTAGGTCAGATGGATTTTGCATGAGCTTCACCACAATGACTGCAAACGTGCAGCAGATGGCAGGGATGAAGGAGCAACCCACATCGTTGAAATTATTACAGACAGATCTACCAGCCATGAAAGTAATAGGGACGCCATGTCTATTGTAGGACAAGCAAGGCATAGCAATAGGATTGCGTGATAGTCCTGGTAATAGTGGAGCCTGAAGTGGTAGTATGGGATGTAGATGAATCAGGCACGGATAAAGGACAGAAAGAAGCGCATGGGAAAGGGAGCGCAGATCTGGCAAGTGAGAGCCTGTTGACCAGCAAATGGTGGCAAAACAACTCATTGTCGAGTGAGCCCCAGTGAAGTCAGACATTCAGGTGAGAGAGAGCAGCAGCAGCTTTTCGAAAAAGATTTATGGTAATCGAAAAATGAGTACCACCATAGCGGACGCCAAGGTCAACAACTAGTTACAGGTAGGCATCCAGCTCCTCCCTGCGAGACAGAAAAGCAGAACACAAATGTCTCTGAACAGGCTAAAGGCCAAAACAAATTCAGGAATAGTCAGTGTTTTGGAAAGCCTAGGTCCTTAGAACGAAGAACAATGGAGAAATCACCAGGAGATGACTCTGTTTTCAATGGTATTGTGGGAAGAAATAAGCAATGAGATAAGGTTGACATCTTTCCTTCGATTATATCCTTGCGGAGATGAGCGGGAACCAGATGAACAGGTGAGACAGCAGGCACAGAGGAACTCAAGCTAGAATACCAGAGATGGTAGCAATGGCAGGCACGGAAGGAGATGGTTGAGGCATTGGGGCTGGAGCAGGCTGAGGAGCAGCCGAGCTCAGCGACGCCCATAACACCCAGGTGATTGGAAATATCAGACACAGAAGAAGCCAGATGAGAAATCAGATCCTTCAATTCAGCAAAGGCATCAGGAGCAGGGATAGCAGGACGAGCTGGCATAGGACGCGGATTGAGATCCTGATTCTCGAGCCATAAATCATACAGTTCCTGCTTCTTAGCACCAGCAGGAACAGGGAACCTAGAATCTTCAATTCAGCCAGGAGATGAGGAACGGTCCAATCTTTTAAAGAATGTTTAGACTTTGCAGACTTCTTCTGAGGAACGGGGTGGGGTCCTTCAGGTGGAGCAGGAGGATCCATGGAGGCTACCAACAAGCTGAAGTACAGGCAGGAGGCTAAGAGCTGGAAACAGGAACGGCAATAACACAGCCCAAAGCCGAAGATATATATATATATATATATATATATATATGTATATATATATATGTATATATGTATATATGTGAAGGAAAACAGCAGGGATCCCCAGAGGAATGACCAAATGAAGTCCAGGACAACTGCAGGCAAGGAAATGAATCCAGAAGAGCGAAACAATCAAGGAACCACCAGGAAAGCGGCATGGCAAATGATGGAGCCAGTAGCAGGCAGGACCAAACAACAGCCGGACCAGGCAGGAAGCAAATCGGACGAACTTTGGGAAGGGCTGGGTGGTGTGGAGAGAGGAGAAGGAGAGCGAACCAAGCGACCAACACCCAAATCCACGGAGGCAGAGAAGTGGGGGGGGGCGAGGAGGAGATATGGCAGGAGAAGCGCTGAAGAGTTGCTGCAAGCCGAGAAGAAAAGTGCTGGCAAACAAACAAGGCAGCAGGTAAGCACCAGTGAAAAAAAAACCACACACCCAGCCCAGCGCTCAAACTGTGAACACTAAACAGGAGGGCTGGCGTGTAGGTATTTTTAGAGAATCCTGCCCATTGAATTGAGCGGGCCCTTCAATTATTGTTGTTGTTAGTACCTTCCTTGCCATTGTGTACTCTTCTCCTGGGTTTCTGTTTCCCAGGTGCATTACTTTGCACTTCTTTGCATTGAATCTAAGTTGCCAGATGTCTGACCATTCCTCCAACCTTGCCAAGTCCCTTCTCATCCTTTCTAACCCCTTGTGTATCAACTCTGTTACAGATCTTTGTGTCATCTGGAAAGAGGCATACCTTTCCTTCCAGACCCTCTGCAATGTCACCTATAAAGATGTTAAAGAGGACTGGACCCAGTACTGAACCCTGAGGTACTCCACTAGTAACCCTTTCTTCAGAGTGAGTTCCATTCACTATTACCTTCTGTGTCCTGTTGTGCAGCCAGTTTGCTACCTAGGCTACCACCCTGGGACTCACTCCCAGGCTGGCTAACTTGATTATTAATCTTTTGTGCGGGACTGTGTCAAATGCCTTGCTAAAATCTAGGTAGGCCATATCCACAGCCCTCCCTGGTCTATTACTTTGGTCACCCAGTCAAAGAAATCGATTAGATTTGTCTGACATGACCTTCCTGCTGTGACTCTGTGCTGCCTTGGGTCCTGTGCCCCGCTGGCCTCTAGGTACTCAACAATTGTTTCTTTCAGAAGTGATTCCATCATTTTCTCTACCACTGAGGTCAAACTAACAGGTCTGTAGTTTTCTGCTTCTGTCTTGCTCCCACTTTTGTGAAGGAATCACATCTGCCCTCCTCCAGTCCTCAGGTACTACCCCATCCTCCCATGAAAAGGACACATAGAGGTTGCATTACTGATTATGAATAGCAGTTCAGGTTTCCTTCAGTGATTGCCTCAGTCAGGTAGCACATCCACCTCCTTGCATCAGCCATCAACACCAGAATCGGCCTTCTACATCACCTTAAGCACTGCCTTACCCTGATGCCCTCAAGATAGCAGTCTCCTCCTCTATACTATCATTGCTAGATTATGGGACCCTTATCTATGGAGCTGCTGACACCACCTCCCTGAACAGACTGAGAGTGTCCCTAAACAAAGCCAGCCGCTTGTCATTGGCTGTGACCACACTGCCCACACTTGCACCCTTTATAGCACAATCAACTGGCTGAATCTGGATAACAGAGTAAAATTTCAGACCTGTCTCATGGCCAAGAAAATCACACTGGGCCTGGCTCCTCCTGGACTAGAAGACATCATAAAGCCTGCATTGGTCATCAGAAATACCTGAAGCACGGCCAGGTCCTCCTTTACGTCCTGAGATGCGCTCCTCCCTCTACCAATGCTCCTTCATGTGCTGTGCCCTGTTCTGGACATACTTGTTACCTAGCAACATTGTGTCATTAAATAAAATTGGCATTTCAAGACCTTACTAAGAGACCACCTACGCACCTCAATGGGTGCGATTGCTTCTAAATGCCTCGCCTGCCTCCCCTTTTTGTGCTGTTTCCTCACCACCCCGCAGACAAGGGACTACTGTTCTGCATATACACCCCTCGTTACCCCCTCCTTGTTCGTGGTTACTCAAAGCGGACCCTAGCTTGCCTAGAATCAGTATTTTTAAAATGTATCTAAAAGCTCTGTATTTCCTTGGCTATTATTAGTATTCACCATGTTCTCAGCAACTTTTATGCAACCTGTTTTTGATTATTTGGATTTATATTTTGTCATGGTCTATGTATGTTTGACTTGGAGCCTTTGTAAGCGAGTCTCTGACTCAAAGATTATTTTCCGAAAACTGCTAAATAAAATAAAATAAAGATGTGCATCCCAACTATTTGCGTGAGTTTTAAGGATTTTGAGAGTATTCCAGAGGGTAGGGAGAGTATGGCTTAGTGATGAGGCGCCGTGGCGAATACGTATCCTAGGTATATCGAGCAGAATATATGGGTATTTTCTGAGTGAGTAGACCCGTGGGTGCATTTGAGAAGATCAGAGATATAGGGCAGAAGCGTATTGGTGATGGCTGTGTAAACCTATAGGGAGGCATTTTTCAATCTCGAGTGCTAAGTGAAGGCCAGTCAAGTTGTACATAAAGGGAGCAGTGGCGGGTTCTGAAAGGAGCACCAGTAATACATTTTAATGCTGTATGGTACTGAGTAAAGAGTTCAGACAGTCAACATAGCTCTTTGAATCTTTCAACCCTAATTGGAAGGGACAACCTGTTACAATCAAATGCATTTCTGCCTGGATTGTAAATTGTCTTCACCACTGCTATGCTATGGCTCAGGTTAAACTGGAGGGCAAGGTACATGCCCACTTTACCAAGCGGTTGACACTTCCCTGGCAGAAATCTGTTGTGTCCCTTTTGGTGAAATTTGCAGAGCTATAACTTGGAGCACAGTGCACACCTTTAGCGAGCACTATTCCTTGTTGTCCATACCAGGTAACATGCCTCCTTTAGCAGGACAATCTTGAATGGATCGCTATCCTGAGTGAACCCTGAGCTCCAGCCTCCGTAGTCCAGGGACTTTTCTCTTAGCTTGGTACTATGACCCTGAAGTGGGAATCATTGGTAAGATTACGTAAATGAAAGAAGGAAACATTGTACAGACAGCTTGATTAAAAAGCCAAATGATTAACTGCTGTTTTAATTAAGCTGTTCATACAGTGTTTCCTTCTTTCATCTGATTACACTTTAAACATTGCACTGTCACTTTAAGATTTGCAATTGATGCCTGTATAAATAGCACTTGTACTGAAGGGCAGTATCTCCTTGAAGAAGCTCCCAAGGGAGCAAAACTTTGGGGGTTGCGTACCAGTGTTTGTCTACCTCGTGTTCTGTTTGCACAGCAGTTAAGCTTGTACTAGTGGACTTTCTTTTCTGGATAATGATTGCCAAGATTTCCTTGCCTCTGCCTGTTTGTGACTGTTCTCCTCTGGCACCAGGCTTCTGGCAGCAGCTCAGTTTGTCAAAATCACAGCGCGCAGCCCATACAGCAAGGTCTGCTAATAGACAGAAGTGAATCCAAACTCAAACACAGTCCGGCACCACCACCAACACAAATAAAGCAACAAAAGCACACGAAATAGTGACTCACATTGCAGCTTTATGAAATATTTGGCAATAAAAGAAAGCAGAGAAAGTGCTAACCTCACATGTGCTCAAGCACAGACCGGGAGAAACACAGATGGAGCCCCAACTTCAACCGGTTTAGCTACAGCTTCATCAGGAAGTGAGGTACAGGTGTATCAAGGCACCCTTATATTAAGCACATTAAAGTGACTACAATTTCTGAACCTTGATATACATACAATGTAAAATATGTGCTGACTTATACATCAACAGAATTCAAAAACGAAATAAAAATAGTGAATTGAACCAAAATACACACACCTAATAAATGTAAGCAACAAGAAATGAAGTAATGAACAAGGAATACATGTAAGCATTAATATCCGATGAGGAGGCTTCTACTGAGGAGTTAATGCATGGTTGGGAGGTTGTGGCATGAGGTCTTGGCTGAGTGCCTACAACCATCCAACCATGCATTAATTCCAGTAGAAGCTGAATCCAGAGGGCATTAATGCGCTTGTAACACGGCAATACTTGCGCTGTTGTTGTGTCCGTTCTTACAGTTCTGTTCGGCTTTGTGTCGGTGCATTGAGATGTTCCGTAATCACCGCAATGTGTGTTCTGGTTGCTGCTGTGACAGCTAGTGGTGCTGGAGCTTGACCGGTGACCCGTGAACAACAGTTGGAGCCGGTCCTTACTGGGGAATTAATCACTGCTCCAACTTTGGTCCGCGTATCGTATTTGGTCCAATGAAATTGCTTTATTTGCCATTTCTGTTTGATGCCATGTTACAAAAATCAGTATGCGCATTGTTTCAGGGCACATAAGGTGGTGGGATTCAAAAAACAGTGTGCTTGTGTTTATCAAGAATTGTGGTAAGCACATAATTCTTGTACATATCTTGTCGAACCTGAGTGACTTCTTTAACTGGGTAATGAGCGCTGTTGATAAAGGAATGCTGGTTGACTTAATGTTCCTGGGTTTTGACAAAGCGTTTGACTCTGTTCTGCACAGGGTGGCTGGGCTGGGAATTAGGAGAGCTGGGGTGGGTAACAGTCTGGCATGATGGGTGGAAAGTGGCTTATGGGGATGACCAGAGGGTAGTGATAAATGGGGAGCAGTCAGGAGCAGGGGTCACTATCAGTCAATCAATCAATCAAAGTCTTTATTTAACCAGGCGATCACCGTTGAGCAAGCTGATTTTGAGGTGGACCTGGGTTTGTTAACAAGGAACAAGGGACAATATACATGGGATGCAACACACAAGAAAATAGTAATAATACAAATAAAGTGAGATACAATAATACAGTATATACAAAGTACGAGCAGGTATCGGGGTCCTGAGGTGTCTGGACTAGAGCAGGTACTCTTTAACATCAGCGATATGGGGCGGGTTATCAGAAGGAAAATCTGTCTCTGTGCAGGTTACATCAACCTCTGTGAGAGGGTAGACTGTGAGGAGCGTATCTGGGAATTGAAGGAAGACCTAGAGAGGATTGACAAATTGTCACAGATCTGGCAACCACATCTCATGGTTGTGGGAGAAAACATAATCATGTAAGGATTAACCCACAACAGGCGTGGGTTACTAGAATTCATCGGCTGGGGGCGGGGGTTAATTCACTTATGGCCAGGAAAAATGGGGACTGTGCAATTACAGATGTGACAGACGGAGAACACAACCCCATTTCCCTGGCCATGTTATCTGTAAACTTGCACCGGACAATGACCTGCATGGAAACAAATGGAGCGGGAGGTAAGAGTGAGCAGCGAGGAAGCGCCAGAAGCAGTGAAACAGAAATGCCATCTGTAGATGACACAATCCAGAGAAGGGTCAGGGCTGGTGAAATAGAAATGGCCACTGTCCACAACATGGGCAGACTTGTTCTCGGGGAAGGGTCAAGCCAAGAAACACAAACAGCGGCTGTGGATGAAATGGAAGACTTTGTTCTCTGTGTGTTAACAATGTAGGGAAGGGTCAGGCCGGCAAACACTATAGCTGAGAAATGGTAGCTTAGTGGGGAGCTCCATACTGAAAATGCCAGTGGCTATGTGGAGCTCTACTTGTGCGTCATTCAACATATTTGAACATTCATCCCAGATCCTTCACAGAGCAGGTACATAACATACATAATCAGGACCAAATTTATCAGTGCAAAATACCAAGCACATTTCTTTCTTGGTAGTCTCCACTAGATCGGGCCAGTGACACAGGAATGGCATCTGACCATGACATGGGCAAACTATGTTCTTAGGGAAGGCTCTGGGCTGGTAAAACACAAATGGTGGCTGTGGATGAAATGGGCAGATGTGTTCTTCTTTTTAACAATCTGGAGAGGGGTCGGCGAACACTATAGCTGAGAAACGGCAGCTGTCGATGAAGTGGGCAGATTTTGTTCTTGGGAAAGGCCCAGGGCTGGTGACACAGACACGGTGGCTGTTGACAAAATGGGCAGACTTTGTTCTTTCTTTAAACAATCTGGGAAAGGGTTGGGGTGGCAAACACTACTGCTGATGCAGTCTGGGAAAGGGTTGGGGTTGGTGAAACAGAAACAGCAGCTGTCGACTGAAATGGGCATGTTCAGTGCGGTGAACACTTTAGCTGTAGGGGCACACCCCATTAGTGAGCATTGTGTCTCAGCTGTCCAGAGAGCAACCGTGGATTAACTGAGAATTAATCCACAGTCACCTGATGGCTGTTGATGAATAAACACTGTCCATTTCCTGGCCATGTTACAAAACATTGTTCCTAATTGCATATAGCAACTTTGGCCAAAAATTAACCTTAGTTCTCAAAATTCCAAAATTAGCATTAACTTCTTTTATAGTAATTACTATGACTACAGGCAAGAGCAGAATTTTCCTAAAGATCAGCAGTAATTGTAGCTAAAGCAGCAGTGTAATGTAAAATGTTCTTCCAAGATGCTAGTTTCAGGTGCAATTAATAAAAACGATTAGCATATCTGTCAAATCTACTTTTCTAAGTACCTAATGCAGCACACTGTGAGTTGTTTTTATTTTCTCAATACTAATCCTTGCCAGGTCTGAAAAAGCTATTTGAAGCCAAATGTGGTGGACATCTGTGGTTTCTTGAGAAAAATATGAAGACATGTATAAAATACTCCAATTTTGGTAAAACCAGAAAATGTTACCATGAAATAAAACTGGAAGATGCCTGTAATCTTTTATAGTGAAGAAAAGATAAGGTCAGATTTTTCTCCCAATTTCTTTGCACTGCTGCTTTAGCTGGAAATTTATATACTCTTGAAATCTTTATAAAACAGTAAATCTACAAATACTTAAAAAAACATTGTGAGCAACTGTTATGTAAAGTGTATAACATTTCTCAACACCCCTCAACAGACTTATTGAAACACGGACAACAATGGCAGAAAAAGAGCAAAGGTCTAGCTAGTCTTCCTGGAGTTGCCTGTCTCCCTTGGGACCTATTGTCCATATGATTTTATCCCTCCTGGTCCACCCTCTGCTCCCATCCCTACCACTCAGACCTGAACAACCACCAAACACTGCAATGTGTCCCAGCCATGCTTGAACCCATTTACAGTCTTGGTGCCTACACGCCACTGCTGGCAGACTGTTCCATGACTCCACCACCATTTCTGTAAAATAGTACTTCCTCACATCCCTCTTAAACCTCCCCCTGCCAGTTTCCACTCCATGACCTCAGGTTCTTGACTCTCTAGTCCTTCTAAACAGTTCCTCGTAATTCAACTTGTTTACTCCCTTCAGGAACTTAAAGGTCTCTATCATCCCCTCATCTTCCCAGAATCAGTCTTCACCATTCATGACTGGTGGGTCATAGCTGGGCGCGGGACCCTCTCGGGAGCACTAGCTTTAAGATTTCTGGAGTGGGGAGCCAATGCCAGAGATGGCGCCCGCCTAAGGCAGATGTATTACATTGTGCTCATGGACTGGCCAGTAACCGGCGCCAGCTCCCCTTCTCGTCAGTTCTGCTTTTCTCGCCATTGAGGGAGCATCTACAGAAGAGTTTTAACTGCATCAATTCTGCCACCACTGCTGTATTACTCAACGTCGTACCAGTTTGGCTCCAAAATCCCGGCTTTGTCTCTCTCTCCACCTTTCTTTTTTTCTGCGCCCAGCGTCCGGTACTTTACTTTGTTAGTATTTTCTGTTACTGCAGTCATGTGCGGTTAGGGGCCTTGAAATCTGGAAAATCTAAAGTGGGGCTTACTCACTCTGTTGGTGCCCCTGTGGCAAGCCCATAACCCGTTATGGACTGACACGACTGCTGTCTGGCTTGCCTGAGTCCAAAACACAACATGGACTTGTGCGACCCTGTTTCTTCATGGACCTCTGTGTCCCCACATCCACATGATGCAGATGGGTCGGAATCCTCCACCTTCAAGGATGACATCACACTTGGGACACAAGCTCAGGTCTCTGGGCCTTCCCTGGGCCTCTCCCCATTACTGCATGTAGTGAGGAGAACAGGCCTCCATTGTCCCTAGTCTTGCTGGGACAGGGGCCTGCCCTAGGAGTCAGGTGAACAGTTGGTTCCTCCCAGGAGTCTGCTGAGCAGCCTCACAGTCCGCTTTCCCCTCGGGATGTGGACACCACGGTGTCAGGGACGCAGCTATATGCATGGCCTGAACCGGTGATTTGCTTGGTGCTACTGTCTGGCACCACCTTGACTCCCACCCACGCCCTTGGTGTCGGTGAGCAAGGCGGCACCGTGGCACTACTGGGTCCCCTTCCAACACCGCTTGTGGTGCCAGGAGGGGGTCTCAGGGGTGGCTCACTTGGAGATCTCCTGATGTCCTCCTCTGAGTCGGAGGAGGATGATTGGGATGATCCTGATTGGGTATTCGGCTTTCTGGGAGCCCTTAGACTCCCCTAGGCCCAACTCGGGGCTTCTCCAGGCTTTGAGTTTGGCTGCCCTACTTCTGGCACTATTTCTAGTGCCACCCCTCGGTGCTGGGGCATTTCTGGCATCGACTCTGGGGGACAGTGCTGGCAGCAGTGCCGTGTCAGCGCCTGTGGCGGTGTGCTACTGAGCTGATTCTGGCACCCCTGGTGCCAATTGGGTCTCAGTGCCGAATCTAGTCCTGAGGGACAGTCTGGTGCCATTCACGGTGCAAGATCTGCCCCTCCTCTAGGGCCAACTTCTAGTCCCAGTACTCTCTAGAGGGGCAGATCCTAGCTTGTGGGGTGGGAATGGAAAGTTCAAGGTCGGCACTGAGGGCCCTCTCTAGAGCTATTGGGAGCTCTGGGAGGGCTCGAGTGCTGATCTGACCCTCCTTTCCCGCCTGATCAGGTGGGATCTGCTATTGGTGGGGACAGGAGCCACCTACAAGAGCCTGTTCAGCTCTGATCTCCTCACATGGGGTCTCCCTCATGGGCACTACCATGCTTGCCCCTCTCCAGTTGGGGGCTCATCAATGGGCAGGCTGCACAGCACCCTCCCTCGGGGCAGGTCCCCTGCTCCTCCCACAGCCCCAGCAGAGGATCTTCATTGGTCTGCCATGACCCTCTCCTCCTCCTCTTCCTCTGCCACCTTCTCCTCCTCTCCCAGGTCTCTTGCCCCTCGAGGCACCTGACCTGGGAACAGTTCAGGGCTTTGGCAGCTGCATTCCTTAGATACCCGAGTGCTTCAGATGGGTCAGTTTCAGACCCTAGAGCCCTGAGCCATCTCCTCTGCCTTTTCATTTTCCTCATCTGAGGAGGAGGACCTCTCCAGCCATCTTTCCTCTGATGCTGATCTCACGCACTATCAGCGGTTCCTTTCAGAGATGTTGGAAGAGCTGCAATCTCACACTTTGCAAGTCATAATCCTGCCCATGCAATGTGTGCATTCCTTGGGAAATAGTGCATTCCTTGGGGAAATAAGTGCTGACAACATTGTCATTCCTCCATAGCCTCAACCTTTCACAGAAGCATCACACAGGGTCTGGCATCATCCTTCTGTACATGCTTCAGCCCCAAGGGACTGCCAGCGCAGGTATTGCATACCCCTGGGGTCTCCTGGTGCTATGCCCACCCCTCCTCGGGTGTGGAGCTCCTTGACACCCTTCTGGGCATAATCACCCCAGGCATGTCCGCCCCGAGTCCTACTTGGCTGAGTTTGACTGTTGGAGTTGAAGGTGTTCTCAGCAGCGTGTCTTCTTCATGCATTTGGTGCACCAGGCTTACCAGGTTGCCTATGCCAGGCACATGTGGTCGGTGCTAGGTCAACTCCTAGCATCTATGCCTGATAGTGAGGCTACCAGGCAAGCCATCAGCCTTTCTGCATGTGGCCTGAGTTAGCGACACCAGTCAAGGGTGTCTGGTGATGCCAATGGAGGTAGTATCCAGGCTTGTAGGAACTGCAGTCTGCATTAGGCAGACGGCGTGCGCCGTCTCTCTAGGTTATCACCCTGGCTCCAGGCATAGGGTGATTGCCTCATGGTACCAGGGGCACACTTTTTGTCCCACGGTGGGCGCCTTCCTCTCCCCAGGCCACAGTAGTCACTGCCTGCCTGCCCTTAGCAGTCTCGAGCTTTGCCAGGCCTGTGAGGGGCCCCGCCTCCTGTGGTTTTCCCCACAGGAAGCTGAGGGATCTAATCCCTCAGGGTTTGCAATGTCACCAATGATGGCAGCTTGGCACTCTGACCCACCAGTCATGAATGGTGAAGACTGATTCTGGGAAGATTTGAAAATTCGTACTCACTGTAATTCTTGATCTTCCTGAATAACTTCACCATTCATGACTGCTACTACCCACTTCCCTGAAGACCAGACTCTGGGCAGTGCCTCCTCCCTTCTCAGCCTCTTCTCAAACAGAGCTGTTTTTTTTGTTTTTTTCAAGGCGGTCACATCGACTAGGCAAACCCTGAGATGGCTTTTCCTCTAAGATTCAGACCTTGTGGAAGGAAAACAAAGTCCTCAGCCCTTACCATCCAGTCCCTTATTGGTGGATGCCTGGTCGCTGTGACCTCTGGGGCCTCTCTCAGTCAGTCCTGTTTTCTCAATTGGCATTTCCCAGCAGTACTGTCCTCAGGATTATCTCTCAGGCATGTTATTACACCTCTGGTATATCCCCTGCACTGCTGTTGCCTATTTTATGATGCTTCCGGCTCCAGGAGCCTGTATGGTGCTACCTCTGCCAAAAGGGTTTCACATTTTACTTTCCTTCCACAGCAAGCTCAGTTCTTCATTGCCCTCTTTAAAAAAAAAGGCAGGACAATCGGACTTTTAGGTCTTTACCATTACCCTTTCATACTGGGAGAGAGTGATAGAGACAGTGTCTCTTGACCCTCCTGTCTCTAAGGCCATTACATTTTCTCCTCCCTACGCTTACTATCTCTTCCTTATCTGGGTATGTAGACTATGGCATCAGCTGGCCTTTTTATGCCCTCCCCTACTGGGGATCTTGCCCCATGAAACAGCATCACCCTCTTCATCTCCTGATCCCCTTTAGTTTTTATAGAGGGCCTTTCTGTTTTGAACCTATGCTGCAGTACCTTGTCAACAACTTGACCAGTCCTGGTCCTCTCCCCATAGAAACATAGAAGATGACGGCAGATAAGGACATAAGGCCCATCCAGTCTGCCCATTTCTTTTCTACCTTATAAATGTGCCATCGTCCTTTGCTGCCGGTTCCCTATCTATTCATACTCATCTGTATTGCTCCCTTATGCCTATCCCATGCCTGTTTGAAGCCCTGCACTGTATTCATATCCACCACTTACTGAGGTAGGCCCGTTCCGTGCATCCACCACCTTTCTGTGAAAAGAACTTCCTTACATTACCCCTTATTCGGCCTCCTCTAATCTCATGCTGTGTCCTCTTGTCCTGCAATTTTTCTTATATTGAAACATGTTAGACTCTTTCACCTTGTTAATGCCCTTATGGTGTTTGAATGTTTTGATATATCACCTCTCCCTCCTTTGCTCTAGGATATGCATATTGAGCTCCATTAATCTGTTCTCATATGTCTTCTGATGCAGTCCCTGCACCATTTGGTTGCAGTTCTCTGGACTGCCTCAACTGCCCACTTCCTCCAATGATCTGCCTTGCAATTCCTTGATTGCCAGCCTTAGGGAACTTGCCCTTCTTGTGCAGGAAGTCTTCCCCCTCATCCTCTTTTAACAAAAAAAACACAACAGAAAGAGGGAACAGATAGGCAACAGCAGTCCATATTATGGGAGCCTCCCAAGGAGACGTGAGGACAAACATACTCCTTTTCATAGTTACATTGGTGCCCTTCGTGGTGCCTTCTTTTGTTTTAGTCTCCTCGCCTGTAGCCGTTCTTTCCCTGGAGGATATGGGATGTCTGTCTTTCTCTCTCTCTCTCTCTCTCTCTCTCTCTCTCTCTCCCTTCTCTTTTCTCTTCCTTGGCCTGCCCAGTTGCTTTGGTCCCCAGGCCAGCTAAGTCTCTCCTCCACACACACACACACACACACACCCTTTCTCTCCATTGAGTTTCATTTAGTTACCCGTTCCATTTCTTTTTTGTCCCTTGGGCACCCTTGCCCACCCTACCCTGTTTCTAACCTTTCTTCCTCTCCAGCTTGGCAGAACTAGGGAGATGGGAACCAGCGTCAGTTACTGGCCAGTCCATGAGCGCCACGTAATACATCCACCTCAGTGGTGGTGCCATCTCTGCGTCAGCTCCTGCTCCAAAAATCTTAAAGGTAGCACTCTGAGAGGGTCCAGCGCCTCCAGCCATGACCCACGAGTCATGAATGGCGAAGATATTTGAGAAGATCAAGAATTGCGGTGAGTACGTAATTTTCATTTTCTCATCTGGTCTCCAGTGAGTAGGTATTCGGTGCCTTGAGCCAGTCTTAGTAAAATCTGCCCTGCTGGCCCTGAATCATCTTGCTCACGCTGCATTGCACCATCTTCAGCCCATCCCTATACTTCCTTAGGTGAGGACTCCAGAACTGAGCACGGTATTCCAGCGGCAGCCTCACCAGTGACCTATGGAGGTAGTAGTACCTCCTTTTTCCTGCTGTCTATACCCATTCTGATACACCCCAGCATCCTATTAAATTTTTGTAGGCCTTGTTACACTGGCTTGATTGAGGAGTCACGGTGATGACTCCCATATCATTCATTACACTGGCTTGATTGAGGAGTCACCGGTGATGACTCCCATGTCATTATTACACTGGCTTGATTGAGAGGTCACCGTGATGACTCCCATGTCATTGTTACACTGGCTTGATTGATTGAAGGACTCCTAAGTCCCCTTCTTCTGCTGTAGTGCTCATTTAACCCCTCCCATCCAGTACTCTGTCCTGTTTTTTTTTCCTAGGTGCGTAATGTTACATTTTTGGTGTTAAATTCAAATGTCAAACCTTAGACCACCTCTCTAGCCTTTGTAGATCGCTCTGCATTTCCTGACCCTTCATTGCTATGTACTCTACCACAGAAATGCAGAAGTTGAGGGCAGATAAGGACTGCTTGGCCTATCAAGTCTGCCCATTTCTCCCTACCTACTCTGTTGCCACAGACTGTGCTTGATCTCAGCTCTTTCTCCCTCCCCTTCCTTTCCACTATGATTCCTTGTGCTTATCCATCCATTCTTGAACCGTATCAGTGTTTTCACCCCACCACCTCCACTGGAAGGCTGTTCTAAGAATCCACTACTCTTTCTGTGAAGAAGTACTTCCTCATCTCTCCTGAATCTACCCCTCTCCCTCAGCTTCATAGCACGTCTCCTTGTTCTTGAGCACCTTCTGTTCTGAAAATACTTCCCTCCTGTACCTTATTTACCCCTGTGAGGTATTTAAAGGTCTCTATCATATCCCTCCTCCCTTTGTTCTAGGGTGTACATACTAGGTCCTTCGTCTCTCCTCATAGGGCTTTGATGTAGACCCTGCACCATTTTAGTTGTCTTCCTCTGGATCACCTCCACGCTGTCTCTGTCCTTCCAGAGATGTGGTGTCCACACCTGGACACAGTAATCTAGGTGAGTCTTACCAGCGATCTATACAGAGCAACACCACTTCCCTCTTTCTGCTGGTGATACTCCGCCCTGTGCACCCCAGCGAAGAAACATAGCAGAGCTTCATGTCATCTATGAAGAGACACAACATGCCTCTGATGCCCTTTCCAGTGTTGCTGATATAAATATTGAAGAAGGCAGGACCCAGAACAGATCCCTGTGGCACTCCATTTGTGACCTCCTCTTTCTCTCTCTCCAATTTGACACCTGTTTACCAGGATCCTCTACTGTCTTTTCTTCAACCAGTTTCCTACCCATCTATGTACCTAGCCATGCCCAGGTCCCCGGCTTCTTCAGCAGTCTGATGTGTGGCACTGAGTCAAAAGCCTTGCTGAACTCAAATAGAGTAAATCCAGAGCATGGCCTTTATCTATTTCCTTTGTTGCCCAGTCAAAGAAACTGTCAAGCTGGTCTGTCTCAGCCCCCTCCCCATATAGTGGGACTACATCCACTATTCTCCAGTCTTTTGGAACCATCCCTGTCTGAACAGAGCTATTAAATAGCCCTACTTGGGGTTCAGCTAGATCTGACTTTGGGGGTATCTCTTGCTGCAGGCCACACCTATGAAACTATAACTGCCAGGCACTATGACCACATGAAACTTTTCTAGCCAGCAGTCTACCAGGGGGCTCCCACTTCAAAAGTCGTGCATAGCGTCCAGCCTTTCCTATAAGGTGGCGGCTGCGCACCTCCTCAGTTCTTTTCCCACCATCGACCATTGCACATGGGACTTCACGGAGATCTGCCAACTTCAGTTGACTGCTATTTCACCCAAGGGTGGCCGATGTTCTGGTGGCTGCTAGGAAGCCCTCCACGAGGCTACTTATTCCATGAAGTGGGCGCTTTGCTCTGTGGTGACTGCCCGCCAGCTGAATCCTTTCACTTGTCCTGGAATCAGATTCTGAAGTACTTGCTGTCCCTCTCAGATTCTGGTCTGCAGTACTCCTCCATTAAGGTGCACTTGTCTGCTATTTCAGCTTTTCATGTACCTGTTGATGGCTATGCGGTGGCACAATTAGAGGTGCCCTGTACCTTCTTGAGGGGCATTCTTCATCTGAAGCCCCCATTTGCAATCCTCTCCCACCTTGGGACTGGAATTTTGTGTTAGAAAAACTTACTTTGGTTCCTTCTGCATTATTTCTAGTTGCTGTTACTTTTGCCAGAAGGATTTCAGAATTGCAGGCTCTGTTGTGTGAGCCTCCTTATTTGATTTCCACAAAGACAGGGTGTCTTCATCTATCAGTCCTAAGTTTCTTCCTAAGGTGGTGTCTGAGTTTATGCTAAATCAAACTATCCACCTGTCTGTTTATTATCCTGAGCAGGTCAATCCATGGGAAGCATTGCTCCATACTTTGAATGTACATAGAATACTCAGGCATTATACCCACTGCATGAAGGACTGTAGGAAGTCTTTGTAGCTATTTGTTTCCTTTGCTCCTGGAAAGAGGGCATACCTGTTTCTAAACAGTGCCTGTCAAATGGTTGGCTAACTGTATTGTTTCTGTTATAGAAAATGCGGTAAGAAAATTCCTGGAGCTGTCCGTGGCTATTCCATTAGGGTATGGCTACTTCTGTTGCTTGTTTCACGAATGTGTCCGCTGCTGAGATCTGTGCAGCTGCCACTTGGAGTACTGTCCACATTTTCACCAAGCAGTACAGTCTTGTCATTGCCTCGATACAGAGTCGGTTTTGGCCTAGATGTGCTTTAGGGCCTCCTTTCTTAGGCTTATAGTCCCCAGCTGCCCAGCCTGGTTCCTCTGCTGTCAGAACTGCTTGGGACTTGTTCTATAGGTGTTGGCCATGCTGCAAGAAATACCTTCAATAAAGATAGTACAATTACATAAGAACTTACAGTAACAGTAGATCTTCTAAAGAATCTCTTGCAGCAGGCCATGCCCTCCCTCCCTCCATCCACCTTGGTCTGGGGGAGTGCTTTGTATTGCCTCTATTTCTCCTTGTCAGTGAACCTTCTGTTTTACTTCTGTTGGTGAGGAACCTCTAACTTCTCAGTTCGCCAACTGGGGATTATCTACTTATGGCCTCTAGTAGGAGAACTGGAGGAGGACAAGGGCCACCCGCTTATAGAGGAAGGATGTCATCAGCATGTAACGTCAGCATGGGCGCTCCCGGTGAGACCGCTAGCTAGAAAACTTTCCGTTATGGTCCTAGTACCTGGTGGCTGTAGTTCTATAGGTGTGGCCTGCTGCAAGAGATCCTCTCAAAGATCTACTGTTAGGATAAGTTATTTTTTTAAGTTTCATTTTTATTGAGAGAAGCACAGTACATATATTATGGAGCAGTACGAATGATCGACTATTGAAAAGTCGACACTGATTT
Source organism: Neoceratodus forsteri (assembly GCA_016271365.2). Lineage (NCBI taxonomy): Eukaryota > Metazoa > Chordata > Ceratodontiformes > Ceratodontidae > Neoceratodus > Neoceratodus forsteri. Next base: position 1,103,282,687 of record CM028133.1, on the reverse strand, counting down.
GACCGGCGTCAAAATACTGACGCTGATAAGATCGCCAACATAAATACCGAAAAACAGATGACCGACATGGTTTACTTACTAGCGCTTCCACTTTCTAAAATACCAGCTATGATTAAACATGGTTATAAAAAAGTCAGCTTCCTCTATAGTGAAACACAGGTTAGAGTGTCCACTGATCTTCGCCACTTTACAATTAGCATTAATTACTCAAATATCATCATCTGACCTCTAGCTGAAGTGCTATATTTAAATCGTAAATGTCTTTTCTATTCATGAACAAGCATGCGTACTAATCCTATTGCCTCGAAACTTTTCTCCTTATCTGGTAGCCCAAGATGAGATTTTTTTTAATCGCTGTCATAAGAAATAGACACACAGTACTGTATGAGCAATGCCTTGATCTTGCTGGTCAACCTGTTACCTAAAGTCGTACCTTTTAGCCAGTCACAAGTCCTTAGCCACTAAATTTTTTACACTCAAACTGAACTCTAGCCAGTAATTTAATATTAACTAGCAGGGCAACTGATGATCCACTTTCTGAGCTGTCGACTGAGGTTCATGTCTTCCACCAAGTCAGGGTGATCAGTGCCACGGGTCAGTGCAACAATGATGGCGACTCCATAGGATGAATCCCACAGAATGTTAGGTGGCAGGCAGGATCTTCCACTGCAGAATGGTTTCTTGATATACAGCAATATAGTTATGCCACCTTGTGGTTATTCTTATGTACTGTGCCTGGACAACATACTTTTAGAAAATTGCTACCATATATAAAGAGATGACATAATAGCAAACGGAGGATTTATTGTCTCAAGTTAGAGAATAGTAACTTAAGCACTAGAGTTACAAGTGAGCTAAGCAAAGGTGTGTCGGTCATTCGTTTTTCGTTGTTTATTTTTCGATCTTGTGAGCACGTCGGTATTTAGGTGACGCATCTTTTCAGCGTCGAGATAATGGGAGTTGGTATTTCGTACCAGACCCATATATTATACATCTCTTTCCATCCAACAAAAATATGACGTAATACAAATATACTTTAGTTCAGGTTTGGATGAGAAGTAAAAGTAAAAGTCAGGCAATCCAACCTATAAATAATAAGCTCCTTATCATCATTGCAATCTTAAAGTTTTAGACTGGTTTCACAGAAGGTCTTTATCTGTTCTCAGAACACAGTTGTCATGGTAAGTTCTTATGTAACTGTACTTTAAGCAATCTTGCCCTCTTGGAATTTGAATTTGGTTCTGTCCAGCTCAAGTAGGAACCTATGAACTTCTGTTTTCATGTGATTTGAAATTCCTGACATGGAAAGTTGTGTTTTGGTTGCTCTTATTTCAGCTAGAAGGGTGAGCAAGCTTCAAGCTTTTCCATTCAACCAAACTTTCATTTTCCACAAGGAAAATGTCCTTAGGACCTATCTGAAATTCCTCCCAAAGTTGTGTCTAAATTGCATTTGAATCAGACTATTTTTCTGCCTGTATTTTTTCTAGGTCCTATGTGTATTCAGGGAGTCACGGCTTCATAAACTGTATGTTATAAAACAAGTGCTCTCAGTTACTACATTACCAGAACTAGGCCATTGGGGATGACAATTCTCAGTTACTTTGTCACAGATGATAAAGTGGCTAGGGTCACCAGCAGATAAAAAGGCTGCTTCTCACTGGTTGGTTTCTTGTGTACACACTGTTACAGTAAAGCAGGCAAAGCAACCCCGCTTGGCTTATGTACCATTCTACTGTTTATTTGTTGAAAACTGCTAACCGGCAGAAGCACACTGAGTCATGCTAGTTTCTTAGAGTGCCCGGGGAGGGGCCACAGGGAGCAAAATACAAGGGTATAGTGCAGTAAATGTTAACAGAACAATATACAGGCAAGTATGAGCTTCCGAGGCAAAATGAACGGTAGGAAATGGACAGTATAACAATAAAAGTTAGAAGCAGGCAATAATTATAATCCATAGCAAAATATACAGGAATGTTGTTCCAATAAAGAGTTTGGGAGAAGTGCTGGAAGTATAGTGAACTAGAACCAGAAATTATGACACCATTAGGAGGGTGAGAAGGGAGGGCTAGGAGTACAAGTACCCATAGCAGCTGCCATGGACGTTCCACTGCTGGATGGTCCTTATTTATGGTCGTCGAGGCACAGGTCAGGAAGCATAGGAAAAACCAGGAGCAGTCGTAGAAGTCACAAACAATGTTTATTAGTACTAGCAGTAACATAAAAAACACAAACTTGTTCAGTATAACTATTTACAAAGGCAGAATAAACAGAGAAGATCCGAGTGTTAATTCAATTTCTGTGTCTCCCTCTTGCAAGCAATTGCAGCTCTGTTTTATAAGTCCTTGCAACCCCTCCTTAACAAGCATCCTGTTTTTTTTCTAAAATGTTCTTGTGTGTTTCAGACAGATGCAAAGAACACAATGTCCCAGAACTGAGGCCCCTTCTCCACAGCTTCTCAGAGAGATTGCAAACAGGCTAACCCCTTTGCAATCATTTCAACAAGTATAACTATATTCATTTCAAGTTCAAGTTCAAGTTTATTGCAGGAAAACTCCATTGAGCAAGCTCATTCACAAGGAGGTCCTGTGACATATAGACTTACACAGCATACATACATAAATAGTTAATAAACAATATATACATAAATGCAAGCGTCACATAATACAGGCAAGATATACATACAAGGACACCACATGGGATGACCGCAGGTGGTAATCGGCTAATGTAACACAGGAAGTGACTTGTAGATAGCATACTGATACTTGAAACATGGTGACTGGTATTTGCAATACATACATTTTGGCAGATGGGACAAACAACAGAATAAAACGGATAAGGAAGGTAGGAATGGTTTGATAGTGTGATCAGAGAAGTGTATACGTAGACAGAGCCAGGAGTAGGAAGGGAAGGGATAGCAGGAGTTGGATTGCTGCAGCAAGGTAGCAGATATAAGTCAGGAGCGGATAGTGGAATAGTATCTTGATATAAATGAAAGTGCAAGCAATGAGTAGTTAAAATGAACAAAGCAATTATGTCTTACCAAAGGTGCACATGGCACACATGGGGATAAGAAGAGGCTTAATGACAGTTGCAGGCATCTTTTATTTTAGCTGAGTTTAACACTTTGTAAGAGTTAATTGAAACTGTGCTAGTTAGTTTCAGTACGGTCTGTAATTGGTTCCAAATAGAGGGAAGGGCATGTGCAATATACGTTTACCAAAGGAGGTCCACGTCCTCGGTATATAAAACATAATAAAGTCAGATTTTCTTAGCGAGTATGCACTATGCAAAATACTAATGAGAGATAGGTCGGTAATTTCTGTAGGAGCAGTTTAAGTGTCCATAGACCAGCATGGAGCAGGCGTCTAGTAGTGAGGGATGTCCATCCAACAGCTGCATACAAGTCACAATGATACGAATGGTAAGGGAGTTGGTAATGAACCGTAATGCATGGTGATAAAGGATGTCCAGTTTACTTAGATTTGCAAAAGTGGTAGAGGAATAGATTACATCGCATATTCGAGAAGGGGAGAAAAGTGGCCTGGATGAGCTTATTTCGAGTTTCAAGGAGGAGAGGGCCTATTTCTAAAGAAGAAACCTAGCCTGGCTTTTAGCCTTCTAGAGACATCTTGATATGGTCATTGAAAGAGAGTTTGTTGTCAATCCAGATACCCAGGTATTTAAATTTGGTGACAACTTCCAGAGGCTCATTTAGCATGGTAACAATGAAATCTTGGGACAGGGTATTGGGGGTACCTGTGATAGCACTACGGAGAATATCATCGCTTTATTCTTCTTGGCATTAAGCAGAAGCTTTGCCTTTATTAGATTAAGCTTGAGTTGTGCAAAGTCCGCTTGGAGCACTCCTTGACTTCAGGTAGCGATGAGCCAGAAGTATACAGCACAGTATCATCCCGAAAAAGTATAGATTGGATGTAGATATGTTGGAATCAAGATCATTAATGTATAATGAAAACAAGATAGGGCCTAAGATGGATCCTTGGGGAACACCTCTAACAACTGGCAAGGCAGCAGAAAACAGCCTTCTGCTTTTACTTTTTGGGATCTCCCAGTTAAGTAACTAGAGAACCACTGGGTAGTATGGTATGTGGCACCCAACTTTGCAAGGCAATTGACTAATAGTTTGTGGTCAACAGTATCAAAAGCTTTGCTTAGATCCAAAAGACTGCTCCAGTTACCTTCTTTGCATCTATAGCAGAGATCCAGTCGTTGGTTACTTTGCTAAGCGCAGAGATTGTGCTATGATTTGCCCGGAAGCCAGATTGGGCTGGATTGATGAGATAGAAGGTTTCAAGTGAGATGTTATTGGAATGTGGATCAATTTTGAGAACTTTAGAAAGGATAGGCAATATGGAGATAGGCCTGTAGTTATTTACATTGCACGGTCGCCAGATTTAAACAGAGGGAGGATATGTGCTGATTTCCAGCAGGACGGCACAGTAGCAGATGTAATGGAAAGACTGAAGATGTGGAGAATTGGGGCAGCGAGATGGGCATATCCTAACCTTAGGAAAAGGGTTCCAAGCCATCGCTCCTGCACTTTTGGTGTCTAAATCAAAGAGAGAATCTTCTGCTTCTTTATAAGTTATCTCGCAGCAGTTGGAAAGGGCTAGGTGCAGGGTTAGATATGGGGGTATGCTGGCTCACTGCAGAACCAGCATAAAGTGAAGAGTCAAAGCTAATCCAGCTACGGCAAAGTGGGAGTTAAGTTCCTCAAGGATTAGGGACTTGTTTTCCACAGTCTTGCCACTGGCAACTATCTTTCTTGGGATGGAAGGGCCATGGGCCGCCTTCTATAGATTTACCATAATTGTCTTCCATATTTTATGAGGGTTACCTTTAGCTTGTTCTAGGGTAGAGATATAATAGTTAGCTTTATCAGAACGATACTTTTCACACAGGTATTCCTGGCTGTTCTAAAAGCCTGCCAATCCGAAGATTTTTGGAATATCTAGCTTTTGCCCAGAGCTTATCTTGGGCTATGAGGCTGCCTAAGATCTGAGGTGAACCAGGGTTAGAGTCGTTCTGTACCCTTACTTTGATGAATGGGGCATGCTTATTTATTATTCTAGTAAGATTGTCATTAAGGGTGTAAGCTGCCTCATTGGCATCTTTGGCTAGGTAGAGGTCTTGCCAACTGATCACGCCCAGGTCAGAAAGGAAGTTTACTGCACTGAACTTGTGAAAGGACTGTTTTGTTATAAAGATGGACTGCGTGTTGGGCCTTAATTTGAGATCTTATGCAAGCAATAATCCCATGATCACTCATGTCATTGTGAAACACTGCTGAGTGAGATATTTTATGTGGGTGGGTGGTTAGTACCACATCTAGGATGGAGCTGTTGGCAGTATTTAGAACGTTATTCCTAGTAGGTTCATTGACTAATTGCCCAAGACCTAGCTCGTCGCAGCGGATTTGAGGCAGTGTAATTTAGGTGTTAGCCAATCCATATTTAGATCCCTAGAAATATTGTTTCAGTTTTTGCATCTGCGAACATGGATTTCAGAAGATTAAGGACTTCATCGCCACCAGACGGAGGTCCATAGCCATCTATAATAGTGATACATTCAAGAGGGAGATGAAGGTTCAGAGAGAGACAATCTCAAATTCCTTGGCTAAAGATTTGCAACTAATATTGGTGACCGAGTACTTAGATTTGGCGAAATAACCACACCCCGCCTCTAGAATCTCTGTCCACTCTAAATAGTTTGTAGCCCTGTAGTGAAATTTGTTGATCAGTATTTGTCTTTTTTAACCATGACTCAGTAATTATGATGAGGTCAGGGTTGATATATGTGCAGCCCAGGCTTGCAGTTGTACAAGTTTTTAGGCAGGCTTAGAATTGTGACTATCATCATTTTGAAACCTGTGGCCTCATCAAAATTGATAGGCGAGGTAAGTTGTAGGGGTGGCAGGGTTTAGCGCACACATCTCCTGGAGCAGAGGAGAAGCAGTAATATAATTTTCTTTAAGGAGCTTATAAGGATGGAGACTGCTTTATTTCTTCGAGGTTGCCCATAACGTACTGCACAGGAGGTAGCACCACTGTAATGACAGTTTATTGTGATCAATGTGAGTGCTCAAATAGACATAGGCGAGGGCAGCAGTAAGGGAGGGTGGTAAACCAGGGGAATAGGCTATAAGGGGAGGAGGATGAAGTAATGGCTGCACAGCAGCCCATTATAACGTAAGGTATTGATAAAGTGCATTGGAGAACTGGTTTGCATTGAGGTACTTCAGGTTGCACTGTATTGTTAGGTGCTCTGTACATTAGGAATAATAATAGCATAGTAAGGAAAGCCATAGTACCAGGATGGGTGGTCTTATGATTGGTATTGGTGCAGTGTTTTCCTGGGCAAGTAGTTGACTCACCTAGGTACTCACTTAAAACCTAAGTGAGATATACAACAGAAAGGGGAACAAGAAGAGCAGGAGCAGATCAGTTTAGTGGCTAGGGCTCTGAAGATATTCGCACAGGGCAGGCTTACTGGCCACACTCAACAGGTACATTTCAACAGTAAAACTATATACATTTCTAAAGAAAGGAGCCCAATATCAGTTACATTTCCACATAATGATTTGCATATATTTTATACCAGCAGATTTGCTAGGGAGGAAAAGACAGAAACAGCAAGGGAAGACTGAGAGACAGTGAGAGGCAAATAATTACGAGACTGTCAGGGTGCTCAAATCCTAGGTCTCACATGAAAATTTGGTTTCGCAACCAGAAAGACAAGAGACAGGAAAGAAAAGAACAGAATAGATCCCGCATTCAAACTCTCCATAACAACTGGGACAGGGTCCTATTCAACCCTATCACATGCACCCCTCCTTAAAAGGGAACCTGTTTTACAAAAACATGTTTCCAGAACTTCTAGTTATTCTCTTATAATATTAGCTTGCTTTAGAAATTAAGCACATGTTCAATATCCTTTTTTCTGTACCAGTACAGCAAACAGTAAAGTTTTAACTCATACATTTGTTTTTCAACCTTTAGATCCCTCTATTATCTTGACAGAAAATCAGCATTGCTATTCTTTTACCAGATTTGTATATCACCTTGAATTTAAATGGCTGCAGTGCCAGGTACCACCTTGTGATGCTGGAATTTTATCTTTAATTTGGTTAAGCCAACAGAGAGGATTGTGATCTGTTATAAGCACAAAGTCAGTTCCTAGTAAATAAAACTTAAGGGACTCCATGGCCCACTTTGCTGCTAAACATTCCTTTTCAATGGTGGAGTACCTTTTCTCCTTGTTATGCAACTTCCTACTTATGTACAGATTAGAATGTTCTGTCCCATCTGTATTTTGACTCGGACTGCACCTAGGCCTACCTCTGATGCATCTGTTTGTAACAAAAATGGTTTCTCCAAGTCTGGGCTTTAAAATGGGCTGAACATAATGCAGTCTTAATGGCTTGAAAAGCTTCATCACACTCTGGGGTCCAGTTCACATTATTCAGGTACTGATTTTTTGTGAGTTCTGTGAGGGAGTAGCTAACTCAGCAAAGTTAGGAACAATCTCCAATAATAACCAGCCAGCCCTAAAAATGACCGGACATGTTTCTTTGTTTTAGGGACAGGGCTGTTAGCTACAGCTTCTGTCTTGTAAATTTCTGGCTTAACTTCTCATTTCCCAACACATAGCCCAAATATCTGGTTTCCGCATGCCCAATGCACATTTGGTAGGATTAATAGTCAAACTTGCAGTTTTGATATCTTGGATAACTGCTCGTAGGTGTTCCAGGTGGCTTTTCCAGTCTGGACTGTACACCACAACATCATTCAAGTATGCAGCACAATAACCAGTGTGAGATGATAAAATTACATCCATGTACCGCTGGAATGTAGCTGGGACATCATGTAAACCAAATGGCATGGTGGTGAACTGATAGAATCTAACAGGAGTGGCAAATGCAGTTTTGTCTCTGGATTCTTTAGCTAAAGGATTTGCCAGTAACCCTTGGTGAGATAGAGGGTACTGATATACTTTGCACTCCCAGTCTGTCCACCAAATCATCTATTCTGGGCATAGGATAACTGTCAAATTCTGACACTTGATTAGGTTTCCTAAAATCAAGTCAGATTCTAACACACCCTTCTTTTTCATTTACAATTATCATTGGAGATGACCAAGCACTCCTTGACTCTTCTATGACACCCAATTCTTTCATTTTGTGTATCCTTAACCATGTCAGCTCTTCACGCTCTGGTAACCTGTATGTCTTTTGCCTAATAGGGCAAGCATTCTTAGCACTAATACGTGCTCGACCCCTTTTGCTCAGCCTGGTACTGTGGTAAAGTACTGTTAAATGTCTTTAGCAAGTTACACATTTCTGCAGTTTGTTTGGGGTTAAGGAAACATTAACCTTTACAGCATCAGAAGTTACAGTTTGTTCCAGTCTATCGTAAGCTACATCAATATCATCTTTATCAGTTTCTGGTAAAACTAGCAAAGCAGCTTTTGGCATTTTTCAACCCATTTCTTGAGGAGGTTAGCATGGTATAGCTTAGTAGGATTTGTCCTGTCTGGGGTCTCAGTCTTGTAGTTAATGGTGCCAGTACATCTAAGCACTCTTATAGACCCTGCCACTTCATTAAAGGAAGAAATTTTTGTAGGCTCCCGCCCTGCAAACCTTATCTTCCAGTTTAGCTTTTCTGAGAAAAGCACCTTTTTCTTGTGACACAAAATAATTTAATTTAATTTCAAAATTCTACTACCCGAAGAGTATAGCGGACTAGAACATCCATTAGGTGTAAAGGTCTTGGTGGCACAGTGCACTTCAATGCATTTGTATAGAAGTGTACTGTAGGCCCAGTGGTACTGAGGGTTGAGGCTGGATGCCACACCTTATGCTACACCAGTGACCCGGGTTTGGGAATGCCTTGGGTCACTGGGATTGAGCGCTGGCTCTCATCTCCCAGTTAAGGGCTGGGGTCGCCTGCCTGTAGTCCCGCAGTCACCGAATAGAGGTTCAGTGCAGGTGCAGGCAGTCAACAGCATGACTGGAAGGGAGGGGCATCCTGAATGGAGTGTACACGGTGCCTCCACATAAACGCTATGTCGGGGATGCGTGAGTGTAGTGGTCAGGAGAAAACCTGAAAACAGAAATTACATATGGAAAAAAGAAGACCTCTTCAGGTTCCTCCTCCCATGGGGGCAGACTCTCCTCCTGGCCTGCTCTCACTCCATCCAGGCATGCAGTGGCAAAACCTCCTGCCTTGGTGCTAGCAAACAGCGGAGGTTTGTCATAGTCTGGGACTTCGGTTCTGGCACTGCAGTCCCTGAAGATGAAGAGCCATACCTAAGTCGTCTGCCTCCTCCTCAGATGAGCATTGGATTTTCTGCCACAGTCAGTCCAGCCCCGACATTGGGCTCTGCCTCTAGTCATGGACTCGGCACCCTGGTGTCAGGGCAAGCGACGTCCACCTCCAGGCCCCGAGATGCTTCTGCCCCATGCCCTGGTGGACTACACCAAGGGCCCTGTTAAGCCAGAAACACCTCACTTTCTGAACCATCGCCAGCAGATGCCTTCCAAGGAGACGCCAGGTACCTGCATGTCAAACCTGACAACATCATTACTGTCACCGACCATCCGACATCACCGGGGTACATGAATATCTCCCCAGACCTGATGGAGGAAGATAGGATGCCCGCCACCTCTCCCCTGACAAGGCGCCCAGACATCTGACCCCTGCTCCTCCGACACCAGGTACACCAATGCCTTATATACTGATGCCAGCTACTCCTCAGCCTCAGGTGCTGGCTGGCCCTTCAAGGCCGCAAATCCCTGTTAGTGAGGTTAAGGATTTGTTCCACTTTGGTAGAATGAAATCAAAATGACCTGTTCCCACCTAAACCCACTGAGCTGGTGCTAGTAGAACCTGAATCTGAACTGGAGCGGACCCTCTCCCAGAGCCTAAGCAGTTGACTCCAGAACCCAGCAGCCCTTCCCCAAGTCCAGATGGCAGATGCCGGGAAGACCCAAACATACAGGGTGTAAGCACAAGCACTACTCTTCCTGGTCATCAGGCCAACATCGGCACCGTTCTCACAGTGGATGCTGGCTTAGCTCCTCCTCCTCTTCCTCATCCAGCTCGGCATATTCCAGCTGCAGCTCATCCTCCACAGCTTCAGATGTGTTAGAGCTCAGGGGTCATCCTCTTTCCCTGGACAACAAAGACACCCTCAGATCACCTCCTGACAATTCATCTTTTATGGACATTATGAGGCACATCCAAGCCACTAATGGCTGGGAAATGGAAGATTTCGATCCAGAGAAGAGAATGCTGGCTAAATAATGGGAGGCAGTATAGTGCAGTGGTTTAAGGCTCTGAGCTGAAAATCTGGAGACCTGGGTTTGAATCCCACAGCCCCCACTTGCATATTGTGTGACCCTGAGCAAGTCACTTAACTTCCCTGTGCTCCCAGGTCACAACTGTAAACAAGCTTTCAGCTTAGTGTGTCTCTCCTGGTTAAACAAATAAAAAAAATATCTGTGACAAATGGAGCCTAAGCCTCTGGTTGTCCCTCCATTGGTAGACACCTTTCAGGACCTTACCAGGCTCACCTGAAAACATCCATCATCTTCCTCAGCCATTTCCAAAAATCGGAGCAGCTCTACAGGGCACCCAGGGATGAACCCTTTCTGTAGGAACACCCTTAGCTGACTTTATGGTCTTCATGGCAGCTCATGACAGATGTAAGAGGCCAAAGCACTTGAGCAATCAGCCTCCTGATCAGGAATCCAAGCTCATTCACCAAATGGGAAAAAGGTTTACATCTCCTCTACTTACTCCATTAGGTCCCTAAACATCCTTACGCACATGGTGCAGTACCGAAACGCCCTGTGGGAGAAGGGTTTGGAGTTGGCTCAGTCTTTGCCACACTTGGTCTAAAAATTGGAGCTTTTGGAATTAATAAAATTGGGCTCAGACATTGGTACCCATGTGCTGCTTCATTTGTATGACACCGCTGGACATGGACACCAGGGCTGTAGCCACCGCATCTGCCTCTGGCGCCACAGATGGCTCTGGGTTTCTGAGTTCATCCAGGACCATCATGCTGGAATCATGGCTCTCCCATTAAAAGGTTCAGTCCATTTTGAAATTGAGGCAGAGAAATTGATTACTCACCTCTAGGATTCAGAGAAGGCTGTTTGGTCAATGCAGAAAATGTACAAATCCAACCAACACTCATTCAAGAAATGGCCATTTCAGAAAGCCCTCCGAGCAGCAGCCCAGAAACCAGTCCTATCAAGGGGTGGATTCAAACAAAGCAACCTCCCAAACTCCCAGAGGTTCCATGCCCAGAGCTGCCAAGTCATCCCAGGCCGCTCTGCCCACACCTTGAGCCTCGGCCTGACTCCCTTGCCAGGCCCCTCCCAGCAGAATCCCTGGGAAGTGGTAGGGGGTTGCTTTCTCTCTACCAGGAGGGTTGGGGAAAGATAACATCAGGCCTGTGGGTTTTCCTTTATCCCCGTTACATGTTGCCCTCATGGAAGAGGAAATCCAAGCACTACTTTAGAAATGGGCTATAGAGTCAGTCCCTCCAGATCAGAGGGAAAGAGATTTTATTCCCACTTCTTCCTCATTCCCAGAAAGACCGAAGACCTTCATTCCATTCTGGACCTCAGTCTTTGAACAAGTACATCGAGCACAAGAGGTTCAGGATGGTCACCTTCCAGGCCTAATTCCCTCCTGCACTGATGAGACTGGCTTTGCTCTCTAGATATGCAGGATGCATATCTGCACATACTGGTGTTTTAGCTTTACAAAAGGTACCTGCATTTCCTTTCCAGGGGCAGCAATATCAGTTTCAGGCTCTACCATTTGGCCTGTCATCCACTCCCAAGGTTTTCACCAAGTGCCTGGTGGTAGTGGCTGCGCCCTCAGAAGAAGGGGCCATTCGTCTTCCCTACCTGGATGACTGACTCCTGACAGTTCCCTCAGAGGGTTGGCTACTGGCTGGCCCAGTGATGCTGAGGGTTGAGATGCTGACGCCACACCTCACACCACCCCAGCGACCTGGGTTTGGGAACAGTTCTGAGCCACTGGGGTCAGCAGGGGAGAGGATTGAGCATCTGGAGGACTGCTCTCCTCTCTTAGGGGAGGAGGACTTGTTGTCCTGCTTGCTGATTGCCGTCTGGTAGTGGCAGGAGGCCAGTATGGGTCAGGAGGCTCAGCCAGCGTCCTTACATTGGCAGGGAGGGGGCCAGGTGAAAAGGGAAAAACTAACCTGGCAGGCTCAATGATGGCCCGCTGCTCCTGGAAGCAGTCCCATGGATTCTAGATTGTGTCTCCGGGAAGGGGAGAAGCTGGTGTAACCCCAGGTGGCGCTATCCCAAAAGTACTACCCCTACCTGCTTGACTACTGACAGGTTGAGGGGCCTAGGTTCTATGGGGTGCCTCCACCCAGAGGTCAGGGTTTGTAGTGGTTTGACTAGCTTGATCACAGCCCTCTGGGACACTGTGACCCCTTTGGTTCCCTCTAGTGGCTCACACAGTACACAGGAGTTACAGCCCCAATACCCCATGTATACACACTGTTCACTCATAAGCACCACTTACCCTCGAGACTGATTCTGCAGCATGTCTCTGAGGGACCCCTGTAAAATAAGGTTAAACGACATACATAGCAAAATATAATACTGTTTCCATAAGTACCAACACCACAATAACAACAACGGATCTGATTTATTTGGGGACAGCAACACGGGAGGGGAAATCAGGTTAATTGGTGGCATTAAATCATAGTACTGTGCACACATACAGGGTCTGAAAAGTCACACTCTGGGTACCCAGGTTGGGGGCTAGCCAGGTTCATTGCCCAGGGTTGGCGGCAGGTGCAGATGGATAGGGCCCTGTAGAAGAAAATATATGTACAACACTCAATTGTAATCCGGAGCCGGATGGCTCAGTCCATGAAGCAGTGAAACAACAAAATTAGATGACACACTTGTGATTGAAAACAGGCTGCAGGGGAATACCCTGTTTGTACTCACAATATGCAAGCTGAGAACCGGATGGTGGATGTTCTCTGGATTGTCAGAAACAACAGGGCATGGAGACAAGGTCCTTGTGACTGGACTCCACTGCATTTTATAGCAAACAGATTTAGTCCAAGACAAGCTGGGGTTTGCTTCCAGCTTCAACACACAGCACACAGCACAGGGGATTGGAAATAGCAATTCCCCACAAGCATCATGCACATTCATATGTAAAAGGAAAGTACTATACCAGGCAGGCTGCTCCTCGATCCCGATCGCACTTACTGCAAAATACCGGGAGCACACACAGCAGCTTCAGTTCCCGACAGACCAAGCGATTCAGCAATTTCTCCAGTCTTCTACAGGGTGAGCCTGGTTTCCTCTCTTCAGACTTCCTTCTTTCTTTCTCCTCACAGTCAGATTCAGTTTGAATTGGCGCACAATGGCTGCAGGCGAACCTCAAGACCTCACATCGCTTCCGTGTGAAACTATACACCACAGAGCACAGAGCTCCTTCTCTCTTCACTGTCACAACTGATCTTATCTTTCCAGTCTCAGAGCAGGGCATTTCCTTTAGCTCCACACCATTCTGTTGGCTGGTTCGGCTGTCACTCACAATAAGACTCCCTCTGTTGGTAGAAAAAAGCGCAAGGTTAAAACTACATTTCTCAGAGTCACTGTCCATACAATCCCTTGTGGCTGGCTCAAAATTGAGAGTCCAAGTTCCGATTCGTCCACAGGCTCCATTTTAGGGTCTCCTATCATCCTGATTGGTCCAAGTCAGCTATTCAGGACCAAAATGAAAGAGCTACACTGAAACAGTTAGTGCTGAAATGAAGACAAGTTAAATAAACTACATTTTCTCAGTCACTCTAAATGATTTCTGACAAACAGTTATATCTTTCAACAAGGCTCCCTCTGCACATGTAGCGATGGCAGAGATGGAGCGAATTACAACAGCTCGGGTGGGATTCAAGCATTAAATACACAGTCCCCTTACAAACTAATTAAGTCTGCAAGCAGACAACTCTTAAAGAGACAGTACGTGGAGCTCAAATAGCACTCACTTGGAACCACATTTAAACGACTCAGGCAGAACATTGCCCAGACTTAGAGCATTCAGGCAAGCTCCTAGAAGACTTTTGGAACCCCCATTTGCAGGGGGTTACACCGACAACCTTCTCCTAGCCCCGCCATGAGGGGCAATCCATGGGGAACACTGGGGGCCACCTAGCATAGGAGCAGAGGGACGGAGAGAGAGAGTCCCTCTGATTGGAAGGAAGCAGTAACCACCTGCCAAGGCTCCAGTGGTGGGAAAAGCGTACATACATACGGAAAGGGTCAGCTTACAAACTCTCAGAGACACCTTTTCCCTCTTCCGAGAGTTGGGGATCACTCTAAATTTACAAGTCATCCCCATGGCCCAGCCAGAGACTCCTTTACATCAGAGTGATCCTTGACACTGTTCAGGGCAGGGCTTTCCTACCCCCAGATCAGGCAGATTGCTTCGGGTCAGGCCGGACAGTATTTCTGTCCAGCCAGGTAAAGTCAGGTCATACCTAAGGATGCTCGGTCACATGGTGATGGTCATTCTGACTGTCCCTCTGGCTTGTTTGAACATGAGAGTCCCCAAGAAACACTCAGGGTAAAGTGGGACCAACGTTCTGATGATCTAAACAACCTGTCTCAGTTTCCAACCTGGTACGTCAGAACCTTGGCTTGGTGGCTAGAACCCGTAAACCTTTCCCAGGGGTTCCTTCAGACAAGAGTTCCTCAGGCAGGTGCTCACCACTGATGCCTTGGAACGGGGTTGGGGTGCCCACTTAGCAGATGGGCACACTTGGTGATCCTGGTCCTGGCGGAACTATCACTCACATCAACATTATGGAGATGTGGCGGTCCTCTGAGCCCTGCAGGCATTTCAGGTGGACCTCTTCCCAGGCTCTCTCTTGATCCAGATGGACATTTCCATAGTGTTTTACCTCAACAAGCAGAGTAACTCACTCATACCCCTCTGCAGGGAGGTCATGAGAGTCTGGTATTGGGCTCTGAAGCATAGTCTAGATCTCACTGCTGTACATGTACCAGGCATCCAAAATGTCTTGGCCAACAGCATAAGCAGGTCTCAGTTCAAGACCATGAGTGGGAACTACTCCAGTCAGTTGCCAAACATCTGTTTGACAGATGGGAAAGGCCAGAGTTGGACCTTTTGCATCCCCACTCAACACCAAACTGCCCAATTTCTGCACATTAGATCCAGG
This sequence comes from Neoceratodus forsteri, assembly GCA_016271365.2. Classification (NCBI taxonomy): domain Eukaryota; kingdom Metazoa; phylum Chordata; order Ceratodontiformes; family Ceratodontidae; genus Neoceratodus; species Neoceratodus forsteri. The sequence continues at coordinate 1,103,267,414 of CM028133.1, read as the reverse complement.
GCCTGGAGTTTTCTGGTGAGATACAGTGTTCTTCTGCTGGACAGGAGGTTCCTTTACGCTTTTCCTCCCTTCTCCTCTTCTTCAGAGGTTTTGCTCAAGCTACAGATGGAGGAAGAGGAGATGATCCTCATTGCTTCCCTCTGGTCTCGGCAGATCTGGTTCCCTCTACTTCAACAGCTGGCAGTGGAGCCCCAAGCCCCCTGCCCCTGAGCTCACACTGCTCTCCCAGGATCAGGGTTCCCTTGTCCATCGGACCTCTGGTCTCTGCACCTGCATGCATGGTTCCTGCAGATTTAGCAGTGGCAAGATCTGAGTTTCTCCTGGATAGGCAGATGTTCTACTGGTTGCAAGGAAGCCCTCCACCAGGTCCACTTACACCATGAAGTGGAAGTGGTTTTGCCTTTGGGCCTCTGCTTGCTGCCTTAACCCTTTCACTTGCCCACAGACCTCAGTGTTGGAGTATCTCCTCTCTCTAGACGAGATGGGTCTGAGCTACTCCTCTATTAAGGTTCATCTGTCTGCCATGTCTGCTTACCATGCACCTGTGGAGGGCAGGAACTTGGCTCAGTTGGATTTGTCCCACACCTTCTTGCAGGGCATTCTGCATCTAAAACCTCCCGTTTGGGATCCAGTCTCTGTGGGATCTCCTTTTTATGTTAGAGAAACTTTCGTTACCTCCTTTGAACTGGCCCCAGACTGTGAGCTACACTTCCTGTCATGGAAAGTGTTATTTTAGTTGCCATTAGTTCTGCTCAGAGGATTTCCAAGCTTCTGGTTTTGATGTGTAAAGAGTTCTATTTAGTTTTCTCAAGGACAGGGTGTCCTGAGGACTAATCCTAAGTTTTTGCCCAAGGTGGTATCTGAATTTACTTTGAGCCAGGATATCACCTCCTGTCTACTACCGGAGTTTTCCAACAGAGGGCAGGCTCTTTACATACTCTGGACATCCACCGAGCACGTAGATACTATTTGACTCCACGGACCTCTCCACAAGACTGACCAGTTGTTTGTTTCCTTTGCTCCGAAATCTCTTGGAGCACCAGTTATGAAACAGATGTTATCTAAGTTGTTGGTTAAATGCATTGTTCACTATTACTGTTAATCGATAAACCTGTACGGGCCTGGTACAGTGTCCTTCAACCAGGGGTAGCTGCCTTAGCCTGCTGAAGCGTGTCCACAACAGACATCTGCGTGGCTGCCACCTGGAGCTCTGTTCACTCCTTTGTCAAGCACTATAGCCTAGATGTTGCCTCCAGGCGTGGGACTGAGTTTGGCCTCGTGTTCTCCAAGACCTACTTTCATAATTAACTGGCTGTCTTTGACCTCTACCCTGGTCCATCTGTTCCTTTCCTTGACTGCTTGGGACTCAGTCCTTATAGTTTTGCCTGCAAGAGCTCCAACTTGAAGTAAGATACTGTAGAACAGGTTATATCTGATGTAAAATAATTGTAGCTATATTCGCAAGTGATAATTGCACAAAATGAAATGGCACCAACTGGCCAAAATTTCACATTTTCAATGGGCACAAATTAGGAGCTAATTGCAGAAGCGTAAAATTAAATTTGCACAATTATAGCCAATTAAGCCAATATATTTTGCATGAGAATAGACAGTTCTATAGTAGTACAGTTACGTAAGAACTTGCCGTAACAGTAGATCTTTGAGAGGAGCTCTTGCAGGCCTTGCTTTCCTCCTTCCTTCCCCTGATATTCTTTCTACCTTTTCTTGATTAGGCACGAACCTGCCAGTTCTCCTTCAACCTAGACTTTGGGTCTTCGGCGGAGAACTGAGGTGAGGGCTGAGGGACCGCCCCATTTATACCATTGGCTGCGTCGGGCGGGTTTATTCATTGGGCGGTCCCACTGAAGACTGCTAGCTGAAGATTTCTGTGGGGTCCTGGCTACTGCCGCTTAGTCCTTATGGTTATTGCCAGCTGCAAGAGCTCCTCCTCAAGATCTACTGTTACGGTAAGTTCTTTCATAACTGTACTGTCTCTGGGTTGATCCCATAGTGTAGTGGTTTGGAATTGCTTGCCATGCTGGTGACTCAGGTTTGTACCCAAAGCCTATGTCATCAGGGTGGGACCAACAGGAGGTTGGGACTTGTGCCCTGCTTTACCATTGCCCCCATGTCCCTCAGGTAAAGCACAAGCAAGAACACCCACATGCTGAGTTAGAAGCATCATCTCCTCGTCAGCATGTCTATGACGTCATCCTCTGGACACAAGAAGTGGAGAAAACCCAAGTGGAAAATGGCATCCACCAAGAATGTCAGGCATGCTATGGCGTCGGGCCCCATGGTTCAGCCAGGGCCCCCCTCACTGTTTAATTTAACTTAATTTATTTCCTTTTCCCTACCTGGCAGACCACAGCCGCCAACCTTGGACGGTCATACTTGCTGTACTGTTGAGTAGCTGTGGGATCATCACATTCACAGCATTACCAAAAGAAAAGCACCCCCACTCGAGCGGGTCTCTCAGTCTCTCTGGCTCCGCCTTTCAGGGGGTGGGGACAGCTACTGGCACAGACAGAGTAGTCCACATTGGTCCACCCTGACCCCACCACCACAACCAACCATGTCTCAGAGGTCCTCCTGGAGTGTGGCTACTGGGGAGCTGGAATCTGCATGTGTCTGGCGGTGTCAGGGCGTGTGGCCGGGTAATGAGGAGTCGAGGATGGAGAAGGACAGTGGATAACGGTCGGGTCGGAGATCGTCTCACTCTCAATCGAAGAAGACTACAGACTACTAGTAGAGAGAGGCTGATCGGCCACAGTCATCTGATTTGCCACCATCCAGTGCTTCTTTTCATTGGATGTCGATGACTACTCTGATTCCAAGAGTTGAAGAGATGGCGTACTGCTCATCGTGTGTTGGTGACTGTAGTCAGTCAGTGCTGCTGCTGGGCCTCTGGTCCTGTGAGAAGTCCCGGCCAAGTCCGATGATCGACCAGTCTGTCAGGGCAGGCCACACCACCAGGTATGTTGTTACTTACACTGTCATGTTGACTTTCTTATTTTGTCTTGACTTCAATGATTTTGGATTTGGTGGATGATTTGGTTGGATTGGAAACGGCGGGAAGGAACACTTAACAACAGTTAATTGAATTGAAGCAAAAATGACTAAAAACAGAAAAAAACAATTGCATTTACATGGGGGTGAGGATTGGTTGCTACTGCTACTAGCCTGGGCTCAGGGGCTACAAGATTCTATAGCCATGGGGCTACCAACTATATTCACTGCTTGAATTTGAATTATTTGATGCATCATTTATCAGAAATCTGGGAGCAAAACCACATTGCTCTGAAAAGATTCTACTTAGCTTCACCACTAAGTTAGAGGTTAATCGATAAATTGATGAATTGCTGGAGTTACACGGTTTCTGCATGCCGGTGCCGAGAAGAGTGGGATGCTGGCATTAGGCCCCCAGGTCCCAAAATATGAATGAATAGGGCCCGCATCCATTAATCTGGCCCTGCTCTTAACCCATGGTCTCTAGCTACCCAGCCCTAGACTCCCTAGCTGTCTCGCTCCCTGCTCACCTCCACCTAATCCCTCCTTCTACACCCAACCTGACACTCTATACTGGGTCTGCTGTCCCTGTGAAGTGCACTGCGTTAGGGCTGCATACCCTCTGAGGCATGACCCCCCACTCAGGCTGGCCTATCAGCCCACAGCCAGGGTCCCCTGGTGCACCCAGTCCCCTACTGCCCCCTGAGGGGCAGCTAAGGGGATTAAAATAGCCCACCTGAACATCTGCAGCCTTCTCCAGAATCTTGCAGAGCTAACTGTAGGCAGCCACATACAAACCTGATGTCCCGTCGTTGCCTGAAGCGTGGCTTAAACCCCGCACCCCTGACTCGGCTTGCTTCCTCCTGGGCTACGGCATGGCCAGACTGAACAGGGCTGGCAACAGAAGAGTGAGGGTGTGCTTATATACCATAAGGTACATCTAAACATTTCCATAGTGTCGCACTAATTCAGGGACTCTCACCCTGTGAGTTTCTCCACTCACTCCTCCTCCTTGGTAATACCAAGAAGGTGCACATAGTGTGTGCATATAACCCTCCCAAGGGGGTTTGCAGGGACTTCGTCACTCCTGGAGCTACTCTGGGAGAAGGTGGGCTCCAGCGAGCTCCTCTTACTTAGTGACCTTAACCTTAACTGGCTGGGACCTAACGCCAAGTTGTGGAACCAATACTCTCTGGCCTCTCCCTCAGTCTGGTCATCACGGAACCCACCAGGCTATCCCATCGTGGGGACAAGGGGACACTCATTGACTGGATCCTGTGCAACTGGCTCGACAAAATTGTTAAGTCGGGACTCCTTCTGACTCCATCTCGGACCATTCACTGGTTTACTGCATATGGGGCTCAAACCCGCCAAGGTCCCCAGCAGAGTGGTAATTATGAGGACTACCGACTACTCATGATCCCGAACTACCTCAAGGACCTGCAGGAGTGTCTTGGAACCACGTCATGGCTACACATGACCCGTTGCAGTCCTTGACCTCTTCCTTGTGGCATTCCGTTCAGAACAGGCATACTCCCTATCCAAGAGGTTTAGTCAGAGGTTTGTTTTAAATGGCTTCATGGCGAGCTCCTATCTCTTATGAAGCGGCAGGACAAGGCCTGGACAAAATATAGGGCATCACGCATTGGGTACAGACCTCCAGGAGTACCGTCAGCTTAGAAACTCCTGCCAAGAGGGCTATCGTGCACAAAAGCCAGTACTGCAGTTCGGCATTGATTGCCACTGCACATGACCCAAGACGTTTCAGGGTGAACATAAAAATCTAGTCGGTGGCTCGACCAAAACTCAAGTTACTGACATGACAATTGGTGAGGCCAACTGCAATAACTCCCTAACCATTGCCTCCTCTTTTAACCTCCTCTTCACGGACCTGCTGGCGCCACCCCTCCACAGCCAGTTGCCCCAGCCCACGCTTGTGACTCCCAGCCTCCCGCCCGCCTTCTACCTCAAAGAAGATCACTGTGAGGGGACCCAGACTCTCTTTGTCGGTCTTTCTCACCACGAGAGTGGATCAGGATGGCCCTCGAACCCATGCTTCTTAGCCTGGGGCTCCTTACATTGCCAGACCACTTGCCCACATATTCAACGCCTGCATTACCAGGGTCATCCCAACATATGGAAAATTGCCAGGGTTGTCCTCGTCCTGAAAAATGGTGACCCTAAGGACATCAACAATTATCGCCCTATTGCCATACTATCAGCTGCCTGCAAACTGCTGGAAAAAGCAGTAGTGTCGCAACTTGTCCACTACCTCCAGGAATATAATGTCCTTTCCCCATGTCAGCATGGCTTTCATAAAGCCACAGCACCTCGGCAGCGCTTGCAGAAGTCACAACCAGAATCAGGACTGCAACCGACCAGGGAAAGTTGACGGGGCTATATTTGTGGACCTATCCAAAGCTTTCGACTGTAGATTATCTCCTCCTCTCTCCACACTCCAGACCCTTGGCTTCTCCCGCCATTCCCTTGACTGGTTCACCAGCTACCTTGGGGGACAGGAAGCAACTCACCTGCTTCAACATCCCTCCTCGCCCCTCCTACCCATCTACAGTGGGGTACCGCAAGGATCTGTCCTTTGACTGATCCTGTTCTCCCTGTTTGTCAATGGTTTACCCTCCGTTGCTACAGAAGGGCACCTTACCATGTACGGATGGCCTTGTCTTGTTGCAGTGCCCACGATGTTACCAACATCAATGCCCAACTCAACTCAGACTTCTCTCATATCAGAGCATGGCTGGACGGGCACAAACTCGTAGTCAACCTTAAGAAAACACAAGCCATGCTATTTGGCACCACGGTAAAATCTCCTCCTGCACCGCCCCTCAAAATTCATGGTACCTGCAACTCTCTCCTGCTGACAATTGACTCTGCAAAGTACCTTGGAGTCACCCTCGACCCTCAACTGGACCTCTCCGGGCACATCAGGAGCATATGCAATGCTACAAATGGCAAATTTGGCCTAGCATATAGGGCTAAGGACTGCCTCACCCCGTCGCCCGGCTGGCTCGTAACTTAACATGGCCTGCGTTCCAGAATTTCAATGCAGGCTCATAACTGTTATTTGTTAATATTTTTGGGCCACATTTTCAACATGGCCTTCTTATTACCCCACCTCATGAACAAGTGCAGAGAAAATTTAAACTCCAGCCCGAAAGGTGATTTTGTGCAGCGACTACGAAATCCCTTTCAGGATGCTAAAACACATTTTGCTAGTATCTGAAAATGACAGCTGTCACATTCGTGAGGTGCTGTGAAGAAATAGCTATGTTGAAAATTTGAGGTCAAAGTATTGAAAATTGCCAAAATTATGAACCTATGTTTGCAAATTTCAATGTAGGCTCACAACTTCATTGCTTTTAATATTTTTATAGCCAAATTTTCAACATAGCCTTGTTATGACCCCACCTCACTGAACAAAGGTGGTGAAAATGTTCAACTCTTGTCCAAAAGGTGATTTCCTGCAGTGACCATGAAATCACCTTTTGGGACAGAAATACCTGCTGTTACTTAATTGTTCATGAGGTGGGGTCCCAAAAAGGTATTTGAAAATCTGAGGTAAAAATATAAAAATGGCCAAGTTATGCCACTAACTTGAAAACCCCAATTAAAATACATTGAAACTGAAAACCTCATTGAAATACATTGAAGCGCTTACCTCAGTTTGCGGTTGGGCTTTGAAGAGTGAAGACATGTCTGTGGTCCAGAGAAGAGTATGAGGACGGACCCGTGGGTAGGTATGGGTGAGGGTGTGGGTAACAGTGCAGTACACAATGATGAATGGCTTTCTATTTTTAGGTTTTAAAAGAAAAAAAACATGAAGCAGAGCTTTCTTTTTCAGGAGTTTTCCATTAATGGAGGACATTGAGAATTGAGCACCCCAGTGTCAGTGTATTATGTTTTGGGGGTGGGGTGGCAACATTCATCAATGGACAGTTTTCTTATTTTAGGGGATAAAAACATGACGAGGACAGTTTTCTTTATTTTAGGAAATACACGGGGATTGAGCACCTCTAGTGTCACTACTGTTTGTGTGTGTGGGGGGCACTGACAGGGAGAGGTCAATTTGGGGACAGTTAGGGCCACCAGCAACAGACATTGATGGACATTTTTTTTGTTGCAGGCATGCATTCCAGGCTGACCATGACAGATCAGCCTGGCTTGCTGGGCGGATCAGCGAGATGGCAACTTCTTTTTGTAGTTGGTGCCATCCCGTAACAAACCAGAAACTCTTCATGGTTAGCCTGGAATTCTTGATGAGTGTGGCAGTGCTGGGCTCCTGCAACACTGTTCTGCATTGGCGGACAGTGTCACACCCTCAAAAGGCACTCTCATTCCAAAGGCGTTGCTGCGCATGCGTGCAGTGAACATGACAAGCCAGAAACTCTGTCATAGTCAGCCTGGGTGCTGATTGGTGTGGCACTGTTGGGTCCCTGCAACTCTGCTCTGCATTGGGTGGACATGTCACACTCCTCAAAGGCACTCTCATACCAAGGTGTTCGCTGTGCTTGCATGCGGCAACACAGAAAGGACATTTTATAAGCTGGAAAGAAAGGGTGCTGTGCAGTGGACTACAAAGTTGAAGTACAGTACAACATTTTTGCTGTATGCTGCTTTAAATACAATTTGAATTAAATACAGGTCTGTAACGTGATATCCAGTAAATAACTGTGAAAATCACGCAGTGTGCATTACTTGTAATATCAACAAGTAACACTGGATCACAATGAAAAAGCTCCAGTTTCTGATGTTCAGAGATGGCAGGGGATGGGATGGGAGTGGGCTAAATGATAGCAGGATTGGTTGCAGGCTGAGAAAAACCTAGCTTACAAAAAAAAAAAAAAGCGAGAAGCAGATGTGTGGAACAGACTCCCAGAGCCTGGTCTCATGACCACCTGAGATTTAGCGTGTACTTTGAAAAAAACAGTTTCTAGGGGCGTGGATATGTTGTTCTATCCACACATCTGGCAGTATCCTTTCCCTTTAATTCTTGCCAGAAGTCTTAAAGCTGGCTCCTCCCACCCACCCAGGTGGTATATCCCTCAGCTCCACCCCATGACACCAGATCTTCCTTTCCGCTGGAAGAAGCAGGTTCCCTCTTACCGCTCCTGCATTGAGCAGGCCCTGGTGCTCAAATCTTCAGATTTACTTCAAAACTCAAACTTGTAAGAGTTTTTCTCAACGATCTTCAGTCATGACCATGATGGAGGATAAGTCCTCACCTGGGTTCCGCTGGTTCCCCTGCGGGCAGAGATGTCGCGTGCCGACCCACATGCCACGTGCATTTACTGTCTGGGTCGAGGCATGATACCTAGGCCTGTGATTTTTGTCGCTCTTTTCAACTGAATGTACTCAATGATCGTATCGTCAGTTTACAGCCTGGCCATCCAGAAAAATGGAACCCGACGGTCAAATCTAAGGAAGCCCTTTGGGTGGTCTCCATGGCTGTAGGGTCTGCTGAGCAACTAGAGCAAATGAAAGCCTTCAAAGAGGGTGGCTCAGGCTGCTGATCATTCTTTTCCAGTCTTGGCCTTGTTCCACTGAAACTAGACTCCCACCTTTACAGGCTCCTTCAAGGAGCTGTGCCAGTCTCACCCGACTAAAGGGGAGGGCCTGTCGGCATCCACAGCTCACCTTTCCGAAGAAGGGAGAAGGAGTCGAAGGAGTCAAGAGAAAGAAGACTCATCATCATCATTCTTGGGATCAGGAGCGGTCTCGTTCCCAGGAATCTCAGTTTGACTTTGGTGGAAACTACAGGGCTGGCCTCTGGCTTCACAGTGCCCTGTCAGGCCAGCTGGCAAAGGCGTGAGACGATGACCAGTCGAAATTGCCACACCCCGTCAACCCATTGTTGCTCGATGAGGCAGACAATTCTCTGTTTAGGACTTTGGTCCTGCCTGGACCTATTGATGAGGAGACCCACCCTGCTGGGAATCTCCTTATGGTCCCTGACTGTGACCTGGAGGAACCATGGATCTCCTGGTTTTCTCTGAGTGCCCCGTCAGTACCCCACAGCAGTCAAGGTCTCTGTATTCTTTGTCTGAAAGGTCGAAGGAATATTATGGGCGTAGCTCGGGCGTTTCAAGCGTCACTACTGCTGTTCATCCTCATCCTCCTTGGAAGAGGAGAGGAGAGGCTTCGGCACAAGTTGCGCCAATGCTACGAGGATCTTATGTGGCAACAGTTGGTGTTGGCTGGTCGAGCTGATCCAGCTCCCACACCGGCCATCACATGGCTGTCACCTGTTAGGCCGATGCCAACACCTCTGGAGTTTGTCGACACTGTCCCTCCATCTGCGGAGCTGGTGAAGGCCCTCCTGGCTCGGCCGAAGTTGGCCTCTGCACCAGTAGTGGTGGAGATACCAGCCAAACAGCCTCTCTTTGGGGCTCCGGTCAAGGAGTCTCGGCCCGTCAAGGGTCTCCCCACAGGCTGTCGGTCACTCTTTCGCCCGACTGTCTGTGGTGGGTCAAGGTATCACGGGTGGTCGGCCGATCTATGCAGACTCTTCAGAGTCCAAGGATCCTCACTGCACTCCCGTCCACTCAACAGGGAGTCACTTGGAAGTCTCTCGACAGAGGAAGGTCCCACGTCCTGCATGGGCATCCTCCATCTCATCTCTGAATCCATGAGGATGCCTCTGGAGCCCGTTCAAAAGTGGGCTTGATGTCCCTAACAGATATCCTGGACAAGGTGACTCTCCTGGAGGCTTTCCCAGTGATCGTAGCCATTGTTGGCCTGGCCCTGGAGCTTGGGCAGCACTCTGCCTCCTGCCCTGTGCCATGAGCCAGATGGCCTGCAGATACAGTGCCCATCGACTCCCTTTCCAGGGTTCACGGAATACCCCTTAGCCAAGGGTTGGTGACCGACTCCGTGTTTTGGTGCTCGGGGAATACGGAAACTCTGATAGACCTATGGACAAAGAGTCCAAGAAATTGGACCACTCGGTCAAGAAGGTTTATGCTGCCTCTTCTCTCGGTCTCCATCAAGCGAGCTCGGCTGTCATCATGGCACACTTCTCCCATGCCCATTTGGGCTCTTTGGATGAGTACTTCCTCATCTCCACATAGTCCTCCAGACCATGGTCAAGCAGGTCCAGGATCAGGGTTGGGCTGTGGCAAAACAGCAACTCCAGATGACTATAGACATCGGGGCTTCCTGTGCCTGTTCAGAGGTGGCTGCAGTCACCATGCACCACATGGCTTGGCAAAGTCTCAACCTTTACAGCAGACACCCAGCACAAATTAATTGATGTACTCTTCTTGGGCTCTGACTGGTGTGGTCGGGTTGACGATCACCTATAATGCACTGCAAAGTCAATGCCACCTTGGACTCCATTGCTTCCACCAGAAGGAATCTAAAAGTTCCAAGCAGCAGAAGCGCAATCCTTTTGGTCTTTCACCTGCAGCCAAGCTGGCCTAGTACTAGTCTAGGCAGCAGCAGGGCTCAGTGTTAGTGTCTTTGGCCCAAGTCAGTGGCTTTGGTGGTTCAGTAAGCCAGTAGGGAAGAGACCTGGCAGCCCTTGGCTGGATCCTCCTCCTCAAGCCTTACATAATGAACTTTCTAGGAGTTGTGTATGTTGTTCAACCACATGGACCCACCCGACCTCCCTGGCTTGAAGCACAACCTCTGCTTCCAGCGGACAAGATCTGGCGTTATAGGGCAGAGCTAAGGGATATACCCACGGATGGGTGGGAGGAGCCAGCTTTAAGGCGTCCAGCAAGCATTGAAGAGGAAAGGATTCTGCCAGATGAGTGGATGAACAACATATACCACTCCTAGAACTGCTGTTACAGGTGAGTAACCTGTGTATTCCACCAAGCAGGTGGGGGAAAGAGTCAGACCAATAGTCTTTTTCATAAATCATATGTTCACAAATGTACATGAAGAATGCTCCCTTCCCTGTACCTCTCAACTTGTTTATCCTGACAGGCTTTACCAAGATTAAGAAATGTAGTTGGCTTGTATATACTCTGTTCTGTGACATGTCTCGTTAGCCAGCAAAATACACTGAATGCACATCTGCTGGGTAGAGGTGATGGACCAGAATTTTCCAATGACCTTCTGGCCCACATTGACCCTGGAAGTGCCGCAATTCACAACAAGGCCTTTGTGTTGCAAGCTTCTATCAATGACATTGTGTTCTGTGTGGACCCAGAAGTACCATACGCTTCCATCAGTTGCTTTTATGGTGCATGAGGATCCTTTAAAGTGCTGCAAGCTTTCTGCAATAGCCTTCTCATCCACAAGGACCTCAGAAGTACTGTGAGTTTCCATCAATGGCCTTATTGCCGATATGTGTATGTAAAGCACCCTCAGACTCTGGTATAGGGCACTTGATAAATAAATTGCCTTGCCTTATGGTCCACGAAGATCCAAGAAGTTCTGTAAGTTCCATCAATGGCCATGTGGTCCATGAGGACCCTGGAAGTGCTGTGAGTGTCAGTCAATGGGCTTGTGGTTTCACGAGGACCCCAGAAGTACTATGAGTTTAAGTCATGATCTTGTGGTCCATGAGGAGCCGGAAGAGCTGTGTATTTCCTTCAGTGGCTTTATAGTCCACAAGGACCCCAGAGCTACTTTGAATTTCTGTCATTGGCCTTGTGGCCCACAAAGACCCCAGCCACAAGCTTCTGTCAATTGTTTTGTGGCCCACGATCCTTTAAGACATGGAAAGCTTCCATAAAATGCCTCATTATCCGCAAGGACCCAAAAGTATTTTGACTTTCAGTCAATGGCCTTGTGGTCCATTAGGACCCTTGAAGTTCTTAAACTTACTGCTTCCCTTACCCTTATCTCTCTACTACCCTTGTCCCTTGGTGCCTTGCTGTTACTTTCCTTCTGCCTATATCCATTGATGTGTACATACCTGTTTTATTGTATATATGTTCTCTTTTCTCTCTTTCACTATGACTATGTAGCTACGATTGCTGATTGGAATATTATTTTGATTTAATGTTCTTATCATCGTGTATAGATGTTCATTTTCTATGTATGTACTTATTGTTTCTCTCGTTACTGTATATATTCTTGTTATACTGAATCTGTATTGTTGTTGTAATTGTCCAGGTCCATCTTGCAAATGAGGTTTTCTCAATGATGTTTCCATCTGATAAAATAAAGATTGATTGATTAATTGATTGATTGAAGTGCAGCAATCTTCTATCATTAGCCTTGGTCCACAGGGACTCTGGAGGTCTTGTGAGTTTCCATTAATAGCCTTATAGTCCATGATGATTCCAGAAGTGCTGTAAGAGTCTATCAAATACAGTGTCTGTGCGGCAGTCCTACTAGTCCAGTGGTGGCACTTTGTGTAAACATGCAGGTGACCTTACTGATCAGGTGGCCATTACAACAGAGCTCTTGAAGCAAGGTGGCTGTCATGCTGCTCTCACAGCGACTGTGTAGCAAGCTCCAGGAAGACTATGTCATGACTGGTCTGGTGGCACAGGATGTCGTAGGGCACTGCACTTCAACATGTGAGACCTGAGTTGGAGTCTTGGCTCCACTCCAGGACATTGGGATTCATGGTGCAACGTGGAGGTATTATATACTGGTCCCAGGAGAGGGTGTACCACTGCCCACTACAATCACACACCTCCTGTGGTGGATGGGGTGAGTGGCATTCATAGTGTGGTGACCATATGACATCAGCCACCCCTGCACGTAGGTCTGTGCTTAGGGCAGCCCTTTATAGATTGGATATTAGGAGGGCTTATAGAGGGAAAATGGCTGGCATGCTGTGTGTGAAGTTGACACCTACTTAGGCACCTCTAAGCCTCTGAAATCCTGGACCTCCCCAACAGTGTGTTACAAGAAGTAAATTAGTCCCCCTGACAGTCAATCAGTGCCTGCTGAGTCGATCATGCCCCTGCCATGGGGGTAAGCTGTAGACAACTTGGGAGCATTGCAGGTTTATATTGGAGACATTTGGTGGAAATAAGTGTGTGTGAGAGTTACCTGGAGTAGGTAAAACAAAAGGAAACCATGACACATCCATTAACACTTGTATGTGGTGCTGTGGAATTTGGGCCGGCTTTCATGCTGAGGGCTGCAGAGAGAGGAGGACTGACAGGAACACATGCTGAACTAGACAAAAATGTGACGTAGGTCAAGAAATATAACAGAAACAAATTAACACTAAACAGAGAATGCTCAGGTGGGAAAAAGGTTTAATTTGTCCTTGGTTTCCACTACTGGTGGGTTTTCCTCTCAATGCTCAGATTCCTACACATCAGCCAAGTGCCGGATGATGGACAGGATGTACCACAGAAACATACTATAGTACTGTGATGAAGGATCTCCCCCTGCCATTTCACCACCGGTCTAATTTTCTCCAAGGGTATATGATGCTGTTTCAAAAAGTCTTATTGGAGGCGGCCCAGTGGGATGAAATGCCAAGGCGCTGGGCACCTCACTTGCTGCCATGCTGGTGACCTGGGTTCAGAGTGAACCTATGTTACTCGGGAGCTGGCCAGAGGGAAGGAGAACTGAGTGTCCAGTGACAGCTCTTCTTCAAGAAGTGGGGACAGCACATCCCTCAACTTGGCTGCCACCCAGCAGCACTTGTCAGTTTAATGGCTGGAATGAGACACTGAAGCTTGCAGTGTCTTCATGCTATGCATGTGCATTATAGCATGCATGCCAGCCCCAATCAGAAGGGAGAAAATGAGAGAAAATCTTGCCCACAGCAGAATGACACTGATGACCCTGTAGACTCGCATCATGTGCTGGGACTCACTCACCCATGGAGGTAAGAAGTACTGGAGTAGTTCGGGGACAGTGGGTGACTGGGCTAGAGTCACTGTCAGAAGAGTGCCACTGGAGACAGACAAGGAAATAAAAATCTATGTAGTAAAAATAAATAAAATGTCCCGTTGGGATGAATGGTGTATAGATAAAGTAATCTGTGTGAAGCCAAAGCAGTCTTGTCATGCCATTGCAAGTGCCGAGGAACTTCACTTGCCCAATTTGCTTCAAATATAACATGAGCACCCAATTTCTGCCAGCATACTGGGGACTTCTGACCCTCTTGTCCATAATATCTTTTGAGAGTGTAACTTCAGGGATGCAGGGAGAAGAGCAGGTTGCTTGCTATGAATTTGATTGTTTTTCCTTGTTGTGAAACTTCAGAAGCTCTTGCCAGAGTCCAGCTAGGTAAATATTTGTTCCAGATTTTGTGCATGCGTCAGCTCTGAGTTCACTCTGTACTTGGTTTTCTGAATTGATTTATTTTTTTGCAATCGTTAATCAAGGTCTGGGGTTAGAGAGCCTGGAGATGGCAGTTTTCAGGCATCCTTTTATTTAAGATTTCTTTGTATTGTGTTTCAGTAAAACAAGGCACCTCATAAACTGTCAGTATGTGCAGACAGCACCAGGTAATGAAGATATAAGCGCAGCAGCAAACTGGATACATACAAATTATTGCATACAAAATAGATGAGACAGCTGATTGGCACTGTGAGAGTTGTAACTCTGCACTAACGTAAATGTAGGAAATCTGTAAGCCCTCTCTCCACAGTGTGAACAATTTGAGTTGGTTTTGGAGGGTTAGCATATGGTAGAGAGGGGTAGTGTAAGGGGTGAAATCTGCTCTGTTCTCCATGACCAAGATAAGCCACTCATCGCCAATCTAGGTACCTTATCTTTGGTCCAGTTGAAAGCAGGATATTGATTAGCAGTCTTGCAATACAGGTTTCTAACTACCCAGATTTAATTCACTATCCACATCTGAGCAATGTTCCACCGAGCATGCTCAGTCACCAGAACAGTCTTCAATCTCGACTCCTCCTACCATCCAACCAGGCGGTCTTCCGCTCTGCCCTAATGCACTCCAACATTCTTCTGCTGGAAGGTACTGGTCCACTTGCACAGCTCCTGCTAGTGAGTTAGGATTGATTCTGTTGGTTTTCAGGCTGTTCCAGCAGTTTCTTCACACAAGTTTACTTCAGCTTTCGACTCATTCCTTCATCATCACCATCTACTTCCTGCTCCATCATTGATCTTTGTCATGGAACAGAAAAAGAAGTCTGGGTTGAAGA
The DNA here is from genome assembly GCA_016271365.2 of Neoceratodus forsteri. NCBI lineage: Eukaryota > Metazoa > Chordata > Ceratodontiformes > Ceratodontidae > Neoceratodus > Neoceratodus forsteri. The sequence goes on along the minus strand of CM028133.1, from coordinate 1,103,252,349 downwards.
GATTTGTGGTTTGCAGGTACCCAGTGTCCACATCCAAAGGACACGATGCCTGCAAGTACTGCTTGGGCATTCTTCCTGATGTGGAGCATTGCAGCTGGTGCCAGGCCATGCACAGACAGGTACGCAATAGGCACAGGATGTGGGTGCTCCAGGGCAAGTCAACAAAAATAAGGCTGCCATCCATGGCTGCAGAGTCTACATTGCAGTTGCATGCCCATGAAGTGGAGAGCACCTATTAGGATGTTCCAGTCCCTTACTTTCTGTTAGTGGAGGAGTAGAGCAGTCCAGTAATCTGGCTGTCTACACATTCCAGGACCTTGGCCTGATGGCCTATGTAGAATATCTGAGCTCACTCCCAAGCAGCTGATTCTGTTCATTAGAGAGAAGCTGGACATTCTTCATGTCAGATCTCATCTGCCCCTGGAGAGGGTAGAAGACCTGTCCTCATTTGTTGTATCTTTTGGGGTTGGTCAGCTGTGCCCAGCCGGGATTTCCTCTGGCTTCTGAGCTTCATGGCCTTTACTCCAGCCTTGGTGGGTTGGGTCTATTGGTACATGTAACCTAGTAAATGGGAACTAGGGTGCAAATGGTCCCAACTGCACAAAGCCCTGAGCCAACTGGGTCAAGTGACCAAGCTGATGCTTTACATCATCCATTGGTGGTAGTCCCTAGTGAATCTCTTGGTAGGCATGCCATTAGTTCAATAAACCATCAGTGACACTGATGATGGACGATTGCTAGTGAGCTGGGGTGCACATCTGTGGGACAAGAGTGCATACATGTTCTGGTTGCCAATCAAGGCTTAGCTTTATAGCAACTTGCTGGAAATCTGTGCTGTTCACCTATTGTTAGCAGAGTTTGCACTACTGGCTGAAGACTGCGTGACTGAAGACAACATAACCACCATGTTCTACTTGAACAAACAGGGTGGTACATATTTCTATCCATGGTATCAGGAGGCACTGTTGACACAGTCTATGGTACATTCCTTGCACATAGACCTAGTGGTGGTTACTGTCAGTCATGCGGAAGAGGCATCCCACAAGTGGTTGCTACACCCATGGGTGGTGTCCCAGGTGTTCTCTGGAGAGGCAACACTATCAATGGATCTGTTTGCTTCCTAGGAACAGGAAGCTGAGACTGCTCTGTGTCTTCCCCTCAGCAGGGTGAACCATTCTCTTGATCCTTGGCTCAGGACATCCTTCATACCTTCTCTTCCTTTCCTCTGGTCCATGAGGTGGTCCTCAAGGTGTGGAGGAACACTGCATCCCTGATTCTGATTGCACCAGACTGGCCACACCAATTCTGACATTACAGTCTCCTCAGCCTCAGCAGCTGACCACCACAGTTACTTCCACTCCTGCCAGATCTGCCTGCATTTGACCACCTGATTCCTGAATGGCTACAGTTCCAGGCACCTGAGCTTTCTGTGGATGTTCTCCTGGTGCTGGAAGGTCTTGGAAGGTATGAACTCTCAAGACCTCTGCTGGTGTGAGTAGCTTGGATCATTGCCCTCTCCTGTTCCATGTTGTACAGTTTCAGCTACCTCTGGTCCATGTATCAGGCAGGGTTGTGAGCCACATACCTCAAGGAGCACCTGGCTGCTATTTGGGTGTACCTGAGCAAGACAGGTCCAGGCAAGGCAAGTGTGCCAGCAGTGGCACAGGACAATGTAGTTAGCCATTTCTTTAAAGGACTGGGCCCCAAGTCCCCTCAGGTGTGTGTGTGTGTGTGTGTGCACCACCCCACCATGATACCTATTGCTGATGCTGTCATGGCTATTGGGTAAACCATTTGAGTTTATGGACAAGTGTCATCTCTCACACTTGTCATGGAAAACTGTGTTTCTGATTACCGTCATCTCAGCCAGATGAGTGAGTGAGTGAGCTCCAGGCACTGTCTGTGGAGTCACCTTATCTGGTTTCCCCTGATGACAAAGTCATCCTACATCCCACGTGCAATTACTACTGAAGGTAGTGTGACAGGATAGCGAACTGGGCAGCCTGTAAGGAATTCTCACAGCGAGAACACTTTGGACAGCTTTGCATATCCTTCTTAGTTTAATCTTTCTGGCTGTCTCCCAAAATCCAAAGCAAAACCTTTTATTTTATTTTTTCTCCCTTGTGCACCTCTCCCTTTATTGGCATTGGGTTGTATTTGTTAACACTTCCCTCCCCTGAGGTAAAGGCAGCAGATAGAACATGCAGAACAATGGGGTCTTAAAGGGCCAACTCTACAGCAAGAGGGGTTTGGTTCAAATCCTCTCTTGGACCCTGCCAAACCCAGTGCAGCTGCAGGGTTGTGATGGGGTTGATGGGTGTAGGGAGATGATGGCCATATACTCCATCACATACCCTTCCCTCAGAGTTGTGCCCCACACACACACAGTAAAAGCCACCAGAGACCCACCATCCCTAGAAAAATAAATCTGCATTGCCATGCTGGGTGCCTGCCCTGTGGCACATCAAAGGAAAATGGCTACAGTGCCAAATACCACCTAGCATGGGCATTGATATCCTGCATGCCATGTGACCACTTAAGGGGCATGATCAGTAACAAGGGTGAACTTCTGTCCCAGCAAGTAGTAGCGCAGGGTGATCACCACCCACTTTACTGCCAAACACTCTTTTACCTAGGAGACCCAAAGGAGGGCAGCCAGAAAGGGCGAAGGCGCAAAACAAAAAAAAAAAACTCTTTATCCAGGGTGGCATAGTGCTGTTCCCAGGGAGACAGTTTATGAGATAAATATAGGATGGGGTAAATCCCATCCTCAGGTATCAAACAATGATTAATAACAAAAGCTGATGTCCTTTAGGGAGCTACAAGAGGAAGTTAGCCTCCCAACAGTAATTTCTTCAGGTACTCGCAGGTGAGGCGTTATCTACAATGCAATAATCTAGAAGATTGACAGAGACCTCACAACCATTGAGAATTTCCTGTACTAGGTGGCTATGTTGGCAGGTAGAGGTGGTACAATATCCAGGGCATATAGGATGCTTTTGGGAGAAGACCCCGAATTCCTAAATCTGAAGATCCAGGGGAATGGGATGCAGGGGTTAATATATCTGATGAAGAGTGGAAAAGACATGGGAAAGGGGCTAGTAATTACCTTCCCAGGGTGGAAAGAATACAGGTGGAAATGCATGACTTGATTCTTCCACACACCCACAATAACATCCCACTTTAAGGAATGGAATTCAAACTTATGTTGGCGAGGCATTACTCAGGTCGGCTCACTATCATATATTCTGGGCATGTCCAAAGACAACCTCATAGAAGACAAAAGTACATGCTGAACTCATTAATATGTGGGCGCCCATTCCTCATGCAATTCAAGGTATTAATTTTAGGCGTGAAGTTTAGTGGTATAGGGACAATAAACAAGAGGGTCTCCTAAGAGTTTTATGCACAGCAGCACAGAAAGAAATAACGGCAAGTTGGTTGAAAGAATCTCCACCTTCCTTCAGATCTTGGGTAAATAGGATAGAAGAGATAAAGAGGATGGAAGAGATGACAGCCGAAATCAAGCTAACTCTAGAAAAGCAGACAGAGGTCTGGAGTAGACAAGAGGGGTGAGAGGCAGAAATCGAGCTGGGTCAGTAGAGACATCTGTGCTGGAGAATTGAACAGAGGTATAAACTCTTGGTGCCATTCTCAGATAATATTCCTTAATTGGGTGGCAGGAATGATCCTGTGGTATGTAAACAAAGGTTCGTATCCATCAGGGTGTGGTCAGTGTCAGTTGTTTTGAGCCATGTTTGGCACAGTGTTGGACCTTCTCTCTTCTGATTTGAAGTATTGTTGTTAAGTGAAGTCTCCACTGTGTGTATTCAGACATAAAAGATTTGCTTTTAAGTCATGAGGGTTTCATTGATAGAGATGGGAGGCAAAATAAACTGTATTAGTGACTGTCAAAGGATAAAATGGATGTCCATCGTTACTAGTTCATTGTTACAAAGCTGTACTGGCTTGATCCTCAATAAAGCTGAGTTTAAAAAAATCCTATCCTCAGAGTCACGTGACAAGACTGCCCTCAGCCCCACCTTAGCAGCATCTGTGTACAAAATGAAGGGATGATTGAAATCGTGACTTTGAATGACTGGCCCCTCACAAAACACTTTTTGGTGGCCTAAAATGCTAACCGACAATCGGGTGACTTATGGACCTTATTTGGGACAGTCCTCTTGGTCAGGTCAGTCAATGGGGCAGCAAGGTTTGAGAACTCTGGAATAAACTGGTGATGATAACCTAACCCGCTTCTTGGTAGTTGGGATGGGGTAGTCAGCTGGGGCCTTTACTTTTCAGTAATTGGGCAAGCATGGCCATCCCGAGCCTAGCCATAACCATAGGTATTTTGCTTTCTGCTGCCCTTGGGTGCACTTTGTGGCATTGGCCATGAGATCTGCCTCCTGATCAGCTGAAGTGTCCTGGCCACATTGCACAGGTGGCTGTCCCAGTCAGGGCTAAATCATCATCCAGGTACACTGCCGCATACAGCCTATGGTGATGGAGGATGTGGTTCAACATTCTCTGGAATGTGGCCAGGACTCCATGCAGTTCAAGGACGATATTAAACATGATATAAGCCAAATGGAGTGACAAAGGCCATTTTCTCATGGGACTCTCGATTTAACAGGATTTTCTAATACCTTTGATCAGGTCCAGAGTACTGATGTAATGGTCCTTTCAAGCTGGTCCAAAAGTCCTTCTGCCCTTTGCATAGGGTATGCACTGAACTTGATGCAGCATTAACTGTCTATAAGTCTACGAAACTGGGTGGTCCCATTTGGTTTTGGAACTAGCACGATAGCGCTATTACAAGCTTGAAAAAACATCCAGTGTGGGCGTGAAACATTGCTTGTGGGTAGCCTCCTGGGCTACACCATTCTTTTAATGTCTGTCGTACTACATGCAATAAATTAAGAATGCTTTAAAGACTATTTGTCTGTATAGCGCACTTTGTTGCACTGAGTGCTGGTCCCTTTTTGCTTTTTGTTGCCACAGTTAAGACTCACAGCGCCATTTCCTTGGCAGCGACCCTTTATGTTTTGTGTAGTAGGGCTGTAACATTCACTCTGGGATTCCTCAATGACTCAGCTCCAAAATAGATTGAATTTCCTCTGCTACTGTTTCTTGGATTCTTTCCAACAGTCTGTATGGTTGTTGGTGTATCTGGAGACCTGGGTCTGTGCCTATGTGGTGCTGAATCACATGGGTTTGTCCTGGCATTGGGAGAATACATCCTCAAAATTCTCTACCAGACTCTGGGCATCTTGCTTTTGAGTCTGACTGAGCTGGTTGTCCACTGAGATGGCAGTCTGTTCCTTTAGAATTTTGGGGCCTAAGTTCAGGGTTCCATCCTCAATGTCCTCTTCCACCACCTGACCAGGGGCCCTTTAGGGTCTTCTGGGTCAATGAGCAATACCCCCACCCCGTCTTTCAGGGTTTCAACAAATTAACATGGGAAATTTTTATTTTACCTGTCCAGTTGTAAGACTTTGTAATCAACCAGCCTCACCTTTCTGAGGACCTCATATGGTCCCTGCCTTTCAGCCAGGGATTACTCTCAGAGTTAGACAACAGTGTCACTGGGCTTGGACCTCGTAGTATGGCCCCTTGGATACAGTGCCCTGTCTGGCTTTGCTGTGCTTTTACTACATTTTCTTTGGCAATCTGCAACTATGCCCAATCTTTCTGTCATTTGTAATGTATATTGGAGCATGTTAGGTGAACTATGCATCTGTTCTTCCCACATCTCTTTTTCGAGCTCCAACATCCTTTGAGGTTGTAACCCGTATAACCATTCAAAGGGTGCTGCAACATAATGACAGTTTCTGGGCCTGTGACCTGATATCAGAGGTTTACATCATAAAAGTTGATTTGTACAACAAGGTTATTTTCCTAGAAATACCTCAGTATCTCTGTCTGAATCTATTAGTATCTAGAAGGATAGCTGTGTTTGACACAGTTATCATTCAGACTGAGGATCTTCATTCTGCCTTTCATATTTGCCAATGCCTGAGTTGTCTACCACTTGCACTACTGGTGCCACCTCCCGAATGGCAAACATTAAATAGGATAACAAATTCATCCCAGTTTTTGAACTTGGTTGACACAATTTACACAGTGTACCTTTTAACAATTTTAAAGTGTTCCACTAAGCTGTCGGTCTGGGGTGATGCACTGATTTCTGGATGACTAACCTTCAAAAGCACACACCTCCCTCATAGAAACATACATTTTGACAGCAGATAAGGACCACTTGGCCCACCAGTCTGCCCAGTTTCCTACCTACTGTGATACCGCAGACCCTTCTTGATATCCAGCTTAGCCCTCCTTCCTAACCACTAAGGTTCCCTATGCTTATGCCTATCCCATGCATTCTTGAGTCCGTTAGTTTTTGCCCCCATCACCTCTGCTGGGACTGTTCCAGGCAACCACCACTCTTTCTTTTAAGAAGTACTTCCTCACGTTCTCTCCCTCCCTCCCACTTCATATCTTGTCCCTTGTTCTTGAGCATCTGTTTTCTGAAAAATGCTTCCCTCTTGTACCTTATTTATACCCATGGGGTATTTGAAAGTCTCTGTCATATTCACCTCTCCTCTTTCCTCTAGGGTGTACATATTGATGTCCTTTAGTCTCTCCTCATAGGGTTTCTGGTGCAGACCCTGCACCTTTTAATTGCCTCCTCTGACTGCCACTACTCTATGTCCTGCCGAGATGTGGTCTCACCGGCCTCACCAATGATTTATACAGCAGTATCACCATCTCCTCTTTTGCTGGTGATACCCTTTCCTATGCACTCTAGCATCCCATTGGCTGTCCCCACTGCCTTGTCGCACTGTTTAGCCACCGTTAGGTCATCAGATAGTAGTAGTAGTAGTAGTAAAAACATCTTTATTTATACAGGCATTGAATTTGACAAGCAAATTCTTTTACACCATAGGTCTTATTTAAGCCCTGTTTTCATGGTGATCCTGTAAGTTTTTAATAAAAAAGTTTCAGACAGATCAAATCCATATACAATAAGACATACTCAACAATCATATACCAATCAAGTGCATGCAAAAATATAATGTGGTTATTTAAAACACTGACAAATGTGTGCAGAGTCCTGTTTGACCTTGTTTCTAAAAGCATTTACTGGGTGATCAAGCATTGTCAGATCTGTAGGCAAACTGTTCCAAGTACTAGCGATTAGATATGATTACCCCAGGTCTCCTTTCTGTTTGGTGGTCATCAGTACCACTCTCCCCATCTTGTACTCTGCCACTGGGTTTCTGTGCCCCAAGTGCATGATCTTGCATGTCTTCGCATTGAAACTTAGTTGCCACACTCTTGACCACTCCTCAAGCTTTCTTAGATCTCTATTCATTACCCCCGAGTGTCTGACCTATTGCAGATCTTTGTGTCATCTGCAAAAGGCATACCTTCCTTCTAGCCCTCTGCAGTGTCACTAATAAAGACATTAAAGAGGACTGATCCCAGTACTGATCCTTGTGGCACCCTGCCGTCACCCTTCCTTCCTTCCTTCCTCAGAATGAACTCCCTTTACCACCACCCTCTATCGCCTATCCCACAACCGATTCCTTACCCAGTTTACCACCTTTGGACCCACTCCCAGGCTGCCCAGCTTGTTTACGAGTCTCCTATGTGGAATGGTGCTGAAATCCTTACTGAAATCTAGGCAGACCACATCCACTGCCATACCCTTATCTACTTTCCTGGACACCCAGTCAAAGAAATCTATCAGATTTGTTTGACATGACCTCCAGTGAATCCTTGCTGTCTCATTTCTGTAAGCCTCTGGATTCAAGATATTCCACAATCCTTTACTTCAGTCATGATTCCATTAATTTTCCCGCCAGTGATGTCAAGCTGACTGCCTGTAACTGCCAGGTTCCTCCCTGCTACCACTTTTGTGAAGTGGGACTACATCTGCCCTCCTCCAGTCCTCTGGAACCACTCCTGTCTCCAGTGAGTGGCTGAACAGGACTGTCAGAGGTGCAGCTAGCACCTCTCTGAGCTCCTTCAATATCCTTGGATGTATCCCATCTGGCCTCATTGTCTTGTCCACTTTCAGATTTGCGAGTTCCTTCAAGATTCTCTCCTCTGTAAATGGACTAGTGTCCGCCTCCCTTTCTTCTATGCTCCTGCCACTTACCTGTGGTCCCCACTTTCCCCTTCCTCTGTGAACACTGAACAAAAATATTTGTTCAGGATGTCTGCTTTTCCTGTTCCCCTCCACACACTCCTGCTCCTCCCTCCTTAGCCTTACAATCCCTCCCTGGTCTTTCTCTTTTCGCTACATACCTGAAAAAGTATTTTCCTTTCTTTCTACCTGAGCTGTTTTCTCTCCATCTGCACCTTTGCACCTGACTGCTTTCCTGCCTCCCTCTGCTTCTCCTAATACATCTCCCTATCCTCTTCCCTCTGTGTCTCCTTGCAAGTCTAGAATGCTAACTTTTTGCCCTTTCCTTCCAGCGGTCTCTTTTCCTCTTGCTTTTGCTTACCTGCCTGACACAGAGGTTTGTTGCTTTCACTATGGCCCTTTTAGTTTCATTCACTATTCTTCCACTCCACCCAAGTCCCCCACCACCACCACTAGAGCATCCCTGAAGCATTTTCCATCTTTGTAAAGTCGGCCTTCTGAAGTCCAGGACCCTCACCTTGTGTGGTTCAATTCTTCCCTACTTCTCTCTATGCTCCTGAAGCCCAGCCCCTTCCATCTGGCCCCCAGCCCCATCACCTGGTGTTCACTGGACTCACCTCTCACACTAGTGAGGTGCCAGCTAGCTGAGTGTGGAACCTGCGAGGGCCATCTTCATCCTGCCGACCTGCAGTTTTCTTCCTCCTTTTCTGCCCATTCCCCAATGCGGTGGCGTGCAATGACACCAATGGTCGAGCCGCACACTTCCATACACGGCATGCTGGATGTCTGCCCTACATCTGCCCTCGTGTGTGGCACACTGTGCCAGCCCCCAGCCACCGCTAGGGTCAGGCAGGCATCGGACTCCATCGCCACCCCTCCTGGGAGAGGAGAGCTGTCCTTCAGATGCTTGATCTCTCCTCCCCAGCTGACCTCCGTGGCCTGTTCGCACTACTAACATGGGTCGCTCATAGCAAGAGGTAAGGCATGATGCCTCAGCCCTCCCGCCACTGGGCCGGCATGTGGTTCGATTCTGCCACAGTTCTTATATTGAACCACACTGTACAGTGATCACTGGTCCCCAGGGCCACCCACTATGATGTCTGCAGCACTGTCCTCATTGGTGAGTACAAGGTCCACTATTGCTTCCTTATGAGTGGGCTCTCTTACTAGTTGCCTGAGGAATGCCCCATCCAGGGTGTGCAGGATGTCTCTGCTCCTAGCTGAAGCTGCAGCTGGGCTGCTCCAGTCCACATCCGGCAGATTGAAGTCCCTCACCAGCAGCACCCCCTAGTTGCCATCTTTATTTATTTATTCAAGAATCAGAAATACCTTTGAGCCAGACGCTCTTTTACAGAGGTGCCATGTCAGGAAAATTGGTACATAATAGTAAATACAGGAAACAAAGAATAGAGCTTTAGGGACGACAAGGAAATATTGAGGTATCAAACAAATTTGAAAGGTAAAACTTCTGCACAATACTGAGAGTGTGGTACATAGGTCAGTTCTTATCAGTACACCAAGAATGTTCAAGCAGTGTTGACAGTTACATACACAATGAAATTAGAGGCATAACATGAATTAGCAGTTCTAGGAGCATGGATATGTTGTTCATCTACACTTCTTGGCATGTCCCTCCACTTAAAATCTTGCTGGAAGTCTACAAGCTGGCTGCTCCCACCCACCCGGTGGTATATACCTCAGCTCTGTCCCATGACACCAGATCTTCCTTTCCTCTGGAAGATACAGCTTCCTCGTGCTCTCAGTGTATCGTAGGCCCTGGATTCTAACCGTCGTTTTTACTGAAATTTAAACTCATTCGGCGTTACTGATCAGCTTGCGTCGCATCAACCATGGAGGAAAAATCTTCCCCAGATTTGCTGGTGTCCCTGTGGCCAGAAGATGTCACGCACTGATCCTCACCTCGACGCATGCACTGCCCAGGTGTCAGCCATGACACTGCCGCAGTTTCGCCTGGCTTTCCATCCCAATGTCCTGGATGACCGCAGCATGCCTGAAGTTGGGGAGACTGGAGAAAAGGAACCCGCCAGTGAAATCAAGGGGCGAGGTGGGTGGTTTTCATGGCTGCGGATCCACCAAACAGCTGGAACAGATGAAGGCATTCGAGGAGGAAGCAGCTCAGACTTTGGCTGGTCAAAGCTTCTTTGTTCCACTGAACCTTTGCTCCACCTTTTCGGGTTCCTTCAAGGAGTTGTGCCAGTCTCTCCCACTAGGGGTGAGGCACTCTCAGGCTCACACTCCTCCCACTCTCAAAGGGAGAGAAGGATGCCATGTCTTCATCTCGGTGAAGCGTTCCTGGGACTGAGAAGGTCCAAGTCCCAGGAGCACGCTGTCTCGACTTGGTCGAGATCGCAACCTCGGCTGCCAGCTTCACGGACCTTCCGTCTGGCCAGAGGACCCGAGGAGTGGGGCCCGGCCCGAGGTCGAGGTTGTCCTCGACCCATTAGACCTTTTGTCTCCGGCCTTCGCCGATGACTCTTTGGAAAGGACTCTTGGTCCTGTCTTTCCTGATGAGGAGAGACCCAGCCCGCTGGTGTCCCCATCGAGACCCGGTTCTGGACCCTCAGTTTCACCGACCCGGTGTCTCCCAATCGACCGAGTCGGCTTTCCTGATCTCAATTGAGTTCCAGAACCCCTCGCTGAACGGCTGAGAAAGAGACATAAGCACTGTAATAAGAGGCATTGCCACAGATCCTCATCCTCCTCAGACGTGAGAGGCTCCAACGGAAACTCGCGGCACTATGAAGACCTCATATGGCAACAGTTGATTCTGACTGGGCAGCAGCTGGCTCCACTGTCTACCCCAGCCATAACTTGGCTCCCACCTCCTAGGCTCATGCTGACCCCCTCGAAACTAAAGCATCCGGTTCCTCCGCCTGGGGCCAGCCCGTCTCCTGGTTCGGCCTATTCCGGTCTGTCCACCAGTTCCTTTGGGAACTACCGCCTAAACAGCCTCAGGAAAAGAGCCCTCAAAGAGGACTGACAAGACACTAGGCTTCCCGATGTCTGTCAATAACAGTCACGGACTGCCCTCAGCACATCGAGGGGTGACTTAGGCAACTGACCGCTTTACCATGACTCCTCGGACTAGGACATCACTGGCTTGCACTCACATCCCAGAGATGATGAGTCGGCAGTCAGCACATGGTTGGAGGAAGGTCCTTCCTCCTTCCAGGCATCCTCCTCCTCATCTCCGACTCCACTGGAATGCCCTGGAGCCCATCCAGAAAAGGCGGAGTACCCTCTCACTGATATCCTCAAGAGACGGAATACCCCGACGGAGGCCTTTCCAGTAGCCGAGGCCATCATTGGCCCGGCCCTTGAACTTTGGCAGCATCCTGCCTCCCACCCAGCACCATTGGCCCGATGGCTCTCAAGTATGCAGTGCCCATGGGTCCCTTAGGGTTCACTGAACACCCTTCCGCCGAGAGCTTGACCGACCTCAGTGTTCAGGCATATGGGCAGTTCGACTGATACTGACCAACCCCAGATAAAGAGTCAAAAATTTGGACCACTCTGCCCTGCAGTCTACATTGCCTTTTCTCTAGGCCTTCATCAGGCCAGCTCAGCTGTGATTATGGCACACTTCTCCCATGCCCTTCTGGGGTCATTGGACGAGGTCCTCCCTCATCTCTCACTGGACATGCAGACTACCGTCAAGCAGGTCCATGACCAGAGTTGTGCTGTCGAACAGTAGCTCCAGACTGCCTTGGATATAGGAGATTCCTGTGCCTGCTCATTGGCAGCCGCGGTGGCCTCTTGCCGCAGAGCTTGGCTGAGGCTTTCCTCCTTCCCGGCGGATACCCAGCACAAGTTAGCTGATGTGCCTTTCCTGGGGACTGACTTGTTTGTCCAGGAGTGGCTGGTCACCTTCAATGCATACAGCAGTCCAATGCCACCTTGGGCTATTTCTGCCAAGGGTTCTTTGGGCAAGAACCAGCAGAAGAGAAAGAAGAAGCCATTTCAGCACTCTTCCCCTGCAGTCAGGCAGCTCATACCAAGGAGGTCAGCAACAACAGCAGGAGCAGGCTCAAGCTTGGCACCCACGGCCCAATCAGGTTCCTCAACAGCCCCATAAGGGTGGCAGAGAGCAGATCCTGGAGCCTCCTCCTCCTCTTCAAGCCTGCTCAGTGACGGGTTGGGGTTGCCACCCCTACACCCATCATGCCAGCTCTGGGTCCTCTTGTGGGGCGGCTCCACCACTTTCTTTTCTGCCTGGTCCGTTATCACTTGGGACAGGTGGGTCCTCAAAGTGGTCAGTCAGGGACTGCCTCTGGAATTTGAGCAGTACCCTCCCAGCCGAGCCCGCGCCTCAGGAGGAAAGGATCTCCGCATGCACCCAGTTTGCTCTTGAGATGATGATGTGGTGCAGCTCCTCCGCAAGGAGGTAGTAGCTCCAGTGCCAGATCCTCCGACAGACCCATGCTTTGTGTCCAGGTATTTCTGGGTGCCCAAGCGGATGGAGGGTTGGTGCCCAATCCTAGATCGGCATGACCTGAACCAATATCTCAGGTCCTGCTCCTTTCAGATGGTAACTCTGAACCAGACCATACCATCCCTGGAGCAAAACATGTGGTTCTGTTCACTGGATCTACAGGATGCATTTTTACGTCCCAGTCCATCCATCCCATCAGCAGTTTCTCTGCTTCAGGGTCAAGGGGACCCTGTACGAGTTCCGAGCCATGCTGTTCGGCCTGTCATCAGCCCATGGATCTTCACCAAATGCATTGCAGTGGTGGCGGCTCATCTTTGGCGTTGACGAGTCAGAATCTACCCTTCTCTCGATGATTGGCTCTTGGCAGGTTCCACCCATCAGGAGGTGGAGAGGTCCAGGGATCTGGCCCTCCGAACCTGCTCCCAACTCGGCCTCCTGATCAATGAGGCCAAGTTGGAATCGTGCCTTCTCAGGTGATGGGCTTCATCGGGCAGAGCTTGACTCTGTCAATCCAGAGCTCGGCTCCGCAGACAGGGTGGAGGTTCTCTCCTCCTTTGCCCAATCATTTCTGATTGGGCACTTGTGTCCTGCCCGGACTTTCTGCGCCTTCTGGGTTACATGGTGGTGTGCACCTTGGTGGTCCGTTGGGCCCAGTTCCACATGCGCCCCTCAATTGGAGCTGGTCACCCAGTGGACTCAGCGATTTGGTCATTTCGACCAGCTGATCATTGTAACCAGAAGATGTGGGACGCTCTGCAACCGCCCCAGGTTGCAGGAAGGGATCCCATTTGTTTGCCCGAGCCGGCGGTCGTCCTTACAACCGATGCCTCTCTCATGGGCTGGGAGCCCACATGGGGACAACAGTACCCATGGGTTCTGGACCCCAAGGAGTCCCGATGCCACATCAACCTGTTAGAGCTCAGAGCAGTCAGACTGGCACTGTCAGCTTTCACTACTCAGCTCTGGGGTCAAGTGGTTCAAGTCCAGACAGACAATACCATGACCATGTACTGTACTACCTCAACAAACAGGGTGGCACGCACTCCCATCAACTGTGCAAGGAGGCACTCTGCATCTGGACTCTTGTGAGCTGGTTGGAAGTGGATCTCCTAGCCATCCATGTGGCAGGAGCCTCGAACCAGCTGGCAGTGCTCTCAGCCACATAGGCCAGACATCCCACAGTGGTCTCTCCATCCAGAAGTAGCTTACAGCTTGTTCTCCCATTGTGGCAAACCGATGGTGGACCTGTTTGCCTCCAGGAAAACAACAAGCTGAGGCTGTATCATGCCCCCCGGCTCAGCAGGGCTCATTGCAGGGATGCCTTCTCGAGGCTGAGGACCCCAGGCCTCCTCTTTGCCTTCCCTCCATTTCTCTTGATCCACAAGGTGTTACTCAAGGTGAGGAGGGCCAAGGCAAGGTGATTCTGGTAGCCCCAGACTGGCCGTTCCAGTTCTGGTACCCAGATCTCCTCAGCCTCATCTGCAGGCCCCGGAGCGGCTCTGTACACTCCCGGACCTGATATCTCTGAACCAGGAAGGTATTCCATCTGGACCTTCAATCCCTGCACTTCACAGCCTGGTACCTGAGCAGCTAGAGTTCCAGGCTCTGGGTCTTCCAAGATGTCTACACTGTGGTGGAGGCATCTAGAAAGAATTGACCAGGAAATGTTAGGCCTTCAAATGGAAACGATTTTCCATTTGGTGTCAGGGTAAGGTCTGACCCTTATCCTGTTCTGTGGCTGACATTCTCGACTACCTTTGGTCTCTCCAAAGGGGTTTATGGTCATTGACCCTTATGGTGCACCTGGCAGCCATTTCTGCTTACGGGCGCGGCGGTCATCCGACAATGGCACAGGAGACAGTGGTCTGGCGCTTTCAAATGCCTGATCACATATCCCCTCCGGTGCATGAACCTCCACCTCCGTGTGATCTGTTGCTGGTTTGGCAAAGCTCATAGACAAACCATTCAAACCCAAGCACAAATGTGAGCTTTCACACTTGTCGTGGAAGATGGCCTTCTTGGTGGCTATCACATCTGCCGGAAGGACAGGGGAGCTCAGGCGTTTTGGTGGACTCCCTTATCTGGTCTTTCACAGAGACAAAGTTGTCCTGCACCCCACCTGAAATTCCTTCCGAAGGTGGTGTCAGAGTTTCACCTTAACCAGGTGTTGACTCTTCCGGTTTACTACCCTAATTACATCCGGACGCCAGTACAGGCTCCATACCTTGGACCAGAGACGTGCTTCCTACTACAAGGAGAGGACGGGGACATTTGTGAGAGGTTCACCAGCTGTTTGTCACCTATGCTGAAGCCGCTTCTGGCAGACCTGCAGCCAAATGGACCATAGCAAGGTGGATTACATCATGCATAGGTCTGTGCTGTGAGTTGGTGGGCAAGGAGCTCCCAGAGGATAAGAGCTCATTCTACCCACCATACTGCTGCATTGGTGGCTGCTTCCAGGGACATCCCTATCCAGGAAATCTGCAGGGCTGCTACCTGGAAGTCAGCACACACCTTTATTTCCATTACCACATTGACCTTGAGTTACGCCGGGATGCTGGTTTGGGGCCTCGGTTCTCAATCTTTATTTCCTAAGTAGGGGGTGTGCTTGCTTCCTCCTTCGGAGAACTGCTTGGAGTCTGCCAAGAGTGTTGATGAAAACATATCACGCTTCTAAGAACAGGTTTCTCACCTGCCTAGCAGTTTAGGAGTGGTATATGTTGTTCATACACACACACACCGATCTCCCCGGCGGGCGCACAACCTTGCTTCCAGCTGGCTAAGATCTGGTGTCATGGGGCAGAACTGAGGTATTTACCACCCGGGTGGGTGGGAGGAGCCAGCTTGAAGACTTCTGGCATGATTTAAAGTGGAAGAGGACATGCCAGAGGTGTGGATGAACAACATATACACTCCTAGAACTACTGTTACAGGTGAGTAACCTGTTCTTATTTGTCATAAGTGCAGGATTGCAACAAGTATGAGTTAGGCCATTTAGGACTAGTGAATAAGTGCATTCAGTAGAAGAAGGATTCTAGTGGTGGGAGAAAACAGAACTACTGAGTGGAGGAGTAAGGAGGCAGAAAATCGTAGCATTGCTTGTAAAGTGCTTTGGGATACACTGTGTATGAAAAGCACTACATAAATGCTGGTTTTCTTCTTCTTTTTATCTGGACCTGTTGTGCCAGTTGTTGGTCTCTCTGAGCCAGCTTTTGCCCCAGGTGCTGTTCTCTCAGAGCTTGCTGTTGCGCTTACTGAGCCACCTGGTTCCTTTGCATCTTGGTATGTTGCACTTGCTGTTCTGCCAGCCATTTTAGTTCTTTGTCTGAGTCATCTCACCCCTATTTAGGCAAGGGGAACTTTGATCCACAACAAAAATCAACCATGTGTGACAGCGTAGCAAACTGGGCAGCTTCAATGTGAGAGGGCAGCAAGGAGGCTGGGGGTTACTGGGATGCATAGGGAGGCATCACCAGTAGAAAACAGGAAGTTATTATCCTCTGTACAGACAGCTGGTGAGACCCCATCTGAGTATGTGTGCAGTTCTGGAGACCCAATCTCCGAAAAGACATAGACAGGATGGAAGCTGTCCAGAGGAGGGCAACTAAAATGGTGCAGGGTCTGCACCGGAAGACATGAAGAGAGAGACTTAAGGAGCTTAATATGTATAGCCTCGAGGAGAGGGGACATGATAGAAACTTTCAAGTACCTCAAGGGAATCAACAAAGTCCAAGAGGTAGCATCTTTCAAAAAGAGGTGTGCAAGAACAAGAGGGCACAATTTGAAGATGGGGGGCAGCTCAGAGGTAATTTAAGAGTAATTTTTTCACAGAGAGGTTGTGGATGCATGGAGCGGCCTTCCGGAGGAAGGTTGTGGAGTCAAAATCAGTGGTGGAATTCAAGCATGCATGGGACAGTCATAAGGCAATTCTGGGGGTGGGGTGAAGAAGTAGGCTGCTGGTTAACTAGGATCTGCAGCTTATCCAGTAAGTAGGGAAATGGGCAGACTGGGTGGGCCAAGCGGTCCTTATCTTCCGTCAAATTCTATGTTTCTATGTTTCTATGTTCTCAGGAACACTCACAAAGAGAGACTCCAGCTACCAGTTTAGTCTAAATGAAAACTGCTTTACTTACATACCAACATACAAAACTGCCAGTAGAAAAGGCCATTTGGTCTTTATTGAGTCTGCCTCGGTTTTAGCAGCTAGCACCCCATCTCTGCAGCCCCTTCCCACCCTCCCTCCCATGACCCTCCATTTTGCCCCATCCCAGCCTCTCTTGAAGCATCACTGTTTTACAGGCCACGACCTCTGCCAGTAGTGCATTCCACCTGCTACCACCCTTTCCGTAAGAAATGCCTCCCCATTTCCTCCCAAACCTTCCACCCTCCAATCTCATGTCATGACCCCGGTGTCTCTCCCTATCCTCCCTTGAACAGTCCCTCCACACATGTCCTGTTTATTCCTCTCCTGTACTTAAAGGTCTTAATCATATCCCCTGTCCCTCCTCTCTCTCCTCCAGAGAGTACATGTTTAACTCCTCAGTCTAACCTCATAGTAACTCCCCAGACCCTGGATCATCCTTGTTGCTCTGTGTTGCACCCTTCCAGCAATGTCATGTCCTCTTTAGGTAAGGGTGCCAAAACTGAACACAGTACTCTGGGTGGGGTCTGACCAGCGATCTGTATAAAGGCAGAATCACCTCCCTCCTCCTCCTAGAGGTTATACCCTTGCAATACAACCCAGCATCTTGTTGGCCACTGCTATTGCTTTCCTACAATGTGCTGAGTTGTTTATTGCTCCGTAATGAGCATCCCCAGATCTTTCTCCTCCTCAGTCACAGCTAGCTGCACCCTCCCCGTTGGTAGCACCTCTTTGGATTCTTTGCCCCAAAATGCAGCACCTTGCATTTTTTGGCATTGAAATCAAGTTGCCAGGTGTCAGACAATGTCTCCAGATTTGCTAGATCTTCCTGCAATCCTGCCACCCCTCTTGGTCATCCACCACTGCTCCCATCTTGGTTTTGGCTGCAGATAGACTGATCTTGCTATTTATGCCTACCCGAGATGTCTGTAATAAATACCCCAAATAACACTGGCCCCAGCACTGACCCTGTGGGACCCGTTCGTCATTGCCCTTGGGGATGATAATTCTCCTCCTCCATCACATTCTGCTGCCGTCCCCAGCCAGTTCTCCACCCATCCCATCAAATGTTCCCCATCCCTGTGCTCCTTAGCTTACATGTTAGTCTTTTAGTGTGGCACCGAGTCCAATGCCTTACTGAAGTCCAGGTACAGGACATCCACTGCATGCCTTTTGTCCATTTCCCAGTCGCCCAGTCATAGTAGTTCACTAGGTTGGTCTGGCAGGATCTGCCCTTGACAAAGCCATGCTGCCGACTGTCCTGCACCCACTGACCTCCAGCAGGGTCACCAGCTCTCCTTCAGGATTGTTTCTATCATTTTCCCACTATGGGCGTGAGAATTACTAGTCTATAGTTCTCTGGTTCATCTTTGGGACCACTCTTATGGAGTGGAACCATGTGAGCCATCCTTCAATTCTGAGATACACCCTGAGTCCAGAGAGGCATTAAATAGGCCTGCCAATGGGCCTGCCAGGACCTCTGCCAATTTTTTCAGTACCTTGGGTGTATGTCATCCGGTCCCGGTGCCTTGCCCACCCTCAGTGCCCTTAACCCTCTAGCTCTCTACCTTCTGTGATTTCCCATCCGCCACCCCCTCTCCTCTGATCCTATCCTCCCTCCAACTTTAGGTATCCCCCTTTGGTAAAAACCAAGCAGAAGTAGTCATTAAGCGCTTCTGCCTTTTTGACCCCATTTTCCACCTATTCCTCTCCTTCTTAATCCTTACTATTTGGTCCTTACAATCCTTTTCTCCTGATGTACCTGAAGAAGTCTTTTTCCCTCTTTAATTCCCTTCACCAGCCTGAGTTCCCTTGACTCCTTTGCTGCCCTTACTTCCCTGGTAACTTCCTTTGCCTTCCAGGTACTCCTCCCTGTCCTCCCCTTCCCAGTTCTCCCAGTATTTCCTATAGGTGACTCTATTCCTCCTCACCTTGTCTATGACACCTTGCTCATCCAGCTAGGTTTCTTTGCTCTAGTCTTTTCACTTTGGGTCTTGCTGAAGAAATTTGTTGCCTCCACTATCCCTAGATTAATGAGTTCCCACCTCTGATTTGTATCCATATTAGGCTGAATTCTGTCCAGGAACCCTTGCACCACTTTACCCATCTTTTTGAAGTTAGCCTTTCTAAAGTCTAACACCTTTGTGCCAGATTCCTCTCCCTTCCCAGCTGCAACTGGAACCATAATGAATTAATAAAATTTGATTTTTATACAGGCTGAATAAATTGTTAGGGTAAAACCTATTTTGAACAATTTCCCATACAAAACATATAAAGAAGACATTTACAAACATTATACATAAAACTTCAGTTTCTTATATATATAATAACATTCTTCTTTAAAAACAGTTCAGGTATTGCAGATACTTCCTCCGTTCATTTTGGAATCTCTGGTGGAGGTAATACCTTTATTTCATTAGGCACTACATTCCAAGATTTTGCTATAGAAATCTGTAGCATGGCATCTCCATATCTATGGTATGTTCTACTTATTGGAATGTTCAAATTATTAAATCTCAAATAGTGTCCCTTATCTACCCTATACCTATTTATAATCTAACTCTTCTCAATATTTTGCTGTAGGTAAATGTGTTTATGGCACAAATTTAACCAGATGTAACTTCTTTTTCTTCTGGGTGTAGCCAGTTTATATGATCAAATAATTTACAGTTATGTATTCCATGCTTACTCTTGGTTATGCATTTTCCCAATTAATAGAGTTGGCTGAGTTTCTTTAAATCAGTTTTGCTGGCATTCCTATAAATTACTACGCCATACTCTATTACTGGTAATATCATTGATTCACAGTTTGTGTCCTGGTTTCTTTGGTTAAACAGTTAGCCACTCTCCTGAGAGTCCCAGCTCTGTTTCATTTTTGACAGTTTGTCCAGTGGTCACTTCCCGACAGCGGTTCCTCCATCCTCAGATCCCTCACCCACTCCCGTATTCCCTTCCCTAGTTGGTATGCTGAACAACTGCATCAGGAAGTTATCCTGGAAGGCATCTAGCATTATCTGTTCCTTCTACACTTCATGGCAGGTGTCCCCCTCCACTTCCGACAGGTTGAAGTCACCTACTGTCACCACCTCACCCTTCCCACAGTTCCTCCGGATCTGTTCTGCCAATATCCCATCTGTCTCTTCCGATTGGGAGGGCAGCCTGTACACCACCCCAACCGTAGTGTCCTATTTTTGGATCTTGGATTTGCATCCATAGGCCTGTATCTCCTCCCCTCTTCCCTAGCACACTTTAGCCCCTCCCTCATGTAGAGCACTACCCCTCCTTTCCCTTTACTCTATCCTTTTATGGAATAGTCTGTAACCTGGAACTGCCAGGTCCCAGTCATGGTTTTGGGTGGCCCATGTCTCGGTGATGGCTGCCATGTCTACCCTCCTTCCACCATGAGAGCCTGTAGTTCTGCATTTTATTCCCCAGGCTTCTAGCATTTAAAGATACCACCCTCCATCCCCTTCTTTCTCCTCCCTTCCTCCTCTCACTTTATGGCCCTCCCTGTATTGTTTGCCCCTTGCCTTATCTCACTGTTATGGAGGGTAAGCCCATATGGTTTCCCATCCCAAGACCTCTGATCACCTCTATCCCTTCTGCCACCCCTCTCCTAGTTTAAATTCTTCTCAATATACTCCCCAGGCTTTTGCTTCAGTACTTTCTTCCCCTCTTCATTTGAGTGCAGTCTATCTTTAGCATATAGACTGCTGTCCTCCTAGGTCACCCCACCCTCCTACCAGCCCATACCCTTTTTCTGACACCAGGTTACCAGCCATTCATTAAATTCCTGAATTCTCAGTTTTCTTGCCGTACTTGCCCTTAGGACTGGAAGTACCTCAGCAAAAGAAACAAAGGAGCTTGCATTCATTTTACACATCCTTCTTAGACCAGTCTCTCTCAATGTACCAAAGTCAATTCTTATCCCTAACCAGGGGTTACAGTACATTGGAGCTGTGCTGGACACTGTCACAGGCAAAAGCTTCCCTGCTTTAGGGTCAGGCAGTAATCTTGATAGCACAGGCAGGTAAGCTGCCCAAGCAGTATGGTCTCGGCCAGAACCCTGCTCTGGTTATTGGGCCTCATGGTGGTGTCCATATTCCTGTTTGTCCAGTAGATAGCAAATATTTTAATACAAGTAGTGAACTGAGGTGTACTGATAAAGCTGTGTCTGCTAAAGGTAAGCAGGTCAGTGAGGTCACGGATCTTTTCAGTGCTGTTGTACTGTGATGACAGTACCGGTTCTGAGCTCCATAGCCAATCAGGTTTCATTTCATACTACAGTTCCTACTAAGGCCTGAAAGGTAGAAGAAGGTCATGTGTCCCATTGAGACTGCTCTCCTACAACTCGTTGTGTTTGTACCATTAATTCTGCTACCAGCCATATACTTATCAAGCTGCACCTTAAATAATAGCTTGTTTTGCATCGACTATAATTGTAGGTAATGAGGACAAGATACTGTATTAACCTTTGGGTAAACAGAACTTCCTTTTCTGTCTTGAAATGGTTTCTTTTAGTTTGTCTGATATGTCCCTTAAGGTTTGGTTAATGACTGTAAATTCAAGATTCATGCTTATTGTAGGTCTGCTGTCCCTAGAATATAAGCGGTGCCAAATAATAAAAGATTATCTCCTAATTCCCTTCCCTCCACAGTGCTGCTTTACCATGAGGGATGGGAGAGAGGATGCCACAGCCTGCCTGCTGCTGCTGCTGCTTCTACAACCCTTGTGGTGGGACTAGGAGCCTGCTTTCATGAGGGAGTACACCATGTGTCAACAGCAGGTGATACTTCCAGATGGTGTTGTGCGATGGAGAAGTGGGCAGGTCTCGAGGGGACCTAGCACGCACTAGAAATAACTAGCCATTAGTTATGTCTAAAGGCAAAAAAAAAAAAAAAAAAGTGTCATCTGTATGATAGCATGGCTTACTCTGTGCCCCCCGACATAATCAGATGATGAGCCTTGGAGAGGTGGAGGATGTTGTACCTCAGAAGACCCTTCCATGGGGGTAAGGAATGGAGGACTATGGGGAGAGGTAGGGATGTTGTACTCAGAAGACTCTTCCATGGGGGTAAGGCAGGAGGACTATGGGGAGAGGTAAGGGATGTTGTACCTCAGAAGACCCTTCCATGGGGGTAAGGAACGGAGGATTATGGGGAGAGGTATGGATGTTGTACCTCAGAAGACCCTTCCATGGGGGTAAGGAATGGAGGACTATGGGGAGAGGTAAGAGATGTTGTACCTCAGAAGACCCTTCCATAGGGTAAGGAGCGGAGGACTATGGGGAGAGGTAAGGGATGTTGTACCTCCAAGACCCTTCCATGGGGAGTGCGGAATGGAGGACTATGGGGAGAGGTAAGGGATGTTGTACCTCCAAGACCCTTCCATGGGGTAAGGAATGGAGGACTATGGGAGAGGTAAGGGATGTTGGGACTGGATGATTGATGACCAAGGCTGGGATTGGTGTCAAGAGGGTTGAAAACACAGTAAAAAGAAGTACTGACTATAGTAAATGCATACCCAGTGTTCAACAGCAAAGAAAACACTTGGGTCCTTGACACCATGGAGCTGCGCAGAAAGGCAGGGGAGGACTGAGTAAACAGAAAATGCTATCTTTAACCTCGAACAGTGAGAGAGGTGGCCTGTCATATGGGGGTCATTATAGAATGTAAATAATGTGTCATTCAGCTGCTCGTGGACAGCTGGATGCCAAAAAGACTGGCAAGTTTCAATAGAGCAAGAGCAGGTGTTTTGCCAACCAGCAAGTGTTTTTTTTTTTACCTAACTGAATGCCAGTGACATCGGCATGATCACCCCTATGTCTTATCTTTATTTATTTGTAATTTTGGACCAGAAAAGCAAAAGATTGAGCTGGACTAAACTCATCACCTAACACAAATCAACCAATGGTTTGTTGCCTAGCGATTTCTTCAGGGTACAGGTGTGGTTTTAAAAAATCAGATATAAACACAGATTCATTGTAGTTAACATCACTCTGTTGATTAAGTAGTACAGAGGTGACAACATAATAAGAGATGTGCCATGGGTGTGTGTTTGATACTGAAAGTATCTGTATCGAATCAGTGTTTTGCCTTGTTGACCTCATGTGTAGTGGACCCACGAGTAAGTACAACGAGGTCAACATCAACAAGCACAGATAAATTAGTGTCAAACACACACCCATGGCATATGTGGTGTATACAATAGTCTCCCATACACATAAACCATTTTAAAATAAAATTGTGTCTTTTTTACTTTTCATTTGGGATTTTTTGTAAAGCTTTTACCTCGCTGGTTGCTACGTGCAGGCTCTCGGCCCTGTCCCTACCTTCTCTCACTGGCAATCATCTCCCTGGACCAACAAATCCAAGATCCCTCATGTGTTGCTCCCCATATGGTGGGGACAGAAAGGGACGGTCATCCTCCCCACCCACCCAGTGACTCTCATCTAGATTTGGGCTGGCGGCCAGGCGGTGGTGCAGGACAGAGGTAGGCAGGAAGGACTTCATGTAGCCCTCGCCAACCAGTTTCCATTTCTCCTCAGTCCTCTGCCGCAGTGGCACGTAAACATGTGTGCATGGAGGCGCACACATGCTACGGAACTGCAGCCCCTACCCTTGTGTCAGCCTGCTGCTGGTGCTACCTCCAGACCCCCACCCGGGTTTGCCAAGGCCAAGTCAGTAAGCATCCCCACCCTGGGAGATGAGAGCTGTCCACTGGATGCTCAGTCCTCTCCTCCGTGACCTGAGCTTGTTCCAGAACCAGATCACCAGGTGGTGAGCGGTAAGGCACACAGCACCTCAGCCTCTACACCATTGGGCCAGCTTCATTCGGGATTTTGTGCCATTTTAGTTCAGTTCTTTTACCCATCATTACTGGGTCAGAGGGAAAAGTGCATTAGAAAATTAGCTTGAAAAATAAAGCATGCTGATTGGCTGAAAGCCATCCTCAGCATACATTTATTTTCAATAATGCATGCTGAAAACTACTCCTCTTCGAGGTGCTCCATTGCCAAAAATATTCATGGGTACCCCAAATATTCAAAATCGCTGGCTGCCATCCCCCCCTCACTAACTGAGCATAAATTGGCAGCTAGGCGATCTCCCCATTTTTCCCCACAACAACATCTTCCACCAATAAACAACTAAATAATCAGCATTTTTAAAAGGAGCTCGCTACAAAATTACAAGCTAACAACTGTCAGAGATGTACCTGTGGTACCGCTGCTGTGAATGAGAGCAGCAGGACTTTCATGCTTTTCTGTACCGAGATGGATGCCCATCTGTAGTATGGAAAGCCAAGAAAGTGCCGCCTCCTCATGACGCTTAGCGGTACCAGAGCTACCGCTGTCTGTCTCCCCAAAGTAGTTTTATATAAAGGCTCCTGAGTACTATACTATCTTCAGAAAACCTGAAACAAAAGGGTGTCCATACTACAATAATGTACTCACTGTAACCTGCAGTTAGTGAAGAAAGCAACTGACTCCATGTCCATGCTCACTGTTCCAAACCATGCACAACATTACACACTGCGGCCCCACGATTGAAAGAAACACTACCAGTGTTAAAATGCACAGTACAGAAAAATCTATATGCTCACAAACAAAAGTGAAACATAAAGCAAGTGGGGGAGAGAAAAACTGTTACATGAGGATAACGGGGGTAATACAGAAACAGTAACTACTGTGGGGACAGTAACTGCAGTCCACTGACTTGTTTTTTTTCTTTGTGAACTACAGTCTCTCAAGTGGGACAAAGTCCATCACTGCAATGCAGGTGGAGGAACTGTTTTATTACAACACTTATTTTAAAGTTAATTTTCATTAAAAACTTTTTTTTTAAACCTTTTTTAACAATGCCCATTTTCTTAGCATTAATACCCTCAAGAGGGGCATTATGGGATATAACAGACCTTCCAGGGGCTATAAGGCCCTCCGCCTCATTATGCCCTGGGCGGTCCTTTATATCTCAATAATTCCCACCTTGTTGGGTAGTATTGCTTACTGAATTACCTTCCAGAACTTAGAGGTGTGATTAAGATTGTCCTGGAGAGTGGATGCAAGTGTCCAGACTTCACAAGCCTAGTAGCTTTAGTGCAGGTATTACGTGGGAACTGGTAATTAGTACGGTCAGAAGCAGAGCCAGAGGATTTGTTGGTCCTCCAGGCAAGGCCATGCACATGGCGACAAGCCAGCAATTCTAGTTCTATACAATGCAAGTTTTATACTAAATGTGGCAGCCATCTTTTTTCTTGAGAAAAAATTTAATTTAAACATTTATAAATGCTCAAATTGTGGTGGAATTAGAAAATTGTACCACCATATATAACTGGAAGGTGCTTGGAATCTTTATGCCCAATGTTATTGCACTGCTGCTTTAAACAGGGATGCATTTCAGTAAAATACTTTCGACTGGACATACAGCAGCATAGCATAGTTATTAACTGGGGTTAAGTCTCAAATGACTGGCCATGCTTAGCCAGGAGTGTGGTACCTCCTCTATGCTGCTTTTGGAAATGGTTGCTGCAATGCTGACCTGCAAAGGAAAGTTTTTGTGGAACTCGCCATCACCGTACATGTGGTGCCACAGAACATTGTCCCATAGTACATTAATAAATCATTGGTAGTGTGCACAGTGTTATGACACTAGAGAATAACACACATCAAAGAACAAGAAAATGT
This sequence comes from Neoceratodus forsteri, assembly GCA_016271365.2. Lineage (NCBI taxonomy): Eukaryota > Metazoa > Chordata > Ceratodontiformes > Ceratodontidae > Neoceratodus > Neoceratodus forsteri. The sequence continues at coordinate 1,103,226,920 of CM028133.1, read as the reverse complement.
TTATGTAATTAAGCCCATTCAGCAACCTTTTTCTTGTACTATCTCTTGCAACAAGCCCAACCAAGTTATAACATACAAAAGCTAAGAGTCCCAAGCTAAACCATGGGAGAAGAAAATCACTCATGGAAACATAGAAACTGACGGCAGATAAGGACTGCTAGGACCATCCAGTCTGCCCTTTTACCCTACCTTTATTTGCAGCCGCTGATCCTGTTTAGTCATTGGCTTTAGCCTCTCCTTCCCATCACTAGGGTCTCTTATGCCTGTCCCATGCATGTTTAAATCCCCACTGTGCTCTGCCTCCCACCACCTCCTGTGGCAGGCTATTCCATGCATCCACCACCCTTTCCATGAAAAAATGTCCTCACATTTCCCTGCCCTCTCCAGTGTCATATTGTGCCCTCATTCTTGTATCTTTCCTATAGTGAAAGATGTCACCCACTTGCACCTTGTTAATGCCTTCAGATACTGGAAGGTTTCTATCATGCCCTCCCACTCCCTCCTCTCTTCCAGTGTATGCATACTGAGGTCTTTTAATTTCTCCTCATATGGCTTCTTGGTGCAAGCTCTGTACCATCTTAGTCGCCTCTTCTCTGAACCTCCTCCACACTGTCTATATCCTTACAAAGATGCGCCTCCAGAACTGTAGACAGTATTCCAGATGAGGCCTCACCAATGTTTTGTATAGTGGAATCACTACTCCCTCCTTCTGTTGGCTGTACCCCTTCCTATGCACCTGAACTTCAGACCCAACATATAGTTCTGCTGCTGGTGAACATTCATACAAGTCCTCCACACAGAGCTGCTAAATATTCAGGCATCTTCTAACACAAACTCCTCTTCCCCATGTGGTTCCAGCTCTTTTCAGTTTTATGCACCATCTTATAGCCTTCCTTTGAGACATTGTAAATATGTGTGTGACCATTCTATACCATGTGTGGTTTGTTGGCATGAAAAGTCTGTGCTGGACTTTAAAATTTCAATGTTCCCTTGCCTGTTCAAATGCTTTCCTTCGCAGTCATGCACCGTATAAAAGACTGGGAAAATAAATGACTGCTTCACTGTACTTAAGGGTCCTCAGTCTTGAGCTATCATAAGAGTTCTGTCTCAGTCACCAACCTCTGTGCACATAATCATAAAGGTGCAGGGTGCTGACGGGTTTGTCAGAGCTCATCATGGTATAAGTCAGTAAACTTTCTCTATCAAAAAGGGCTGCTCTAGTCCTAGTAATGTCAGCAGCATTCTTGTAGACTCTACTGCTTCCTCATCCACATCAGATTCTGAGAGGCTGAATACCCATAAGTTCTGATATTGGCTCTGTTTTTCCAAGGTCTCAAGACTCTGCCAAAGGAGGGTTTTCTTTCATGAAGTTGGCCACAGTATCTTGCACCTTAAGGCAGGTTCCCTCAGCTCACTGTATTGACTGTTCCACCACATCCACCTGCATTTCAAGGTGGAAACTTGTGGTGAGGCTGTCCACTTTAGGCCCATATCTCAGACTATGGATGAGCTGACCCAGGATCAAGTTCACTGTTTGAAGTGTAACCTCCTGGCTCCTGTTTTCTATTCGAGCTGCAGGCCACCTCATGGTTTTGTGGCCTAGAGTCTTTGGCTGGAGTTTGCTTTTAGCTTGAAGAACTCTCCCATTGCAGCAGCATTCCTCAGCATGCTTATGGTGATCTGTGGCATTTGATAAAACATCAGTGTTGGTTGGAATTGTAGAAGAAAGGACATCCAATGGATGACAAAGAAAAATTGGTTGAATACAGTTAAAATTTGATGGTACTTCTCAGCCCTGAACTCAATTACTAAAAACCTCAATCTCACTGATACTTGGAGAATGAGCAATCCTAAGGGTAGAGATTACACTTTCTTCTTTCCCTGTCATAATTCCTGTAGTTCTATAGATTATATTTTTGCCTCATCGCTCCTTTGCTCACATATTATCTCTACCCATATTGATAACTTCATACTATCAGATCATCCAATGCAAATCTCTATAGAAACTGCCCTCAGTAACCCCTTCTCACAAATATTGGCATTGCAATGTTTCCTGCTGAAGGATAAAGCATTTGTTACTTGGCTTAAACAAGAAGCCCAGCACTCCTTTCACCTAACCTGACAGGTGAAGTTAGCAATGATTGAGTTTGGGATGCCTTCAAGGCAGTTATTGGAGGTTTAATCATAATTTTTTCTGCTAAAAGAAGAAAGGATAGGCTTAAACTCTTATCCGATAAGGAAGCAGCTTTGACTAAATTGAGTCTGAACATAAAAATATAAAACAATAGATCATGATCTCCTGCACCTAATTATTTTGTTAAAGTATGACATAATATCTTATATAACAAAAATAGAAATATGCTCTGTTCAGATCCAAACAGAGATTCTGGGAATCGGGCAGAAGAATGGGAGTTGCCTGCAAACAGACTAAAACAGAAACAGAAGGCAAATGTTACTGCAGGAACTGAGATGTCTCAGGTTTGACTAAAGTCAAAAGTGATGAAATCAGCATTATTTTTAATGACTTTACAAGAAGCCTTACTTCAAACTTACATGCCTCCCCAGGAAATTATTTATTTATATTTATTTATTTATTGAAATGTTTCACCAGGAAAGGCACACTAAACAAAAAGATGCTCCGTCTCACAGTGCGACCTGGGGGAGGGTTACAATGGAGGCAGATCTACATACAAACATTGAATATTGAATAGCTGATACAGATGATGTACATAGTTGGGTGAGATTACATTAGCACTTTTTGCAATAGGTGAAACAGCACAGGAATTGAACATCAAGGACAGGGTATACATATCATGGGAACACTTCAAGGTTAATACATGATTAAGTAAGTGCCAATAACAATACTTGAGTGCCAGTAACAGGATGAGCTGAAGCAGATGCACCAACTTGACATTAGGAGTTGGAGGAGAAGATGGGGGTGATAAGGGTGAGGTGGGTGAGGGAGGGAGAGGGAGAGGGAGAGGTAGCAGTGCATGAGGCTGAACAGCGTGGGTTACTTAGGAAGGAGGGAAGGAGGGGAGGAGGAAGGGAGAGATTAGGAGGGGAATTAGAGGTGGGAGTGAGTGTAAGTGCACATAGGGCAGTGTATAAGCCAGGCAATTAGGCCGAGAGGCAGCCAGCTGGTCAGGCACTAAGGGGATGGTGGAAGAGAATCTATCGGGGTGGGTCAGGGGCAGTTGCAATTTGGTGCAAGGAAGTTAGTGAGGGCAAAGGATAGGGAGTGTTTGGATGATGAATGGCGGATCTGAGCTGGCAGGCTGCTCCAGAGTTTAGGAAGAGGTAAGAGAAGGTTGATTGGCGGTGGTGGTCCCACGGTGAGGGATGACCAATAGCCTAGCATCAGAAGACCTGAGGGAGTGGGTGGGGACCCAGCCAAGGGCACTCTTTACTCTTTGTGTTAAATAGATGCAATAAATTGCCCAATACCTGCTAGCATTAACTCTCCCCAACGTCCTGAGGAAGCATGTATTTCTTTGGATAAACCTATTTCTAAGCAGGAGTTGGAATTACTTATTTCTAATCTGCCTAATGGTTTATTTCCAGGTCCTGATGGTTTACCCAATGAACTTTATAAAATACTTCCTATTATTAGTGATCATCTTCTTAATATGTTCACTAAGCCTCTGTTAGTCAATTTCTCCCTACCTCCATGAAAGATGCTAATATTTCCTAATCCACAAAAGGACATTGACCCGCTTACTTTTTAATTATGATTACATATTTTTCCAAGTTATTGCAAACAGATTGTCCCCAGTAATGACTACCCTCATTGGTAAGGAGCAGGTGGGATTCCTCTCAGGTAGATAGGGAGTTAACAATGTCTAGTGGCTTATATCTATCATATGGGGAGCTGAAACATAACAAAAATGATGCCACGACACTCTCACTTGACATGAGTAAAGCCTTTAACTCTTTAGAATGGCTTTCTTTCACAATCTTTTAAAACATTTTGGCACTGACAACAGTTTGTGAGGCTAGGTAACTATATATGCTAATGCAAAATCTTCGTCATTGCACATTGACTTTACTCTCCTAAATTTCTCAGAGGTACCAAGCATGGTTTCCTTTCCTCTTTTTTTCCTTTATCTGTTTCCTCTCCTTCTTTTATTCCTTTTATCTACTGAGCCTTTAATTCGATCCCTAGAAAAGAACTAAAACATTGCTGGTATTAAAGTTGGTAATACCAAAAATAAAACTTTGCCTATGCTGATGACATTTTAGTCACCATGGAACCCTCCCTGCCTCCTTCTCTGCTCTACAAGAGAATTGAACACCTTTGGAACTTTATCTGGCCTTCAGGTCAATTGGACTAAATCAGAAGTTTTAAGACTAAGTTCGTTCTCTAAGACTTTCAAGTTGCAGGAGCACATAAAGTCTCTTGGCTTAAACATTATATTAAATATTTGGAACTCAAGGTATCTCATGATCTGACAAAACAGGCCTCTCTGAACTTTGAACTATTACTGTCTGAAATTAAAATTGACCTGGTGAAATGGAGTAAGGTGCTTATCACTTTGGGAAATGATTAATGCAATTAAAATGACAGTTGTTTCTAAAGTCTTTTTTTTCGTGAATAATCTTCCCATTCAGATTGCTCAGAAATGGTTTACTAAATTAGAAAGACTCAAAAAGTATTTCTCTGCAGAAAAAGCCACTGAAAATCAGTCTTTCTAAACTTAGAGCTTTGTGGACTTATGGAGGTTTTAATCTCCCCAGGTGGAATACATACCATCAAGCATTTTAATGAAACAATCTCGGTTTTGGTTTTCCATTACCGCTAATGCTTTGATCTCTTTATGTGCTCCTCTAGAGCACAATATTATCTTTCCTGATCGGTTTTCAGATGTTTTTGTTTATTGACCTTCCCATTCATTATCTTCCCATCCAACTATTTCGCGCCACGCTTTCAGTTATTGGGGTCCTTAAAAATTCTCTGAATTGGGACTTATTTCCAGTGCAATTTATGCCACTCTGGAATAACCAGGTACTCAATCTGGAGAACTTAAAATCTGGATATTCTTGTTTGGAAAAGCACAAATATTGAATTTGTTAGAACTGGTGGACCCAACCAAGGCACTCTTTACTCTTTGTGTTAAATAGATGCAATTATGGTATCCACAGGTTTCAGTTTTGTAATTACCTGCAGATTGGCACTGTCTTACAAAAATCATTTCTTCTGGCTGTTAATAATATTGTATTAGTTGATAAATGGGATAGGAGCCAAACCAAACTTTGGAGATAAATGAGATACAGTGGGAAAGGTGCCTGCACCAAGAGAGGGAGAGGTATACAGAGAACAGTGGTGAGTACACAGGGTTTGTCAAGGCAAAGTGACAGAAGAAGTGAAAGAGGGAGTCCAGTCTAGCTAAACTGGACTTAGGAGCAACACTGTAAACAATGCCTCTGTAGTCAAAATGGGGAGAATCCTCTTAGGAGGCTAACTCTTCGAATAGGGAGGAATACTTATTTTCTTTCTGTAAAGTGCTCCAAGTCTGGGGGCTAGCTTCTTGTGGTTGCATCCACATGAACAGAAAGATCAAGGCACTCTAACCAGACATTGAATTACTTTAAAGAAGAGACATCTTCAATAGTTGTACCATCAAGGTGTCACAGGGCTGAATAAGGCCCTGCTCCATTTGTTACAGAGATAGTTAAATGCAAGAATTCTAGCCTCTCCTTTTCTGTCTCTTGTCTGTTTGATTACACAACCAAATGTTCTCATGAGGCCTCAGAACTGATCACTCTGACTGTCTCAAAATCTCCTCTTGCTATCTCTACCTTCACTTGCTGTTTCTGTCTTTTCTTCCCTTGCTTATCTGCAGGTATAAAATGTATGTGAAACTGGGATCCCTTGGTTTGAAACTGTATGTAGTTATATACTGTTGAAACAGAGACATAGAAACATAGAAATTGTTGGCAGATAAGGACGCTAGGCCCATCCAGTTTGCCCGTAAGCTACATTTGTTTGTGGCTCTGACCTTCCTGGTCAATGGCTTTTCAACACCCTTCCTCCCTCCTCTAAGGTTCCCTACACCTGTCCTAGGCATGTTTAAATCCCTCCACTGTGTTTGCTCCCACCACCTTCTGTGGCAGGCTATCTCCCGTCCACCCACCCACTCCATAAAGAAAACATCCTCATGTTTCCTCAACCTGCCCCTTCCAATTTCATATCATGCCCTCATTCTTGTACTCCTATACTGAAAGTTGTCCCTCTGCACTTATTTATGCCCTTGTTACTTGAATGTTTCTATTATGTCACCCCCTATCCTCCTCTCTCCAGTGAGTACATATTGAGGTCCTTTAATTCTCTTCATATGTTTTTAGTGCAAGCCCTGTACCATCTTTGTCGCCCTTCTCTGACCACCTCCACCCTGTCAATGTCCTAACGAAGGCGCCTCCAGAACTGCACACAGTACTCCAGGTGAGGCCTCACCAGTGTTTTATACAATGGCATTACCACCTCGCCTTCTGCTAAGATACCTCTGCCTGTGAACCCCAGCATGCCACTGGCCTTCCTGCCACCTTTGTACTCTGCTTAGACACCTTTAGGTCATCTGAAATTGTAATTCCCAGGTCCTTTCTTCCTTGGTGATCATCAGCAACCCCCGCCCCCATCCTGTAGCTCTCCCAGGGTTCCCTCATCCCAAGTGCGTTATTTTGGACTTCTTTGAACTGAACCTCAGTTGCCACACCTTGTACCATTTTTCAAGCTTCCCCAGGTCCCTCCTCATTTTCTCCACTCCATCTGGTGTATTCACCCTGTTGCACATCTTGGTTCATTTGCAAACAGGCAGATGTTTCCTCCAGCCCTTCTGCAATGTCATTAATGAAGACATTAAATAAGATTGGCCAAAGGACCGATCCCTGAGGTACCCACTGGTTATCCCCTGCCCCTGGATTGGATCCCATTTACCACCATCCTCTGCCTCCTGTCCATTAGCCAATTTCTAACCTAGTTTACCACTTTGTTCCCCATACCCAGTCTACCCATCTTGTTAAGCAGTCTTTCTATGTGGATGGTGTTGAAGGCCTTGTTGAAGTTGAGGTAGGTGACGCCCACTGCCCCACCCTGATTTATTTCCCTTGTTACCCAGTCAAATAAATCTATCAGATTCATCTGACATGTCCATCCTGCTGTGAATCCATGCTGTCTTGGCTACTGGGCACCGATGGGTTCCAAGTGTGCCAATGCCACTATTCTTTCTTTAAGTAGGCTCCATGATCTTCCCCACTACTGAGGTGAGGCTGACTGCCTTATAGTTCCCTGCCTTCTCCCGCTACCACTTTTGTGTAGAGGGACTACATGTGCCCTTTTCAGTCCTCTGGGTCCACTCCCATGTTGAGGGACTCTGTGAACATGGCTGCCAGAGGAGCTGCTAGTTCTCTTCAAAGCTCTCTTAATATTCTCAGGTGTGTGCATCTTGCCACATTGCTTTGTTCACCTTAGTTTTGTGAACTCTTCCAGGACTCTCCTGTCTCTGAATGGACTTGTGTTTACCTCCCTTCATGTCTGTTCACGCAGCTGTGGTCCCGTCCCTCCCCCACTTAGTGAATACTGAACAAAGTATTTGTTCAGTATTTCCACCTTTCCAGGTCTTCCCCACCTTACACCTGTATCCCTCTGAGCCTTACATACCTCTCTGGTTTTCCTTCTTTCACTGATGTACCTAAAGAATGTCTTCACCGCTCATGCTAATCTTTCCTCAGTCTACATCTTTGCACTCCTTACAGCCTTCATTGCTTCCTTAGGTTCTTTAGTACACCTCCCTGTCTTCCTCACTTTGAGTCCGTTATATTTCCTGAACCCACCCTTTGGCTCTTAACTTGTCCGCCACCTCTCTTGAGAACCATAGTGGTTTCCTCCTCTCTTACCTTTGTTTACTTTCTTGATGCATTGGTTTGTCACCTCCTCTATGGCTCCCTTGAGGTGTCCCACTGTTCCTCTACTCCCTCTTCTATCTTCCTCCTTACCAAGGCCTCTTTGATACACCTCCCTATTTTAGCAAAATCTGTCCTCCTAAAATCTAGGACATTTGTGTTAGTGTGACTAGACTGTGTCTCTGTCACCATGCTAAACCACACTATGTGGTGGTCGCTGGATCCCAGCTGACTTCCACCTGGACACCTGTGATTCTGTCACTGTTGGTCAGTACTAGGTCCAGATCTCCCTCTCTTGTGGGATTGATCATTAGCTGTCTTAGGGCCTGCCCATGTAGGGAATCGGATGTCCCAGCTCCTGATTAGCTACTGGGATGGTCCAATCCAGTCTGGTATATTGAAGTCACACAGAAGTAATATCTCACCTTTTATTGCCATATCCTGAATTTGGTCCACTAGATCCCTATCCACCTCCTCCTCCTTCACTGGAGGTCTATAGATCACTCTGTGCAGACTGCTGTGCCATTGCCTGGCTCAAGATTGACCCACAGTGCCTTGGCCTCCCCTGTCTACCCTGCACCTCTGTAGCTTTTATACCTTCTCTTACATACAGGGTCACCCCTCCCCTTTTCACTCCCCATCTCTCTCTCCTGAACAGTGCATAACCTGGAACATTGTGTCCCAGTCATGATTTCATGTGCACCAGGTCTCTGTTACTGCGCAATGTCCAGGTCTGCCTCTACTATCAAGGCCTCCAGGTCTGGGATTTTATTTCCAGGCTGTGGTCATTTGTAACCATGGCCTTCCATGTTTTGCTGCCTGTCCCCTCTACTCATGTGTTTGCCCTCTTATTTCTTCCCCAGTCCCTTTTTCCTTTTTATTCTGCCTTCCTTCCCTGTCTTTCCTTTTGAATCTGGTACTGGTGTCCATGTTACAACCCACATTCATGTTCCTCATTTCTGTCTACATACCTATTTGTGTCCTCCTTGCTGGCTACATTACCTTTGGGGTTGGGCATTATGATTTATCCTGCTCCTTTCTCCCCTCTCCTCTCGCTTAGTTTAAATGCTTGCCAATGAAGTTCAAACCGTTCACTAAGGACACCAGTCCCCTTGCTGGAAAGATGTAGACCATCACAACCATACAGGTCTGCATCCCCAGGTGGGTCCCCAATCCCCAATGAAGCCAAAACCTTGCTCTCTGCACCAGCTCATCAGCCAAGCATTGAAGTCCTTGGCAGAGCCCTTAGCTTCCCTTGCCATGGACAGTCAGCACCTTGGAGTAGGACACTGAGTTTGCTACCTGCCTCAGGCCCTCCCCAGATCCTTGAACTCCTTCTGCACTCTTTCTATATCTGCCTTGTTCCCAGCTAGGTCATACGTCCCCAGATGGACAATAACATTGAAGTCTTCCTCCTAGCTACCACCCTAGCAATCCCTGGATCTGTTTTCCATCCCTCTGAGCTGTGCCTCCCAGTAGGCACTTCCCCACCTCCTCCTCTCCTCCCCTTCCTGCTGCTTCTGGCTTAACTCCCTGAACAATGGAGTTCCCACCAGAGTATCTTCCTCTTCCTTAGGGGTCCTCCACCACCCACCCTTGGGCCTCCTTTCCAGAGGCCCTGCTCATCTCCCGGTGCAACCTCGGGTGACCTGTGGGGCTTTCCTGTTCCTCAAACACAGTGTAGGAATTCCTTAGTTGCACCAGTTGGGGATGTAAACTGAAGACCAGAAGCAATCCATATTATTTTGAGCAGACCTGATAGACCAAGTGGTCTCCTTATGCTGGCCATTTTCTTATGTTCTTATGTTATACCACCTTTTTCCTGCTCCTGAACTCTCCTTGCTACTTCTACTCTCTCCTCCTTGCTCTCTGTTGCATGCCTGTACTCTTGACCAGACCCACTCAGGTGAATGTAATCAGCTGCCTACAAAGGTGGAGTATCTTGGAGTGGGGAGGTGGGCTCAATCCTGGATGCACTGTGGAGAAAAACAATCAGCTACTGCAGGAGAGAAAAGCTGTACTGTATGTTCTAACACTCACTCCTGTTATATATTGTGGAACACTGAGGTCCTCAGAAAATAAATACAATCAGTTCCTGGCTCCTACTACTAGTAAAACAACCTGTTAACAAGCGACAAGTAAAGGTATTTGTCACCTCTGTGATGATTGCAAAGGCTATTTGGAACTCAAGGGTTAGCTTGAGAGGCAGCACAAACTTTTGCAGAGCTGTCAACAGGAGGTCAGTTCTGGGACATCATGTTCTATTGTGTTGCACCTGCAAGGAAACTGACAAAGTTCTAATATATTTTATGAGAAACAGGATGTCTGTTAAAGCAGCAGTACTACTAAATCAGGAAATGAGTTATCAAAATTATGTTTTTGGCTGTAAACATGCAGCCAAAGTTCCAGTTTCCATACCTGTAAATATTTTTTCCAGTCATTTTATTTTTTAGATATTAGCAATTTATTTGAATGGTTGTAGCACTACAACAAATATGGCGGCTGACTAATTTTCAGCTGTGCTTTTCTACTGGTCACATCAGGTCTTTTGACAACAGCAGAGACACTCTATGGACCATTCCCAATGTCCCTGCAAGTCATACACATGTAGTTGCAGCAGAGGGGCTCCAGTGCAACATGCCTAATGGCAGAAATGTAAACAAAAGCAGAGAATAACTGAACAAATTACTCCAGCGGTAGTACAATGCCGGCAAGGAAAAGTACCAGGTATATGATTAGCAGGGGTACAGGAATAAACTGTCAAAAGCGCAGTTTTTTCATAGTACTGCTGCATTAATGAGCCGAGGTTATAGAAGTTAATTACCAGGCAAAACTTACATTAAAAGAGACAGCAATCTTTTGCTGGGGAGACTTAAACTTGGAATTAGAGATACCCTCTGATGAAGGACTTTGTTTTCTCTGTTTATACTGCCTTTGTAAATAGTTATACTGAACAATTTTTTATTTATTTTACTGTTATTGATAATAATAAAACTATACTTGTGAACTTTGAAACTGCTCTGGTTTCCTACACTTCCTGACCTGTGCTTCGATGATGGATGGTGTCAGACTAAAGTGGACTTATCGGTGCATACTACTGTAAGCCAGGAGTTTGTCTGAAAGTACTAGACCTGTACCAGGTAAGCATAGCAGAAAGGTATGGATTCTGCAGCACCAAGCCCAGGAGTCATCATCAGAAGAATGGCAGCCAAACTAGCAGACGTAGAAGTCCAAGCTGAAACTGTACAGCCAGCTGAAGTGATAGAAAAGAACAACAGGCAGTGATAGAACCTGAAAGCCTGACTGCCTTTTTTCAAATGGTGGGCTATACAACAAAAAGAGATGGAGCAGTGATAGCTGGATGCCTTGCAAGTTATCAAAGCTGGAGGATCTGGCACAGGTCCAGCAGAGCAACAAGACACAAACAACTTAAGGACATTAAACTTACAAAGTTGTGTCCCTCGATGATATTGAAACATACCTGACAACATTTGAAAGAGTTGCCACAGCCTCCAATGGCCAAAGCAGTGGTCAATCAGGCTGGTACCTTCCCTGACAGGTAAGCCCAACTTGCCGACAGCAATATGGACACTTCACAGTCAGAAAACTATGACCTTGTGAAAAGAGAAATCCTGAAAAGATATGACATCTCAGGAGAGACCTACAGGCAAAGATTCCGGTCTCTGAGTACCACTCAGTCGACAATCCTCGAGAAGCCAGTCACCCAACTCAGAGTACTCCTTATTAAATGACTCCAACCAGAGAGCACAACAGTCCCACAGATTATCGACACTTTGCAATGGAGCAGTTCATCATCATCCTGCCTACAGATGTGCAGCTTTGGGTAAAGAAGCCCGACCAGAAAGTGGGAAAAAGGATGTTTCTTTGGCCGAAGACTACCAGATGGCCAGACAGACACCACAAGAGCAAGGTAACAAGCAAGCATGAGTAAAACACTTTTTTCCGATTAACTCCAAGTCTGATAAGAACTCAGGTGGGGTAACAGATCTGCGTCAAAGACTTTATTTGTAACAAGCCAGGTCATATTGCAAGAAACTGCCATAAAAATAAGGAGGATAACACTGGAGCAGATTTGTCCTTAGCAAACTGGGGCAAGTACTTAACAGATGTCAAGGTGAGAGATAAGACTGTGAAGGGACTTATAGATTCAGGAAGTAGACAAACCCTGGTGCATGTTGAAGTGCTGGGAAAACAGCGTCCAAAAGGACCAGGTACTGGTGTCATCTACATCCACAGGAACACTCAATACTATCCCACCACCAAGTGACTCTGAATAATAATGGGGTGTCATACCAAATGAAATTGGGGTGAAATCCAGTTACCCTATACCTGTGATTATTGGAAATGACTTTCCAGGATTTAGTGAGTTAATCACAGAGGAGTAAATCTTGATGTTTCAGCAACTGTGATGACAAGAGCTCAGGCAAAGAAAACTTCAGATGGTGGAGACTCTTTTCTTTAGGTAATTTTGATTCAGACTTGTTTGAGCGTAGCTCCAAGATCCAGAAGTCCATGAAAGAAAGAAGATGCCCAAAGAGACAGTGGCAACAAAAGACTGATGGATATAAGCATTTTTAACTTTATTTGCCCCTCCTCACTCTGACCCCAGACTCTCTCCAGTAGGGACACTGACTCACCTCCATCCTGCCCACCTGAAGGCTCAGTCCCACTGTTCAGTTGGCCCAGCTCTGATCCACCTTTCCTGGTGCCCATTTCCTGGTTTAAGCCCCGGGGTGGACCACTGCTTTCCTCTGGTGACCTATCTGGAATCTGGATGGGCATCCAGGAAGTGGTGGAGCACTGAAGGCAGCTGGTGCACTTGGCACTGGACATTGGGGGTGGTCCCTGGTCCCCATCTTCTACCAGGGATCAGGGATTTTCCTTGTTACTGTTCCTCTGAGTTCGGATGTGCAATGACATCCTGCACAGTGTATGCACTCCCTTGCACACTCATAAGATGTCTACTGCAGCTCACCCTCTATTTGTGAGCTGCTAGATGCTGTGACCCTCCAGCATCCACAAAGAGCCCCCAGAACAGTGGCCAGTCCATCCCCAAGCCCCTGGAAAGGAGAGCAGTCCTCGGATGCTCAATCCTTTCCCATCCCACCAACCCCTGACATCCTGGGCTCATTCCCGAACCCAGGTCGCCGGAAAGCTGCACTGGTGTGCATCCAGCACCTCAGCCCTCAGCACCACTGGGCCAGGACATAAGAGGTTAATACATGAAAATGCTTGAAACTAAACTGATAACTGATTGTGATTTTGTTTCAGAACAAGCTAACAACGCTTTCTTCAGGGTTATTTTAAGCAGCTGGGGTGAAACCAAAACAGGGTGAACCAATGTTTAAAATGTAATGGGTTACTGTACAGAGTTTGGGTTAAACCTCAGACACAGAAACAGACAGAACAATTGGTTATACCACAAAAGTATAGAGATGAGTTGTTACAGATAGCACGTGACAGTCCTATGGCTGGTCACTCGGGAAGGGATCACACCCTTTGCTAGATTGTTGTGGCCAGATTTTACTGGCCTGAATTCATGAGGATGTTGCTACCTGTTGTAATTCCTGTGCTGAGTGTCAGAAAGTAGCCCCAGTCACTAGAAAAGACAAGGTGCCACTGGTGCCCTACCCTTGATAGATGTGCCTTTGAGAGAATTGCAATGGCTGTCATCGCCCCTTAGACAAAAAGTAAAAGAGTAATCAATTCATTTTGGTAGTATATGACTATGTTACTCGACACCCAGAGGCAGTCTTGCTATTACCGTCACAGCCCCAAAAGTGGCAATAGAGCATGCCAAAATTTTCAGCAGGGTGGGTATACCTAAAGAGATAATTACTGATCAGGGTAGTCATTTGGTGCTGCATTGCTGAAGGGCTGTACCCGATTGCTAGGTATCGGTACAGCACCATAATAACCTCTTCTTGCCACCTTCAGACAGATGGTCTTGTTGAGCATATTAATCAAACCCTAAAATGCACGTTAAAAGGTTTGTAAACGGGAAGGGAAAGATTGGGATCAATACTTATCTTACTTGTTTTTGCTTACAGAGAAGTGCCACAAGCCTCAACAGGTTTTCACCATTTAAAATGTTGTATGGTAGACAACCTAGAGGGCCACTAGATGTAATAAAAAACATGGGAAGATAACCACAGTCAGAAATGATCTATTTCATCTTATATGTATGCCCTAAGAAGGAAGTTGGCAAAATATGTTGAAATCACCCATAGTAATCAGGAAAAGGCCCAAACCAGCAGAAGGTGTATTATGACCATGGGGAAAAGAAAAAGTTTTTGAGCCAGGTGAAAAGGTCTTGCTACTGTTACCCACTACAGAAAATAAACTGTAAATAAAGTGGCAAGGGCTTTATAAAGTGCTTAGATGTACTGGCACAGTTAACTATGAAATTGAGACCCTGATAGGAAAAACCCTACTAAGATATACCACGCTAGGCTGCTGAAGAATTGGGTTGAAAACACCAATGGCTGCTTTGCTAGTTTTGCCAGAAACTGATAAAGAAGATATTGATGTAGCTTATGACAGATTGAGCAAACTGCAACTTGATGCTGTCAAGGTGAATATTTCTAACCTCTGAACAAACCGCAGAAATTTGTAACTTGCTAAAGACATTTAACAGTACTTACATCACAGTGTCAGTCCGAGCAAAGAGGGTCGAGCACATAACAGTGACAGGGATGATGCTGTATTAGACAAAAGACGATAGATTACCAGAGAGGTTAAGAGCAGACGTGGTTAAAGAAATACAAAAATTAAAGAACTGGGCATCATAGAAGAATCAAGAAGTGCTTGGTCATCACTAACGGTGATTGCAAATAAAAAGAAGGGGTTTAAGAATCTCCCTTGATTTTAGGAAACAAATCAAGTGTCAGAATTTGACAGTTATGAGCTGGCCGGTGGCGCTGAGGCTGAGGCACCGTATGCCACACCTCTGCACCATGCTGGCAACCTGGGTTCGGACGTGACCGGGCCGCCAGGGGTCGGTGAGGAGGGATAGGATGGAGCGTCCGGCGGACTGCTCTCCTTATCCCGGGAGGGATCCAGGGTTCCATCACTCTAGTGGCCCTGGTGATGACCGGGAACCGCTACCAGAGTGTGCAGAGAGGAGCGGGAACGGCAGATGTTGGCTACGTGCCTGGACATCATTGCACGCTAGTACATGCAAGGAGGAAAATAGAAAAATCAGGCTCCAGGTTGTGCAGCATGAGCTTCAACCCCGCTGCCCGACTCCAAATGGCGACTCCTCATCTGGATCCTGCTTCGTGAGTTGAGCTGGTAGTTCTCACCACCCCGCCATGGGGGGTAATCCATGGGGCTTGAGGAGGATGGCCTGATCTCGTGTCAGGGCTAGGGGTTGGTCAGATGTATTGCCGACTGAGTCCCGGGGAGAAAAATATAAGTAAAAAAAAAAAGAATTTGACAGTTATCCTATTCCTAGATGATTTGGTGGACAGATTGGGGAGTGCCAAGTACATTAGCACCTCGATCTCACCATGGGTTACTGGTGTATCCCTAGCTAAAGAATCCAGAGACAAAACTGCATTTGCCACTCCTGCTGTATTCTATTAGTTCTCCACCATGCTGTTTGGTTTACATGGTGCATCTGCTACATTCCAGCAGTACATGGATGTAATTTTATCACCTCACTCTGGTTATTGTGCTGCGTCTGCATTCTGAGGATGTCGTGGTGTACAGTTCAGAATAGAAAAGTCACCTGGAACACCTACGAGCAGTTATCCAATCGATCAAAAATGCAGGTCTGACAATTAATCCTACCAAATGTGCATTAGGTATGCAGGAAACCAGATATATGGGCTATGTTTTGGGAAATGGAGAAGTCAAGCCAGGGATTTCTAAGATAGAAGCTACAGCTAACAGTACTGCTACTAAAATAAAGAAACATGTCAGGTCATTTTAGGGCTGGCTGGTTATTATCGGAGATTTCTTTCCAACTTTGCCCAGCTAGTTACTCTCCCTCACTGAACTCACAAAGAAATGGTGCCTGAATAATGTGAAATGCCCCAGAGTGTGATGAGGCTTTTGAGCCATCAAGGTCACATTATGTTCAGCCCTGTTTTGAGAAGTCCAGACTTTGAGAAACAATTTTTGTCACAGACAGATTAATTGGAGGTAGGCCTAGGTGCAGTCTTGAGTCAGCATATAGATGGGAAAGGAACATCCCATTCTATATATCAGTAGAAAGTTGCACAACAGAGAGATGAGGTATTCCACCATTGAAATAGAATACTGTACTTATTTTTTTAGCAATTGTTTTAACAGGAACGGCACACTAAGTTGATAGCTCGTTTACAGGTGTGAACTTGGAGCACAGGTAGTTAAGTGACTTGCTCAGGGTCACATAGTATGCACGTGGGGCTGTGGGATTCAAGCCAAGGTCTCAGATTTACAACTCAGTGCCTTAGACCACTCGCGCTGTAGTGCCTCATACTACCTTATGCAAAGTGGGCCATGGAGACCCTTAAGATTTATTTGCTAGAGATGACTTTGTACTTCTAACAGATCACAGTCCTCTGTTGGATTAACCAAATGAAGGATAAACAATTCCAGAACCACATGGTGGTTGGTACCTGCATTACAGCCATTTAAGTTTAGGTGATGCACAAATCTGGGAAAGAGAATGTCAGTGCTGATTTTCTCTCAAGATATGAATCAGGAATTGAGAATTCTGAAGGTTAAATAAATGTGAGTTTAAACTGCTCTGTTTCCTATACTGCATATGCATTGAACTGTAAAGGTTATAAACAAATGTTGGAAGAGAATTAAAAGCAAGTTTTGGAAATCTGTTTTTTTAAACAGGTTCTCTCTTCAACAAGGGTATAAAAGGAAGGACGGGGAAGACTTTAGCAAACCTCTGCCTAGTGCCAAAGATCACAGAGACCATTTTCTTTGCATTGAGGGATAACTGATTTTCTCAGAACAAGTGCTGGATATTTATTTATTTATTTATTTAAGAGTTTCACCAGGAGGGCACACTGAGCAAAATACTGCTCGATTCCAGTTAAGGCCCTGAGGGAGAGGGGAGGGGAGAAACACAATACAGAAAACATATATTGCAATCAGACAGTAAGTGTTACACGAGCCAGCAACACTAGGATAAATTATGGCTTGCACAGTGCAAGACAACAGGGTGCATCAAGGTACAAATGAAGCAAACTAATACAGTGCAACATAATACAGCCTAGTACTCCAACTAGAGGTGGAGTGTGCATTTGATTAGATACAGTACATGTACAGTGGAGGCGGAAATGATCTTTGAGGCGGAGTGAGGTAGCGGTCCGAGGCCTGCACTTATGTCCACAGGGAGAGTTCCATAACTTAGGCATGCGATATGTGAAGGCAGTCTGGCTAGCTTGTGACCTGCAAGGATGATAGGAGTCTGATGTCACTGTGCCTGGAGCGAGTAGGCTGGCAGGGGGTGGCTGGAAGTGCTGAGTGGAGATAGGGGTGGGATCTGAGACCAGAACTTGGCAGTGAGATAGGCACAGTGTATTTGGCGGTGGTCCTGCAGTGAGGGAGACCCAGTGAGTGGTACAGGACACAGTGATGGGTAGAGTAGGGATAGTTGAGGGTGAGGTGACAAAAGGCATGGAAGAGAGAGTCCAGTCTGGCCAGGGTGGACTTGGAGGTGGCACTATAGACTACATCCCGTAGTCTGTGACTGGCAGGATTGTTTTCTGTACCATGGCATGGTGGGTTGACAGTGGGATGCATCCATGATTACAGTAGAGGGCACCCAGTCCGGGGTATAGTTTTTTGTGGATGACATCGATATGCACAGAAAAGTCAAGGTACTGGTTGAGACAGATCCCGGTTCACTAAAAATACCACCAAAAAAAGACTAACCTGGTTCAATTTCAGTTACTTACAATCTGTATCCCCCCTTCCCCAGTTGTCCCTGAAAAGGGACTTCTAGGCCAGTGGGCTTACCGGTCAACAAAATTCAATAAATAAATAAAAATAAAGGAGGAGCTGATCTCCAGAGTTGTCCCATTGAGGGTGTGGAAAGCAGGGTGGAGAGTCTTTGCCTTGTGCCAAGGTCATGGAGACTTTTTGTCATTGAGGTGGAGCTGGTTAGAGCAAAACCAATGCTGGACTATATTGAAGTCTTGCTGGAGTCTGGACGCCACATCAGAGGCCAATGGACCTGATGTATACAGCACTGTATCATCAGCATACATGTGAATGGATGTGTGTGTGCATGCAGAGGGCAGGTCATTGAGGAAGATGGAGAACAGGAGATGCCCAAGAACTGAGCCCTGTGGCACACCTGTCATGATGGGGAGAGGGGAAGATGTTGAGCTACCAATTCTGACCAATTGTGTCCGGCCTATCAGATATGAGCGGAACCACTCTATGGCTGGACCAGAAAGTCCAGCAGTTTGGTGCTTAGTCAGAAGGAGGGATGTGAGACAGTGTCGAATGCCTTAGCGAGGTCAACAGAAATAGCTGAGGTGATATGACCTTTGTCCATAGCGGGAGAGAATGCTGTTGGTGAGCCTCAGCAGGAGGTGGTGGTGGAGTGGGACTTCCTGAAGCCAGACTGGTACGGTGTGAAGAAGGATGAGGAGTCAAGGTAGGATGAGAGTTGAGAGGACAAGGTGTTCCTGCAGCTCGCCAGTATAGGGAGGAGAGAAATAAGCGGAAGTTACCAGGGGCAGAGCGGTCCCAGCCTTTGGGGAGTGGTATGACAGTAGCAAGCTTCCATTCAGATGGGATGGAGGCTAGAGAGAAGGATAGATTGAAAAGAGCAGCCAGTGGGGTGGGATGACCAGGGCTGATAAGTACAACATTTTGGAATCAAGACCGGAGGAATTTGCCCTTGGAAGAGTTTAGTGCTTGCAGGGCATTTAGTACCTCAACTGAGGTGACAGGGCAGAAAGAGAGGAGGTGGGTGGAGGGTCTTGGGAGGCACTGTGAGATGGAGGAGGTGGATGTCTGTGGAGGAGTTTGCTACTGGGAAGAGGACCTTAGTGTTGATGTGCAATTGGTGAAACATGCATTAAAAGCCGAGGCTACGCAGGAGGGTCTGTAACAATGGAGCCACCTATGTTTAAAGCCGTGTAGGCAGCAGGGAAGGTGGGGAGAAAAGTGATTTGACCACCTTCCAGAATTTAGTAGGGTGGAAAGGTTTGAGTTGAAAAATTTGGCTTTAGCCTGGTGGATTAACCTTGTGCAGGAGTTCTGAAGTCGCAGTACTTTAGTGGTCAAGGTGCGAGCCTGAGACTTTGAAATATTTCAAGTGCAAGATCCTTTACCCTAAGGTTTGCAATGATATCGCTGTGATCCAGGGCAGGTGGGCACCTTTACCCTAGACCTTCTGGTAGGGGCGTAGCGGTCCTAGCCAGCAAGGAATTTGGTTTTAAGTATGTTAATGCCAAGTCCAGGGAGGTGGCCTGATGTATGGGGACCAGTCTGTAGGTCAGGGCATGGAGAAGAGAGGTGAGATTAGAGATTGAAGGTCCTGGTCATTATGATGGGTTGAGGGGCAGCTTTGTGGTTGGATACTTTCCTGATCATATGTGTCATGTAGTGATCACTTAGGGCGTCAGGTAAAAGGCCTGAGGCTGTTGTCCTATGGGGTGAGTGGTGAGGGATCAGTCAAGTAGTGAGTGGTTTAGAGATTTGTGGTTTAGCGAGTGGGCTCTGTGACCATTTGGGAAAGATTTAAGGAGGCTACTAGGTTACGAAGGTTGACATTGTGATCGGAGAGCCAGTTCATGTTAAAATCTCCAGGATGTGCAGCTCACCCTCAGGGGCCAAAGATTTTAGGGTGCCTAGGTGTTGGAAGATGGTCACCAGGGTGGTGTTAGGAGTACAGGAGCCTGCAATAAAGAGGGAGCTATGTGGGGAGTGTTAGCTTGATCAGTAGTGGATCAGTGATCATAGTGGGCATGGGTACTGGGATTTGGGTGAACAAGTAGTGCGGATGCAACATACATGGCAATGCTGCCACCTCTTTTTGGCCAGGTCGATCATGGCAAATGATAGTATACCCAGAATAGCTACTTCAGTGTCTTGATTGTGAGGTTTTAGCCAGGATTCAGATATGACCAGGACATCAGGTCTGAGGAGAGGATGGTTGGCTGCAGCAGGGTAAGTGTGGGCAACAGGCTGCAAATATTAAGGTGAGCAGGTTTCAGACCTCTTGGTAGTTGAAGGGTAGGGCGGGGAGGCTAGTGTGGAGGGAGATGCGGCAGGATTTTGCTCTGTGTTCCCAGATGTGAGTAGCAGGAGAGCAATCAATAGTTTTGGCAAGGGCCGCCCATTAGGGCTTGCAAATAGGAGAAACTACTGGCTGAGTAGGAGCAGCTGAGGTCTGGGTAAGAAGGTATAGTGGTAACTGGCCTACATGGAAAGAGGGTGGGAGTATAGTAGACACTGAGGTTAGGTAAGGTGGGGGATTCTCAATGGGTTTGTTCTCAGGAGGTGGTAACTGCTGGAGATGTTCCTCATTTGGGGCACACAGTATAGGCTGGCAGTCCTCTATAGGAGGGTAAGGGAGCGGCAGTGATGCCTGCAGTGCCAGAAAAGAAATGATTACTAAAGCTAGCAGCATGACTGTGCAGTTAGAGAGACAGATATAGCAGGGTGATTGGAATAGGTGCTTTTGTACTGCCCTAGTGGAAATATAACATAGCCTGCTAATGGGGAAAACAGCTGATAACGCTCCACGTGTGTTTTACTATATAAGTACTTGCTCACCAAGGGTGGTGTTGGAGATGGCAGGGTGCCTCTATCAGTAGAGACGGGGCTCTGATGGAGCCCTGCAGCGTTGCTCTGATCCTTTCTGGCTACTTTCAGACTGAAGCTCTGGGAGGACCTCCTGGCCCTCACAATCTTCACCCTGAGGGGAGCACTTGAAATGCTGGCTAGTTTTGGACTGCAGCTCTGGGAGGATCTCCTGGCCTTCGCAACCTTCACCCATGGTGGAACACGGTATAATGTCCAGTTGAAGCTGGTTCATGAGGTCAGAGACAGAGGAGCCAGAGGAACGGATAACTGTATGTTTTGCATACATATGAAAGGGCACAGAGGAGCAAACACAGGGGAGGTCATTTAGAAAAATGGAGAAAGAACTGGCCCAAGGACCAAGTCTTGGGAATGTCAGATATAATTGAGAGTGGAGGGAGAGGAAATCTCCAATATGGACAGCTTGTGAGTTGCCATCAAGGTAGGGGTGGAACCGCTCAACTGAAGAGGCAGAGAGTCCAGCAGGCTGAAGCTTGTCCTGGAGAATGGGTGGGTACCAGTGCTCAAAGCTAAATCAACAAAATGGCAGATGTGACAAGGCCCTGATCCATGCCACGGAGGATAGTATCAGTGAGCTGGAGGAGGTGGAGGTGGAATGGGATTTTCTAAAGCCAGACTGGAAAGGAGTGAAGAATGAGGTTGAGTCAAGAAAGGGGAAAGCTGGGAGACAATAAGAAGTTCCTGGAGTTTAGCTAGAGTGTGGAGGAGTGGAATAGGATGAAAGTTACTATGGAAAGCTAGATCACATCCTTTAGGAAGGGAATGACAGTAGCCAACTTCCAAGAGTTAAAGACACAGGGTGAGGAGAATGGAAGGTTGAGGAGGTAGGTGACAGGAGGGCAATGGCACGAGCAGAGAGATACATAGAGAATAATGCCTGTTCAGGTGTTTGTTATGAGGATTTTTACACACCCAGGTGTGTGATAATTGATGAATGCTCTTGGGGTTCATGAGATTATCACACACCGAGGTATATGAAAAAATCCTCATACGACAAACCTTGCTCAGACATTTTTTTAATAATAACCAGTGCAAGGTTTGGGAAACTGTTTAGCCAAAGGCAGAACTGTCAATGTGGCAGAGTACTGCTTTGTTGTGGGAACACAGTGAAAAGTAGTCTTGAGCTAATGTGCTTTCATTTGCGCCTTTAGTGAAGTGAGAACATAAAAGGAAAATGCCGTAATAACTTGCAGACAAGTTATTACGAATTCAGCAGGTTATTACTGTGTTTTATCAGGACTGCATATCTAGTCATTATGGGGGCACCAGTATTATTAATATATGTGTGATAGCTACTGTATACAGTATATGTATGTAATTTAACAGGCCATGCTGAGCACTCTGGGACTTTAATTCATTTATTTATCTTGGTCAAGGCTATTGACACAGTACAGTAGAATGAGGAGGCAGCATTTAAAGTGAGAAGAGGAAGGGCTCCAGATACAGTTTATGTAATGAATCTGTGCAAGCAAGCTGGCTCCCTTGCATGCTTCCCTCACAGCAGCTTATGCTCTGTTGATGCTGATGGAGTTCTCTGAGGAATAACATTAGGGCCAGTGCCCAAGGATTTAATAGATGCTGCCATGTTTGTGACCCTCCCCAACTCCACAGGACAACCAATCCATCGGCAGGGCACCAAACGCAAGCTCCTGCAGACTTCTGGAAGAAAGATGGACTAACGGTTCTGGTGCCTTTTAATGGACATATCTGTCAAATGTAAGTGACAGCCCTTTGCACCAAGGAGAGCTGACCTGATATGGTGGCTATAAGAGGGGACTGTGCTGGAGGTTGGGTGATCCAGGAGAGAGTTGAGGAGACAGGACTTGCTGTCCTGGAAGAGACTGTAAAGCTGTACCAGTTGAGGCCTTATATCTGGGAGCTGAACTGGGAAGAAAGCTGCTGAGAAGAGAACAAAGTGGGTGGTATCAGGTGCTAGCTGGCACAAAGACAATGCTGAAGAGACGGCGGGTGAAGAAACTGTGCCCCCAGCTGCTGGTCAAATTCCATATTAGCCACTACAGCCAGATGTTAGTCTGCTGCTGTCATGAGGTTCTGGAAGTGGGGCTGGGTAGGTGAGCACAGGGACCTGTAGCAGAGAGAGAGAGAGAGAGAGAGAGACAGCAGGTGTTAGGCTGCTGCTGTCATGAGATTCTGGAAGCAGGATGGGTGGGTTAGTACAGGACTCTGGGAGAGAGAGAGAGAGAGGTAGACAGCAGGTGTTGGGATGCTGCTGTTGAGTTTCTGGAAGCTGGGATTGTGGGTGAGCACAGGACTCTGCAGGAGAGAGAGAGATACAACAGGTGTTGGGCTGCTACTGTCATGAGGTTCTGGAAGCTGTGATCTTGGGTGAGCACAGGGACTTTGCAGTAGAAGAAAGACAGCAGGTGTTAGGCTGCTGCTGTCATGAGGTTCAGGAAGCTGAAATAGTGACTAAGCACAGGGACTCTACAGTAGAGTGAGATAGACAGCAGGTGTTAGGCTGCTACTGTCATGGGGTTCTGGATGCTGGGATGGCTGGGTTAGCACAGGACTTTGCGTAGACAGAGAGAGAGAGATAGA
Organism: Neoceratodus forsteri; assembly: GCA_016271365.2. Lineage (NCBI taxonomy): Eukaryota > Metazoa > Chordata > Ceratodontiformes > Ceratodontidae > Neoceratodus > Neoceratodus forsteri. Next base: position 1,103,203,652 of record CM028133.1, on the reverse strand, counting down.
CAACAGGTGATAGGCTGCTGCTGTCATGGGGTTCTGGAAGCTGGGATGGGTAGGTGAGCACAGGGACTCTGCAGTAGAGAGAGAGAGATAGACAGAAGGTGTTAGCTTGCTGCTGTCATGAGGTTCTGGGAGCTTGGATGGGTGGGTGAGCACAGAGATTCTGCAGTAGAGAGAGAGATAGACAGCAGATGTTACGCTGCTGCTGTTATGAGGTTCTGGAAGCTGGGATAGGTAGGTGAGCACAAGGACTCTGCAGTAGAGAGAGAGATAGATAGCAGATGTTACACTGCTGCTGTTATGAGGTTCTGGAAGCTGGGATAGGTAGGTGAGCACAAGGACTCTGCAGTAGAGAGAAAGATAGATAGCAGATGTTACACTGCTGCTGTCATGAGGTTCTAGAAGTAGGAATGGGTGAGTGAGCACAGGGACTTTGCAGTAGAGAGAGAGAGAGAGAGAGACAACAGGTGTTAGGCTGCTGCTGTCATGAGGTTCTAGAAGTAGGAATGGGTGAGTGAGCACAAGGACTCTGTAATAGAGTGAGATAGACAGCAGGTGTTAGCTGCTGCTGTCATGAGGTTCTGGAAGCTGGGATCGTGGGTGAGCACAGGGACTTTGCAGTAGAAAGAGAGAGAGAGACAGCAAGTGTTAGGCTGTTGCTGTCATGAGGTTCTGGAAGCAGGAATGGGTGAGTGAGCACAAGGACTCTGCAATAGAGTGAGATAGACGGCAACTGTCAGGCTGCTGCTATCGTGAGGTTCTGGAAGCTGGAATGGGTGGGTGAGCACAGGCAGTCTGCAGTAGAGAGAGAGAGAGAGAGAAGCAGGTGTTAGGCTGCTGCTGTCATTAGGTTCTGGAAGTGGGGTGGGTAGGTGAGCACAGGGTCTCTGCAGTAGAGAGAGAGAGAGGTAGACAGCAGGTGTTAGGATGCTGCTGTTGAGTTTCTGGACGCTGGGATTGTGGGTGAGCACAGGGACTCTGCAGTAGAGGTGAGATAGACAGCAGGTGTTATGCTGCTGCTGTCATGAGGTTTTGGAAGCTGGGATGGGTGGGTGAGCACAGGGACTCTGCAGTAGAGAGAGACATGAGCAAGTGACTGCTGCTGGCATGAGCATCTGGAAGCTGGGATGGGTAGGTGAGCACAGGGACTCTGCAGTAGAGAAAGAGGGAGATAGACAGCAGGTGTTAGGCTGCTGCTGTCATGTGGTTCTGGAAGTTGGGGTGGGTAGGTGAGTACAGGGACTGAAGTAGAGGAGAGAGAGAGAGACAGCAGGTGTTAGGATGCTGCTGTTGAGGTTCTGGAAGCTGGCATGGGTAGGTGAACACAGGGACTCTGCAGTGGAGCGAGAGATAGACAGCAGGTGTTAGGCTGCTGCTGTTATGATGTTCTGGATGCTGGGATAGGTGGATGAGCTCAGGGACTCTGCAGGGGAGAGAGAGAGTAGACAGCAGGTGTTAGGCTGCTGCTGTCATGAGGTTCTTTAAGCTGGGATGGGTGGGTGAGCACAGGGACTTTGCAGAGAGAGAGAGAGAGACAGATGGACAGCAGGTGTTAGGCCGCTGCTGTCATGAGGTTCTGGAAGCTGGGATGGGTGGGTGAGCACAGGGACTGTGCAGTAGAGAGAGAGATAGACTGCGGGTGTTAGGCTGCTGCTGTTGTCATGAGGTTCTGGAGCTGGGATCATGGTTGAACACAGGGACTCTGTAGTAGAGAGAGGGATAGACAGCAGGTGTTAGGCTGCTGCTGTCATGAGGTTCTGGAAGCTGGGATGATGGTTGAACACAGGGACTCTGTAGTAGAGAGAGGATAGACAGCAGGTGTTAGGCTGCTGCTGTCGAGGTTTTGGAAGCTGGGATGGGTGGGTGAACACAAGGACTCTGCAGAGAGAGAGAGAGAGCTAGACAGCAGGTGTTAGGCTGCTGCTGTCATGAGGTTTTGGAGCTGGGATGGGTGGGTGAGCACAGGACTCTACAGTAGAGAGAGAGAGAGAGAGAGAGATGAAGCAGGTGTTAGGATGCTGATGCTGTCATGAGAGTCTGAAAGCTGGGATGGGTGGGTTAGCACAGGGACTCTGCAGTGAGAGAGAGAGAGAGACAGCAGGTGTTAGGCTGCTGCTGTCATGAGGTTCTGGAAGCAGGGATGGGTGGGTTAGCACAGGGACTCTGCAGTAGAGAGAGAGAGAGGTAGACAGCAGGTGTTGGGATGCTGCTGTTGAGTTTCTGGAAGCTGGGATTGTGGGTGAGCACAGGGACTCTGCAGTAGAGAGAGAGATACAACAGGTGTTGGGCTGCTGCTGTCATGAGTTTCTGGAAGCTGTGATCTTGGGTGAGCACAGGGACTTTGCAGTAGAGAGAGAAAGACAGCAGGTGTTAGGCTGCTGCTGTCATGGAGGTTCAGGAAGCTGAAATAGGTGACTGAGCACAGGGACTCTACAGTAGAGTGAGATAGACAGCAGGTGTTAGGCTGCTACTGTCATGGGGTTCTGGATGCTGGGATGGCTGGGTTAGCACAGGGACTTTGCAGACAGAGAGAGAGAGATAGACAGCAGGTGATAGGCTGCTGCTGTCATGGGGTTCTGGAAGCTGGGATGGGTAGGTGAGCACAGGGACTCTGCAGAGAGAGAGAGAGAGAGATATAGACAGAAGGTGTTAGTCTGCTGCTGTCATGAGGTTCTGGGAGCTTGGATGGGTGGGTAAACACAGGATTCTGCAGTAAGAGAGATAGACAGCAGGTGTTAAGCTGCTGCTGTTATGAGGTTCTGGAAGCTGGGATAGGTAGGTGAGCACAAGGACTCTGCAGTAGAGAGAGATAGACAGCAGATGTTATGCTGCTGCTGTCATGAGGTTCTAGAAGTAGGAATGGGTGAGTGAGCACAGGGACTTTGCAGTAGAGAGAGAGAGAGAGACAACAGGTGTTAGGCTGCTTCTGTCATGAGGTTCTAGAAGTAGGAATGGGTGAGGAGCACAAGGACTCTGTAATAGAGTGGAGATAGACAGCAGGTGTTAGGCTGCTGCTGTCATGAGGTTCTGGAAGCTGGGATCGTGGGTGAGCACAGGGACTTTGCAGTAGAGAGAGAGAGAGACAGCAAGTGTTAGGCTGCTGCTGTCATGAGGTTCTGGAAGCAGGAATGGGTGAGTGAGCACAAGGACTCTGCAATAGAGTGAGATAGACGGCAAGTGTCAGGCTGCTGCTATCATGAGGTTCTGGAAGCTGGACTGGGTGGGTGAGCACAGGCAGGCTGCAGTAGAGAGAGAGAGAGAGAGATAGACAGCAGGTGTTAGGCTGCTGCTGTCATTAGATTCTGGAAGTGGGGTGGGTAGGTGAGCACAGGGTCTCTGCAGTAGAGAGAGAGAGTAGACAGCAGGTGTTAGGATGCTGCTGTTGAGTTTCTGGAAGCTGGGATTGTGGGTGAGCACAGGGACTCTGCAGTAGAGTGAGATAGACAGCAGGTGTTATGCTGCTGCTGTCATGAGGTTTTGGAAGCTGGGTTGGGTGGGTGAGCACAGGGACTTTACAGTAGAGATAGAGAGATTGACAGCAGGTGTTAGGATGCTGCTGCTGTCATGAGAGTCTGAAAGCTGGGATGGGTGGGTTGCACAGGGACTCTGCAGTAGAGAGACATAGACAGCAAGTGTTAGACTGCTGCTGGCATGAGCATCTGGAAGCTGGGATGGGTAGGTGAGCACAAGGACTCTGCAGTAGAGAAAGAGGAGATAGACAGCAGGTGTTAGGCTGCTGCTGTCATGCGGTTCTGGAAGCTGGGATGGGTAGGTGAGTACAGGGACTGAAGTAGAGGAGAGAGAGAGAGAGACAGCAGGTGTTAGGATGCTGCTGTTGAGGTTCTGGAAGCTGGCATGGGTAGGTGAACACAGGGACTCTGCAATGGAGCGAGAGAGATAGACAGCAGGTGTTAGGCTGCTGCTGTTATGAGGTTCTGGATGCTGGGATAGGTGGATGAGCGCAGGGACTCTGCGGGGAGAGAGAGAGAGAGGTAGACAGCAGGTGTTAGGCTGCTACTGTCATGAGGTTCTTTAAGCTGGGATGGGTGGGTGAGCACAGGACTTTGCAGAGAGAGAGAGAGACAGAAGGACAGCAGGTGTTAGGCTGCTGCTGTCATGAGGTTCTGGAAGCTGGGATGGGTGGGTGAGCACAGGGACTTTGCAGTAGAGGGAGACAGATGGACAGCAGGTGTTAGGCTGCTGCTGCTGTGATGAGGTTCTGAAGCTGGCATGGGTAGGTGAACACAGGGACTCTGCAGTGGAGCAGAGAGATAGACAGCAGGTGTTAGGCTGCTGCTGTGATGAGGTTCTGGAAGCTGGGATGGGTAGGTGAGCACAGGGACTGTGCAGCAGAGAGAGATAGACTGCAGGTGTTAGGCTGCTGCTGTCATGAGGTTCTGGAAGCTGGGATCATAGTTGAACACAGGGACTCTGTAGTAGAGAGAGGATAGCAGGTGTTAGGCTGCTGCTGTCATGAGGTTCTGGAAACTGGGATCAAGGTTGAACACAGGGTCTCTGTAGTAGAGAGAGGATAGACAGCAGGTGTTAGGCTGCTGCTGTCATGAGGTTTTGGAAGCTGGGATGGGTGGGTGAGCACAAGGACTCTGCAGTAGAGAGAGAGAGCTAGACAGCAGGTGTTAGGCTGCTGCTGTCATGAGGTTCTGGAAGCTGGGATCATGGTTGAACACAGGGACTCTGTACTAGAGAGAGATAGACAGCAGGTGTTAGGCTGCTTCTGTCATGAGTTTCTGAAAACCGGGATGGGTGGGTGAGAAACAGGGACTGTGCAGTAGAGAGAGATATGTAACCCCTAGTTGGCGCTATCCCAAGGGCTACTACCCCGCCTGTGTGACTAGTAGCAAGTTAAGGGTCCTGGGTACTGAAGCAGGTGCCTCACCAGAGGTCAGGGTTGTTAGTGGTCAAGCTAACCTGGGCACAGCCCTCTGGGACACTGTAACCCCTCTTCCCTTCTAGTGGCCTGAACAATATACAATAATCACTTTCGCAATTACCCTTATTCACCAGGCAATTACCCACACTGTTTGCACTTACCACCAAGGCTGGTTCCTCTAGCTTGACCCTTGGGACCCCTGTAAAACAAGGTTAGCACAGCAAATAGCAACAGTACAATAGTTTTGGCACAAACTGAACCACAGTCAGGTTAAATGCAAACAAAGTTAAATCTGATTTATTTAAGAGACTTGAGCAAGGGAGGGCATAATCAGGTTGATTTGATTAAAAGCTATATTAATTAGACAGTTATGCATGCAGTTCAGAATTCCTACATAGTCACACACTCTGGGTACCCAGGTAGAAAATGGTGGCTAGCCAGGAACGCTGCAGCTGGTTGGGTCCCTGTGATGGAAGAAAGCAAATATACAAAACACACTATTATTTATAACCGGAGCCAGAGGGCTCCATTTATGAAAGAAAAACAAGACAATCAGATGACAACACTTTTAGATTTAACTGTTGTTGCAGGAGCTACCCTGATGTTTACTCACGATACCCAATACTGGACACAGGCAGGATGAAATCGAGACTGCAGGCTGGAGTGGCCAGAGAAGTAGGGCTCACACGAATCACCGAGGCGCCATTCCTGTTCAAGGCGTTGAGCAGGGGCTGATCCCTGGGCCAGTCTCCTGTCGATGACTTCTTTGCGTAGTAGGTATTCTGGCTGGGCCAGTGTAGCAGGGCCCAGGCAAATGGAAATGGATATGGATTCAGTCCGTGGAGCTGGATACAGCCTCCAGCAAGCAAAACACAGTTCAGACACACAGTGGGGAACCAAATCTACCCACTATAAGCACACAGCATATTCACATGTAGGAAATTCCACTGTACCAGGCAAATGGCTCTCTGGTCGCAATTACAGAGTCTTGCACAATCCAGGAGTTCAGAGGCAGCTGGAAGTCTTGACAGGCTGATTATGCTCAGTAAATCTTCGGTCTCTTCAGGTTAAAGCCTGGTCACAATTCAGTGGCTTAATTTGCTCTCCAAATTCGGATTCAGTCCGAAAAGCACAAGTTCCTCTCAGGAACAGTAGGCAGGCAGGCAGGCCGAACTCAGGCTTTTCCACAGTTCTCTTGCCTGAATCCACTATGGATTGCTGCTCAAACTATCTCGAGCTGTTACTTCTTCACTTCCCAACTCAGATATAACTGAAACTGCAAGCAGGTGGGACTTTCCCAAGATCCAAAAGGTTCGGTTGTCTGATCTGTCTGTCAGTCACAACAAGGGCCCTCCAGGTTATTTTAGGCACCAAAGCCCAAAACTACAATTTACAAGTTTTGGCTCCACCAAGCCCCGCTGGCAGGCTTCATTTTAGAGTCCCAAATGTACTGATTGGCCCATTGTGACAGTCCAGGACCAAGATGATAGAAACAAACAGAACTGTCCATGCTGAAAAGAAGGCAGGTTAGAACAAAGTGCAATATTATTACTACTCTAACAAATGAACAGCAAACAAGTACATCTAACAGAACTCCTCTCAGATTAATTATGACTGCAATCCAGGCAGCTCTTAAAGAGACAATACACAGAGGCTATACAGGCACTCTGGCAATACATTTTAACTGCTAAAATGCAGGACACCAGCCTGGCAGTGAGCATTTAAGCAAGCTCAAGGAAGACTTTTCGGGAACCCCATTTGTAGGTATAGATTGCAGGTGTTAAGCTGCTGCTGTTATGAGATTCTGGAAGCTAGGATGGGTAGGTGAGCACAGGACTCTCTACTACAGAGAGAGATAGACAGCAGGTGTTAGGCTGCTGCTGTCATGAGGTTCTGGAAGCTAGGATCATAGCTGAACACAGGGACTCTGCAATAGAGAAAGGGATAGACAGTAAGTGTTAGGCTGCTGCTGCTGTCATGAGGTTCTGAAAGCTGGGATGGGTGGGTGAGGACAGGGACTCTGCAGTAGAGAGATAGATGGCAGGTGTTAGGTGCTGCTGTTATGGGATCTCTGGAAGCTAGATGGGTGGGTGAGCACAGGTACTCTGCACTACAGAGAGAGAGAGATAGACAGCAGGTGTTAGGCTGCTGCTGCTGTCATGAGGTTCTGGAAGCTGAGATCATGGTTGAACACAGGAACTCTACAGTAGAGAGAGGGAGGGATAGACAGTAGATGTTAGGCTGCTGTCATGAGGTTCTGAAAGCTGGGATGGTGGGTGAGGACAGGGACCTGCAGTAGAGACAGATAGATAGCAGGTGTTAGCCTGCTGCTGTTATGAGGTTCTGGAAGTTGGGATGGGTGGATGAGCACAGGGACTCTACAGTAGAAAGAGATAGACAGCCAAACCTCCACTAGATATGGCAAGCCAGCCCACCAAGTGACAGAGACAGAGATAATTCCAAAGAGGGAGTCCATCTGCATCAGAGACACCCTAGAGAGCGAGACCAAAAGGACCTGCGGCTCCAGGAGGATCTATCCATACCTGGGAAATGAATATGCTGCAGGGCAGCCCTGCTCAGGAAAACCCATTTGTTTGTTGGGATCTTTGTGTTGGCCATCTGACCAGATTACAAATGTCACCCCTCATTTTGGGGTCTTTCTAAGCCATTCAAATAATTGCATGGCCTATGGGGAGGTATTTAACCTCGCATGTTGCTCTGTTTGCAGAATTATAAGTGCATCAATACCGGATGACCTGTTGCAACTTCTATGGCCTACCATGTTTCAACCTAGAGGTACCTGGTAAATCTACTGCAAGGGTGCTCCCGTGGTGCTTATAGTAAATCCTGCCACCAGGTGCAGGAAGGTAGAATTAACCCAGCCTAAGAAGGGTCCTAGTCAAGGAGCATTCACACTTCAGTAGTTTCAATAACCATTTTAATGTTTTTTACAACCGCAGTTGTCAATAAAGCAGGGTCATTCTGTTTAACCTTGTTTCATTATTGACTCATAAATGAGTGTGGTATTGAGTGGTTTCTTACTGAGCCCACCAAGAGCTGAGGTACCTGTCAATTGGACTCTGGCACTCACCCTTACCCAGTTATACCAGACCTTACTGTTTTATCAACGACAACAGCACCAGTGCACAGCCCAGGCATGTCATTGTGAGGCATTAGTGGGAACAGTCACGCAGAGTCCACACTGAGTGTGAGGCTGGTCCCAGTTTACTTGATTGTGCAAAGCATTTTTTAACTTTTGCTGACATATCATAGTTTGCATCAGGCTGTTGCTGACTTCTAAGATGCCAGTTCCTATAACAGAAATCCCAGAATACACTGCAGCTGGCATCAGAGGAGGGCTACAGAACTGAGAGAGTCAATAGACTGCAGTGCATGTTAAATATGATATAAGCTCAGATCAGTTGTTTGTGGGGGCCACTGTTCTCATGTGGGCTACAGTATGTACTGTCTTCTGTGATTGTACTTAGCCCCAGGAGGACAGCGATCCCCAAACAAAAGATCACAGCTATAAAAACTCTAACATACATTGCAGGCTATTGAATCTTGCACTGTTGCAGCCTCCTCAGAAGTCAGCTGTAAGGATTCTGGGATTTCTAGGTACAAGAAATGTCAGCTTAGAACTGTGCAAAATGAGTCTGATATAATCTACTATACTGCAGTAGTAGTAAATAAAAACATGTTTTTGCACACAGTTGCTAGTAGGACCAGCCCCACACTTGGGTGTGAGGATCTTAGTGCTGACTGTTGCCCTTAAGTGCTGATCAACCTGAGGGGGTACTTATATATTTTCATAAAATGGGTCCAATGGGGGCCAGCCCAGTGGTGGGAGGACTAAGGCACTGGATGTCTTACCTGCCTCACCACCAGCAACCTGGGTCTGATGCATGTTATGTATGTGAAATGGTAATGCATTATGCTACTCTGCCACTTGAGGGCAGTATTCTGAAATGTGTAAGCTAGAAAGAGAGCAGAGAGAGAGTGTCGCTATGAGACCAGAGAGGCACCTGAATAAAATGAAAGCTGCTCTACCCTGAGTGTGTGAATTTGTTGACAAGACCAGAATAAATGTTAGAACATAACATAATTGGCATGAGGTGTTTAATTACTCTCTGGTACCTTACCAGAACGATTACAGCTGCGAGGGTTTTCCTGAGACGTAATCTTTGGATCCACGAGTGAACCCGAGAGACACATAAAGATGGCCACAACCATAGGACATATTGATGCCTTTGATGAAAACGTGAACAATGGACAACTTATATTGAGAGATTTGGACATTTGTCACAGCAAATGATATAAGTGATGAAAACAGGTGGCTGTGTTGTTGAGTGTCATGGCAGCACAATGTACAGTTTGCTGAGAAGTCTAATAGCGCCAGAAAAGCCCGGGAGAAACTTGGCAGTATTGGGAGGTCTTACAGACACATTTCTCTCCTAAGCCTCTGGTGATTGCTGGAAAGATTTCGCACAAACGAAATCAAGCAGAGGATGAGTCTGTTGTGCAGTATGTGACTGTTCTAAAGAAATTAGCTGAGCATTGCAGTTTGGCACCCATTTAGAAGATGCCCTCGGGACAGATTTGTGTGTGATTTGAAAAGTGAAGCGACACAGAAGCGTCTTTTTAACGGAGGTGGACTGACATACAAGAAAGCGATAGAGATCGCTGTATCGATGGAGACAGCTGCACGGGAGGCTCAGCACCTAAGTGATTCCCTGAAAGTAAATGCCTTATCCTTCTCTTCTCCCAGGAAGCCTAATAAATGTGGTCGTTGTGGGAAGGCTAATCACAGTGATAAGGATTGCTGGTTTAAAGAACAGACATGTCATAACTGTGGGAAGAAAGGCCACATTGGGCGAGTGTGCAGAGGAAAAGAAAGAGGGAAATCAATGGAAGCAAAGGAAGCAATTTGTGAAATGTAGAAAGAGAGAAGTACATCGGTGGAAACACAGGAACATGCAGTGGTGATACTTGATACTGAATTAGCATTGCACGCTGACTTTTAAAGGGAAATGGCAACCATCTGTGTAACACCTGAAACTGAAGGGAAACCACTGAAATGGAATTAGACACAGGGCTGCAGTTTCATTGGTTTCTACAGACAAGTATGAAACTATGCTGAGACATCTACCCCTGCAAACGACTGATGTTGTACTGAGGACATACACTGGCGAGGCAATTTCACCTGAAGGTGTCATCAAGGTGCAGGTAAAATAAATGGGCAAACAGCACTACTGCCTCTGTACATGGTTAAAGGTAACTACCTTCACTCTTAGGCCAAGAATGGCTGAAAAAAATGCCTCAACTGGCAGGAGATAAGGACTGTTAGTATGGGGACCACAACACTCTAGAAGCAGTGTTGCAAAACATGCTCCTTTATTCAAAGGGGAGCTAGGCACAATGAAAGGCATTGAGGCAAGAGTGTTTTTAGCCACAGCACAAACCAAAGTTTTGTCAACTCGCCCAGTACCTTATGCACTCAGACCGAAGTGGAAGCTAATTAACTCACCTAACTCAAGCGGAGTCTTGTCACCTGTACAGTGTAGTGACTGGGCAATGCCAGAAAAGCCAGTGGTAAAGAAAGACGGGTCCATATGAATCTACAAAGGAAGAGGGGAGGTACCTAAAACAAACAGTAGAAACACTCAGGATACAGAAGTTGATACCAGCCCATTTACAGAAGAAAGAGTTCTGAAAGAGCTCTTAAACTGAAGGTGGACAAAGCAATGGGGCTGATGGGATTCATCCCAGAATTCTAAAAGAACTAAGGATAGAACTAGTGACACCACTGACTACCCTCTTTAACAAATCATGGGAGGATGGGGTGGTACCTGAGGACTGGAGGAGGGCAGATGTGATTCCCTTCACAAAAGTGGGAGCAAAGCAGAAGCAGGAAACTACAGACCTGTTAGTTTAACCTCAGTGGTAGGGAAAATGATGGAATCACTTGAAGGAAAGAATTGTCGAGTACCTAGAGGCCAGAGGGGCACAGGACCCAAGGCAGCATGGATTCACAGTGGAAGGTCATGCCAGACAAATCTGATAGATTTCTTGATTGGGTGACCAAAGTAGTAGATCAGGAGGGGCTGTGACATGGCCTACCTAGACTTTAGCAAGGCATTTGACACAGTCCCACACAAAGATTAATATACAAGTTAGCCAGCCTGGGAGTGGGTCCCAAGATGACAGCCTGGGTAAAGAATTGGCTAGAGAATAGGACACAGAGAGAATAGTAAATGGAGTCCACTCTGAAAAAAGGGGGGTTAGCAGTGGGCACCACAGGGTTCAGTATTAGGACTGGTCCTCTTCAATGTCTTTATATTGACATTGCAGAGGGACTGAAGGAAAAGTATGTCTCTTTGCAGATGACACAAAGATCTGCAACAGAGTTGATGCACAAGGTGGGGTGGAAAGGATGAGAAGGGACTTGGCAAGGTTAGAGGAATGGTCAAATGTATGGCAGCTTAGATTCAATGCTAAGAAGTGCAGGTAATGCACCTGGGAAACAAAAACCCAGGGAAGAGTACACAATGGGGGTGAGATACTAACAACAACAAAATGGAAAGGGACCTGGGGTAGTCATATCAGATGACCTAAAGGTGGCAAGCAATGTGAGAGGGCAGCAAGGAGGGCTGGCGGGATACTGGGATGCATAGGGAGAGGCATCACCAGCAGAAAACAAGAAGTTATTATCCTCTGTACAGACAGCTGGTGAGACCACATCTGGAGTACTGCGTGTAGTTCTGGAGACCCAATCTCTGCAAAGACGAGACAGGATGGAAGCTGTCCAGAGGAGGGCACTAAAATGGTGCAGGGTCTGCACCGAAGACATATGAAGAGTGACTTAAGGAGCTTAATATGTATAGCCTCGAGGAAAGGAGGGAGAGGGGGACATGATAGAAACTTTCAAGTACCTCAAGGAATCAACAAAGTCCAAGAGGGTAGCATCTTTCAAAAAAAGAGGTGTCAAGAACAAGGGGCACAATTTGAAGATAGAAGGGGGCTGCTCAGAGGTAATTTAAGGAAGTATTTTTTCACAGAGAGGGTTGTGGATGGATGGAACAGCCTCCAGAGGAGGCTGTGGAGTCAAAACAGTGGTGGAATTCATGCATGCATGGGACAGTCATAAGGCAATTCTAGGGGTGGGGTAGGAAGAAGTAGGCTGCTGGTTAACTAGGATCTGCAGCTTATCCATCAGGTAGGGAAATAGGCAGACTGGGTGGGCCAAGCGGTCCTTATCTGCCGTCAAATTCTATGTTTCTATGTTTCTATGTGGAGACTTTAAAGTAACCATAAATCCAGTTCTGTGTGTGGAGCAGTATCCGATTCCACGATCAAGACTTGTTTGCATCGCTGGCACAGGCCAACACTTCAGTAAGCTGGATTTGTCACATGCTTATCTACAAATGAGAGTAGATGAAAATTCAAGGAAATATCTCACAATAACCACCCAAAAGGGTCTTTCTGCTACAATCGCCTACCTTTGGCATTGCATCAGCTCCAGCCATATTTCAGTGAGCTATGGACCAGGTTTTACGAGGTCTTCCAAATGTTCACTGTTACCTGGACAATATACTGGTGACCGGAAGGAATGATGCAGAGCACCTGAAGAACCTGGATGCAGTTCTGCAGCGATTGGAAGATTTTGGCTTGTGTGCCTAGAAGGAGAAGTGTGAATTTTTCAAGACTTCATTGGAGTACCTGGGCATACCATAGATGCAGCGGGTTTGCACAAATCACCTGAGAAAGAAAAGCGATTGTGAACGCCCAGCACCGGAAAATGTGAGCCAGTTACAGTCGTTCTTGGGCCTGTTGAATTATTATGGAAGGTTTATTCCCAATCTGGCTACGATTCTCAACCCACTAAATGGTTTGCTGTGCAAAGGAAGTCCTGGTGTTGGACAAAGGACTGCAAGAGCACATTTAAGAAGGCTAAAAGCAGCTTGTTTCTCAAGATGTGCTCATTCTCTATAATCCACAGCTGAGCATCAGATCATGCGTGATGCCTCACCTTATGGGGTGGGAGCAGTTCTTTCTCATGTTCTATCGAATAGGATGAAAAGCCAATTGCCTTTGCATCCAGAACTCTCAGCAAAGCTGAACAAAACTATGCCCAAATTGAGAGAGAAGCTTTGCAATAGTGTTCGGAGTTCTCAAATTCCACCAATACCTCTATGGTCGGAATTCACTCTCCTCACTGATCACCATCCCTCAAACCATTTTCAGCCCCCACAAAGGTATTCCTTCCATGGCAGCAGCCAGAATGCAACGTTGGGCTCTCTTGTTATCAACTCACAACCACCGCATTGAATACAAGAAGGCGGCTCTTCATGGCAATGCTGATGGGCTTCAAGATTGCCTCTGCAGGTAGCCCACAGTGACAAGGTGGACACTGTCGATGTCTTCTACATTAGTCAGCTTGAGAAACTACCCATTACAAGTTCTGAAATTAAAAGGAGACAAAGTTGACCATGTGTTGTCTCAAGTCTTGACTTAGTAACAAAAGGGAATTTTACTGGGAACCAGGACATTCACAGTGAGTTATCACTATTTCTACGCCAGACGTAATGAGCTTTCAGTACAGCAAGGTTTTCTTGATGGGGTGTCCGAGTAATTCTCCTTTCAAAACTACGACTCGGTTTTGATGAGCTACATGTGGGACACCCAGGCGAGTGAGAATGAAGGCTTTAGCTAGAAGCTATATTTGGTGGCCAGAGATTGATTTGCAAATTGAGCAGCAAGCAAAACATGCACTACCTGTCAGCGTGTTCAGAAAATGCTGTGTCCCTTACCTCTACATCCCTGGATGTGGCCAGGTGCACCATGGCAGTGCATTCATGTAGATTTTATGGGCCGTGGAGGGACACATGTACTTAATTGTTGTAGATGCCCACCAAAGTGGCCTGAAATTCAAGTCATGGACACCATTACTGCCAGTAAGACCATTCAAGTGCTGCGAGACTACTTAGCCTACGGCATGCCTGAACAGCTGGTCAGTGACAATGGGCCACAATTTATTTCTAGTGACTTTGCAGCATTTTTGAAGTCCAATGGTGTGCGCATATTCAGAGTGCCCATATCACCCCTAGACTAATGGTCCAGTGGAGTGTTTTGTGTAAACCATGAAGAATGCTCGAAATCGGTGGGGGGTCTTTGACCTACAACACAAGTTGGATAACTTTGCTGGCATACTGAAATACACCCCATGCTACAACAAAAGAATCTCCAGCAATGTTGTTTTTCAAGCGAAGCTTTGTTCCCGCCTTGATTTGCTTAGCCAGATGTGGCATCAGAGGTTTTGAAGAACCAAGAATCTCAAATACTGTGCCGGCAAGCTCGCTCAAAGGACAGGCAGTTCATTATTGATCAAGAGGTGCTTGTTCAAGATTAAAGGAAGGGGAGAAGTGGACCTCTGGTTTGGTGACATCTCAGATGGGTCCAGTGTCTTATACAGTTGATGTTGAATCTGGAGTGAAATGGAAACGCCATGGAATAGCTCCTAGATCTTCAGCAGCACACAGATGGGGACACTTCCAGGAAGAAACCCATGGGAAATGTGGATTCCATCTGCTGTAGCTACAGAAGCCCCACTACGGAAGTCTCAACACCTTCTGAAGATGCTAAGGAGGAGGTGGAGAAGAGCAATGGTGCGCTGTACAACCACCAACCGAGGATCGGAGGGAGGTACCAGTCAGGGCAGCCATGCCAAGGGTTGCTCATGAGAAATGTTATCCATCCCGAATGATAAAACCCCAGATCGCTTTGAACCTGTGAGACATTTAAAAGAAATAAATGCTTTTGTGTAGTTAGAGAGCCAGATCAGATTATTGGGGCAGAATAATCCCTTGACTGGTTCGAGGCTCAGCAGTCTACCCCTACCTCTAGTATAGAATGAACCATCTTAATAATAGTGAATAATGCTAATACTTGTTCATTTGGTAACAATATAATTTAGTGGGGAGGAAATGTTATGTATGTACAATGGTAATGCATTGCATTACTCTGTCACTTGAGGGCAGTATTCAAATGTAAGCTAGAAAGAGAGCAGAGAGAGAGTTGTTACTGAGACCAGGGAGGCACCTGAATAAAATGAAAGCTGCTCTACTCCTGTGCGGTGTGAATTTGTTGACAAGACCAGAATAAATGTTAGAACATAACAATACAGTCCAGGGTTGCTGGGAGTCAGCTGGGTGTGAGAAGATCGAGCATCCGAGGGATTGCTCTCCTGGGGAGGGAAGGCTTGTTTGCCTGCCTCTGACTGCCACCTGATTGTAGTGCAGGTGTGGGTGGCATGTAGGAGGGGCCACGATTTTGTGATGCATAAGCACTCTCCACATGCATTCATATTCAGCCATGGCAAGGGAGCTGGGGTCTGCATGTTTGGCCTCAGATCTGTGCTGTTGCCTTGAGACCTCCTGGTCCAAAGTGGATTGTGCCTTGGGGAGGGTGAACAGTCCTCCTCCCTCCCTCCTCTGACCTGCCATGGGGAATCCATGGTGTTGCTACTGAGAAGGTAGGTAGCATCTAACATCTTCAAGACATGTGCGTGATCTAGGCCAGTCAAATTACCGCTTCCGGGAAGTGGATGTGGCAGTGACATCAGTACCTGAAAGACAGTAGCCGATAAAAACTGGCAGTATAAGGACACTTCTGTGGCAGACTATTGAGGGTACGTGTAGCTATATTTAAAAAACTCAATCTGAGTGTGGGGAACCTTGGTTGGAGCGAGGCTTGTTCTGGGGGTGGTGGCGGGTATGCTCAGGTGTCGGGACCTTAACAGCAGCGATAAGGATGGCTGAGCTCAAGATTACTCAGTGTGTGTTTAGCTGGTGCCCACACACTATAAAAAGACAATGGATGGGCAACAGTTAAACAACAATGCTGGAGTTCATGTCTCGAGGTTTCATGACATTTGTAAACCTCTCAAGCTTCACTCTCAGGGTTACTAGGTTGTCATGACAACCTCTCAGAGTGAACAGAGCCTTGTTGTTCACTGTTGCCCATCCATTATCCTCTACATGCTTAGAAAATAGACTCTGTTTGCCCAATACAAACCATTTTCTAACCGCGACAGGATGCGGTTCAAAGCATTTTAAGCAGGGCTATAGTGGTGAGCAGAATGAAGGGCTCTAGGGTTGACGTCAGTTGCAGCATGTAAATTTCAGCCACATACCACCTCTTTATTTTTACTGGGTGGTGCTGACTGATACACTCACCCTTGTCTGCTGTCAGCCAATCAGGTTGAAGGATTTTCATAACCCATCTTCTTTCTTTTAAGACTTCAATTTTATTGAAGATTTAATATGACAACACATATCCCACAAACATTGCAAACATCTCAAACTCATTACTACGCATTTCATTATTTACATGGGGAACACTGAGGCACTTGAAGGAAAAACACCATCCCTCACTATCCAACCAGGTTGGTTGTACAACCCACAACCAGTGAGTATGGACACAGTGGTGGATGATGGCAAGTCTATGTTCTGTGGGGCCCCTAGAGGCTAGTGCCCTGGGTCCCTTCATGTCATAGTCCAGTTGTACACCCACAATCATAGGGACAGACATGTGGGGAAGAACTGGGCCTCTCAGCCGTGTTTCAGGATTTTATGTTTTCATTGACTAAGTAGTGTCCCTAACTAACTCTTGTAAGTCAGGGATATACACCTTAACAAACACTAATCACTAAGAATGAAATGCCTAGATAATAAGTTAAGCTAAGCTCTTCAGGAAGGAGTCCAAGACTGGGCCCCAGTTATAGAGTTCATTTATGCTGGGTATATTAACACAGTAACCTAGGGACTACAAGGATCTACTTAACTGGGGGTGAAAGATGTGCAGATGGTGTTATTATGAGTCTGAGGGGAATATTTGAGTTCTAGATGAGGGAGGCTGCTCATTTACCCTCCTCATCTGAAACAGTCATAAGAGCTCTAATGGGCCAAATTGTCACAGGTAAGCTTGGTATTGTGCAGATTGTGGGCAAATCTTTCTGGTCAGAGGCATTCCATTTCATCAGTGAGCCATTTGAAATATGTTGAGGTCTTTTGTCAAGCCATGGCTTTAAAGATTTGGCATTTGGCTGTGTTGCGCTGATCATTAGTGCCATGGCATGTTGTTCAGTAACGCCAACTGGGATTTGCCCATTTTGCCAACTATGCATATGTCATGTTCAGCAAGGTCTGATAGTCCTAGAAGAGAGTTGAGTTTCAATTTTATTTCACACCAGAATGTTTAGATAAGGGACATTCCCACAATAGATGCAGGAGGGATCCTTGTGGGTGATTGCACTTGTAGCAGGTCACCATTGGAATGGTACCCATTCTTTGGAATTTCTTAGAGTGTGGTAGAGGCTGGTCAGTATAGTTTAAATTGTTGGACTTTGAGGTCCACCATCAAGGTTGCTTTTTGGAGAATTGCCAGATTTTTGGCCAGTCCCTATTATTTGTGTCTTGACCTAATGCTGCAGCCCACCACATCTTCTACATTTCCGTAGTTTTTCCGTGGACTTCTCTCACCAGAACTGTGTACCACTGTGAGACAGAACCTTTGTTTCTTTTTTGCATTTTCTGTTTATTGCTTTTGTATAAGATAAGAACAGATATACAAGATATCCTCATGCAAGAGGAACAAAATTATATAGGAAAACACTTAATATAACAGAAGATAACTCTTGCTTCTGGTACAGTAGGAGGGGGGAATAAAACAAAATCAGCACACATATGCTTTAAGTCCATTAAGGTCCTTAGAAATGCCAGCCGCTTCTGGCTAAGGTTTAAGTCTTAAAAGGCAACAAAGCTAGGTATTAAAACCTGCACTATATGAAAGTGCCATAAACCTTAATAGTCCAGTGTTATCACCATTAACTAGGTCCCTCCTAATTCCATCCGCTTCAGCTCCTAGCCACACTATCCTAAAGAAGAAAGCATAATGGAAGTAACTTTACTAAGTCTGGGTAAAATACTAACATATAAAATTAAAATAATGAGTCAGTTTATCTTAAGTTAATATATCTCCCAGAGTAGTAGGGTAACACTTATAACGAAGTGAAAAATAATATCTTTGAAACTCCCTCTACCCTTGTCCCAGGCTGATTTCTAACACATTATAAAACCCAATCAAAATCCCAGATCCTGTACTTCCATTAATAGGCAAATGGTCAAGTAACATTCATGCAGAGAAAAAGGATAAATTAAAGTCACTCAATCCTCTTCAGAGTCAGAGCCTGTTGGATCTGTGTTCTTGGTGGCTGAGCCTGGAATTCCATCTCCGCTTTTCGAGCCACCGCCTGCATCCTGAGGGTCGCTGAATTGCCACATCTTCCCACCATAGGTAATTCGGAGTCGCTACGCAACATGAAGGAGTGAATTATACCCAAGCGTCAAGTTCTGTCGAACTCCATCAAATTGTTTACGCCGAGCACGGGTCTGAAAGGACAGATCCGGAAACAATTTCACATCATGATCGTGACATACAACGGTAGACCGCCCGCTGCTCCAATCAATACATCTCAACCTCAGATCCAGTAGTTTTAAGATTATTGTGCGCTGCAAATTAGGGTCTGTAGGTCGAATTCTAGGTTTAATACGAATGCTTGCCGAGGTCTACCCACCGAATTGCTCGGAGTTTGCAGATTCTCCGCTAGCCAGGATTTTAGATATGAAAGTAGATCAGCCCCCTCAGATCCTCAGGGAGGCTACTATGCGCACGCTTCCGCCCGCATGGCATTTTCCAGTGCTTCTACCCTGCCCTCAATTGCTGATTCTCCTTCACTAGCTGTGTCGCAGTGGTTTGCGCTGACAGGGATCTCTTGTCCGCTGTGCAACTGATGAAGTCAGTTCTTGATCGCCGATCCTGAGTCTCCAACTTCTGGAGCATTTTTCTATTTTATTGTCCATTGCCCTCACAGAGTCCAGGATAGTCTGCCAAGGTGGTTCTTTAGCAGCCGAAATAGCAGGGCGATCTGATGACTCAATCCCCTGCTCGGCGTGTCACACGCCCCCGCAGGCCGCTGTACTCCAGAAGTAGAGGGCTGGTTATTTTGGGCATCCCATAGTAAATTTAGTATCAATGCAAAGCTGAGATCGAGGGACTTCAGATTCTCTTTAGCTTCAATTCAGAGCCTTTAGATAGAATTTTAGTGGCAAAAGAGCTAAACTTCGGAGCTGTTGAGGGCATGTCC
This sequence comes from Neoceratodus forsteri, assembly GCA_016271365.2. Classification (NCBI taxonomy): domain Eukaryota; kingdom Metazoa; phylum Chordata; order Ceratodontiformes; family Ceratodontidae; genus Neoceratodus; species Neoceratodus forsteri. The sequence continues at coordinate 1,103,184,561 of CM028133.1, read as the reverse complement.
TGTTCAAGCCGGCCTCTGCGCCCAGAACCTTTGTTTCTAAGTAGGTTTTGACTTCCATCTCCCCAGGGTGAGCTGTTTTGGACATTTGTTCCTTCCAATGTGCCTGAAGGCAGTGCTGTATTCAGAGGTATTAGTAAACAGTGCCTGGTCAGAATCGATGAGCAATTTGTAATCCACTGAATCATAGGAATCTTCCTTACTGTAGAATATTCTGAACAGTTAAAGTCCTCTCTATTCCAGACCAGGTACTGTATATGGTTTTACTGCCATTAACCATGTAGTTTCTGCTATGTAAGATCGGTTGGTCTAGATTCCAGTTTAGGGATGCTTTAGTAAGTTGTATCAGATTGATCAGGATCTTGTTAGTGTTCCCAACTGGTGACTTCAATAGGACATTTGGTCAGGTGCCATATATGAGTGCTTCAGTGTCGAAACCTTTGTCCAGGCAGAGCTGTTTTTCCATGGTTACCCATTCTGGGATGTAGGCAGTGGGGTTTGTGTTTGTGCTTGAGCTGTGCCATTGGACAGCATCTACGAGTTGGGAGGCACAGTGGTATAGTGATTGTTCTGGTACTTTGAGGCCACCTATGGCCAAACATCTGACCATTTTGGTGAGGTGCAACAGAGTCTTTGTGTGACCATATGAATACTGAGACAAGTTGTTTGCTACTTAATCCATGTGGTTGGGATGGTGGTGTGACATGAACATTGTGAATACGGCCTAGGGAGCACGCTCATTTGGGTAGCTGTGATTCTTTGTCCCATGGACAGGGCCAGTTTGTGCCAGGAAGCAGGTCTGTCTGCAATGCTTGGTACAGATCCTTGGTGTTCTGTTTCACAGTAGATTTGGGTTTTGGGCACACCTGGATACCTAAATAGTGAATAGCTTTTTTTGCCAGATCATTCTAAAGTGTTCAACCTCATGTTTAAAGCTTCATTGTTTAAAGTCGGGAATTTTGACTTGTTTGAGTTCTGTTTATATCCTGGATTTGGTACTGGCTGATAGAGACAAACTTGGTAGTGATGTAATTAAGCATGCCACCATGGGCTCATATAACATAGCCTCATAAATGTTTTAATTGTATGATTAATCTTTTACTGAATTTCCATATTGTATCTTATGAATGCATGACAATTTTATTATTTGCTTGTATTAAGAGGGTGGCGCTCAAGTGGATGTTTTATGTACCCTCATGCACTACATCAGGATCAATTACTGTATTTTTACTAAAAACCTAATAAACATAAAGTATGAGAAAAAATAATAACTTGGTAGTGGAGGCGGGAGTGACCACTCCACATTATGGTTCACCTTAGACCTGGGGAGGGAGTGGAACCAGACTAAGATGACAGTAGGACTTCAGGGGCAGACTTCGTGGGTGCTGCCATCCTCAAAGAACGCTTAGAAAAGATCAGTCTGGAAATGTGCACGGAGCATCGGGCGGGGATACTGAAGTTGGATTCTAGAGGCCACAAATGCTGCACAAAAGCCACTACAAGAAGGCTTGAGTTAGGAAACCAGTTGGTGGACTAGGGAGGTGCAGGAGGGGTGAGGGAAAAAGGATGGCCTTCATAACTACAAGTGCTCTCGTAGGGAGCTAGACAGGGAGGAGTACCACAGGATCTCCAAGGCAGTGAGTAGGGTGGTAAGAGTGGCCAAGGCAGCAAAGGAGCTATGGTTGGCGCTTGGGCTAAGGGAGGAGGAGAAGGAATTTTTAAATATGTGAGGAGAGAAGGAAGGTGGGGGAGATTAGCAGGTTAAAAAGGAAGATGGGTGGGCAGAGAGGAGGTAGAGCAAGCTGAAGTACTTAATGGGTACTTCTCCTCAGTCTTACAAGGAAAGGATGGGCCAATCCACAGGGGAGAGGCAAGATGGGGCTGGGAGGGGGCACTCACAGATGATGAGTGCTGGGTGGGAAGGTGAGGGGGCTCTTAAGTCCTTGAGGACTGATAAGGCCCCAGGCCCAGACAGAATCCACCCGGGTTCTTGAAGGAGCTGGCGATGTCCTGGCTGCACCAATCACAGAACACCAATTCCTCCCTCCAGTCAAGATATGTTCCTCTGACTGGAGGACAGCACACATTGTGCTTCCACAGGAGCAAACCTCAGGATGAACCGGAAATTACAGATGGTCAGCCTGATGTCCATAGTGGCTGAACTGACAGAGGACATCTTGAAGGAAAGGGTGGTGAAATTTCTGGAGGCTAATGGCTTTCAAGATGAATGCCAAATGGGTTCATCTGGGGCAGATCATGTCAAACCAACATAGCTGAGTATTTCGACTGGATGACAAGATCCTGGACATTGGAAGACTGGTTATCGTCCTGTACCTGACTTCAGCAAAGCTTTACTTGGTGCCTGCATGGGAGACTGATAAGTAAGCTGAGGAATTTAGGAATGGGGAAAAATGGGGTGTAGATTGTGAACTGGCTAAGTAACTGGCAGCAGAGAGTGGTGGTAGGGGAGTGATCGTGACTCTCAGAAGGGTCATCAGTGGGGTCCCTTTAAGGATCAGTGTTGGGCCCATTCCTGTTCAGTGCATTCATAGCAGACATCAGAGGGAGTCAGAGCAAAATGAGCTTGTTCACTGATGACTCCAAATTGGGTGCAGTGGTAGACAGCAAGAAAGTGAGTAGGGCACTCCAGGAAGACTTGGTGAGGCTTGAGGGTGGTCACATACTTGGCAGCTGGGGTTTAATGCTCAGAAGTGTATGCATTACATTTGGGAGGTAGGAATTCTGGATATGACTACCATTTGGGGAGAACAGCTGACTATCTCCAAGGAGAAGAAAGATCTGGGAGTGGTAATAGATGCCAAAGTGAACAACTTGGAGCAGTGCTGGAGAGTGGCTGCAAAGGCAAATAGAATGCTTGGGTATATTGCTAGGGGATAACATTGAGGAGAAGGGAGGTTCTGCTGCTCTTGTACAAGTCCTTGGTGAGGCCGCACCTGGAGTAGTGTGTGCAGTTCTGGTGCTCTCACTTAAAGAGGGATGTTATTCTACTGGAGAGAGTCCAGAGAAGAGTGCAAAGATAATCCACTGTCTGGGGAAAAGTCCTATGAAGAGAGACTTAGGAGCTGAACATGTACACCCTAGAAGACAGAAGGGACGGGGGGATGATAGAGGCCTTCAATATTTGAAGGGGATCAATAGGGTAAACATGTAGGGTCTGCTCAAATTGAAGGGGAAGGGACTATAAGGGCCATAGCCCAAAACCAGTGGGGGTGGGGAATACAGAGGGAAGTGAGTAACCCACAGTACACTACTTTACGGAGAGGGTGGTGGCACCTGGAAGGGCTACCAGGAGAGCTGATGACAATAGAATCAGTGGGAGGATTCAAGAGTGGTTGGGACAGATACATAGATGAGGTATAGGTTGGAAGGGAGGAACAGTAGGGGAGCTCTAGGGATTGAAAGAGAGGGGGCAGCAGAGACTGTACTGTGAGCTGCATCTCGGCAGATGAGATAGACTATTAGGCCTCATCTGCTGGCAATTTAGTATGTTAGTATACCTGAATATTGCCCCATATTGTATCAGAATCTTGAGATGGGGCCGCCCAGTGGCATGGAGGGTTGAAGCAGCTGCTGCTTTCCTCCTGCCATGCTGGCAACCCGTGTTCACGGTGCAAGCAGGTCATCAGGGGTCTGCCAGGTGGGAGAGGATTGAGCATCCAGAGACAGCCTCCTCTCCCGGGAGAGGTGGGATGGAGTTCGCTGTTGACTGACCCCAGTGTGGCTGGGGCTGGCGCAACAAAACTCACACATGGGGACGGAGCTGAGCAGACACCGGCATGCCACATGTGGAGTAGCTGCACGGCCGGCCATTGGTATCATTGATGCCTTAGCTCCACACTCGGGTGGAGAAAACGGAGGAGAAAAGTGTCACCAGCAGGGATGAAGCTGGTCCCCCTGCTGCAGTAGGGACAGCTGGCACCTCAACTGTTAGAGGCATGGCCAGTGAAGTAGCACGTGGTGGTAGAAGGGGACAGTTAGCAGGGATAAAATACTGACCAAAAAAAAAGAATGTTGAGGAGGAGGGATAAAGGTGTCTGGTAAGATGGCTAGAAGCACATTGTCAGCGTATGCTTATGTTTTCTGCTACTGGGATGCTTTGTATTTGTGTTTGGACATGCGCCTTGATTTTCAGGAGGAGGGGTTTCAAGCCAAATTAAAAAGGAAGGGGATGGGGCAACCCTGTCTCATCCTCTGTTCAGGGAATGCCTTGGATAATCATTTATTTAAATATTTCACCAGGAAAGACATACTGAGAAGACATGCTCATTTCCAGATACGTCCTGGGGAAAGGGAAGGGATACACAGCAGTACAGCAGCAAAAGTCAAGACAATGCATATTGGAAATTAGAATACAAACGATACAGTAAGAGCAAAAATAAATAGCAAATACGTTAATAATAATAAGAACTAATAATAACAACAGTTATGACATTGTTATAGGATAGGTACTGAACTGCAAAAGAATGCAGAGGCAAGTAGGAAAGGGTAACAATAAGTCGCTAAACACAATTACAGGAAGGGATGAATTGTTCCTTGAGGAGGAGTTGAGGATATGAGGGGAGATGGCATGATGAATAGGAGGAGGGAGGGCATTCCAAATGTTAGGAAGGAGTGTAAGAAAGCAGTCTGACCAACCAAGGTAGACCTGGGTGGGATGGAGAAAATATGGTGGTCATGGATTCTGAGTGAATAAGAGGAAAATGGTTTGGGAGAAACAGAGGAGGAGAGATAGAGAAGGAGGAGGAATGAAACCAGAATTTAGCAAGAAAGCTGGCACAGTGGATTTGGCGCCTGTCGCCGGCTAGGGAAGGAAGAGACAGAGATTGGTAGAGGGTGTAGTGATGGGTACGGGAGGACTGTCAAGAGCAAATGGCAGAAAAGTGAAAGGAGAGTCCAGCCTAATTAAGGAAGACTTTGAGCAGCACTGTAGACCATCTCGCCATAATCAAAAATAGGTAGGATCATTTTCGACCAAGGCACGGTGAACCGCAGAGGAATACAGGCATGATTTCTGTATAAAGCACCCAGTTTTAGGTGTAGCTTTTGTAGATGGCACCAGTGTGTTCAGAAAAGTTGAGATGCTGGTCGAGCCAAACCCCAAGGTACCTGAAGGAGAAGGTGACTCAAGTAACATCCCATCTAAGGTGTAGAAAGATGGGAGAGGGTATAACCAAGAGAGTTTCTGCTTTGTACCAAAGGTAATGGAGACCGCCTTTTGCATTTAAAAACAACTGGTTAGAGTGAACTCATAGCTGTACTTTGTCAAAATCATGTTGGAGTTTAGATGCTACAACTGACGGGAAGGTCTAGATGCAAACAGGACCATATCATCTGTGTACATGTGGATGGAGGTGAGAGGTTAGGCAGACGGAAGTTCGTTTTAAGCTAGAGGAAAGTGAGGCCTAGTACAGAGCCCTGGGGAACACCAATGTTAATAGAAAGGGGAGGGGGATTTGCATTGCTAATGTGTATGGATTGTGTCCTGCCCACAAGGTAGGAGTGAAAGCAACCTGTGGCTGCAGACAGCCCCGCAGCAGCAGGAGTTTGGCAAGCAGAAGGGGGAAGGAGACCATATCAAATGCCTTAGCTAGATCAATAGAGATAGCAGAGGTGATAAGACACTGGTCCATTGAAGAGAGTATGGCATCAGAGAGCCTCAGGAGGGAGGAGGAGGTGGAGTGGTGTTTGCAGAAACCAGACTAGTAAGGCATGAAGAAAGAGGAGGAATCAAAGTAGGAATAGAGTTGGGATAGAACCAAGCATTCCTGTAGCTTGCAGACTAGGGAGCAGAGATAGGCCGATAGTTACCTGAGGAGGAGGGACTCCTTTGGGAAGGGAATAACAGTTGCATGTTTCAGAGAGGTGAGGACAGAAGCAAGTGAGAAAGATAGATTTAGTAAAGATGCAAGGGAGTAGCAATAGCAGGAGCAAAGAGATAAAGGATTCTGGAGTCAAGACCAGAGAGGCACTTACCCTTAGTGGGATTAAGGGACAGAAGAGCATTTGAATGTCAGTTGGGGATACAGGGTGGAAAGAGAAAGAGGAGGATAAGGGGAACCACTTGAGGGGGCTAGAGGGGGAGGATGGAGCTGAGAAAGGGGAGAGTGGAAAGAAGTGAGGAGGCACAAGAGGTAAAGAATTTGTTAAACTCAATGGCCAGAGGGAGGGATCAGATATGGAGATATCATCCATTTTCAGAACAGGAGGCGGAGGGCGAGGAGATGGGGAGAATAGGAATTAACCATCTTCCAGAATGGATGGTTTATATTTGAACTGAACGTGGAAGAGAAGTATTCTGCTTTGGCCAGTCTAATTGCCCTGGTGCAAGCATTTCTGAGAGGAGCGGTATTTGTGGAGGGCTAAAGAGGAGCCAGATTGCTTGTGAAACTTCCAAGCCTGATCCCTGGCATGTAGACAAGCCAACAGCTCAGCTGAAACCAATGGGAGGTGAGAGCCGCACAGGGGTACGCTCTTAGAGGGCATAGCAATCCCAGTTAGCAAGTAACTTCAAGCTTAGGTATTTCAGGGCGATATCAATGGAGGAAGACAGGGAGATTGAGGACCAATCAGTATTAGAAAGGTCATTTAGAACAGGGGCCAGGTCCAAGGATTTGTACGATGAGCAATATATTTTTTTTGGGGAGGCTTTTGGGTGACTGATTTTATGTAACAGCGAACCAGGTGGTGATTGCTTAAGACATCAGGCAGTATACCAGCAGCAATAGTGCAATATGGGTGAGATGTGGGAATCCATTCATTTAAGGAGTGGTTTAGGATTTGGAGTTTAAATGGATGGCTTACTTTATTAACTGGGTTAGGTTTAGTGATGCTATTTCATTACGAGTTTTAGTTTGGTGAGCACTGCCAGTTAACATTGAAATCACCCAGAATATACAGTTCACCAGAGGAGGAGGAGACTGCAGTGTAGATAGAAGAGTTGGGACAGAAGATGGAGATAAATTAGACAGCAGTAAATCTCTGCTACGAAAATGGATAAGGAACAGGGAGAGAGACCTTAATCAGGAGAAGTTTGTATGCCTTCGGAGGATGTTATGAGTATAGGAGTAAACTGGATGGAGGAGTCAATATACATAGCTATACCACCACTTCTGGTACTGTGGTCCTATGGGAGAGGGAGTAGCTGTTATTGTGATGCTTGCATCAGAAAATACAATGATACAAGGCTGTTTGTGCATATCGATGCCATGGGTCCTCCTGTGTACAGTAGTTTTACCATTGCCATATAGACCGGGGAATGCCAAACCTCTGCATAATCCAGAAGTGCTAAGGCCATTCCACCCGTTGAATGCCTTCTCAGCATCTAGTATGAAAAGGATGGTGGATGATCCAGAAGTCTGCAACCCATGCAGATATGTGTCACTTTTCTGGTATTGTTAGTGACATGGCAACCTGAAATGAAGCCCGCTTGAAATGAGCTCACTAGGATGGGGAGGATTAGAAGCCAGTTGGCCAGCACTTTAGCGAGAACTGTGCATCTATGTCGAAAGCAATATTATCGGCCAGTTGCTAGTGCATAGCGAGGGTCCTTCCCCCAGCTTAGGCAGGACAGTAATAGGGCCCAACCTCATAGTCGGAGTTTCTTCTTTCAAGGCTTCTAGAATTCCTTCAGGACTGGGGCCAATCACAGAACCTATCAGGGATGCCAGAAAGTCAAGAACAACATACAGATAGGAGTGACACCCTGCTGAATGCCTATTCTTGGTCTAACATTAAAAGAAACCCACCATGTCCCGCCATACACCCCCGCCTAAACAACTCCTGCATGAGAATCAAGTTATTGAGCATGTGCCTGGCAGGGATGGCACACATCTGCACCGGAGAGATAACGACTGAGCCACAGCAGCCGGATGTACATTTAATATCATCATCAAAAGCTTCAGATCCATGTTCAAAAGGCCTAATGGCCTTCAGTTGCTAGGATCAAATGAAAAGCTTTTCTTAAACAACAAGATTTGGAGAGCGTCTGACATAGAATAAGGAAGAATCCTTCCCACAGAATCCAATTGAAAAGGACCGTCAAAATTTCCCATCCGAACGCTGAACACCTGATAAAATTCAAGTCAAACCATCCAAGCCCAGAGTCCGGCTTGTGTAGATTGACAATGGCTCATTCCACTGCTGGTATAATGTCCCCATAAGACAAAACAAGCACCGAATACTAGGAATCTCAACATGAGCAAGAAAAGTACTGCTACACCAACCTCCGGGTATGACCAAACATACGCTGTAAGTACTCCTGTACCTCCTGTAACAGTGAATCCCAGTGGGTAATAATTTGCCCAAAGCAGTGCAGACCCCATTAATCATTCTGTGTGTCACTCTATGACGACAACTAGTAAAAGTGCCTATTAACCCAGTCATCCCCTTGTACCCATCTGATGCTACATAGATAAAGACTTACTCCTATTATACTGATAGCCCTCATACGAAGTTGTGATTTGTGCAATCTGTTCCAAGTAATCCACCCCTTTATTGTACTGTAACGAAAGGAGATGCATATACTGATGTCTCAGCCTGAAGTATTCAAGTACTGTGATCTAGTAACTGCCCTGGTAAGGTGAAGACATAAGAGCTTAAGATCCACTGTAGTGTCCACCCACCAACGCCCCAGAGTTACATATACACAGGCCACTGATTGGCGGGCTTGGAGGAATTCCCTAACACCCACCCCCAAATTGTTGCTGCAATATTGTATTATTGAGTTTCCACAACTCTGCCAGGGTCAAAACAAAGAGTAAGTCCAAAAGAGCCACCCAGTAGAAGATGATCTGAAACCTCAATCGGAATCAATGTCATATGACTTGGGACCAAAGAGAGACAAAAGAAAATCTATTCATGAGGCATGTGCCACCAGGTGATAAGTATGTAAATTCGCTGGCCTGATGGAGGTGAATGGGGAGAAGGATCATAGTGCAGAGACGGAGTATTCCCTCCTGTGCTGGAACATCCTTTGCCACTACTGATACCGAGGAGGAAGCCCCAAGATGGCGGGCAATATCTAGCATAGGGGTCACACTCTGTGCCTCAGAGAGTGTAACCTCCAACAGGGTGTTCCACCCAGTAAGCATCCACCAAAGAGGCACTGCATGATCTCAAGAGGGCAGTGGTGTCACAAAAGTCTTTGACCGGCATATCAGGAATGGAGACCGAAGCCTACTGCTGGGTCTGAGGAGCCCGAGGTTTAGGAGCAGATCTTTAAAGCATAGGGGTCACACTCTGTGCCTCAGAGAGTGTTCCACCCAGTAAGCATCCACCAAAGAGGCAACTGCATGATCTCACAAAGGGCAGTGGTGTCACAAAAAGTCTTTTGTAATGCGCCCACCCGGTCAGAGGCGGACAGACCACAATTAAAGCCCCCACACACAGCACGTGCCTGAAAGTGTAAGTAGGGGTGAATAAATGAAACAGATCCACCCTATCCTTTTTACCCTGGGAAGCGACTACAGTAATAAATCTGAGAAGTGTGTCCTGATAGGTGACATCCAAAAGGAGCACCTGACTTGGAACAAGATCAACCAATCTCATAACCTGCCAGGCATCGCCTGTAAATAAAATTCCCACACTCACACTGTGGTCAACACCTGCTGACCAAAAGGATGGACCCCAACACCAACTTCTACCGACTTGGTAAATATCATTGGTAGTGTTAAACGGGTGTCCTGAAGGAAAAGGACATCATAGTCCAGATCCCAAAGGATTGAATAAAGTATGGCTCTCCTTGTCAGGAACTTGACGCTATTGAAACAGAGTCATCATAATAGACAAAGGAGGGAAAAGAAATGGACCAACAAACACTAGACAGACAGAAACACATATCCGCACAGTCCATATTTGGATCTGTCTTCAGGCGAGTCCCTTCTTCTGTTTCTTCTGTACTTTGGCCTTGCCCGCCATCTTAGGGCTTCTCCTCAGTATCAGTAGTGGCAAAAGGATGTTCAAGCACAGGAGGAATACTCCATCTCTGCACTATGATCCTTCTCCCATTCACCTCCATCAGGCCAGCAATTTATTAGCCAGTGGGATCGCCACTTCTCCATCCTGTGCTCCTGCAGCTTATGTGAATGCAGGAACCGCTTGCTGTCAACCAATTTATATCCTGTGGGGGGCATCGGGCCACTTGTGGCAGGACAGGCCTCATCAGATCATTCTCCACAGGTCAAGCACCCCTTGGACCGGTATATCAGGAATGGAGACCGAAGCCCTGCTGGGTCTGAGGAGCCCGAGGCTTAGGGAGTAGATCTTTCAAAAGCATAGGGTCACACTCTGTGCCTCAGAGAGTGCAACCCCAGTTCCACAGCATATGCAATGCTGCAGCCAGCTCTTTGTCTCTGTTGTTGCTGTGCCCAATGTGCTTGCTCCAAAATGCATTCCTCCCTTCACAAAAAGCACTACTCCCTTCACAAAAGAAAGGGTCCTACAAGAGCTTGCTAAGCTCAGGGTGGATAAGGCAATGGGACCTGATGGCATACATCCCAGGGTACTTAAGGAGCTAAAGGAGGAACTAGCAGAGCCATTAGCAGAATTGTTTAGTGAGTCTCTGAGCACAGGAGAGGTCCCAGAAGACTGGAGAAGGGCTTATGTGATCCCACCCAACAAGAGTGGTAGCAGGGAGGAGGCGGGAACTACAGACCGGTCAGTCTTACCTCAGTAGTGGGCAAGATTATGGAAGCATCCTTAAGGAAAGGATAGTGCAACACCTGGAACCATAGGGGCACAGGATCCAAGACAGCATGGGTTTACAAAGGAAGGTCCTGTCAAACTAATCTCATAGATTTCTTTGACTGGGTAACCAGAGTGGTGGACCAAGGGGAGCAGTTGATGTCGCCTACCTTGACTTCAGCAAAGCTTTTGACACTGTTCCACATAGAAGATTGATAAATAAGCTAGGTAGGCTCGGGTGGGTCAGAAGTTGGTCAACTGGGTGGCAAACTGGTTGACTGGCAGAAAACAGAGTGGTGGTAAATGGTATACAGTCAGAAGAGATGCAAGTCACAAGGGGTACTCAGGGATCAGTCCTGGGGCCAGTCCTATTCAACATCTTCATTAGTGACCTAGCAGATGGACTAGAGGGTAAGGCTTGTCTGTTTGCAGATGACACCAAGATCTGCAACAGAGTAGATGATCCAGATGGGGTGGGCAGAATGAGAAGAGATCTGATAAACTAGCAGAATGGTCAGAAGAGTGGCAACTGGGATTTAATGCAAAGAAGTGCAAAATCATGCACATAGGGAAGAGAAACCTGAAGCCACTTATAGGCTGGGAGGAGTTGTTAGCAGTCACAAAGGAAGAAAGAGACTTGGGCATCATCATCACTGATGACCTGAAATCATCCAAGCAGACCTCTAAAGCAGTAGGTAAGGCTAGGGGGTGTTAGTGTATTAGTAGGGTATCACAAGTCGTAAGAGGGAGGTAATAATCCTCTGTACAAGACATTGGTTAGGCCCCATCTGGAGTACTCATGGCAGTATTGGAGGCCACACCTTCACAAGGACATTAACCAAATTGAGGCAGTCCAGAGAAGGGCAACAAAATGGTGCAGGGACTGCATCAGAAGACATATGAGGACAGATTAACGGAGCTCAATATGTATACCCTTGAGCAAAGGAGGGAGAGAGGTGATATGATCGAGACATTTAAACACCTTAAGGGCATAAACAAGGTGAAAGAGTCTAACATGTTTAAATATAAGAAAAATAGCAGGACAAGAGGACACAGCATGAGATTAGAGGAGGCCGATTAAGGGGAATGTGAGGAAATTCTTTTCACAGAAAGGTGGTAGATGCATGGAATGGCTTACCACAAGAAGTAGTGGCTATGAACAGTGCAGGGCTTCAAACAGCATGGATAGGCATAAGGAGCAATACAAATGACTATGAATAGATAGGTCACTGACATGGCAAAGGCCGATGGCACATTTATAAGGTAGAAAAGAAATGGGCAGACTGGATGGGCCTTATGGGTCCTTATCTGCCGTCAACTCTATGTTTCTATGTTTCTATGTTTCTATGTTTCTATGTTTCTGATTGTCCACCTTGTTTCTGGTTATGCATGACCCAAGGGCGATTACGAAAGAGTGTCCAGTGTCATCACAGAGGTTGCAACAGAATGCATTGGAACATTAGCCCCATGTGACCCCTCTCCAGACATAAGTTACATTGAATCGTGTCACAAGCATTACTAAGATGTGCATCAGATCCACAACAGAAGCATGTCTTAGGTTGTCCTGGATAGAAGCATTGTGCCTGGTCCCTTCCCAGATACAAAACAGTTGGCAAATGCTGCAAACTGGTGGCTGTATGGTGCAATTTAATCTGGAAGCGCCAGTGTCCTGTCCAGAATAGCTCAGTGTCCTGAGCAGGCCCGGTTCCCCAGGACCTGCAGTGATGAGCCAACCAATAGTACACATCCTGTACCTTACCTCCCTCATTCTTCAGCAGGACTGTCAGCATACATACTGGAGGCTTGGTAATAGGGACCACCTGAAAGGGGGTCCACAGTGGGGTGTCCTTAAGCTTGTCATAATCAGACCAGAATTTATCCAGAAAAACGGAGACTGGAAACTTAAATCAAATACCCATCCATAGGGGCATGCAGCAACGCATACAGCCTCATGAGGTGTCACAAGTAAGGAATCCCAACAGGACCTTCCCTACATAGGTTCTGTTGGGCTTCACATCCAGTCCCTTTTATAAAAGAGACGGAATGCATTGCATCTTTGGGCAGGGGCAGGTGAGGATGTAAAAGAGTCCATCTGTCTGAATCATAACCAATCACCCGCCACTGATCGAGAAGCCTGCTCTGCCAATCGAGGATGGGTAGGCTGAGCTGAAGTCTGCGGAAATTCCAAGTCCACCCTGTCAGCCCCTAGACAAATTCTCGCGTCCCCAGAGTCTTGGCAGAGTCTCAAGATCCGAGGTTATGGAAGACAAATCAGGAAGTGATAAACCAGGCATCCAGGCACACTGCCAGAGGCCCCAGTCCCCCACAGAAGTGTACAGCACCAGGAGTTCCTGCTGCAGGTTGAGCAGGTAAAACATTCCCAGAGGCCACTGCCGAATAAATCATATCATCAGCCAGATGAGAAGGGGGCGGATTCTGGCAAGATGGAGAAATCTCCAAAGAACAGTCCCGTATGTTGACCATGAGTGGGATGTCAACATACCAGGATACAGTCTACAGGAGGGACAGGGTGGGTAAAAGAGGAGGAGGAGTAGCTCTAGATAAGGGAAGGGATTAAAGCAACAGAACTAGAGTAAACAGGAAGTTGATGAGTCACTATGGGTCACCCTGGAGACAGGAAATGGCACACAATCCGCATGGGGTTGTGTACAGACCCCCCATCTCAGGGGAGGAAATGGACAAGGAAATGAGAGAAGGCATCCTTAAATGGTGGAAAAGGGACATACTGTTGATGGGGGACCTGAATATGCCAGATGTTAACTGGAGCACCTTGCTGCAGGCACATCCAAGAGCAGGGTAATTCTTGATGCTCTACAGGGGATGCCTCAGACAGTTAGTGTTGGAACCCACTGGGAGGGAGCAAATCTTAGATCTGGTACTCTCAAATGGGGAAGGAGAAAGGATCTCAGATTAGAAGGGTAGTCATCTGGGAACAAGTGACCACCAAACAGTGTGTGTTCACAATTAACACAGCCATAGAGTCAAGCTTACACAAAACAAGAGTATTGGACTTTAGGAAGGCTGACTTTGGGAAATGAGAGAGTGCCTCAGAAAAGCACTAGCAAATGGGCAAGAAGGAGGGTGGAGGAACAATGGGGAATAATCAAAACAGCCATCACAGAGGCAACAAGCCTTTGTGCGAAGCAAATCAATAAAACAAAATGAAGGAAAAACACTATGGTTCTCAAAAGAGGTGGAGGGATGGTTAAGGAGAAAGGATAGCATTCAGGAAATATAAGGAAACACAGAAGGAGCAGGACAGAGAACTTTATCAGTTAAAGCAGAAGGAGGCAGGAAAGACAGTCAGAATAGCAAAGGCACAAACTGAGGAAAAGATAGTCAACTCTGTTAAGAAGGGGATAAAACCTTTATAGGTACATTAGGAGTGAAGAAAGACCAGGGAGGGATACAGAGACTTAATAAAGGGAGGAATGGGGGCAGAGGGTGACAGTGAAAAGCAGGATACTGAACGAATATTTCTGCTCAGTATTCACAATGGATGAGGAGGGGAGGTACCTAAACCAAACAAGGAGAAACTCTGAATAGGGGGTCGATACCAGTCCATTCACAGAAGAAAGGGTTTTGGAAAGAACTCTTGAAACTGAGAGTGGACAAAGCAATGGGGCCTGATGGGGTTCACCCAAGAATACTAAAAGAACTAAGGGTAGAGCTAGTAACACCACTGACTACTCTTTAACAAATCATGGGAGGATGGAGTGGTACCTGAGGACTGGAGGAGGGCAATGTGATTCCACTTCACAAAAGTGGAGCAGGGCAGAGGCAGGAAACTACAGACCAGTTAGTTTGACTTCAGTGGTAGGGAAAATGATGGAATCACTCTGAAGGAAAGAATTGTTGAGTACCTAGAGGCCAGTGGGCACAGGACCCAAGACAGCATGGTTTCACAGCAGGAAGGTCATGTCAGACGAACCAAATAGATTTCTTTGACTGGTGACCAAAGTAGTAGACCAGGGAGGGGCTGTGGATATGGTCTACCTAGATTTTAGCAAGGCATTTGACACAGTCTCACACAAAGATTAATATGCAAATTAGCCAGCCTTGGAGTGGGTCCCAAGGTGGTAGCCTAGATAAAAACTGACTGGACAACAGGACGCAAAGGGTAATAGTAAACGGAGTCCACAGTGAAGAAAGGAGGGTAACTAGTGGGGTACCGCAGAGGTTCGGTACTGGGACCGGTCCTCTTAATATCTTTATAAGTGACATTGGAAAGCACCTGGAAGGAAAGGTATGTCTCTTTGCAGATGACACAAAGATCTGCAACAGGGTTGATACACAAGGTGGGGTGGAAAGAATGAAAAGGACTTGGCAAGGTTGGAGGAATGGTCAATATGTGGCAGCTCAGATTCAATGCAAAGAAGTGCAAGGTAATCCATCTGAGAAACAAAACCCAGGGAAGAGTACACAATGGGGGTGAGTTAATAACAGCAACAAAAATCGAAGGAGACTTAGGAGTAATTATATCAGATGACCTAAAGGTGGGCAAACAATGTGAGAAGGCAGTAAGAAGGGCTGGGGATACTGGGATGCATAGGGAGAGGCATCAACAGTAGAAAACAGGGAGTTGTTATCCTTCTGTACAGACAGTTAGTGAGACCCCATCTGAGTACTGCGTGCACTCCTGAGACCCCATCTCCGCAAAGACATAGACAGAGTGGAGGCTGTTCAGAGGAGGGAACCAAAATGGTGCAAGGTCTGCACCAGAAGACATACAGGAGAGACTACAGCAGCTTAATATGTATACCCTTGAGGAAAGGAGGGAAGGGGGGACATGATAGAAACTTTCAAGTATCTCAAGGGAATTAAAGTACAAGAGGGTAGTATCTTTCAGAAGAAGAGATGTGCAAGAACAAGGGGCACAATTTGAAGATAGAGGGGACGGCTCAGAGGTAATGTTAGAAAGAATTTTTCACAGAGAGGTTGTGGATGCATGGAACAGCCTCCTGAGGAGGTTATGGAGTCAGAAACAGTGGAGAATTCAAGAATGCATGGGACAGGCATAAGGCAATTCTAGTGGGGTAGGAGGAAGAAGCTGTTGATTAACTAGAATCTGCAGCTTATCCATCAGGTAGGAAATGGGCAGACTGGGTGGGCCAAGTGGTCCTTATCTGCCAAATTCTATGTTTCTGTGTCCCCTGCACCCAATCCCAGCACCCACCCTCCCTACAAGTCCAGGTTCCAGAGAATAGCTGGGCTCCCTAGGATCCAAAGGGGAGCTTGGAGTGCCACTGTCCAATAGGGTCCAGCCCAACCCGTGATCCAACAAAGCATGGGCCGGGACCACTGTTTAGGGGGAAAAGAGTCAGTCACCTCCCGGATCCTACCTCCAGCAGGGAGGGAGGATCTAAAGTTCCACACGAGGAGGAATCGGCCTCTGAGATGCAGGTCCTGTAGCCCGTGGGTCTACAACACAATCCCCATGTCCCGGAGGTAATGGCCTTCATCAGTCTGAGCTCCAGGCAGTCCAGCCCAGTCACAGCCCCCTCTCAAGTGCCATGTACCAGCCTCCCTGTAAAAGAAAATTTGAAGGCAAAGCTTCCATACCTGTGCCACTCTTCCTCTCCGTTATGTCCTGCACCAGTCTTCCACAACCGCTGCAGCCCAGGCACATAAAGGCTGCTCCTGTACACTGCCATCCTTTGTACAACTCAGAACTTCTCCAGGCCTCCAGGTACTGAAAATATCGCCTCCAAAACGCCTCGTGTTCCAAAGGGACCTGCGCTGCAGAAGGAGATTCTGTAGCTCCACCAGCAGAGCAACTCGGATCAGTGCCATCCAAGTTCGCCCGTAGCTCCCGTGAGCAACCCGTCCAAGAGTCTGTGCCTGTTCCGCCAGCCACTCAGTAGAAGCACCAGTCACGGAACCAGCATTCACCCGAGCAAGCCGTCTAATCCCGAGCAGGAACATCCACGTCCCACTCCTCCTTAGTCAACACCACCTCCACCTTCACTCCAACAGCACTACTGTCCATGGAGCAAGCTGCAGCAACTCCCCTACAGGATGAGTAGAGGAGTTTTATTTGCAAAATAAACATAAAATACAACACGTTTTCACAGAAATCAAATAATAGCCAAAAAGACTACAACACTATATCCATTTAACTTCTTAGATCCACTTCTTGAACACCTGCTATCAAACTGATTTTCACATTTATTCTTGTTTCTTCAGTTTCTTTATTTATACTTAATAAAATGAAAAACCCTTTCCATAATTTCTTTAGTAATCCTGGGATACTTAATATATCAGAGGCAAAAATGTTCTCCAACTCTTTAACAATTAGCCTACTAATGCAAACATACGACATTTTCTTTTGATATATAACCCATTGTATTCTGGCTTGCTACAGGAAGTATTTGAGACATCCCAAAATAAAGTCAAAGTCCCCTTATGCAATCCGAATGAACCCACTTGAGACACTCCTAAAGCTAAGAATTCATATGTCATATTTTTCAGCCATGTCAGGTTCCATACATCTGCTAAAACCCCACAATCCTGAAGCATAGGAACAATCTAGTAAAAATGGACCATGGATTCCTCCTTATTAATGCATTCAAGGTAAGGGCATAACCTTTCCTGTAAGACTTTATATTTCGTGATTCCCCAACATTCAGTCTTCCATAGAAAATTAACCACTGTACCTCCCATTGATTTTGGGCAACCTAGGATTATTCAATTGAGCCACTACGATGGGGTTCAAAGTTAATGGGCAGTTTTTAAATTCAGCTCTTGTGGGTATAGTTTTTCATTAGATGGTGATCAAGTCCCTTGTACTATATGTGAGTGCTACTGTCTTCTGTATTTCCCATTTATATAATTTTTGTGCCGTTACGAAAGTGTTCTGGAATATGTGATATTTATTAAGTTTAGGCTAAAGAAGTCCAACACTTAAAGTATTTCCCCATAATTATTAAATTCCATGAATTTTCAGATCTGGATTCCATATCAACCTTCTTTCAAGGAGTTGGTAATAAAGAAAACATGGGCGATACCACTGGGTCTATCATTCCTAAACCCCCTGTTTTATTGTTAGGTAAGTAAAACTTTTTAACCGGTTTAGACGTGTTACCCCAAAGCATCTGAAAAAGATGCTATATAACTTGGTTTCAAATTCTGTTGGTAGTGGAAATATCATTGCCACAAATTGAATAATGGGCAAAAGGAATTGTTTAATTATCTGAACTCTTTAATTTTAGACAAATGCCATTGCTTCCATCTAGAAACTTTATTTTCAACACTCCTAAGCATCCTCTGCCAATTATCATTAGGAACATTCTGAGGACCAAAGGTAATGCCCAAAATTGCAGCGGGTCTCTAGAAAAATGAATTTTCTCCAGCCATAGTTCCAAAATCCCACACCCCCAATAATCAGTCCTTTTGTTTTATTTATGTTTATTTTTGTTAGACACTAGTAAATTCCTCAAATGCTCTCATAAACCCCTAACTGATGAACAGTCCTACAAATATATAACCAAATCATCAGCATAAGATTGAATATGTAGCTGTGCTAGACTGTTTTCTATATTGTATCCCTTCCATTTCTTTGCTCCAATGCAGTTCGTAAAAGGGATCAATAGCAAATGTATATAAAAGGGGCTTAAAGGGCACCCTTGCCGAACCCCGTGGTTAAGGAAATCCAGCAGCCGCTCGCCTCTACAAAAGGAAAACCATCCCACTCTGGTACAATTGCTCAATTAAATTTGTCAGCTTAACCTGCACCCCATAATGCCTCAAAGTTTTAAAAAGAAATGGCAAATGGACCCTGTCAAATGCTTTATCCAGATCAGCTGCTACTACAACCTGTTAATCCCATCTCATTGAAATAGTCAATTACATCTCTTATCTGCATGATGGCAGATTGAATTCTTCTCTGGCAAGCCACAATATTGATTCGGTAAATCACTTCCCCTGCGTGATGTTTAGCCTTTCATTCAATATTTTGGCAAAGATTTTATAGTCAGTATTTAATAGGGTGATTGGTCTCCAATTCCCCATATCTTGCCTGTCACCTGATTTAAAAATATAAGTTAATAAACCTTCTGAAAAGGAGGGTAGATGCATTCTTGTCTAGAAAATCTTGAAATAATAGGCCCAGGCATTGACTTAGTTCATCCGAAACTGTTTATACAAGTTATTTGTGAGACCATCTAGACCAGGTGAAATATTTAATTTTAGAGACCTGATAGTTTCCATAATTTCTTTCTGGGAGATAGTATCCCATTCTGCTTCCTTGTTATGCCTTATACATGATACCGAATCTTGTTTAAATAATCCTCTATCTCTGTTATAGGAATAGTTTTTAGGATTAAGGAACCAAAATGTTCCTTAATTACCTTCTTAATTCCTGCTCTGAAGTTACTACACCCCCATCAGATCTTTTTAGCTCCTTCAAACCCATTGAATCTCTAAGTTCTTTGCACATCTGAAAGGGGTCCCCAAGAGGTGATTTCTTTACTCCATTAAGTAATATGGCCTGCATTGTTTTACTTCTGTCGTACTGATATTCTTTCATAGCATCTTTTAATAAGGAGATTTGATCTGAGTAATCCCACCTAGATGTGTAAGCTAAGGACAAATTCTCTGAAGTTGCTGTCTCAAACTTAGATAGCAGAAATTTTCATTTTAATTTTCCTCCCAGTATTTTTGAACAGGTTACAGAGATCTGCTTTTGTGTCTAACCACCATATACATATATCTGTGTATAAAAGGCTACTGAAAGCCTAGCCTTCAATAGGTTTCTTATCCTAATCTGGATAAAATTTAGTTCTAGCACTGAATTATTAAGCTTCCATCTTATGTGTCTTATTTCTGTCATCTCTGGAAGGAAAAAGGTGCTTACCAAAATGAATGATCTGAAAATTCACAGGAAAATTTGGAATGAGTTTATGTGAATGTTTGAAGAAACAAACATATGGTCGAAGAGAAAAAGATTTCCTTTTGAAAAGAAACTTATTCTTAAGATTTAAAGAGGTATTACAACTCACTAAACCTGCATCTCTAAGGATTTTACCTAAAGCGTTAGTATCGCAGTAGGTTTTCTTGCCACTTTGTTTACCATGTATAAGATCTGGAACTGTGCAGTTAAAGTCCCTCCCATAAAACTCTGACCGTCGTGAATAAAAAGGCTGCACCAGTGTTAGGCAGTTCACCCTACCTGATTTAGTTTGAGGATTGTAGATATTAATGAAACGAAAACAAAACCCACACCATTTCCCATCCAAAATCAAACTCTCCCTGGTACCAAGTCTATCAGATTATGCAACTGAAATGAAAAAGAGTTGAATAAAATCCCACCCATCCGCAAATATCCTCCCCAAAGACCAATAGGATGGGCCCCACAGCCAATCTTTTTAAATGCTAACCTTTGGTCAATGGTGGACATCCATGTCTCCTGTAAAACCAGACTGACAAAGGAAAATCATGTATAAAATTAAACACAGCTAGCCGCTTAGCTTTATTTAATAAGCTATGAGTGTTTAATGAACCCCAGGAGCACATCATAGTCCTTCATAATGGTCAATACCCTTCATTTTTTCCTTTTTTCTTTTTTTATCCTTATAGTTGTCTAGTATCTGAGATTTGGTTGAAATAGTGGATTTTGGAGTCTGATTCGCCCCTTCTGTCTTACCCCAAGATGTAAACAGAGCCGCATAAGTATTGCTAGTCTCCATCTGGCAATCTGGGGGCCTTTAGCATGCAGATTTCTTGCTGATCTCGTGCTATGGAACCGGTACAAAAGTATCCTCTGACTTTTTACCATTTCTGTTTTCCCTACTTTCTCATCAGAAAACAAACCGGGGAATGTTTAAGATATTCAGAGGACCCATTCCATCCTTTTTAAATGTCCTTTGCTAACATCAGTACCCTGCTTATTTCTTTGATTTTCAGGAAACACTTTTCCCTGGTACCACCATTTTTGAAACTGTTAGTTTTCCTTTCTGTTGTACCTCTGACCTCAGGAGTTGTACCACAGAACTAGGAACAGAAATGGAACCCTCCTGCAAGGGGTGGATAGAACCACAGCTTCCTGTGCTTTCTGTATATAAGACTCAGAACCAGAACTATGTGACAATTATGCGCCCAAGGGCAGAATTTAAACACATGACCTTTGCCTCACATAAATCACAGCAAGATGGATTACCACAAAACATAGTTAATGCCCTACCTCCCCACAATTATCGTGATCTGGGTTGGTCACAAACGCTAGACAGGTGAGTCTTTGCTCCACATTTATAGCAGGCACGAGGCTGTCCACTGTAAAAGCACACCTCTGTCCTTTCCTAACAAAAAGAGTTTGAATGTGCTCAATTCCTGCTTCATTTTGCTTAAGCTTAACTTTATATTTCCACCCTCCCTCAAAATTGTTCTGAGTCTAAAATAGGCTCAGGTTCACTTAAAACATCACACCTTTTTTAGCCAGAATGTAATATCTTCTACCCAGACCCTTCATTCCAAACATTATAGTGACAAATTTAATCAAGGGCTTTGACAATGGTATCACAATAAAGGGGTCCATGTTGGGGAAAATTTTACTTGCCCAT
Source organism: Neoceratodus forsteri (assembly GCA_016271365.2). Lineage (NCBI taxonomy): Eukaryota > Metazoa > Chordata > Ceratodontiformes > Ceratodontidae > Neoceratodus > Neoceratodus forsteri. The sequence goes on along the minus strand of CM028133.1, from coordinate 1,103,163,286 downwards.
AGCGTAACCAGAAGAGGTCAAGTGCTGGTTAAGACCTAAAGCTGATATCAAATTATCTTCACCGAAATGTGTATAAATGCATAAACATCCTTAGGAGAAAATGCAAAGAATCTTTCAGTAAAACTTTCCCTACGTAATGTCTGTCGGGTCTGACTTCCAATCCCCTTTATACCGTGAACGCACTGCATTCCTCCTTGAGCAGCTTCTCTTGTGCATTGAAAAGAGTCTGACAGCAAAGGCTTTTTATCTGGTTCCTTTGGGGGTACTAACAATTCCACTGCAGGTTTAGGTAAGGCCTTATGAGACACAGCAGCCTCAGCTGAATCACTCAAGTTATTCAGGTTACTTGCAGTACCTAAAAACATACACCTCTACCTTCTTATCTGTACCTGAAACATTTTCCTGCAGTTGCACCTTTGGAGCCCACTCAGAGATCCTGAGAAAAGGATAACCCGGCTCCAAGTGGGGTCAGAATCCATCCACCTGATTCCAACAGAGACCAACCTGCCCCACTTAGAGCTTTTTCTGGTGTCCAATCTTTTGCCCCTCATTATTTATAATAGACGCTGCTTTATTACCTAAACCTAATGCATTTGGCATGGAATTACATTTTTCCTTGTGTGCCCCTCAGAAAAAGAAAATTCTGTAACCCCTAATTGAGAACCTACATTAGACTGATAAACCACATTTTTATTTGCCTCTACTGCATCCCCTGCTTCATATTATTATTCAACACAAAACCTTTATTTTATCCATAGGGACAGCAAAGTCAGTAAAATCCATAGGCAAAGTGGTACAGCTCTTTTCAGCATTAGTTGAAATAATGTCCTGTTCCTCCTTCCTTTGTGCAGGCTGAAAAGACAGGCTACAGTTTTTTTGAGGCTTTCAGGCATCCCAGACTTTTCTTCTTTTTAAATCCTGCCCGACTATATTGCAGCAGAGCACTTCAGAGCTCCGTCGTTCATAGCGCTATTTTCTGTCATTAAAAGCGAGATCTAGATCCCGTTTTTACGAAATAGTAGCAGTGTTAATTTTGGAAAATGAGCTTATTGCAAGACGACAGGCAATTCTACCTGTTTGGACAACTTTACAGTCATTTTTGGAGCTAGAACAGGCAAATTCTCGATGTTGGGAAAATAAAAGTACCTGTTTGAATTTCGCCTTTCACCTCGGGCACAGTTCCATTGACAGCCGCCAGCTCACAGACTCTTCCAATCTCTTCCTTCTTCTTCTTGCTCCATGACCACCTCTGGTTGCCTTGTTTCCACAATTTTTCATCCTTCCTTGTATTGCCATTGCAAATCGTGAGGTTCCAGGTTCAAGTCCTGCTGCAGCAAATAAGAATTCACAACCCGAGATTTGTGCTTCAGAGCCACTCTCTTCCTCAATATCTGCAGATGCCATTACAGGCAATACCTCTGGCTGTAGTTCTTCAGTAAATTCTTAGTAAGCTCCCTGAAGATTCTCCTTTCAGAGCTTAAATTCTGAAATAAATTCAGCAAACACGGCTGCAGCCTCTAACATAATAATAGTAGGAGGCGAGGCTATCTCTCCTACCAAGCAGACATCCTCCTCCTCCTCCGCCATCTTGGTCCCACCAGAAAATGGGTCCTCCTGCTCACAGGAAGCAGTCAGTAGGGAGTTTCCTGGTGTCCTGGCCAACATTTCCCAATCCCCTTCCTAAAAAATGGTTTAGACCATTACCCATGGCTGTGGGATGGCGTGTATGAGTGTAATGGTTGAAGCCATTTAAACATTTACAGTCGCTACTCTTCGGGTCCTTCTCATTGCTTGTATGCTGCTTTGGGATACAGTATGCAAGAAAAGCTCAGTATAAATGTAACTTTTATCATTTTATCTCAGTTGGACCATCTTGGGGAGTGTTAAAAAGAAAATGTATGTGCATCTGTTTGTGTATACTGTAACACAGAAACATAGAATTTGACGGCAGATAAGGACCACTTGCCCACCTAGTCTGCCTATTTCCCTACCTAGAGGATAAGCTGCAGATCCTATTTAACCAACAGCCTATTTCTTCCTACCCCCACAAGAATTGCCTTATGTCTGTCCCATGCATCCTTGAATTCTCTCACAGTTTTAGACCCCACAACTTCCTCAGGAAGGCTGTTTCATGCATCCACTACCTCTCTGTGAAAAATACTTCTCACATTGCCCTTGAGCCGTCCCCTCTATCTTCAAATTGTGTCCCCTTGTTCTTGCACATCTCTTTTCTGAAAGATGCTACCCTCCTGGACTTTGTTGATTCCACTGAGGTACTTAAACGTTTCTATCATGTCCCCTCTCCTCCTTTCCTCAAGGGTATACATATTAAACTCCTTTAGCCTAATATGTAACATCTGCTCATGTACAAAACTGCCTTGTGTGCTTCTGCCCTGATGTGTGACTGCCCATATGTGAGTCTTGCGTACCAGACTTCTCGCTGTGCATCTGCCTATGTGTGCATCTGTCTTTCTGCCTGTTTGTGCAACTCTGTGTGTGTGTGTGTGTGTCTGTGTGTGTGTGTTTCTGTGGGTGTAAACTTCTGTATATGTGCTTGCCTGATGTAGGGGAGGGGTTAGTTCATTAGTAACTGCTTTACTGACTTTCTGTTCTTTGAACCTGTGACCGAAAAGTCATTTTTTTTTTTTTTCCCAATGTAAATATTTAAAGAACAGTCGGGAGGGAATAGTCTTCCTCCCAGCCCTTCTGCAAAATCAATAAAACCTGTTTGAGGAGAGACGCAGCACTTACAAAATGAGGATTTTGTTGCAGCTGAACATTTGTAAGAATTGTAGAAATGGTGACGGCTATAAGAACAAAACAACCCTCCCACCCACACACATTTAATGGCCAGATGTATCAGAGGTACAGAATGGCTGATATTCAAGGCCGCAATCACCCTGGGCAGGACCAATGAAAACACCAAATAATCAGAGATCTTGCTTCAGTTGCAACCAATCTTTAAGATGAGCCCTGGTCCCAAACCCAAAAATCATTCCATAGCACAGTGCTCAAAACACCTTCATTTTTTTTTAAATGCAGCTTTTTTCTCCCTGGCCACATCTGTCAGGAATAAATCCTGTTCCCAAGGATATACTGTACTTTACTGGCCCATTGACCCTATCCCCTGCTCTCCCCCATCAACATCTCCCATGGATCTCCTCTCCATGGCACGTGCTCCATGCTCCCCGCAGAGCAGTCCATTATGTGGACAAGGAACCAGCATCCATGGACCCACTTTTGTCCCTTGGTTTTCCTCCTCTTCTGGAGTTGTCATAGCCCATCCAGTGGCCTCAGCTACGCACGTTGATGACCTACCAGTGGAGAAGCTCCTGGCCCACAGCAGTGGCGACTGTGGCACTCTGGCAGAGTCCAATGCCACCCTCCCTCGCGCAGCTGCTGTGGTTCAGCCTGCCTCCTGATACACAGCATCCCGAGTTCGCTTGAACCAGATTGCCGACACAGCAGAGGAGTGCACTGCCAGCGGGCTTTTGGGTGACCAAAACACTCAATTTCAAGCCATCCTCTTCTTTTTACACCCATTCTCCCTAATACACTTGTAGAAGTCCCAAAATTTCAGTCGGCTTGCCGGTGCAGTGGTACTGCTACCACTTATCACCCAGATGGCCCAGATTTCTACCACGGGTCCAGGACATCTGGTGCTGACCACCAAGGTGTGCCTAGGCATCTGTCTGCACCTGCTTCCACTGTTTGACTGCCCGCTGGTGCCCCGGGGAAGGCCTGTCATGCAGGAAGGAACACAGTGGTCACTTTGGAGTGGCCTTCTGTCAGCACATACCTATTCAACTGGCTTGTGAAAAGGAGGTGTCACATGCCCCAAGTGAGGACGGCATAGGAATTTTGAAGGAAAGGTGGGTCTCACTCGCCTTTTTTAACATATTGTTTCTTCCTGCTTTGGCCAGACTGGAACCTCCTTCTGCCTACTGCCAAGTTTGCCCTGATCCCATCCTGCCAGAAATCTAGCCTTGCCATTCAATTGGGACCACCAGCCCACCCATGACACACCACTGTGCTGCCCCGGTTTTCCCTCCAGGGCTGGGTACACCTTCAGCCCCTTCAGCATTTCTTCACCATGGATATCTGACCACACATGGTGGAGGTGAAGACTGGTGATTTCTTAGGATGGAGGCGTAAATCTGGTGTTGGATGTGGTGGGCTGGCAGAGGTTTCATCTGTCCGTATCTGTGCCTCCATTTTTTATTTTTCTGCACCACCCCTTGCCAGAAGCACACAGCACGATTGGCTGCCGGTGAGGCCAGACACAGCCAACCCAAGAATCGCATTCCAGTGGCCCATGTTTGAGCCACAGATCCCTTGCAGCATCACCTGTGGTCACCAAGGTGGTGGTAATACAGTAGGTTGTGACACCCTCCTCCCCGGAGGAGGAGGACGTCCTATGGGATGCTCACCCACCCTTTGATGACCCCAAAAGGCTGACGGCTGAGTAAGTCAGTCCTCAAGATCATGCCCTGGTGGAAGAGAGCCAGTAGGGCCCTTTCAACTCCTGCTCCTCGCAGGCTCTTCTCACACCTTGGCTATCAAGTGAGAATGTTCCCTTTCCTGAGGAACTATGACGGACAAGCTGCATGCTAAGGTAGAAGGTTCTGAAGAAGGATAGTGAGCAGAAGGTGGAAGTGGTCTGAAGCTTGGAGGACTTCTGTGGTGGGCAGAAGGAACTGGGTAGGTAGAAGGAGGACCTGATGGCAAGCGAGGAGAAAATGGTCAACATTAAAAGAAAAAATATCCGAACATTCTAGTGTTTAACCTTACTAGAACTTGACCACCCAGAGGGACAAATATATTTAAAGAAAATTGTATCTTTGTACCTTACTGTTCCTTACAGCTCAGGTTAAATCTATAAACACAGAAGCATAGAATTTGTTGGTACAGAAGGCTCACTTGGCCCACCAGGTCTGCCTAGATGTTCCCTGCCTAGTCTGTCTCCTCAGATCCTAAATGATCTCTGGTAACCCTCTCTCCCTACCTATTTACTAATTTTACCATATGTCCATTCCACACATACTTGAAACACCACACTGTTTTTCCTCCACCATTTTCTCTGGCAGTCTGTTCCAGGCAAACTACCCTTTCAGTGAAGTAGTACTTCCTCATATTTCTAAACAACCCCCCAGTTTCACTGCATTCACCCTGGCCCAGGTGCTATTTCTTATTTGAAAGAAACTCCCTCCTGCACCCTGTTGACCCCTGTCGAATCTATCTGGAGCCAAGTCAGAATGCCCTGCTTGTGACATTATAGTCTGTTGCTGTGAAAAGGGTGTGCAGTCACAAGTGCAATTCCGTGACAAGGACAGTCCTGACAAGTGTTGGCCAGTATGTATTTTGGCATGCCACACCTATTAGCTAGGGACTGAGGGCAGACAGGATGGACCAGAGGTCTTTTTTGCCTGTAAACGGTATATTTCTATTCTATATCTCTATGGGTTTACAAGGGAAGATCACACCAAACTACCCAAACATGTTCAACACAGTGACATAGGCAACGGACAAGAACAAGGCAGTAGACATTCTTTTCCTTAACTTTAGCTAAGTGTTCAACACTGTGTCCACATGCACTTTTTATTTATGTATGTATTTAGGTAGCAGTTGTTGAGCAAGAGAGGAACACTGAGCTGGAACTCATTTCCAGATGCAACCTTAGGGGTGGGGTATGGGGGTTATAAGGTGATCTATATAATAGGGGAAATAGTTCTAGGGCAGAAACTGACAAGGTGGGTCAATAATTGGCTGTCTAATAGAACTCAAAAGACTTGTACCAAATGGGAACATTCTAAGACATCAGAAATGTTATAAGTGGGGTCCAGCACAGTGGATGCCTGTTCTGATCCTATTCAGTATGTTCATGAACTCACATGTGGTAAGAGCTCAACAGTAAAATAAGCCAACCTTCAGATGACAGAAAGCTGTATGGTTGGGTCAACACAGCAAAAGGGAGCAGTAATATAGAACATTTCTGGCATTTATTACACTCACAGATAGCATACTAGAGCATTTCTGGCATTACGTACACTTGGAGATAGCACACCAGAGAATTTCAGGCATTTGAAGGGGGCAATCAGCACCTAAAGGCCACACACGCAGTGTGGGGCTGGTCCCAATGTGCACTTTGTGTTGTAAAAGATTCTGCCTTACTTACTGTATACAAAGCACAGTAGATTGTATCAGGCTAATTTTGTTTACTTCTAGACTGATATCTGTTACGGCAAATCCCAGAATCCCCTGCAGCTGACATCAGAGTAGTAGGCAGCAGTGAAAAGATTCAATAGCCTGCAGTCAGTGCATGCTAGAGTTTATATTTGTTTAATCATAAGATCTTACTGTAGAATGTATGCAATAGGAGTCCACATGGAACCCATTGGATGGTTTAGGTCCTATATGACAGACAAGAAACAATGTGTGTTGCAAGGAAACATAACATCAACTTTGAGAATAGTACAGAGAGGAGTCCCACAGGGGTCCATTTTGGCCCCCTGCTTTTAACATATATGTTAACCAGTTACCTGGCCTGATGAGGCACAGTGGGGTCAGGCTGTGGATGACACAGTTTTAGTAGCGCTGCTGACGGCCTGGCCTCACTGGGTCAAAAGCTACGGAGGATTTATTAGGATGGAGACATGGTTTGTGGATTCAGGTCTCCTAATGAATAGCAAGAAAATGCAGGGAATGGTCTTGTATCTAAGGGAGGTTAACAGACGGTAAAAAGCCTGAACCTAAAATTTAATAATGGCCAGCAGGTGATTGGCACAGTAGGCTATTAATATTTAAGAATCTTAGTAGACAATACATTGTCCTTAACGAGGATATTGAGTCAATGACCAAAAAATAAATCAAAGGTTGGGAGCTTTGAGGAGAATTCCTAACTGTTTCACCAAAACTACTAGAAAGGAAATAATACAATTACTACTTCCAATATTGGAATATGGTTCTATGATTGATATATATATATATATGAATGCAAATGAACAATTGTTGAAGAAGGTCGATCAGATTTATTACAGACTCACCAGATTTGCGTGTTGTACTTTATCTGGTGCCCACTATTGTCTAACTTACCAGAAACTAGATTGGCTTGGACCAAAGGAAAAAGAGTATTTAATTGGTTGTCATGGGGCTTTAAATTAATAAAGTCCAAGATTGTACATCCTTTGAGATATCTTGTGACTTTAGTGTGACCTAGTAATAGTAAGTATAATCTGAGATTGAATGACATAAACCTGACATTCCCATGAGTCTATAATAGATTTGGGAAGCCATGCTGCAGTCATCTGTGGCAAAGGCGTGAATGGAATATCGACAGATTTAAAAGCTAAAACTCTATAAAAGTGTTTCAGAGTGCTCTAGGAAATCCTTGCAACCCGCCCATGTAATTGCTACACACATGGAATATTATTTTCAAAGAACTGTAGTCCAAGGGCAACATGTTAGATATATGTTGTACTCATTTTTAATATGTGTGTTCCATATGTATTTATGTATTTTGTACAGGTCATATTTTGAAAACAGGGATTTTATCTCTAAATGTATGTACCTGGATAAAAATACATTTTATTATCATCATCATCATCATATAAGCTCTGATCTTATGTTTGCTGGTCTCGCTGTCCTCCCTGGGCTCCGTACAGTCACAGAGGACTGTACTTAGCCTCTGCAGAAAAGCAGACCCAGAAAACATCTGATCAGAGATTATAAACACTCTAAGGCCCTGTCCACACTGCCTTCTTGGTAACGTTACAGAGTGGCTAAACCGCTACAGGGTTTTGTTAAATGGTTCTGTCTGCATGTGTAACCTTACTGCTAGTTCTTGGATCCGATCTCAAGACCTGTTAGGAGGTAGTCTTGAGATCAGAATGAGAACCATTACACAGTTGGTAACGGTTTGCTTACCAGTGTGGACACTCATTTGGTAGGTGAATGCCCTCCTTGCTACCAGAATACTGCAGAACGTGAAATACCATTCTTAAAACCGTAGCAAACATGATAATTTTCATCAATGCGACGCAACAGCACCAGCTTGTAATGTTTTCAAAATGTTACCGCCAAGTACGGATGCATCATAATGGTAAGGACAGTAACATTTTGAGAACGCTATAGCACAACATGTTGTAGCGTGACAGGGCCATAACACACTGCCGGCTATTGAATCTCTCACTGCTGCCTACAGCTCTGATGTCAGCTGCATGATGAAGGGACCTGAGAAGTCTCAAAAGCGTATGTAAAAATTTGTCAGTTACTGTAATAAAATCTATTACCACAAAAAGTGTACAAAATTCTCCTGAGACTAACACAGCACCACTAACCTGCAGTCTTAGTTTGATACAATCTACTATACACTCGAGTAAACAGTAAGTAAACCAAAATGTTTTTACACGAAGTGCTCTTGGAACCAGTCCCACAATTGAATGTGTGCAGGCCCTTTGTGTTCACTGTTCCCATTCAATACACTCAGAGGTAGAACACAGCACATTTCAGGCATTTAGCACACTCATCCGTAGAATACAAGAGCATTTTTGGCATTTAGTACACTTGGAAGTAGCATACCAGTGCATTTCAGTCATTTAGTACACTCCAAGGTACCATATGAGACAGTTAGTACACTTGGAGGTAGCATACCAGAACAGGTCAGGCATTTTATGCACTCTGAGGTAGCGCACTAGAGCATTTCAGGCATTAAATCATGCCCTCAGTGGCAGCATACAAGAGTATTTCAGGATTTCAGTATGCTTGAGGGAATCATACCCGAGCATTCCTGGCATTAGGTACACTCAGTGGTAGCACACCAGAGCATTTCTCGTATTTATTACACTCTGAGTTAGCAAACCAGAGTATTTCAGGGTTTTAGAACTTGGAGGCAGCATGTAGCATTTCAGGCATTTAGCACATTTAGAGATGTAATAGAACAGTTCAGGCATTTTGTGAGTTCTGAATGCACAAAATGCCTGAAATGTTCTGTTACCTCTAAATGAACTTAATGCCTGAAATTCTCTGTTGTGCTACCTCCAAGAGTACTACATGCCTAAACACTCTGTTACCAGTTTTCCCAACCCCTAAGATGCCTGAAAGGGTTACCATGGTATGCTACCACCACCACTGTGACCTCACTTAGGTATTTCTAGGTCGAGATCCCACCAGAGCCACTGCTCACACACAGTATGGTGCCTCTTACTACAGAGCAAATGATGACCCACCCTTTCTGTTACAGCTGAGAACACTTTTTCTTTAGCTATGATCAGTAGTGGATCTAGGATTTTAAAATGGGTGGGGCAGTGGGTGGGTCTTGGGGTAGGGGTTTGTATGCAAATTTTAGAATGTTTTATCCTGTAACAATATTTCAAATAAACAAACAAACAAACAAATAAATACATAAATGTGGTCAAGTCTCTAGTGAGGGTCTGTCTTGCACCATATGACCTTCTTGATCAGAGGCAAGAGCACAACCCACTAAGCATCTCTGCACCTAGCTGCTAATCTGCTCGGCTGTGCAGATTATAACTGGCTAATCCTATGTTACAGTTTATTGGTGCCAGTGGCTTAATCACAGCCCATTTATGGGAGGGAGGTATGCACAAAAGTGGGCTGTGAGGTGGCACCTTTCAAATATTAAATCGGGTTCTTTCCTTCGCTGGCATAACACTCTCAGCTCCTCCAATGTTACAAGGCAGCATGGCACTCAGTTCACGCAGGAAAACAGAAGACTGGTGATTCACTTTTCTGTTAACCCAAAGTACCAACTCATGAAGAGGCTTCAAGAGGGCATTGAACTGTTGCATATCCTATTATTATCTTGGACCTCCAAGTTGGACATATTTCCACACCATGAATATTAATTTATCAGTCAATACCAGCGGACTAAAACTGGCCCTGTAATCCAACTAATTCCAGTCGGTATTTTATCATTTTAATTGTGAGTCTTGGATTGTTTTGCAGATGAACATACAGACAAAAACACAATGAAGGAAACATAATAATATCATGGTACAATACCCACAGCGACCCTCTACCTGGTTCTAGCCACCCCCGCACCCCTAGTTCACTCACCTTAACAGACAGGTACTTTACTTTCTGATTTCTCATCAGAGCCAGGACACTTTTCTGGTCTTTGTTTTGTAGCAGAACCGGTTTGTGAGTGACCTCCGAGTCCTCCAGCCCTGGGACCATCACGCCAGAACTTCTTGCCCACCATCACTGTGCCCATCTGCCGCTCTGGTGACACTGCCCCTGACCGAATGCACATGAATATAATTTTACATTTTAGGACCAGACAGTAGTCTCGTTGTTCGTGAGGTGCTAGCCCAACCAATTACCCAGAAATTAAAGGGTTTTTTTGTTTGTTTTATCTAGTCACTCTTCAAGTTCAGCTTAGTTTTCCTTTTTCACCCCACTGAATCAACTCGCTCACTACTGCCAAGGTGCCAGACCTGCCAACTGTCAGATGCTCTGCACTCTGATTGGACAAGTAAGAGTAGACTCCAGTCTATACATTCTGAGAGGCAGCTTGGGAGTGAGGGGTGGCAGAAAGAATGTGTAATGGCACTGCAGATGTATCCTTTTTTATAATGATTCATCGGCCACTATTTAAAAAAAAAAAAAGGAAAATTTCACCCGAGGGTCCACAGTGTGGGGGGAGGGGTTCCATCCACTGCCTTCCCCAGAAGAACAAGTGGCAGAGATGGTTAAGAAATGGAATCCCAGAGTGTACTTTCTGACAATGTTAAAGTGAGCAGGTGTGAGCCAGGAAGATTTAGTGTATTTTTGTACAGTTGTTCGCCCCATCTCGGAGTATGCAGCTATAGTATGGGATGCTGGGTTAACTATGGGAGAAAGTGAAGAGATTGAAAGAATTCAGAAGAGAACCTTAAGGATTATTTTAGGTAGTGAAATGTCATATAATGATGCATTGAAGATTTGTGTTAGTAAGGTTGGATGAGAGAAGAAATTGTTTTATGAAATTTGTAATCCTCAACATAAATTGCATACACTGTTACCACCTAGAGAAGTTGCAGTTTATGGCTTAAGAAAGCAGGGTAGAGGGCCGCCCAGTGGCGCCGAGGTTGAGGCACTGGACGCCACACCTTGCGCTAAGCTGGTGACCCGAGTTAGGAGTGAGCTTGGGACGCCTGGGGTCAGCAGAGGGTGGAGGGGATTGATCGCCCACTGGGCTGCTCTCCTCACCTGGGGAGGGCTGGGGATGGCCTGGCATGCCAGTGGCTCCCAGTGGAGAGCGGGTGCTGCAGCATGTAGGGCAGCACGCCAAAGAGCGTGGCTGACGAAGGCAGGGTTGCCATGTGCCATTCCATCAGGGGTGCTCCACGAGGGGTGGACACCAGAACATGGAAAAAGCCTGGCTCTGCAGGGTAGGCAATGGCAACTGACCCCATGCCCACTGCCAGGTCCATTCTGCCTGGCCTTCTAGTTCCTCCATTCGGCCCTCACCTATAGCCAGAGTCTATGTCTGCAAGTATGCCCAAAAGGAAGGGCGGCCCACCCTGAGGGGTTAAGCTGGGGTGCCAGCTGGGGGAGAGAGGAGGCTCAGGTTGGGAGGACTTCAGGCAGGGCAGGAACAGCCAGGATGCCTGAGAGAAGCTTCACTGGCCACGATCAGAGGGAAAACGAGTAAAAAAAAAAAAGAAAGCAGGTTAGATGGTGCAAACCAGTGTTTAGAACAACTAAATCTCAGACTTTTTTTATGAGATTTTAAATGATTGTTAATATTATTAATGTGTGCATCCTCTGTGTAGAAATGTTTCTTTTATCGTTCTGGTTTAATGAGTATTTTTATTATGTTGTGTATTTTGTATTCTTGTTATGAAATTATGTATATAACTTCAGCTGCCCCCACTTTGGTGGGTGACGGCTGCAATGCAGTAAACAAACAAACAAGATCCACCACTGGCTACGGTAAATGTAGCCTGCCTCATTGGCGACAGACCGCAGACTTGACAGTTTACCCCAGTTATCTATACCTGAAATGACTCAGTCACAGAAAGCATGAAGTATATAAAAATAACATTTAATATTCCACAATATTTACATGCATTACATGCTAATACTCACTAAAGACTGTGAGGCATACACTATTTATACAGAGATAAAAATAAACACATTTGAAATGACAGAGGACACACAGAACAGTCTAACTCAAAGCTATCTAAATTCTAAGCAGAGTGGAAGAAGCTTACCCTAACTAGTGAGTTATGGCATACCCGAACTCGATGTTGTTCAAAATCCAAAATAAGACCTGAAGCTCTAAGAGCTAACACACAGAGATATGCCATCAGCTGGCTGGCCACCTACATTGCATCATCAAAATGCTTCTCTGACATCACAGATTTGACTTTTTCTTTTCCTTGGGGACCACTCATTTTGAGAACAGTTCCAAATTGGAGTTGTCATTTAGACCCGGTTTTGGGGATTGCAAATTAAGGCACTTTGCTTCCTGTGTAGCTCACTCAGTGGGGTTCTGTCTCTTTCTGCGTTCAACTGTTTACCTTCAAAACAGACACCTTTTAGTTGAGAAGGGGCCGGTCCTCGATGTTTAAGTAGAACCCTAAAAACTCTTTACAGGACAGAAACGGTAGCTGCTCATGACCAAACTCTGTGAGAATCCAGGAGTGTACTTTCCAGGTCAAACCAAACCTCCTACCTCACCTGAAATGCCTACAGAGACTACAGAGACCTAGCTGATAATCAAATTAACAAAAAACAATAAAAAAACAGAAAACAACACGCACAGTAAAATGTATTGCAAGTTGTTACAAGTACACTCAGAGGAGCACACCAGAGTATTTCAGGCATTTAGTACACTCAGAGGTAGCACACCAGAGTATTTTAGTACACTCAGAGGTAGCGCACCAGAGTATTTCAGGCATTTAGTACACTCAGAGTTAGCACACCAGAGTACGCCACATATTTGGTACACTCGGAGACAGCAGACCAGAGCACTTTAGTCATTTAGTACATACAGGGATAGTACAGAAAAACAATTCACTGTAGGCATTTAGTACACTCAAAGGCAGCATGCAGGAGCATTTAAGGCATTTAGTATATACAGAGATAGAATACCAGAACATTTCACATTTAGTACATTCAAGAGTACCACATCAGAGCATTTTAAGCATTTAGTACACTCAGAGGTAGCACACCAGAGCATTTCTGACATTTAGTAGACTCGGATATAGCACACAAAAGCATTTGGGCATTTAATGCACTTGGAGGTTGCAGCCTACAACATTCAGGCATTCAGCACATTTGGTGCCCTAGTGTAAATGCCTGAAATGCTCTGGGCTGCAATCTCATAGTATTGGTAGCATACCAAGCATTTCAGGTGTTTGGAACATTCAGAGGTAATGCAAAAGAGCATTTCTGGCAGTTAAGACATGAGGGCATAGCACATCAGATCTTTTCGGTCATTTAGTATATTTGAAGGTTGTATACCAGAGCATTTCAGGCATTAAGTACACTCAGAGGTTACTGCCCAGAGCATTTCAAGCATTTAGTACACTTGGAGATAGCACACCAGAGCGTGTTGGGTATTAGTGATTAAATGCCTGAAATGTTTGGTTTGCAACCTCCAAGTGGAGGTAGTATACTCAAACATTTCAGGCATTTAGTAAACTCAGAGACTGCACACCAGAGCATTTCAGGCATTCAGTACTCTTGGAGATAGCACACCAGAGCATGTTGGGTACTTAGTACACTCCAGAGGTACACACCTGAGCATTTCAGGCATTAAGTACACTCAGAGGTACCACAATAAAGTATTTCATGCATTAAATACACTTGGAGTAACACATCAGAGTACTTTGGGAATTTATTACACTCAGAGGTAGCACTCCAGAGCATTTTAAGTATTTAGTACACCAAAGAATGTCAAGCATTTAGTATATTCAGTCTTAGCATGCCAGAGCATTTCAGGCATTTAGTACACTTGGAGGTAGCCTACCAGAGCATTTTGGTCATTTAGTACACTCATCAATAGCACAACAGAACATTTCAGGTATTTAGTGCATTCAGAGGTAAAGGCATTTCAGGCATTTAATACGCCATAGGTAGCACATCAGAGCTTTTAAAGCATGTAATACACTCAGAGCTAGCACACCAGAGCAATTCAGGCATTTATAACATTCTGGGGTAGCATACCAGAGCATTTCAGGTATTTAGCATACTTAGAAACATAGAAAGATAAGGACCGCAAGGCCCATCCAGTCTGCCCATTTCTTTTTCTACCTTATGAATGTGCCATCGGCCTTTGCTCTGTCAATGGCCTATCTATTCATACTCATCTGTATTGCTCCCTTATGCCTATCCCATGCCTGTTTGAAGCCCAGCATTGTATTCATATCCACCACTTCCTGAGGTAGGCTATTCCATGCATCCACCACCCTATCTGTGAAGAAGAACTTCTTCACATTACCCCTTAATCGGCCTCCTTAATCTCATACTGTGTCCTCTTGTCCTGCTATTTTTCTTATATTGAAACATGTTAGACTCTTTCACCTTGTTAATGCCCTTAAAGTGTTTGAATGTTTCAGTCATATCACCCTCTCCCTCCTTTGCTCTAGGGTATACATATTGAGCTCCTAATCTGTCCTCATATGTTTTCTGATGCAGTCCCTGCACCATTTTGCCCTCTTCTGACTGCCTCAATTTGGCTTAATGTCCTGTGAAGGTGTGGCCTCAAGTACTGCACGCAGTACCCATATGGGCCTAACCAGTGTCTTGTAAAGAGGGATTATTACTTCCTCTTACGACTTGTGATACCCCTACTAATACACCCCAACATCCCCAGCCTTACCTACTGCTTTAGTGGTCTGCTTGGATGATTTCAGGTCATCTGTGATGATGATGATGATGCCCAAGTCTCTTTCTTTCCTTGTGATTGCCAGCAACTCCCTCCCAGCCTATAGATGGCTTCAGGTTTTCTTCCTACGTGCATGATCTTGCACTTTCTTGCTAAACCCCAGTTGCCACCTTCCGACCATTTTGCCAGTTTATTCAGATTCTTCTCATTCTGCCCACCCCATCTGGATCATCTACTCTGTTGCAGATCTTGGAGTCATCTGCAAACAGACAAACCTTACCCTCCAGTCCATCTGCAATGTCACTGATAAAGATATTGAAGAGGACTGGTCCAAGAACTGATCCCTGAGGTACCCCACTTGTGACTTGCATCTCTTCTGACTGTATACCATTTACCACCACTCTCTGTTTTCTGCCCGTCAACCAGTTTGCCACCCAGCTGACCAACGTCTGACCCACGCTTGAGCCTACCCAGCTTATTAATCAATCTTCTATGTGGAACAGTATTGAAAGCTTTGCTGAAGTCAAGGTAGGCTACATCAACTGCTCTCCTTGGTTCATCACTCTGGTTACCCAGTTAAAGAAATCTATGAGATTAGTTTGACAGGACCTTCCTGTTGTAAACCCATGCTGTCTTGGATCCTGTGCTCCTAGATTTCTAGGTGTTGCACTATCCTTTCCTTAAGGAGTGCCTCCATAATCTTGCCCACTACTGAGGTAAGACTGACTGGTCTGTAGTTTCCTGCCTCCTCCGTGCTACCACTCTGTGAAGTGGGATCACATGCCTTCTCCAGTCTTCTAGGACCCTCCTGTGCTCAGAGACTCACTAAACAGTTTTGATAATGGCTCATGGTTCCACTCCTAAGCTCCTTTAGTACCCTGGAATGTATGCCATCAGGTCCCATTGCCTTGTTCACCCTGAGCTTAGCGAGCTTTTGTAGGACCCTTCTTTGGTGAAGGGACTAGTGCACACCTCCCTCCCCTGTGTCCATGGTGCTGAGCTGTGGGCCCTGCCCTACTTTCTCTTCAGTAAATACTGAGCAGAAGTATCTATTTAGGATAGATGCTTTACATGGTCCTCCTCCTCACATGCCCCTTATCTCCTTTGATCGTAGCAATATCCTCTGGACTTTCTCCTTTCACTAATGTATCTAAAGAAAGTCTTGTCACCTTCTTTACTGTTCCTGCTAGTGTTTCCTCGGTTTGGGCCTTTGCCTGCCTTACTGCCTTCCCTTAGGGAAGTTTGGTATGCCTCCTATCTTCACCCCACTCACGTTCCTTACATACTTAGAGTAGCACACTACAGCATTTCAGGCATTTAGTACACTCAAATGTAGCACATCATAGAATTTCAGGCATTTAGTATACTTAGAGTAGCACACTGGAGCATTTCAGGCATTTAGTACACATAGTGATAGCACACAAAAGCATGACAGGCATTTAGTGCACTGGGAGGGTAGAACACTGGAGCATTTCATGCATTTAGTACACTCTGAGGTAGTACACCAGAGCATTTAGGTTATTTTTACATGTTAAGATAATACCAGAATATTTGAGGCATTAAGTACACTGGGTACCACAATAAAGCATTTCATGCATTTAATACACTTGGAGGTAACACATCAGAGTACTTTGGGGATTTATTACATGCAAAGGTAGCACGCCAGAGCATTCCAAGTATTTAGTACACCAAGGAATGTCATGCATTCAGTACACACAGACTTAGCATGCCAGAGCATTTCAGGCATTTAGTACACTCAGAGGTGGAAACCAGGTATTTCAGGTATTCACTACATTGAAATGTGGCATTTTGGGTATTATACACTTGGAACCTTCTGAGTGTATTAAATGCTTAAAATGTTCTGGGCTACAACCTCTGAGTGGAGGTAGCATACCAGAGAATTTTAGGCATTTTAATATACTTAGAGGTCACACTTTGAGCATTTCAGGCATTTAGTATACTCAAATGTAGAACGCCAGAGCATTTCAGGCATTTAGCACGCTTGGAGGTAGCACACCAGAGCATTTGGGGTATTTAGTGCACTTGGAGGTTGCAGCGTACAGCATTTCAGGCATTCAGCACATCTGAAGCCTCAAGTGGAGAAGAATGCCTGAAATGCTCTGGGCTGCAATCCTCATTGTAGTGGTAGCATACCCAAGCATTTGTGTTCGGTACATTCAGAGGTAATGCAAAAGAGCATTTCTGGCAGTTAGACATGAGGGCATAGCACACCAGATTGTTTCAGGCATTTAGTATATTTGGAGGTTGTATACCAGAGCATTTCGCATTAAGTACATTCAGAGGTTGCAGCCCAGAGCATTTTAAGCATTTAGTACATTGGAGCCTCTGAGAGTTAAATGCCTGAAATGCTTGGGGTTGCAAGTCTATGGAGGTAGCATACCTGAACATTTCAGGCATTTAGTAAACCCAGAGACAGCACACCAGAGCATTTCAGGCATTCAGTACACTCAAATGTAACACACCAGAGCATTGCAGGTATTTAGTACTCTTGGAGATAGCACACCAGAGCATTTTGGGTACTTGGTACACTCAGAGGTAGCACACTTGAGCATTTCAGGCATTACACACTAGAGGTACCGCAATAAAGCATTTCAGGCATTAAATACACTTAGAGGTAATACATCAGAGTGGGATTTATTACACTCAGAGTTGCACTCAGAGCACTTCAAATATTTAGTACACCAAAGAATGTCATGCATTTAGTACATTAATTTCAGTCTTAGCATGCCAGAACATTTCAGGCATTTAGTATACTTGGAGGTAGCCTACCAGAGCATTTTAGTCGTTTAGTACACTCATCAATAGCACAACAGAACATTTCAGGTATTTAGTGCATTCAGAGGTAAAGGGCATTTCAGGCATTTAATACACTCATAGGTAGCACGCCAGAGCTTTTAAAGCATTTAATACACTCAGAGCTAGCACACCAGAGCAATTCAGGCATGTATTACATTCTGGGGTAGCATACCAGAGCATTTCAGGCATTTAGTGTACTTAGAGCAGCACACTGGAGCATTTCAGGCATTTAGCACACTCAAATGTAGCACACCAGAGCATTACAGGCATTTAGTATATTTAGAGTAGCACACCAGATCATTTCAGGCATTTAGTACACACAAATGTAGCACACCAGAGCATTACAGGCATTTAGTATATTTAGAGTAGCACACCAGATCATTTCAGGCATTTCAGTACACTCAAATGTAGCACACCAGATCATTTCAGGCATTTAGTACACTCAAATGTAGCACATCAGATCATTTCAGGCATTTAGTACACTCAAATGTAGCACACCAGAGAATTACAGGCATTTAGTACACATGGTGTTAGCACACAAAGCATGACAGGCATTTAATGCACTTGGGGCGGGTAGAACACTGGACATTTCATGCATTTAGTACACTCTGAGGTAGTACACCAGAGAATTTTAGGTATTTTTATGTGTTGAGATAATACCAGAATATTTGAGGCATTATACACCCAGAGGTGCCACAATAAAGCATTTAACGCGATTTAATACACTTGGAGGTAACACATCAGAGTACTTTGGGGATTTATTACCTGCAAAAGTAGCATGCCAGAGCATTCCAAGTATTTAGTACACCAAGGAATGTCATGCATTTAGTACACACAGACTTAGCATGCCAGAGCATTTCAGGCATTTAGTTCACTCAGAGGTGGCAAACCAGAGTATTTCAGGCATTCACTACATTCAAATGTGGCATTTTGGGCATTAAGTACACTTGGAACCTCTGAGTGTATTAAATATAGGATAAAGTATGGGGTGCAGTGTGTTGCGAGAATTTAACACACACCGAGTTGTTGGATGGCACATAAACCCCGAGGGCGAAGCCCGAGGGGTTTATGAAAGCCATCCAACAACGAGTGTGTGTGTTAAATCTGAAAGCTAAACACACTGCACCCCATATTTGTTTTATATAATTGAAGGCCCGCTTTTTCTATGGTTTGAAAAAGACCTGGAATCTTACCTTGGAGATGAACGCTTTGTTTGTGTGAGAAAAATAGAACTGTGCTTCAACATTAACATTAACATTTAATTATTTAAACTGGTTATCGGAATAAACAAAATAAACACTTGAAAGTCTATAACTGTGGAGATCCTTCCGTAGAGTTTCGTCGTCCTTTGACCTGCAGAGGAAAGGTTAGGGTTGAAAGGGAGAGCAGTTAGGGATCGTGGGAAAAGGGTGAACTATAGAAGTGAGGTTTGGTAGAATAAAACGTTTTGTTTCTAGGTGATGTGAAGCTGGTGGAGAATATATAAGATGGAGGTAACGCCAGCAAGTAAGTTAATTTTTCTAGTCAGTGATGTGTGAAGTTAAAGGGACAGTTGAAAGTGGCCTGCTTTCTTTAGTGTGTGTCCCGCTGCCAGAGAAAGGAGCGAATGCCGGGGAACACCTACTTAGGTGCTATGGTATTTAATTTTTTGTGTGCGAAAAATGGAGACCATTAATTATATGCCTGAAATGTTCTGGGCTACAACCTCTGAGTGAAGGTAGCATACCAGAGAATTTCAGGCATTTAATATACTTAGAGTTCACACTTTGGTGCATTTCAGGCATTTAGTACACTCAAATATAGCACGCCAGAGCATTTTAGGCATTTAGCACACTTGGAGGTAGCACACTGTAGCATTTTGATATTTAATACATACAGCGTAGCACACCAGAGCATTTCAGAATTTATACACTCAAAGTTAGCTTTCCAAGACATTTCAGATTTTTAGTACACTCAGAGGCAGCACACCAGAGCATTTAATGCATTTAACACACATGGTGGTAGCACACCAGAGCACTGTATATATTTTGTACACTTTGAGATAGCACTCAAGAATATTTCAAGTGTTTAGTACACTTGGAGGTAGCACACCATACAAACATAAGAAACTGCCAGCAGATACAGGCCATATGGTCTATTAAGTCTGCTCGAGTGTGCAGCTAGCAATCCTTATTCTGCAGCTGCCCCTCCACATTGACCCTCTCCTTGCCTTGTCCCATCCCCTTAAAACTATCCACTGTACTGCAGGACACCACCTCTTGGGCAGTGCATTCCACTTAGACATAATCCTTTCCATGAAAAGTGCCTCCTCATTTCTCTCCTGAATATTCCCTCTCCAACCTCAGACCATGCCTCTTGTATCCCTCCCTCCCTCAACTTATGCAGCCCCTCAGTATCAGCCCTGTTAATACCCTTCATGTATTTAAAGGTCTCAATCATATCCCCATCTCCTCTCCTCCAGGGAGTACATGTTAAGCTCCCCACTCTCACCTTGTAGGGCTTGTCCTCCAATCCCAGGATCATCCTAGTTGCTCTGTGCTGGACCCCTCCAGTAGTCTAACATCTTTCTTTAGGTACAGGCATCAGTACTGCAGACAGTACTCCAGGCGTGGCCTCACCAATGACCTGTACATAGGCAGTATCACCTCCCTCCTGGAGGTGATTCCTCTAATACACCCCAGCATCTTGTTGGCTTTGGCTGCTGCCTTTCTGCACTGTGCCGAGTAGTTCATTTGCCTGTTATAACCACCCCACAACTTTTCCTCCTCTGTAGTGGCTATCTGCACTCCTCCCAACTAGTAACACCTCCTTGGGTTCCTTGCTCCCAAGTACATGGATTTGCACTCTTGGCATTGAACCCCAGCTGCCATGCGCCTGACCAGACTTCAAGTTTAGCCAGATCATCCTGCAGCCTCTGCCACCCTGCCTTGCATCCACCACTGGCCCAATCTTGGTGTCATCTGCAGAGACTTGTCTTGTTTTTAATGCTATACGAGATGTCGGTGAAAATGCAGAACAGCACCAGGCCCAGTACCAATCTCTCTGGAACACCGCTGGTTACAGCCCTTGGAGCTGAGATCCCCTCCCACCACTACCTCTGTTGTCTCCTGGCAGCCAGTTCTTGATACAGTTT